>CANUEZ040000024.1:26687666-28079000 GCA_948099385.1 Fasciola hepatica | reverse complement strand
CTTTGGCTGTTTGTGTACATGCAATTCCAAGTTTCCACCATCATAGTAAGGCTAGGTGGAGACGAAGTCTTTGCCGTGGTTACTGCAGGGGTACTAGTGGTTGTCGCGATGGATACAGGCCGGTGCCCCGCCTGTGGAGCACTCTTAAAGGAAGTATCCGTCGTTCATCTGTGTCTGGGCTGCCGGCTCTGACTGAGCTGAGACAATCGGGTTTTTCGGACTTGGTAGCTAGTTACCGCATTCTACCGACATTCCTGGAGCGTTTAGTAAAGACGGTGTTGGCTGATTAGCCATCGACGGTTCAGCTGACCTTTGTAGTTGGCGTTCGCTTCTCGGTCTGCATGGGTTAAGATGAAGATCTGAAGAGAAGCCAACTCTGGTGGCGTACTATTTCTCGATCGTCGCTCGTGCCATGGCATCTGGCAGAAGGGTGATTTGGAGGAGCTTAACATGGGGGATATTCTGTAAGTGTGAAAGCCGTGGCGATTTGTTGATACTGCACGCCACTGACCCGTCGATCACCAACTTCGGTGCTATGAATTTCCACTGACGGAGACTGCGGCTTTCGGTGTCCCTAGGGTTGTCACTGAGTGACTCAGGGACCCCATGCAGGATTACACTGCGTGCCCACAACAGGGATTTTTCTCGATGTGTACGATGTATTGTTGGATCTTTCCTGACGGATCTGAGTAAACCTGGTCTTATGCGGACCTCAGAACCGCCGCTTAGTTTTGTTGATGCCAGCAAGTTCTCCGTGTTGTCATCCGGCCCCAAAAAAACCTTCAGCAATCTAGGTTATCGTGAAAATCGGATATCAATAGTCCTGGCAACCCGTCTAAGGCCCGTAGCGCGCAATTCAAGTGATGACATCTGTGAACATAACCGCTGGAATGCCTTGCTGTCGTGAGTTCCATGCTCTGCAAGTGATGTCAGGTCAGATTCAGGAAGGTTAAACACGACTACTGACCTGGGGCCGAGGCCGGCGCTATAAAATTCCCTCGGAGTGGCAGTGGATTTTCTACGGCATGCTTTCTATCATTTGTGGGTGCCGCACCTCTCAGAGCCTGAACTGTCTGCGCAGTTGATCCAGGTAACTCATGAACTACCAAATTTTTTGCAGTGGTCACTGTTGCTCCTGTGTTATCCAGTAACAGTGCCCCCTCACCCGTTCTCTTAATCAAAGTGGTCTGCGATTCTTCTTCGGCTGTTTGCGTCCTGTCCTCCTCGGCTGGGGCCAAAACGGTCTGCGATTCTTCTCGGCTGTTCGAGGACTGCTTACCAGGGTTTCAAGTCCAGACCTCTTCTTGCGTATTGTGGTCTGACACTCCATACCGAACCACTGCAGACAACCATAGTCAGTGTATAAGTCCTATGCTCCCTTCCTAGTCTTCCTGCAACTCCAATGGTACCAACTCTGACATGTGCTGCACTGGATACCCTCACTTTCCTGAGCTTTCTTGAATTTTTTATTTTCACAGGCATTATGATCGCTTCAGATTAGGTCGGATCACAGGAGACTTGAGCGAAACTTGCATCGTTTCTTGCACCCGGGGCTCCAGAGATCCGCACGCGCTGCAGCAGAGGTTTATTTTGGTTCAGAGGAACCATAAAGACTCCAACTTGGCCGGTGCAAAGCTAATTTTAAAGACAGCAAATGACAAAATACTAAGTCGAAACATAGCCGAGAAAAATGTAACCGGAGAACGTTTTCAAAATGGTGCTAGGCAATGACGACAACTTTTCCGCCAATTTGATTGGAAATACGCAGGGAATAAACATCAACAAAAACATCATGCAGAGGAGCGAGTAAAATGGTGCTACAACCAATACCGAACTATGAACCTCGGAGGAGAAATACAAGAAGCAGGCCAACTGAACACCAGGTCGCGGTGTAGCGCAGTCACTTTTCGTTCAGTTCAGTTTCAACCGGACAAAAGTGGCCGAGACCAATCGAGCTTCCGGATCGTTGTGCTGTAGGTGAATTTCTTTGGCTCCTAACACTGCGAGTTGAAATTTTTGCCTATAAAGCAGAGTTTGTGAGGTGGTATCACTTTCCCAGACAAGTTCACCGACAAAATACAAGGGGCTCATTACCTCAACCGTCGTTCTCTCGGCTAGCTCGGGATACGATGAGTTCCAGCGTTAATCTGGAGCCCTCTTGAAAGTTGTTACATTGCTACTTCCAACAGCATCCTCTGATAGCCTATTACACAAAGGTACAACCCTATTTGTACAAAACTTAGCCCGTACCTCCAGCCTTGAGTACGCCATCTGTAGCCTAAGACTGCTTCCCTGGTGCCACACTCAGTGACAGAAACGAACAAATCACCCATGTCTATGCCCGACAGACCTTTTATGATCTTTGTCTCCCCTATTAGGCCACCTCGCCTTCTACACCGCTATAAACAGAAGAGATTAGGATCTTCTGGACGCTGGGTGTAAGGTTTCCCCTCCGACCGGTGATCTTTCTAGTTGCAAGTCGCTGTCCCCTACTCCAAGCACTCCTTGTCCTTGCAATAATAGGGAGCCCATTCGTGCACACAATGCTTCAGATGGTGTCGCATCAAAGCCTTGTAAAACGGGATGAACACTTCTGGTATTTTGGAGGTGTTGTATAGAAGACGTTCGAGAGCGACTAGTGAACGTGTCTCCTATTGGGTCTGGCAGTGAAATTCCGACGATGTCCACTCCATCGGACGAATGGAGAAGGCGCAAGTCGGTTTATAGATGCAAGATGTATTCTATTTATCGTGGCATCGAGAAAATACCGAGGTGAGAGATACACCGAACGGAGAACGAAACGCAACGGCTGTGCAGAAAGCGAACCGCGGGCGCGTACAATCGGTGAACGACCGAAAGCGAAAGTGATTCAAAACGAGGTCGGCGGAGGCCTCGGAAAAGTCAGTCCAGTAAAACGTACACAACCGGAAAACACTATAAGGCAGATGGCAAAGGTCGGAAAAGATCGTAGAGAAAATAGACCCAAAATGGTGTCCAGAAAACAGTCATTTTCTCAGAACGATCGAGGTCACTACATTAGCCCCCCTCTAGAAAGCACGGAAAGCTTTTGAAAAATGTCAAGGAGGAGAAGGCATACCAAAGATATTCGTGCGCGAGAATGAGTGCAAAATACGCAGATATAGCTGTGCTGTAGGATGCCACGGTCAGAATCCGTGGTGTGCATGACCCGTAAGATGATGGTCAAGCGTAAGCCAAAGTCGTTGCCGATGACATCGGTCGCGTAAATTGTCATCCAGGTGTGCCACACCAATAACTTCCAGCATCGGGTATCCGTTAATAAATGGGATACCCGGAAGCCAAATCGGTAGGTTCGTCGGTGTCAAGGAACGAGAGCGACAGAGTCGATCCAGAATGCGGACGTTGGTGCCAAAATTCCCCAGATTTCGGGTTTCAAGCGAAGCGTACCGTATGGCGAGGTTTCATGAAATGAAAAGAAACGGAAAACTGGTGTAGCAGCCGCAACGGACTTGATTATAATACAGTAATAACTAATGAGGTGTGTTAAATCGTGTCGAAACGATAAACACGAAAGGTATTACTGTGAGGTGCAATGACTAAGATCGCGTTTGACCTAGTCGCGAAAACGTGCTGGGCAAACGATCTTCCGACCGGAACGTGAGACGGGAGCCTCATTCACGGACGGGTGCGTAGACGTGCTCTGCTGACCTGGAGGGGGGACAGTATTCTCATTGGAGGACGTAGCAGGGCCAACGAACTGCTGACTTGAACGTGAAACGATAGTCTCATTCGAAGTCTTGGCAGGCAACGCAAACTGCAGACCTTGACGTGACACAGAATTGTCGTCAACAGGTAGTGCATAGTTAACACTGAATCTCATGTCAGCGAGCGACAAACTATCATCAACGTACGCGGCTTTGAAAAGACCGATGCTAACTGTATCGACGCGACCGGGTCGATCAACCTTAAAGGTCTTATCGTGACGAGGAATCACGCGAAATGGACCTTCGTAAGGCTGTTGTAATGGTTTTCGTACCGAATCAACATGAACGAATACATGCGAACAAGTTTCGAGTTCGGTCGGAACGAAAACATGTCGTTGCCTTACTCGAGTCTGCGCCGGGGCGAGATTTTGCATGTACGTAGACAAAACGCTGAACGTAAGTCTGTACGGCAGGTGAGTCTGTACTCCTTGGCGTAAAGAATTCCCCAGGCAGTCTTAATGTCGTGCCATAGACACGTCCTGCGGCGGAACATTGGATACCTGCCTTTATTCAAGCCCTGATACCAAGCAGAACTAGCGGTAACGTTTCGTACCAGTCGATGCTCTCGTGTGCTCTAAGAGCCGCTTTGTGTTGGCGACGAAAACGTTCGACTAAACCATTCGATGCCGGATGGTACGCAGTCATGCGAATGCGTTCCGTGCCCAGCATATGAGCTAATGAAGAGAATAGTTCGGTCTCAAATTGCTGTCCCCGATCGGTAGTGATTGTGGAAGGACAACCATATGAAGCTATCCATCGTTCTATCAGATGTTGAGCCACTGATTCGGCCGTGACGACAGAGATGGGAATAGCCTCGGGCCAACTCGTAAGTCTATCGATGCACGTTAGTAAATAGGTACAACCGTGTGAAGGGGTCAATGGACCCAAAAGTCTATGTGGATATGATCGAAGCGAGGATCCGCGTAGCAAAAGTACCGATAGGCCAAGCTACGTGCCTATGCGCTTTAGGTCGTTGACATTGTAGACACTGTTTTGCCCACATACGAACATCTTTAATCATGGACGGCCAGACGTATCGTGCAGCTACTAATCGGGGACTGACTGCGATGCCTGGATGTGAGAGTCCATGTAGGGAATCGAACATGAGACGTTGATATGTAGGGGGTACGACTGGTCGAGGTAGGCCAGTAGACATATCGCACAGTATAGTCCCAGCACTGTTGGCCAGAGGTACGGACTGACACTGTAGCGACGATGACTGAGCGGCTTCCATACATGAGGAATCCTGCGCCTGTACTGCAGCCATGGCAGGGATGTCTGAAACTAGAGATCTATTAGCATTAGGCGAAATACGCGACAAAGCATCTGCAACGCAGTTCGACTGACCCTCAACGTGCCGAAGGTCAGTCGTGAACTGAGAAACATAGTCTAAATGTCTGACTTCTCGTGGGGAGTGCCGGTCAGATTTATTATGCACTGCATACGTCAGAGGCTTGTGGTCGGTATAGAGGATGAAATACTGACCCTTGACTGCATGCCGGAAATGTTTACCGGCATTATATGCAGCCAGCAGTTCGCGACCAAAAGCACTATATTTGGTTTCCGTGGGACTGAGGCGTCGAGAGAAAAATTCTTATGGCTGCCCGATCCCATAAAGAGACTGTTGCAGGACCGCTCCGATGGAAATTCGGATGCATCCACCGCTATGCTTAGCGTGATTGACGGAACTGGGTGCATTAGGAGCGTGGTCTGAGCTGATGTCGCTTGAATCTCGGAGAACGCTACTCGTGCGGCATTTGTAAGCAGCAACTTACGTGGATTGCCACGAAGAGGTTCAGTTTGTAACGAAAGGTCGTGGAAAATCCCCTAAAACCTTTGCAGTCCCATGTTTTTCTTAACTCGCCTAAACTATTGGCGTGTCTTTACGCACTGTTTGTTTTTATGGACCAATTGTTGCTTGTTCGCGCCCAGAGCGATACTTTGTCATGTCCTTGTTCTGGACATGCGTGACGCACGTGCTCCTCGCTCGCCCGCCGCAACTCGGTTTCCCGTTTGTTGGGTCCTTGTGATCTCATAATTGAGGTTTGTACCTGTTTGGTGTCATTGTTCATTCAATAATTTAGTGTCGTGGAATATCACGGACAATCGCCTTTTGATTTCGAGACCCGTTGTGAATTTGGCTACACATTGCTCAAACGCGTGTTACAATGCTCAATTAGTCAATTTGGAAGGAGAAATCAAGCAAAATGCCAAGAAAAGGATCGAAGACATTGGAACCTGGACAGGAAGTAAGACGGCAACTTACTGGGGAGGTTTTGGGTACTTTTGATTCTTTAGTTAATGCTAGATCATCTAGTCCTGTCAGCGCTAGCTCATGTGTTACTCAGAGCAGTATGGATTGTAAGGATGTCGATCTATATTGGCCAAGGATATTAGACCTAGAACAACAACTGTTATCGGCTGGGCAGCAGGCCAAGGAAGCAGAACAGAAGGGTAGACAGAAACAGCGTGAGAATGAGACCAGCAACTACGACCCTTCCGATGGATCAGGGCAAAATAATATAGGAAGCTCTACGCCGCTCGCCGACTGTAAGACACCAACGATCGATTTGCCAAGAGTAGAACTGACGGTTTTCGACGGGCGATCTGAACACTACTGAAAGTTTGTCAAGCAGTTCGAGACGTTTGTCGATAATAAGAAAACCGACGCCGGGCAAATGCTCCTCTCTCTGACCCACTACTGTCGAGGCCGAGCAAGGGAAGCTATCGACGGGTGTACCATGCTCGACCCGGAACAAGGCTACACCAGAACAAGGAAGATTCTAAGGGACCTGTTTGGCCAACCTTTCAAAGTAGCCCGTAACATAATAGAGGGTGTGATGGTAGAGGCAAAGAGAACCGGGGGCGGTGTCTACACAATGGCCGACCTGGTGATCAAGATGCAGAACCGCTCAACAGCCCTCGACCATTTAGGTTACAGGTATGACCTAGATTCTATGCACTCTTTGGGAAACATAGTCCGTCATCTCTCTCCTGAACTACAGGGTCGGTGGGCGGAAGAAGCAGAACGGATAAGCCGAAGCGACAGGGAGGCTGACCTCGAAGACCTGACCGAATACTTGGACAGGCAAACCAAGATAGCCGACGGAAGGTTCGGCCGACTTATCCGGGACAGTAACCGAGCAAACAAGTCCATTACTAGCCAGGCTCAAGCCACTGCACGGGAACAGCTGAAATATAAGCCTTGGACCAGCGCACACGCCGTTTCACGCGATGCCACGGCGCAACCAAGTTGCAGGTCCTGTGATGCTAGCCATCAGGCTACCAGAATGCCCCATGTTCGTCAACGCCACAATAGACGAACGTTGGGGGTGGCGGGGATGGCAGCAGCGTGCTTTATTTGTCTCAACACCACGCACTGGGCGGCAGCTTGTAGAACAAGGAACAGATGTGGTCAAGAGGGCTGCGCTGGCAGACACCATCGATTGTTGCACCAGGCGAGAGAAACTACACCCGAGGCGAGTACCAAGTCCAGTGTGATTTATTCAACGTCGCGGTCTGCCAGTAAACCAGTACTTTTAAGAGTAGCTACCGGGGAAGCAGTGACCTCAGCTGGGGTGGTCAAAGCGTTGGCTTTCGTCAACAGTGGATCTAACACTACCCCAGTGTAAGAGCGGTTTGCCGACAAACACCGGCTTGCTAAGGGTGCGACAACGTTAGCAGTGATCACGGTGGGAGGAACGCAAGTAATGACTGTCGGCCGGTTGAGGTCGCAACTCATCTCTTAAGACGCTAACTAGCAAATCGAGTCAAAGGAAGCATTCACATTAGCTGATCTTCCCATGCGAGCACCAGGGTTGGTGAACGCAATTTTGACTAGGTGGCCCCACCTGCAGGACGCAACCGTTGCAGACTGGAAAGACGACGAAGTGGTTCTCCTCATCGACTGCGACGTGCCAGAGGCACACTGGGTACTTGACCAGAGAGTGGGCGACCGCCAGGCACCTTATGCCGTACGCACGGCTCTGGGATGGATGTTATATGGTCCAGTAGGGGGACGTGGTTCCGTGAATTATTTGTCCGCCGAAACGGACCTCATAGAGCATCACCCGCAGCGGCTGTGTGAAAAGGAGTTTCATGACATCGGAGAAGGAAGGCCATCGTTGTCTCAAGAGGGTCATTTCGCTTTACAAATGGTGCGGCAAGGCACAAGAGGCCTTAACAAACAGTTCGGGGTTACTTTCTGTGGCGCACATATGTCGGCCCGTGGACTGACAACAGAAATTATGTTCTCCACCGATTACTGCGACTGATAGAACGCTTCATTCGAGACCGGAATCTGTGGGAACGATACGCGGATTTAATGAAGCGAAACAAAGCCCTCGGTTACGTTGAAAAGGTGCCTTCTACGTCGACGACTACCTTGGGTCAGTCGATGACGTGGAATCAGCTCTAGAGTAGTTCAGGGGTCTGACGAGATTGCTGGAAGAGGGCGGCTTCCATCTAACTAAATGGATGTCGAACGCTTCAGAAGTGCTGAAGGTCATCCCGTATCACGTAAAGGCCAAAAGGGTAAGAGATTTGGACGGCTCTCCACTTCCTATCGAGCGCACCTTAGGGATACATTGGGACGCGGAAACGGACGATTTTGTTTTCGAACTAAACGTTACCGAGCTGCTAATAACCCGTCGTGGCATACCATCTGCCGTCTCAAGTTTCTTCGACCCGCTCGGTTTCGTCTCACCATGGCTGCTACCCGGAAAGATTTTGCTGCAGCGGCTGTGCCGTAAGAAAGTTGATTGGGACCAGTCACTGGACCGAGAAGACTGGCTGGACTAGGAAGAATTTTTGAACACCTTGAAGAAATTAGGGACATGAGAATCCCACGATGTTTGACTCCTGGCCATACGACACGGACTGGAGAACTACATGCCTTTTCCGATGCATCCCAAGTCGGTTATGGAGCTGTGGTGTACGGACGATGGTGCGCAGGAGATGGACAATATACCACGGGGATCCTGTTCGCCGAAGCCCGCGTTGCTTCACTGAAGTCGGTCTCAATCCCATGCCTTGAACTCAGCGCAGCCGTGTTAGCAGTCAGGGCGGTGCAAGTGGTGAAGAGATGTTTCGACTTCTACATTTGGTCGGCTAGCTTTTGGACGGACTCAACAATAGTACTTTACTACATTAACAACGTCCAAAGCCGGTTTAGTACTTACGTTGTTAACCAACTCACGATTATCCACGATGAATCAGCCATGAACCGGTGGAAGCTTGTCAGGTCTGGCGATAATCCAGTCGATCTGTGCTCCCGAGGTGCGACCAACTTCATACAACTAGACACGCGGACAAGAGGGCCAAACTTCCTGGAAATGTCCAAACAGGACTGGCCCGTGTTCGAATTAAAACCCCCACGGAAGTGGAACTGGACATCAGAGGCGTAGTGATAGCGGCCAACGTCGTCGAAGTGGCATCCATTATATCGCGATCGGTCAGATTTTCTTCCTGGATGAAGACACTTCGTTCGCTAGTTTGGTTAACCAGGTTCAAGAGAAATTTATTAGTCATGAAAGGGCTACGGTCCTCAGGCCGGTTGCGGGTCGGCCCGATAAGTCCCGATGAGCTGCAAGCTGCAGAATACGATATTTTCAGAATGAGACAACTAGAGGCTTCCGCCCGAGAACTCAAGAGGGCGGAAGAAGTGGGACCAATCAACAAAGAAATATCATCTCCAAGAGGCGAATTAAAGATTTTAAACCCCAAACTAATCGACGGACTGCTGCGGGTGGATGGTAGGCTGACCAACGCCTACCTGAACTTCAACACAAAGTACCCTATACTGCTGCCTGCGAGACAACCTGTGGTAGAGCTAATGATTCAACACGTCCACGCCGTGGAGGGACATGCCGGGGAAAGTCACGTGACGAGCGTCATCCGAAAGCGCCTCTGGTTGTTGAGAGGACGAGAGACTGTAAAACGCGTAATCCGAGGTTGTGGGCAATGTGGGAGAAGCAATGCTACGGCGAGCAAATAACTCATAGCCCCGCTACCGGAATGCGGGTTGACTGCGGGCAGGTGGCCGTTCAGCGACACGGGGTCAGAGTATTTCGAGCCCTTGTGGACCAAGTGCGGGAAGAGATAGGAAAAACGATATAGGTGAATCATGACGTGCATGAAGTCACGTGCGGTACACCTAGAAGTCGCACATTCGATGACGACCGATTCGTTTCTACGGGCCTTGCAAATATTTATCAACCGAAGAGGCGTACCGGCCGATATATACTCAGATAATGGATCGAACTTTGTGGGCGCCTAACGGGAATTGCAGCGTTGGCACAAGAACATAAACAGGGACGAACTGCAGAATCGAACCGTGGCCTACGGCATACGATGGCATTTCAACGCCCCGCAAGCCAGCCACCGAGGCGGCTTATGGGAACGCATGATCTGGTCCGTCAGGAGGATATTGCTGTCGATCATGGAGCAACAGCCGCCCGAAGACTAGACGCTGAACACCGTCATGACTGAGGTAGAGAGAATTCTGAACAACCGCTCCTTGGTTCCAGTAATGAACGGCGACCCCACCCACCTGGCGCTCACCCCGAAAGATTTATTGGCGTTATGGTCCAACGAGGGTTTCCAAGGGCCGGTAAACCTTCGTGGGAGCTACCTCCACGGGTGGAAGCAAGCGAACTATCTGGCCAAGGTCTTCTGGAGGCGATGGCTACGGGAGTACCTACCGGCTTTGCAGACTCGACATAAGTGGCTGGCCAAAACAAGACCATTCAAGGTTGGGGATGTGGTAATGATCGCAGACGAACGCACACATTTCAGCACCAGGTAATTGGGAGTGGTTATGGAAACCATCGTAAGCACTGACGAAACGATAAGAATGGTGAAGGTGGAAACAGCCAACGGAGAGCTAATTCGCGACATAGGCAGTGTTAGCCCACTCGAGAGTGAAGGCGGAGAGGCTGATAATGCTGAGGCCCAGTAGACTATTTCGCATCCATCTTCGAGGCGAATAAAGGAACCCCCATAAATGGGAGCATTTCTGACCCACTGACGTATCGAACCATCATACACACCGACGCACACACACACACCTACATTATACTCGTTTACTCCCCTTGGTCTCCGTCAAACACGTTACAGTGTTGACAGTCTTTCGTTGACTTTACAGAAATTTTCCTTCTGGTATGTGGTGGTACATACGATTCCATTGTTCAGTCAGACACATACGCACTTACCCGATGCACGCTATACCCCGTAACCCCTATCAAACTTGTGACGGCGTTCGCAATTTGCTTTTGTTGACGTTACTGAAATGTCTTTTGCATATGTGGAGGTAGCGGCGATTACATCGTACACACACACACTCAAGCAAGCACATACAGCCAGGGCAGGACAGCCCTTCCAAGGACAGCATCCATGTTTCTCCTTCACGCCCGCCATCGGTAGGTTGTTTTCGTGGAAGAGGTAGAATAGCCTCGCGTCGGGGTGGCCACCGGATTAGGTGCGGCCATGAGTAGAAAGTTGACGACTAGCATAAGGCACCCGCACTGACAACAGGGCCTAGGTAGGTAGGAAGAATGAGTAACGTTTTACCAAACCTTTGAACTTGCTAAGGATTCCGGAGGATTTTGGTGGGCGGTGTACCGACCGGTCGTGGAAAATCCCCTAAAACCTTTGCAGTCCCATGTTTTTCTTAACTCGCCTAAACTATTGGCGTGTCTTTACGCACTGTTTGTTTTTATGGACCAATTGTTGCTTGTTCGCGCCCAGAGCGATACTTTGTCATGTCCTTGTTCTGGACATGCGTGACGCACGTGCTCCTCGCTCGCCCGCCGCAACTCGGTTTCTCGTTTGTTGGGTCCTTGTGATCTCATAATTGAGGTTTGTACCTGTTTGGTGTCATTGTTCATTCAATAATTTAGTATCGTGGAATATCACGGACAATCGCCTTTTGATTTCGAGACCCGTTGTGAATTTGGCTACAAACTGCTCAAAAGTGCGTAACACAGTTAATGGATGCAAACTTTCAGCGGCATGGTGTATGAAACAGCGAAAAAAGTTAACTAACCCCAAGAACGCCTTAAGCTCCTTAACCGAGGACGGCACGGAGTAACCTAGAATAGCGCGCACTTTATCCTCGCAAGACTTAATACCCTCTTGAGTGATCTTGTGGCCGAGAAACACAAGTTCCGGTTTGCCAAGTTCACATTTATCAGGATTGACTACTACTCGATGTCCGGACAAACGTTGAAATAGTAGCGTCAAGTGTTGGAAATGTTCACCCACGCTCGACGATGCGATTTGTAAGTCATGGATATAGACGCGAACAAATTCCAAGTCTCGCGTAATGCGGTCGACAAACCCCTGCAGTTTCTGATCAGCATTTCGCGGACCAAAATTATACGTAGGAATTCAAACAAACCAAAAGGAGTCGTGACAGTGGTTTTCTCGACATCTTCAACGTCGACTGGAATCTGGTGACAGGCTCATACCAAAGCGATCTTAGAAAATACAGTCGTGCCGTGAAATGATACCGTGATGCCGTGTACATGGAATATCGGATAGCTATCGTAACGGGTAACCAAGTTCAATGCGCGATAGTCGCCACATGGTCGCCAGATAATGCCATCCTTCTTGAGAACCATGTGCAGAGGTGAGGCCCATGGACTGTGGGAAGGACGAACAATACCTTTAGAAAGTAAAGTGTCAAACTCATGTTTGGCGAGAGCCAATTTGTCCGGTGCCAGCCGGCGAGGTCGTGCCATGACTGGTGGTCCGCTAGTGACAATGCCGTGTGCCACACGGTCGGTCACTGCATCTCTCTTCAAACGGTTTAGTCAATGTAGGGAATTTATTAAATGAAGACTGAAAATCGTGAAGAATGTAAAAAATCAATCCTGTGGTTCGGCGTGCATCTGTTCGAGCTGCGAGACCCGTAAATTTATTGTCCGACGAAGGATCGATAAGCCGCAGTCTACGTGAATGAAAAAGTAATTCGTAGTGCTGCGGAAAATCGATTCCCAGTAGGCTTGTGGGAAAGTCCGTAAGAATGAACGTCCACAGATACCGTCGTCGTGGTCCCAGGTTGACCGCCAGCTGCCTCATGCCGTAGGTAGGAACAGAAGAACCATTCGCCGCTGACAGCCGAAGCAAAGAAGTTCGTGGATTGCCTTTACCAACCGGTAAGTCAGAAACGTGGGGCCCACTATCAACAAGGAACCTAGCGTTAGTGCACGGATCATGCATATAAAACAAACGGCCAACCTGGGAATGATTACCGGCGAGTAAGGCCGCTTCTACTCGCCGGCAGTGGCGTTTCCCGCCGCGTATGAACACAGCTGTCTTCACCTACGGGCGGCTGGTCCGAAAACGCGGTGGAACCAACAAAAGCCGCTGGTAGATTGGTCTGGTTTGGACGAGGCATGTGAGGCGGATTCACGGCGGACGTGGGCAGTAGAGGGCGCCCGTCTGTGGCGTTGCTTACATGGGCTACTTCGAGGGTTCCGTATTTTAACTCTGTCCTTGAAGGACAGTCAGCGCTGAATGGATCGGGAGTGCCAAGGCCTCTCCGGCGATTCCTCCAGATCAACATTCCGAGAATTGCGCGATGTCGTGGCGACGAGGGGATTAGCCCCACTGCGACAACCTTGTCAGCCGCGGTAGCTGCTCGTTCAAAAGACGAGTCCTCGAGGAGAGCAGTCACAGTGGTCTGAACATGAAAGCGTAAAGGGTCCAACCACAGTTCCTAAACTATCTCCTAATCCTTATCGGCGGACCTAGGCAGGGACCGGAGGTGAGCTAGGTGGCGGCTGGGTTTTGTATCTCCTGTGGGGTGCTGGGCAAGTAGCTGAAGAAAGCTCTCCTGCCGAGAAGGAATGAAATGTTGCAGTATGGCCTCACTAAGCCGATCGTACGGCTGCCCTTGAGGAGGATATAATACTGAATCCCTCATTGAGGCGATAACATCGCCCGGGATTTCCTCTAAAACATAATAAATCGTTGGCGCTGGCCGATAATCCTACGTGCCTCAAATTGCAGTTCTAAGGCTGCAAATCAAGCCTCAGGATCGTGGGATAGACGCCACAGGCTTAAAAGCAACCGCAGGCACGGTGAGGTCTGTGTCGAGCTGCATCGTATCCTCTGACATGGTTACGTTGCGATAATACAGGGTAAAAACATATGTCGTGCAACAAAAAGAGGAGGTGAAGCAGCGAAACTTCACACGCTCACCGTGTGGGCGAATAATCCAGGAAGGTTTTGGAGGTCTCGGGCTCACCAATATAGATGACTTTCGAGAGTGACTAGTGAACGTGTCTCCTATTGGGTCTGGCAGTGAAATTCCGACGATGTCCACTCCATCGGACGAATGGAGAAGGCGCAAGTCGGTTTATAGATGCAAGATGTATTCTATTTATCGTGGCATCGAGAAAATACCGAGGTGAGAGATACACCGAACGGAGAACGAAACGCAACGGCTGTGCAGAAAGCGAACCGCGGGCGCGTACAATCGGTGAACGACCGAAAGCGAAAGTGATTCAAAACGAGGTCGGCGGAGGCCTCGGAAAAGTCAGTCCAGTAAAACGTACACAACCGGAAAACACTATAAGGCAGATGGCAAAGGTCGGAAAAGATCGTAGAGAAAATAGACCCAAAATGGTGTCCAGAAAACAGTCATTTTCTCAGAACGATCGAGGTCACTACGACTGCATACCCTAATTTATGCCCCCTGGTCATATTGGCTGCTCTGTGGCACTGCTTCTGAGGCTTGAAGTCCTGCGTGACTATCACACTTATGCATCTTACCTCCGACTTTCTTTTAAACGGAATACTGCACGTTCCGTCTATGTTAGTGGTCAGGACTTGACATTTGGCGAGATTCAGCCGTAAATCCCATCTTTCTGCCCACCTGAGGACCGCGTTTGTATCCAATGCCAGATCGCTCCCCGCTGTCTTCACATGGTCTTCAAAGATAAAACACGGGTTACTCAATTCTTTCACTAGGTCATTTATATACGCCAGGAAGAGCAAAGACCTCAGTACTGAACCCTGCTGCACACCGCTGGTAACGCTCTCCGGTCTTGATAGATAATCACCCACCTTGCCATAGAAGCTGTGATTCACTAGAAAGAGTGCTGCCTAATCTCTTGTCTTTCCGCCTACCCCAAAGGACTGCAACTTATAGTCCAGCCGGCGATGACCCACAGAGTCGAAAGCCCCGCTGAAACCCAAATAACAAACCCCCACTGTCGTACCTCCATCCATTCGTCTAATGGTGCCTTCTGAGAACACCAGTAGGTTTGTCAGACACGATCTTCTTTAACAATCCATGTTGTATGGGAGTCAGTAGGCCATTATTAACTAGATGCAGGCAAAATTGCTTTCAAGTTATACGTCCCAAGCACTTGTATAACACTGATGTTAAGCTGACCAGTCCATAAGTCCCCGCCTTCTGCCTGGATCCTAATTTATGTTTCGTCACGACAACAGGCTTGCGCCAATCCTCTGGCACCCCACCCTCCCTTGGAGACGCTTCGTACAGCTGGGTTATAGCCCCTGATAAGATATCGGAAAGAGGCTGGACAATCGCCGGATGGACTGTATCCGGTCCGGCTGTTTTGTGCTTGCACGAAGATCTGAGTTCGTGGCACACCTCGTCCTTACTTCCAGTAAGCTTCTGAAGCACTGGCGTACGCCCTATATCTGATTCCACCGCACTGAGCATATGGTCCCGACGATACACGCTCTTGAAAAACGCAAGTAAGGTTTCTGCCATGTCTTCATCATCCAGGGTGATGCTTCCCTCATGCTGCTTCAAGGTATCCACGCTCTTACGCGTCTTCTTCTTGGACTTCACGTAAGCAAAGAACTTCTTTGGGTCTACCTTCACCTTGTTGGCTGATTTCTTCCACTCGTACTTTGCGTCTCGCTGCAAGGCTTTTGCTCCGCTCAGCTCAGTTCATTTTGCACAAGACTGGTAATGACCACGGCCAGTCGATCGCCCAGAATTCTTTCGATGGTATGCTAACCATCTATGCGCCCACCACTGCACAAGGTATTCCGTCAAGTTCCAGCTAAAAATGAGAGGGAAAAGTCAAACCTCGTACATCAATTGCGAGAGACATCCTGCCTCGTAAGCTTTTAATGAAACAGTATACAGTAAACGAAAACGTCTGTCAGAACACACTTCCGACGGACCACAGTGCTGCCCGTCATCCACCTGGTGAACATACTCAACGCTCACTACGAGGAAACATCTCGTACCACTTACTGTCTGGGTCGCTTTTAAAGGGCTGGACGGTCTGCAGGTCTGTCATTCTACCGAGATGGTTCCAACTGTTCTCCACCGTGTTGCTGAAAAAGTGCGATCTAAACATCAACCTAGCTAGAACGTTAATGAGCTTCTTTTCGTGTCAGCTTGTTCTGGAACCAAGAGCCATATAGAATAGACTATCCGACCTAAGGCCAAAAAACCCTTCATAACCCTGAAAGTTTCCATAAGGTCCTCTCGACGTCTCCTTCCTTCCAGCGGGAAAAGATTCGGATCGCAGAGTCCCTGCTCTTACGCCTTATCCCTCTGCTCTTCAAACATTCGAGTCCTGAGAGGTTTGAACTCTCTCTAATCGGATGACATCCATTTTGTAGAAGGGCGACCAAGCCTGTGCTCTACATTCTAAGTGGGGAGGTACTATAACCATGTAAATAGGCAAGAAAATCTTCGGCTGCGGGCACGACAGTGCAGATTGCAGTCTAAACAGCTCACAGCGAGCCCTTTGTGCGGGAGCGTGTCACCGGTCTAACCATATACAACCACTACCCATTACGACCGCGAGGTCTTTAATCCTACCGACTGCTTCTATGGTGAACAGCCCTTGGTCATGAGCGACAGTTAGGCTTTCTGTTGTCCTTGACGACAAATGACTTTCTCCAGCTTTCGGGGGTAAGTCCCAGTCCAAACCGATTACTATATCCCTGTCTTGGTCCACCTACCATCAGATCTAACAATCTCCACGTCATCCACAAAAGTAAAACTAGGCCACTAAAGGGAATGGAAATCTGTCAGCCGCCATGTGTTGGCCCATCTATGCCAAACCTCTCCATCTTCAACAAAGGAGTCGAACCCATTGCTAAAGCCCAGGTAGCATGCCTCAGCTTGCCTGCCTTCATCCATTGGTCGGGTTACTTCATCTAAGAAGCACAAGAGGTTGGCCAGGCTACTGCAGCCCTCCACCACATAGGTATGCTACCCAATTCGTTCGTTACACGAACTCTTCATGACGGGTAATCAGGGACTCCTTTGTAGCCCGCCACCACTCCTCATAGTAGCCCCATCTACCGTGTCCCAAGTCAGCCCCATCGACCTATTGTGAAGCCTATCTATATCCACACTACCTAAGCTCCTATCCGGCCTTGAGAATACTTTGGGTTGTCGTATATCACGGGTGATTTTGGCGCGCACGTGGTCACTTTTGTCCGGGGGTGCACAGTAAGGCAGTCTAGATACATCGCAGTGGAGGTTTGTTATCGCTAGATCCAGCAAGGATTTAAAGCCTCCAGCTCTATATCTGGTATTTTCCCTAATATGCTGGTGAACCGCATCAGCATGCAGTCTTTTTGAGTAGGTTTCCTCCTCCGATCTCGGCAAGCGGACTTCAACCGCCTAGTCAATTTGCGGAAGATTGAATTCGCCCACTATGAGGGTCTTTCGTGCGTCCTTAACCAGTTCAGCCAGGGTCCGCGGTAAGCAAACTTCCTCGTCACATTTCGCCCTTGGTGCCCTGTAGACACAGACAACGTTAACCCCTCTCCCCGGAAGGATGATCGCATCTGCGTACAGCTAGACAGTGCTAGTGCACACCTTCGACCGAGACTCTAGGTCGTCTGTACATGGCCTAATGAGGATAGCTACCCTTACTCCAAGGCCATCGTATTCTCTACCCTGCCTACAGATTGCAGAACCGTTACTTATTAGTCCTGCACCATGATCTTCTTTGGAAAGCCATGTTTACACAGGACAGATAATGACCGCGGCCTTCAGAGCTTCCAGGATTCCTTCGATGGCATGCACACTAGGTAGATACCCGGTACTGCACAAGCACCCACCACGGCTGTTCGGTTCAAGGGAGGTGTACGACGGGGAGCCAAAACTTTTTCCAGTTCTTTGCACTGAGAGCTCCTTGGATCTCTCGGTGTTGCGACAAGCGGAAAGGCCAGGACTTCCCCAATCTAGTGATGGGGAAAAGGTAAAGAGAAGACCTCTGGTCACTGTGCTCTAATCCGAACGGTCCACAAGGTCGCCGTTGTCAGCTGCTAGCAGCTAGTGGCCATCCATCCATAGGGCCGTGAGCTACAAGAATTCACTCAAAACTAACGGCTCAAAAGTGCTAAGGTAGACGGAGAAGAGAGACAGCTGAAGGGGGAGTAAGGCGAGGGGCGGATTGTAAGAGAAACACGCTGTTCCACTTTTCATTAAGCCATTTCTTGAAGTCGTTCACTGTCAACGGTGCAACCACTTCGTCCGGTAGTCTATTCCAATCATTCACCATCCTAAAGGGGAAACTTTTTGCTCTCAGTCGAGTCCATATTCTCTCCCTCCGGAATTTAAGGACACGTCCTAGGACTACCGTGTTTCTGCTAGGCATCAACAACGACCTCACTCCTCCAGAAATGTAAGCTATTCCCTTCATCGTTTTGAAGGCTTCTACTAAGTCACTCCGAAGTCTTCGGCGTTTTAGTGAGTGCGGGTCAGTCTCACGAGGCACTGCTCACAACTGAGCCACCGAAGTGGGTAAACCATCTCCTGAAAACTCTCTGCTCCTGCTCTACGATCTTAATGTACACAGAAGATCAAGGGTTAGTGACTTCTAGGGGGGTGGAATTAAGATGTGTGACAAGAATTGCCATGAGTTTAAATAAAAGGAAAGGGTAGGAAACTTGGGTTCAAGAGAAAGGCGGGGAACACTGAAGTCTGGACCTAGTCCAGGCTAGACTTGAAATGAATGAAATGTGTGAAAACTACCTCTTACGGAAGTTTATTACATGCATTGGCCAATCCAAAAGAGAAAAAGTTGGCCCGAATACTTAGCAGTGCTCTGAACTCCTTCAGTTTGAGACTGAAGCCTCCCGGGGACGAGTTCTGTTTGATATAGAAGTGAGGAACGCCGAACATCGACGTCCATTTTAGACGTCTAAGTGTTTCGGTCACGTTTTCTCCCATCCGCGTCCATTCAGGAGGAAGTAGTCTCAAGGATGCCAATTTCTTCGCAACATCCATATTGACTGGAGAATTCCTATTCTTCTTACATTCATATACTCCCCGACCAATGTTGGACGGCTTTCTCTAACTTAATTCATGCTGACACTGTTTTGCAGTCGGCATTTAATCTGCGCTTGGTACCCTTACCGTTTCTTTTATGGTCGTGCTTTCTTACTGAGATTACTTTACGGACGGTTGGTACGGTAGTGAGTCTCACGGATTAAACACAATTTCGTTTTATTACGGCTTGGTCTCACTTTCTCGTTTACGTCGACTGACAGCAGGGGTTCAGCTCGTTTACGCTGATTTTTGTCTGCCACTCTCAGGAAATGGTTCTTTGATCCTGATTAGGCGTTGAGAACTTGCTCTGTTTGTTTGGACCTCAGGACAGGTACTTACTATTTACTCTTTTGACCAACTGTTCCCTTTTTTACAGAATTTTTGCCCTATTTCTGACTATGTTTTCTGCTGGATAGTAACTTAGGCTCACTGTCAAAGGTATGATCTCGTTTTTACTTATATTTTTGCCTTCTATCGGTACCTTAGAGCTCGCAGAGCGATTGTGTTCTTGATTTGGGTTCTGCATCGATTTGTCGCGCAGCCGGAGCATTAGTGGATAGCTTCAGAGTACGCTAGTTACTGTGAAGCGGTAGACTACAGGTTTCTCACCACGTGTATTGAGTCTCCAGAGTGGATTTCGCGTTGCCATCGGCTGGGTTTTTGACAGCATTAGCACCGTTCAGAAACAATCGGCCAGGAGATTTTAGCTCTCTTACAGGGTAATTTATGATCAGCGAAGAAACAGCTGTAGTCGAAGCTACACTAGCCCCCTAGCTCGAATAATAACAAATGGGTTTATTGACTGATGTAAGTTTACTGCCCCATTGAGCGCCCAAATCTTGTGCTTCGGGTAAAAAGTAACTCAGCTGCTTATATATGTTCTGCTAGGTCGGAGCAAATTCACCTCAGAAGTCGATTGGCCGCTAAGGAAAATATTCAGTAGGGAGGAAGCGACTTGAATTTTACCAATATACCGTGGCGAGGTGAGATACGAAATTAAATCGTCCAATAAATAGAAAACTAGAATAAATCGAAAGGTGAGATAATTTTGGGGAAAATAAAATCATTGTAATCAGCGCCTCAATGCTAGGAAAATTGCACCGTCTCTCCAACTGCTGACCGTTAGTTCTGAAAACAGAGTGGAGCTTACACCAGCTGATGACCGGAACGGACGAGCCACAGGGTGCGTCGTTTTCAGAGTGGCATGACTTAAAATGGTGATGGGGTCCTGCACCTTTGGACCGGGTTGACTTAAACAAGCAGACTGGAAACATCCAGTCGGTCAGAGGAACTGAGGCTAAGCTAGATTCTTGGCCCATCAGAGAGATCGGTCAACTTTTGTTTGGCCGGTTACATACCTCAGTGCACGACTGATGAGGGTCAACGAGTTGTACTACTGGATTTCTGAAATAAGCCAGTGTCTGGGATGTGGAAAAATATGTTTAATTTTAATTGTATCCAACTATTATCCATTGATGTGACTATGAAAAGTGAGTAGCCGAGGAAGACTGCCTATGGCCAGTGGAAGACCTGGTACCGGTATTGGATGCTCCTGAGGAGCAGCAATCTTTTCCATAGAAGACCACAGTACAGATAACTATTTCTAAAAAGGGCATGCCTACGCTCTAAGGTTGCAACCGCTTCTTAACGAGTTTGGCGGCCGCAAACAGCCGCTACAGAAATGCTGGTGATGTATTGTGAAGAAAAATAGCCGGACAAGTTACCACTGAGTTACTTCCGACCCCCGACTGGGCGACCGAAAGTTGCTTGTGACACCGCCTCGTGGTATAATTCCAAGAATCCCATGAATAGTTTTCGGGATAATCATGGAGCTGACTTGTCCTGCAGCGGGCGATAGTCGCGTAAACTTCGACAGGAAGAAAAGATTGTAGAATGAAAACCTTTCGTTAGCCATTTGCGTTTGATTGTCACCCGGGCAGACGCACCCGAACTCGATATAATGTCAGAAGACTATCGAACTCTCCGTAAATAGTGTAGGATTCTGCGATGATAAAATAACTACAACAGTAAAGGACTGTGCGACAAACAAGAAAAAACTGAAGACAGGAGAGAAACTTAAATTCGATGAGAGTTATGAACGGTCACAAACAGAAAACACCGTCTCTTCGTGGTCGAGGAGTAAAGGTGGCCAGATGTCATATGGCCGATCAGTCAAGAAAAGTAAAAAAAACATGACTGATAAGGCTAAAGAAAACTTGTGTTTCAATCATAGAACCTGATTACTGAAGCAGCATTCGGTTGCAAAACATGGAAAACGGAATAGCACGAACAGATTTGTACGGAGATGGGACGTCCATTCCAAAGGTATACACCAACAATTTAGTTTTAGTTGATGCCACCGATATCCTCACACTTCTATGCTCTTGTTTCCGCTGCTACATTTTAGCATCATTCAGTAAGCAACAGAAAGAGTGGAAACATAAAATGAAAAAATTCAAAAATTAAAGGGACGTATGGACCCCAACAAAGCAAAGAACGAGTCCGAATGCAACTACGTCACTGATCGTGACATATAGCCGTATCACTTAATGTTTCCAACCATTTGGTAGGCGGACCACGTTGACCCCAATAGGAAAGCCTTCCCTTTTCCAGTTGGCTATGCCCACCGGCCAGGGTTTTCATGCCGTTTTGCAATCTCATGGACCGACTACTTCCATCTACCCTCCAAAAACTAACTGCCGCAAAGAGAAAAGCTCATCGGAAGGGAAGCGTAAAACATGTCTCAGCCACCTCAACCTGTTCAAAATCAATGCCTGATCCACTGAGTAACCCCCTGTTCCAAAAACATCTCTCATATTCTCAGCGTCGTTGATACGGTGTTCCAGCTATATTCGGACAAAGCTGCGGGGACAGCGGTGCATGAACACCGACAGTCTTCGCCTATCTTCTACCCTTAACGGCCATGTTTCTGAGCGGAGCAGAAGAACAGACCCAACCACCTCAGTGTACACTCGACCCTCAACAGATAATCGGATGTCACACCGGCGCCACAGATGACGGAGGTTGGCAAAAGCCAAACGCGTCTTCTGTATACGCGATGACACTCCATCCGCTATCTGTCCACCTAGTGAGATGTAACTGCCCAGGTAACAAATTTTATCTACTTCAGCTAGAGCTTACCCTGCCAACAAGGTTTGGTGTTGAGCCAACCCAATCCTGCAACAGCATTTTACACCTTGAAGGTGCAAAACGCATCTCAAACATTGCTACTCTGTTGTTTAGGCTATCTAAGGAAGCTTGGAACTTACCTGGATCTCCACTCAGGAAAACAATATCGTCCGCATATTCCAAATAAAACAGTTTACTGCCTGAGAAAAGATCGACGCCGCTATTCTCACACGAGGATAGGGCTATTTCAAGAATCAATTCAATCACGAAATTGAAGAGGAAGGGTGAAAGACGGCAACCCTGACGAACACTTCTTTCCGTGATGAACTCAGGGGAAATATCGCCATGAGCACAAGCCCGGCCCCGGCTGCTTGCGTACAAGCACTGGACCAATGAAATTCACTTTCCTGGCACCACTTCCAATGAGAAGCGACTCCAGAGATCTGTGCGGTTCAGTGAATCAAATGCGGCTTTCAGATCAGAAGGAGGTGTTGGGGCGTTAACCCACCACAGGAACGTGACCGAAGCGCCGATGAAGAAACTTCTTCTAGCCTGTCACGTGAGACCTGATTGTTGCAAGCATTCTATCTTGTCGTCGCTGATTTAATCCTCAGACCTATGCACCAGGTGGAGGAAACGGGACGCGGACGGGGCAGCGTCCCTTGGGCTGGGGCTGCCCAGCTCAGGCGGGCGATAGCAGCTCAATGAAGGGCGCTGACTTCTCCTACCTTCGAGAGAAACCGCAGGTACTTCACTCCTACGTCCACCTGGTGGAGGTTCTTTCAACGGTAAACTGTTTTACCCCGTTTGTTCTTTGAATTGTTCTCTTCATGGGCAAGGTGTTTACAACAGATGTTGCCCATCAACTGGTTCAGAGATTGGATATCGGCTGGCTCCTCTATCCGCTGGCCTATCAGGTATAATTGCAACTCCATCTTAAGGAAACCTTCTTGCATAGCTCTTCGTATCATGGAGGCATGCTTGCCACCACACCATGCCACCAAGCAGTCTCGTCGTAATGGAAACATTCTAACACGTCAAGTCTGACTAATAATTCGGCATTTCAAACAGTTTGTTACCCTGCTGTGTGGGAACATCAGTAAGTGGCAGTTTGACGATACGATGTGATGCCACCCTTTTGGAGAATTCCCGACCAACCAATGTGGAAAGACTCTGGGATGACTGACCGAAATGTTGAATTGGCCAAAGTTCTCGTTTGCGACACAAATATTTGCAGCGTCGGACCTCATCCGTACCCACTAAAAATAGCCGGATGTGGGCTCTGAGAAAACCGCCTGTTTGACCTAGGCGACCTGGCAATATTGCGCTCAAAAAGGAATCGTGGAACCTAATTTTATTCACCACCTCCTCCCCAGCTGTGCCATGGTTTTTCGAACAAAGCAGGACGTGCCAATTGACACTTCCTGAAACAAGGTCGATGTGAATGTATACACATACAATGCACGCGCAAATCGAATGGCGGCCCACTCGGCACATCCAGGTTGGTTGAGGATTGTGCCGTTAACAGAGGACGTACAACCGCAAGACACCACATGTAGAATGCAGTATAAAAAAAAGTTATATTCAGTGAAACAGACGTTATCGCATAACTATTTACTTCTTTTGAGTTACAAGATTATATATGGACGGCAGAAAATGGGATTACATTTTTGTTGGTATTCAAAGTCGTTTAAGTACATCAGCTGCAGTGTTAGGACATTCTGAGTAAGACTGACGCACTCCAAACTTAGCTACAAATTCCTTCCACTATGTCTGACAACCCCTCATATGTATACAGCCTACTCAAAGCAAACCAATTATGTGACGGGCGAAACCGATCTGGGTGAATGGGCAAGGTGACGATCTATCTAAAATGGGCACGAGGCAAGCTCGTTTAGTGCTTAGTAAACAAATGCTGGGCTGACGTCCAACACAGAGTTTGCCTCGTGGACAGAAATACCAATAAGGAAGACATCGGGGAATAGCGAAATCCAAGAATAAAACTATCATTAGGGAATGGTCAGTATCAGCTGAAACAGATATTTCCTGATGGAATAGGTTATATAAGAAAGAAAGGTGAATTATTCCGGTTGTGTGCATTCAAAAATCTTGAAACATCGAGAAAAATTGCTTATATGATCATGTTTAAGACACATATACAGGGCTCTGAATAGGAAGACCACGGTACTCGTCTCACTCGCTACCAACGTGAACGGCCACGACCGTTATCGATTCTGTTACCTTTTGCCGAATGAAAAAAGATTTCTACGACCACCCTCATGACTGCACAGATCTAACGAGACCAACAGAATACGGAGGTAGCAGATACCTACAGCCAATGGTCGAATGGTGCTTTGCCAGCAGTCAGAAAACCGTGGTCCAGCCACAGAGATGTTTAAGCAAATCTGTAGAGCAAGGCGCACAAAGCGAGAAACGATCAGCAAGAACTTACAAGAGAGTGAATCATACTGGCTGTCGAATGAGAAACAGTCTGGTTCGGAGTGGACAAACAAATTTTATACATGGGAGGCAATGAAGTTGATGACTACCGGAAGTGAATGCGGTGCCTCTACAGAGCCTCCCTCAGGAAGACTGCCGGGGACGTCCTCGAAATAGGAATTTGAGACAGTGGTAATTTTCTCCCAAGTGGAAACCACGACCACGACACACAGGATGCTGGCGAATGCTAGAGGGAGAAGATTGGGAATGGTATGTATGTTAATCTGTAGGATTTCTTTATGGCCCGAAAATTGTCCCAATATTTGTGGCACATAAATATATTCTTCCTTGAGTAGATTGCTAAGCCCCCGGCGTGGCAATGAGCTGGAGGACCAACTGTGGCTGTACAGCGTGGTAATTTTTCGACACTAGTGGTAGCACGTTGGCAGGCCGGAGTATTCGAGGAAACTATTTCAGGGGCCACTGGCAGGGGTCTGTAGGGGCAAGAGTCACGAGGCCCCGTGAAAGCGACGGCTTTATTGACGGTGCACCGCCACTAACTAGTGGCCTAATCCATTGGACGGGAGCAGGGCAGATCAGCTTTTGGAATAAAATTTCGAAGAAAGTCCGTCCCAGTGACCGAGTGAGGGAAACGTTAGGAATAATGAATACCCATTGTAGAGTGCGGAGTAAACCGAGGTTCAACATGGGTGAAGTTCACCGTGGGTCTTTTCAGGTGTCTTTTTGGCTGCCATCAACTCCATATTTGGAGTGGCCTTTGAAGTGAGGCTGAATAAATCTCACCTGTGTGCCGGTGTCTATTGAGAGGGATGTCCTGGATATTCCGTCGGTTTTAAAGAGTAAGCGATCGCGAACGGAAGGGCCTGACACTGTAATCACCAACATTGGTCGGCTTACGCGTTCACTCGTATCGCATATTGATACGTGTAAAGCTCGGCGCATTTTTTCTTTATCACCGCAGTTTGGGCGGCTACAGTATATATCTGGGTTTGCAGGTCCTAGCCGCCGTGAACGGATGAGGTGGCTTGCTCTGCAAGGTTCTGAATTTGGCCGCGATGCGTTTAGAGCGGTAGACTAAGAGGGTGGTAGCTCCATTCATTCAGTTGAGGTATCCATTCTGTTTACTTGGTCTACATCAGGGTACTATGTTGTGTTTTGGACCAAGAGTGAGGCGTGTGCTTGTATCTTGTCAGCTGCTTCAGCCAGTTTAACCTACGTCTACTTATGCCCAGAAGCAGTCAATATAGGTTGAATGTTTTTGGGATGCGCCCGCATCCAAAGCAGGGATACGGCTTTATCATTCACTGTTAGGGTAGAGACCCATCTCCGCACAAGACGGAGAAGTTGCTTCGGTGTTTGGGTGCTATGGTCGCCGGGCCGAATATCGGACACCACGTCTTTTAGCCGATATTCTGGCGAAACATCAAGTCTCCCAGTATGGCCTCCCGCAATTCATTGTACGGGCTCACTTCGGGTGGGTTGCCCACAAAGTGCCTGAATACTCGAGCCACAAACAGTAACAAGTGGCTCGCTGGATATGTAAGCATGATAAATTAACTGGTCACGCCATTTATTTGAAAATATTCTTCTATCTTAACTAACCAAAACTCTGGGCCCGGCGGGTGAGATCTCTGGATTCCTCGTGTTTTTGAGATAAACCAGACTGTCCCTGTATCTACTACATCTTCAAAGTCTAATATCGAGTTCTCCTGCAAATTGGCTATTTCTGACAGTGAATTCAGCTTGAGGCGATAAGAAGTTTTGTAAGCCATCAAGTCATCAGGGGGATTCTGGAAAACTTTCAACTGAACGGTTAAAAAGCAAGTGAAAGTAGGAAAATAAAACGGTTTCTTGTCAGCGATCAAAATCCTTGCGAGAAATCCAAAAACCGAGCCTGATTTTGAGATGCGCGCATGTTCACGAGGATCGACAGGTCCGATAACCAATTAGTGAATGGGCTGCCAGCCACTCCACAGGTGTCCAACCGATGCGATTGAGGGACCCCTGTGATGCACTTATTAACACTGCGCACATGATTTAGCTATTTCGTTATGAACACAAGTAATCTCCTAAGGAGGAACACCGATACTTGCATAGTAGAACTTAGTGACAGTAATTTTCGAGTGGCCTGGGTTCTGTTGCCAGGTCAACTGCCCATTTTTGGACTAAATTCCTTGAAAGAGCTATAAAGCCTTGAATTCTGGTGCCAATTCAACCCGGTCTAGTATCCAGATTTGGTTGTTACTTTTATGCCCTCTGTTGCATCTGTGGAGGTCCGCAAAAATGAAATTAAGCAGCGAGAACTCCGCTCGCCGGTACACAGTTCAAAAATCTGAATGTTGTAAAATGGGACCCCAAACATTTCTAGCTCCATTCATGAGTGAAGGCGATACACTAAAGCACACGTATCGGCTTTCGTCAGTTCTCCGGTCGGTAGTAGGTCTCCCGCCGACGCCGGCCCCACAGTTGACCCAGAATGTCGTTCACTCCACAAGAACAACTAAAGTACCCGAGGATTTAAGTGATGGAGGGCCCTCGCGATAGGCGTCACACAACTCTTATTTCATGAAGCAATCGGCTTTAAACTATTGAGATGGGCACCAGCATCATGATAAAGCGATGTGCATTGTCGACTTCCGTGTTCTTATGCAAGGATGGACGCTCGTTGAGTGGTGCTGGGGCGGCGAAATCCCCATGGCTGGTGACCTATGACAATTAATTCCACCTGACGTTTGGTTTCTTCAGTTCATATCCTCGGCTATCTCATACCATTCGGGCCACAGTCGATCTTGCTTTCCTCCTCTCTTTTCAATCAAGTGATCATTTTGCCTCTTTTTTCTTTCCCGGTCTTTTTAAAGATTTCCTATCTTTCGCTGTCTTTTGCCCTTATTCCCCCCTTTTGTTGTTATCGACGTCCTTTTGCTGGTTCACAAAATCATTTTTTCCCTACCTCCGTCAATTTATTAATTAACATTCTTTCCTTTTTTCCATTTTTCTCTTCTTTTATCTCAGTTCGTTTAATTTCACATACCTGTTCTTCATTTTTCCACTTCTTTTCGCTTTATCTCTAGCCGTCCAAGACCTACCGAGCTGGACCCTCCTTTTGTCCTCTCTTTTTTGCCTGGCCAAGTAGGTTGCACTAAAGGCGAGAAGCATGGTGTTCAGCCGCCGTGTCTAGATGGGTTTGAAACTTAATGAGTGATGCGTGTCTGTGCTCCGGTTTTCCCCCGTCTGGTACTCTGCCTAATGTACAATGTATGACTGAGTTTTATCGGTCAGCGAGAGAATCGATAGGAAATGCGGAAAACCTGGTACCTCTACCCCAATACTACACCACACTCAATCAACACCCAGTTCTCAAACAAGCTCCAGACTAAACTCATTTATGTCATTAGCATATCAAACCAAGCACCCTCTAATCACCACCGCAAAGCTGTACGGATGGCATTATTCTGAATGCCGTAATTAGAGTTTCGACTGGGGCACCTGGGTACTGCTCGGCTACATGGTTGTCGAGTTGTCTTTTGAACGACAGCCTGCAAGTCACTTCAACTACGGGTGCTGATAACAAGTTCCACAAGAGGCAGATACGTACTGAGGAACTGTTCCCTGACCTTCAGTCGTGGACGTTGCCGCTCCAGATTTAGCGAGTGACCGTGCAGCGATGAAGTGAACTCTGAGGTGTCCTGGAGTGATTGAGATATCCCTCAAGTGCATGAGTCTCCGGTTGGCCGTCTGTACTCTATGACGTATGGATTTGGAGTGCGGGGCCCATCAGGCTACGATTTGTTCCACAGGCCTTGTACGCGATTCTTGGCTCTCATTTGGGTCTTATCTAATATGTTCTTATCTCTTCTTTGTACCAGCGGGCGTTCCTGAATGTCCCTCTCTAGATGCAGCCTGATGAGTGCGGAACGGAGCTTAGAGAAAGAAGTGGGAATAGAGTTGACCAGAAGCTGAAAGAACTGGCTTAGTCCGAGCATCACCTAGCGCGCCAGCTACTAGAATTCTAATTCGTTCTACGCGTAGGCTGGTCAGACAAGTCCCAAATCCGGAACCGAACGGATTGGCAAACTCTGAGGTGGCGAATTATGATAGCAACTAACGAAGCTCGTCTAAAAACGTCAAACGCGATTCCAAACGACCCAGACTGAGAGCCAAAATCCGACGCAACGAACATATGCAAACTATATCAAGACAACCAAAACCAAAATGGAGAAATTCCTTGAGGTCACTTCTGCGTCTGCGCCAATGTAAACATAGGTTTGAAGTAGGGCCACTTTTAGTTTTGAATCATTTCTCCAGAGTAACTCCTGCTGAAAAAGCTGGGACTGTCGTATTTCGTGGTTGCCTAAGCAGAGCTGTATTCGTAGAGTGCGATGGTCGAGGCAGCCTACTGATCCCGCCGGCCACTGGTCCTTCATTATTAGCTTTGGAACTTTGCGATTCCAGTGTTTCTTGTCATGGAGAGCACATCGGCGTGGGTCTTCACTTCTTGACTCAGAGACCCCATGTGAGATTGTGCTGCGCTTTCACAGCTGAGTTTTCGATACCCATTTGGAGCTTTGCACATCCCCTCACACAGGTCGCAGGAGATCTGGTCGGATGCGTACCTCGGAGCTTCCTCTGAGCATTGCCGCGGATACCAGTAGTTTCGCGGTATCTGCGGCCGATCCCAGCGTGACCCAGATGAGCCTGGTGTTTTCGGACAAATTGGTAACTCGGCTTCTCGCTAGGATTCTGGGTCCCGATGAACCCGATCCCTGAATCAGCAACTTAGCTCACAACTGGTTGATGGTGACTACGTTTTGTGTCCCTCGCTGAGCTAGTGGTGGATAGTCGGACTGGGGTAGATAGTACATGACCAAAGTAATGCTGAGGTCACCATCGTGCACGCCAAGCGAAGTTGGGGTGGCTTTGTGGCGTCTGCTTTTCTTTTCACTTGTTTCATGCCATATGGCCTCTTCTTCTTCATTCAGTGTTTTTCCGTCACCGAGTTCACCGTCAGTAACCAAATGGCTTGAGTCGCGACTTGAATCACCTTCTTACCACGAGCTACTTGTTCCGCCGGGAGTGCCCGGGACCAGTCGCTTACATCGTCACTGTAAGTAGCATTACCAAAGGTATATTCCTCGACTGGATCAAGACACGTGCACAAGGTATGATCATGGAGCACAGCTTTTCACAGCGGTACGAAATATTAAGCGATTTCAAAGGTCGGGTTTGCACATCTCAGTAGCAGTACGATAGGGCCAGGCAGTGTTTAAATCAACTGGATTGGGGACGGTTAACGCTGAAAGTGCAGGCGGTTTTGGTTTCCGGAGCGGGGTGCTGTGGAGAGTCTGCCAAACTCATAGCTGTCGGTTAAAGCCCTAGGGAAGTGTGGGGAAGATGCAGCATATATATGAAAGGCTTAACAAAGGTTCATCGAGGGATCAAAAAAATTGGGATCCACAGGAAGAAATACATGGATGCACCGGCTGGATGCCAAAAGGATCGATGTCGAACTACAAGAAGTAGATTTCCACCAGTGGATATCTGGACACGGTGGAGGGTGAAACCAACGTCAAATGATGAACCAGCAATGTCAGCGGCGTATTGAGTGGTATTTTGCGGACTTCATTTGGACAAATCCTTAGATTTGTGGACAGAGGTATGGAAACCTAAAGTGGGAGTGAGCTCGGGAGCTCGTGAGGTCAGATAAGTTTATTTTTGTTGTTTTATTTTGAGTAATTCCTATGCGATGTGGAGAGAAAGACACTGCATTTGAGAGTGGGCATGGAGCGAAATACTTCACAAGAATTGTACTGTGCCGTCAAAGCAGCATAACGATGGTTGATGCTTAACTAGGAATTTCAAAGAGTACATTGACGAAGCAGTCAGCTGGAATGAGAAAGTGGAGCAAATGCTTCAAATCAGAGGTGAGGAGATGAAGTGAGTTTACTCAAGCGCCGTGGCAGCGATTTGCTGAGAATCAGACCCAAGTCTACAACGGATATTATATTGGGTGTAAGGGCAAACGTTTCTGTAAATACAACGGAAGAATATAGAGACGAGTTTCGGCCAACATTGAGTAACTGGTATTTTTTCTCATAGAGATTAGGTTCGCCACTGACGGCGGGTCACAAACTAAGGCCCGAGCGTGAGCGGACTCACCAGACTCGACTGGCTGTTCATAAGGAAAATGATTGGGCAGCGGGCAAAAATGGACTAGGATTGCTTCGAGTGGAGGGGTAGGGAAAGAAGGTTGAAAATTCAACGGCAATGGTATGATTTTGGCCGTGATTTTGGAACCACAACGGCCTATGAGGGGATATACTGGAGGCAACTGTTGGACCAGTGCTTAATGTCGTTTACCTTCGGGAATCCGCCCTCGCGATCAGGTGAAGCTGTTATGGCGGCTTGTAATCCGGGTAACATCATTGAAGTCACAGTGGCGTGCGATGTAAGAAGCTCTATATGGCGTTGGCCAGCTTGAGTTTACTTTCGAACCATGACGGTCCAGAGCGGAAAATAGTTCGGTCCGATCAGTTTGGTTCATTTAGTCCGTAAGGCTTTCCGAGAGTAGCCTCTAGGAGAGCAATGGCCACCCAAGTAACCGGCATCATCTGAAAGAAGACCGGAGATGCGACTGTCCGGAGGGAGTTCCTGCTGGGGGCTTGTGATTACAGTACCAATAGAAATCCAGCGATTAAAACTTTAGGGGGGCAGTCAAGGCCTAGAGTAACTGGGGAGATCGGCAACCTGGAAGTAGTTCCAGCTGTAGGTCATGATAGCAAATGGAGGCAATATACTTTTAGCTAGGTTTATCATTACGGCCATGGTAAGGTTTCATTTTAGCGCTCAGTGGGACATGCTCTACGCCATGGACAGAACTTTGAAGTCAAATGTTGACAGCGGGAGCTTGGGGAGTATAATGACGGGGGAAAGCCATAGCTTTGCCAGTGAATAAAAAGCTGCAAGCTGATAAGGTCACGGTGTAGCGGAACGCTTTACGCGAGACAGGATATGGATCGGTGGGAGGTAGGTGGGCAAATTTTCGATGTAATATTTAAGCGATGGAGAAATAGATGAGTCTTCCCCAGATCATGGTGACAGTTTGGTCACATTTAGACAGTTGACTACGGGCATGCGTTTATTGACAAGCGTCATGCTATGGCGTAATTTCGACCTGTGCCCTTTGTCGGGGTTTCTATTTTCACGGAAATGTTTTTAAGCGATGGCGGGTCATGCGTTTCAACACGTAGTCCAGTAGACATAGGGTTGGGTATGAAGTCATATGGAGTCTCAGGAGGACTGCTTCATAAGCTAGGGCCTTCGAAGCACCTGATTACTCTTATGTGTTAGTGATAGATGATCGTTTGGTTTTGATCAGGTCGCCAGCGACTAGAGTCAATGGTGGGGTGGTTTAAACTCTTGATGTAAGAGGTATAGATATTTTACGTCTTGTGGAACAATATTTTCGGAGGGTGAAGCCTGAGGCTACCGAGTGGGAAGCTCAAGCTCACGATTATCTGAGCCAAGAAAGACGAGGTAGGCAAATGGAAGCCAAGGTAAATCTCAAACAAATTGCGAGTGAGTATAAAGGGGTTGGCTTCAGAAACTTGGCTCCCATACTTTTCTCGAGCGTTAACAGTGGCTGGTGACAATAGGTGCACGTATCAATAAGGAAGATTTTGAACAGAGCGGACTTGGCATGGATAAAATTTCGAATGCATAAGTGGACAGCGGAATTTGGCGTCAACGAGGTGGTCAGAGATAGAACGAGAGACCCGAAGGGGCGTAAAACTAGGAGAAGTGGGTTTGGGTTATATGTGGATAGCACATTTGGCACGCTTGCCACCCCGCACAGTGTCAGGCGGAGGTACTGTGAGCCAAGCTCGTATGCCGTTTTCTTCGAGACATCCCGTACGCCGGGTCGAGTCGTAACTGCAGCGCGGAATTCATGCGTTATTGAAGGGGCTGGACCAAGAGTCTAATACTTGCTTAGCCAGAAGTACTTTTAGTACTTTGTTCTTTAATTCAGGGGAGCGGCAGAGCATGCTTTGCTCGCGGAGAGCACCTCCTATTTTTCCTCTGCTCGCCATTCTTTACGCGTGACCCATAAATTTCGTCACCGCTAGGGTTGGTTGCTTCCCCCCCATGGAAATAAAACTGCAGACTAGTTTCCATTTTCCCACCGGTGGTGTCATGGCTTCAAGCCGTGGAAGAGAGAAAAAGTGGGAGACAGACACACGGAAGGCTTTCAACTATCGGGGAATGCATACCTGACTGCTCGTTTCCAACAAGGCCTTAGTCCGATGGCTTTGGGTTTACATGTGAGCCGGCTGTTGTTAGCACGAACTGTAGTGATACATCGGGACGATCCACAGATTGTTTGTAGTTTTGATGGCCAAGAATCAGATTTTATACAGGCCAGTCATGGGAGGGTGCTAGGATCGCGTGATAGGGAGGTAAGATGAGCGATGAGTGTCTAACGATTCGATTTTGGGTAACCACCGGATAGGAGTTGAGGAGTCTGACAACCGCTGCTTCTTGGGTTGGAGACAGAGACGGAGATTTAATCTAAAGTAGCACTGAGGATATTTAAAGATTATCTTTCATGCAACTAGGGAAATTCCGTACATTCAAGTACGTTTTCAGAGGCATTGGTCTGAGTAAACAAAGTAAGTAATTTTGGGCATTGTAACCCGGGAGGTCCAAGCTAAGGTGGTGGCAAAGATGGCGAATGGTAAGTCACATCCTGGAGATTGCCAAAGGTTCAGGTTGGTATCCAACACTTTCCTCGTAAGCTCTATCAGTAGCCCTGTATGGATTTCAGGGAGCGATCAATTTGAGAACGTCTGGCCTTACTTGTGGCCTAGACTTAAATATGGTTTGGTAATCTATGAAACGGATATCGTCTGAGAGTTTATTCCACAAAGTTGCACATTTAGGGAGGACGAAGTTTCGCCTTAGGGATTTCCGAGGAGCAGAGATCGTTATACGGTGTTCCCTGTTGCGCTGTTGACGTGTCGAGTTTATACTGAGCTGCTCTTGGCTGGACGATGGAGCCCGTTTGTGCGGCAAATAAGACAACTTTCAAGGTTGAGTTTTATTCTCTTGGGCCACAGATGGTCAAGCCGCAGGGGAGTACACCGTTGTCTGTCGCTTAGGTTCGCAGAAGGCCAAGATGGGTTTTGGTAAATCATAGCTGTACATTTTCAATGTCGACAATGTCACTTTTGTGCATATTTGAGAACACTAGTGTGCAGTGCTCCAGGGTTGGGCGATTATGAGTTTCGTATATCTCTAACTTGCTGCCCACGGAAAGAAAATTTCAGTGAAACAAGCCATGGGACTTGTTTGCCAGTGCAGTTACGTGACAAGTGTGTTCAGAGAAATTGAAAGTGTAACAGCAATGCAGTCCGAGGTCTCGCGTTGTTGGGGAATATGGGAGACAGACACTGCCAATCCTAAGAGTATCATGAGGAATACTGCAGCTAAGCTTGAGATAGCTGTTCTTGCCCACCGAAAATTCCCTTTCCCAGCGATCACACCAGGAGGACAAGGGCTGTGTTGACCTTGATGTTATTTAGTGCTACACGTAGGTTTCCTCGTTTGAATTCGCCGACTATCTTCATGTCATCGGCAAACGAGAAAACGTCTCCATGAGTCACGGCGTTGCAAATTCCATTTACACGCAGTAAAATTGGCAGTGGTCCTAGAACAATTCCTTGGATAGCCCCGCTGTTCATTGGACGGGGGTCTGAAATCTAACCGTTGATGCAGGCAGCTTGATGACGGCCTTGCAAATAGGATTTAAACCATCTGAGAGGGGGATTTTAAATTCCATTACCTCTAACCTTGGCCAGAAACTTTAGATGCGGGACTGTACCGGAGGCTCTGGTCATATCACTGTAAATGGTGACTAGCGCTCTGTCTTTGTCGGCGGCTGTTGTTGCTTAGTTCAGAAGGTTTACGTGCGGAAAGGTAGTCGGTGAGCTAGTGTTTCACGACTTTTTCTAGAAGCCTGGAGATCATTGGCGTACGATTATTCGGGCAGTGGTTGGTAATGTCATGCACTGCGCTTTTCTTAAGCCTGAAGATCATAACCGATTTGTTCCACTGGCTGAATAAGGCTCCGGTTTGAAGAGGTAGGTTGGATAGGTTTTTAGTGGGAGGGAATATCCGGGCCACTGAGAGCGAGTATTGCTCATGGTAGGCCGTCATGTCCGGGGTTGGGGGTCGGTTTGAAAGTGCGGATGTAACTATTTAAATCCATACTGGTGACCGCGATAGAATTTGGTGATGAATCTATGGTAAACGGGGTGGCAAGCTGGGTACACGCTGGGCTGAGAGACATGGGGGTTGTGAAGAATGTGTTAAACGTGTCAGCTACCCCTAGAGGTGAGGTCACGCGATTATCCAAATTGATGTTCCTTTTTATTCCTTGAGTTGATTGTGGGGCGCGAGCCCTGCGCAGCCGGGCTAGCTCTTGAGCTTCGTTCGGAAGCGTGGTGCCTCGAGTCAAGGCAGTCTGGGATTATTTACTGACTGTCTTGTGCTGTCCTATCGGGCTCTTATTTTAGATCTTTTCAAATCACCGATTGACACTCCATGTAAAACCACCAAAGATAACCATACATGGCGCATAGGTCGTATGCTATTATGGCAGCCTTGCTCTAATTCCTATGGTTTCAGTTCCGGCAGGATTTACACTGGATACCTTAGTCTTTCACGACCTCCATGCAGTATTTCTTCCCCAAAGGGGAATACCGTTCCCTGGGGTCTTTTGTTTAGCGAGTGAGGAAGGTGCTTCCTGTGAAACAGGAAATTTGAGGTGAGCAAAATAGCGCACATGGCTACCGAGACAAATGGCACACTATAGCACCAGATGACTACGAGAGCGAATCGAGAGATGCTTCCCTGGCAGTCAGAGAAACGAAAGTTGAGCCACAGAGATGTATATGCAAACCCGGAGAGCAAAAAGCAGAGGGAGAGAAACGATCACAAAATGTAAAAAACAGCTGCAAAATCTCCCTTAGAGGCACCATAATTTCGTGATTCCGTGATACAACCCTCCCACATACACCTTTTGGGTGTTCCGTACACTTTATGTTTCGATGGACCAAACTTTGTTTGTTCGCGTCCAATGTGTTGACCTGTCATATCCATCTTGGGCCTGCATGACGCACGCGCTTGACTTTAGCAAGCCGTAAACTTGGTTTTCATATTTTGAGCCTGTTTTCACATAATTGTGGTTTATATATGTTTTATGTTATAGCTTATTTAATAATCTAGTATCGCGGAATTCGCGGATCAGTTGTATTTCGGTTTTGGGGTTCGTTCAAATGGGCTAAGTACTGCCTACAGGTGTGTTACAATACTCACTTTTATCAATTTGGAACGGGGAAACAGCGTGCCCAGAACCGGATCGAAACAACCGGAATCCAAGCTGGAAGTAATGCCACGAGTCACCGATAAGGGTCTGGGTACTTTTGATTCTACAGTTACTGTTAGATCACCCAGCCCTGCCAGTACTAGTTCGAGCACCGCCGAGGGTACTACTGATTGCAAGGGCTTTGTCCTGTTAAGGTTGAGGGTGGTAAATCTAGGACAGCGGTTTATATTCGGTAGGCAGCACGCCCAGGAGGCAGGGGAAATTTGTAGACGGTTCGGGCGTCAGTATAAAAGCAGTGACAGCTAGTTCTTCGTCAAACCAGAGCAAGTAGAAATGGAAAGCTCCACGCCGGCCGTCGAACATTCAATATCGGAGCTATCAGCAACCGACTAACCGGGGTTATGCTGACGGCTTTCGATAGGCGACTTCAGCAGGGCTGCAAGTTCACCAAACGGTTAGAAACCTCCTCCGAAAATGATGTACTCGACCTCTGAATAAGGCTGCTCTACCTGACCCACCATGGTCGAGGTGGGGCCAGAAAAGCTATTGATAGGTGCACCAAGCCTGACCTAGACCAGGGCCACGCAAGAGCAAGAAAGATTCTGAATTGTCCGTTTGGCCAGTTATTCAGGGCTACCCGCGATCTAACAGAGGGCGTGATGTCAGAAGCCAAAAGAACAAAGGGTGACGTCTACGCATTAGACCGCCTCGTGATCAAGATTTGGAACTGTTCGACAGCCCCCGATCATTTGGAATACAAGGCGGATCTCGAAGCAAAGCGCACACTGGAGGGGATAGTTCACCGCCTCTATTCCAAGCTACGTCGATGACTACCTTGGGTCTTGCGATAATGTTCATCTGGCATAACGAAGTTTAGATGCCTGAAAAACCGCCAGAGGACAGTGGTTCTCATCTCAAGAAATAAATATCCAAAGAGCCTAAGGTGCTTGTACCATTCCGCACCACGACAGGGAAGGAGGAGTCAGAGATCTGGGTGTATCTCCAATCCCAGCTGAACGCACTCTAGGAAAACGGACGACTTTGTTTTCCGGATGAACTTTTCCGATCAACCAGTTACTCGTCGTAGCATACTGTCCGCCATTCCTAGTCTGTTCTGTCCACATGGCATTGTTTCTCCCTGGTTGCTACCCGGAGAGACCTTGCCTTATTGGCTCTTTCGTAGGAAAGTCGATTGGGACCAGCCACTGGATCGAGGTCACCCAGAATGGAAGGAATTCCTGACCTTTAAGAAGCCAGGGAATATACGGATCACCTGATGCTTGCTCACTGGTCATACAATGCAGACGGGAGAGTTACATGCCGTTTCTGATGCATCCGAAGTTGCGTACAAGGCCGTAGTGTATGGACGGTGGTGCCTGAGGGAAAGACAAAACGCTACGAGGAGTTTATTCGCCAAGGCTCGCATAGCCCCACTGAAACTGGTTTCGATCTCGTGCTCTATACAAAGTGCAGCCAGGTTAGCAGTCAGAGCTGCACCAGCAGTGAAGAAGTGTTTCGACTTAAAAATTTGTCAGCTACCTTTTGGACGGACTCCATTTTAGTGCTGTTTTACACCAATTACGTTGAGAGTCGTCTTAGTAGCCTAATCGCTAACCGCCTGACGATCTTACACCACGACACTGCCATAAATGAGCGGAAGCTTGTCGAGCCCGCCGACAACCCAGCCGACTTGTGTTCCAGAGGTTCAACCCACTTTCAAAAACTGGACACGTGGACGGAACTGCCCAAATTTCTGCACATATCTCAACACAACTGGTTCGTTCACGAACTGAAGCCACCTCTCAAATCAGGATTGGAGATCAAAAGGCGCGGGGGTGACGGTAGCAGTCGCCGGACCAACATCCATCTTGGCACAGTTAGTCAAGTTTTCCCCATAGATAAAGATGCCTCTACCACTGATATGGTCGGTTAGACTTAAAAACAATTGTTGGTAGTAAAATGGTTCATCCATTTAGCCGTTCACGGGTGAGTCTACTAAATCCTGATGAATCACGATCCGCAGAGTAAGATCTGTTCAAAATGACAGTTCAAGGTCTTCCTTGAGAACTCGAGCGTGCCGGGGTGGATGGGTACAAGTGACTAAAAGGATCAGTTACAAAAAACAACTTGGAGCCTTCTTATCCAAAACCAGTTAGTGGGTCACTGAGGGCAGGTGGTGGACTAACCAGCTCTTACCTGAGTTCTGACGCGAAATATCCTATGTTACTACCGGCTCGGCAACCCATGATAGACTTGGTGGTTCAACGCACATATACCGTAGGGGGCCACGCCGGTGAAAACCACGAGATGAGGGCCATTCGGAAGCAGTTTTGGATACTGAGAGGAACGGAAAATGTGAAATGCATAATGCGACCTTATGTGAGCTGTTGGAGACAACATGTGGCTCCGCCGCTGGAATGTAGTTTGACACAGGGTTGGTGACCGTTCAGTGACATTGGAGTTGACGATCTCAGATCTTTGTGGGCTGGGTGCAGAAAAAGGTTGGAAAAGAGATAAGTGTGTATCATGAAGTGCATGGGGTCTCGGGCAGTACACTTTGAAGTTGCCCATTGCTGACCACCGACCCCCTCCCCCGGGTCCCACAATGTTTTGTCAACAGGGAAGGCGTACCGTCCGATATATATTCCGACAGTGGGTCTGATTTTATGGGCGCCCAGCGGAAACTGCAGCTTTGGCACCGAAACGCAAATCGAAACGAACAGCAGAAACCAAACCGTGTCCTATGGTTTCCGATGGCTCTTCTACCCGTTGCTTTACGGGGTCTTTTTTGTTATTTTCCTAAACTTAAATGTGAACTGATAGCGTTTAAATCCTTGTGGTTATCGACAGGCGGCTTCAATAACGGGCAACAAAGTAGACGTATCACTGCAGTTCAGCTTGCAAACTGCTTTAAAAGATGTCACGTCGCTCATAAAGGGCTGCTCTGGCTGCCACTGTTGCCCGTTACGAAAAGCTGAGGAGGCATAATGGTCGTCCTTCAATAAAAGTTCGCTTTCTTATTCTCATTCTCGAGGGTATCGTGATAGCGGACCTCCGGATTCAAGGCTCACTGACAATGCACTTAAAGGGATTATTGAAAAATGGAAATAATACACAAGTAGCAAATGTGAACAAACATTTTGTTTCACAAAATTGCGTTAAATTTTAACTTAAAACTCGATAGAAGTTGGCATATGTTGAATGAGGAAGCCATCGGCCAGTTTAGTGGTGAACAATGCAGTAGTATCCTACGGCGAGGCAGTTAGAACAGGTTTCTTCAAACGTATTTCAAAGGTTGCGGTTAGCCCCGAGTTTGCTCTATTAAGCTGAGCTGAGGCTGAGGCTAGCAACACGTCTGCCTCATGCGCGTCCCATGGGGCTATTGTGAGGCGCGCTTCTCGAATCTCACAGTTAGGCTCCTGCAAACCGGATATGGTGGTATTTGCTTACCGAAAGTAATGGAACAGAAAGTGTACAAAATAGTAAAGGGGGTTTTATCATACGCACGAGCTGGTGCTGGAACTTCTGCCGTCGTTATATCTATCCTCAAATATTTTCCCGCCATTGCATCTGGGGTAAGAATGGAAGTGCTGATTCCATCTAGCGGACCTGGTCAGGTCAGATTGGTATTGCTCGGCTGAAGAAGCAAAAGGACCGAAAATGCGAGTGTAACCAAATCCGGATGCTTCCTCCGGTAGACCATTAGTTCGGTCAGGTTTGCTTCCTAGACTACAAGGCAGATAGCCAAAAGGTTAAGTTTAATGCACTGGTTGGCTTCAAGGATACCATGATGATGCGACCACAACTGGAAAACTCCTCAAGCTTTGGCCCTGGTATTCACGGAACTAGGCTGATAACAGTGGACCACAAAGTAGGCGGGCCACTAGTCGTTAAGTTCGAGAGGAGGAAGGCAAAGATGGTAGACCACATAACATAGCAAAATTGATAGGGCTAAGAGTACCGATGAAGACACAGAAGATAGAAGCTTGAAGGATGAAAGTATTGCTGTCTACGTAGGGAAAAGTAACGAGAAATTGGGAATAAAGGACACGGATGAAGGAGGAGGGAAGGCAAAACAGCAATGGAAGGATTGAGGCAAGTGGCATGAGGAAGCCTTAAGGGCGGGCGAATAGGATGCCAAAGTAAAACCGTGTAAAACCCTACTGAGCTGTTGTCCCATTGTGTGCGTTCGTTACTGTTTCCTAATGTGCGCTAACCACCCATCCGCTATTGTGATGCTTTGCATAACAGCGACGCGATGATCGTAGCATTGCATACTACCACCCACAAGAAGAACTCGGCCTATAGGGAAGAAGAGATCACCGTGTGTTGCACGAGCAAGTGGGCAGCATCCATCTGTGGGGGTAGAACGGTCACCGTGCCGGGTAGGGTTCAGATAGATAGCAATATGGTAACCAAACAAACCAACTTAATAAGTGCCACGGAGGCCTCCTGTTGTAACACCGAAGAGGTTGGTCTTGACTGTGGACGGGAGGTTGGAGTGCTGATATCCCAAAAACAGCGTGCGAGTCGTTCACTGTAATATTCGTGTGGCATTGGACGAATGATTGTCTGAATTTGACCTATTCTTCTTCGAAGTCCATACGGAAAAGAGCCTGGCTGCCGTCTCCATCCCCACGCTGACCGACAGTCCTGTTGTCCAAATGAGTGGCTATGGAGACATAACAATGATATATTTCTCGACCATGGTACAGACGCACGCGCAGACGTACAGTCATGGTATCCAGCTTCACTCAATACGATGAACGGCGCTCGAAATTTAAGGATAGAAGTCGGAATTGTTGGAAACAAAAAACACATCTGGCAATAGTTTGAATGGGTTTAACTGCTAGTGGTTTGGGCGGTGAGCGCAAACCGGTTTCGAATTCCATTTGGGCGGTGGAGTCCAGTGGGATATCGAAGGTATAGTTAATACACGGTACTGGAGTGGCTTCACAAACTAAAGTGATTCAGGCCACGTGAAACGGAAGCTCACTGTGGTTTTGTTGGAAAAAAGTCCTGAGCAGGTAGACACGAAGCGCATAGTATGGAAGAGCAGTTGACAACGTTGGTGAATTTGGAAGGAACTATAATTCACAAAACCATGTGTTTAACTTCAGGATCAGTAACCTTCATCTTTCGGAAAACAGAAAACGCAATAGAAGAGTCCTGGAATAGTGGTGAACAAATTTCAAACCGAATACGGCTCGAGGAAAAAATGAACCCTTCCAACAGATACTAGAACGGCAAATCTTTGCATAGGCTCAAGCCCCGTTATGCTGTTTCGCCGAAAAATATATATCGACCCTTTGGGTTACAGTATTATTCAGCCCCATTATTGAGAAGAGCGGATAAGGAGGAAACCTGGCCTTTCGCCTAGGTGGCGTATCGAACTTTTATGCGTGACAAATTTCTGTGTTACCTATCCTAGCTGTGGTTTGGGAATCCAGATAGGATCCGCGGGGCAACTCTCATTGGTGATGGGCATCATCCCGCGGGTATGGTTCGTTCGGTGGGGTATGGGATGCGCCGACTGACCAGCCGGGGGTGGCGAGGTGTACCGAATGAAACTGATGGCTATTATTGGCTGGTTTAGTAGCAGGTTGCCCGTGAACTGCTTTTTGTGCAGGCTTCAATGGTGCTATCCACAGGAGAGTTTTGAGTTAGAAGACGCTAATCGGTCTAATGATGGGCTGTTGGGGTTATTTTATGTCGAATGGCTTGACTGCAGTCCCGGTTGCTTTGAAAGGTTACATTTAGGTCTCTGTCGGTACGAGTCAATGTGTTATCCTTGGTTGCTCAGTTTCGCGACTGTTATAGTGGGTGGCAACGAACCTGAAACAAATAGGGTTTGTAGTTTGGAGGTGGTTCTAGCCGTGGGTTTTGATGTTGCAATCTGGCAATAAAGAACTAGTTGGTGTATTTGGACGGGCAAAGATGAAGTTTCATTTGAGCGACAGGTGACACCTATTCGACATTCTGGTCTGGGTTTTATTCAAACCTCTGAGCAACTGAGGCTTGCTTTAGATTGAACTTCACTGTTACAGGTTAGCCGGGTAGCGTACACCGGTTGGGCAACAGTATACGAATTCCAAAGTATTATTAGTTTGCACGATGGTGTATCAGCGCTCGGATACTAAAAACCTAAGCCGTTACAGTTGAGGAATCAAAAATAGTAAGTCCCAATGCCGGCTGCTTGTGCAAAATGCAGGTCAGCTCAGAGGCTGCGGGGTAGGTTTGAAAGAACAGCTCGTGAGTGAACGGGACTGGTACCTGGCAGCATAGCACTGTAATTGTTACATTTTTTTCTGGTACGGTGGTAAAACTATGCTAAATAAAGTCTGAGAAACATTAGAGTAAGATTGACAAAGGAATTATTCAGGGTGTCGGTGGAGATGATTTCGAGCAAATTGGTCTCGTGGAGAGAAAAGAAGACAAGTTCGTCTGCGCTCCGGCTCGAAGGTGCTGGCTTACTGAGACTATATTTGAATGTGAGCACGGGAATCTCACGAAGTGCTGATTGCTTGGGTACAGTAATGTCTTTATCGTCGTACGCGTACCGGAAAGCTGGACAAAACCAGTGTGAAGAGTGGTTCGGAAAATCGTGAGAGACGGGAACAGTGAAGGGCTTAATTTTGGTCAGGGGAGCGAACTCTCAAGGTCTACTTTTGGTGCTCATGATAAATGGCACTGGGGCCCACTTCCGAAAGAAAAGTAGCTCGATACACATCTATTGGCATCCAGCAGGCGGCGCTCCAAGAGTGACACATACATTTTGGACTTTCTTGTCATTTGTTATAGTCTTATCACAGCCAGATACCTGGCTGTCAGATAAGGCGGTGCTGACTTTGGTTGGTGACCACAGCTCCCACTTCGTGGCCGAAGGATGGACGGCATGTACCAAGCCGCTATGGGAGTGAGTCAACTACACCAGTCATTCCTCGGAAGTACCAGGAGTCGGGCAGAGAAGAAATGTGGCCAGTGTGACTGTGGATCCACTTGAGGATGTGGAAAAATAGGAAGGCATCGCATTGGGAGTCATCGGCAAGTGTTGAACCAAGAATAAAAAAGGCAGAACTGACTTTACGCAGTGCTGTGGCTCATAGAAAAGCAGAAGGAAGCAGAACTAGACAGGTTGGTCTTAGACAGGTGTAATGGTCTGCATTTCGATTAGTATTACCGGCGGTAGTAATGTTTTGTGGTCACTAGTCGAGTTATTCAAAGACGGGCACTAATTATAACCGGGTGCTAGGTAACTGACACAAATTCCGGTAAAACTTAAAGCAAATACCGACGGACACGATCAGCTCAAACTGACATGCCAATAAGGCACTCCTGTAATTGTACTCCGCTGAAGTTCTCCCACGGTTTGTATAATACTGCAGCTGACTGTCGACGGAGTATACAGAGCATGGCACATTACGTTCCTTTCAAAGATTAAGTGATTTGGTGGTATCAAGCAACAGAAACCTTTTTCACACATGGAACTTCGTTCGTGAAAAATGGTCCAGAAACAAAGCAATGCCAGCTCACATTAGGTTAAGCCGGAAGTCCCTATCGCCTATTTTTTGCTTACCAATGATTATATTACCAATTATTTGAGGAACGTTCCAACGAACTATCGTCAACTTTAGCACTTCTGTTATGTCTCATTTTGGCCCAGTGTGGAACGCTCGGGTCTAATCCTTCCCTCTTATGTACCTAACTTCAATCTCTTTTTTCGTGTCGATCAACGATTAGGGTTTATCCCAGTCTTTGAGCACACCTCGCATGAGTAACTGGGGCCGAATTCTTGTCAGTGACCTGTTCTCCTCTAGTCCGAAAGTACCGTTTCTCAGATTTTGGTTCTTCGCCCTGTGACCGAAGGGCCTAAATCAGGAAGCCCAGGTCAGCCCGGTCTATCAAGACCTTAAATACGACTGCAAGTGATCCCAATTCCCTTTATCTTGCCATGAAGAATAAGCTTAGGTACTCCAACTATTCCTCATAAGCTCTTCCTCCTAATAAGTCAAAGACTTGGTGAAAGGTCTGTTGATCTCACTTGGCAACTGCCTACCAAAACAGGTTTTGGAATCCAGGCTTGGGAAAGGTTATCCAAGCAAGCGAATCTTGTATAATGCGAGGACGCTGACAGTCCCCTGTAGTCGATTGTCCATCAAAGCCGACAGCCAGCTATAAGAGCGGCTTTTATAGGTAATTTACGCTGGGTTCTGGTCTGAAAATCTGCCCTAACCGTGGTGCTCAAGTCCTTAACCAAACTTTTCGCCTGTAGTAATACCGTCACATCGTAAGTTTTTCGTACCCTTAGTCTGTGAGTTTGCCCTCATCTATAAGGAGCGCGCACATTTGCATGTTTGGTGGTAAGGCTTACCAGCAGCCAATTCCAGGACTCTGCCCAGGTCTGCTTGGAGTGATTTGTAGTCGACCACTTCTGCCATTTTCACATCATCCACGAAATTGAAACAGGAGCTTTCCGGACCAATTTCCACGTCGTTTACCTGCAGCAGGAATGAAGAGGGTCCCAGAGCCGACCCTCGGGGCACTCCACTCTACATACACCCACCTGTAAATAAGCTTCCCTTGCCGTGCTGTGAAGTTGCTGCCGAACACACAGCCCTAATACATGCCATCCTCTGCTCCGATAGTGCAAAATCTCGTATATCTCCCTAAGCAGACAGTCGTTTCGCTAGATTAAAAGCCTCACAAAAATCCGGCTGAAGAATCCCTATTCGATGTTCATCCTCTTTTCTCCTGGTAGCCTTCATTAGGCAGTACAACAGGTTGGACACACAGGAACATTTCTGCACGAAAATAATGTTTAAAATGACCAAACTGATTAAACGTACTGAAACCACCCCATCAACAACTATGCGGGCAAAGGTAGCAAGAAGGTTAAGGCTGCGGAATAGCATGGTAACAGCTTCGCGAAGCTGGCTTGTGTATACATGACAAATCGAAGAACGTAATTATCGGACCAGACAATGAGCAGTCACAGGGAGCCCTTGCTGTACCTGACTGTGGTGATGGCTATTAGTTGAAGCTCCTTAGCGCTTGTAGCTACGAAGCTGTCCTTGGTTGTATCACGTGTGGTGGTTACCAAATCGCCACCTCGAATCCCTTCTGGGACTCCGAGACGGGGCCGTGTTAGTTTGGGCGCAACGCTATTCGGCCCCTAATGACCCACTTAATGACCTGTAGAACTATAAAGGTTAGGTTCACCGGACGTTAGCTAATGCAACCACCTCTGCCACACCTTGTCTATCGAGGTGGTTTTGAAAGTTGACCAAACCTCGGGCAAGACTTCGGTTTCACGGGAGGAGTCGAACAGTTTGGTCGGCGATTGTACCAGTGCTGGTGCTGGTGGTTTCGGGGTGGCAGGGTGAATGTTATCTCGGCCTGCTGTTTCCGTCTTGACTTGCGGCTCGGTACTTCCTATGACCTTACCCTCCCCTGTCGGATAGTCCTCCATCTTACCCGTGACCAGAGAAGGAACTCTGGACAAGCTGATCTTCCGTCTTCTCTGCAAGCCGTTTGGAGGAAGCTGCAGGGCTAATCAACTTTTTCATTGCTTGTGGTTGCTGCTCGTCCCTGTTTTCCAGCCTCTCCCCCTACTTTACTTCACGGGCCACCCTTTGACTACACATATCCGCAACATGGCTTGGGGTTCTTTTTCACATTTCTGGCTAGCATCCCCCACAGCCTCTCTTACACTCGTTCCGGAGACTCGTAACCATGCTCCTAGCTACCAGATAATGAGAGGTTTTGGTGTTCTCCCTTCATCCTGTACCTTCGCCACACAGCTCGCCTTCTGGGGCCTGCCCTTCTTATCCGACATCTCGGCCGCAGTGGTATCCCACCCTTGGGGAATCTGTGAGCAGTGGTTACATCATCCGTCAATCCCAGGATATTACCTTTTACTTTCTCCCACTGTGTTTGAACCCTACGTGCCCTCTATTCCACTTCCCAACTCAGCGTTAGAGCTCTTCAAGAGATCATTTATATTTGTCCTTTTGATCTTCATTTTTACCGGGAACTGGTATACCTACAAGGCTCCAGTTGATGCAAATCACTGCGTGGTCACCCCCGCCTAACGGAGTTTCCATGCCGGCCCTCCACCTGGCCTCTTTGTCGACGGGCTAGACGAGGGCTTCCCGGTGCGGCAGGGATACTGGGTCTTCCCCGAATGACCAAGCTATGACCGTCTACGTGGGCCGGTCAACATCTGGAACGTCGACGCCTCCCAAAGTGAGAAGTCCATTCTTGCCTGCTATAGTGGTCTTAAGAAGCCGAATAAGCTGCCAGCCTTTATCATCTTCCGGCGGTGATTCCCTTCACGCTCAACGTGCGACCACATCACACCCCCATAATTCGGCCATGAAGCTGACTGCCTGCACTCTGTGTTGCTAGCCGCCCCTTGTCCATGCAGTTATATCCATCCTCTACTAACTGCGTGGCCCCCATACCGGAAATTCCGATTTCTCCGCCCACTCCAACCACAGTGAAGTACTCCAGGGCGAAGTGGCTCTGCTCCTAGTCCGACGGCAGCCCCTCTTCCTTGATAGTGGTAAAGTGTTACGCGCACGAGTGTCCAGAGCCCATTCTATGTATTTAATATATTTGCTGCTTTCGTGTAAGCCACTTGCATGGCAGAACAACCCCTACTGGTGCGACAAACGAGGTGAGGTAATGCTTGGTTTCTAGTCCCAAGCATCCTTTCTTCTGTACCCAGTATGCCACTGTGATCCCCGGGTAGTGGATCTTAGGGTACTGCCCTGCTATGGTTCACGGACAACTTCCAGGAGGAAAGCTTATGAAGCCGGTATGTTGGAAGCGATCGACTCTCAGTTCGCCACTTCGCCTTAGGGATACGTTTGGTGACGTGGTTGATGTTGGCACCGCGTACCGTGCTCACTATGGCTGGTTCACCTTAGCGGCTGGAACGATTGGGCTTCACTGTGATCGTTTCCTGGGATGCTTCCCTCATCTCGTTCGATCCTACAAAATCCATGCACGGTGCGTCGGATTTGTGAAAAACACTAGCAGTGGTTCGGGGTGTCTTGCCCTCTCATTGTCTTTTCCCTAAACGGAGGGCTGGTTTGGCGGCCACGCCGCCCGGCAAGTCCGCCATCCCCAGTAAGTATGACGTGTATTAGCGTATTTCACTCTACCTTCATTCGCTCCTTTTGATTTTCCACGGTTTCTCTCTGACAACCGTATCTCTGTTTCTCCCCAGTTCCATGTAGCTATTTTTTGACGTTCTCTTCGGAGAGATTGTGAGATAGTAGTTGCGCCCTCCGCCGCTTCCATTCTAGGTTCTAGCAGCCCAACCATCTACTAACACCTCCCGTGAATTTCCACCATAGGTCTCACCTTGTCCGGCGTTTCTGAGACGTAACCACTGTCACTAACCCCTATGGGCTCTATACTTATTTCTGTCGGAGGTCTGTCCCAACGACTAAAAACGGTCCCTCCCACTGTAGTTTTTTCGGTCCTCGTCACTTGCGTCCCAACTCGGACCCCACTGAGAACGGCCGGCGGCCTTATTACCGGCGGCTTCTGTCTACTATTGACCTCGGTCCAAATCTTACATCTAAGGCAGGCCCAAAGTGGCTTTTCGTTTTCACGGAATACCGCATATAATGCTTCATTTAGCACCCGGCTTTAGAGGCGCTACGGTGTCTCACAGACTTCGCATCTCAGGCCCTCCTTATCCACTCAACCCTAACATCTTTTCACAGCGCACAGTGAGTAGCACTTGGGTGATCTCATGGCTATAGCCATGAGCTGCTCAGCAACTACGGCTTCTTGATAAATCGGGTAAAATATTTTTGAATGAGAGCCCTTAAAATGTGAGTTGCTACAGTAGTGATTTTAAAATGCTAGGAACCGAACGGGTCCTCTCACTGACCGAAACTGCACAGTACCTCACCTTCATGGAGTTTGCCTTGGCAGGCACGATGCAAACGGTCTTTCGTCGCAGGTTGATTGCACCTTCGTGGGTGTTCTTTTTTATTACCAGCAAGGCTGGTGAAGCAGCCCTCTCGATTCCTCTCATTAGCTGAATCTTTCTTGATCTCGTGTTGCAAGTACCGAACCTCCTTCCTGGAGCTCGAGTTGTTTTTCATTTTGATGCTGGCTGCACCAAGTATAGCTTTACTCTGGTGGTTTTTGGGGGCATGACCTTCCAGCTTCCCGTCATTCTTTATCTTATTTCATTTTTATTTTTGATATTTTTTGTTTTTCGCCACTTTTCCTGAATTTCTTTATTTTCTTTTTATCCTTTAACTTTTTTGCCTTCTTTCTCACTCATCCATCTGTTCTTCTTTCTGTTATTCCTGATCTTGGACTCTGATTACACCCCTTTTCTACCTAGGTAGCTTGCCTGGCGGTGAAGACGGATGGAGACTCAGCCGATTTAGTTTCTTACACTTCAGAGCCTTAGCCTCAGCAGTTCAGTGGGTGGGGGGCGTCCGCTGCTAGCGGTGCAGTTCCGAAGGCTGTGGAGCACAGCCTCTGCCAAATACCTAACTACCAACAAAAGACTACCGTATCTTCAGGTCTCTCTGACAAGGGAGGACGTGTACAGTGTACTCACGATGGAGGAACAACAGTGGGCTTGGATGAAGAGGTACACTGGGTTTAGTACCAGTCCTGCTGACCCTGGAAGGGTTTTCGATGGGCTGTGTTTCTACGAAGACCACCCCCGCGTGCTTTGACTGGCCTGACCACCGACGGCCACCCACAAGCGGAAGAAAAACGGCCCTAGTGGGGCCTCCAGAATCTGGTTACTATGAGTTAGCCCTGTCTTTAGTTTTCTTCCTTAGTCTTAGATGGGTGCGTTAGCATGTTAGTCTTCTTTTACGTGCCCAAATGGAATGGTCATGCTACACTTTGTTTGCTGTACTGCTTACTTTTGAAGGCGTTATGGGTCGGTGAATGAATCTTGTTACTGGTCACAAAATCCTCATTATGTTTGTAGGGCTGGTTGCCGTACCTGTTTTTGCGCACGATAGTTATAGGTGTGCGAGCACTGTGCCGCACTGGACAAAATGGGGTAACGCTGGGCAAAACACTTAGTTGTACTAATTGAAGGCACTTCCAGTGGGCCACCTCGGTGAATATGTCTGTATATATATATATATATATATAATATCATATATATAAGCATACGACCTACAGCCTCTAACGCTCCTCATGCGTGAGGTAGAGCAACTATGCCTTCTGGAGTGCCTTTCTTTTGGCCCTCTTTTTACCTCGTAGGCAGTAGTTTACGAAGCTCTTTGGGTAACCTTTTGCCACGAACGACTTAAAACAATCGTCCTGTTCTTTCTTTGGAGTTCGTTGCTCTGCAGATGGTGTCAGTCTGGCGGAAAATGGGGCAAGCACACAGCTATGTAAGTGACATGTTGGGTGATTGCTTTGAAATTTCAGCATGCAGTCCTTTGCCGTCGGTTTTCCACAGCCCGTTTCTTCTGGGCTTACTGTTATTTGCCTCACGATCAGAACGTCGGAGAACGGCAGTTTAACCTTCATAAATTTCATTCCAGGTACCTGCGTGTACGTATAAACCTGGCCACTGGTTGTTATCCACAAATGAACAGCGAAAAAACCATAAAGTTCTGCAGTCGAAATTTTTACTTTTTTGTTCACCTCCAGTTGCTCGTAGATTACTTCTGAAGATCGTCTGACTAGTCACAGCAAAATAGCTGGCGAGGCAAATGATATTTCAATTCCACAACTTAGCTGTTCCAAGTCAGTTCGTAAAGGTAATCTTCTCCAGTTTTGATTTAGTACATACATTCGACGAAGAGAGGCTCCGGAACTTGCTTCGCCGGCCTTTTGAGGGTGACCAGGCTGGCGAGCATGACTAAGGAGCCATCGGGCCTTGTAGTGCCAATGTTGCACACTACGAAAGATGTATGTTCAAAAATATGCAGAAAAAAATGATCCAGTTATCATTTCAAATTTTAATGGTACTTACGGCCAATATGGGTCATATATCTGTTCAATAAGTCGCCATGTCCGTCAATATGTCACCGTGGTTGTAAAACAAATACATTTTTCCAGTTTTCTAACCCCCAAAAATGGAGAAAACCGAGTGCCCCGAAAGTCTATCACAATTTTTTCCATTATAACTGAACAATACTTACAGTAGATACTGCAAGAACTTCCAATATAAGGGAAAAAATGAAGGTAAAACGATGACACGCTAGTTTGGGCCTAAAAATTATACACACTAACTCGGATGGGGCGACTCCATCATATCCTGGGCGACATGACCATCTGACCTTCAGGTTCAGCTTTGCCGGGCATTTTTTCACGCAAACACTACAGCCTTTACACTCATTTTTATTGCATAGACCCACCTGAATATCCAGGGCTCCTTATTGTGACCTCATTTATACCATATGATCATGCAGCCAAGTTTTTTTTTAATAGTGGCTCTTTTTCAGGGGAAACGAACACTTTCACAATCTGCTATTTCGTAGACATCTCCCTCAGTCGTCTAAAGAGAGAGGGTTTATATTGTGACACTGCTTTCTTTTCTGGAAATCATCATCTTTCTTGCCACCCCATGTACAAACTTTGTTTCAGCAGCCTGAACCAAGCTGTTCCTGTTTCGATGGCCAAAAACACACACTTCATTCTTAGTCTTCCCCGAAAGTTTCTAGTTCTATAATCTTTGCTCCACGGGTTTGCGTAAGCGCCTCTGTGGCTAGACACTAGTTTTCTGACTACTAGCAAGGCATCACTCGATTCACGACTGTAGTTATCTACAGCTTCCTTAAGCAATTTTATCTCGTTGGCCCCCCGTTCTGTGCAAGCAGTCTTCGGGTGTTCCTGAAATGAACCGGCACTATTGATGTTATTTTTATTATTAATATTATTGTCGCCACCGCATCGGTGACAGTCCTTTTTCATCCGTAACTATTGAAACTGTCAGGATATTCCGCTGGATTACGTGCAATTAGTATGTCTCACGCTTTCGGAAGGAATACTAACCGCCTGAAGAAGGGTAGCCGTTCACTGCCTCAGGACATAAATCAATCCGCTTGGGAGAAACATCCAGACCGAATTGCACGAAGGCATTTTAAGCGTAAATGCCGTCACACCTTTGACGCCAAGCGCTGGAGGGCAAAGGAAGTTCGCCAGTCTTACTTCTACCTCACTTTAGTGTATTTATTTTTAGGGTGGCTTAATCTCTCCTAGCAGTTTCCTTTTTAAACCCGTTCTTGGGTACTCCGTGCTGCGTGGACAACTTGCACGTTACTCTAATGCTCGAGACTGTACGAATGTTACCAAGAACGATATTCTCCAAGACCCGTGAAAAAGAGATGACTGGAAGAGGTAATGTTTTTTGTGTACTTGGGAGCGTGCGTGAGAGCTTGCGCAAGAGCAGCGGTCATGTGGCAACCGGGCTTGGCATTCAGCGCTCAGTTAAACAATAAGCGTGGTAAAGGTATGAAAGAAGATGGCTGTCACTAAGGAGGCCTCCTCCTATAAGTCAGACTGAATTGGGCCTCGATCGTGGCGATAAGCTGGAAGTATTGACAGTCCAGGAGCTCCTCGCGGCTTGTTCGTTATATTGTTGGCGGCGTCAAACGACTGCTGGTGAGTTTGACGGCGCCTGCACTCCAAAGGTCCGATTTTTTTGTCTAAATGCGTTTTGGCGCCCACGCGTCTCATACTTTAGCAAGCCTGAACACTCCGCCTCAGGTCAATCTAGAGGGCATCTGGTTGTCATCTACGGTACTACGCTGACCAATCCTCCGTTTTCCAGTAAGTGGTATACTCCCTGAGCGTGCGCCAGAGTCGGCAAGGCTAAGGATGAAGCCAATGTGACTGTGTGAATCAGTTTGTGAGAGGGCAACGCAAACTAGAACAAAATAGCACCTAAGGGCGCCGGAGGATTTTGGAACGTAATGTCAACACGCGAATGGTTTTTCGCGTTTTCGCGGCTGCCAAGAGACCAGAAAAAAGTGGGATTATAACTACCGACACTAATTTTTGGTGCCTAATTTTTGAAAGACCCTTGGTAAACCTTCGAACCAAGCGCAGACAATCGTTGGTTGAAATCGTCAAGGAACCGGCAAAGCGGACGGGATTTCGTAGTTAGCCACCGCGATGGCTACGCCGTCTTTCGGGTACGGTTAAAGATTCTGCGGACTAAATTCCGGGCTCTCACCTGTGGGTGGTTCGAGTGAAAACTCGCTCGATGCGGGGTCACTGGAGGTCTCAAGCAATTGCAAATTTCCCCGGACGGCTAGCAATCTATGACGGCAGGCTTGAGACGGGCGATGGATACGGTGTCATGTTGTCCGCTGCTATCTATAGCGAATGTTTTTTCCCTAAGTTTTATCACCCGAAGACGGCGGCTGTGGTGGTGGTCGAGCACCATCGACCCAAAGGAATAAATGGGTAGCAGTTTCTAATACGGCTAGGATATGACTTGCAAACTGTTATTTAAGCAGCGGGTGGGCCTTGAACAATCGCATGTATTATGTAAGGCCCTGGGCATAATGGCCGTGGTCGAGAGCCAGGGCTAGTGTGGGGGCTACCAACCCTTTAGGCAGACGAAGCGTACAGGCATATACGAGTACTGCCAACGTTGTGCGTAATTCCACCCCAACGGTACTTCGCGGGCTTGGGGGCGCTAGTGGTAGTGTTCCGCTTCAGGAGGGATTAACGTTTGCTGGAAGGGCGGCCTGTGCCTACCGGTGGAAAAACTCAACCATACCATTGGCGTGAGGTTGGAAAACACTCATCTTATTGCGCTGGTAACCGAGCCTAGTGATTAGGCTCCCCAAAAAATCTTCAAAATGGGGACCACGATCGGTTTCACCATTGCTGGGCAACCAAAATGGTTAACCCAGCCGGTCAAGAAATCTTTTGCTGCCTCTTCCGACGCGGGACGGGGGATAGGAATCGTCTGCGGCCAGCAAGTAGAAAGATCAACACGTGAGTATGAAGACCTGCCCAAGCGAAGATGGAAGTGGTCCTGCGAGGTTGACGCGTAAATGATGAAAACGTGTTTTAGGTTACACGATAGTGGTTGACGTCGTCTTAGTGTGCCTAAGGGTCGTAAAACCCCGACTCTGCAGGCAAACACGGGACCACTGACGGACATGTCTTTTGACACTGTTTCAAACAGGACGCTTAGTTATCAGTTTCATAGAGGCCAACACGCCCGGGTGAGCCAGGTTATGAAGTGTCAGGAAAGATGAAAAACGGTGGGCAGCAGGAACCACGGGCCTATGGCGACCTTATTTCACATCACACGATGGTATTTTAAGAAGTTGGGATAGGTAGTATCGTCAAGCCCGAGGAACCGTTCAGTCGAGGTTGTTCGATGCCAGGAATCATATCCTGAGTATATACCATTGCGTCTAAGTCGATGTTAGGCGTCTGTGACGGACTCAGTTGACCTACTCGCGCCAAGGCTTCGGCGGCGGGATTGAACACCCTATAGTAGTGTTATCTGTCCAAATTAAACTGTGATAGAAGATCATGATGGCAAACCCCGGTTGATGAGTATCGCTCGGAAGCTGACTTAAATGCGTGAACCAAAGGCTTAGGGTTTGTAAACACCATGAACTAACGGCCTTCCAGGGTGTCAAAAATGGCAGATTCCCAGATAGATGGCCAGTAACCCCCCGCAAAATGTGCTGTAGCTAGATTCAGTGTGTTTCAGGCGTTCAGAGAAGAAATTTGAGGGTTGCTAAAAATCGTCCACCAACCGTTGCAACGGTTGCAAACCGCTCTAACCTCTGTGCCCAGTTTATCCATCACTACCGAGGTAGGAGTCAAAGGGTCGGGGTGAGTAGGAAGAGCTACGTTGGTGACAGCATCGTTGACCGAGGCAAATGCGACTTGTGCCGCGTCGGGGAACACGAGACTCCGCTTACCTCCGCGCAACAGGTCAGTGAAAGGTTGCATCGTTTCCGCACAGTGAGGAATAAATCGGCGGTAGAAATTCCCCAGGCGCAACTGGCGAAAAGACTGGGTTTCAGGATAGCCGCGAATAGCGGAAACATTATCTGACAGAGGGCGGATACCCGAGGATGAAACAGAATGTCCTATGAAGGTGATATCCGCCCGGCCTACTTCGCACTTTGAGATATTGATCGTAACGCCGTGCTGTCTAAGGCGTTCGAAAAGTGCCCGTAAGTGTGCGGCGTTCCCTTGTTCTGAAGAACTAGCCACAAAATATCATCCAGGTATACGTGAACACTTCACAAATCACGAGTTGCCTCGTGCATGAATCGTTGAAAGGCCTGGGCTGCATTGCTGAGTCCAAAAGGCATTTGCAGAAGTTCGAACTTCCCAAAAAACATAGTGATGGCAGTTTTAGAGACATCGGCCCCCTCTGCAGGGATCTGGTTGTACGCGCGAACTAAATCAATAGGCCGAAAATGGAACAACATGATAAAAAGGGAGTAATGTCCTGTCCAGAAAGTGAACTCCATGCGGCCATTCTTCCGACACTGACGGGTGAGGCCCATGAAGGGACCCTCGACGAGCCCATAACTCCGAAGAACAGAGAAGTGCGTCCCTCAAGTAGAGGTATCATTTGCTTATCTTTATCCTATTGTGTCGTGGTGTTGCTATTTGTTTCATAAAGCAAATTTCATTGAAGAATTCAAGAGTTCCCAAATAACCTACTGCGTTATTACTGTTGTCGGTATGGCATTATGGAGTGAGCATTTGCTCCAATCGATCAAGTGAGTCTGTCTTGAAGTTTCGCGGTTTCAAATATTCAGTCATCATCATGACACTAAAAGTAGACTCTTGTTTGTGGGGTAAATGGGCTCAAGCACTCGTTGATCCTGGGACCGCATGCTCTCGATCTCGTGGAGACCAGGTGCGGCGTTATCCAGACACCCGACAGTACGCTAACGGTGGTTTAGTTGCAGCAAGCGGAAACATTGTTGGACCGACAGTCTATGCAAAAGTAACATTCAATGTGGTTTCCTTCCCACGACTTAATCCCTGACTTTTGTCAATAAGCCACAGTGAGCAGGTGTGGAAGACCTCCACTGTCTCGCTATTTACCAAGCTGAGATTAGTGTTGCACCAGGTGCGGTAAAAATAGGACAGTATGTCCTTTAACTTCTTCAGTCAGGCGCAAAAACGGTGACTCATCGTCGCAGACAGTGTTGATTAGGGGCCACCGATAATACCACGGGTAGCCCAAGATGTACGTCCTCCAGAGCTGGAAGACACAAGTAAGCTGCTGACCAACTTCTCAGATATCTCTGCAAGTCGTAGTGAAATTCGCCGCACAAATTTAGTACAACAATAAATAGAGACCGGTTATACACCACCGCTTCGCTCCACACGGCAGAGGATACCCATACACTGCCATCATGGAGTACAACAACTGGTACGCGATACGCCACGGCGAGATACAACCGACCGTCAACTTCGCTATGGGCGTCGCCTGTAAACCTGGTGAAGAAAAACAAGACGAGTGTCTCACACTACGTGTCGACTAAAAACGACTGAATAGCAATATGATACGGTACTCGTTTCCGCTACCTAGATTAGACCAAACTTTGGACACTGAAGAGAGTCCGACACAATTACTTTGGCCTTAGCCTGGGGCTATTGGAGAATGGGATTTCTTTCTGATGATAAGTGCAAAACTGCATTTGTCTTACCTGCAAAGCTGTACAAATTCCGCACTATGATATTTGGACTAACCAACGCACCGGCCGTCTTCCGGCAACTGGCCCAAATAGCCCCGGGGGGGGCAAATTTTCAGCGCCCCAGGTTATATTTGGATGACACGGTCAGCTATGGGGGAAACATTACCGGATAAACCGACCCCCTTGGGCAAGCCTTAGATCGACTCCGACGGTCTGGGCTTAAGCCGAAATCTTCAAAGTGTAAAGTCTTTTGATTTCAGGTGACTTTCCTGGGACACCTATTATTCACACGGAGGGTGAAAAATGACCCCGCGAAGCCTATCGTCGTCCTACCATGGCAGGCACCTTGATCCGCTGATGACATTCGCCGACTAACGGATTAATTGCCTTACTATCGCCGGTTCAATAATAACTTTGCTCAAGTCGAGTTGCCTCTCTTCGCTCTGCTAAGGCGTCGTGTCCAGTTTACGTGGTTTTATACTAGTCCTAAGACTTGAAGATCCGCCCAACCGGTCACCTTCTGCACCGGTGCTAGCTTATCCCGAAACTTATCACACAGGGGCTTTTCGTACCAGGCAAAGACCTCACACATCAAGCTGTTGGTGGGGATTCGTCGCAGGGGCAGCGGGCGGACAAGGAAATGTCGCCGTTTCTGCTAATTGAGCTTTGTCGCAACGAGGGGAAAAACTGTTGCTCCATTAGGAATGAATTGCAGGCCGTCGAATAATATGCTAAGAATATCCGGTTGTATTGACCGGGCAATCACACCCCACCTATCGCTTGTTTAGCCGTAAATTTCGCGCACGTGGCAACCGTTGGTGCCACCTCCGACACATTTCCCCGTCGCGAGCGGAAGTAAGGACAGTTTCTGCCTGAGTTTGGATAAGTCATTCCTTACGTAGTGGTGGATTATTTGCCAGCAATTTTGATGCTGAGGGGGTCCTTGAAAGCTCGAGGATTTGGTTAAAACTAGTGAAATCGCGAATACTGAATACTTCGTAAACGTTGTGCCAATCAATGGTTGTCAGTTGTCTTTCAATTCATTGGTTGACCTGGTCGTCACAAGTGACTGGTGCAAGTGTCATATAAGCTGATGCGCATGCTGTGCCACACACCATTCCGAGAAGGTTCGGGTTGGCCAGTAGTCGGCCTCCGTTGGCAGTTCGTGTACGAATCGGCCGGTAGGCAGAAGCTGGCAGCATTCAAATACGGTTTTCACACCGGCTTCAGCTTCAAAGCCTGCAGTTCACAAACCAATAATTAAGCCTGAAAACGAATCACAGTGCTCTCAATCCCTGGCCGGATGATGAACGACCGGGAACCGTCTCAGGGGCCACTGGTTTCTGAAAAATATCGGAATGCGCTCTCGTTCTCTAGAAGCATTCATTATCTTTCGCTGGGAGAGCTAGTACGTGGGTCTTTCACGTATGTGGGAGTGGGCCACTGGTGATTGAAATTACAGTGCGGCATACACAATGTGCCACGTGATAGATGTAATCGATTGACAGCTTTACTTTTATAACGGTTTTTGGAGTGCATCATTTGTGAAGTAGAATCAATCGGATTCGTTGTGCTAATGATTGCCAGTAAAAGTAAGCCCTGGAGGTAGCATTGACGGCTCAGTGGAGTTGGCCTTGTGATGTTGGATTAGCCAGAAGACCGCCCCTTGGTGTGCATACATTGTTGCTCGGCTGGTGGCAGCTACCTGTATGTCACGCGTTTGGTGATAGATTTGTCCAACTGCAGTAGAACTTATTAGTCTTCGTATCCCGCTCTGTGCCTCCCTGTTGATGTTGACATCCCCAAGATTCTAAGAAAACTGATAAAAGTCCTAATAGCTTTACTGTGAGCACTCTTTGCATCAAACAACGCAAGAATTTGAGCGACCTCCTGTAGCCTTGTCAGAGGGAAGGCAGTGAGGTTCAAATAACGAGACGTGTAGAATCAGTTGATTGGCACACGTGTCACACAGGCATGGGGAAATTGCAGCTTCTAGATAAGTAAGCACGTTTACTTCTACAATAATATAAAGCTTATTACAGGCGGGTCATGTGCAGGAGAATAGAAGCAAGATTGTGGAATACGTAAAGAATTTGCTCATATGTATATACATATATATATATACACGACAAGTCTAAACAACCCTATTGGAGGGCTGCATAACAGAACTGCAGTGGTTAGAAAAGTACACACTACGGAAATAGTTCAAAATCACGGATATCAACACCAAGAATTGCACATCAGAAATATAAGCTCAAGACGGTGACGGGCCGTACTAAATGCTATTAGAGGTAGTGCTTCCGAATAAACTCATGCTTGTATGCTACAGCAAGTATTCAGGACTAAACCCATGGCTGTATATATATATTGACATACATATCCCTTTATTCATATGATGACGGGCCTGCAAATTGACACGTCGTTGGAGTCATCCACTTCACTGAAACCTTAAAAAGCACGTAACCCAACCACAGTAGCGGCATCTATGGCGCTAAGAGAGGTCCAGTACCATTTCCGTCTCACAACGAGGCCCTTCAAAGAAAACTGGTGGATGACTAACGGGCTTCAATTGCACATACAGCAGATAGAAACACTTTTCGACTACATTGACAGGCCAATCCAACTCTGTTTAGAAAAACGTAGAGATAAGGATAGTCGTTTCAAACATCAGGAAACAATTCAAGGTGTAATTTTATAAAGTCTAGCCACCGGGAAGTTTGAGCAACGCTTAGCAACCAATTTCGGCGAAATTCAAAACGAAGCCGATTACAAATAGCTACGGTACTTTATACAGAAAATTGAATAATTTTACAATAACCAAACCTCAATAGTGCTCCTTCCGGGCTCTCATGCTCCAAATTGAGCAACAAATCAACAACTGCAGCTGAACTACAGCAATAGGTTAGATAAGAAAGGTGAGACTACCGAATATTGTCACAACGAATTTCAAGCTGAGCGACTCATGCTTGACGCATCCGTATAGTACTGGACTGATTGGATTGATAACCTATCAACACAGAAGGCCCGCCTTAATCCACGAAATCAGACTTTAATATCGAGTTCGGCCGCATCTCCGTTATTCCCGAATTCCAAGTGGCAGTCCCATTACGGTCTGAATCGAGAGTGAGCTGGGGCTGTCTTCAGGCCCACCAGCTCCATAAGGTCTTTTTGTGTTAAAGTCACATCGGACTCACTGTCCAGCAGAGCGTAAATTTCCACAGAGCCCCCCCCCGGTCCCTCTTCTCTTACTGGTAGCACACCCAAACTGGCACGAACTTCTGGCCCAAGAGTAGCTGCAAAATTATTGGTCCACTGCCCAGACTTTCTTGCGTCGTCCATACCCAGCTTCTTCAGCTGCAGCCCTTGTATTGTATCTTGCGTGACTCGATCGGTAAACTGCTTCTGTGCACCGCGCAGTAGAGAGTAGTGCCGTTTCGGACAACTTGATGTTGAACATGGTGTGGAAGCAGGGCAGCTGCTAAGTAGATGTCCACACTTTAGACACGGAAAACAAGCCTTGATTTCTTTAACCAATGCCCAACGACTGGGTACATCACGAGGCAGGAAGCGCTGACATTCCTCAAGTGTGTGTATTCCATTACATACCGAGCACCCATTAGCTGCGACCAACAAGGTACTACCCTGTTTTGGCGTGAACCGTGTCGCTTCTGGATGCGGGTTATGTGCATAATTCCTTCAACTGGATGACCGCGGATACCCTTGAGCCTTGCTATCGGCATCCAGCTTACCAAACATACCTTGAGCCATCCGTGACTCACGGGACGCTAAGTGCTGTAGATCTTAGAACCTGGGTTCATCTCCTCTTCCCAAGATATCATCAACGGTCCTAGCCCACAAATGCTTGGGACGCGTTGGTGGCACCCGAGTAATCCGTTCCATGGTCTGCAGCGAGTTGAGGTCTGACACGCAATTCATCTGTGTGAGAGCAACTTCAGAGTTGAGCATTTTCAACGACAGCTTGATCAAGGCATCTAAATCTCCCACCAGAGGCTTTAAACCTTACGGTAAGCGGTCAATCAGTGAATGAACTACTACGTGGTCTTGTCCATACAGATACTTTGAGATTTCTCTAGCCCTATTGTATACCAGTGTTGGAGGCAAAATAACACATCCGTCAACCGCATTTCTTACTTGTCCCTTGCAGTTATGCACCAAATAAAGTGAGCGCTGGCCATTGTCTCGAACTCTACCTTCGACGTAATAATCAAACTGTTTCACAAACCTCCAATACGTAGACGAGCAGCCCGCAGGTGACTCCAGTTCCACCTTGGGTAAATCCAAACGACAATCCACTGCAGGTTCTGCCACTGGAAATAAGCTTGTTGTTTATGGTGCATCGTTATGTACGTAGCAATCACTTAGGTAGCGAGGAAGATGTTCATTGACCATTACTTTGCCCTTGACGTCAGCTCAGTTGACTAGATTTTCTTCTTCCTCAGCAAGTGCCAAACTTTGTTTCGCTGTTTCCGTCTCATTCCTTACCTCAAGCAGTTTGAGTTGCTTATCTAACTTTAATTGTTTTGCAAACTGCTTCTCCTTTGACTCAGCTAACATCAGATCCGCTCTAGCTCTACGAGAAACCAAGCTAACCCTAGAAAGATCTGACATACTGGAGCCTGAGCAGCAGAGTTAACCAACAACTGCGGGCAGAAAGGTTTGGTTCACATTCAGGATACTTTTCACAGATTCCGACGGTTGGCCAAATCGCTGCGCAGTTTCATGTCTCAGCGATTGCCATGGGTATTGAGTACTGTGAAGTCTTGCCGCCGGAACGTTCGAGTGATGCGTAGCAACCAGTTTCGGCGAAATTCAAAACGAAGCCGATTACAAATAGCTACGGTACTTTATACAGAAAATTGAATAATTTTACAATAACCAAACCTCAATAGTGCTCCTTCCGGGCTCTCATGCTCCAAATTGAGCAACAAATCAACAACTGCAGCTGAACTACAGCAAAAGGTTAGATAAGAAAGGTGAGACTACCGAATATTGTCACAACGAATTTCAAGCTGAGCAACTCACGCTCGAGGGAGCGGTGGGAGTCCGGTTTTTGGCAAAGATTTAGAGCAATGAAACGAGCAATCGAAATTCCGGCAAGGATGGTTCATACGAATGAAAAATGTTGTTTGAAACATGGATGGTAATGCGTGGAACGGGGTTCTCTGAACTCCTTTACAACATTCATAGACAGAACTCAACAGATTACGCCATAAACATTGTACAACGACGCTACTGCCTGATAGCTATAAATCTACAGCTACGAACATTATAAAACTGCGCACTGAAAGTTGACACTTGTAACCTTATGCCATTTCGACATAAACTTTATCACCATACAAAAGTCTCTTAGGTCATCAACTTGTGACAAGCCATACAACATATTAACAGACACATTAAAATGCATACTGCATAACATGTCGTGGTTACCATGAGATTCCAATATAAATTGGTGAATCAGTTCATTTTTTCAAATTTAGCTCGCCACGAAAGACAAAACGCAATGTTGAGTGAATACCCTAAGTAGGAACGTCTCGGAATACACCAAGTAGCGAAATCCTAAAGCCTTCAAGCCCTTGATATATAATGTTCTTGCTTTTAACAAAGACGTTTATAATGGTGAAACGCTTTATGGTACACACAAATATAGACAAGTATAAAAATGTGTTAACCATTACGGTTACTGCCGCGTGTGCAATTTCCATTGTTTCGACGTCGTGTTGCTTTATATCATTTCAGCCGTCTAGAACAGATAACATCACAGTGCTCGAAGAGAATAAGTGATAGAGGTATCGAGACCGGGAAAAGTCGACTTCCCTTTTGTGGAAAGCCCAATTTATGGAAGCATCGATAGTCGTGCAACCCATTAATTAACCGTGGTGCGTTAGGGTCATAAAGTACTCAGCTTTGTGTTTCAAATTCATGTTCATTTGGTACATTTTTCAAAAATAGTCTATCAATGGAACTGGTGCAGGAGCCACCTTAAGCAGAAGTTAGAGAATTTCATGCAGACATGACACTGGTCGCCATCACATCCATTCCCATCTTAACAGAAGGTTGGTCTTTCTGTCTAATTTAAGGTCGCATTCAAGCAAGGGGAGTAGTGCATCTGGAGGGAGGCCCACTTGTCCACATCAAAAGGTATTCAGTGCTGGAATCACTACCACACATGTTTGCGACTTCTAGTTTTAGTAATAAGCAGAGGCATGAAGTTTTATCGGTTCTGCTCCAGTACTAACCGGGTGTTCGCCATGACCCGGGAGCTATCACTCACATACGAAAACTGTGTAAGAAGGTACAGCTGGGGGATGGTGTGTAAATACACGTAGATCTCAGGGGCGGTTTGAGTCGGTGTATCAGCGGAGGTGCCCATGTTTCAGATAGTGTAGAGCTGCAGCTGGAAGTCGGCGGAGTGTAGCTGTACAGATCATCAAACGTACAATTGTGGCCTATTCTGGCACGGATAGCTCGTCCCACATCCCAGAGAGTAATAGCAGAAGGCTTCTGCGGCGTCGGGAAAAAGCCACGATCATTAGGTTTAGAATACTCTGATGGGACTGGAAGATATTCTTACCCTGGCAGCCCGCATAAAATGTCACCTGACTGCTGTTATATGTGACTCTCCAGCGAGGACGTTTGTTCTTCAAACAAAAAGCCCTTCTGGTTATCATGGCTGTGATAGATGCGTTCATCGCTGTGTGCATGTCGAAGGAATGATGACGTTCCCAGTTACTAAGGAAAGCGCAGGGAAAAATGGAAGCATTCATGCCGAAAAGTGTAGTCGTCACCATGTTGATGTTAGTTTTTTCTCTCCTAACACATTGATATGATTCACTCCTTCCCTCTGGACTTAATGCATTTGGTTTGCCTCAGAGTAACATTTAAAACATGACTGAGTTCACTAATTGTTTTTCTACACCGACTTTTAGAATCCTGTGAATTTTACTTTGAGCTAGGCCGTTCCAAATGCCTCAACACTTTGAGGGACACCTTAACACTGATCACATACTAACACTGAGCCTAATCTTCTAAGCTATTCACTGCTTCTATTTAGTAGCTTCACGGCTGCAGCGCTGAAGACGGCTTAAACGACTCTATGATGAATGCTGCAGTACCTAATATTGGTGAGCTATAGATATTTGCATATACATACATGTATATATATAGATATATGTACATATTTAAACATATATATATATACACTTTTATATAAATCTCCAGTTATATTTAGCGAAAGCATGGAGAGAAACACAAACCTACTTGATACAATTACCATACGTAGCATCGAATCCTTATCAGGTGCCCACACATGTAAGTCTAGCTCCTTCAACGTTTCGCCATCCTTTCTGTCTCCAACCGTATAACACAGGAGTGGGCATTAGCTCGACGCTCCTTCATATCCTTTTACCTACGTTGCCTTTTTCCACATCAGGTCCCATCACACATACTTCCATCACTTTGTCAGTGATTTTGACTGAAAAATCCACTCTCATTCCTATCACCCGACGCGGCTCAATAACTCAACTCAACATCCAGTCATGATGTGAGCCATTTTGTCCCTTTAGGACTCTCCAAAGTAAAGTCAGCACCTGCTCACGTATTGAGTCTATTGCCCTTGGTTCCCGATTCGTAACGAGCTAACGAATAAACTAAGGAGGGCACAAAGGAGCGGAACTCAAGTTGCTGGGGTGGGACAAGTTGCACGTTGGGGGAACACAAAGGAGTGCAGACGGTGTACACAAGAGCAGTAAGTGGCGCAAACAAGTTCGGTAATTGTTCAAATAAACAAAGTTGTTAATCTATGTATTTGCATGTCGTATCCGTAGCACCCCACGCCCGCTCTACTCCCCAGCTTAGTTTTTTCCATAAGTCCATGGAAAATTAATTTCTATCCTGATTGAAAGCTCTAGGTTGAATCCTAAACTCGTTACTGAATCCCATTTTTCTCAGTTAACCAAAATTCGCCGTTTTCTTTTTCCACCATAGCCCCAGATTTTCCTTAGTCCTTTCACTAACCGGCCACCATTGAGATTAGTCTATCTCGCCATTTTCTACAGTACCTTTTATCTTCATTCTGGTTTTCTGTACGAATCCTCGTCTGATTGCCAATGCATGCATACCTCGCTCCTTCAACGTTTCTCCATCCTTTCTGTCTCCCATTGTATAACACAGAAGTGGGTACAGCTCGACGCTCCTTCATATCCTTTTGCCTGCTTTGCCTATTTTTACCTCAGGCCCCGTCATACATACTTCCATCACCCTGTTAGTGTTTTTAGACTGAAAATTCCAGTCTCATTCCACTCACTTGGCGTGGCCCAATAAATGAACTCAACATCCAGTTTTGACGTGACCCATTCTGCCCTTACCCTATTTCCCAGCTTAGTTTCTTCTACAATTCCGTGCAGAATTTATTTTTCTCTTCTATTGAATAATTACTCTGGGTCGAATCTCAACCTCGTAACCGAATCTCGTAGCTTTTGCCTGACCGTATCTTTTCTTAGATTCATTTCCTGTGGCCTCCCTTTTTCGTAGTGACCTGCTACATAGATATACACGTGCTTAACTTTTATCTCTCTTTCCGTTAACCGTTGATCCTCAGCTGGGCCGTACCCAGACTGCACTTCCTTATCTAGTTTCCCTCCCTATTGCTCCCCATTGCCGGTAAAGCACCTCGAGCACTAAACTGATTTTCTCTCTGGCTTGTGCACCTGGATAATAATGGTATGTCCCCGTCTGTTGATAGCTGTTTTCGTTGGCACAGTTGCCCAAGTTCTCACAAGCTGATTAAATGATCCTGGATTATATGCACTTATCGTAACTGCACTGCTCTATGTAGTCATAAATGATCTTTTTCGCTAATCCTGACCGTGCGGGGCGCGGTCAGATTCCTCACTTTGTCCTGGGCACATCGAGCGTGCAAGCTGTTTGCAACGACTTGCTAGCGCAAATTGGCTGGTGGATCACACTACGTACTTCTGCTTCATGAAGTGTTTTTCAGGTTGGGTGTCCATCGCAATGTTAGCCCCACCCACTTGCACAGGTTTCGGATTGCACACCCTTACCTCTTTTGCCCTACCGCCTACATTCCTGTCGGTTGCAGATCACATGCTCTTACCATTATTTATCCTCCAAGGTTCGCCCAAATATCTGTCTTGTCAGCACTCCTATAACTTCCCTTTCATGTCGTTCTATCTCTGTATGCGCAAGTACCCATTTTATTCTTGTTTCTATCGTTTCTCACCATGACTTCCTTCATTGCATGTTGTTATCCTCGCCCTATCCATTTTACTATGCCCAAGCCTGCAATACTTCGGTTTCCTCCCATACCGCCTTTTCCGGCTCCCGATCTCTATTCTCTTAGTGCCTGCCCATAACCATAGGGATCACCTATCGCATACCTCACCAGCTATAGTTTTGTGTTCTCCCATCTCATACCTCCCATCACTACGCACCAGCCCCACCCGTAACCATGACCAATCACCATATAAGAACTCGCCGCCGAAACATTCGCATCTTTTACAGCCACGTTCAACATCTCACCACCATCCAAATTCCCTTGCTTGACTCCGGAATTCTTTTGTGGATCTTCTTCTTAGTCAGTTACCCGACTAGCAGCTTCTGAGTCAATCCATTTGTGCAATTGCCGGCAGGCACATAGCTCTCCAGTTCTACTCCTGCAACTCCAAAGCGCACATGTTGCTCGCGCCTTTTTTCCTGCCACAGAATAGTCTGTCTGCGTACTTCTTTTTTCTCGGTCGTCGCTCTGTTTCATCTGCTGTAAAACAATCATATTGGTCATCTTCTATCTGTTATTCTTGAGTCGTTACTCTCATTTGTTCTGTATGTTGCTCGTCACAGGCATCTTCGGTGAGCCTTTCAGGCTGCGCAATTTTCCGTGTTCCACTCAATGTAGAGTCATCGTTATGTCACTATTTTCAAGTTGAGTGTCAAACCATATAATCTGCCATTACCTGATCGTCTTGATCCTCTACTTACTTATTTCTCTTCTGCGTTATTCGCTGTTACAACCGCCCTATCTTCAGACCAAAGGTCTTCTTATCTTCAAGTTACCTTCCTGCTCTGAAATGTTACGCTACTTCAACCTCTGCATTTTTATTTGGTCAACTTTCTTCAGCCACCCTTTTGCTGCATAATGTACGACCACTTAATGATGATTCGTTCATTTGCGACCTTCACCACGTGTCACATCTTCAATAAACAGATTGTTAGATTCACTATTACGTTTTCTTCGACCGTTCCCTTCACATTCTTTTGTCTGCCAACTTCTGCTCACGGAAAGCACTTATGTGCTTCCAAATTTGCTTCTCTATTTCTTTGTTGATCCTCCATGCTCACCTGTCCTAAACAACTTCATCAGGATTAATCCAGGTCAATTCTGTACTATTTGACGTAACCCTACCCGCCTCTTCCAGGCACAGCTGCCTCGGTGTTCCTTCACTTAATTCATCTGTGCCCTCCCTCTTCTTGCATGTATGTGCGTACTTATATATACATATGTATATATGTTCATATATTTCTTCTTCGCCCTCCAGTTCTTTGCAGGCCAGTTCTCTTGCCACTTTCCTAATGCTGCTCATGATATGCATCCGTTTTGTTTATATATGTGTCTCACATGAACTGCATCTCGATCCTTCCGCACAAATGTTGCCATCTGACCCGTTCTTTACTTCCTACGTTGCTCGCTGCTTGCTTTCAAATTGGCACTGTCCTTTTATTGGAATGTAGCATACTTCATGTCTATCCAACCTCATGCCATGCAACTCGGTTTTTTCTTCTTCTGTTCTTTAGTTTTCTCATTTTTCTTCATCGTTTCTGGTTACCGTATTTTTCACGCCTGTTTTATTCTCCCTCATATTAGACTCGCAGGTCTCAGTACTCTCCAGTCGTCTTGGCCAGTTCCTCCATTCAACCTCGACCGTTAAATTCACCGGGCACATAAATGAATTCATCTTTAGGTCCCCTCAAATGACCTAAATTATCATTTTGTTTGCGTACATTTACCTCCCTCTCATCACCCTCCTCAGTTTACCTACCCTACGACAGTCATGCATATTTCCCAGTTGTTTACGAATTTTGTCTGTCCATTTTGTAGCTGGTAAAAATTTGATCATGCATCTGGCATGCTTTGGGCGTCTTCAAAATAAATTATATTATAATAAGTATTATTAGTGTGGGTGGCGTGGTAAGGTGAATGCAAACTCCTAACGACTTAAGATGGAAACTGGAAATCGAGAGACGAACGAGAATGAGCATTTGAACTGTCAGTTAAACGAAGCCCAGCACTTCGACAAACGGATTTACTGTGGCCAACCACAATGTTCTTATGAACTGTAACCTAAAGAAGGCAACGGCTTAAAAGTGATTGCTCCGTACCACAAGTCAGATGGTTATTACATCTTCGTTGATTTTTATGTTTAGAAGGGGACGAATTTCTGGTATTCATTGAGTTACTGTAATATTCATTTCTGGAGACCGCTCACATGGAGTGTGTCTCAAAATAGGTGATCCACAAGTCAGCTGGATCGACACGCACTGAACCTATAAGCAACCGCAGTCGATCAACGAAAACACGGGGTGAACCATAATGTTTGTTCTATCACGCAGCGGGGTAACCCACAGTATATCAACTCCTCAGGCGGGAGTAAGTCTTTCTAACAATGACAAGCCTCTTCATTTTTCGTGTCACCGAATGACGTGGAACTGCTTATTCTGTTGGTCATTGATCACCATCACCGCCAAGCCTGGAAGGCACGGAATGGTGTGTTTTCTTCAACTGGCGGCTAGTTCATCAAGATCCGTTACCCTGCCCCGGGCTCTTTAAAAAGAGACATGTTTCCAGCTCTTGCTGACATATCCTGAGCTGCCATAGGGATAGGCCGATCACAAACCCCCATTCACTTGTTTGACTGTAGGTTTTGCACACCCGGCAACCGCTAGCGCTGCTTCGCTGACAGCTCCTCGGCGCAAGCCGGCGTGCGTTTTCCGTACATAAGCCCATTAAGAATTCACGCGATTGGCACTCCGCGGCCTTTTCCTTTTAACTTCCTAGGCGAACGCGATCGTAGAGGCTAAGGGAGTGTTGTAACGAACGTTTGAGCAATGCGTAGCCCAATTCGCAACGGATCCCGAAATCAAAAGACGATTATCCGTTATATTCTACGATACTAGATTATTACAATGAACAATGACATAAACAAAATAAAAACCTCAATAATACGATCACGAATAGCAGCGTGTGAGCAGACAGCACGTGCGTCACGCAGGTCCTGAACAAGGATGTGCCAAAGTAGCGCTCTGGGCGCGAACAAACAACAGTTGGTCCAGAAAAACAACTAGTTCGTAAAGACAAGTCAATAGTGTAGGCAAATGAATGATGTTGGGAAAAACACTGAATCGCGAGGGGAAAAGGGGGATTTTCCACAACCGGCTGTTACACCGCCCACCAAAATCCTCCTGGATCTTTAGCAGAGTCAAGGGTTCGGTATAAAGGTACTGATTCTTCCTACCTGCCTAGGCCCTGCTGTCAGTGCACGCGTCTTATGCCCGTCGTCAACGTTCTACTACTGGTCGCACCTAATCCATTGGCTACATAGACATGAGGCTAGTCTACATCTTCCACAAGACCAAATGACCGATGGAGGGCGTGAAGGGGCACATAGACGTTGTCCTCGTAAGGGGCCGTCCGGTCCTGGATGTACGTGCTTGAGTGTGTGTGAGTGTGTGTGTGTGCCGAGGTGTACAATGAAATCAGAGGTATGACTACACATCAAAGGAGGACTTTCTGCAATGTCAACAAAAGACCGCGTGGCAAGAAAACGAGTAAAATGTAGCATGTGTGTGTGACCTGAGCTCCGCTACTTCCACATATGCAAGGGCATTCGGTAACGTCAACGAAAAGCAAAACAACGAACACTGTCACATGTTTGATAGGTTTACGGAACGTAGAGTGCGTCGTGCATGCGTGTATGTATCGGGATGTACAATGGAATCGCATTCATCACCACATATCGGAAAGAACCTTCTGTAATGTCAACGAAAGACCACGAGCACTGTAACGTGTTTGACGGAGACCGTGTGGTATATGTGGTGTTTCTTTATCCACCTAGATTAATGGTGTGAAAAAGGTTTACTGGGCCTCAGGGTTAACAACTCCTCCGTCTTTGCTGTCGAGTAGGTTAATACTGCGTATGTCACGAATGAGCACTCCGTTAGCTGTCTTCACCTTCACCGTTATTATCATTCCGTCAGTGCTCTTGATGGTTTCCGTAACTGCTCCCAAAGACCAAGCGCTGAAATGTGCGCGTTCGTCGGCGATCATAACCACGTCCCCAACTTTGAATGGTCTTGTTTTAGCCAGCCACTTCTGTCGAGTCTGCAAAGCTGGTAGGTACTCCCGCAGCCATCGCCTCCAGAAGACCTTGGCCAGATAGTTCGCTTGCTTCCACCCGTGGAGGCAGCTCATACGAAGGTTTACCGGCCCTTGGAAACCCTCGTTCGACCTTAACGTCAATGAGTCGTTCGGGGTGAGCGCCAGGTGGGTGGGGTCGCCGTTCAATACTGGAACCAGAGGGCGGTTGTTCAGGATTCGCTCCACCTCAGTCATGACGGTGTTCAGCGTCTCGTCGTCGGGCGGCTGCTGCTCCATGATTGACAGCAATATCCGTCTGGCGGACCGGATCATGCTTTTCCGTACGCCGCCTCGATGACTGGCCTGTAGGGGGTTGAAATGCCATCGTATGCCGCAGGCCACGGTTCGATCCTGCAGTTCATCCCTGTTTATGTTCTTGTGCCAACGCTGCAATTCCCGGTGAGCGCTCACAATGTTCGACCCATTATCTGAGTATATATCGGCCGGTACGCCTCTTCGGTTGATAAATCTTTGCAAGGCCCGTAGAAACGAATCGGTCGTCATCGAATGTGCGACTTATAGGTGTACCGCACGTGACTTCATGCACGTCATGATACATCCGTATCGCTTTTCTGATCTTTTCCCGCACTTGATCCACAAGGGCCCGAAATAGTCCAACCGGTGTCACTGAACGGCCACCAGCCCGTAGTCACTCTGCATTCTGGTAGTGGGGCCATGAGTTGTTTGCCTGCTGTGGCATTGCGTCTCCTGCATTGCACACATCGTCGGATTACGCGTTTTACAGTCTCTCGTCCTCTCAACAACCAAAGACGCTTTCGGATGACGCTCGTCACGTGACATTCCCCGGCATGTCCCTCCACGGCGTGGACGTGTTGAATCATTAGCTCTACCACAGGTCGTCTCGCAGTCAGCAGTATAGGGTACTTTGTGTTGAAGTTCAGGTAGGCGTTGGTCAGCCTACCATCCACCCGCAACAGTCTGTCGATGAGTTTGGGGTTTAAACGCTTCAGCTCGCCTCTTGGAGATGGCATGTCTTTATTGGTCGGCCCCACTTCTTCCGCCATCTTGGGTTCTCGGGCGGAAGCCTCTAGTTGTCTCATTCTGAAAATATCGTATTCTGCAGCTTGCAGCTCATCGGGACTTATCGGGCCGACCCGCAACCGGCCTGAGGACCGTAGCCCTCTCATGACTAATAAATTTCTCTTGAACCTGGTTAACCAAACTAGCGAACGAAGTGTCTTCATCCAGGAAGAAAATCTGACCAATCGCGATATAATGGATGCCACTCCGACGACGTTGGCCGCTATCACTACGCCTCTGATGTCCAGTTCCACTTCCGTGGGGTTTTTGATTCGAACACGGGCCAGTCCCGTTTAGACATTTCCAGGAAGTTTGGCCCTCTTGTCCGCGTGTCTAGTTGTATGAAGTTGGTCGCACCTCGGGAGCACAGATCGACTGGATTATCGCCAGACCTGACAAGCTTCCACCGGTTCATGGCTGATTCATCGTGGATAATCGTGAGTTGGTTAACAACGTAAGTACTAAACCGGCTTTGGACGTTGTTAATGTAGTAAAGTACTATTGTTGAGTCCGTCCAAAAGCTAGCCGACCAAATGTAGAAGTCGAAACATCTCTTCACCACTTGCACCGCCCTGACTGCTAACACGGCTGCGCTGAGTTCAAGGCATGGGATTGAGACCGACTTCAGTGAAGCAACGCGGGCTTCGGCGAACAGGATCCTCGTGGTATATTGTCCATCTCCTGCGCACCATCGTCCGTACACCACAGCTCCATAACCGACTTGGGATGCATCGGAAAAGGCATGTAGTTCTCCAGTCCGTGTCGTATGGCCAGGAGTCAAACATCGTGGGATTCTCATGTCCCCTAATTTCTTCAAGGTGTTCAAAAATTCTTCCTAGTCCAGCCGGTCTTCTCGGTCCAGTGACTGGTCCCAATCAACTTTCTTACGGCACAGCCGCTGCAGTAAAATCTTTCCGGGTAGCAGCCATGGTGAGACGAAACCGAGCGGGTCGAAGAAACTTGAGACGGCAGATGGTATGCCACGACGGGTTATTGGCAGCTCGGTAACGTTTAGTTCGAAAACAAAATCGTCCGTTTCCGCGTCCCAATGTATCCCTAAGGTGCGCTCGATAGGAAGTGGAGAGCCGTCCAAATCTCTTACCCTTTTGGCCTTTTCGTGACACGAAATGACCTTCAGCACTTCTGAAGCGTTCGACATCCATTTAGTTAGATGGAAGCCGCCCTCTTCCAGCAATCTCGTCAGACCCCTGAACTACTCTAGATCTGATTCCACGTCATCGACTGACCCAAGGTAGTCGTCGACGTAGAAGTTCCTGCTGACGCTTTCTACTACCGTCCGATGTACTAGATCGCCATGTTTGTTCGCTGATTCTCGGAGGGCGTAGTTCGCACAAAATAGTGACTTTATGGCTCCGAAGGGGTGGACGGTCATCCTATAAATCACCACTGCGTTGTCCCGGTCGCTCCCTTTCCACCACAGGAAACGCAAAGCATCTCGTTCTCCTACCGGAATCTTCACCTGATGGAACTTTTCCCTAATGTCGGCAGACAAAGCCACTTTACCCACTCTGAAGCGGCACAGAACATCGATCAGTGGTGTGGTCCAGTCAGGCCCCCGTAGTAGGCGATCGTTTAACGATTTGCCCTGGAACTTGGCCGCACAGTCAAAAACCACCCGCAGTTTATTGGGTTTCCTGGGGTTGATAACCGGATGGTGAAGCAGATACCAGATACCCCTTTTGCTGTCGGTGTTAACAAGCACCTTTCAAACTTAACCGAGGGTCTCGTTTCACTTCACCAAATCCGCGTATCGTTCCCACAGATTCTGGTATCGAATGAAGCGTTCTTTTAGTCGTAGTAATCGTTGGAGAACATAATTTCTGTTTTCAGTCCACGGGTCGACCGATGTGCGCCATGGGAGGGGAACCTCGAACTGTTTTTAAGGCCTGTAGTGCCTTGCCGCACCGTTTATAGGGCGAAGTGATCCTCTTGAGACAACGTCAGTCTTTCGTCTCCAATGTCATGAAACTCCTTTTCATAAAGCCGTTGCAAATGATACTCTATGCGGTCCGTTTCGGCGGATAAGTAATTCACGGAACCGCGTACCCCTACTGGACCGTATACCACCCATCCCAGAGCCGTGCGTACGGCAAAAGGTGCCTGGAGGTCGCCCACTCTCTGATCACGCACCCAATGCGCCTCTGGCACGTCGCAGCCGATGAGGAGATCCACTTCATCATCTTCCCAGTCTACAACGGTTGCATCCTGCAGGTGGGGCCACCTTGTCAAGATTGAGTTCACCGACCTTGGTGCTCGCATGAGGAGATTCGCTGACTTGAATGCCTCCGTTGGTTCAATTTCCTCGTTAGTGTCTAGAGAGATGAGTTGCAGCCCTAATCTACCGGCAGTCATTACCTGTGTTCCGCCCACCGTGCTCGCTGCCAACGACATCGCACCTTTACCCAGTTGGTGTTTGTCGGCAAATCGCTCTTCCACTAAAGTGTTGTCGGATCCACTATCAACGAAAGCCAACGCCTTGACTATCCCAGTCGGAGTCACTACTGCCACGGCCACTACGCCTAAATGTACCGGCTTACTGGCAGATTGTGAAGTCGAACAAATCACGCTGGGCTCGGTATTCGCCTCGGATATGGTTACTCTCGCCTGATGCAGCAGCCGATGGTGTCTGCCCGTGCAGCCCTCGTAACCACATCGATTCCTTGTCCTACAGGCTGCCGCCCGGTGCGTGGTGTTGAGACAGATAAAACATGCTCCTGTCATCCTCGCCATTCCCCACCGTTCGTCTATTGTGGCGTTTCCGAACTTGGGGCATTCTGGTAGGCCATGGCTGGTACCACAGGATCTGCAAATTTGGTTGCGCCGTAGCATCTCGTGAAATGACGTGTGTATTGGTCCAAGGCTGGTACTTTGGATGTTCCCGTACAGGGGTTTGGACTTGGCTAGTACTGGGCTTGTTTGCTCGGTTGCTGTCCCGGATGAGTCGGCCGAATCTGCTGTCAGCTATCTTCGTTTGCCTGTCCAAGTATTCGGTCAGGTCTTCGAAGTTGGCTTCTCTGTCGCTTCGGCTTATCCGTTCAGCTTCTTCCGCCCATCGACCCTGTAGTTCGGGAGAAAGGTGACGGACTATGCCTTCCAAAGTGTGCATGGCGTCTAGGTCAGCCCTGTAACCTAAATGGTCGAGTGCTATTGAGCAGTTCTGCATCTTAATCACCAGGTCGGCCATGGTGTAGACGTCGCCCTTGGTTCTCTTTGCCTCTACCATCACGCCCTCTATTAGGTTACGGGCTACTTTGAAAGGTTGGCCAAACAATTCCCTTAGAATCTTCCTTGCCCTTGTGTAGCCTTGTTCTGGGTCGAGCATGGTGCACACGTCGATAGCTTCTCTCGCTCGGCCTTGGCAGTAGTGAGTAAGGTAGAGAGGCCTTTGCCCAGGGTCGGTTACCTTATTTTCAACGAACGTCTCGAACTGCTTGACAAACCTGCAGTATTGCTCAGCTCGCCCGTCGAAAACCGTTAGCTCCACTCTAGGCAGATCGATCGATGGTGGTTTGTAGTCGGCGACCGGCGTGGGGTTCCCTACCTTATTGCACCCTAATCTACCGGAAGTGTCGAAGTCACTGGTCTCATGCTCTCGCTCTTTCTGTGTACACTTCTTCTCTGCTTCCTGCGCCTGTAGTCTAGCTGATAGTAACTGTTGCTCTAGGTCTAGTATTCTCAGCTTATATAAATCGACATCCTTACGATCAATATTGTTCTCATTAACACATGAACTAGCACTGACAGTACTAGGCGATCTAGCATTAACTAAAGAACCATATGTACTCAAAACCTCCCTAGAGACTTGCCGTATTACTTCCTGTTCAGATTTGACTGCTTTTGATCCTTTTCTTGGCACTTTGCGTGTTTTTCCTCGTTCCAAATTGATCTATTGAGTATTGTACCGAACGTTTGAGCAATGCGTAGCCCAATTCGCAACGGATCCCGAAATCAAAAGACGATTATCCGTGATATTCTACGATACTAGATTATTACAATGAATAATGACATAAACAACATAAAAACCTCAATAATACGATCACGAATAGCAGCGTGTGAGCAGACAGCACGTGCGTCACGCAGGTCCTGAACAAGGATGTGCCAAAGTAGCGCTCTGGGCGCGAACAAACAACAGTTGGTCCAGAAAAACAACTAGTTCGTAAAGACAAGTCAATAGTGTAGGCAAATGAATGATGTTGGGAAAAACACTGAATCGCGAGGGGAAAAGGGGGATTTTCCATGACCGGCCGTTACAAGTGCGCCCCTGTAATCGGTGAGTCCGTTCCGTTTTTCTTTTTTGAATAATTTCACTCAAATGACCAGGCCAGATCACGTCAAATGCGGTTTCATTCTTCGTAGGTTATTTGATTTTTCTAAAATAAGTAAATTCTCTTTATCCGGCCTGTCTATAGATGTTCCTAATGAAAACCTCCAACTGCGTACACGCTTTTTTGAAGGCGAGACCATATTTTTTTCTTTTTTGGTCGTCATCATCACTACATCCAATCTTCATGCTCATTCTTTTAGGCTTTTGCATTTTAGAATCTCAGAATATACTTTTACCGCAGCGGACTACTTTTTCGTGATGGGCACGGTGCCTAAGCCTGGATCAAGGTACCGTGCTAGGTTCATCAAAATCCCGGATTTCCTGCCGAAATGTCCGGGGGTTTTCCCCGCCAATCTGGAATCTCTCTTCAGGAGACCCAAATATGTAGCCAACGATCTAGATACAATTAACTGCCCTCCGAGGACCCAGCCAAAATGATCCCAATAATCAGGGATATCGTCATGAACCCCCCGGGAGAAAAATTCGTGCTGTTCACCCCGGAAAGCTCCTTCTAGGTGCTTGAAAGCAAGCGGATCCAGCACACTTTCGCCAAAATAAAACTGGCACATATGATACCCTCACTGCTATTACAAAAATGTTTTCATTAGCTGGTGGAGCGTCCGAGAATATCGTTTACTATTTATTTGGGACCATAGAAATGCGAAATTTGTTGGAAGAGGGCAGGCAGCAGCCGGTGTGCATAAATGAACCACCGACCGCAAAAAATGGGACGTGACTGAATATATGTGGGTATTGTAAAATAGACGGTTACAGAGCCGGCAGGGCAATACTTTACCTATGCAGATTGGAACTATGTATAGTGAGAAATGACGAAATTCTGTTGCCTTCCAGCATTCCAGATCACATGTGTGAATGCACAAAGGCTGGAAATCTCACGAGATGTTGCTATGTATCTGCAGAGTCTTTTCGCCAAAATCCTCCGCCGACTTTACTTTGGAGAGTCCTAAAGGGACAAAATGGCTCACATCATGACTGGATGTTGAGTTGAGTTATTGAGCCACGTCGGGTGATAGGAATGAGAGTGGATTTTTCAGTCAAAATCACTGACAAAGTGATGGAAGTATGTGTGATGGGACCTGATGTGGAAAAAGGCAACGTAGGTAAAAGGATATGAAGGAGCGTCGAGCTAATGCCCACTCCTGTGTTATACGGTTGGAGACAGAAAGGATGGCGAAACGTTGAAGGAGCTAGACTTACATGTGTGGGCACCTGATAAGGATTCGATGCTACGTATGGTAATTGTATCAAGTAGGTTTGTGTTTCTCTCCATGCTTTCGCTAAATATAACTGGAGATTTATATAAAAGTGTATATATATATGTTTAAATATGTACATATATCTATATATATACATGTATGTATATGCAAATATCTATAGCTCACCAATATTAGGTACTGCAGCATTCATCATAGAGTCTTTTAAGCCGTCTTCAGCGCTGCAGCCGTGAAGCTACTAAATAGAAGCAGTGAATAGCTTAGAAGATTAGGCTCAGTGTTAGTATGTGATCAGTGTTAAGGTGTCCCTCAAAGTGTTGAGGCATTTGGAACGGCCTAGCTCAAAGTAAAATTCACAGGATTCTAAAAGTCGGTGTAGAAAAACAATTAGTGAACTCAGTCATGTTTTAAATGTTACTCTGAGGCAAACCAAATGCATTAAGTCCAGAGGGAAGGAGTGAATCATATCAATGTGTTAGGAGAGAAAAAACTAACATCAACATGGTGACGACTACACTTTTCGGCATGAATGCTTCCATTTTTCCCTGCGCTTTCCTTAGTAACTGGGAACGTCATCATTCCTTCGACATGCACACAGCGATGAACGCATCTATCACAGCCATGATAACCAGAAGGGCTTTTTGTTTGAAGAACAAACGTCCTCGCTGGAGAGTCACATATAACAGCAGTCAGGTGACATTTTATGCGGGCTGCCAGGGTAAGAATATCTTCCAGTCCCATCAGAGTATTCTAAACCTAATGATCGTGGCTTTTTCCCGACGCCGCAGAAGCCTTCTGCTATTACTCTCTGGGATGTGGGACGAGCTATCCGTGCCAGAATAGGCCACAATTGTACGTTTGATGATCTGTACAGCTACACTCCGCCGACTTCCAGCTGCAGCTCTACACTATCTGAAACATGGGCACCTCCGCTGATACACCGACTCAAACCGCCCCTGAGATCTACGTGTATTTACACACCATCCCCCAGCTGTACCTTCTTACACAGTTTTCGTATGTGAGTGATAGCTCCCGGGTCATGGCGAACACCCGGTTAGTACTGGAGCAGAACCGATAAAACTTCATGCCTCTGCTTATTACTAAAACTAGAAGTCGCAAACATGTGTGGTAGTGATTCCAGCACTGAATACCTTTTGATGTGGACAAGTGGGCCTCCCTCCAGATGCACTACTCCCCTTGCTTGAATGCGACCTTAAATTAGACAGAAAGACCAACCTTCTGTTAAGATGGGAATGGATGTGATGGCGACCAGTGTCATGTCTGCATGAAATTCTCTAACTTCTGCTTAAGGTGGCTCCTGCACCAGTTCCATTGATAGACTATTTTTGAAAAATGTACCAAATGAACATGAATTTGAAACACAAAGCTGAGTACTTTATGACCCTAACGCACCACGGTTAATTAATGGGTTGCACGACTATCGATGCTTCCATAAATTGGGCTTTCCACAAAAGGGAAGTCGACTTTTCCCGGTCTCGATACCTCTATCACTTATTCTCTTCGAGCACTGTGATGTTATCTGTTCTAGACGGCTGAAATGATATAAAGCAACACGACGTCGAAACAATGGAAATTGCACACGCGGCAGTAACCGTAATGGTTAACACATTTTTATACTTGTCTATATTTGTGTGTACCATAAAGCGTTTCACCATTATAAACGTCTTTGTTAAAAGCAAGAACATTATATATCAAGGGCTTGAAGGCTTTAGGATTTCGCTACTTGGTGTATTCCGAGACGTTCCTACTTAGGGTATTCACTCAACATTGCGTTTTGTCTTTCGTGGCGAGCTAAATTTGAAAAAATGAACTGATTCACCAATTTATATTGGAATCTCATGGTAACCACGACATGTTATGCAGTATGCATTTTAATGTGTCTGTTAATATGTTGTATGGCTTGTCACAAGTTGATGACCTAAGAGACTTTTGTATGGTGATAAAGTTTATGTCGAAATGGCATAAGGTTACAAGTGTCAACTTTCAGTGCGCAGTTTTATAATGTTCGTAGCTGTAGATTTATAGCTATCAGGCAGTAGCGTCGTTGTACAATGTTTATGGCGTAATCTGTTGAGTTCTGTCTATGAATGTTGTAAAGGAGTTCAGAGAACCCCGTTCCACGCATTACCATCCATGTTTCAAACAACATTTTTCATTCGTATGAACCATCCTTGCCGGAATTTCGATTGCTCGTTTCATTGCTCTAAATCTTTGCCAAAAACCGGACTCCCACCGCTCCCTCGAGCGTGAGTCGCTCAGCTTGAAATTCGTTGTGACAATATTCGGTAGTCTCACTTTTCTTATCTAACCTATTGCTGTAGTTCAGCTGCAGTTGTCGATTTGTTGCTCAATTTGGAGCATGAGAGCCCGGAAGGAGCACTATTGAGGTTTGGTTATTGTAAAATTATTCAATTTTCTGTATAAAGTACCGTAGCTATTTGTAATCGGCTTCGTTTTGAATTTCGCCGAAACTGGTTGCTACGCATCACTCGAACGTTCCGGCGGCAAGACTTCACAGTACTCAATACCCATGGCAATCGCTGAGACATGAAACTGCGCAGCGATTTGGCCAACCGTCGGAATCTGTGGAAAGTATCCTGAAGATGAACCAAACCCTTCTGCCCGCAGTCTTTGGTTAACTCTGCTGCTCAGGCTCCAGTATGTCAGATCTTTCTAGGGTTAGCTTGGTTTCTCGTAGAGCTAGAGCGGATCTGATGTTAGCTGAGTCAAAGGAGAAGCAGTTTGCAAAACAATTAAAGTTAGATAAGCAACTCAAACTGCTTGAGGTAAGGAATGAGACGGAAACAGCGAAACAAAGTTTGGCACTTGCTGAGGAAGAAGAAAATCTAGTCAACTGAGCTGACGTCAAGGGCAAAGTAATGGTCAATGAACATCTTCCTCGCTACCTAAGTGATTGCTACGTACATAACGATGCACCATAAACAACAAGCTTATTTCCAGTGGCAGAACCTGCAGTGGATTGTCGTTTGGATTTACCCAAGGTGGAACTGGAGTCACCTGCGGGCTGCTCGTCTACGTATTGGAGGTTTGTGAAACAGTTTGATTATTACGTCGAAGGTAGAGTTCGAGACAATGGCCAGCGCTCACTTTATTTGGTGCATAACTGCAAGGGACAAGTAAGAAATGCGGTTGACGGATGTGTTATTTTGCCTCCAACACTGGTATACAATAGGGCTAGAGAAATCTCAAAGTATCTGTATGGACAAGACCACGTAGTAGTTCATTCACTGATTGACCGCTTACCGTAAGGTTTAAAGCCTCTGGTGGGAGATTTAGATGCCTTGATCAAGCTGTCGTTGAAAATGCTCAACTCTGAAGTTGCTCTCACACAGATGAATTGCGTGTCAGACCTCAACTCGCTGCAGACCATGGAACGGATTACTCGGGTGCCACCAACGCGTCCCAAGCATTTGTGGGCTAGGACCGTTGATGATATCTTGGGAAGAGGAGATGAACCCAGGTTCTAAGATCTACAGCACTTAGCGTCCCGTGAGTCACGGATGGCTCAAGGTATGTTTGGTAAGCTGGATGCCGATAGCAAGGCTCAAGGGTATCCGCGGTCATCCAGTTGAAGGAATTATGCACATAACCCGCATCCAGAAGCGACACGGTTCACGCCAAAACAGGGTAGTACCTTGTTGGTCGCAGCTAATGGGTGCTCGGTATGTAATGGAATACACACACTTGAGGAATGTCAGCGCTTCCTGCCTCGTGATGTACCCAGTCGTTGGGCATTGGTTAAAGAAATCAAGGCTTGTTTTCCGTGTCTAAAGTGTGGACATCTACTTAGCAGCTGCCCTGCTTCCACACCATGTTCAACATCAAGTTGTCCGAAACGGCACTACCCTCTACTGCGCGGTGCACAGAAGCAGTTTACCGATCGAGTCACGCAAGATACAATACAAGGGCTGCAGCTGAAGAAGCTGGGTATGGACGACGCAAGAAAGTCTGGGCAGTGGACCAATAATTTTGCAGCTACTCTTGGGCCAGAAGTTCGTGCCAGTTTGGGTGTGCTACCAGTAAGAGAAGAGGGACCGGGGGGGCTCTGTGGAAATTTACGCTCTGCTGGACAGTGAGTCCGATGTGACTTTAACACAAAAAGACCTTATGGAGCTGGTGGGCCTGAAGACAGCCCCAGCTCACTCTCGATTCAGACCGTAATGGGACTGCCACTTGGAATTCGGGAATAACGGAGATGCGGCCGAACTCGATATTAAAGACTGATTTCGTGGATTAAGGCGGGCCCTCTGTGTTGATAGGTTATCAATCCAACCAGTCCAGTACTATACAGATGCGAACGTTCTACCCTTTTCTCACGTACATTGCGTCCAAAGACAGAATTTGAAAGAACTGAGAGCGCGAATCTTGATGGGCGCCGACTTTCCAGAAGCACACTAGGCACTAGAGCAAACATGCGGCAAAAGGAAACAACCCTATGCCGTGCGGACAATTTTGGGATGGATTGGTCTTGGTCAAATAAACCAGAAGCCACGCTTTGTGAGGAGAGTAAACCACGATGAGGTGAACCTACCCCTTAGCGAAACAGATCGGTCGGCTGTCAAACGCCGATTTTTGTGTTAGTTATGCATCGAAAGACTCTCTTACAAATCGTCAACTTGATGGTAATCTTGTTGAACATCAAATGAATGCCCACCCATTTCGTGCCACCTTCTCCCCATTTTGTGCACAATTTGCATTATTTCGCACGGCAGACGACTGAGGAAGACAGTATGAGGATTGCGTCTCCAGAGCTGTGTATGACAACTTCTATGTAGACGGTTGTCTTGTGTTCTTGCCCACGCCGGAGAATCCAAAAGATTTTGTTCTCCAAATAAGTGAATTACTATCACGAGGCGGATTCCGGCTTCATAAGTAAGTGTGTAATCTAAAGAGGTGCTGGATAATTTACCAAAATATGAGCTGGCCCATCTCCCTTTGGAAACAGATGATTGCGCATCAGTACCGGAGAGGACGCTGGGATTGTAAAAGAACTCAAAGGAACGCAGGTTCCAATTTTCGAATGCAATGCGCGGAAACCTCAAACAAGGCGTGGCTTGTTGTCCACAATATCCTCAGCGTTTGAATTGCTGGGGTTGGTTTCACCTTTTATTCTTCCAGGCAATGTGTTATTGCAATCACTGTGTCGCTCAAAGCATGGTTGGGAAGGTTCATTTGGAGAAAAACCCCTACGATGCTGGAATGGGTGGTTAAGGAGTGCGGGACAACTTTGCGCACTGAAAATTCAGCGTTCTGTTATTAGAGGTGACTCGTTGAACGAAGGTGCAGAGCTTCATGTATTTTGTGACGCTTCTGAACTTGGCTATTATGTGGTGGCGTATTCCAGAATGGTTTCAATGGACATGGTCCCCTATTGTGCCCTATTGCTATTCAAGTCAAGGGTAACTCCTCTGAGGACTGTAATAATCCCTCGATTGGAGTAAGCCGCAGCAGGACTGGCCGCTAGAGTCTCTTGGATGTTCAATAAAGAAACTGGAATTAAATTTGATAGAACTTACTACTGGACGGACTTTGCTATAGTTTTGTGCAACACAAACAACACGGAAACGAGATTTGGTGCTTACGTTGAGCACCTTTTGGCTGGAATCCGTTGGTGGTCGGAACCCTGGCAGTAGCGCCATGTCAGATCGGAGGCTCCCTCTACAGACTTGGCATCAAGGAGCAGAACATCACCGAGTGATATCGGCTGCTGGATCGAAGGTCCTAGCAGAGTGCAAACAACCAGTCGATTGAAAAAAAATGAGGCTAAGCCAAATTCTCGGCCTGTCAAATAGTTCGGTCAACTTTTGTTTGGCCCGTTACCCACCTCAATGAACGACTGATGAGAGTCACTGAATTAAAGTACAGCACTTCTGAAGTAAGCCCATGTGTCTGGAATGTGGAAAAGTATGTTGGAGCACTATTGTATCTGACTATAAATCATTTATGTGATCATGAAAAGTGAGTCGCGAAGTGAGACTGTCTATGGCTAGTGGAATAACCGGTACGGGTATTGGATGCTCCTTACGAGCAGCAATCATTTCCATAGTACACCGCAGTAGGTATCTGTACTGCGGTTTAACGTGGAAGTGGTTGCTGCTCGTAAGGAGCATCCAATACCCGTACCGGTTATTCCACTAGCCATAGACAGTCTCACTTCGCGACTCACTTTTCATGATCACATAAATGATTTATAATCAGATACAATAGTGCTCCAACATACTTTTCCACATTCCAGACACATGGGCTTACTTCAGAAGTGCTGTACTTTAATTCAGTGACTCTCATCAGTCGTTCATTGAGGTGGGTAACGGGCCAAACAAAAGTTGACCGAACTATTTGACAGACCGAGAATTTGGCTTAGCCCCATTTTTTTCAATCGACCGATTGTTTGCGTTCTGCTTGTTTGAGTCAGCCTGGTGCCATCGCATAGGGTCTCATCACCATCTTAAGCTAGGTAACTCTGGAAACAAGCCGCACTATGGCTCGCAGACTCAAACCTATGGCTCGGTTAACCTCCCATCTGTCAGCTGTATAGGACAACCAATGTACCCATAAAAATCCATCAGTTCTTTTCTTTCTACTCATCGTACTCGTTAGTTATGAATCGTGTCCGCGTCCGTGGTTCGTGCACGTAAAAAATATTACCCTTGGCACTGTGGGAACCAGTGATGAAAGCAACCTACCAATTGGCCACGAAAGATATCCTGATATGCGTTCGTCATCCCTGGGGTCACCAACTGTGATTTCATTTAAAAGGCACAGGGAAACTCCCAGAATTCGTGGAGATTACCGTATCACCGTGAACAAATTCCTGAAGCAGACCAGTCTCTCTACGACGGAACCGGAAGGTGTTCTGCATTGGCTTCACGGCTCAAAATTCTATTCCAAGTTGGATCAAAAGTATATATTTCTACAAATACCACTCGACGAAAAAGCCTATGAGTTCACAACATTCACCTTACTTTTTGGACTATTTCAGTATAACTTTTACCTTTGAGCCTCAGTATGCCACCCGGAATTTTCAAAAGTGCCATTGATTCTCCTAATTTTTGTGTGCAAGGTGTAGTCGCCCATTCAGGGGATATCACTGTGCACGCACCACCCACGGAACTACAAGGCGAACGTTTGTGTTTGGTGCCCAAGTTTAATAATCCCGAAAAGTGTATTTTTGATCACTCATTTCACGCGTTTAGAATGTCTGGTAGACAAACTGACTTCCGACCCGATCCTGATCGTTTTTCTACTTTATCACACACACCCTCACCGACATCTCTTGAAGAATTTCCTTCGTTTTGGGTTCACCACAGTATTATTCCAGATTCATTCTGAACTTTTCTTTCAAAGCAGAACCGCTGCCTTATCTTTGTTCACAAAATTCAAGTAGAAGCTCCTCCAGACACGAGCATGTGCCTTGGGGGATGCTCAACTTCATTTCTTCTAGTGCGGTTTTACACGCACCTTCACCCGAGTTATCATCTGCTGTCACCACGGATGCTTCCCTTACTGGGATTTGAGCTGTGCTAGGACAGGACTTTCATCCGGCGCTGCGCACTTCGCGTTGACTTATTCCTGCGAAACGTGGATATTCACAGACACAAAGTGAAGCATTAGCTGTCTTATGGGCAATCACTTGATTAGACAAGTATTTGCTTGGGTCAAACTTAAAGTTGGCGACCGATCGTGAAGCTTTGAAATACATATAAGATCCACACACTTCGTTAGCGGAATCATCCGTAGCCATGGTTTCGCGGCGGAGCATATTCTTGTGACATTCAACATCATAAGGCAGAAACCATTCTTTGAGTAGATTATTTTTCTCTTTGCGTCACTTCTGAGGAAGTTTATTCTGACGTCTTATCATTTCATTCACCCCTCTTTAGATCCGAACCGATTTATGAAACTCAGATATATATCCGTGCCGCTTTTTCTTGTGTTTTACTTGATTGCAAAGCGGATGTAAAGCGGTAACTTCCGAAATTTTACAAGAGTCACGAAAACACTTTCGTGACTCGTAGTAGTGTTTTGTGTTTCAGTGGTCGCATTATTAAACATCCTTCATTGCGTTCGGCCGTTCCGGCCGACTTGCATCCCGGGAACCTCGGTATCGAAAAATGAAATCCCAGGCCCGAATTATTTGTTGGTGGCCCGGATTGATCTGAGATTCCTGCTGAGTTACTAAATGTTGCACTGATCTTGTGCGTAAAATTCATTCTCAACATTCAAAGCGGACCACACTGCCCACATCAGACAAAGCCCGGCAGCTTGTTTATACTGATTACTGCGGACCATTCCTGAACACGTTCCACGCCCTCTGTATCATCGATTCCTATTTCAGATGGCCCTGATTCCGCTATTACTGAGCCTCTGAAAACATCTAGCCAAGAAGTACCATGTGTCAGCTAAGGTTTACGAGATTGATTTCGCTACTTAGACGGTGGCAGGTTCACTGAAGTATATAGGCAGCCACCACGCGTTAACTCTTTTAAGTCATCCGCGGTCTAACGGCACGGCTGGGAATTTTTTGCGAACAATAAAGGGTACCACCAAGTCCCAGTTGGAGTAGTACTGACCTCGAGCAGAGCTACTTGCTACTTGGCGCATCCCCAAATCACAACCTCCAAACCCATGATCAGTCATGGGTGGAGCGGCCTTAGGCTTACTTATTCATCGGACGCGGATAAGCACTGACAGTGTCTGAGGGCGTGGCTAGAGTTTTTTTTGAAACAGGTCCAACAATGGCCCTAGTTTGGAAGAGCAGTTTGCAATGAATCCGGAATAATACAGTGATGAATCCAACAACGAATGAAGTTCCGTAACCGAGGTAGGTGAAATTCTATGCGATAAAGAGCCCTTTTAGCTCAAACTTGGTAAAACCAACAAATTACCAACGTTCTTGGGCACTACATTTTTGGCAGACTGATAGCATATGGCCGATAGCATGCTAACCTTCCACCAACACTTCACCAACCAATAGGCTTTGTACTACCTTGAAGATTGCAAGTAATGAGCTCACTTTCTACCCCTTTGCCAATGGGTGGCGGGAAAAGGAAACGATGGCCACCAGTTGATTTATCCTCTCATCGATAAACGTTCCCCCTCGACCACCCCTGCCATGGGTGCGTATCTAATGGCGTCGACCAGTCGAGTGTCTTCTACGAACGTTGTTCGCCATTCCCCCTTCCCTTTTGAGCAGAACTCGCCACTAAACAGGAATAAACTCATATGGTTAGATAATTCAATAACGACGGTAGAAGCTATTAAACGAGGAATATTATTTTATCAAACCCAAAGTACTAAGAGTTGTGGCGGCTTGATTTAGACGCTGGACAGAAAGGAAGTGTGGTAACAAAATGCCACTGTACAGAAATGTGGTGTAACAGTAATAGAAAAAGACGACTCACAATATGCCCGCTATGTTCAGTGAGTCGACATCAAACTGGCCGCATAAACATTGCTTGGTGAGTTATTCCCAAGCGGATTTCGGTCAGGTGGTGGTACGTCTTTTTGAATTGATCCTAAAAATCCCACTGTCGGGTGCCAAGTCGCAGTAAATGCCCTAAAATAGACTTTGGAATTGTATAAATTCGACCTTTGTTGCCACAGGTCACACAAAGCTCACAAACAACGCATAAGGAACAATCCGCTGTAAACACTTGGAGATCGGTCGAAAAGCGTCCTCAATAATTTGATAAAACAACAAAAATTGCACAATACAGTGAAAAGCAAACGGTAGAATAGGCGGGATGTACAAGGTACCACAGGGTCATTGTGCATCCATATCTAAGTAGAAGTCCTGCGGAAAAAAGAATGGTTAATTGAAATACAATGGCCAACTTACTACAGTGGAATAACAAATAAGGTCGCCACTCGTATTTTGGAGCCAATATTCGATGGCCAACTGTACTTTTCATGTATCTGTGGTGTCATATGTGGGTTGCTGAAGAACCCACTCTGGAGTCTAGGAGTTAGTTATACCGTCGCACACGTGCCAGCCGTGAGGCCATGCAGAGTTGATTTCCGGAAGGCGTATCTATTATGTGGTCTGAAGTGAATGAAGTCCGGGGCGGCTCGTTTTCTTTTTAAGCCCGGAATCTTCCTGATCGGATATAATGTCCAGAATTATCACGGACGGATGGTGTTAGCAAAGCATTCTGTAGTAATGGAAAATTTCAAACAATGAGCTACAAACCATGTTAGCTCGATTTTCCTTTTCGTGCAAGTTTCTTTTGAAGTCTTTAACCTCAACCAAACCCCGAGGCGAAACACTTTTTCCGACGGTCCCATGTGTGTGCTGTGTCTTATAGCTTATATTCTTTGATCCATGATGGTATGAGCTATATTGTTTCATGAACCCTTTTGAGACGAAATTCTTGGTAGACCCTTTTCCATGGGGATAACTTTAAAAAGAAAAGACCCAAACGATAATGTACTGAAGCAGTCCAGTTGGCCATGACATTCAACTTCAATAATACGGATTTGTAAATACATACGGATAGACGTCTCACCCAACCAAATATTACTCGGTTTATGTTTACGAATGAAGCCATCACATTCTGGGCTAAATCCGTGTCTTGATTTTTCTTCAAGTTCGCTAAATAGGAATAACGATGGACAGTAAGGGGAAATGACGATGAAAATGAGTTGTCAGAACACACATTAGGCAAACTAAGCCTAAGTACAGTGAGAATTAACGGTATTCGGTAACCTTCCGGCATCGATATTCGTCTCAACTACGGCACTTGTGGAGAAAATCAAGAGGAAGTCGGGAAAGAAATCTGTCTAGCTGATCGTCAACGGCTTTTCGTTACCTAGTAGACTGAAACCCTTGGCGACTGGCGACCATCGGGGGGAAATTTTCAATCGTCTTTAGGTTAGATGAATGCGATTTCTAGGAAATATTGTGTCCATTATTCCAAATTCGTCAACCGGCGTGATTTAACATTATTATCTTAGTGCACTCCATGTTCTAAGCATTTTCCGCAAATGAAATAGCCTGTATGGGATTTCATCTTCACTATTTGTTGTTCCAACATCTTCATGTTCATTGGGGTAATGTGAGGTTTTGATGCCACCGGTTTCACAGGATACACGGTTTGTCTTTGATTGACAAGCGTCAACAGGTAATGAATAACCGTAGTGTTTCATCCAGGGCACCCGACATCGCCGTAAAGTTCCTCCAAAAGGTTTACGGGCGACAAAATGACTGTATCGCCCATTGCTGACGGCCAAAGCAACAATAACAGGGTGAAAGCATGTAGTACCGAACCTTTGTTATATGGCGACCATTTTGCAATTTTTGTCTGATATTCATCGAACTTTACTCAAGGTCACTACCACGGACAGGCAGGTATTGCCAGCAAACACGGTGCTTTTAGTAGAACCGACTGTTTGGTACTCTAATTTCATTGGTCCGTGTTGCCACGACCATATGACGTTTAGGCACTGTGCGCCCCATTGGGAACTCTGGTGAGCTACCCGGCGCACATAGGTAGCGCATAGGCCCTGAGGTTTTAAGGTGGTTGAATGAGCGCGTTGGTGTGCAAGGGTAAGCATGCACAAGCTGGAAAAATCGAAACGGCCGCTTGTATTCTGGTAGCAGGCGTTAGCGTAGGACGAATAGTAGGCTACGCCCGACATGCGAAAAAATGAGCGCTAGGAATACGTATCCCGTTTTCCTATTTCTCAACTGCCCGCTTCCCAGTCTGCCGGCCCAATATAGTTAGCGAAAATCAGACGACTACTGCAAAAAGAAGAAATTGCAAACTTGTACACACTGGCATTTCGAGGACCGTTTTATTCTGATTTTTTCGAAGATTTTCACCACCCTTGTGTTGTGTTGTTACCGGATCTGGAATATCAAGAGACAAAAAAAGAGGCAGTCCCACTTAAGGAAACGTTGAACTACAATACATTTTACCGTGCAGGTTTCAAGGATAATAGATCGGAAATTGTTTTCGACAAAACGGAGTATCGCTTGAGAGTTTGTGTGTAAAACAACTGTATTTAGTGAGAGAGGAAAGTATTAAACAAACTATGAACTAAATCTAGGAAACGGTTAGAGTTGTTATTTATGATAAATTGTTACTGATGTTTAAAATGCCTTAGGGGGTGTTGATTATACCGAATGAACGAAAGCGCGCTCTTCGAACGGCTGTGCTATGCGTTGATAAGGTCAAATGAAAATACTGTAGCGGCTTCGCGGTATCCCGGAGTGTTCCCACTCGTTACGTTTTTTTAATTGCGCCCCTCTTTGGTGACACTCCACTTTTGAAAAATGATGAATTGATCTACTAACTTTATATTGAACTTTGGCTTACGAATGGTGTACTCTGCGTTGTGCATTCAAACCCCTCAGTTATCGAGGAGTGTTGCATCCAAGGATATGATGTTTCTGTTGAGTTTTATGTAACAACAAATTTTATGTTGCACTTGCATGAGATAAAAAATGTAGGCATGGAATGCCCAGGCTCTTAGCTGTTTTAGTTGTAGATCCATGTCCACAAAGTCGTAGTCTAGGCATAGCATACTTGGGAGGTATTTCTTTAGGCTGCTAATCAGTATTATCATTATTAATTTACCTTATTAGATAAATGTTCCATTTGGAATTTCAACTAGAACTCTTATCAACTAACTGTGTTTCTATGCAGAAAAGTGTATACCCAGCATTGTAGTCTGGTGTGTACAATGACCGTTCTTATTATTACGTTTTACCGAACGGACTTGGGATTTCCTGTTGGTCGAATTGGAAGCGTAAGCTTTTAGGATTCTCCTAAGTTAGGTCGGGACCTGCTCACTTATAGTTTCTATAGCCCCCGGTCCTCGTTTCGCGACACCTCAGCAAATATACTCGGCAGCGATCAAAAGAGCAGAACTCAAAACTCCGGAGCGGGAAAACGTGTATATCGGAGGATCACAAAGGGGTGCAGTTGCTGAACACAGGCGGAGCCAGTGGCGTCACCAAATTCGGAAGTTGTTCAAATGAACAAAGTTGTAAGTCATTGTATAAGTGTGCCGTATCGGTAGCGCTACAGGGGTCTCCCCCTAAAAAACCAACGCAGTTGGGCTCCAACCCGTGATAGATACGCTGGCTTCGGTGGCGAGGGACGTTTTCCATGCTTCCGCCGCGATCGAACACAACAACGAGGCCAGCACAAGCCGTTCTTCATGACTCACACTGGTCGCTGTGCGTCCATCGCAAAATTGCGTCCTCCTTAACATGGCTTCTGACCTGGGTAGATCCTGCCTGTGACTTGGCGGTGGTGGTTGTGTTGTTGGTTTTGTCGTTGTCGGCATATCCCAAAGTTCCGTCTGCTCGTGATTGTTATTGCCTTCTTAAACGAGCCAGCATCCGGCGTCAAATGAGCCCAGTCGCGATCCAATGGACTTTGTGTTTGCGCCATACGAGATCCTGGAATTCTATATGGTTTTGTCTGACGGAACGAGCTAAAAGGTCACCATAGAAGGGCAATCAAACTGGCTTACCCAACCGGTTAGAAACGCTTTTGCAGCTTCCTCTGAGGTAGGACGGGGAATGGGTATGGCCTATGGCCAGCGGGTGAAGCGGTCTACACGAGTAAGGATGTAGACGCAGCCGTTGGATGGTGGGAACGGCCCCACGAGATCCACATGCACGTGGTGAAGGAGTGCGTCCAGCTCACAGAATGAGCCTAACAAAGCTTCAATGTGACGACATGTTTTAACGCGTTGCCACCGAAGACAAGCACGGGCCCCAAGACGTACGTCACGCACGATGCAAGGCCGGACGAATCGCTCGGTGGCTAGTTTGACTGAGGCGGTTGAGCCGGGGGGCGATAAGTTGTGGGGGTTGATAAAATTCTGCCGGCGAAAACTGGCAGGAACTGGTAATAGGGGTCTACCCTGTGAAGCGTCGCAAATAACAGTTGCGCCCGAAATTTGGGATAAGCACTGGCACCAGATGCAGAGAGCCCTTGTTTTCGAGCTGCTGAACATCAGGATCTGCTGTTTTGGCCGCGGCGATTGCTTCCGGGTCTACACCCATGGGCTGTGGGTCGTCGATATTGTGGGCGTAGGAAGTGCGTCTGCTAGGGGACTGTGTGCCCAGCAGACTTGTCAAATTTCCGCGGTAAACTGCGAACCATAGTTTAGATGGCGAATCTGGAGCGGCGACTATCGATCATAAGCTGGCTGGATAGCGTGCACTAGTGGTTTACCATCTGTGAACACTGAACGTTAGGCCCCTGAGTGTGCAGGAAGTGTGGGTACCCAAATGGATTGCCAGTAGTTCTCTGCTGAACGTACTATATTAGGATTCCGCAGGCTAGAGACGCTTGGAAAAGGAAGGTTTCTTATGCATTGAGCTGTTGACGAATTGCTGCAACACCGCCCCGAAGCATCTGTCCCTAATGCTAGCGGAACAGAAGGATCGGGATGTGAAAGGAGTGCTGTGTTGGCGATAGCCTCCTTGATCGAAGTAAGCGCTGCCTGCGCCGTGTAGGGAAAAATAAATTTCCGCTTACCTCCACATATAAGGTCTGTTTGGGGCTGTGTTGTTTTGGTGCGGTGTGGGATAAGCCAGCGATAAAGTTTGCTCAAACCAAAAAATTGACGCAACTGCAGGTAAGGTGAGGCTCGGGATGGTCGCAGATTGTCACAGTGGCTGTTCGCCCAAGACTGAGTTTTCGTGACCTAGGAATGTGATGAGTTTCCTACCCAATTTGCATTTTGCAGGATTATTGGGTTCACCGTGTTGGCTAAGGCGCTTGAAAAGAGCACGCAAGTGTGCCGCATGCTCTTTTTCTGAGGAACTTGCCACCAGAATATCGTCTATGTACACGTATATATTTTTCAAGCCGCGTGTTGCCACGTACATACACCTTTGAAAGGCTTGAGCTGCATTGCTGAGCCCGAGCGGCATGCGCAAAAACTCGAATAGTCCGAATGGAGTTGTGACAGCGGTTTTGGGAACGTCAGCCTCAGCTGCCGGGAGTTGGTGCTAGGCTCTAACGAGACCAATTTGTCTCAAAACAGAACAACCAGATAGGGAAGAATTAAGATCTTAAATATGTGGAATGGAGTACCCGTCTGGGGTAGTAGCCTGATTAAGAGCCCTACAGTCGTCCCAGGGCCTCCATTTGCCACTGGGTTTAGGAACCATGTGAAGCGGCGAGGCCCAAAGGCTACTGGTCGAGCCTATTATGTCTGATTCTAGCATGTGTTTGAACTCAGCCTGTGCTACGCGGGGCTTGTCTAGGGCCCAGCTACGTGTTCGGCTAAATGCTGGAGATCCTTTGGTGACAGTATGGTGTGTAACGTTGGTGGTCACGGCAAGAAGGGGTCCAGATTACCTCAGTATTGCTAGGTAAGCAGGAAGGAGGTCTGCGCAGGAGCGTTCGGCCTGATGTTCGATGTTTGGGGGCGTGGTGTGATTCACAGAGGAATGCGAACCGGTTACGGAAGGAGAAGTCTACCAGTGGACAACTCTCCAGCCCTGTGCACCGACCAAGAGGTGGAAGTGGTCAAGGAGGTCGATACCTAGCATAGTATAGGGGACTTCTGATACTACGAACACCCAGCGCCGTAGGTCCAAGTTGAGCGTGATTAACTTGCGGCCGTAGGTAGTAATAGGAGAGCCGTTGGTAGCACGGGGTGGTTGGATTGATGAAATCGTTGCATCACCTGCTTCTTTTGGAATAACACCGACTGTTACATCGGTGTCACTTAGGAACAGAATTTTGGAAAATAAATCTGGAACATGCAACAGACGACTGCTTTTATGGCTGCCGACCGCGTTGATAGTCGGAAAGCGTCGGGATATTAGTTTCCCTGTATGGCACCTGGGAAGGTGCAGCCGGCCTCGCAGAGTCGGGCCTTCTCCCCAAACCGTATGTGGTATCGACAGTAAAATGATCGAGATAGGCTGACGAGACGGCCAGGGAAGGGGCTTCTGAGACCTTTCATGTCGGTCAGAGTTGTGATTTTTATGGTCTCTACAGTGAGGACAAATAGGAATAAATAAGTCTGAAAGTTCGCTCGAAAGTAGCTATCAGAGTGTCTTCGGAGTGTGTTCCTACGGTGGGAGCGGTGGTCTAGGGACTGTTCGCATTTGTTTCGGCAGTAATTCGTGGATGGTACCGTTTCATAATGCCGTCAGCTAGTTTTGCCGCCTCTGTGAGCTTAAGATGGCTAGACACCTCGTGCCGTGCTTGAATATTGGGCGATAATCGCTGTACCCACAACTCTTCTAGGAAGTTTTCATTTAAAAGTTGCTCCGGCAGCTGCTGGATTTTTCTCAGTAATGCAGAAAGCGTTTTGCTACCGAACTCTGTCCCTTGGATCAGCCGTTTCAGTCTGGACGATTATGACGGCAAAAGACAAGAGATCACTGCTTCCTTTAGTGCGGCGTAGGAATAGATATTGAGTATGTCGTCGCGTATCTGGGTAGCAGCGCCACGAGGAGGGCAACCGATAGTCCACAAGTAACGGAAACGCTCGCTTGTGATTTAACGTGATTCAAACTCTGCCCCTAACATATAAAACCGGGATTAGGGCCATCACCAAAAACTCAGGGATTGCTAAGGAGACTGTCAGAGCGGACGGTCCCGGGTCAGATTTGCGGTCGTCGCTAGCCGTATGTGCAATGGTATGTCAAATGTAAAACGATTTAAAGGGATGCATTCGGCAACCATGAAACACCTACAATAAAAACGTAAGGAAAATATAAGAAAAGTGTGGTAGTCGAAGTCGGGATTTACCGTTTATATGTCAGAAAAAGAATATGTATAAACGAATGAATGCGATTTAAGGACTTATGAGTGCCCTTGGTGGAGTGAATTTGTTGTTCGGGCTCACCAGCTTAGGATTCTCCTAAGTAAAGTCAGCACCTGCTCACGTATAGAGTTCATAGCCCTTGGTCCCCGATTCGTGACAAGCTAACGAATAAACTTGGCAGAGTACAAAAGTGCAGAACTCAAATTGCTGGGGTGGGACAAGTTGCACGTTTTAGGAACACAAAGGAGAGCAGGCGGTGTACACAATAGCAGCAAGTTGCGCCAGCAAATTCAGTGATTGATCAAATAAACGAAGTTTTTATTCTTTGTAATCGTGCGTTTTATCGGCAGCACTGCAAGCTTTTTCTTTCCTGCTGTGGGTGCAATCGAAGTCCGGTGAGCATCTGCCAGTTTTCATTGCGGGGCTCTATTCTCGAGCAAAGATGATGTGCATCCTTTGTGAGCACTACGGATGCCATTGAAACACGTAAACAAATTGAAGCATGCTATACGGTATACATTTATGTAAGAATAATTAGTTACGTATCAGTATTGTGGCCACGGTTTAAGTAAACCGTGGAACGTGCGAACCGTGGTGTTCGCAGATGTGACGTTGAACGCGTTCAATGTGGTACTTGGATGGTATTTAAGCTATACTAGAGAGGCCTCTGAGCAACTTCAAACCTATTCTGTGAAGCAGTGAAAGCATGTTTCTGATACATGAGCTTTTCAATGAAATAAAATTATTTTTCATCCTTCCGACCCTTCCAAATCTAGTGGTGTGGAACACACCCTTCTTATACTAATTACTGAAAAATGGTCCCTCGCGGGACCCTTCAGGAACTAAAATGCGGACGCGTGTGCTGATTGGGTATAATTATTTTAGTTTCTCGTATAGTCCATGGTTCGGTTTCTAAGCTGTGGAATCTGGGCCAGATGCAGCAATTTCCAAGTGTTGCTCGCAATTCCCAGTACACCTAGAGCACTCCATTTACTGGCCAAAACATCTTGCGGAATTCAATGGAAAGGTAAATGACGGTTTTCCCTGCACTGCTCCACCATCTCAACACGGTGATGTTCTTTCGTACTATGATTTCGCACCTACGTAACGGTTTGATATTCAGCCACGTATGCATGAACCAAACTAAAAACAGTCAGGTATGTCTGATAGGCATCTCACGGAAGCTACTAACGTTGATCACATGTGATCCGATGATTTCACTTGAATCGTGGCTGACTCAAGGAGGTTATTGTGCGCGTTATACGTGTGCGCATCAGTTTATATACCACAGCTGCTCCAGTCGAATGTAACAAGAGTGCCAACCAATAACTTGAAAGAAACTTACCAATATGTGATCAGAACAAACAGTTTTTACCCAGTTTTCGATAAGGCCACTGCCATGTGTGGCAACTAGATCCATATGCGGTGAAGGTCTTTATGAGCAACAAAAGTGTCAGCGAAAGATCCTTCAGTGAGTAACGACTACTTTGACCAAAAACAGGTAGGAAAAATCTATACTTTCCGGCTTCGCAAACACCAAACTCACTGGAATACAACTGCAAGCTTAGAGCTTAGGCGCGCCTTGTTTACCAATAAATATTTTCATCTAGATTTATTTGGGAATGACAACCGCTCCTCAGGAGCAACCAATTTTGGTGCCAGGTCCTCCTCCAGCTATAGACAATTTTCCTTTTCGAATCTTTCTTCCCAGCCACACAAAGTAACTTATGGTCAAGACAAAAGTACTTAAAAGTACCTTCACTCATCCAGACCCGATTTAACTAGTGCGGTACTATAATCTCCTTCGGTCGGACACATGAGCTTATCTTAGAAGCCCCGTAGGACATTTGGGTGATTCTCATCAGTCGTCCACTGAGGTACACGCAGGAAATACCCCCAAACTGCCTACCGTATTAATTAAGGTTTTCTGTAAAAAACCAATCCAGCTGATGTCAACATTACAGTCAACACAAATAACGGTTCAATCGCAACCTGCTAATATACTAGTCGTCATTTGCATCCGTCATATCTCGCCACACTGGACTGATTGACCGACACATATCCTTCACCCCGCCAGACGAACTATACCCACAGAATGTAAAATGTTACCAGTGATGAAGCCGAATAACACTGGGGCTCAATGAGTCAAAGCACATCTATATAGGCATATATATTTTTCGGCGAAACAGCATAATATTGCCCAAGTCAAAGCGGAGATTTTCCACGTTGGTATCTGTTGCAACAGTCCGCTTTTCGCTCGAGTCGGGTCCGGCTGGAAATTGATCCTCCACTTTTCCTGGGCCCTCTAGTTGCACTTTCACATTTCTGAATGGTGTAGGTTACTGATCCTGAAATTTAACTCACCCTCATATGGACCTTGGTTACTTCCACATTCACCAAAGTACAAAAATGCTCATTCATAAAATTGGTTTCATGTCTCCTTCTTTCATAACTCATTCCTTTTCTTGAACCCCGGTAGAACCGACATTCAGGGTTTGCATCAGCTTTACGGTTTGCTATTCTCTTCGCATGCATCAATTTCCCTTAGTGTACTTCCAAACCATCTCTTTTTCTTCCTATTTGAAACTTCGCTGTTCGCAGATACCCAGTAAACCACCGTTTTTCATGGCTTGCATCATTTCCGTTGATAATGCAACTTTAGCAGCATGAATGAACTACCTGTTTGATATCCCAGCTGCGCGCCACCGCCCAGCGCGAAACCGAAACCGGTTCAAATTTGGCGCGGAAACCATCATTAGAGTGATCCGTATAAACTATCACTGGCTTTGTTTTTCTACAGCTGCCAATTTTGACTTTTATACCTGAAGTTTGTGAATATTTCATCTTACTGGGTAACGCTGTGCACCATGATCATGCGGTTGTGCGTGTGTCTCGAACACAGCCGAGAAATATACCATTATTATTATTTATGTTACATAACTGGTCAAAAAAACGTTGACCAGGCTCGTCGATAGTTCAGGAATTTGGCTTAGCCTCGGCTCCTTCAATCGACTGGTTTTTTGAAGCCTGTTTTGTTTAAGTCCATCGGGTACTGGGAGATTAAGCAGCATCGGCAGCTTACGTCACGCTACGCAGGCGGCAGGGCGCTATTCAGCTCGTCAGCTCTAGCAAATACATCGTTTAGCCTCCTGTCACCTGTCATTTATACAGGATAACCAATATAGTTATTAAAACCCGTCGATTGCTATAATTTTGCGTCTGAATTCGTTGGACGGCAATCGAGTCCACATAGGTTGTGCATGCGACTAAATTGGTGGGCCCGTTCCAAGTTACTGTTAAATGTTTTCGCCTGTGCATTACAGCGTTCCTTTTGTCTTTATTGTGCACATCTGTATTGAGGTTTCTCTGGCGTTCATTTCCGTCTGCCACCATTTATTTGTCCTATTGTCCTTTTTTGATATTGATGACTCTAAGCCAACTATATCCGATTCTGCTGTGCCTGAAAAGCCCCACTGTTGAGCCCAGTAAAGGCGTTGCCGTTTATTCCGGGTAATCCCTCCCTTCGGCTGGATCATTTGGAGGCACAGTTTGCTGCTTCCAGAATCACCTCACAGCAACAAAAGTATATGCATCTCACTGCCCAACTTCCTCTGAATATTCCTGAAGCTGTCGAGGATATCATCTCCAACCCGCCCGCGGACAAGCCTTATGATGCGTTACACTAGACTATCTTAAAACGCACCGGTTTCTCCGACTCAAACCGTCCTTGTTAGCCGCTTAGTGGCACTACCCTCGATGACCAGTGGCCTGAACGGCTTTTGCGTCATATGGTGAAAATGGCTAGAGGTATTCAAACTGGCGACATGATGTTGCGAGAATTGTGGGTGCAGCAGCTACCCGAACAAGCACAATGCAGTCTGTCCCTTCTCGTTGATGAAGTCAGACTAGACGGACTGGCTTTGGCGGCGGACCGTTTGATGGAAACCGCCTCTGCCCAGATTAGTCAGTTTGTTCGTCCGTCCACGACCTACACGGAGGTGACTCTCACAGATATAGCTGCACATCTCAGATCAGTGTCATTCCCCCTAACCCTTCTGACCGTCAGCATCGAAACACTTTAAGGCTTCAGGCTGCCAATGGGTCTCGCATATCCACTTTTGGTATCAAGCGTCTCAAATTAGATCTGGGTTTGCATCGTTCTTTCAATGGACGTTTGTAATTGCTGATGATTCCCAGCCTACCTTAGGCGTTGATTTTCTGCATCATTCTAACCATTCGTTACATCCGGCTTCTTGTAAGTTAACCTACCCCGTGACTCATCATGCCTTTGTTGGATCTGTCTGCTTGCTCATTTTTGTTCGACCTTCCGTAGCTCCTGAAGCCTACGACACCTCCGCCAAAATGTTAGCCGAGTTTCCGTCTCTCATCGGGCCGGAAAATCACCCGCGGTGCGCTCTGTGGTTGTACGTCACATCAGTACCGCAGGACCTCCTGTTCTTGCCCGTCCTCGTCGCCTAGCCCCGGACAAACTGGCCATCGCTCGTCTTGAATTCCAGAAAATGGTAGACCGCGGCGTCATTCGTCCTTTGAACAGCCCATGGGCCTCTCCACAGCTAATGATGCTTAAGAAAACCTCGGGCGAATGGCGTCCGTGTGGTGAATATCGTTGCCTCAATCAGGTCACAACTCCAGATCGATATCCTGTGCCTCACATCCATGACACAACTTCTGCACTGGCTGGATCCAACATTTTCAGAAAAATTGACCTCAACCGGGCCTATCATCAAATTCTGGTCGCTGACAAGGACGTTACAAAAACCGCCGTTACCACTCCGTTTGGTCTCTTCGAGGTTTTCCGTATGTCATTCGGCCTGCGCAACGCGTCCCAAACTTTCCAGCGGTTTATTGACGGTGTTACCTTTGGGCTACCCTTCTTTCACCCTCACATCGATGATATTCTTGTCGCTGGCCTCAGCGTCGCCGAACATCGGCTCCACCTTCGACAGCTCTTCCAGCGGTTAGCAGAGCACGTTGTCACCATCAATGCTGCCAAGACCGAATTAAGGAAGCCGTCATTGCTCTTCCCCGTTCATATCACCGACGCCAACGGCATCCGTCCAGCTGAAACCAAGGTCAGTGATATTGCTGAATTTCCACTACCACAGTCCTTCAAAAGCTCAAACGTTTTACTGGCTTTGATAATTTGTACCGTCGGTTCATCCCGCTCTGAACCACCCTGATGCAACCGCTCACCGACCCTTTCCGGGGCACAAATAAAATGAAACTTCATCTAAACCGATCAAGCCCAGGAGCCTTTTTCTCAGCTCTAACAGACCTTGTCGTCCGCGGTTCTTCTCCGTCACCCGGATCCCCATGCTCCCGTTAGTATCGTCGTTGACACTTCTGATGTCGCAATTAGGTGCCTCCTCCAGCAGGCCGTGGGCGGTGATTGGGAGCCGCTGGCCTTTCACCCACGCCGCCTGTGTTCCGCAGAATCCAAATACAGTGCGTTTGGTCGTGAGTCACTTGCCGTCTACACCACCATCCGTCACCTTCGCCACGCCCTGGGAGGACGGGAATTCATCATTTTCATGGATCACAAGCCATTACTGTATGCTTTTCGCAACGCATCTGATCGTCATTCTCCACGAGAAATTTTCCAGCTGGATTTCATATCACAATATTCTATTGACATTCGTCATATCTCCCGGTTCAACTTATGTGGCTGCAGATACTCTTTCCAGGATCCCCAGTCTCGGGTCGCCTACTGTTCCCGGTATCAATCCCGAGGACCTGGCACGAAGTCAGCAGGATTCTGAGTTTCAACAGACCATTCACGGTACAAGTCTGCGAGTGCGGGCTTTGCCCCTTCCGTCATCTTCTGGCACTATCCTCTGCGACACCACTTTGAATCACCCAAGGCCAATCGCACCACTTTCACATCGCCGTCCTGTTTTCGACGTGTTGCACGGTCTATCCTATTCGGGTATCAAGGCCAAACGCAAACTGGTCAGTGCCCGGTTCGTCTGGCCAAGCCTGGATCGCGACGTTCGTGAGTGGGCACGTAACTGCATTGCTTGTCAGCGAGCCAAAGTTCAGCGACATACTACCAGTCCGGTCGGATCTTTTGAGACTCCAGACTCCCGTTTCGCTCACGTGCACGTCGACCTTGTGAGACCCTTGCCACAATCCCGAGGTATGATCTATCTACTCAATTGTATTGATCGTTTCACTGGTTGGCCCGAGGTCATACCCATTCCGGGTGTATCCAATGAAACTGTCGCCCGTGCGTTCATGGAACACTGGATTTTCCGTTTTGGTTGTACTACCACAGTAACCACCGATCGAGGAGCTCAGTTCGAATCTGCCACTTTTGACAATCTCCTCCAACTGACTGGCACTGAGCGTATTTTCATCACAGCTTGTCTTCCCCAGGCAAATGGCTTAGTTTTCACTGGCACCCAAAAACCTCGATCAGTGCCCACAGCAATCCTCAGTGGATGGACGCCTTACCACCGGTGCTATTGGGCATTCGCAATACGCTGATCAGCGAGACGCCCTTCACACCTGCGTCCATGACATTTGGCACCACCGCTCGTCTTCCCGGTTAAATTGCCACGCCCGAGGTGAGTGCACCTATCCCAAGCCCTGGAGATTACACTCAAAGTCTCATGATCTACACGCGGCAGAAGATTGGTATTCCTGTCCGTTCGGCATCCCGGCCGTCGTTTATCCTCAGTGAACGCACGTTTTTCTGCGTACGCCGAGCCGTCGTTCGTTGACTCCAGCATATTCTGGCCCACACAAAGTCATTCGGCATTTAGAGAAAACGTTCAACATCGATCTCAATGGTCATCAAGAGACCGTCAGCATCGACCACCCTAAGCCAGCATTCGTCGACCCGGAAACCCAGCCTACGGCGATTCCCGCCGATGGCCAAAGCACGGGCGTTTGCCCGACTCCAACAACGTCTAGCCCCAACGTGCGTGAGTCACAGGTCGAACCCCCATCACGTTCCACCAGGTCTGGTAGGCACGTTCCTTTCCTTGTCAGACTCGTTGACTGTACTGTTCTTACATAGATGTTCTTTTTTCTGGTCTCATACTGTTTCCGGTTTTTTCGATCTCTTCCAGAGTCAGTCGTTTTTACCTAGGAAGGATCTGGCACACCAATAACAATGGACATGTGCCACTATATGGACATTACCATTTTTCGTTGTGGTTGTTGTTGTTGTTTACGTGCCTTGTACATGAATTGGAACGTCCCTGTCCTCACTTAAGGTTTCTAGATAGAGAGCGCGGGGAGAGTATACCCCACCAGTTCACGCGTGAGTAGCCTTCTCTGCGGCCATATATGGCCCAGCGGTCCTTAGATCACCTTAGAGGTGCTGAGCACAAGCCTTTACCAGCTGGAAATCTGCAGCTGGTTTTTGGCTCAACTTACGACGCTCTCTTAGGTCAACGTTCTCCTACTCGGTCGTCCATCTGGAGGGGGACTGATGCAGTGGATCTGCAGACACCAAACTCATTAAAATGCAACTGCGAGCTTAGAGCTTAGGCGCGCCTTGTTTACCAATAAATATTTTCATCTAGATTTATTTGGGAATGACAACCGCTCCTCAGGAGCAACCAATTTTGGTGCCAGGTCCTCCTCCAGCTATAGACAATTTTCCTTTTTGAATCTTTCTTCTCGGCCACACAAAGAAACTTATGGTCAAGACAAAAGTACTTAAAAGTACCTTCACTCATCCAGACCCGATTCAACCAGTGTGGTATCATAATCTCCTTCGGTCGGATACATGAGCTTATCTTAGAAGCCCCGTAGAACGTTTGGGTGATTCTTATCAGTCATCCACTGAGGTACATAACTGGTCAAGCAAACGTTGACCAGGCTCGTCGATAGGTCAGGAATTCGGCTTAGCCCCGATTCTTTCAATCGACTGGTTGTTTGAAGCCTGTTTTTTTTAAGTCCACCTGGTACTGGCAGATTCTACAGCATCGCCAGCAAACACCACTCAACTCAAGAGGCAAGGCGCACTCTGTCTCGTCAGCTCTAGCAATTAGCTCGTACAGTCTCCCATCTCCTGTCATTTATACAGCATAACCAATATAATTATTATAACCCCTCAGTTGCCATCGTTCTGCGTCTACACTCGTCGGACGGCAATCGAAACCGCATAGATTGTGCGAGCGTCTAAACCACCAATTTTACGTTTGAAATATTTCCGCCCCACGAATTTTAGCTGGAGAAATGTGTGACCTTGATATTAAATGGCTAGAAAAATACTGAGAGGGACCTTTGTGTAGGCGAAAATTAAAGTACACAGTAGTTTACCAGCACATGTGTCGCATAAATCTTTGAAGTTCGAAAATATTCATTCCATTCATAAATTACCACGAATTCGGTAGTTTTCTTTCTCCCTTCAGATTGTGCATGGTAGTTCAATCCTTGACTTTCCTACGTGTTGGTCCCCCTTGATTTGCTTTTTTCGGGACTGGTTTTTATTCAGTCCATCACTGGCATACCGCGCACTCATACTTATTCGAAGCGGTTTATGCTGTCGATAAAAGACATACTTGGACAACAAAATATATGCCCACTCTTCAAAGCACGAAATGGGAACCATCATGCAAATAAACGCAAAAGAGCTGGTTGGTAGGCTGCTCTTAAATACACAAAGCCAAGCAGTACGACTATTCCTAGTGTCGTTTGTAATAACGTGCGTTCCCATTTCAACAAGCTATCGGATCTTACATACCTACAAATGGCCCGTAGCTGTAGAACTACCTGTGCTGTATGTTTACAAGATACTTGGCTGAACCACAATATGAATGACGCTGTGGTTCAAATAAAAGAGTTCGCCTGCTTCCGTCAGGACCGTATACATTACAAAAAAAAGAAGCTGGCCTTGCTGCATACATCAATTCTTACTGAGGAGGCAAGCCTTCAGTCCTCAGTCTTCAGGCAAAAAGGCACTGGGGATTTGCCCCCAATGAGCCCCATCGCATCGTACTCGATTGACTCGGCTAGATGTCTGCACTGTGCCAATAATACTCCACGATCTGATCCAATGTTTCTCTTAAACAGTGTCTCGGGTTTCTTGTCCACCTCTTCCGTCGGTAAGGCGTTCCAGAGATTGTTCAATCTGCTTGACGACCGAGGGTTATTGATTCTATACGGTAACAAGTCCTGACTCAACTTAGAAGGATCTTAAATAATTCTTCTGCACTGCCGTTTCTTCTTGCTCAGTAGAAAAGAGTTCTGACTAAGCCCCGTTTAGTGCGAAACAAGAGAACTGAATGTATTGTCCACTCCATGTTGCTTTAGTATGTATGGCCTTTTGAATTGTCTAGTCATCAGAATATATAGGAAAGTGAAACTGTTTTCACTTTCCATCTCACACTTGACCGATAAACTGGGAGGCATTGTGCAAAACTGGGCAAAGAGCTGGGTAGAACTTTCATCTTCAGCAAAACAAAAATATTATTGATGTAATGTTTGCATGGGGAAAATGAATAACATTCTAATACACTTTTTCTCACTATCCCCCCCCCCCCAAAAAAAAATCTGCCAGTGTTAGTCCAGGGAGGATATCAGTTTCAATACCGTCGACCTGCTTGTGAGACTGTATTTCAAAATCAAATGACATGTTTTCTTTACATGAGAGAATGAGGTCCCCGACGTGTGTAGCAGGGATGGTCGAGGTGGGATCGTTTGTTGAGACAATCTCATAAGTAATCTACGGTTTCCTGTAGAGACACATGGGTCAACACCTACAGGATACATGGTTTCGGAACTCACGGACATCTGCTCCAGGGCATACGATGGTTTCAATTAGTCCTCTAGACAATATGATGTCGCGCTTTCCCACAGGAGATAAAATGTCTACCAGACAGCGTGCCACTTCATGATAAGTCGAGTTCTGAATACACAAAATGAATCTAATATTCGTTTTCGTAGGACCGACTTTTATTTCAGTGAAAAAGCTCTGACTATACTGAGGTGAGACGATCAAAATGTACACTGATGGGGGCTAACGATAAATAAGAGTAAATAAGAAAACATCAGCTAAATATAAAAGGTGATTCCGTTTGAGTTTTGTCCTTATTCGTCAGTGCCCGCACCAGATAAGGCACAAGTGAGATTTTATATACGTTAATTCTGGAAGAAAGGTGCTGAAATTCAGATCTAATGGATGAGAAAAAACGACAAAGAGGTAAGTCAGAGTGTAACGGATTCGTTGGATTTTGTTATATCTTGTGGGCCAGAGCTACGCAAGATTCCTTATTGTCTGACTAGTTCAGTTAAAAGAAAGTCAAAGGAGAGGGCTGAAATGCGGATAATGATTACCAGTCCGTGGCGAAACGCTTTGAAGTCTCGTTTTAAAAGGCCTGGGAAAACTACGGATGAACAGTACAATAAGACCAGAGGAAAACACAACTCTGGAGACAACTTTTGGTGGTGCACGAAACGGTCTGAGTATTCTTAGTTAAAAAGACAGGTCACACAGTTTACCAACACCGGATTAGATGTGAGATGTCCATCTTAGATAGGTGTCTAGGCCAACACCCAAATATTTGACGGAACTAACTCTGGGTAGGGATTCGGAATTCAGCGCATCAGGATCTGTGGAGTAAGGTGACCGAGAATAATTGACTCACTATTAGTCCCGATTTGGAAGAGAAACATCCCACTCGAGACGGGTTTTCGTCGAATTTCCTGAATTCTGGGCAATAAGAAATAGCTTGACAACTGACAACATAATTGACATTTAAATATGGTGGATGGAGAAGAAACCGAAAGTGTCGGGGTATCGGAAATCTCCCTAGAAACACATCATCAGTAAGGCTGCATTCCGCATTCTTCCAGCCTGCAGACCGGGTGCTTTGTTAACACTAACAAGAGGCAGTATTCCACATAATAATACAATCATGACGCATATGCCCATGAAACAATCAGTCCGTCAGGCGTCACTTCACGTCGATCATTGACTGACAACATACTGCTTATCTTTCACATCAACTCGACAACCACTCACCCGTATTAAACACTGTGATCCGACCTAATCGATCACACTTGAGCACCACCCTGGGCAATCAATAACAACGCCACATGTGTCCATGTAGTCCCTACCTCAGGTTATATAAAGTTTTGGTTTTTGGTTACAATTGAATACAATTTCCGCATTTGCTCTTAGTTACTTTTCCGTTGGGATTGGACTATCGATGAACCACTGACCGGGGATAATTCAGAGGTTTGCAAGCTGACTCTATAGGAAGATCGCTAATACAGGTCAAAAAGAGAAAAGGGGATAGCTCAGCATCCTGGAGTATGCCAGGACTGTTTACAAGTGGCTTGGAAATTTTGTTTCCCACTTTAGCTCGCTGAACTTGACTATGAAAATAGTTCGATAGTTAGGAGAGAAGTTGTGCGGGACAGTCGAAGGCCTCAAGCTTCCGAAGAAGACGATATCCAGGTACTGAATTAAGGACTGAAGAATAATCAAGGAATACGCAATGGATAGGTTTCTCAGAGTTACTTAAGGATTTATTGATAGAACGGACCACGCAGGCTACAGCATCAATGGTGGATCTTCTGGGCTTGTAATCAAACTGAAAATGGTCAGATGGTGCATTTGGATGCGTTTAGAGACGGGTAAAAAGAGCATTTTGAGTGACTTTTGGGATGATAGATGTGAGTGCAATAGAGCAAAATTGTTTATCTTTACCAGAGAGGTTGGAGACTTTAGGAAGTGGAATACTAGTAACTGGACGCCACAGATCAGGAACTGAACTTTTGGGTAGACTCATTATACAAAGTAATGATCAATGGGACAAGTGGGACAACATACTTGAGAATCACTGAGGGAAGCAGTCGATGCTATGTATTTGCGAAGCATTCTAAAGATGTATGCAATAGAGGAAGGTTGTGAACTTGCAGAAACACAAGGAAAATATAAAGGAAAGCTATTATCGGAGATGTGTATAAATGTAGCTCCAAGATGGCTAACGTCAACCTTATCATTTATGCTTTTGGTCTTCTGGCCATATTAAAAAGCCTTGTGTCATGACAAAGAAGCTTGGGATTCGTGCTCTGTACAAACGCTTTGGCAAAGAAAGCATCTAAACGCTTTATTTATCTTGATATCTCCTCTCTTCGAAACTTAGACGAGACCTAAAAGAGATTTCCTTTTGTCTTCGGACTACTTTGAGTGTTAACGAGGCGATCCTACCACCCAGTTTGTAGACTTTCGGAGGACCCCGCAGTTTTGATGCTTGTGTGCTCATCGATTTCAGTCTTTCTATGTGGCCCCTCAGAGGTAAATCCATGCATGCCTGGCGTTCGGAAGTGTCGTATTAACAGATTTTTAGACTTCGATCCCGTTATGCCGCAGAAACTATTAGTCCACAATGTGTTTGATTTGGCGTTAGCCAATCAGATTTTCTGAGCCGCGTCCTAATTTGGTTGATACTATCTATTCCTACTTTGTTGCTCTGTGTCCTATTTGAAAAAAAACCAAGATGATTTAAATACGCGATTAGGAATATTGAAAGGAATGCTTGAAGTTTGTAATAGACGTCTTATATCTGATCTAGTAAATTTCTCTTGTTTTTGAATTAATTTATGCCATTGTAATCTGTAAATTCAAAAAATATCTGTGTCACAGTTGCACTGTTGGTATGCTAGGTTACTGCACCGGCTCTCGTGATGATACATACCTCAGAAGAATACACTGATTTAATAAATAAATAAAGTTCTTGTAGGGGGACAATGTCTGTCCATACTGCTCAACGAGACCTTTGATCGTTAAATGGGGGTCTCCCTGGAAATAGTTGAACAAAACTTTGCCGATTAGTCCAAGGAGATAGTAATTCAACGTTACAAGCTTTAATTGGGTTATGAATTTAAAAGGTTTTGGAAATCATATCCCAAGATTGAGTTCATGGGATGTGTCAAAGGGGTAGCCACGGATTTCAGTTGTATTTTGGAACGCAAACAAATATATGACTTGATGTCGCACTAACGAACAACGTTTAATTTATTCTTGCTAGTTTTTGTTTCATACACTTTTGTATTTCAGTCATCGGCCTTCGGATTGTATTACCGTATGACCTACGATCACCTGACAATAAAGAGTCTCCAAATGACTCCAATGTTAAAAGTTGTTGACCTCAGGCGGATTCATACCCAAGCATGCTTGACACTCATGCCTACCTTCGCTCTGGCGCGGCGCTTTAAGTATGCAAACAGGTCACAACCCTCGCCTGTAGATCGGAAGTTCTGTCAGGCCCGATTTCGTCGTTTGAGGAGGAGTCTGAGCTCCAGGTCAAACCACGGTGAACCCTTCACCCGGGGTCTACCTCAGTTGAGGGGACAGTAGGCACTCATAAGGTACAAGACACCGCCAAGGATAAATGCCCAAGCCTCGTTCACGTCACGGTGGACACCCAAATCCGTGGAAGGCCAGTAGCAGCCTAAAACCGCTCTCCGGACATCCTCGAATGGAGTGCGCCAAAAGTTTCGTCCAGTGTATGGTCTAGGGGATGGACAAGAACCAACGCACCGTTGAGTTTATAGCACCATGTGGTCACTGCTTCCAGGTGGAGGGAGATGTTCAACCTTATCTACGTCCGAGCCCCTGGGATAAATCGCCAGATCTAGGATGGAGCCGTGACTGTATTGCCTCCGGGTTGATTCCTGAACCTCTTGGTGTAATGACAGTCCTTCGACCATTGTCAGTAACTTCCTAGAGAAAGGATCTGCCGCGGCCGCTGTCCTGCATGATGCCCAATCAATATACGGAAGACTGAAGTCGTTCAGGACAAGGCAGTGGCCGTCGCATGCCCACCTTCTCAATAAGTTCATCTTATCTGGAGGGGTGACCGCAGGTGTCGGATAGATGGCTCCAACTGTCCTAAAGCCTCCGGTGGTAAGTTTGAAGCGGGACCAAATAGCTTTGCCGAATCCTTTTGGATCGGCGAAAGCCTCCAACTGCGCTATTGGAATGTCTGATCGGACAATGCCACGCCTCTACCCGCTCTGATAGAGTACCTATCTACTGGGAATAGGGTAAAGCCGGGGAGGGACTCCTCAGAGTCTAGGACATTGTTACTCAGCCACGTCTCCGTCGTTGCTATGATAGTAGGTTAGCTGGACTGCAGCAAGTGTTCCAGGTCATCTCTCTTGTTTAGCAGACCACGGACGTTGGACAACGGGATGAAGGCACTGTTTCGGCCTGCTACCATCTCCGTTTGTTCACGGCATCCTAGCAGCTTCTCCACAGTCTCCTACTACCCAGGGATAGAGTTTTGTTAGTATACTCCAGAGACTCGCAATATCGTGGTCCAGACGTGCCTGTGCCATGGACCCCTTTGTTTCAGGCAAGTTCACTATTAGTAAACGATGCTTCCTTGACGGGGGCGCTCTTCGTGGAAGATCCGCTGTTGTTATCCGGGCCGGTCTACTTTCGTCCATAGGTAGTGGACCTATGACACCGTCCTGTGTTTGAAGGGTCACACTAGTGTCAACTGGGTCCGCATTGTGGCGGACAGGCTTAGATAGCTCCCAGTGTTGGCGGCGTTTTGTTCTGGTTGGCTCAGTGACAGATGTTGATGCAAACTTCACATAGACAGCACAGTTAGGAACAAATACCCCGGCGGAATTTTCCCATTCTAAAGGTGATGATGACGGAGAGAGTGATGACACTGGCGAAGGGAAAGACGATGACGATGCCGATGACTCTGCTGCTATCGGTGGTGATGAACTGATTGCTAGTGCTGATGATGATGATGACGAAAATGATGACCCAGCCGTAAGTGTGACAGGAAAAGCCATTTACGCTGACTGCCCTGCCGGCCGCACAGGTGTTGATAGCTCGGTGCATTTGGTGCACAGCACCCTGAGCAGCTTCGCAAGTCATTTGTCCATGGCTCCACAAAGATCACCACTAATTCCGGAGCATTCAAGACTGACTCAGCCATCACAACCATCACACTAAAGAGATCTGTCGCGTAGACGAATAACTTTCAAACAAACACGGCACCCGGGAGCAAAATTTTCGAACATTTTTGGAGGCATAGTGGCCAAATTATAGTCAACAGAAAATCAACTTGAATCCATAATCCGAGATTTTACCTTGTGCAAACGATACGTAGACGACGTCATATGTGTGCTAGACACCAATCTGGACACAAACATGCTTCTCACCAATTTTATTGCTGCCCATCCTAATGTGCAATTTACTTTGGAAGAAGAAGAGGACAATAGTTTATCGTATTTAGACGTTTGCACAAGCCGTCGGAATGATTTTTCCGTCCAGTCATCAGTGCACAGAAAAGCTACATGGAATGAACAATACATCCATTTTCACAGCTTTGTGCCGCTCAAAATGAAGAGGAATCTAATACGTTGCTTAGTTAACGGAGCAAGAAAAATCTGCTCCGAAGACACAATAAGAAATGGACTCGTTTTTCTGCGGAGTGTTTTCTTAAATAACGGCTATCCTGAACGGTTTATCGACAAGACGATGCAAGAAAATGAAGGGAAATCAAAGGAGATAGGAGCCGCCAAGAAGATACTATATGTGCGTTTACCGTTCAAAAGCGGCACGGAAGCCGAAATTATTCAACGAAGATTATCGGCAGTAATCAACAAAACATTTTACGCTGCACAGTTGCAAATCCTGTTCGTTTCCAAACCGATTGAAGGACATAGTGCCGAATTCTGCAACCTCGTTCTGTGTGTATTCCTTCACCTGTTCCTGCGGAACTAGGTATATTGGTCGCACGACTCGGCGCTTATCCGAATGCGTTCGCGAACACCACCCGGCCTGGCTGAGCACGGGAGCAACTAAGGCAATTACGAGTGCGGTGTGCTCACACCTTGTTGAGTCAAACCACTCAGTCGAGGTGATAAACGCATTTCGCACCATTAACAAAGTCCGAGGAAAGCAATCAAGACATGTCAAGTGTCGCATCTTAGCCACAGCCGAAGCCGTGAGCATTCGTCTCTACAATCCTCCCCTGTGCGCTCAGAAACAATTTGTTCAAGCACTAAAGCTTCCGTGGCCCACGTCATGGTCCCGAACACATGTGCAACAACTTGAACATTCCACACTGTGATCAATTTCATATGTACACACGCACGTGCAGAGACAGATTTGGATTGTCATTCTCCGTTCTCATTTTGTGAGTCATATATATTGTTATGTAACAGTATCATTACGAATAACTGAAAGGGAGCTTGTTCGCCACGTTGTTTATTCTTAACAGAATGACACAACCAGAGGAAAAACAATTCCAATTATTGTAGTAACCCCGGTCGTTCTGAGAAAATGACTGTTTTCTGGACACCATTTTGGATCCATTTTCTCTACGATCTTTTTCGACATTTGACATCGATTTTATTGTGTTGTCCGGTTGCGTACGTTTTACCGGACTGACTTTTCCGAGGTTTCCGTCGACCACGTTTTGAACCACTTTCATTTTCGGTCGGAGCGGTCCTGCAACGGTCTGGCAACGAAATGTCAACGATGTCCCCTCCATCGGACGAATAGAGAAAACGCAAGTCAGTTTATAAATGCAAGGTGTATTCTATATATCGTGGCACCGAAACAGTACCGACACGAGAGATACATCGAACGGAATGCGAAACACGACGGCTCTGCAGAAAGCGAACCGCGAGCGCGTACAATCGACGAACGACCGAAAATGAAAGTGGTTCAAAACGTGGTCGACGGAAACCTCGGAAAAGTCAGTCCGGTAAAACGTACGCAACCGGACAACACAATAAAATCGATGTCAAATGTCGAAAAAGATCGTAGAGAAAATGGATCCAAAATGGTGTCCAGAAAACAGTCATTTTCTCAGAACGACCGGGGTTACTACAATAATTGGAATTGTTTTTCCTCTGGTTGTGTCATTCTGTTAAGAATAAACAACGTGGCGAACAAGCTCCCTTTCAGTTATTCGTAATGATACTGTTACATAACAATATATATGACTCACAAAATGAGAACGGAGAATGACAATCCAAATCTGTCTCTGCACGTGCGTGTGTACATATGAAATTGATCACAGTGTGGAATGTTCAAGTTGTTGCACATGTGTTCGGGACCATGACGTGGGCCACGGAAGCTTTAGTGCTTGAACAAATTGTTTCTGAGCGCACAGGGGAGGATTGTAGAGACGAATGCTCACGGCTTCGGCTGTGGCTAAGATGCGACACTTGACATGTCTTGATTGCTTTCCTCGGACTTTGTTAATGGTGCGAAATGCGTTTATCACCTCGACTGAGTGGTTTGACTCAACAAGGTGTGAGCACACCGCACTCGTAATTGCCTTAGTTGCTCCCGTGCTCAGCCAGGCCGGGTGGTGTTCGCGAACGCATTCGGATAAGCGCCGAGTCGTGCGACCAATATACCTAGTTCCGCAGGAACAGGTGAAGGAATACACACAGAACGAGGTTGCAGAATTCGGCACTATGTCCTTCAATCGGTTTGGAAACGAACAGGATTTGCAACTGTGCAGCGTAAAATGTTTTGTTGATTACTGCCGATAATCTTCGTTGAATAATTTCGGCTTCCGTGCCGCTTTTGAACGGTAAACGCACATATAGTATCTTCTTGGCGGCTCCTATCTCCTTTGATTTCCCTTCATTTTCTTGCATCGTCTTGTCGATAAACCGTTCAGGATAGCCGTTATTTAAGAAAACACTCCGCAGAAAAACGAGTCCATTTCTTATTGTGTCTTCGGAGCAGATTTTTCTTGCTCCGTTAACTAAGCAACGTATTAGATTCCTCTTCATTTTGAGCGGCACAAAGCTGTGAAAATGGATGTATTGTTCATTCCATGTAGCTTTTCTGTGCACTGATGACTGGACGGAAAAATCATTCCGACGGCTTGTGCAAACGTCTAAATACGATAAACTATTGTCCTCTTCTTCTTCCAAAGTAAATTGCACATTAGGATGGGCAGCAATAAAATTGGTGAGAAGCATGTTTGTGTCCAGATTGGTGTCTAGCACACATATGACGTCGTCTACGTATCGTTTGCACAAGGTAAAATCTCGGATTATGGATTCAAGTTGATTTTCTGTTGACTATAATTTGGCCACTATGCCTCCAAAAATGTTCGAAAATTTTGCTCCCGGGTGCCGTGTTTGTTTGAAAGTTATTCGTCTACGCGACAGATCTCTTTAGTGTGATGGTTGTGATGGCTGAGTCAGTCTTGAATGCTCCGGAATTAGTGGTGATCTTTGTGGAGCCATGGACAAATGACTTGCGAAGCTGCTCAGGGTGCTGTGCACCAAATGCACCGAGCTATCAACACCTGTGCGGCCGGCAGGGCAGTCAGCGTAAATGGCTTTTCCTGTCACACTTACGGCTGGGTCATCATTTTCGTCATCATCATCATCAGCACTAGCAATCAGTTCATCACCACCGATAGCAGCAGAGTCATCGGCATCGTCATCGTCTTTCCCTTCGCCAGTGTCATCACTCTCTCCGTCATCATCACCTTTAGAATGGGAAAATTCCGCCGGGGTATTTGTTCCTAACTGTGCTGTCTATGTGAAGTTTGCATCAACATCTGTCACTGAGCCAACCAGAACAAAACGCCGCCAACACTGGGAGCTATCTAAGCCTGTCCGCCACAATGCGGACCCAGTTGACACTAGTGTGACCCTTCAAACACAGGACGGTGTCATAGGTCCACTACCTATGGACGAAAGTAGACCGGCCCGGATAACAACAGCGGATCTTCCACGAAGAGCGCCCCCGTCAAGGAAGCATCGTTTACTAATAGTGAACTTGCCTGAAACAAAGGGGTCCATGGCACAGGCACGTCTGGACCACGATATTGCGAGTCTCTGGAGTATACTAACAAAACTCTATCCCTGGGTAGTAGGAGACTGTGGAGAAGCTGCTAGGATGCCGTGAACAAACGGAGATGGTAGCAGGCCGAAACAGTGCCTTCATCCCGTTGTCCAACGTCCGTGGTCTGCTAAACAAGAGAGATGACCTGGAACACTTGCTGCAGTCCAGCTAACCTACTATCATAGCAACGACGGAGACGTGGCTGAGTAACAATGTCCTAGACTCTGAGGAGTCCCTCCCCGGCTTTACCCTATTCCCAGTAGATAGGTACTCTATCAGAGCGGGTAGAGGCGTGGCATTGTCCGATCAGACATTCCAATAGCGCAGTTGGAGGCTTTCGCCGATCCAAAAGGATTCGGCAAAGCTATTTGGTCCCGCTTCAAACTTACCACCGGAGGCTTTAGGACAGTTGGAGCCATCTATCCGACACCTGCGGTCACCCCTCCAGATAAGATGAACTTATTGAGAAGGTGGGCATGCGACGGCCACTGCCTTGTCCTGAACGACTTCAGTCTTCCGTATATTGATTGGGCATCATGCAGGACAGCGGCCGCGGCAGATCCTTTCTCTAGGAAGTTACTGACAATGGTCGAAGGACTGTCATTACACCAAGAGGTTCAGGAATCAACCCGGAGGCAATACAGTCACGGCTCCATCCTAGATCTGGCGATTTATCCCAGGGGCTCGGACGTAGATAAGGTTGAACATCTCCCTCCACCTGGAAGCAGTGACCACATGGTGCTATAAACTCAACGGTGCGTTGGTTCTTGTCCATCCCCTAGACCATACACTGGACGAAACTTTTGGCGCACTCCATTCGAGGATGTCCGGAGAGCGGTTTTAGGCTGCTACTGGCCTTCCACGGATTTGGGTGTCCACCGTGACGTGAACGAGGCTTGGGCATTTATCCTTGGCGGTGTCTTGTACCTTATGAGTGCCTACTGTCCCCTCAACTGAGGTAGACCCCGGGTGAAGGGTTCACCGTGGTTTGACCTGGAGCTCAGACTCCTCCTCAAACGACGAAATCGGGCCTGACAGAACTTCCGATCTACAGGCGAGGGTTGTGACCTGTTTGCATACTTAAAGCGCCGCGCCAGAGCGAAGGTAGGTATCCCGGCGCTGATGGACAACAACGAAGTGGTCGCGACAGATGCTGGAAAGGCTGAGACACAAACCGATCATCATTCGCTAGTTCATTCTGTGGAGGAAGGTGAGCCAAGCCCTATGCTGGATGGCTAGCCACTGTTTATTTTGCATGATTTTCGGGAGCCAGAAGTGGATAACATGCTCACATCCATCAAAACTCAGAAGTCACCAGGACCGGACGACGTCCATCCGTTGATGCTGAAGGAGTTGGCGGACCAACTAACTACGCCACTGACTGGGCTGTTCGATTTATCTTTGGCCACTGGCTGTCTGCCGAGGGAGTGGAAAAATCAGTGGTTGTTCCGCCGTACAAACGTGGGACAAAATCCACCTCGGTTAACTAACGCCCAGTTAGCCTCACTTCCGTAGCTGGAAAGCTCAGGGGAAGGCTAGTGGCGGCTCGCATGCGTGAACACTTGCAGAGCTGTCAACCGCAACGCACAGGGCAGCACGGTTTTCGGAGAAACAGATCATGTCTGTCAAACCTGTTGACTGCCAGTGAAAGCTGGTCGAACGTCAGGGCCGAGCGATGTGTCACGGACGTCGTCTTTGTGGACTTTTTTAAGGCGTCTGGTAAAGTTCCTTACAATGAGCTGTTGCTGGAACCCCAGGCCCTTGTCATTTCCAAGCCCATGCTTCACTGGATTGAGGATTTCTTGGTCGAGAGAACCTTTTCCATGAGAGTTGAGAGTCCCAGTCCGCGTGGTACCCAGTTAGTAGTGGCGTGCCGCAAGGCTCCGTGCTAGGACGCCTGCTGTTTCTAGCTTTTGGGAACGACCTACGACAGACCATTCGATCCCAATGCCTTATCCAAGCCGACGACCTAAAGATCTGGTGCACCATTTGACCGGCAGAGGATCGTGAGATGCTACAGGAGGATCTACAGGCTCTATTCAATTGGTGGGTCACCCGGAGTCTACCGATAAACATGGACAAGTGCGAGAGCATGAGGATTGGTGGCCTCAATAGTACTTCCGGCTACTGCCTTTGGGGTATCGTACTCCGTCACAAGCAGGAGGAAAAAGACCTCTGAGTTGTTGTCACCAACAATCTGGAGACAAGAGAACAAGCTGAGAGGGCGCACGCCTCTTCGCGGAGGATACTTGATTCCATCCGCCGTTCATTCAAGCCCCTACCCCTGGACACTTTCCGACTGCCGGATGCCTTGAATGTACGCCCTCGCTTGGAATATGGGGGTCCGGTTGTCTACCCGTGCAAGGCGACGGACGTAGCCAAACTGGAAAGAGTGCAACGTGCTGTCACACGCCTCGTGGCCGGGCTGCTTGGGTTCGGCAACGAGGAACTCCTTGAAGTCACCGGGTTGTTTCCCATTGCTTATCGACGCCTTCGAGGCAGCCTATCTAACGGAATCACCTTTTATATTTAGCTGATGTTTTCTTATTTACTCTTATTTATCGTTAGCCCCCATCAGTGTACATTTTGATCGTCTCACCTCAGTATAGTCAGAGCTTTTTCACTGAAATAAAAGTCGGTCCTACGAAAACGAATATTAGATTCATTTTGTGTATTCAGAACTCGACTTATCATGAAGTGGCACGCTGTCTGGTAGACATTTTATCTCCTGTGGGAAAGCGCGACATCATATTGTCTAGAGGACTAATTGAAACCATCGTATGCCCTGGAGCAGATGTCCGTGAGTTCCGAAACCATGTATCCTGTAGGTGTTGACCCATGTGTCTCTACAGGAAACCGTAGATTACTTATGAGATTGTCTCAACAAACGATCCCACCTCGACCATCCCTGCTACACACGTCGGGGACCTCATTCTCTCATGTAAAGAAAACATGTCATTTGATTTTGAAATACAGTCTCACAAGCAGGTCGACGGTATTGAAACTGATATCCTCCCTGGACTAACACTGGCAGATTTTTTTTGGGGGGGGGGGATAGTGAGAAAAAGTGTATTAGAATGTTATTCATTTTCCCCATGCAAACATTACATCAATAATAATTTTGTTTTGCTGAAGATGAAAGTTCTTCCCAGCTCTTTGCCCAGTTTTGCACAATGCCTCCCAGTTTATCGGTCAAGTGTGAGATGGAAAGTGAAAACAGTTTCACTTTCCTATATATTCTGATGACTAGACAATTCAAAAGGCCATACATACTAAAGCAACATGGAGTGGACAATACATTCAGTTCTCTTGTTTCGCACTAAACGGGGCTTAGTCAGAACTCTTTTCTACTGAGCAAGAAGAAACGGCAGTGCAGAAGAATTATTTAAGATCCTTCTAAGTTGAGTCAGGACTTGTTACCGTATAGAATCTATAGCCCTTGGTCCTTGGTTCGTGACACGATAACGATCATACTCGGCAGCGCGCAAAGGAGAAGAACCCAAAACGCTGCAAAGGGACAGTGTATGTATTGGAGGAATGCAACGGCGTGCTGACAGAGTACACAGGCGGAGCAAGTGGCGCTACCATATTCCGTAATTTTTCAGATGAACGAATCTGTTAGTCTTTGCAACTGTGTGTCACATCGGCAGCACTACAACAAGAGGAGGAACACTTCATAAACCAAACATTCCGTCCAAATATTTACCTTGATAAGTTCGTTCAGATTCACTAGAGCGGGGCCTAAGACCACACAAGCCGACACGGTTGAGAAAAAACGTGGTACTTTATTGTGCTTGAAGGTGATCATCTGTCCAACCGGACTAACCGAAATCTGAATTGTGCACTCAAGCTCACTTATTTGGAGACTGGACTGCAGGTTTTGCAAACCACCAAAGTGCTAAACCTCCAAACCTAATTCCAAGCCGCACACCCAACGCGCAGCCGACTGGGTGCGCAATGAGCTACACCATCAGATACGTCGGGCAGCCCTACCTGGGCTCAATTGGGAGCGTGTTGGGCTACGCCTTAAGTTAAAATAATCGCTGGAATTGGGTATCTCTTCTTTTCCTGATCCATCTTAACTGAACGCTTCTTAGTCTATTTGTCTATTATCCATCCTTTCGATCGAAAACACTAATTTATCAGATTAAAAAACACTGCTTGTGAAAATCACTAATTTTATCATCGAAATAGTATACTGAAAGCTTGTACAAACTTGCAATTCGAGGACTGCTTCATTCTGAATTTTCCGAAGATTTTCATCATTGTTGTATTACGTGGTTACCGGATCTGAAATATCAAGAAGCAGAAAGGTGGGGCAGTACCACTTAAGGAAACGTTGGACTACAATACATTTTTACGTGCAGATTTCAAAGATAATAGGTCAGAAATTGTTTTCGACAAAAACGGAGTATTGCCCGATAGTTGGTGTGTAAGAAACCGTAATTAGTGAGATAGGAAAATATCAAACAAACCATGAACTAAACCTAAGGAACAGTTAGAGCTGTGATTTATGATAGATTGTTACCACTGTTTAAAATGCCTTAGGGGGTGTTGATTATACCGAATGAATGAACGCGCGCCCTTTGAACGGCTGCGCTGAGTGTTGGTAGGGCCGAATGAAACCACTGTAGTGGCTTCGCAAACACCAAACTCACTAAAATGCAACAGCGAGTCTAGAGCTTAGGTGCGCTGTGTTTATGAATAGGTATCTGCACTTAGGTTTACTTGGGACTGGCAACCGCTCCCCAGGAGCAGCCAAGTCCGGTGCCAGGTATTCCCACAGCTATAGGCAATTTTCCTCTTCGAATCTTCTCAGTCACACAAAGTGACTTATAGTCAGGACAATTGTACTTCAAAGTACTTTCACACATCAAGACCCGATTCAACCAGTGTGGTATCATAATCTTCTTCGGTCGGATACATGGGCCTAGTTTAGAGGTCCTGTAGGACAATCGGTGATTCTCATCAGTCATCCACTGAGGTACATAACTGGTCAAGCAAACATTGACCAGGCTCGTCGATAGGTCAGGAATTCGGCTTGGCCTCGATTCCTTCAATCGACTGGTTGTTTGAAGCCTGTTTTGTTTAAGTCCACCTGGCACTGGCAGATTCAACAGCATCGCCAGCAAACACCACTCGCAATTAGCTCGTACAGTCTCCCATCTCCTGTCATTTATACAGCATAACCAATATAATTATTATAACCCCTCAGTTGCCATCGTTCTGCGTCTACACTCGTCGGACGGCAATCGAAACCGCATAGATTGTGCGAGCGTCTAAACCACCAATTTTACGTTTGAAATATTTCCGCCCCACGAATTTTAGCTGGAGAAATGTGTGACCTTGATATTAAATGGCTAGAAAAATACTGAGAGGGACCTTTGTGTAGGCGAAAATTAAAGTACACAGTAGTTTACCAGCACATGTGTCGCATAAATCTTTGAAGTTCGAAAATATTCATTCCATTCATAAATTACCACGAATTCGGTAGTTTTCTTTCTCCCTTCAGATTGTGCATGGTAGTTCAATCCTTGACTTTCCTACGTGTTGGTTCCCCTTGATTTGCTTTTTTCGGGACTGGTTTTTATTCAGTCCATCACTGGCATATCGCGCACTCATACTTATTCGAAGCGGTTTATGCTGTCGATAAAAGACATACTTGGACAACAAAATATATGCCCACTCTTCAAAGCACGAAATGGGAACCATCATGCAAATAAACGCAAAAGAGCTGGTTGGTAGGCTGCTCTTAAATACACAAAGCCAAGCAGTACGACTATTCCTAGTGTCGTTTGTAATAACGTGCGTTCCCATTTCAACAAGCTATCGGATCTTACATACCTACAAATGGCCCGTAGCTGTAGAACTACCTGTGCTGTATGTTTACAAGATACTTGGCTGAACCACAATATGAATGACGCTGTGGTTCAAATAAAAGAGTTCGCCTGCTTCCGTCAGGACCGTATACATTACAAGAAAAAAGATGGCAGCGTTGCTGTATTCATCAATTCTAACTGAAGCGGCAAGTTCTCTGTAGTTTTTCCCTACTCATGTGATGGCATCGATTGTTCAGCTGTATCATATCGCCCCGGATGCTCTCGTTTCGGTCAATTCACTATCAGCAGCATTTACATATCACCACAATGCTCGCAAACCTCGGTTAACATTTTCTATGGTTAATTTGTTCCTTTCATTGTGCCTACGTTTGATGAGAATCTTCATATAACAGTGGGAGAATTCAATCACGCATCTGCAAGGTTGGTTAGAACTTACCATGCTGTTTCCTTATTACATACGTTCGCTAGTCCTTCCGAACAAGCTTCAACCACCGGTACGTTACAGCGGTACTCTGCAATATGCCACCACGATCATTAGGACAATGTTTCCCACAACCCATGAGGAGAACACTATAGGTAGGGAGAGATTGGTTAGCGTATATTGGAAAAGCGTGCGTGTAGCGTGCACGGCCAACGTTCAAGTGGCCACCGCGCTTGGTGGCGCGAGTTCAGATAAACCGTGATGTGTGTTGAACAAAATAACCAAGGTTGAATGCTACCATACATCAACACTCCCCATTTCATATTTCAGTATTCCTAATATCTGTGATACTCCGACTCGTGGTGACTCCCAGTTAGACCACATCCTGAAAAACCATTCAGAATTTTCCTCTGTCAGGTGAAGTGCACCCATTAGCATCAGTGACCACTGCTTATTACATCTTAGGTCTAAAATATACTCTCACCTAGGTCATATATCGGACATGCATTGCAAACAGATACTCTTCAAACAAAGAACCATTTTCACAGAGAGTATACTATTCTTCAACTGTTCATTGTCCACTGTTACGTCGTGGTTGAAAGACCGTCCACTTCACTTTTCTGTAAATTTTACAACATAAGTGATTAAACGGATTTTCAATAATTTTTGTGCTATAGAAACTGTTTACCTCCTATTTGGAAGAGTGGTTCTACACACCTAAAGCACTGCGCAGGAGGAAGGAGCTCGCCTACACGATGCAAAACAAACCTGAAGTACATCGACTGTCACTTTTGCTAAAACCTGAGAATACACGACTTGATGATAATTTCTCTCGACCGTTCCTAAACTCCCGAAATAGGAAAAATGGGTGACTTGGAATCAAGCTTCTCTGCGGTCAGATGGGGAAATCCCTGAAGATGAATGTATATGTAAACCGTCTCAATGTCCAATTTCTCCAACAATCAGACGACCCCCTCCCTACTTTCCCATTGTCTGTCTCGTCTGTATTTCAAAAGGTATCAGCCACAGAGGTTTTCAAGTTACTCAAATCAACGAAGATAGCCAGGCCAACGGGTCCGGACGGTTTTCTAACGGAGCTGCTCAGATATGGAGCTGATTCTTTATGTGGTCTGATGACTTCGGTATTTAACAATTCACTGGAATCACATTCCATTCCTTATTGTTGGAGTCCTATTACAATTATTCCTATACCAAACAATCCTATAGCCAGACGGAACCCAAAAAGTACCGATCGATAGCTCTATCTTCATCAGCGTTGTAACTTGCAGAACGCGTTGTGTTGCGTCGTCTCCAAACCATGGTGAGAAGTCCGACCGACGAGTTCCAATTTGCGTACAAATCCAAGCGCTCTACGGTTGACGCAGTAGCATCCATTGTGCACCAAGTAGCCAAATCCCTTGATGATTCCAGCATATTAGTTAGATGTTCTTCTTTAAACTACAAGTCGACCTTTGACAATGCACCAGGCCCGCTTCTTCTCAGAAAACTAGAATCTTTGAGCTGCCCTGCATATTTACTAAATTGGTTGGAGAACTATTTCTCTGGAAGAACACAATGCACCAAAGTAAGCAGAAAAGTCTCCGAACATCTCCCAACCAGTACCGGTGTAATTCAAGGTGCTGTTCTTTCTCCATTAGCGGTTTGCCTGTCTCCAACCCAGCCCGCATCATGCTGACGAAGTTGTTTTGGTTAGGTCTGTCTCAAATAGACCAGACTTCGACATTCATAGCAAATCTTTCACATTTCAAGGCTTTTCTAATCAATTTGGTCCTCTGTTAAATAGTAATAAATGTCAGAACAAGTTTTCAGAGACAAACAATTGTTTTCAATGATTCATTCTCTAGTCTTTACATATCATATAGGGAATGGTCGTACTGATATGGTCAAGGGTCATTCGGATTGGACTTAGTTTCAATGTAGTCACAAATGAGGCCAATATTCTCTAAGATGGGTACATTGGTGAAAAGCGAGGTCACATACAGAGAAAACATTTGATCATTTTTTATGTTTCGGTGTTTGACGGTTTCAGCAAATTCAAATGAATCTTTGAGACTGTATTTGGCGAGACTCCTGCATATGGCTTCCAATTTAGCTGCCAGCCATTTGACTGTTATGATAAGGCGAGTTTATCATAGAGAGAATCGGTCTCGAAGGTGTGCCTGTTTTATGAATCTTGGATAATCCACATGACTGTGGAATGGTGGACCCGCATGGTTTGATAGTTTCGAAAGCGAGTTGGTCTAAATAGCCTCGATCTTTCATAGACTTCAGTAATTTTATGATCCGTTTCTCAGCATAGGCCGTCTTTTCTCTTTCTTGCGACCGTGTGCACTTTGTTTTGTCCACGTGCAGATAAGACGTTTTTCTGATATAGCCGATTCTATTCATTATCACCACCCCGGAGCCCTTGTTGGGTCTGCTTATTATGATGTCGTTTCGTCGTTGTATGTCCTTTAGCTGTTCTAGATGCCTTTGAGTCGTTGGTCCTTCGTTGCGCGAGGTATATTTGTGGTATTGTTAGTAACAATCAACAAGGGTGGCTTTGAATCGTTCGAGTTCATCCGACGATCTGTGTACCAGATTGCGTGTTTGCGATAAAACGTTTTCGAACTGAATTTCTGTTTCTAACTGAATTATTTTACGACGTGGACAGCAAAAACTTACACCGAACGATAACGCTTCGGTGAGGGTGGTATTCACTTCCAAGTTCCATAAATTGCGCACATAACGTTCAGGTTGAGAGGGGAAACCTTATTGGTTTAGTTGCCATTAACCAGTGAGTGGAACATTCAACTCAGCTTGTGTTTACTGTGTATTTGCAAGTTCTCCCATTATCCGAAATTCTAATAAGGATATGTTGTCAATGCTGGCCACCTTATTGGTAATCTATTTGTTCAAATGCTAATGTAATGCAGTCTACATTGGTCGAACGGTAAGGCAACTATCCCAAAAAATTAAGGAGCATTGTCTACGGTGGCTACAACATGGAGGAACAGGGACCATAGGGATTGCCATTCTTGGGCATCTGAACAGAAAATCCTCTCTGATACTTCGCACTCATTGCATTTTAATGTTACTCTTTGTCAGTCCCACGCGTCGACCCGGCCTAGGTATAAATTGCTTCCCTGTAGATCATTTTCGTACAAGAATTCTGTTGTTCCGTTTATAGCACATGTCCTAACAAACAAGGATGTCGTTCTGTCTGAAATGAGATTCCGTTTTGCTCTGTAACTTACTTCGCCGGTATTTCCTTTGGCACAAAAGCGTTGTAGAACTATGCGCCAGCTATATATATATCCAACAGAAAAAGCAGCTTGAGGTTTATCCCGAAGTAAATGATAATTTACTTACCTGTGTTTTCATATTGCATCGCCTCGGTTTCTAGCGTTTATAAACCAACGCTTCATATCTTTCAACGGCAGACACCGGTTCTTCTACGATCCTTGAGGTGGAACGAACAACGTCTGGGGTGTAGTCAGAGACAACGAATTTCACTGACTTATCCTTGACGGCAATAATGACTCTATGTTTTTGAACGGCATTTCGCTGCGCACTTCCAAATCAGCGGCCAGTTGAGGCCACTCCGTGCCCAACGGACGCCGTCTGTTGTCACAGTCAATGACAAATACGTAACTTAGAAAGTGAAGTTGAAGAATATAAATTTATCTGAACGGAGACGAAATTGGACCAAAGGCGTCAGAGGGATTACTGGAGAGCAATAAATATCTGCAAGTGATTATGTGAATGGGCGCAGTTTTAGGATTCTCCTTAGTTAAGTCAGAATATGCTCCCGTATAGAGTCTATAGCCCTTGGTCCTCGGTTCGTGACACGTTAACAAATATACGTGACAGGGCACAAAAGAGCAGAACTCAAAACGCTGGAGCGGGATAATTTGTGTACTGGAGGAACGCAATAGCATGCAGACGGTGCACACAGGAGGAGCAAGTAGCGCCATGAAATTCGGTGATTGTTCCGATAAACAAATTTGTTAGTGTTTGTAATCATGTGTCGTATCGGTAGCACTACACAGTGAGTGTGTCCAATAGTAGGTCATCCACGGACGGATGATTTGATGGCAAACCATGTGAAAAAGTTGTTCGGAACAATAACACATCGAAAAGGTACATTATCCGTCAAGTTACGATTTTTAAGGCGCGTTGGTTGACGGTGCTTATTTAATCTGGTTGCTTAGTGGAGTACAAAAACAGAGCACCGGATGAATGGGTAATGCACGAATGGGAATGAAAATATCATCCGGAGCAACATTACCTTTTTTGGGACCCATGATGGTGACTTCGTGAATTCTTTAGTATAGTTATTCTGCTGGTCCTGTGGGTCTTTTGATGAACGACCTGAGTTTCCCGAAGCACGATTCATGGGGGAAACTAATAGCTGCATCTCACAACCGTGGTGTATGAGATATTATCCTAGGGTAACGCGAAATACCTGACAAATGATAGCCCACAGAGTGCAGCACGTCACGGCGTTGCCTCGCGGTTAACATGGAGATCATAAATCATCAGTTAAGGACTGTAAAAGAGCATCCACGTTGATCTGGCACACGTAGTTCTTCCAAGCTGTATTTTTCGACTGGCTGAAAAAATGACATAGTACGAATATACTAACCTGCGTGGATGATCGCCTTTGAGCGCTGGTGGTGAATTGAGGGCAGCCCAAAAGATCCACAGATCTCAAATATGTACAGACCCCAACACTTGTGACTCTATTTCAACAGCATGGACACTAGGAGTAATTGCACCTATTGTGAACTAATATTGAAGAAATACCTGACAACATTCGGTTTTCCTTAGCATACCTATTCACTGTAATTTAGGCGACGAACGCTGGTGTTCTCATAATGTTGCCTCGCCACAAGTTAGGCATTTTGCACTGAGGACCTTCTTGCGCCTCCAATAACTTTCCTACTTCGTCCCTTTAGGCATAACAATGTATTCTGATTCCCAGAATCTGAAGGTAAATGACCAACGCTAAATTGCTATTAATACTGAATATAGTATGAATTTCACAAAAAGCAACACTTAAAAACAACTACATCAATGTCTAACGGTATATATGCGTGTACACATGTATGTAGTATGCCAGAGATAAAATAAACTTCAGAGATGAGCATTAAATATTACCATGAGCGATTAATCACTTTTCTCCATAGAAAAACTGGACAGCACATCCTATCATCCGAGAATAAAGAAAACCAGCACAGCACCGCCTGGTCACAATGGCATTCAGCAGAAAAAATGCGCTGTTTTTGTAGTGCAGACATATACTAATAAATATTTTTCTTTTCTTATTATTATTTTCTTTATGAAATTTCACGAACTTCTGTGCAAACTTTCCAGGCACATGCCAGGAGTCATTTTAGCCCAAAGTTTGCCCAACCGCGTTGAGTATTGTGCTGACTGGGATCAAATTGTTTCTCGGAACTGAAAACCTCTCACATCATTTATTAGTTCACCTGCAGCTGCAGTGACAGATTCATAGGCAGGGATAGGAGTGCATGTACCATAGTGACTAGTGCAGTGGACGAGTCATCCCTCGCGCGAACAGCAAACGACCATTACCAACCCGGCTTAGTCGATCGCGAGACACATTACAAACTTTGATCATTAAATTGATTTGGAAGCAGTGAACAGACCCGTGGTTTAAATCAAAGCACAGTGTACGCGAACATGTTTTTCATGATTTGTTTTCGAACCACTACAGTCACATTTGCTTATCATGAGAAAAGGGGGAGAGTACAAGGACAGTCAGTAGGTCTGTCAGTCAGCGTCATTTGATCGGTTCTTCGGCCAATCTATTGGTTGATACAAGGGAGATGTTGGGGATGTAGTGAATACCATCGTGTGAACAGTTGGTGAGCTGGATTGAAAGTGTGTTTACGGGGGACGTCATCAATCTCTGACCAAGGAAGCTCGAGGGCAAACGCTAACTTCTTTTGCGAGTATAGCACAGGCTTAGGGCCCCGCATGCTAGTCGACTAGGCGATCGCCTCAGCCATTGCTAGTGTGCAGCATCTGGTCATTACGTAACACTATATATAACACGGAACGAACTTCCAAGTTCGGTCAAAAGTCCTGTTTTTAGTAAAAGGGTAACAGCTTAACTGAAAACCGTACCATTCACCTCGCATTGAAGCCCGCGTGGCTGGTGCTCTTTGACCCGTTGCGGCAAATGCCTGCTCGTTCGACCAACGTAAGTTGCACCATAGGTGCACTTGAACTGCCAGATAATCATTGATGACGTCAACGAAGGCAGTCTATCTTTGTTCTCACATCTGATAACAGGGGTGCCGTCCAATCACTGAAGAGGTGCTGGTGTAAAGCATCACTCGGCTGTTGTGACATGAATGAGGAAAAGACGAATGTCACGGTATAATGCCATTTCCATAAGAATTGATAAATCTCTTTCATTGTAGAATGCTGACCGGTTTTACTTCTTTCTTCTGTTTTTGTTAAGTCCTGCTATTTAATTTGTTTTGGTGAGTTTCGATTGGCCCATCGGTCATATATAAACCTTTGTGCGCCGCAGTTCCATCAGTCGGCTGCCGCGTGCTACGCAGCGCGCCAGGTGGTCGGTCGTGGCGCATCCGGGAAAGACGTCGTCGAGAGTCTACGATGAGGATGTCTAGTGGGTCCATTGTGCGACTTGTTTGCACAGGATATGTTTCCATTAAGCAGCTAATTGAAGGGACTCATTTGGTGGTAATTTAGTGGTTAAAGTAGAAAAGATCGCCAATACTGTACGGTGTTTTTAGCGACTGGGCGAAATTAGAGTTATTGGCATGTTATGGGTTTTTCTCAATGAATATCTTTACATAAGGACTGTGAGTAGAATATTTTACTCATTTTAAAAGCTTAAATTAGAGCTGTCCACGACTTCTCTTTCTTAATGAACGAAAAGACTATTATTTACATGCTTTCCCCAGTTTCTTAAAATACAACCTAAAACGATACGGAAATTTGTAAATCCTGCCTCCTCAGCAGTAAAAAGGAACGGCCATTGAAAAAGGGAAAAACCATAAACATAAACCAATCGTCCTTTACTAAAACACCCAGTAGTTCAATTCCACCTGACTAATCTAATTAATGAATCGGCCGCCCATGGCGTACACAGAAACCACCTTAGAAACGACGGCTGCTCAAAAAAGAATTTTGGACTAATTGGACGCTACCGATAACAGGATGAGTTAGTCATGAAAAGAATACGACGTAAATGCACAACGGTTTTGTGAATCTTGAGTAGTCCATCCCACATCTCCCCTTTATCAACCAACCGATTGGTCAACAAACTGATCGAATGACAAACCGACGGGTAGACATACTGACTCTCCTGGATAAGCTGGATCAAGCAAATCCGGTACTTTAAAATCAAAAAAAGGCTCGAAAGTCGGACAATAAACCCCTTTTACTCTTTTTTCTCTCGTCGAACTTGTACATATTTTATAGTTTCTTATCTACAAAAGTGATCTAAAAGGCTAAAAACCCACCCTTTTGGGTGCAAACGCAGTTACGGAATTGACTTGAAATATAATAATCTTTCAAGAGGCAATGAATCGTGTACTCTGACAAACCCACAAATCTCCCTTCCGACCACTTTCACCTAGGCTTCGGATGAACGCGCATTTTCACAGGAGACTAATTATTTCACAAAGTTAATGTTTAAATTGTGCGCAACCACATAAGTCATTACCTTTGCATTTTTGCACTCTCGCCGACCATCAGATTGGGTAACAATCCAAAGAAGAAAATATCTTCGGAAAATCGAATCAACCGAAGGTCCATTCCCATTGAACGAAATTATCTCTCTGTCAGTTCCATTCGCTGGAATACACCTCATTTTTCGTCACCTCTCCCTTTTATACCTAACATCACAAAGAATGGGAGTACGGAAGGACATAAACATTGGGATAAACGGGGTTTGAAGAGGGATCACAAACAACTTATTGCAATGGAATTGCAGAGGTTGTTGACTGAGCGTGAACGACTGCAGAACAAGATTCAGACATTTGTATCGGATCTTTCCGACAAAAAGGATCCGGTATATTTCTCGATTCTTATGGCCACTGAATATGAAGACGGAAAGTTATCACACTCACTGAACGCCAAAATGTGGAGTGAGATTTCCCACCGTTTGTGTCAGCTGAAGTTAACAGAATCCGCATTATTTGAATAAAAACCTTTGTTCGTTATACGTATTCAAACAGTATTTCTTCTGAGGTATTTTCCTTCTCATTTCTTCGCGCAAATTCAGAATTCTTGAACCAGGGAAGAAAAAATCACAGAAAGACAGATTACAGTTCGTCAGGGTTCTACTAGGTTGAATTCCAAGACTAACGAGGCCATGCTGGTTGTCTGATCTCTCCCATTATAATTGCAATAATAATAACCATAATAATGGCTATTATCATTATTATTATTATCATTACACTTTTCTGGAACAAGTTTTTACGTAATTTTCAGCTGTTGAGAGAAGAAATATGAAGACGGGCTAGCGTTTTAGATAAAAATTCATCCTTGTTTGTGGAAACATGTGTAAGGGAAAGAACTACGGAAGTTCTGTACAGCGATAACTTTGAGAGAAGCGGTGGAAGCATGGAGCGTGTTAGCGAGTGTGATTGGCTCAGAGAAAGATTGCAATGTAGTGGATGTGAACAGTCTTCAAAGATCTTTCCAGCAAATGAAATAGATGCTATAATTTTTGTATCGGTTGGTGATCGCTGAGCTTGGCGGTTAGGTCGCAAACGTTTACGACCAAAGGCGAAGCTCAGCGATCACCAACCGATGCAAACCACCAACCTGTGTTAAAACAACACTAATATAAGAAAGGACTGGAATGCTACTACTGTAGCGGCTTCACAGACACCAAACTTAATAAAATGCAATTGCGAGCTTAGATCTGGAGCGCGCCTTGCCGTTTGTTGCGTAGCATGACGCGTAACGGGCAAGGCGGATCTGGGTGAGTAGGCGAGATGACGATCGGTCTAAAGTGAATCCGAGATAAACTCGGTGTTAGTATTTGGTAAACAAACACTGGGTTGACGTCCAACACACCGTTCTCAGGCCGCTCACTCACAGGAAGAACACAGACACCAGCAGAACGCGTATATTAGGCAAAAAGTGTATCAACATCCTGGACGCCGGGAGTCCCAGGGACGGGCGTAACACGAAAGGTAAGAAGAGATTCACTGGAGTTTAGTCTCGTTGGGAGGTTCTTGTGGACCGGACTGGTTGGTATATAGGCGTGAAAGGTAATGAAACAGAGACAGCGTATGGATCAAACAATGGAAACGATAAAGTCATATTCACATATTGGCCCTAAGAGAGCTAATGCCATTACACCACCCCCTCCCTGAGTGTTGTCCTCACCACCTCTCTGCCTCCGGTATGGACTTCAATTTCACCAGCCGCATCCGGTACCGTGATACTGGTACCTCGTCGTGATTCTTCTCGGAACGACCCTGCTCTTGTTGCTGGCTTTAACCGAATAAAATGCTCTGTCATGTGTCTGACATCCACATGGTCCGTCGGCTCAATGTGGCATGTGGCATCATTGAACACTTCCAGTACAGAATAGGGTCCAGTCCACTCCCGATGTAGTTTCGCTGGTCTTCCTGAGGGTGGGATCGGATTATGTAGGAACACTTGTTCACCGGGTTGTAGTGGCTTCCCTGCAACCAACTGGTAATAATGTTCCTTTTGGTTTCGGAAGGCGCTTTTTAATCGTTCACGAGCCAGTAAATGGGCGCGTCCTAACTCCTGTTTCAACTTCCATGCAAATTCTGTTGAGATGAGCGTATCTGGGGCACTCACGGGAATTGCTAGATCTGATGGCAGCCGCATCTCGCGTCCCGATACCATGGCAGACGGAATGTGTCCGGTTGATGAATGTACTGTTGCCCGGTAAGCTAACAGACAGCGGGAGATCGCCTTGTCCCAATCCCGAGTAGAACGGTCATCAGCGAAGGCTTTTAACGGTCCCTTTAACGACCGATTCGTCCGTTCAGTCTGGCCGTTACCTTCCGGATGATACGAGGATGAACGTGTTTTACCTATCCCGCATAAATGACAAAGCTCCACGACCACAGCGTTCTCGAAACTTGTACCTTGATCCGAATGTAGTTGTTGTGGTGCACCCCAGCGAGATTTCCACTGTTCAAAGATAGCATTCGCAATCGTGATGGCATTGACGGAGGGAAATGCTACCGCCTCACACCATTTCTGTGAAAAAGTCTACCATCACGAGAATGTGCCGATTCTTTCTGGGGGTTTTAGATATTGGTCCGACAATATCCATTCCCACAGTTTCGTTAGGATAATCTGCCGGCATTGCTTGTAACGGAGCACGATGTCGCTTCTGTGGTGGTTTAATCTGAATAAATTCTATGCAGCGGTTACAAACGTTTATTACATCCCGACGCTGCTGGGGCCACCAAAATCGTTGCGACACGGCATGGTCCATCTTGTGTTGCCCCGCATGACCCAACTCGGCATGCAATTTTTCTAAAACATACTGCACCTTCAATTGGTGCACGATCATTCGGAGGCCATAATTTTCTCCGTACTAATAGTACATCACCTCCTGAATCGATAGCCGTGGCCAAGCGGACCAGAGACAAAGGCTTTCCCAGCTACAGCATGCCATCTCCGCCTTGGTGGGTTGAGTCTGACCACTCTTCAACTTGTCATAGATTATTCTCGTTCCTGGATCATTTTGCTGAATCTCTGCCCACTCCGTTTTCTGCGTTTCCACCAGGACTGTGGCCACCTGGCAAGTCGGGCAATCACCATGCTGGTTGTGACACTGAGACAGGGCGTCGGCATTTATGTGCTTTCGACCGGGTCGGTGTTGGCATTCGAAATCGAACTCTTGCAGCCGCTCTTGCCAACGGGCTACTTGTACTTCAGGTTCTTTGAAATTTTGCAACCATTTCAGAGACTGATGATCCATTCTGACTGTAAATCACTTCCCTAGCAAATAGTGCTTGCAGTGACGCACATACGTTACCAGTGCAAGCATTTCTTTTCTGGTTGTGCAATATTTCCTTTCCGGCTTGGTAAGGCAACGACTGGCATGGGCGATCACATGTTCTTCATTATCGCGGCCCAGTTGAGAAAGAACTGTCCCAATACCCGTCACACTGGCATCCGTATCCAGGATGAGGGCACCTGCTGTTTCTGTGAGGTATGGGAATGCTGGGATTGGAGCCTTGGTTAGACATTTTTGGAGCGTTTCGAACGCTGTTTGACACTCCGAGGTCCACAGAAATTTCCTGTCCTTTTCTGTAAGCCGATGCAGCGGAAACGCGATTCGGGCATTTTCCTTCACAAAGCGACGGTAATATGAAGTCAATCCAATGAACCGCCTGACGTCGGCTACGTTCGTCGGAACCGGCCAGGTTTTAACAGCTTGAACCTTTTCCGGATCACTCTGAATCCCATCTTGACTGATAATGTGACCTAAATACTTAAATTACCGCTTCAGAAATTCACATTTTCCAGGCTTCAGTTTCAACCCGGTATCCTCAATTGCCGTAATTGTCTCTTCCAGGTTAGCGAGATGTTCAGCCAGTGTGCGTCCATGTACGATAACATCGTCTAAATAAACCAGACATTTTGCCGTCACCAGGTCGCCTAAAACCACACTCATTAAGCGTTGGAATGTCGCAGGAGCACTGACCAGTCCGGAAGGCACCGTCTGAAATTCGTTCACTCCAGACGGGATACAGAAGGCGGTTTTCTCCTTGTCATCGGGGTGCATCTTTACCTGCCAGTATCCGGATGCCAAGTCGAGAGTGCTGATATATCCTGCACCTTCAAAGTATCGTCAATTCGAGGAAGGGGAAAGCTATCTTTCGTGGTCACTTGGTTCAGCTTGAGATAGTCTACACAGAGCCGTAGCGATCCGGACTTCTTCTTTACCAACACTATGGATGAGGCCCATACGGACTGTGATGGCCTAATGACCCCTTCACTCAACATATCTTGGATGATATTGGTCAATTCTTTTCGGTACTGAACGGGAACTCGACGCGGGTGCTGCCTCACCGGAGTCGCTCCCTGTGTGTCAATACGGTGTTGTACGACTTCAGTTCGCCCTAAGGGAACACCGTCTTGGGCAAATGCTTCCTGGTGAGTTTTATTATCTCCTCCATCTGGGCGCGATCTTTGATATTCACAGAACTATCCGCCTGGTTGAGTAATAGCGCTATTTGTCTTGATAAGTCTACCGACTGTATTTCCTGAATCCCGTCCCTGCCGTTTTGTGTGTCCGCCATCAAGGATTTCCCGTAAGGGCCCGCTAACCCCGCTTGCAACAATGACTGTTTTTGTCGCGCCTGCTGAGTCGCCTGGTGCGACTTGGGGTTTATCGTGTGATTGTCCCCGCCCCTACACTGCCGAACCGGATATTCTGATCCCCAAAGGCCAGCATGCCAAGACCCAAGTCCAGACAGCACTTATTTGTATGCAGGAAGTCATGTCCAAGGATTAGATCCCATGGAATGAAGGGAAACACAACAACCGGGTGCGTGAAGGTTTTTCCCTCCATTTGGAGAGTTACCTAACAACAGCCACAGGTTTTGACTGGAACCCCATCTACCGCCGAAACTCTCGGTGCCGCGGCTCTGTCCTTGCTCTGACCGCAGATCCTTAGGTGGATTAAGCTGCACGTAGCGCCCGTGTCAAATAATGCCCAGTATGTGTGACCCCTTATCACAAACTTCATTAGAGGGGGTTTTACATGCATTGTTTTGGAAACACATATCATAGGGATAAGGTCATTCGGCTGCGCTGACTCATCTCCATGCGTCCCCGTTTTTGACCTGGAGCCCCACCGGTCTTGGTTTCGTCTCGCCGGATGTCTTCCACTGAAGGGCCGGTCGTATTGCCCTTTATTACCTGGCTGGGGGCTGAACTCAGCCGCTACCCGAACAGCTTGTGACGAAGATCTGGGTGGCTCCTGTTGCAGCTGGGACCGGGTTTTATCGCTTTGAACTCCCGAGATAAACCGTTCGAGAGCCAGTGCACTTCGAACCTCTGGGGGTTGGTGTGGAAATCCAGTCGCAAACAAGGAACGTAGATGATTCGCATAATCGGTTAGGCTCTCACTGAAAAGTTGCTTCCGCGTCCAAAACTCGTGTTGCGCTATAGAAACATCTGGGACAACTGGAAACGGTTCTTCCAAAGTTCGCCAAATGACCGTGGAGGATGTCGTCTCGTCAATCCCTTCCTGGAGAAACAATTTTTGAACGTCGTCCGTAAGTCGATCCAAAATGTATCCACTCCGTTCTCCGCCAGATACTCGTGACAAAAATCGAGCCAATTTGGATTTCCATAAAGGAAGTTCCGAATGGGTACCGAATAGTGGCGGTGACTCTCTCAGGGGTGCCGTCGCGAAAGTAGTTACCACAGACGGCAGTCGCTTTTGAACTACTTGCGGTTCTTCCATCAATTAGTCTGCCGTCACTTTCTCTGATAATGTGGATCCCATCCCCGTCGCCAAATTTTGTAGCGGGCAAGGCGGATCTGGGTGAGTAGGCGAGATGACGATCGGTCTAAAGTGAATCCGAGATAGACTCGGTGTTAGTATTTGGTAAACAAACACTGGGTTGACGTCCAACACACCGTTCTCAGGCCGCTCACTCACAGGAAGAACACAGACACCAGCAGAACGCGTATATTAGGCAAAACGTGTATCAACATCCTGGACGCCGGGAGTCCCAGGGACGGGCGTAACACGAAAGGTAAGAAGAGATTCACTGGAGTTTAGTCTCGTTGGGAGGTTCTTGTGGACCGGACTGGTTGGTATATAGGCGTGAAAGGTAATGAAACAGAGACAGCGTATGGATCAAACAATGGAAACGATAAAGTCATATTCACATATTGGCCGTAAGAGAGCTAATGCCATTACAGACGTAGGTCTTGATGAGCCAGACCTTACCGATACCAGGTGGACTTAAACAAATCAGATTTCAAGCAACCAGTTGATTGAAGGAACCGATGCTATACCGAATTTCTGACCTATTGAAAAGCCTGGACAACGTTTGCTAAGCCAGTTGCGTACCTCAATGGATGACTGTTGAGGATCACCCAAATGTCCTACAGGGCTTCTAAGATAGGCTCATGTGTCCGACCGAAGGAGATTATGATACCACACTGGTTGAATCGGGTCTGGATGAGTGAAGGTACTTTTAAGTACTTTTGTCCTGACCATAAGCTACTTTGCGTGGCTGAGAAGAAAGATTCGAAAAGGAAAATTGTCTATAGCTGGAGGAGGATCTGGCACCAAAATTGGTTGCTCCTGAGGAGCGGTTGTCATTCCCAAATAAATCTAAATGAAAATATTTATTGGTAAACAAGGCGCGCCTAAGCTCTCAGCTCGCTACTGCATTTTAATGAGTTTGGTGTCTGCAAATCCACTGCATCAGTCATCCTCCAGACGGACGACCGAGTAGGAGAACGTTGACCTAAGAGAGCGTCGTAAGTTGAGCCAAAAACCAGCTGCAGATTTCCAGCTGGTAAAGGCTTGTGCTCAGCACCTCTAAGGTGATCTAAGGACCGCTGGGCCATATATGGCCGCAGAGAAGGCTACTCACGCGTGAACTGGTGGGGTATACTCTCCCCGCACTCTCTATCTAGAAACCCTAAGTGAGGACGGGGACGTTCCAATTCATGTACAAGGCACGTAAACAACAACAACAACAACAACGAAAAATGGTAATGTCCATATAGTGGCACATGTCCATTGTTATTGGTGTGCCAGATCCTTCCTAGGTAAAAACGACTGACTCTGGAAAAGATCGAAAAAACCGGAAACAGTATGAGACCAGAAAAAAGAACATCTATGTAAGAACAGTACAGTCAACGAGTCTGACAAGGAAAGGAACGTGCCTACCAGACCTGGTGGAACGTGATGGGGGTTCGACCTGTGACTCACGCACGTTGGGGCTAGACGTTGTTGGAGTCGGGCAAACGCCCGTGCTTTGGCCATCGGCGGGAATCGCCGTAGGCTGGGTTTCCGGGTCGACGAATGCTGGCTTAGGGTGGTCGATGCTGACGGTCTCTTGATGACCATTGAGATCGATGTTGAACGTATTCTCTAAATGCCGAATGACTTTGTGCGGGCCAGAATATGCTGGAGTCAACGAACGACGGCTCGGCGTACGCAGAAAAACGTGCGTTCACTGAGGATAAACGACGGCCGGGATGCCGAACGGACAGGAATACTAATCTTCTGCCGCGTGTAGATCATGAGACTATAGAAGACGTTCGGGGACGGCTGACGAAAGTGTCTCCTATCGGGTCTAGCAGCGAATACCAACGATATCCCCTCTATCGGACGAATAGAGAAGACGTAATTTGGTTTACAGATGCGAGGTGTATTCTATATATCGTGGCACCGAATCAGTACCGATACGAGAGATACACCGAACGGAAAACGGAACGAAACGCGACGGCTGTGCTGAGAGCGAGCCGCGAGCGAACGACCGAAAGTGAAAGTGATTTGAACCGAGGTCGACGGAAACCTCGAAAAAGTCAGTCCAGTAAAACGTAGGCAACCGGAGAACACTGAGGTCTATGTCAAACGTCAGAAAAGATCGTGGAGAAAATAGATCCAAAATGGTGCCCAGAAAATAGTCATTTTCTCAAAACGATCGAGGTCACTACAGCAGCCCCCCGCTAGAAAGCACGGAAAGCTTTCGAAAAAATGTCAAGGAGGAAAAATCATACAAAGGGTACTCGTGTGCGCGAATGCGTGCAAAACACGTGAATGTAGCAGTGCTGTAGGACGCTGATGGGCAGAATCCGTGGTATGCAGGAACCGCAGGATGATGGTCGAGCGTAAACCAGATTCGTTGCCAATGACACCGGTTGCGTGACTCGTCATCTAGATGTTCCAGGCCAATAACGTCCAGCATCTGGTAACCGTTAACCAATGTGATATCCGGAAGCCAAATCGGTAGGTTCGTCGGTGTCAAGGAACGAGAGCGACAGGGCAGATCCAGAATGCAAACGTTGGTGCCAAATTCTCCAGATTTCGTGGGACCAGCGAAGGGTACCATATGGCGAGTCTCCGTGAAACGAAAAGGAACGGAAAACTGGTGTAGGAGCCACAATGGACTTGACTAGAATACAGTAATAACTAATGAGATATGTTAAATCGTGTCGAAACGATTAACACGAAAGTTAATACTGCGAAGTGCAATGATCAAAATCGCGTTTGACCTAGTCGCTAAAACGTGCTGGGCGAACGATCTTTCGACCGGAACGTGAGACGGGAGCCTCATTCACGGACGGGTGCGTAGACGTGCTCTGCTGACTTGAACGTGAGGCAGTATTCTCATTTGAGGACGTAGCAGGGCCAACGGACTTCTGAATTGAACGTCAGACGATAGCCTCATTCGAAGTCGTGGCAGTACCGACTGGGTGCTGTCCTGAACGTGAGACGATAGCCTCATTCGAAGTCGTAGCAGGCAACGCCAACTGCAGGCCTTGACGTGACACCGAAGTGTCGTCAACAGGTAGTGCAGAGTTAACATTGAATCGCATGTCAGCGAGCAACACGCTATCATCAACGTACGCGGCTTCGAGACGATCGATGCTAACGGTATCGACCGTGTCGATCAACCTTAAAGGTCTTATCCTGACTAGGAATCACGCGAAATGGACCTTCGTGAGGCTGTTTTAATGGTTTCCGTACCGAATCAACATGAACGAATACATGCGAACAAGTTTCGAGTTCGGTCGGAACAAAAACCTGTCGTCGCTGTATTCGAGTGTGTTCCGGAGCGAGATTTTGCATGTACGTAGACAAAACGCTGAACGGTGATCTGTACGGCAAGTGAATCTGTACTCCGTGGCGGGGAGAATTCGCCAGGCAGTCTTAATGTCGTGCCGTAGACAAGTTCTGCGGCGGAACATTGGATATCTGCCTTTATGCAAGTCCTGATACCAAGCAGAACTAGCGGTAACGTTTCGTACCAGTCGATGCTCTCGTGTGCTCTAAGAGCCGCTTTGAATTGGCGATGAAAACGTTCGACTAAACCATTCGATGCCGGATGATACGCAGTCATGCGAATGCGTTCCGTACCCAGCATGTGAACTGATGAAGAGGATAGTTCGGACTCAAATTGTTGCCCTCGATCGGTAGTGATTGTGGAAGGACAACCATACGAAGCTATCTATCGTTCTATCAGATGTCGAGCCACTGATTCGGCTGTGACGACAGAGATGGGAATAGCCTCGGGCTACCTCGTAAGTCTTTCGATGCACGCCAGTAAATAGGTTCACCGTGTGATTGGGTCGATGGACCCAAAAGGCTCTATGGATATGATCGAAGCGAGCGTCAGGCGTAGCAAAAGTACCGATAGGCGAAGCTACGTGCCTATGCACTTTAGGTCGTTGACATTGTAGACACTGTTTTGCCCACATACGAACATCTTTAATCATGGACGGCCGGACGTATCGTGCAGCTACTAATCGGAGACTGGCTGCGATGCCTGGATGTGAGAGTCCATGAAGGGTGTCGAACACGAGACGTCGATATGCAGAGGGTACGACTGGTCGAGGTAGGCCAGTGGACATGTCGCAGAGTATAGTCCCAGCACTGGTGGCCAGAGGTACGGACTGACACCGTAGCGACGATGATTGAGCTGCTTCCATACATGAAGAATCCTGTGCCTGTGCGGCAGCCATGGCAGGGGTGTATAAAACCGAAGATTTATTAGCAATAAGCGGAATACGCGACAAAGCATCTGCAACGCATTTCGACTGACCCTCAACGTGCCGAAGGTCAGTCGTGAACTGAGAGATATAGTTTAAATGCCTGACTTGTGCAGAGTAACGGTCAGACTTAGTATGCAATGCATACGTCAGAGACTTATGGTCGGTATAGAGGATGAAATACTGACCCTTGACTGCATGGCGGAAATGTTTACCGGCATTATATGCAGCCAGCAGTTTGCGACCAAAAGCACTATATTTGGTTTCCGTGGGACTGAGGCGTCGAGAGAAAAATTCTTATGGCTGCCATATCCCAGAAACAAACTGTTGCAGGACCATTCCGATGGCAAATTCGGATGCATCCACCGCTATGCTTAGCGTGATTGACGGAACTGGGTGCATGAGGAGCGTGGTCTGAGCTAATGTCGCCTTAATCTCGGAGAACTCTACTCGTGCGGCATTTGTAAGCAGCAACCTACGTGGATTGCCACGAAGTAGTTCAGTTAATGGACGCAAACGTTCAGCAGCGTGAGGTATGAAACGACGATAAAAGTTAACTAACCCCAAAAATGCCTTAAGCTCCTTGACCGAGGACGGTACGGAGTAATCTAGAATAGCGCGCACTTTATCCTCGCAAGACCTAATACCCTCTCGAGTGATCTTGTGGCCGAGAAACACAAGTTCTGGTTTTCCAAGTTCACATTTATCAGGATTGACTACTATTCGATGTTCGGACAAACGTTGAAATAGTAGCGTCAAATGTTGGAAATGTTCATCTACGCTCGACGATGCGATTTGTAAGTCATCGATATAGACGTGGACAAATTCCAAGTCTCACGTAATGCTATCGATAAAACTCAGAAATGTCTGAGTAGCATTTCGCAAACCAAAAGGCATACGTAGGAACTCAAACAAACCAAAAGGAGTCGTGACAGTGGTTTTCTTGACATCTTCAGCGGCGACTGGGATCTGGTGATAGGCTCGCACCAAATCGATCTTAGAAAATACAGTCTTGCCGTGAAGTGATGCCGTGATGTCGTGTATGTGGGGTATCGGATAGCTATCGTAACGGGTAACCAAGTTCAATGCGCGATAGTTGCCACATGGTCGCCAGATAATGCCATCTTTCTTGAGAACCATGTGCAGAGGTGAGGCCCATGGACTGTGGGAAGGACGAACAAAACCTTTAGAAAGTAAAGTGTCAAACTCATGTTTGGCGAGAGCCAATTTGTCCGGTGCCAGTCGGCGAGGTCGTGCCATGACTGGTGGTCCGTTAATGACAATGCCGTGTGCCACACGATCGGTCACTGCATCTCTCTTCAAACGGTTTAGTCAATGTAGGGAATTTATTAAATGAAGACTGAAAATAGTGAAGAATGTTGGGAACAATCCTGTGATTCGGTGTGCATCTGTTCGAGCTGCGAGACCCGTAAATTTAATGTCCGACGAAGGATCGTTAAGCTGCGGCCTAAGTGAATCAACAAGTAATTCATAATGCTGCAGAAAATCCAGTGTTCCATGAACGCACGGGCGACAGTTTCACTGGAGACACCCGGAATGGGTATGACCTCGGGCCAACCAGTGAAACGATCAATACAATTGAGTAGATAGATCATACCTCGGGATTGTGGCGAGGGTCCCACAAGGTCGACGTGCACGTGAGCGAAACGGGAGTCTGAAGTCCCAAAAGATCCGACCGGACTGGTAGTATGTCGCTGAATTTTGGCTCGCTGACAAGCAATGCAGTTACGTGCCCACTCACGAACGTCGCGATCCAAGCTTGGCCAAACGAACCGGGCACTGACCAGTTTGCGTTTGGCCTTGATACCCGAATAGGATAGACCGTGCAACACGTCGAAAACAGGACGGCGATGTGAAAGTGGTGCGATTGGCCTTGGGTGATCCAAAGTGGTGTCGCAGAGGATAGTGCCAGAAGATGACGGAAGAGGCAAAGCCCGCACTCGCAGACTTGTATCATGAATGGTCTGTTGAAACTCAGAATCCTGCTGACTTCGTGCCAGGTCCTCGGGATTGATACCGGGAACAGCAGGCGACCCGAGACTGGGGATCCTGGAAAGAGTATCTGCAGCCACATAAGTTGACCCGGAGAAATGACGAATGTCAATAGAATATTGTGATATGAAATCCAGCTGGAAAATTTCTCGTGGAGAATGACGATCAGATGCGTTGCGAAAAGCATACAGTAATGGCTTGTGATCCATGGAAATGATGAATTCCCGTCCTCCCAGGGCGTGGCGAAAGTGACGGATGGTGGTGTAGACGGCAAGTAACTCACGACCAAATGCGCTGTATTTGGATTCTGCGGAACACAGGCGGCGTGGGTGAAAGGCCAGCGGCTCCCAATCACCGCCCACGGCCTGCTGGAGGAGGCACCCAATTGCGACATCAGAAGTGTCAACGACGATACTAACGGGAGCATGGGGATCCGGGTGACGGAGAAGAACCGCGGACGACAAGGTCTGTTAGAGCTGAGAAAAAGCCTCCTGGGCTTGATCGGTTTAGATGAGGTTTCGTTTCATTTGTGCCCCGGAAAGGGTCGGTGAGCGGTTGCATCAGGGTGGTTCAGAGCGGGATGAACCGGCGGTACAAATTATCAAAGCCGTTAAAACGTTTGAGCTGTTTGAAGGACTGTGGTAGTGGAAATTCAGCAATATCACTGACCTTGGTTTCAGCTGGACGGATGCCGTTGGCGTCGATGATATGAACGGGGAAGAGCAATGACGGCTTCCTTAATTCGGTCTTGGCGGCATTGATGGTGACAACGTGCTCTGCTAACCGCTGGAAGAGCTGTCGAAGGTGGAGCCGATGTTCGGCGACGCTGAGGCCAGCGACAAGAATACCATCGATGTGAGGGTGAAAGAAGGGTAGCCCAAAGGTAACACCGTCAATAAACCGCTGGAACGTTTGGGACGCGTTGCGCAGGCCGAATGACATACGGAAAACCTCGAAGAGACCAAACGGAGTGGTAACGGCGGTTTTTGTAACGTCCTTGTCAGCGACCAGAATTTGATGATAGGCCCGGTTGAGGTCAATTTTTCTGAAAATGTTGGATCCAGCCAGTGCAGAAGTTGTGTCATGGATGTGAGACACAGGATATCGATCTGGAGTTGTGACCTGATTGAGGCAACGATATTCACCACACGGACGCCATTCGCCCGAGGTTTTCTTAAGCATCATTAGCTGTGGAGAGGCCCATGGGCTGTTCAAAGGACGGATGACGCCGCGGTCTACCATTTTCTGGAATTCAAGACGAGCGATGGCCAGTTTGTCCGGGGCTAGGCGACGAGGACGGGCAAGAACAGGAGGTCCTGCGGTACTGATGTGACGTACAACCACAGAGTGCACCGCGGGTGGTTTTCCGGCCCGATGAGAGACGGAAACTCGGCTAACATTTTGGCGAAGGTGTCGTAGGCTTCAGGAGCTACGGAAGGTCGAACAAAAATGAGCAAGCAGACAGATCCAACAAAGGCATGATGAGTCACGGGGTAGGTTAACTTACAAGAAGCCGGATGTAACGAATGGTTAGAATGATGCAGAAAATCAACGCCTAAGGTAGGCAGGGAATCATCAGCAATTACAAACGTCCATTGAAAGAACGATGCAAACCCAGATCTAATTTGAGACGCTTGATACCAAAAGTGGATATGCGAGACCCATTGGCAGCCTGAAGCCTTAAAGTGTTTCTATGCTGACGGTCAGAAGGGTTAGGGGGAATGACACTGATCTGTGTGCCAGTGTGGAACAGAAACTGATAGTGTTAGATGAGGTCGTTGATAAATAGAAGACAACAGGGAGATGGGAAACCAACGAACGCTGCCGTACCTACCGTTGGCCGGCGAGATGCCCTGGTTTTTCCGGGAACGTGCAAGAATGCGTACACTTCCGGGCACTGGCACGATCTCGGTGGTGATACAACACCATGTCCAAGTGTGTGCATCGGGAGAGGCTGGCCTGGGAGGACTGCGAGCGGCAATAGGCCGGCGAGTGCGAGTTGGGGAGCGGCTACGACATGCCGAACGTGACGACTGTATAGCGGTCATGTCCGCCCGAAGGGCACTGAGCTGTGCAGCCATATCTGTGAGAGTCGCCCCCGTGTAGGTCGTGGACGGACGACCAAACCGACTAATTTGGGCAGAGGCGGTTTCCATCAAACGGTCCGCCGCCAAAGCCAGTCTGTCTAGTCAGACTTCATCAACGAGAAGGGCCAAAGTGCATTGTGCTTGTTCGGGTAGCTGCTGCATCCACAATTGTCGCAAAATCATATCTCCAACTTGGATGCCCTTAGCCAGTTGTCGCATACGACGCAGAAGCTGTGAAGGCTTCTGTTCATCGAGGGAAATGCCACCAAGCAGCTGACGAAGACGGTTTGAGTCAGATACACCGGTGCATTCTAGGATAGTCTGGCCAAGCATATCATAAGGCTTGTCCGTGGGTGGGTTGTAGATGACATCCCCGACAACTTCAACAATATTTGAAGGAAGTTCGGCAGTGAGATGCACATACTTCTGTTGCTGTGAGGTGATGCTGGAAGCAGCAACCTGGGTAGGGTTCTGTGGTCCAACGGAGCGTTATTTGAAAATTTGGCGTCGATTTGAATGGGTGCGCGATAACTTATTCGCCATTTTTGGTCAAAGTACAGCAATTTGTACAAAGATACATTACACGGTAACCGACACCTATATTTGAGAATTGTACAGCAAAACGGGGAACTGTACAGCTAAATTTATCATAAGAAGGAATAAGCTTCAATTTTATTTGTATACCTAAATAATGTAGATAGGTTTGGTTTATTCCCCATATATATATATTCCGAATTCGGTACTTAGGAGGCACTTTTGAACGGATGATCTTGATGCAGTAGCGACGTACGGAAAGGGCATGTAAAATCAAGTGAGAAGCAGACACGTGTGTATGTGCTTGAGCCGGCGATGTCTGCGATCGAAAGGACAAAACAACTGTACAATCGGATCAAGCCGTGCAATGTCGTGCAACACGTGATGCAATCTGATTGGTCAGTGCTGTCCAGGATAAAGCATAACAGAAGTCAACTGTGTGCGTGTGTGAACGACTGCGGGCGCGTGTCCATGATTGCATGGAATTCAGATCAAGCGTGTCTGTGTCTGAGAATATGACCGTTCAAGCCGAACACAGCACCACCTCTCCGTTCGCGAAGAGGGAACTCCGTGGGGGGGACAAAGTCATTACAATAACCATCGTATTTTCAGCCACGGTTGTAGTAGTAACAGCAGTAGTAATAGTAAACGTGGAACCAGAAACACTAATCATAGTTGTAGCTGTCGTGTATATACTACTCAGCGAGTAAATGATTTCTTAAAAAGAAACCGAACGGTTGTGGATTAGCGAACGCCGCTATGCCCGAGAGACTAAACGCAGTAAGGTAAACAACAGCATGCAAACCACATGATTGCTCCTCCGTCTGAATGTTGACTGTCTTCAAGTGGACAAGAAAGTTTTATTTGCAAAGAAGCATGTTTGTAGCAAAAGTAATTGGAATATTGGTTCACGCATCGTTCGCCACTCGTTACTGATATCAGACTGATCGTAATCCAATAGATTAAATGTAGAGCATCTGCCCGGGAAGCCGAATGTTGCTGGTTTGATACACGGCGCCAGCCGTCGAAGTTATTTGTGAAAGTTTTCGATGGTTATACCGTCAATAATGTTGAATATATGCATTTAAATTGCGAGCTACATAAATATTTTTCATAGTGCATTGGGCCACACTTAGCAATGGGCTTCTCGTTCGATTGGGAAGTGACTGGTGGGGTTCTTCCAGTAATTTTTAGACAGGTGGTCGTGTCTATCATTTGAATAAAGGATCAGGCATAATTCGATTGTAAGTTGTTTTCTGACGTCAGACTTGTCCTACCTCTGTAACTCAGATAGCAGTGAATCTGCCCGGTGAGCGGATTATCGCTGAGTGGAAACTGGCTGACCGAGGTCGAGTTTGGTCTGTGCCATATGTCATCGGTTATTCCAATATATGATTTAAGAATCTCGTGAAAGTTACGAATCGTATGCATATATTTCAATAAGCATCGGATCATGCTCTGCAGGGTGATGTTCATCCAATTGAGAAATCACCGATCAGACCTGACCAATGATTCAGAGGTGGAGGATTTCTGTGTATAATTCTAATGGTGATTCAAGCATCACTCCAGACTCACTTGAGTTATTCGCGCTCGTATGGCCGCACCCCGATAGCCTAGTCGGTAGAGCGTCAGTCCTGTAAGCGGAATGTCGATGGGTCAATACTTGTTGAGAGCGGTCGAGATTTGTTTCAGAAAAGTTAATTTTTTTCCCCAGTGTACGTTTGAAGATCCTCGTATCAGTTATGATCTGTATGAACATATTTTCGTGTGCATTGGACCGGTTCCAGCGGAGTGCTGTGCTTCCAATCTTGAAATTGCCGTCAAGGCTTGCTCAGTGATTCTTAAGAGAACCTGTTGAGATTTGTTTGTAATACTTTTCAATGTAAAATCCATTATATATTGCTGAGGATCCTTGTGTCAGTTTAGAATAGAATGAATATATTTCAACGGGAATGTTCCCGACCAGCCTTGTACGGTGATTCATACGAGGACAGTTGCTTTTTACCGTTGGAATGGTGTTTGAAGCACTATTCAAGAGTCGCATGCGTTATTCACCGCAGAATGGCCGTACGGAGATAGCCCAGGTGGTACAACATCAGCCCGGCAAGCGGAATATTGTTTATTGCATGCATACTCCGGGTGTTCGTTTTTCAGCGTGAAATTTTGTGTTTTCATATCATAATTTATACATGAACCTCAAGTCAGTCGTAAATACTATAAATATATGTCAGTGTGCATTTAAGCAGCTTCAGCCGCGTGCTCCCCGTTCGATTTTGGCTTGAATATTGACTTTTGGCCAGTGATTCACACGAGGACGGTTACTATGTTCCATTTGAATGGCTTCTAAAGCGTCACTGGATAATCACTGGCGTTATTTACACCAGACTGGCTGTACCGCGATAGCTGGGCCGATAGCCTATCTATTTGTTAAGCGTTATTTCGCCGGTTCAATGTCGTTTTCTTGTACCCGGATCTCGATCAATTCCTTCAAGGCATCTTTCGCCAACCCTAATCATATCCACTTTTTTCATCGTGAGGAACTATTAGTTCGACGTTTCACAAAATGCAGCTCTCAACTGGTACCGCATTTGTTTAAGGGGGGGGGGCTTCTTTAGAACTCTGTACCGATTTTCACACCCTGGCATCAAATTTTCGGTTAAACTCCTAACTGAGCGTTTTGTGAGGCCATATATAAATCGTTGGATAGACAAGTATTTTGGGGGGGGGGAATTCCAAAGAGCCGAGTTACCCCGGCACGTTTGTCACACCAGATTGATGTTTTCATCCAGGGGATTCACTTATGTGGTCACACGTATCAACGGTTTTTCTAAGTGGGCTGGGGCGGTACCTCTAAGCGACTGCTCATCAAAAACAACAGCTTGTGCTTTCCTAGAACGACGGGTAGCCCCACTTTGAGGCCCCGCGATTTTACATCTCGATCATGGAACATATTTCCTAGGATCTTTTGCTTCCCTGGTGCAAACAGTGAGAACTATGATGCACTATTCAGCTGCTAGCGATTGAGCGTTTCCATAGGCGACTCACGGCAGCTTTAAGAGCTCACAAAAACCCGTCTTGGGAATAGACTCTTCCTTCTGCCTTGTTAAGCAAACGCCGTCCTGTGAAGGCCGACCTGCATTCAACGCCGAACGAATTATTGTTTGGGTGTCACCCTCGGCCGCCCGGAGGAACTGGTTGCACAAAACTTCCGCAGTCTTTTACTTATTCCGAATTCACCGAACGAGTGACCTGCGCGCAACATCGAATAAGGAACACAGCATACCACTGCACATGCCTAAGGAGCTGTCCACCTGCACACACATCTTGCTTACGGACAGTACATGCCAGTCGCTTCAGGCTCCTTATTTAGTTCCGAGTTCGACAGCGGAAAGAAAAGTGTCATACCATGGACCTTGAGGGTAAACGAGAAACTGTTTTCATAGACAAACTAAAACCGGCTTTCATGGAGGTAGAAAAGCCATGTGGCCCACCGCAACGATGTTCAGCACCAAATACCGCACCTGCACCTTGGACTACAGCATCATCAAGCACCAATCTAACGAATCACGAACCGCCGGTACGGCGCGACCGTCGTGGTCGAGTCGTGCAAAGACCCGTATGTTTAATAGACACCGCTTCTATTATACCTGAAAATGAGTGAGATTTTATTGTTACCATCATTTTTTCCGAAAAAATAAAAAGAATAAGCTTTTATACAGTTTCTTTTAGTTTTCTCTGCACACCGAGCAGCTTTGGGCGATCACTCATGAACTCGTTTTCATGTACTTTCCGCTCGCCCCTTTGAGCTTGTTTTGCAAATAAGGGTTCTTTTGTCAACAATCCACCTATCTGCGACGAGAATGGGTGCGTGGAGAAGAGCGGTCACTCTTATACCACCGTCTGTACGCATGTGAAGGCTTTGGTACACCTAGGCCTTCTTCTGGCAACCCCGACCAGCATTGGACTAGCAAGCAACCCGTTGCGACAAATCTGCCTACCCGACTCGAGGAAGAGCATTTTTACCCACCACGAATATCGAGGAAATTATCGAGCCACAAAGCAATCCTGCAGAAGAACAAATGCATCAATCCAAATTTTCTCCCTGCATCTCCAAAACACGATAGGCTACTGGTTGTCCACATCCTATTTATCACAGTCAATCTTTGGTCGTTATTCTTAATTGTGACATTTTCTTCATGAGAAATAAACACTGTCACAATTTGACATTTCGTAGGCATCTCTCCCAGTCTTCTAGGGGGAGGTTGTGTATTGATGTTGCAATAATTTCCGGCAGTCACAATCTTTATTGCCAGCCGATGTATAAACTTTTTTATCACTCCAAAACAAGCAGTCCCTGATTCGACCGCCAAGATGACACACGCACTTGTGAGTCCCCCTTGATTGTTTCTCGTTCTGTACTCTATGCTCTGCAGGTACGCATAAACCTCTCTGTGACTCGACTCTGGCTTGACTAACTTCTGGCAAAGCATCATTCGATTTATGTCTAGTTATCTACCGCGTCCGTGTGGCATTTATCTCGTTAGCCATGAGCGCTATACTACGAACCTAGCAGCTATTTTCTGTTACCTATGTAGACGTATGCCAGCCGGAGGTCGGTTATTAAATGAAGTGGTTTTTAGGCAGGCGTAGAACTTCACAGCAGCCGGAGTGAGCAGACTGTAAAGAAACGCATATGTCAGTCTTGAGGAAAACGTGAGCACGGTCTTGGAGATGTGGATGGGCGCATACCGTCGTGTTTCTTTCCCGTGCCGCGGAAAAGTGGAATTCACACATCTGGTTAGTTAGTCTGGCAACGTAATCAGCCTAACGGAGAGTGAAAATGAACTTTGGAGTTATCGTTTCACCAGAAAGGCGAAGTGCGCAACCTAATGTGAGGTCAGTTGGTGTGGTAGCAGATCGGCCTTAGGCGAGTCGCAGCAACCTAGGAGTACTACTGATAGTGATTCACGCCAGTATGGGTTTCCGTGAGCTGCTAAGGCTTCCGTGAGTTGCCGGTAAAAACGGTCTGCCGTATCGTTTTCTGACGGGTGGTAGACTGTGGGATGAATGCGACAGGTGCCTAAACGTTCTATGAAACTACTAAAGGCTCCCTCGGATTGCGAGCCGCGGTCCGTGGTAACCCCTACCGGACAATTACATGATGCTTCCCAGTGCTCTAAGAAAACCGTGTAAGCTGTTTCGCTGACTGCGCTGTGCTTAGGTACATTTAAGTGCCATCTGGTGAAGCTGTCTGTGCAAGTGAGGAAGTACAAGATAACTTTCGGTGGACGCAAAGGCCCTACGAAGTCAGCATGCACGTGTTGGAAACGGGAGTCGACGGATGAGCTTTTCGATAGTGGATTTTTTGTGTCCGTGCGCTTTGTTAGTTTTTAAACTGAAAGCAGGTTCGGTGGGTCACCGTCTTTATTCAGCTTCCAATGGATTCCTCACTATCCTGTAACCTATATTCTCATTGGAAATAAGGCCGTTTTCGTAAGAAGGGCTTCAAGTCACTTCGAACCACAAATACAATCTCTACAGTGGGCCCAGTTGTTCTCCCAAACTTGGAGCAGGTCCACTATACGGAGTGTTGACTTTCCCCGCCAACAATTCTGACTTTGATGCTACTGTACAAACCTCCACGGTAATTGCTCCTTGAATTAGAGTCCGACGCGAGCATCCAAATTCAAGATTCTTTGAGGTTCGGGGGGTCAGGCCAACCAAATTTTCGTGGAAAATGTGGGTCAGAGGCCATGAGAAAAAATCAATACACGCGTCAGTCAGCGGCGGCTCAAGGCCGATTTCCCATGTATGGTTCAGTGAATGAGCAGGTTCTGCACAGAACTTTAACGGAAAACAAATTTGAGGCGAGGGTAGGAGGTCAGATCAGTCTTGAGCTAGCACCTCGAGCTTGGATGATCAGTCGATTACAAGTGTATTCTTTAAGTCATGCTCTCCTGCTCGCACGCAATACTCCTGGTCTACTTGAAAAGGATCTGACCTAACTTCACCGCGATTTGGCTATTACCAGTCATATTTCCTTCTTTCCAGTAGGCTCTCTTATCTCTCAAATTTATGACATTCATATTTTGGCCCGTGAAAGTTCCTTGCTGATAGCACACACCCCTCCCCTATGAATAATCTGCATTCCGATCACACTCCTCAACACTTTTCGTATTTAGGCTTGTTTCGTCCTGAACGAATATCTGACGCAACTCTACAGTAAACTATTTAGCACGTGTTTTGATAGACAAAGTGAATGTCAGAGAAGAAGGTAGCATGGAGTCCGTTTGCTGAACCAGTTCTTTCCAGCTCAGATTATATCCAGCTCATTTAAAGTTGGAAATAACTGTAGTATGCGAGATGCAGTGTCTTCCTTGGGGATTGCTCGTGTCCGATCTGCAAATACAGAAAGAAAACTCGGTGAGTCGGAGCTCAGTAAGTGCATCAGCAAGCATCAACACTTACACCGATAAAGGTGGGAGTGGCGATCTGTCTGAGCGTATTACATAACCAGAGTTGGTAGCTTTCTGCGGTCCAACAACGAGCTATTTAGGATTTTGAGGCCAGTTTAAAAGGGTGCGCGATAGCTGATTCGAATGTTGGTGAATAGTACAGCTAAATGCGCAATGATACAACTCGTGCTGAATTATTTTTAAACTGAACATTATTTCACGTATGCACTGATTATCTCTTATTCGTGCATAGTACATTCCCAAAACCACTTAAGTATTTCCACAACCTATTTGGGACAGTAGATACGGCTATTTACATGATGTCTTTTGGTGAGCAAAGAGCGTACAATTCATAAATACTTAAATTTGTTGTCTGGAGCCTAATTTAAGACACCTCAGTGATTATACTGAAATTACGCCTTCTCGAAATTTACTAGTGATCCATGATTTGAATGCCCACTGAAGGCTACAAAACGTTCTTTTTACAGAAAACTGGTGGTGGTGGAAGTATCTGCAACGGAATCTATTCTTCGTAACCTGTACTTGAGTCACTGTAATCTGGTTCATAACTATGGCAGCGTACTCCCACAACAAGACATGCCAAAGGCTTCCGCTACCCCGTTATTGCTTAGCAATAGCAAAGTTAGTGCGGCCATTCTGACCATTTAACTTGGTCCTTACGGGTTCATTATGAATCTCCTCACGCTGAACAATCTACTTTAGTCATTCCGAGCATAATTCCGACAGCTATGGGATTTCTCACGTCAAATTGTCCGCGGGCCACCGACCATCAGCGGCAGCACCGCCAGCGAGAACGGTCTCGAGGGTCAGTGGAGGCTACGCTGGCGAACCTGTTTATATACTAAATATTGGTAATTTAAAACAAATTTTCGCAACGAAACTGAGGACACCATTCTTATTTTCCGCATATAAAACTTCATAACATTCAACCTTTTTCTCTAGTTTGCTTGCTTAACGCCAGTCTCATGAACAATAAGGTTAGACCACAAGACACCATCAACCAAAGTCTGGCTGAAATATGAGGTGGTTACCGTGTTGAAGCCCTCAGTACAGTACAAAACCATCCACCCAGCCCGCCTAGTAAAGTATGCCAATGACGTTGTTTCGGATTGGTCTCTCTTCCAGCAGTTCGGATTAAGTGTGTTTCATGAACATATTGGACATATCCAGAAATTTTCTGAGCAGTCTGGTGTTCTGTTAAACAAAGCCAAATGTCAACAGTGCACTTCCCGCATAACGGTCGCACCATTACCTATACTCCTCTTACATGACTGAGCCACGTGAAATATTTTGACGTAAATTTACGAACGAACTTGCACTGGTTTACACGTTGAAAATAATGTTGGAAAATTACGTAGATTTTCCCTTTAAAATTCGTAAACTTCGACCGTTTATTGCTTCACAATCTGTCATTTCTTCCTTAGTACACCAGCGTATATTTTCCGTAATCCCATATTGTTCTCCCGTAATTTTTCCTGATCTGCTGAAAATAGGACGGCATCACCCTTAGTAGAGGTATGAGAATCGCTAGTCTTGTTTCTGGTATAGCATTAAAAGACATTACACCCGACTTACCTGGTAACCACATAACGTAGCGGCTTCGCAGACACCAAACTCATTAAAATGCAGTTGCGAGCTGAGAGCTTAGGCGCGCCTTGTTTACCAATAAACATTTTCATTTAGATTTATTTGGGAATGACAACCGCTCCTCAGGAGCAACCAATTTTGGTGCCAGATCCTCCTCCAGCTATAGACAATTTTCCTTTTCGAATCTTTCTTCTCAGCCACGCAAAGTAGCTTATGGTCAGGACAAAAGTACTTAAAAGTACCTTCACTCATCCACACCCGACCTTGCCAGTGCGGTACTATAATCTCCTTCGGTCGGACACATGAGCCTATCTTAGAAGCCCTGCAGGACATTTGGGTGATCCTCAACAGTCATCCATTGAGGTACGCAACTGGCTTAGCAAACGTTGTCCAGGCTTTTCAATAGGTCAGAAATTCGGTCTAGCATCGGTTCCTTCAATCAACTGGTTGCTTGAAATCTGATTTGTTTAAGTCCACCTGGTATCTGAAAGGTCTAGCTCATCAAAACCTACGTCACTCTACGAAACAAACAGCAAGGCTCGCTCCAGCTCATCAGCTCTGATCATTAGCTCGTTCAATCTGCCTTCTCCTGTCACTTATACAGGGCAACCAATGTAACTGCTCAAACCCATCAATCGCTGTCGTTCTGCGTCTCCATTCGCTGGACGGGAATCGGGTCCGCAAATCGTGCTCACGACTAAATTATTAAGCCCGTTCCAAGTTAATAATAAATTGTTTTATGTATATCGTCCATGCCCTTCAGCGTTCCTCCCATTTTCGTTGTGCACATACTTATTGAGGTTTTACTGGTATTGACTTCGGTTTACCACCGTATATTTGTTTTACTGTTTATTTGATATGGATGACGCTAAGTTAACTATGTCCGAGCCTGCCGTGCCTGAAACGCCCTCTATTGAGCCCAGTGAAGGAGTTACCGTTTATTCCGGGTAATCCCTTCCTTTGGCTGACTCATCAGGAAGCACAGTTTGCCGGATAGTGTCTTGTGGTCCAACCTTAATGATGGCCAAATTGGCGTTATTCGTGAATACTGAAGAAAGTAGTTCGAGCTGATGAAGCCATTTTTGCGGAAAATAAGAATGGTGTTCCTACTTTCGCGGCGGCTTTTGTTGACGTTAGCCACTTCGTAGTATATAAGGGTTGCGCAAGGCTGTTACCGCTCAGACCTGTTGACTGTCGTGGCCGTTGCACGTGCTTTCGTTGATAACTCCGAGAGTTTCTCCAGACATGTAAAAGATGCCTATAAATTGTTCAGCAGCAAACGTTCACCTCGCTTTACGTGCATGAGAGTGTTAGTGCTGAGAACTGGCTTTGTACGCATCCGAGTGCACTGCCGAAAAATTTCCCATACTACCGGGTTAAATTTTGCTGCGTGCACAATCGACGCGGAAATAGGACAGCCATCAGGTATGCAACGCACGGTAAACCTATCCTTACTTTCAGATATCACAATACTCAATGCCCGGCCTTCGTGAGGATCCGTGCCGTCGGAAAGCAATACGAAGTCGCTGGTCAGCGTCTGCTGCATAACCATGATTTCCATCTAATCGGCGATAGATTCTGCCGTCGTAATAGGCGTTTGACTCCCGAACAAGAGCCACACATATTAGAACTGATGGGCACTTTCAGCAAATCCAGTGAAATATGTGAATACGCTCGCCAAAAGTTCAACCGATTGTTCACAGTAAGGGATATTTACTACTTGAGGGCCAAGGCGAATGCCGTAGATGACCTTAGTGATGTGCTGAAGGTTCAACAACTAATGATTGGAAAGGGTAATTTACGAATCATATCGCGAGAAGACGTAGTCAAGTTCGCGCTTCACATTCTACAGACCGTGAAGTCTCTGGCTGATAAATATAGTGAGGTACTGCTGGCGGATGCCACCCACCAGCTGAACGGCGGTGGCCACCTTCTTTGGCGCTGCATGCTGATAGACGATAGTGGCCTAGATCGTTCAGTTTTCTACGTCCTGCTTCCTAACGAGAGCGGTGCAAGTTATTTGCGTGCAATCACCGAAATGAGAGCCAGGTTACCGGTGACCGCGAACGTGAAGACCATTAAATTAGATCGAAGCTTAGCGCAGTACAATGGATTTGCTGTTACGTACACAGGAGCAGAATTTGTTTTTTGTCGGTTCCACGTTCTTAGGGATTTGAAGCGTCACCGTTATCGCTTGCATGGCTTGTCCTTAAATGACAAACAGCGCGTCCATCAGTGGATGCGAAATTTGGTTTACGCCTCAAATAAAGTGATATTCGATAGATTTAAGGCCGCTATTCTTGGCCGTAGTGCAGAGGCCATGAACTACTTGAACCGAACTTGGTTGCCATATGAAGCAATGTGGGCGGGTTATAGTGTAATGAATAAGAAAACCTTCGGTACGTATACTACCAACAGGGTAAAGGTTGAGAATCGCCACCTAAAGGAAGGGCTATCTGCCAGATCGTCTCTGGTAGATGTTTTCACTAGAAATTTAAAACAAACGGAGGATTTAGATGAAGCTAGGCGCCGTAGACTAAGTAAGCAGTTAGTTGGTTCCTTCCGATCGTCTGCTGGAATGGATAAGTACTCAGGGTTTTTGACCCGGTTAAGCACCATCGCTCGTGTAGCACTTGAGAAACTCATGCGTTTGCATCAGGTTAGGAGCACTGTTCCCATTGACGGCAGATGGTTTCTCATGTGCAGTCGGCCACGTAAAGTGACTGTTAGGATGGGTCTTTACCCTAGTCGCACTTGTTGCTTCTTTAAACAGTGGTCGATTTCATGCGGTCATATTTTGCATGTGACTGACAAAATAGGATATGAATTCCATAGAGTAGCCGTGGGTTGATGGGCTGTGGACGTTCGGCTTCCGTTGTCGTTTGGAATGCCAACAACGTTGTTGGCGGGAGTAGGCGAAATTGCGCCCCCGTACTACCCTAGTCACAAGTTGTCCGTCAGCGAAGACGTCGGGAAGGATATATCGGTCGCTTTAGGAAGCTTGGGTAACGATGAATGGGTACGTTTTGTCTGTCAGCTGAAGAACTCAGCAACAGTCATAGGGTCCGGACGAGATTTTTACATAAGCTGCATTGACGAAGCTACCAACACAACGGTAGACTTGGGCAGCCTTCACACTGGTAATAGGTACCTGGGTAAAGTGGGTGGCACAAGATGTACGCATACGGTTAGACAAATACACAGCACGTCACGAGCACTGGTCGTTCCTACTTCCTCAAAACGTAAGGCGAAAGTAGTGCTTAGAAACACGGATGAACAAGACATCCAGCTGATAGAGCATCCTTTGCAGCTGGTACAGTTTAGACGTTTGCATACTACAACCTCCGCACAATACCGGATCCAGGGGAAAAGGCGCCGTCTGGAAAGGCCGCATTCACCGATCGTGGAAAATGAGTGCAGTGTCTGTCATCTTCAGGATCCCGAAGTGGATTTAGACAAGGAAACCGAGTGGGTGCAGTGCAGCTGTTGCCCGCGTTGGACGCATTATCAGTGTGCAAATTTCGGAAACGATGAGAACCACGTTTGCATCCACTGTCTGGCTGATGAAAAATAAGTGAGTTACAATTACCATTTTCAATATGCCATGAACAAAGTAAAAGCAGATAATAATTGTTTCCATTTCCACTTTACAGAGAGAACACGGCAAAACATTACAACGTCGAGGGTGCTGGACGCTGTTCGATCCGCCGTTGTGACCGTAGAACTTCGTCACGGAAGTGTGCATGAAAGGATCATTTTGTACCATTGAACCACCATCTTTCAATACGATTCTTATTCTTCACTTTGTCCTCCATTTTGCATTCGCTACGGAATGGGTCCATCTGTTGGGTGCAACGTATTACAATGTGGGTGGTTTATGTGCAGGCAGGTGGGTCTAATGGGCGTCGCGCTTCAGCTCGCGTAATTAGAGGTCAGCTTAGTTGCGTGCAATCTAAAAATATTGCGGTCAGGGAAACAAGATCGTTCGGGCAGGAGTCGATCGACTAATTCCAGAAAAGTAGTCCCCATACATATCGGATCCTCATTGTGGTTATATATATATATTTATATATTTATATAAGTATACATATATAAATGTGTATATACGGATCTATGCACACGTAAGTACATATATATATATATATATAATATATATACATATATATAAACTTCAGTATATACACAAGCATGCATTCATATATATATATATATATATATATATATATATATATATATATATACATATATATGTAATTACGTGTGCGTGGATCCGTATACACATATATATATATACCTATATAAATATATATACATGTAAATAGATAAATATACAAATATGTACCTACGTGGGCATATATGCTTATAAACATATATATATATATGGGGAATAAACCAAACCTATCTACATTATTTAGGTATACAAATAAAATTGAAGCTTATTCCTTCTTATGATAAATTTAGCTGTACAGTTCCCCGTTTTGCTGTACAATTCTCAAATATGGGTGTCGGTTACCGTGTAATGTATCTTTGTACAAATTGCTGTACTTTGACCAAAAATGGCGAATAAGTTATCGCGCACCCATTCAAATCGACGCCAAATTTTCAAATAACGCTCCGTTGGACCACAGAACCCTACCCAGGTTGCTGCTTCCAGCATCACCTCACAGCAACAGAAGTATGTGCATCTCACTGCCGAACTTCCTTCAAATATTGTTGAAGTTGTCGGGGATGTCATCTACAACCCACCCACGGACAAGCCTTATGATATGCTTGGCCAGACTATCCTAGAATGCACCGGTGTATCTGACTCAAACCGTCTTCGTCAGCTGCTTGGTGGCATTTCCCTCGATGAACAGAAGCCTTCACAGCTTCTGCGTCGTATGCGACAACTGGCTAAGGGCATCCAAGTTGGAGATATGATTTTGCGACAATTGTGGATGCAGCAGCTACCCGAACAAGCACAATGCACTTTGGCCCTTCTCGTTGATGGAGTCTGACTAGACAGACTGGCTTTGGCGGCGGACCGTTTGATGGAAACCGCCTCTGCCCAAATTAGTCGGTTTGTTCGTCCGTCCACGACCTACACGGGGGCGACTCTCACAGATATGGCTGCACAGCTCAGTGCCCTTCGGGCGGACATGACCGCTATACAGTCGTCACGTTCGGCATGTCGTAGCCGCTCCCCAACTCGCACTCGCCGGCCTATTGCCGCTCGCAGTCCTCCCAGGCCAGCCTCTCCCGGTGCACACACTTGGACATGGTGTTGTATCACCACCGAGATCGTGCCAGTGCCCGGAAGTGTACGCATTCTTGCACGTTCCCGGAAAAACCAGGGCATCTCGCCGGCCAACGGTAGGTACGGCAGCGTTCGTTGGTTTCCCATCTCCCTGTTGTCTTCTATTTATCAACGACCTCATCTAACACTATCAGTTTCTGTTCCACACTGGCACACAGATCAGTGTCATTCCCCCTAACCCTTCTGACCGTCAGCATAGAAACACTTTAAGGCTTCAGGCTGCCAATGGGTCTCGCATATCCACTTTTGGTATCAAGCGTCTCAAATTAGATCTGGGTTTGCATCGTTCTTTCAATGGACGTTTGTAATTGCTGATGATTCCCAGCCTACCTTAGGCGTTGATTTTCTGCATCATTCTAACCATTCGTTACATCCGGCTTCTTGTAAGTTAACCTACCCCGTGACTCATCATGCCTTTGTTGGATCTGTCTGCTTGTTCATTTTTGTTCGACCTTCCGTAGCTCCTGAAGCCTACGACATCTTCGCCAAAATGTAAGCCGAGTTTCCGTCTCTCATCGGGCCGGAAAATCACCCGCGGTGCGCTCTGTGGTTGTACGTCACATCAGTACCGCAGGACCTCCTGTTCTTGCCCGTCCTCGTCGCCTAGCCCCGGACAAACTGGCCATCGCTCGTCTTGAATTCCAGAAAATGGTAGACCGCGGCGTCATCCGTCCTTTGAACAGCCCATGGGCCTCTCCACAGCTAATGATGCTTAAGAAAACCTCGGGCGAATGGCGTCCGTGTGGTGAATATCGTTGCCTCAATCAGGTCACAACTCCAGATCGATATCCTGTGCCTCACATCCATGACACAACTTCTGCACTGGCTGGATCCAACATTTTCAGAAAAATTGACCTCAACCGGGCCTATCATCAAATTCTGGTCGCTGACAAGGACGTTACAAAAACCGCCGTTACCATTCCGTTTGGTCTCTTCGAGGTTTTCCGTATGTCATTCGGCCTGCGCAACGCGTCCCAAACGTTCCAGCGGTTTATTGACGGTGTTACCTTTGGGCTACCCTTCTTTCACCCTCACATCGATGGTATTCTTGTCGCTGGCCTCAGCGTCGCCGAACATCGGCTCCACCTTCGACAGCTCTTCCAGCGGTTAGCAGAGCACGTTGTCACCATCAATGCCGCCAAGACCGAATTAAGGAAGCCGTCATTGCTCTTCCCCGTTCATATCATCGACGCCAACGGCATCCGTCCAGCTGAAACCAAGGTCAGTGATATTGCTGAATTTCCACTACCACAGCCCTTCAAAAGCTCAAACGTTTTACTGGCTTTGATAATTTGTACCGCCGGTTCATCCCGCTCTGAACCACCCTGATGCAACCGCTCACCGACCCTTTCCGGGGCACAAATGAAACGAAACCTCATCTAAACCGATCAAGCCCAGGAGGCTTTTTCTCAGCTCTAACAGACCTTGTCGTCCGCGGTTCTTCTCCGTCACCCGGATTCCCATGCTCCCGTTAGTATCGTCGTTGACACTTCTGATGTCGCAATTGGGTGCCTCCTCCAGCAGGCCGTGGGCGGTGCTTGGGAGCCGCTGGCCTTTCACCCACGCCGCCTGTGTTCCGCAGAATCCAAATACAGCGCATTTGGTCGTGAGTTACTTGCCGTCTACACCATCATCCGTCACTTTCGCCACGCCCTGGGAGGACGGGAATTCATCATTTCCATGGATCACAAGCCATTACTGTATGCTTTTCGCAACGCATCTGATCGTCATTCTCCACGAAAAATTTTCCAGCTGGATTTCATATCACAATATTCTATTGACATTCGTCATTTCTCCGGGTCAACTTATGTGGCTGCAGATACTCTTTCCAGGATCCCCAGTCTCGGGTCGCCTGCTGTTCCCGGTATCAATCCCGAGGACCTGGCACGAAGTCAGCAGGATTCTGAGTTTCAACAGACCATTCATGATACAAGTCTGCGAGTGCGGGCTTTGCCTCTTCCGTCATCTTCTGGCACTATCCTCTGCGACACCACTTTGGATCACCCAAGGCCAATCGCACCACTTTCACATCGCCGTCCTGTTTTCGACGTGTTGCACGGTCTATCCTATTCGGGTATCAAGGCCAAACGCAAACTGGTCAGTGCCCGGTTCGTTTGGCCAAGCCTGGATCGCGACGTTCGTGAGTGGGCACGTAACTGCATTGCTTGTCAGCGAGCCAAAATTCAGCGACATACTACCAGTCCGGTCGGATCTTTTGGGACTTCAGACTCCCGTTTCGCTCACGTGCACGTCGACCTTGTGGGACCCTTGCCACAATCCCGAGGTATGATCTATCTACTCAATTGTATTGATCGTTCCACTGGTTGGCCCGAGGTCATACCCATTCCGGGTGTATCCAATGAAACTGTCGCCCGTGCGTTCATGGAACACTGGATTTTCCGTTTTGGTTGTACTACCACAGTAACCACCGATCGAGGAGCTCAGTTCGAATCTGCCACTTTTGACAATCTCCTCCAACTGACTGGCACTGAGCGTATTCTCATCACAGCTTGTCTTCCCCAGGCAAATGGCTTAGTTTTCACTGGCACCCAAAAACCTCGATCAGTGCCCACAGCAATCCTCAGTGGATGGACGCCTTACCACCGGTGCTATTGGGCATTCGCAATACGCTGATCAGCGAGACGCCCTTCACACCTGCGTCTATGACATTTGGCACCACCGCTCGTCTTCCCGGTTAAATTGCCACGCCCGAGGTGAGTGCACCTATCCCAAGCCCTGGAGATTACACTCAAAGTCTCATGATCTACACGCGGCAGAAGATTGGTATTCCTGTCCGTTCGGCATCCCGGCCGTCGTTTATCCTCAGTGCACGCACGTTTTTCTGCGTACGCCGAGCCGTCGTTCGTTGACTCCAGCATATTCTGGCCCACACAAAGTCATTCGGCATTTAGAGAAAACGTTCAACATCGATCTCAACGGTCATCAAGAGACCGTCAGCATCGACCACCCTAAGCCAGCATTCGTCGACCCGGAAACCCAGCCTACGGCGATTCCCGCCGATGGCCAAAGCACGGGCGTTTGCCCGACTCCAACAACGTCTAGCCCCAACGTGCGTGAGTCACAGGTCGAACCCCCATCACGTTCCACCAGGTCTGGTAGGCACGTTCCTTTCCTTGTCAGACTCGTTGACTGTACTGTTCTTACATAGATGTTCTTTTTTCTGGTACTATAATCTCCTTCAATCGAAAACATGAGCCTATCTTAGAAGCCCTGCAGGACATTTGGGTGATTCTCAACAGTCATCCATTGAGGTACGCAACTGGCTTAGCAAACGTTGTCCAGGCTTTTCAATAGGTCAGAAATTCGGTCTAGCATCGGTTCCTTCAATCAACTGGTTGCTTGCAATCTGATTTGTTTAAGTCCACCTGGTATCGGTAAGGTCTAGCTCATCAAGACCTACGTCTGTAATGACATTAGCTCTCTGTTTCATTACCTTTCACGCCTATATACCAACCAGTCCGGTCCACAAGAACCTCCCAACGAGACTAAACTCCAGTGAATCTCTTCTTACCTTTCGTGTTACGCCCGTCCCTGGGACTCCCGGCGTCCAGGATGTTGATACACTTTTTGCCTAATATACGCGTTCTGCTGGTGTCTGTGTTCTTCCTGTGAGTGAGCGGCCTGAGAACGGTGTGTTGGACGTCAACCCAGTGTTTGTTTACCAAATACTAACACCGAGTTTATCTCGGATTCACTTTAGACCGATCGTCATCTCGCCTACTCACCCAGATCCGCCTTGCCCGTTACGCGTCATGCTACGCAACAAACGGCAAGGCGCGCTCCAGATCTAAGCTCGCAATTGCATTTTATTAAGTTTGGTGTCTGTGAAGCCGCTACAGTAGTAGCATTCCAGTCCTTTCTTATATTAGTGTTGTTTTAACACAGGTTGGTGGTTTGCATCGGTTGGTGATCGCTGAGCTTCGCCTTTGGTCGTAAACGTTTGCGACCTAACCGCCAAGCTCAGCGATCACCAACCGATACAAAAATTATAGCATCTATTTCATTTGCTGGAAAGATCTTTGAAGACTGTTCACATCCACTACATTGCAATCTTTCTCTGAGCCAATCACACCCGCTAACCCGCTCCGTGTTTCCACCGCTTCTCTCAAAGTTATCGCTGTACAGAACTTCCGTAGTTCTTTCCCTTACACATGTTTCCACAATCAAGGATGAATTTTTATCTGAAACGCTAGCCCGTCTTCATATTTCTTCTCTCAACAGCTGAAAATTACGTAAAAACTTGTTCCAGAAAAGTGTAATGATAATAATAATAATGATAATAGCCATTATTATGGTTATTATTATTGCAATTATAATGGGAGAGATCAGACAACCAGCATGGCCTCGTTAGTCTTGGAATTCAACCTAGTAGAACCCTGACGAACTGTAATCTGTCTTTCTGTGATTTTTTCTTCCCTGGTTCAAGAATTCTGAATTTACGCGAAGAAATGAGAAGGAAAATACCTCAGAAGAAATACTGTTTGAATACGTATAACGAACAAAGGTTTTTATTCAAATAATGCGGATTCTGTTAACTTCAGCTGACACAAACGGTGGGAAATCTCACTCCACATTTTGGCGTTCAGTGAGTGTGATAACTTTCCGTCTTCATATTCAGTGGCCATAAGAATCGAGAAATATACCGGATCCTTTTTGTCGGAAAGATCCGATACAAATGTCTGAATCTTGTTCTGCAGTCGTTCACGCTCAGTCAACAACCTCTGCAATTCCATTGCAATAAGTTGTTTGTGATCCCTCTTCAAACCCCGTTTATCCCAATGTTTATGTCCTTCCGTACTCCCATTCTTTGTGATGTTAGGTATAAAAGGGAGAGGTGACGAAAAATGAGGTGTATTCCAGCGAATGGAACTGACAGAGAGATAATTTCGTTCAATGGGAATGGACCTTCGGTTGATTCGATTTTCCGAAGATATTTTCTTCTTTGGATTGTTACCCAATCTGATGGTCGGCGAGAGTGCAAAAATGCAAAGGTAATGACTTATGTGGTTGCGCACAATTTAAACATTAACTTTGTGAAATAATTAGTCTCCTGTGAAAATGCGCGTTCATCCGAAGCCTAGGTGAAAGTGGTCGGAAGGGAGATTTGTGGGTTTGTCAGAGTACACGATTCATTGCCTCTTGAAAGATTATTATATTTCAAGTCAATTCCGTAACTGCGTTTGCACCCAAAAGGGTGGGTTTTTAGCCTTTTAGATCACTTTTGTAGATAAGAAACTATAAAATATGTACAAGTTCGACGAGAGAAAAAAGAGTAAAAGGGGTTTATTGTCCGACTTTCGAGCCCTTTTTTGATTTTAAAGTACCGGATTTGCTTGATCCAGCTTATCCAGGAGAGTCAGTATTTTGGTCGAACGCACGACTTGTTGACTCAATTCCCGTCCAGCGAATAAAGACGCAGAACGACAGCGATTGATGGTTTTTGTACTTGTATTGATTGCCCTGTATGAAGTACAGGAGAAGGGAGGCTGATCTAGCTAATCACCAGAGCTGATGAGCTGGAGCGCGCCTTGCTGTTTTGACGTAGTGTGACGAAGGTTCTTCTTCTTTTTCACGTGTTCTTATTTTCACACCGGTGGACTTAAACAAAGCGCGCTTAAGCTCTAAGCTCGCAATTGTATTTTATTGAATTTGGTGTCTGCGAAGCCGCTACATCAGTCCCCCTCCAGAAGGACGACCGAGTAGGAGAACTTCGACCTAAGAGAGCGTCGTGAGTTGAGCCAAAAACCAGCTGAATAGTTCCAGCTGGAAAAGGTTTGTGCTCAGCACCTCTAAGGTGATCTAAGGACCTCTGGGCCATATATAGCCGCAGAGAAGGTTACTCACGCGTGAACTGGTGGGGTATCCTCTCCCCGTGCTCTCTATCTAGAAACCTTAAGTGGGGACAGGGACGTGCCAAACCATGTACAAGGCACGTAGGCAACAACAACAACAACAAAAAATGGTAATGTTCATATAGTGACACATGTCCATTGTTAGTGGTGTGCCAGATCCTTCCTAGGTAAACAACGACTGACCCTAGAAGAGATAAGAAAAACTGGATACAGTATGCAATCAAAAGGGGAAATCTATGTAAGAACAATAAAGTCAACGAATCGTGCAGGGAAACGAACATGCCTACCAGACCTGGTGGAACGTGATGGGGGGTCGACCTGTGACTCACGCGTGCTGGAGCTAGATGTTGTTGGGGTCGGGCAAACGTCTGTGTTTTTACCATCGACGGGCAACGGCGTAGGCTGGGTTTCCGAGTCGACGAACGCTGGCTTAAGGCGGTCGATGCTGACGGTTTCTTGCCGACCATTGAGATCGATGATGAACGTTTTTTCTAAACGCCGAATGACTTTGTGCGGGCCAGAATAAGCTGGAGTCAACGGGCGGCGGCTCGGCGTACGCAGAAAAACGTGCGTGCACGTATGTAGGTGACTGGGAATAAACGACGGCCGATCTGTCGAACGGACAGGAATACCAATCTTCTGACGCATGTAGATCATGAGACGTTGAGTGTAGTCTCCAAGGTTGGGGAAAGGTGCGCTCACCTTGGGTGCGACAAATTCACCAGGGAGACGAGCGGTGGTGCCGAATGTCATGGACGCAGGTGTGCAGGGAGTGTCGCTGCGCAACGTATTGCGAATGCCCAATAAAACCAGTGGTAAGACGTCCGTCCACTGAGGATTGTTGTGAGCACTGAGCGAAGTTTTGAGGTGCCGGTGAAAACGTTCGACCAAGCCATTTGCCTGGGGATGATAAGCTGTGGTGCGAATACGCTTAGTGCCAGTCAGTTGGAGGAGATTGTCGAAAGTGGCAGATTCAAACTGAGCTCCTCGATCGGTGGTTACTGTGGTAGGACAACCAAAGCGGGAAATCCAGTGTTCCATGAACGCACGGGCGACAGTTTCACTGGATACATCCGGAATGGGTATGGCCTCCGGCCAACGAGTGAAACGATCAATACAAGTGAGTAGATAGATCATACCTCGGGATGGTGGCAAAGGTCCCACAATGTCGACGTGCACGTGAGCGAAACGGGCGTCTGGAGTCTCAAAATTTCCGACTGGACTGGTGGTATGTCGCTGTATTTTGGCTCGCTGACAAGCAATGCAGTTACGTGCCCATTGACGAACGTCGCGATCCATGTTTGGCCAAACAAATCGGGCACGGACTAGTTTGCATGTGGCCTTGATACCCGGATGGGATAGACCGTGCAACACATCGAAAATTGGACGGCGATGTGAAAGTGGTACGATTGGCCTTGGGTGATCCAAGGTGGTGTCGCAGAGGATAGTGCCAGCAGATGACGGAAGAGGCAAAGCCCGCACTCGTAGACTTGTATCGCGAATGGTTTGTTGAAACTCAGGATCCTGCTGGCTTTGTGCCAGGTCCTCGAGATTGATACCGGGAACAGCGGGCGACCCGAGACTGTGGATCCTGGAAAGAGTATCTGCAGCCACATTAGCTGACCCGGAGATATGACGAATGTCGGTAGAAAATTGCGATATGAAATCCAGCTGGCGAATTTCTCGTGGGGAATGACGATCAGACGCGTTGCGGAAAGCATACAGTAGTGGCTTGTGATCTGTGAAAATGATGAATTCCCGTCCTTCCAGAGCGTGGCGAAAGTGACGTATGGCGGTGTAGACGGCAAGTAACTCACGACCAAACGCACTGTATTTGGATTCTGCGGAAGACAGGCGGCGTGAGTGAAAAGCCAGAGGCTCCCAGGCGCCGTCCACGGCCTGCTGGAGAACGCAGCCAAGTGCGACATCGGAAGCATCAACAGCGATACTGACGGGAGCATGGGGATCCGGATGACGGAGAAGAACCGCAGACGACAAGGCCTGTTTGAGCTGAGAAAAGGCCTCCTGGGCTTGATCGGTCCAGATGAGGGTTCGTTGTTTGCCCCGCAAAAGATCAGTGAGCGGTTGCATCAGGGTGGCACAATGTGGGATGAACCGGCGGTAATAATTGACAAAGCCGTTAAAACGTTTAAGCTGTTTGAAGGACTGTGGAAGTGGAAATTCAGCAATATCACTGACCTTTGTTTCAGCCGGACGAATGCCGTTGGCGTCGATGATGTGGCCGAGGAAGAGCAATGACGGCTTCCCTAATTCAGTCTTGGCGGCATTGATGGTAACACCGTGCTCTGTTAACCGCTGAAAGAGCTGTCGAAGATGAAGCTGATGTTCGTCAACGCTGGAGCTAGCGACAAGAATATCATCGATGTAAGCGTGAACGAAGGGCAGTCCGCGGGTAACACCGTCAATAAACCGCTGGAACGTTTGGGACGCGTTGCGCAAGCCAAATGGCATACGGAGAAACTCAAATAGACCAAACGGAGTGGTAACGGCGGTTTTTGCAACGTCCTCGTCGGCGACCGGAATTTGATGATAGGCCCGGACCAGGTCGATTTTGCTGAAGATGGTGGATCCAGACAGAGCAGACGTGATATCATGAATGTGAGGCACAGGATATCGATCTGGCGTTGTGACCTGATTGAGGCGACGATAGTCACCACACGGACGCCAGTCGCCCGAAGTTCTCTTCGGCACCATGTGCAATGGAGAGGCCCACGGGCTGTTCGAAGGACGGATGATGCCTAGGTCCAGCATTTTCTGGAATTCAAGACGAGCGACGGCCAGTTTGCCTGGGGCTAGGCGACGCGGACGGGCAAAAACAGGAGGTCCAGCGGTACTGATGTGATGTACAACAGCCGAGCGCACCATGGGTAAGTGGTTTGCCGGTCCGGTTAGAGACGGAAACTCTGCTAAAATTTTGGCGAAGGTATCGTTGGCGATAGGAGCTACGGACGGTCGAACAACGTTGACCAAGCAGACAGATCCAACAACAGCACGATGAGTCACAGGGTCGGTTAACTTACGAGAAGCGGGATGTAACGAAAGGTTGAAATGATGCAGAAAATCAACTCCTAAGATGGGCTGGGAAACGTCAGCAATGACAAAAGTCCACTGAAAAAAACGACGCAACCCCAGATCTAACTTGAGACGCCTAGTACCAAAAGTGGATATACGAGACCCATTGGCGGCCTGAAGCTCTAAAGTTTGCCGGTGCTGACGATCAGAAGGGTTAGGGGGAACGACACTGATCTGTGCGCCAGTGTCAATCAAAAACTGACGGTGGGAGATGAGGTCCTTGATAAATAGAAGACGGCAGGGTGTAGGGAGGCCAACGAGCGCTGCCGTACCTACACGTTGGCCGACGAGTTTCCCTGGTTGTCGTGGAACGTGCACGGGGGTGTACACTTCCTGGCGCTGGCACGATACTGGCGGTGATACCAACACCATGTCCAAGTGTGTGCATCGGGAGAGGATAGCCTAGGAGGACTGCGAGCGGCAATAGGCCGACGGGTGCGAGTTGGGGAGCGGCTACGACGTGCCGAACGTGAAGACTGAATAGCGGTCACGTCCGCCCGAAGGGCACTGAGTTGTGCAGCTAAATCTGTGAGAGTCACCTCCGTAGTGGTTGTGGACGAACGAACACACTGACTAATTTGGGCGGAGGCGGTTTCCATAAAGCGGTCCGCCGCCAAAGCCAGTCTGTCTAGTGAGACTTCATCTACGAGAAGGGCCAGAGTGCATTGCGCTTGTTGGGGTAGCTGCTGCATCCACAATTCTCGCAACATCATGTCACCAACTTGGATGCCCTTGGCCAGCTGTCGCATACGACGCAGAAGCTGTGAAGGCTTCTGGTCACCGAGGGAAATGCCACTTAGCAGCTGACGAAGACGGTTTGAGTCGGAGACCCCGGTGCGATCTAAGATAGCCTGGCGAAGCATATCATAAGGCTTGTCCGTGGGTGGGTTGGAGATGATATCCTCGACAGCTTCAAGAATATTTAAAGGAAGTTCGGCAGTGAGATGCACATACTTCTGTTGCTGGGAGGTGATTCTGGAGGCAGCAAACTGTGCTTCCAGATGAGTCAGCCAAAGAGAGGGATTACCCGGAATGAAAGGTAACGCTTTCACTGGGCGCGCAATAGAGAGCGTTTCAGGCACCGCAGGGTCAGACATAGTTAAATTAGCGTCATCCATATCAAATAGACAGCAAAATAAATATACGATGGCTGATCGAAATTAACACCAAAAAAGGCTCAATACGTATGTGCACAACGAAAACAAAAGGAACGCTGAAGGGCACGGACGATATAATAAATAAATAAAATTTAATAATAACGGGCTCACCAATTTGGTCGAACGCACGACTTGTTGACTCAATTCCCGTCCAGCGAATAAAGACGCAGAACGACAGCGATTGATGGTTTTTGTACTTGTATTGATTGCCCTGTATGAAGTACAGGAGAAGGGAGGCTGATCTAGCTAATCACCAGAGCTGATGAGCTGGAGCGCGCCTTGCTGTTTTGACGTAGTGTGACGAAGGTTCTTCTTCTTTTTCACGTGTTCTTATTTTCACACCGGTGGACTTAAACAAAGCGCGCTTAAGCTCTAAGCTCGCAATTGTATTTTATTGAATTTGGTGTCTGCGAAGCCGCTACAGTATGTCTACCCGTCGGTTTGTCATTCGATCAGTTTGTTGACCAATCGGTTGGTTGATAAAGGGGAGATGTGGGATGGACTACTCAAGATTCACAAAACCGTTGTGCATTTACGTCGTATTCTTTTCATGACTAACTCATCCTGTTATCGGTAGCGTCCAATTAGTCCAAAATTCTTTTTTGAGCAGCCGTCGTTTCTAAGGTGGTTTCTGTGTACGCCATGGGCGGCCGATTCATTAATTAGATTAGTCAGGTGGAATTGAACTACTGGGTGTTTTAGTAAAGGACGATTGGTTTATGTTTATGGTTTTTCCCTTTTTCAATGGCCGTTCCTTTTTACTGCTGAGGAGGCAGGATTTACAAATTTCCGTATCGTTTTAGGTTGTATTTTAAGAAACTGGGGAAAGCATGTAAATAATAGTCTTTTCGTTCTGTCGGCAAATCCGGGAGAACCTGCCTGAATACGCGAAGCATGGTTCTCACATTCGCCATTGAGAGACGCATTTGTATGGCTGCCTGTCGTGCAACAGAACGTGCCGAAGGTCCTGGAATTAAGTCTAAATTAATGGGTGGAGTAAGTAGACACAACAACGAAACGTCTTCCTTCACATTTGTGCTCTCCGCAGGGATTTCTGGGATGCCGTCTCTTATTAAAGGTCTATGCTTTAAGCGGTCAAGTTACCTGAGGCGTGAAAAGTATGTGCAAACCACGAGTTCTCCTCGTCTTCACTGGCTTGTAAGTCTTGTGCATCATCTCCAGCGTTCCTTAATATCTTACAAAAGAATAATTTGAATAGAATACCCATAAAAGCTTGTAGAAATGTCTGGTGCACCAACATCGGTCGGCTGATGGAGAGCATCAGGCCAAACTTCACAGTCCGTATTTATTGCTCCAGATGATGACATTCTCACCAAATCATCTGGTTTACATGGCCATTAAGGTTCACAAAGCGTGGAAATCATTACCATTTACAGCGTTTAACTAATTGTCAATATCCAAGGCATTCAAAGATTCCATTGTGGCAAAAGCGGCTCTGACTGAAGCCTTTTGACGTCGCCAGATGTTAGTTCTCCAGCACCTAGGAAGTGACACCTGCTTACGGCGGTGTCGTCTCATTTTGTGCAATGATAGCTACTAGATATGGTTCGAATTTAAAGGGCATATAGCAGTACATAAAGCGTATCTCGTGAATAATTGCAAAAATCTACTAGTCACGTGAAAAACTTAGTACCTTCCATCAAACATGACAACGAATACAGCCATTCCGTTAATTAGTCAATACTGAGCTAATAAGGAATAGACGGACACTGCAGTAGACATTAAACATGTAGGCGATATTCATTGACTGAAATAACAGCATAAACGTGACACAAAACGTCGTTATTGACCAAAGTGAAGACTCGGTACAGGACGACTTACGGGTAGCGTGTAACCTTCGACGGATCGCGTGACAGAATGGCGCACCTCCGTAAAACAAAAAAAAGCGAAAAACGTCAGTGACGGTGTTTCATGAAGAAGCATGCTCGAGTTGTCGAAAAAAAGAAAGGTACTCATTTGTAGTGGTACATTTGGGTGCTTATATGCTTGAAAAATCAAGATAATCACCGGGAAGTGATAAAAAGCAGCGAAACAATAAAGTGCGTATATCTCCAAAACCATGACGTTTATGGGGATAAAACTTCGCAGTTGGCAATTTCAGGGCTCATTAGTACAATTGCCCAACTTATTTATCATAAAAATGGGATTTTGAAGAACAGTCCCGGAAGGTACCGTTTGGGGGCGTTTTTTTGACCCCTTGTGCTGACTGGGATGTGTAAGGTTGATAAGACCTTACTTCGCGGTTTCCTTAGTAAACGCGTGCATCGGTCCTTTGTGCTGCGTGGACCACCGCCACGTTACTTTAGTGTGCGGCACTGCACAAATATGTTAACCAGAACAGTATTCTCCACGACCCGTGAGAACGAGAAGGCGATTGGGAGAGATAGTGGTTAGCGTGTATTTGGGAGCGTGCGCAAGAGCAACGGTCAAATGGCCACCGCGATTGGTGGTCAGCGTTCAGTTAAACAATAAACGCGATAAAAGTACGAATGAAGATGGCAACCGCTACAGGGGCCTCCTCCTAGAAGTCCGATGGAGTTGGGATTCGATCGTGATGGTTGGCCGGAGGTATTGGTTGACCAGGAACTCCTCGTAGCTTGCCCGTTATACTGTTGGTGACGTCGAACGACTGCAGATGAGTTTAACGATGCCTGTACTCTCGAGGTCCGATGTGCGTAGGTCCAACTGTGTTTCGGCGCCCACGGGTCTCATACGCATGCCAGCCTGAAGATGCCGCGTCAGGTCCATCCAAAAGGGCGTCCAGTTGTCGTCTCCAGTACCACGCTGACTAATCGTCCCGTTGTCCAGTGAGCGGTTGGCTCCTTGAATGTGCACGGGAGTCAGCGAGGCCACGGATGAAACCAATGTGACTGTACAATTCCGTCCGAGAGAGGGCAAGTTAAAGTGGAACAAAAGAGCGCCTGAGGGCGCCGGCGGATATTCGACCGTAATAACAAAACACAAGTGATTTTCGGTGTTGTGGTCGCTGGAAGGCCAGAAGAAAATGGAATCATAACTACCGGTTGTAATTTCTCGGGCCTGTTGGTTGGTAAATCCATGGTGAACATCCCAACTTATTGCTAACAGTCGGTTGTAAAAATCGTCACGAAATCGGCGAAGCGGATGGGATTTTGTAGTCGACGACCGCGTCGGCTACTTTGCTTTGCGGGTGCGGTTGGAGAATGTGATGGACTAGCTGCCGAGTCCTCACTAGGCGTAATTAGGGGTGGTTCGAGTAATAACTCGCTCGATGCGGGTGACTGAGCCGCTTGAGTAGGTGTAAATTGGCCGAGCGGCTCGCACTCCATGACGTCAGGCTTTAGACGGTCAAAAGATACGGTGTCGTGTCGTCCGCTGATATTTATGACAAATGTTTTTGCCCTACGCTTTATCACCCGAAACGGGCCAGTGCATGGCGCTTGTAGTGGTGATCGAACGCCATCGACGCGAAGAAATACACGAGTAGCGGTTTCTAACGCAGTTGGGACATAACTTGTAGGCTGTTGTTCGCGCGGCGGACTGGCCTTGAGTACTCGCATGCGCTGCTTAAGGCACTGAGCATAGTCACCGTAGTCGAAAGTCAGGGTTGGTGAGGGAGCTGCGAACTCCCCAGGCAGACCAAGTGTACAGCCATATACTAGTACGGCCGGTGTTGTGTGTAACTCCTCCTTAACGGTACTACGCAGGCTTGAGAGTGCTAATGGTAGTGTTTCATTCCAAAGGGGGTTACCGTTTGCTCGAAGGGCGGCTTTTAATTGCCGGTGGAAACGCTCAACCGTACCATTAATCTGAGGGTGGAGAGCTGTCGTCTTAACGTGTTGGCAACCAAGCGTAGCAAATAGGCTGTCAAAAGCGCCGTCAAACTGTGGACCACAATCGATGGTCACTATTGCTAGGCAACCGAAATGACTAACCCAACCGGCCAGAAAAGCTTTCGCGGCTTCTTCCGACGTGGGACGAGGGATATGAATGGTCTGCGGCCAGCGAGTAAAACGATCCACGCATGTGAGTATGTAAACGTACCCAAGCGAAGGTGGGAGTGGTCCTACGAGGTCGACGTGCACATGATGAAAACGTGTTTCAGGTTCTGGGAACCTGGCTAACGCCGCCTTAGTGTGCCTATGGGTCTTAACACGTTGACACTGCAGACAAGCACGAGCCCATTGACGGACATCTCGTTTGACATTGTGCCAAACAAAACGCTCAGTTATCAGTTTTACCGAGGCAGTCACACCTGGATGAGCCAGATTATGGAGTGTCAGGAACGTAGGATAACGGTGGGCAGCAGGAACTACTGGCCTAGGGCGACCTTGCGACACATCGCACACGATGGTATTCTGGGAAGCTGGGATAGGCACTGTGGTTAAACTCAAAGAACCGTTTTGTCGAAGTTGTTCGATGTCAGGGTCCATAGTTTGAGCCTGTGCCATTGCGTCCAAGTTGATGTTAGGCGTTTGTGACAGACTTAGTTGATATACGCGCGATAAGGCGTCTGCGACGGGATTAAGTACCCCAGAGACGTGTCGTATGTCCACAGTAAATTGTGAGACAAAGTCTAAGTGGCGAATCTCGCGTGGTGAGTATCGATCGGAAGCTGACTTTAGTGCGTAAACCAAAGGCTTGTGGTCTGTAAACACCGTGAACGAACGGCCTTCGAGTGCATGTCGAAAATGACGAATTCCCAAGTAGATGGCTAATAACTCTCTACCGAACGTGCCGTACCTTGATTCCGCGGGTCGTTGGCGCTTGGAGAAGAATGCTAAAGGTTGCCAAGAGTCATCTACGAACTGTTGCAGCACTGCTCCAACCGCTGTGTCCGAGGCATCCGTCACTACCGAAATAGGATCCAAAGGGTCGGGGTGGGTAAGGAGTGCTGTGTTGGCGACAGCATCTTTGACCAAGGCAAATGCGGCTTGTGCCGTGTCGGGAAACACGAAACTCCGCTTACCTCCGCGCAACAGATCGGTGAGGGGTTGCATAATTTCTGCACAGTGAGGAATAAATCGGCGGTAGAAATTCACCAGGCCGGCAAACTGACGCAACTGGCGAAAAGATTGGGGTTCAGGGTAGTCGCGAATAGCGGAAACTTTATTTGACAGAGGGCGGATACCCGAGGATGAAACAGAATTTCCTATGAAGGTGATATCCGCCCGGCCTAATTCGCATTTCGCGATATTGATCGTAACGCCGTGCTGGCTAAGGCGTTCGAAAAGTGCTCGTAAGTGTGCAATGTTCTCTTGCTCTGAAGAACTCGCCACAAAATATCATCCAGGTATGCGTGGACATTTTACAAACCACGAGTTGCCTCGTGCATGAATCGTTGAAAGGTCTGGGCTGCATTGCTGAGTCCAAACGGCGTTCGCAGAAACTCGAACAGCTCGAAAGGTGTAGTGACGACAGTTTTAGGGATATCGGACTCTGCTACCGGGATCTGGTTGTACGCCCGAACCAAATCGATACGGCTGAAGATGGAGCAACCTGATAAAGACGAAGTAAGATCCTGTATATGGGGAATTATGTGTCGGTCCGGGACGGTGACTTTGTTAAGCGCTCTGTAATCACCACAGGGTCGCCAGTCGCCACTGGACTTAGGGACCATATGAAGGGGGGAAGCCCAAGAGCTTCTAGAAGGGCGTATTATACCTAGTTCCAGCATATGTTCGAATTCAACCTGTGCAACACGAAGCTTGTCTGGTGCTAACCGACGCGGCCTACTGAACACTGGGGGTCCCTTAGTATCGATATGGTGAATGACACTGGTCGTCACTGCTGGGAGAGGCCCGGCCTGCCGAAACATGGCTGGGTAGGCGGCGATGAGTTCGCTAAGGGCGTGACGTGATTCACTCGCGAATTATGACCCGCAACAGCGAGAGTGGTCTGACGATCCACCACTCTGCGGCGCCGTGCATCAAGTTACAAGTCAAAGTGCTGCAGGAAATCAATGCCCAGAATTGGGTACGGGACGTCGGCGATGATAAATACCCAACGAAAATTACGCTTTAAACCCAAGTTCAAGGTGAGCGACCGCTGGCCAAACGTTGGGATGGCCGTGCCATTGGCAGCGCGTAGTGTTTTGGCCTGCGGTGTGCTATTGTCGTCTTTCGCTCGAGGGAGGACGCTCACTTCAGCACCGGTATATACAAGGAATAGGTTATTTGGAATGATGTTCTTTACGTTCAAAAGACGACTGTTGGTCTGACACCCGGCTTCGTGGGTCGCCACTACGGGCCGGGGGTTTAGTTTCCCTGATGAGCACCGGGAAACGTACACCCTGGTTCGCATCGTTTGGCTCCCTCACCGAAGCGACTGTGGTATTTACGATACCCTTCTTTTGAAGAACCGACGAAACGTCGTCGCAATGACGGACTATGGACCCTAGGTGAGCGTGCGCGGTGCCGCTCCTGTGACCCACTTCTAACTGCTAGGCGTTGCAGGCTCGCGTCAGTTCTATACAAAACTGACGCGAGGTCGTTAGATGTTGGCAAGACAGGCACCGTTGCGACGGAGGACCTGGTTACTCCAGCTACAGCGGGGTTGTATCGTGACATAATGTCATCAGCTATCGCTGCGGTTTCCTCCAGCGAGCATTTGCGGGGAACGAAATCAACGACCAATGGGGCACTATAATCTTCGCGTTTGCCCTCGAGCTTCCTTGGTCAGAGATTGATGACGTCCCCCGTAAACACACTTTCAATCCAGCTCACCAACTGTTCACACGATGGTATTCACTACATCCCCAACATCTCCCTTGTATCAACCAATCGATTGGCCGAAGAACCGATCAAATGACGCTGACTGACAGACCTACTGAGTGTCCTTGTACTCTCCCTCTTTTCTCATGATAAGCAAATGTGACTGTAGTGGTTCGAAAACAAATCATGAAAAACATGTGTTGCGTACACTGTGCTTTGATTTAAACCACGGGTCTGTTCACTGCTTCCAAATCAATTTAATGATCAAAGTTTGTAATGCGTCTCGCGATCGACTAAGCCGGGTTGGTAATGGTCGTTTGCTGTTCGCGCGAGGGATGACTCGTCCACTGCACTAGTCACTATGGTACATGCACTCCTATCCCTGCCTATGAATCTGTCACTGCAGCTGCAGGTGAACTAATAAATGATGTGAGAGGTTTTCAGTTCCGAGAAACAATTTGATCCCAGTCAGCACAATACTCAACGCGGTTGGGCAAACTTTGGGCTAAAATGACTCCTGGCATGTGCCTGGAAAGTTTGCACAGAAGTTCGTGAAATTTCATAAAGAAAATAATAATAAGAAAAGAAAAATATTTATTAGTATATGTCTGCACTACAAAAACAGCGCATTTTTTCTGCTGAATGCCATTGTGACCAGGCGGTGCTGTGCTGGTTTTCTTTATTCTCGGATGATAGGATGTGCTGTCCAGTTTTTCTATGGAGAAAAGTGATTAATCGCTCATGGTAATATTTAATGCTCATCTCTGAAGTTTATTTTATCTCTGGCATACTACATACATGTGTACACGCATATATACCGTTAGACATTGATGTAGTTGTTTTTAAGTGTTGCTTTTTGTGAAATTCATACTATATTCAGTATTAATAGCAATTTAGCGTTGGTCATTTACCTTCAGATTCTGGGAATCAGAATACATTGTTATGCCTAAAGGGACGAAGTAGGAAAGTTATTGGAGGCGCAAGAAGGTCCTCAGTGCAAAATGCCTAACTTGTGGCGAGGCAACATTATGAGAACACCAGCGTTCGTCGCCTAAATTACAGTGAATAGGTATGCTAAGGAAAACCGAATGTTGTCAGGTATTTCTTCAATATTAGTTCACAATAGGTGCAATTACTCCTAGTGTCCATGCTGTTGAAATAGAGTCACAAGTGTTGGGGTCTGTACATATTTGAGATCTGTGGATCTTTTGGGCTGCCCTCAATTCACCACCAGCGCTCAAAGGCGATCATCCACGCAGGTTAGTATATTCGTACTATGTCATTTTTTCAGCCAGTCGAAAAATACAGCTTGGAAGAACTACGTGTGCCAGATCAACGTGGATGCTCTTTTACAGTCCTTAACTGATGATTTATGATCTCCATGTTAACCGCGAGGCAACGCCGTGACGTGCTGCACTCTGTGGGCTATCATTTGTCAGGTATTTCGCGTTACCCTAGGATAATATCTCATACACCACGGTTGTGAGATGCAGCTATCAGTTTCCCCCATGAATCGTGCTTCGGGAAACTCAGGTCGTTCATCAAAAGACCCACAGGACCAGCAGAATAACTATACTAAAGAATTCACGAAGTCACCATCATGGGTCCCAAAAAAGGTAATGTTGCTCCGGATGATATTTTCATTCCCATTCGTGCATTACCCATTCATCCGGTGCTCTGTTTTTGTACTCCACTAAGCAACCAGATTAAATAAGCACCGTCAACCAACGCTCCTTAAAAATCGTAACTTGACGGATAATGTACCTTTTCGATGTGTTATTGTTCCGAACAACTTTTTCACATGGTTTGCCATCAAATCATCCGTCCGTGGATGACCTACTATTGGACACACTCACTGTGTAGTGCTACCGATACGACACATGATTACAAACACTAACAAATTTGTTTATCGGAACAATCACCGAATTTCATGGCGCTACTTGCTCCTCCTGTGTGCACCGTCTGCATGCTATTGCGTTCCTCCAGTACACAAATTATCCCGCTCCAGCGTTTTGAGTTCTGCTCTTTTGTGCCCTGTCACGTATATTTGTTAACGTGTCACGAACCGAGGACCAAGGGCTATAGACTCTATACGGGAGCATATTCTGACTTAACTAAGGAGAATCCTAAAACTGCGCCCATTCACATAATCACTTGCAGATATTTATTGCTCTCCAGTAATCCCTCTGACGCCTTTGGTCCAATTTCGTCTCCGTTCAGATAAATTTATATTCTTCAACTTCACTTTCTAAGTTACGTATTTGTCATTGACTGTGACAACAGACGGCGTCCGTTGGGCACGGAGTGGCCTCAACTGGCCGCTGATTTGGAAGTGCGCAGCGAAATGCCGTTCAAAAACATAGAGTCATTATTGCCGTCAAGGATAAGTCAGTGAAATTCGTTGTCTCTGACTACACCCCAGACGTTGTTCGTTCCACCTCAAGGATCGTAGAAGAACCGGTGTCTGCCGTTGAAAGATATGAAGCGTTGGTTTATAAACGCTAGAAACCGAGGCGATGCAATATGAAAACACAGGTAAGTAAATTATCATTTACTTCGGGATAAACCTCAAGCTGCTTTTTCTGTTGGATATATATATAGCTGGCGCATAGTTCTACAACGCTTTTGTGCCAAAGGAAATACCGGCGAAGTAAGTTACAGAGCAAAACGGAATCTCATTTCAGACAGAACGACATCCTTGTTTGTTAGGACATGTGCTATAAACGGAACAACAGAATTCTTGTACGAAAATGATCTACAGGGAAGCAATTTATACCTAGGCCGGGTCGACGCGTGGGACTGACAAAGAGTAACATTAAAATGCAATGAGTGCGAAGTATCAGAGAGGATTTTCTGTTCAGATGCCCAAGAATGGCAATCCCTATGGTCCCTGTTCCTCCATGTTGTAGCCACCGTAGACAATGCTCCTTAATTTTTTGGGATAGTTGCCTTACCGTTCGACCAATGTAGACTGCATTACATTAGCATTTGAACAAATAGATTACCAATAAGGTGGCCAGCATTGACAACATATCCTTATTAGAATTTCGGATAATGGGAGAACTTGCAAATACACAGTAAACACAAGCTGAGTTGAATGTTCCACTCACTGGTTAATGGCAACTAAACCAATAAGGTTTCCCCTCTCAACCTGAACGTTATGTGCGCAATTTATGGAACTTGGAAGTGAATACCACCCTCACCGAAGCGTTATCGTTCGGTGTAAGTTTTTGCTGTCCACGTCGTAAAATAATTCAGTTAGAAACAGAAATTCAGTTCGAAAACGTTTTATCGCAAACACGCAATCTGGTACACAGATCGTCGGATGAACTCGAACGATTCAAAGCCACCCTTGTTGATTGTTACTAACAATACCACAAATATACCTCGCGCAACGAAGGACCAACGACTCAAAGGCATCTAGAACAGCTAAAGGACATACAACGACGAAACGACATCATAATAAGCAGACCCAACAAGGGCTCCGGGGTGGTGATAATGAATAGAATCGGCTTTATCAGAAAAACGTCTTATCTGCACGTGGACAAAACAAAGTGCACACGGTCGCAAGAAAGAGAAAAGACGGCCTATGCTGAGAAACGGATCATAAAATTACTGAAGTCTATGAAAGATCGAGGCTATTTAGACCAACTCGCTTTCGAAACTATCAAACCATGCGGGTCCACCATTCCACAGTCATGTGGATTATCCAAGATTCATAAAACAGGCACACCTTCGAGACCGATTCTCTCTATGATAAACTCGCCTTATCATAAAACAGTCAAATGGCTGGCAGCTAAATTGGAAGCCATATGCAGGAGTCTCGCCAAATACAGTCTCAAAGATTCATTTGAATTTGCTGAAACCGTCAAACACCGAAACATAAAAAATGATCAAATGTTTTCTCTGTATGTGACCTCGCTTTTCACCAATGTACCCATCTTAGAGAATATTGGCCTCATTTGTGACTACATTGAAACTAAGTCCAATCCGAATGACCCTTGACCATATCAGTACGACCATTCCCTATATGATATGTAAAGACTAGAGAATGAATCATTGAAAACAATTGTTTGTCTCTGAAAACTTGTTCTGACATTTATTACTATTTAACAGAGGACCAAATTGATTAGAAAAGCCTTGAAATGTGAAAGATTTGCTATGAATGTCGAAGTCTGGTCTATTTGAGACAGACCTAACCAAAACAACTTCGTCAGCATGATGCGGGCTGGGTTGGAGACAGGCAAACCGCTAATGGAGAAAGAACAGCACCTTGAATTACACCGGTACTGGTTGGGAGATGTTCGGAGACTTTTCTGCTTACTTTGGTGCATTGTGTTCTTCCAGAGAAATAGTTCTCCAACCAATTTAGTAAATATGCAGGGCAGCTCAAAGATTCTAGTTTTCTGAGAAGAAGCGGGCCTGGTGCATTGTCAAAGGTCGACTTGTAGTTTAAAGAAGAACATCTAACTAATATGCTGGAATCATCAAGGGATTTGGCTACTTGGTGCACAATGGATGCTACTGCGTCAACCGTAGAGCGCTTGGATTTGTACGCAAATTGAAACTCGTCGGTCGGACTTCTCACCATGGTTTGGAGACGACGCAACACAACGCGTTCTGCAAGTTACAACGCTGATGAAGATAGAGCTATCGATCGGTACTTTTTGGGTTCCGTCTGGCTATAGGATTGTTTGGTATAGGAATAATTGTAATAGGACTCCAACAATAAGGAATGGAATGTGATTCCAGTGAATTGTTAAATACCGAAGTCATCAGACCACATAAAGAATCAGCTCCATATCTGAGCAGCTCCGTTAGAAAACCGTCCGGACCCGTTGGCCTGGCTATCTTCGTTGATTTGAGTAACTTGAAAACCTCTGTGGCTGATACCTTTTGAAATACAGACGAGACAGACAATGGGAAAGTAGGGAGGGGGTCGTCTGATTGTTGGAGAAATTGGACATTGAGACGGTTTACATATACATTCATCTTCAGGGATTTCCCCATCTGACCGCAGAGAAGCTTGATTCCAAGTCACCCATTTTTCCTATTTCGGGAGTTTAGGAACGGTCGAGAGAAATTATCATCAAGTCGTGTATTCTCAGGTTTTAGCAAAAGTGACAGTCGATGTACTTCAGGTTTGTTTTGCATCGTGTAGGCGAGCTCCTTCCTCCTGCGCAGTGCTTTAGGTGTGTAGAACCACTCTTCCAAATAGGAGGTAAACAGTTTCTATAGCACAAAAATTATTGAAAATCCGTTTAATCACTTATGTTGTAAAATTTACAGAAAAGTGAAGTGGACGGTCTTTCAACCACGACGTAACAGTGGACAATGAACAGTTGAAGAATAGTATACTCTCTGTGAAAATGGTTCTTTGTTTGAAGAGTATCTGTTTGCAATGCATGTCCGATATATGACCTAGGTGAGAGTATATTTTAGACCTAAGATGTAATAAGCAGTGGTCACTGATGCTAATGGGTGCACTTCACCTGACAGAGGAAAATTCTGAATGGTTTTTCAGGATGTGGTCTAACTGGGAGTCACCACGAGTCGGAGTATCACAGATATTAGGAATACTGAAATATGAAATGGGGAGTGTTGATGTATGGTAGCATTCAACCTTGGTTATTTTGTTCAACACACATCACGGTTTATCTGAACTCGCGCCACCAAGCGCGGTGGCCACTTGAACGTTGGCCGTGCACGCTACACGCACGCTTTTCCAATATACGCTAACCAATCTCTCCCTACCTATAGTGTTCTCCTTCTCATGGGTTGTGGGAAACATTGTCCTAATGATCGTGGTGGCATATTGCAGAGTACCGCTGTAACGTACCGGTGGTTGAAGCTTGTTCGGAAGGACTAGCGAACGTATGTAATAAGGAAACAGCATGGTAAGTTCTAACCAACCTTGCAGATGCGTGATTGAATTCTCCCACTGTTATATGAAGATTCTCATCAAACGTAGGCACAATGAAAGGAACAAATTAACCATAGAAAATGTTAACCGAGGTTTGCGAGCATTGTGGTGATATGTAAATGCTGCTGATAGTGAATTGACCGAAACGAGAGCATCCGGGGCGATATGATACAGCTGAACAATCGATGCCATCACATGAGTAGGGAAAAACTACAGAGAACTTGCCGCTTCAGTTAGAATTGATGAATACAGCAACGCTGCCATCTTTTTTCTTGTAATGTATACGGTCCTGACGGAAGCAGGCGAACTCTTTTATTTGAACCACAGCGTCATTCATATTGTGGTTCAGCCAAGTATCTTGTAAACATACAGCACAGGTAGTTCTACAGCTACGGGCCATTTGTAGGTATGTAAGATCCGATAGCTTGTTGAAATGGGAACGCACGTTATTACAAACGACACTAGGAATAGTCGTACTGCTTGGCTTTGTGTATTTAAGAGCAGCCTACCAACCAGCTCTTTTGCGTTTATTTGCATGATGGTTCCCATTTCGTGCTTTGAAGAGTGGGCATATATTTTGTTGTCCAAGTATGTCTTTTATCGACAGCATAAACCGCTTCGAATAAGTATGAGTGCGCGATATGCCAGTGATGGACTGAATAAAAACCAGTCCCGAAAAAAGCAAATCAAGGGGAACCAACACGTAGGAAAGTCAAGGATTGAACTACCATGCACAATCTGAAGGGAGAAAGAAAACTACCGAATTCGTGGTAATTTATGAATGGAATGAATATTTTCGAACTTCAAAGATTTATGCGACAGATGTGCTGTTAAACTACTGCGTACTATATTTTTCGCCTACACAAAGGTCCCTCTCAGTATTTTACAAGCCATTTAATATCAAGGTCACACATTTCTCCAGCTAAAATTCGTGGGGCGGAAATATTTCAAACGTAAAATTGGTGGTTTAGACGCTCGCACAATCTATGCGGTTTCGATTGCCGTCCGACGAGTGTAGACGCAGAACGATGGCAACTGAGGGGTTATAATAATTATATTGGTTATGCTGTATAAATGACAGGAGATGGGAGACTGTACGAGCTAATTGCGAGTGGTGTTTGCTGGCGATGCTGTTGAATCTGCCAGTACCAGGTGGACTTAAACAAAACAGGCTTCAAACAACCAGTCGATTGAAGGAATCGAGGCTAAGCCGAATTCCTGACCTATCGACGAGCCTGGTCAATGTTTGCTTGACCAGTTATGTACCTCAGTGGATGACTGATGAGAATCACCGATTGTCCTACAGGACCTCTAAACTAGGCCCATGTATCCGACCGAAGAAGATTATGATACCACACTGGTTGAATCGGGTCTTGATGTGTGAAAGTACTTTGAAGTACAATTGTCCTGACTATAAGTCACTTTGTGTGACTGAGAAGATTCGAAGAGGAAAATTGCCTATAGCTGTGGGAATACCTGGCACCGGACTTGGCTGCTCCTGGGGAGCGGTTGCCAGTCCCAAGTAAACCTAAGTGCAGATACCTATTCATAAACACAGCGCACCTAAGCTCTAGACTCGCTGTTGCATTTTAGTGAGTTTGGTGTTTGCGAAGCCACTACAGTGGTTTCATTCGGCCTTACCAACACTCAGCGCAGCCGTTCAAAGGGCGCGCGTTCATTCATTCGGTATAATCAACACCCCCTAAGGCATTTTAAACAGTGGTAACAATCTATCATAAATCACAGCTCTAACTGTTCCTTAGGTTTAGTTCATGGTTTGTTTGATATTTTCCTATCTCACTAATTACGGTTTCTTACACACCAACTATCGGGCAATACTCCGTTTTTGTCGAAAACAATTTCTGACCTATTATCCTTGAAATCTGCACGTAAAAATGTATTGTAGTCCAACGTTTCCTTAAGTGGGACTGCCCCACCTTTCTGCTTCTTGATATTTCAGATCCGGTAACCACGTAATACAACAATGATGAAAATCTTCGGAAAATTCAGAATGAAGCAGTCCTCGAATTGCAAGTTTGTACAAGCTTTCAGTATACTATTTCGATGATAAAATTAGTGATTTTCACAAGCAGTGTTTTTTAATCTGATAAATTAGTGTTTTCGATCGAAAGGATGGATAATAGACAAATAGACTAAGAAGCGTTCAGTTAAGATGGATCAGGAAAAGAAGAGATACCCAATTCCAGCGATTATTTTAACTTAAGGCGTAGCCCAACACGCTCCCAATTGAGCCCAGGTAGGGCTGCCCGACGTATCTGATGGTGTAGCTCATTGCGCACCCAGTCGGCTGCGCGTTGGGTGTGCGGCTTGGAATTAGGTTTGGAGGTTTAGCACTTTGGTGGTTTGCAAAACCTGCAGTCCAGTCTCCAAATAAGTGAGCTTGAGTGCACAATTCAGATTTCGGTTAGTCCGGTTGGACAGATGATCACCTTCAAGCACAATAAAGTACCACGTTTTTTCTCAACCGTGTCGGCTTGTGTGGTCTTAGGCCCCGCTCTAGTGAATCTGAACGAACTTATCAAGGTAAATATTTGGACGGAATGTTTGGTTTATGAAGTGTTCCTCCTCTTGTTGTAGTGCTGCCGATGTGACACACAGTTGCAAAGACTAACAGATTCGTTCATCTGAAAAATTACGGAATATGGTAGCGCCACTTGCTCCGCCTGTGTACTCTGTCAGCACGCCGTTGCATTCCTCCAACACATACACTGTCCCTTTGCAGCGTTTTGGGTTCTTCTCCTTTGCGCGCTGCCGAGTATGATCGTTATCGTGTCACGAACCAAGGACCAAGGGCTATAGATTCTATACGGTAACAAGTCCTGACTCAACTTAGAAGGATCTTAAATAATTCTTCTGCACTGCCGTTTCTTCTTGCTCAGTAGAAAAGAGTTCTGACTAAGCCCCGTTTAGTGCGAAACAAGAGAACTGAATGTATTGTCCACTCCATGTTGCTTTAGTATGTATGGCCTTTTGAATTGTCTAGTCATCAGAATATATAGGAAAGTGAAACTGTTTTCACTTTCCATCTCACACTTGACCGATAAACTGGGAGGCATTGTGCAAAACTGGGCAAAGAGCTGGGTAGAACTTTCATCTTCAGCAAAACAAAAATATTATTGATGTAATGTTTGCATGGGGAAAATGAATAACATTCTAATACACTTTTTCTCACTATCCCCCCCCCCCCAAAAAAAAAAAAAATCTGCCAGTGTTAGTCCAGGGAGGATATCAGTTTCAATACCGTCGACCTGCTTGTGAGACTGTATTTCAAAATCAAATGACATGTTTTCTTTACATGAGAGAATGAGGTCCCCGACGTGTGTAGCAGGGATGGTCGAGGTGGGATCGTTTGTTGAGACAATCTCATAAGTAATCTACGGTTTCCTGTAGAGACACATGGGTCAACACCTACAGGATACATGGTTTCGGAACTCACGGGCATCTGCTCCAGGGCATACGATGGTTTCAATTAGTCCTCTAGACAATATGATGTCGCGCTTTCCCACAGGAGATAAAATGTCTACCAGACAGCGTGCCACTTCATGATAAGTCGAGTTCTGAATACACAAAATGAATCTAATATTCGTTTCCGTAGGACCGACTTTTATTTCAGTGAAAAAGCTCTGACTATACTGAGGTGAGACGATCAAAATGTACACTGATGGGGGCTAACGATAAATAAGAGTAAATAAGAAAACATCAGCTAAATATAAAAGGTGATTCCGTTTGAGTTTTGTCCTTATTCGTCAGTGCCCGCACCAGATAAGGCACAAGTGAGATTTTATATACGTTAATTCTGGAAGAAAGGTGCTGAAATTCAGATCTAATGGATGAGAAAAAACGACAAAGAGGTAAGTCAGAGTGTAACGGATTCGTTGGATTTTGTTATATCTTGTGGGCCAGAGCTACGCAAGATTCCTTATTGTCTGACTAGTTCAGTTAAAAGAAAGTCAAAGGAGAGGGCTGAAATGCGGATAATGATTACCAGTCCGTGGCGAAACGCTTTGAAGTCTCGTTTTAAAAGGCCTGGGAAAACTACGGATGAACAGTACAATAAGACCAGAGGAAAACACAACTCTGGAGACAACTGTTGGTGGTGCACGAAACGGTCTGAGTATTCTTAGTTAAAAAGACAGGTCACACAGTTAACCAACACCGGATTAGATGTGAGATGTCCATCTTAGATAGGTGTCTAGGCCAACACCCAAATATTTGACGGAACTAACTCTGGGTAGGGATTCGGAATTCAGCGCATCAGGATCTGTGGAGTAAGGTGACCGAGAATAATTGACTCACTATTAGTCCCGATTTGGAAGAGAAACATCCCACTCGAGACGGGTTTTCGTCGAATTTCCTGAATTCTGGGTAATAAGAAATAGCTTGACAACTGACAACATAATTGACATTTAAATATGGTGGATGGAGAAGAAACCGAAAGTGTCGGGGTATCGGAAATCTCCCTAGAAACACATCATCAGTAAGGCTGCATTCCGCATTCTTCCAGCCTGCAGACCGGGTGCTTTGTTAACACTAACAAGAGGCAGTATTCCACATAATAATACAATCATGACGCATATGCCCATGAAACAATCAGTCCGTCAGGCGTCACTTCACGTCGATCATTGACTGACAACATACTGCTTATCTTTCACATCAACTCGACAACCACTCACCCGTATTAAACACTGTGATCCGACCTAATCGATCACACTTGAGCACCACCCTGGGCAATCAATAACAACGCCACATGTGTCCATGTAGTCCCTACCTCAGGTTATATAAAGTTTTGGTTTTTGGTTACAATTGAATACAATTTCCGCATTTGCTCTTAGTTACTTTTCCGTTGGGATTGGACTATCGATGAACCACTGACCGGGGATAATTCAGAGGTTTGCAAGCTGACTCTATAGGAAGATCGCTAATACAGGTCAAAAAGAGAAAAGGGGATAGCTCAGCATCCTGGAGTATGCCAGGACTGTTTACAAGTGGCTTGGAAATTTTGTTTCCCACTTTAGCTCGCTGAACTTGACTATGAAAATAGTTCGATAGTTAGGAGAGAAGTTGTGCGGGACAGTCGAAGGCCTCAAGCTTCCGAAGAAGACGATATCCAGGTACTGAATTAAGGACTGAAGAATAATCAAGGAATACGCAATGGATAGGTTTCTCAGAGTTACTTAAGGATTTATTGATAGAACGGACCACGCAGGCTACAGCATCAATGGTGGATCTTCTGGGCTTGTAATCAAACTGAAAATGGTCAGATGGTGCATTTGGATGCGTTTAGAGACGGGTAAAAAGAGCATTTTGAGTGACTTTTGGGATGATAGATGTGAGTGCAATAGAGCAAAATTGTTTATCTTTACCAGAGAGGTTGGAGACTTTAGGAAGTGGAATACTAGTAACTGGACGCCACAGATCAGGAACTGAACTTTTGGGTAGACTCATTATACAAAGTAATGATCAATGGGACAAGTGGGACAACATACTTGAGAATCACTGAGGGAAGCAGTCGATGCTATGTATTTGCGAAGCATTCTAAAGATGTATGCAATAGAGGAAGGTTGTGAACTTGCAGAAACACAAGGAAAATATAAAGGAAAGCTATTATCGGAGATGTGTATAAATGTAGCTCCAAGATGGCTAACGTTAACCTTATCATTTATGCTTTTGGTCTTCTGGCCATATAAAAAAGCCTTGTGTCATGACAAAGAAGCTTGGGATTCGTGCTCTGTACAAACGCTTTGGCAAAGAAAGCATCTAAACGCTTTATTTATCTTGATATCTCCTCTCTTCGAAACTTAGACGAGACCTAAAAGAGATTTCCTTTTGTCTTCGGACTACTTTGAGTGTTAACGAGGCGATCCTACCACCCAGTTTGTAGACTTTCGGAGGACCCCGCAGTTTTGATGCTTGTGTGCTCATCGATTTCAGTCTTTCTATGTGGCCCCTCAGAGGTAAATCCATGCATGCCTGGCGTTCGGAAGTGTCGTATTAACAGATTTTTAGACTTCGATCCCGTTATGCCGCAGAAACTATTAGTCCACAATGTGTTTGATTTGGCGTTAGCCAATCAGATTTTCTGAGCCGCGTCCTAATTTGGTTGATACTATCTATTCCTACTTTGTTGCTCTGTGTCCTATTTGAAAAAAAACCAAGATGATTTAAATACGCGATTAGGAATATTGAAAGGAATGCTTGAAGTTTGTAATAGACGTCTTATATCTGATCTAGTAAATTTCTCTTGTTTTTGAATTAATTTATGCCATTGTAATCTGTAAATTCAAAAAATATCTGTGTCACAGTTGCACTGTTGGTATGCTAGGTTACTGCACCGGCTCTCGTGATGATACATACCTCAGAAGAATACACTGATTTAATAAATAAATAAAGTTCTTGTAGGGGGACAATGTCTGTCCATACTGCTCAACGAGACCTTTGATCGTTAAATGGGGGTCTCCCTGGAAATAGTTGAACAAAACTTTGCCGATTAGTCCAAGGAGATAGTAATTCAACGTTACAAGCTTTAATTGGGTTATGAATTTAAAAGGTTTTGGAAATCATATCCCAAGATTGAGTTCATGGGATGTGTCAAAGGGGTAGCCACGGATTTCAGTTGTATTTTGGAACGCAAACAAATATATGACTTGATGTCGCACTAACGAACAACGTTTAATTTATTCTTGCTAGTTTTTGTTTCATACACTTTTGTATTTCAGTCATCGGCCTTCGGATTGTATTACCGTATGACCTACGATCACCTGACAATAAAGAGTCTCCAAATGACTCCAATGTTAAAAGTTGTTGACCTCAGGCGGATTCATACCCAAGCATGCTTGACACTCATGCCTCGATATCACGCTCAAGGGCTTTGAACGTTCGTATGCGGATCATACATATAGATCATCCAAAAATTTATCAAATCTGCATAATCCCGCTTAGTAACAAAATTGTCTTAAAAAAGACACTCGGGTGACTCTTGTACTGCTTGGGGGTAAATAATCCGAAGCAATACAGGAAAATGTGCAATAGCAACACCGTGGAGTGAAAAATTTCAACTCCGCTGATCCAAAGGAGGTTTCCATTGATGACGTGAAGAATGCATCAGCTAGTCTCAGCAGTCTTGCACTCTGAAAAGGAAACCAACGTTACGACATAGCACTACTTATGTCCAGACCGATTTCTTTGGATCTCAGCATGGTGCATACGGCAGGACAATTGTGTTAAATAGTTTAGTGTTTACTAATGAGTTTTAAAAGTGATAAGGAGTAAACAAACAAGATCGTCCTGAGGCATGCACCACGTTCAGAAGCCGCTTTATCGCCCTGTATATGAATCATGCAATGGTTTCTCTAACCAAAATTACTTCGAGAAAAGCCTTTGTAAAATTCTTCAAGTCTTGTATTCGTTACTGTGCATATAACTCGAAACGCAGTGTTTCAGCCAACTGATAATAGCGCCAAAAGAAAACAACGAGCTTCGGCTGACGGTGGATGTTATGGATTCCAACATAGCCTATACGCGTTTGACACAACCCTGGTTGCGTCACGAGGCATTCAGTCTAGTTTGAAATATGTTCGGCTACCCAGTTCCGTAATTGACATTCTGTTCGTCCCAGGTAGGTTACTGAGGTCATAAACTAAGATGCTGTGATGGCTGGTTATGACATTACTTTGTATTGTTTTGTTGAGCGTTCAAGCTGCATGATGAATCATATTATATACAAATACATAACAATTGCTCAGACGCAACATAAAATCGCGTTCCCATTCAACTGGTGTTCTCACTCCTTGAGCACGCCTAATTCGGGATGGAGCGTATACTTCATCCTTTGTGATAGTACTAGTTCTTGGGTTATTTTTCGACTAATATAGATTCACAAATCAAATTACAGCTGGTAGGCAGAAACAGACTGTTTCATCCAAGAGTGTAGTCATCCTAATGAACAGTCACGCACGATATTTCCGGGTAACCACTGATCGAAGAAGTCTTTCATGCAAACACATTGTCCTCAGCTCTGAAGGGAAGAAAATGTGTCCCGTAATTTTGGTAGCCACTCAGTCTTTCATTTGGTGACATCTGATTTGCTGTTTGTGAATACATTTCTGTAGTAACATCGTATCCATTCTCGACGAACATCAACACTGTTGTCTTATCCGACACCTTTATTTTATCATACTGAAGCAAGTTACACCCTGATTGATCGTCGATATTACACTTGATCCTACGAGTCCCACTTAACGATTTACACTCTGTTTGTATCGTTTGCTCCGTAGATTCTTAAAACGGTTCCAGTAGTTCGTGCCTACTGTCTTATGCATTACCTCGAAGCGTAAAGTGCACTGTTTTAATGTTATATTATTTAATGTTCGAAAACGGTAAAAACAATAACGATTGGCTAAGGTCTGTATTGTCTTATATTACTGACTTACTGTTACTCCATAGAACCTCTGTGGCTTTATTCTTGGTGCGAAAACCGAAATCGGGTAACATATTCATTCTGTTACAGATAACTTATATTTTACATTAGGATATTTAAGAGCCTATAACACGGAAAAAGTGCTATATCGTAAAATATATCAGTAGTTCCATAAATCTGCTATAAATCAAACAAGCACAAACATTATAAAAAGCGGTACCTCAAAGTAGCGATTTCCTACTGCATCCCGAGGCCCCCGGAGAGTTCAGCGCACTGAAGTATTGCAGAATCAAAGCTATACTGCGTGAAGTCCAGCGTACGTATATAGTGAAAGTACGTTAGGGTAGTATTTGTCAGCGTATGGATGTGTCTTCTATGTTGTCTACAGGAAACCAACACCGAACTTCATTCAGAGTGAGTGAAGTGGAGATTGTCGTGGTCGAATCCTCCAACACATGCAAACGTATTTATGGAGTTTCGTGCTGATCTATCGTACCAATACGAACGATAAATGCCAATCAAACCGCTTCGCAACGGAAGAATGAGCCAAAGCACCGCTAGTGGTGTGCCGTAAGTCAAAAGTGAGCATAGTCAGGAATTGCAAATTTTTCTGTTCTTCGAAAAGCACCCAACAGAAAAAAATGATGGGTTTAAACCGAACTTGAGGGCAAATTTGTGGCAAACTACATTCAAAATCGTATCCGGGATCACTTCTATTTCAAGTAGCCAACAGCTGTACAGAATAGCGAGATAAATGGAAGAAATATGAAAATTTGTGATCGGCTATTAATGCCGTGCGTAGTAAACCGAGGTACATGATGTTCACTGTGACACTGCCAGTTTTTGTCGCTCAGATCAAATACATTTTTCGTTGGCACTTTGTCACGTTTTGCGGCTTGCTACTGACTACCCCCCAGTAGCCACATTGCGTGTTGAACTATTTTCCAGGTCTACAATCCCATTGTTTGGTGATTCTCTTCCGAGTGATCGCTGCTTATTTCCCGAACCATCACGTGTCGATGATTTTCCCCGGAACTATTGAATAATCACGTGGAATATGGGCTCTACTTCTACTTTACCTTTTTGCTCTTTTATCATGGCGATTACTTTTTTCAGTTACAACACGATGGTTTGCCGAGAACTTTGATTGTTTCTGACATTTTATCGATCTCGGGTATATATATTCGGGCGAATCGTTAGTTTATCGCCAGTAACATGTATTCGAGAACAAAAGCGAGCATAATGGAGTAAGGTCCCCAGAATAAGAGGAACCCTCACGAAAGGGATGGTAGATTTCAACGATACGAACAGAATTCGATCCGAGGTGCACAGTGTGCACAATAACGAATACAGTAAGTCAAGAGGTGTGCTGCTTTGAGGACATTGCTTCAGTTGATGAATGACACAAAGGTTACTGTCCACCCTATACCCCTGAATGTCGCTCAGTTCTCTCACGACGTGAAAAACAGAGATTCGATAGTAACTACAAGAGGTATTATGCCTTCATGAAAACATTTCGTTCGGTATTTGGAATGAAAACGAAAGGTAGCACCTTCCGCTCTGTGTGGCTGGTGCGGTAGTGTGGAGCCAAAGCAGGAGAAGTCAAACTACACCGAGCAGTACTAAGAGCCGTCGAATGTCTGGAGACAGATGTTTGGTCGGGCGAAAGACATTGAGAGTGATGAGAAGAACGCACTTCGGCCATTCAGCCAGCAGATGCAACCTCACGTGACAACTTTAACCCAACAAAAATGCACTTCATATCTCGATTCCAGCAGGATACTAGATGCCATCGAGAAGAAATCATGGTCACAGTTAAGGTTTGAATAAGTTGAGTCCACTTCAATCAGAATTGTGACGATATATTGAAATCGGACATGAAAATTCAACTCGCCAATTCAAGAAACTCCTTTAAAATGTTTTAGTCCAGATCCCATACTATCCATCAAAATTTTTGTCTTGTTTTTACTTAACTGTTCCTTTGTTGCCCATGCGCTTAGGCCGTGAGTTTTCATTCCGACCAGCGCCTCCTCGCTTCCACGCCCGAGTGAATTTTTTGTTCAGTCCCACTACGTCACGCCGTTTTTAGCCTTGTTTCTATGACGGATGAGGTGCAATTTTAATTGTCACTCTTCTAATTGTTGGACTTATCTGTTCCTACTTAAGTTTGATTCTAAACATTTTATCATTGACGTGATCCCCCTCCCTCTTTCTGGCACCTATGTGCAATGACCCACTGGCATCCATGACTCGTTCTATTTTAAGTCAAAACTGATTGGGTTACTTGACAAGGCCCCAAACTTTTGGACGTAATTATCTTTCTCCCCCTATCTGCCTTATCCGTGGGAATGGCTGGACTTCGGCCAGCCTCCTGTAATCATGCCATTTTCTCATGCCCATAACTATTTCGTTTGTTTTTCATCGCGCTTGTGTGTATGTTCTCTCGGACCATATTTTCTCTTCTGATCCCTGACTGGTCTAAATACTTCCCATAAATAACGAATTTTTTTGTGAACCGCTTGACTCGCTCCTGTATCGTCGTCTTGACCGTTTCCTGCCGGCTGTTGCCTGGGACTTTCGAAGCCTTTGTTGACTGTACTGATTCTATGATCGGTTTGCCCATAATTTGAGATATGTTATTGTTTGATAATTTGTCCTGTATTAAACGTAGTGTAGCGAGCCTTGGGACTTGGGATTTCATTTGTCTACGAGTCACTCAACTATGTGACAACAATATCGCACAATGGTAGTCAAAATAGTGAACCGGACTTCGTAGTCCTAACTGATTTCGTGGACCAGAGGGCCGGTACTGCTTGGACCATATCTTGGCGAACTTAGGCGCCAGCCATTATGGACTCAGTAGACAAGTTTACCGCATAGCAGTCCATCCAATCTTCGCCGGGAAATGCACGTTTCACGCAACATGAAACAAAACTAATGTGACACTAAACAATAGCAAAGTACTATTAACGGAAACCATTTTATTGCGGATCAACGAGGTGGCCAATCAGTCAATAATTCTGAAATGACAGCTTCAAGGTAGACTAGTTGAATAACACCGATCGACTATGCGCCGCACTCGCTGGACGCTTATTGGACGCGAAGTCAACTTTTGAGAACCGTAAACTGTCAAATGGCATTGGACTGGTGCCGGGCCTATTTTATGGGCTATGTGAATGCCAGGAACACCCAGTGCCCTGGGATCGCAGGAGTGAGGGAGTCAATGCGTTGATAACATGCTGACATTATACCCTAATCTATCCGTTCAATAAACGGACAGGGTAATAGTATTTTTTGACAGTCTTGAGAACACCCCTGAAAAAACAGTCGATATGAGGCCGTGAATGCGTATTCTACGTTATCTGTCTACAAAGTCAACAATTCAAATGTCATGCGTTCAAGCATTCACCCACTGAAATAAGTTTGCGAAGAAGCACTGTTGATTCAGACGCTACGACGGATGAAACCAACAGGAACAAACTGTGAACTCCAGAAGGTAATACAATTGATTTTTCCTCAACTGTTTGTACAGTTTTATGACTTCACATACAAAAGTGTTCAGTCTCTATTTTGTCCATGGCTTTCCTGATGTGTGGTCACGATCAGATTCGAACGATCCAACATCCTGAAAACGTTTGTTTTTTGATTGTTGAATACGATTGAAATCAAAAATTTGCTACCTACTGATAGTTTTCTCCTGCTGGGCTTGGACTTGTAAGGTTAATGACACATGAGATTAGTTTGAAGTGGATTTGATAGAAACGTACGCCACACTGCGTAAAACAGACTAAACTTGATCTGCACTTTTTTGAAGCAAGTTGATGATGGTGATCTCGTATATCCTGCCTGATAACCCCTAGATTGCTTTGGGTATAGAACCGAAGGTAAGGCAAGCACATTAAACTCGAAATCACATTACTCAGGATTGTATTTCTCGATAAAACAAGGTCATTCATGGATAATGATTGTTCATCTGAAAATCCGAGAGAATGAGTTCTGTACGTTTCTCTTTTGGAGCTAAAATGTGCCGCTGAATAGGCTCACGCGAAGAATAATATTGATATACTCAAGAGGAAGGGGGTTGGTATGGAAGTTACCCGGGTCAAAAAAGTGAACAAGAATTAACAGGCTCACTATTTAGATAAATAAAGAGTACGGGAAAATAAGCGGAACAAATACAAATGGTAAGGGAAACAGCCTAGGTGATAAGTATACAGCGAAAAAACTTATCTATTCTAGGCCATCCGGTAGATGGTCGTCACACGACTGACTCAGAAAATGCATTCAAAGACATGTACAAGACTTCGCCTGATCGATCAAAACCAGTCGCAATTCGGGCCCTGGTTACTGCGGATGCTATCGCCATTCACCTAGTGAGGCATGAACTACGTGCAGAAAAGTGTCTTGTCCATGCTCTTCGGCTATCTTATCCAAGACCGGAAGCCACGGATCGCCGAATGGACCTCCAAAAAGCACCATCACCGGTGACGATGGGAGCTAAAGTCTCTCCACAAAACAAAATACACATTAGACACTTTTCCTCCAACATTCCAAATCTAAGCCTTATCAAAAACCGGTTGTCTTTTCTGAATATGGAAGTCTGTGGGCTACCTTTGGGCTGAACAGTTGAGTCAAGAGTGGAACATACGATGCAGCATAAGATGTGTTTTCATAGCCAGCTTGATGGACTCTATACTAAAAATAATGCAACACTTTCTGTAGAATAAAGGCAAGCCCAGTGACTCCATGCGCATAGGCTTTCTTTCCATTATTATCTAGGTTACCCCAGTGTAAATAAATTTTGTTTCTTTTTCCTCTGAGATCCATATTCCATGACGGTCAAGGTCAAATGGAGGTGATAAAAATTGGTTTCGTCTGAATTTTGGACATTTCTACTTGTCGAATGCAATCAGATAAACAGGGTTATTGCGCAAGAACTTCACCACTATTTGATAGTTACTATGGCTATAAGTTTAAAGTACACTTGCTTTAACCCATTCATGTAGGAGGATGAAGTGTTCGTCAGCCACTCTTATGTATCACTTTGGATTAAACCTGAATATTGTTCTCATTGGGATCTTGGTTTCAAAGCAATGACAATTAGCACAAACACACGAAAGAACAAATGAAATACCAAAAAATAATGTTTATTACACGCAATATTTATATTGATTATTCACTCATTCACCAGAAAAATGTATAAAGAAGTAATTGAACGAGAGCTGAACATGACCATGACCCCTACTGAAATACCTATTTGCCACATTTCTCGATGCATTTCATGGAAAACCCTTCGGACCAAAATGGCCTTAACTATTACATGAATATTTTATATCATTGGAATACAATAACAGTCTTTTGTTGCCATGCCCCCGGTGAGATACAGAGAGAACACGCTTGAATGCAAAGTCACAATAAATGTATTAACCACCTAGCACAAGTCACTTATAGTACACCAGGGAGCTCACAATTTATTCTCAATGGTTCCAACTAAAGTAGGGTTTGAGTCAACAGTGGGTGGATTTGAACTGCTCCGGCACAGGAAATCCTGAAATTTCGAAAGTTTTAACACGTGATATTTGAATTTGTGAACTCAAGGAAGCTTCCTTTACCGTGCAAAATTCCTCACGTTTCATTACCTCGTTTATACCAAATATGAATGCACTCGTCTTATAACACCGAGCATCGTTATTTTTAGGCCAGAAAAATTGACACAGACTTTAACCTTAGAGATGCTTCAAAGCAGTGGACTCACAGGTTTCCTACTTTCAGTGCCTTTCGAAACGGTTGTGACCTGAAAATGCCCAACTATTTCCCTTCACCGTCAGTTTACGAGCATGTTTCAGAGTGTCACTGCAGCCCATTAGTCCTTAGGCCTAGGCCCCAATACGTCGTTTTTGCTCGATAGGAACTCTCTACATGTAAGCGAGATTACCGAAAAAAGTTGAACAGTTCATTCAGAGTACCAAAGTCCTTGGCAGAGGATAGCGGCTTCCATTCAGTGTTGGCAGAGGAGTATCGTGACAGTGCTACGCAAGACGCATTTAAAACAGGATTACCGTATTATAGAATTTTAACAAGATTAATGCAACGACCAATACTGAATTTTAGAGCTGCTAGCGACATGAACAGACCGGTGGAGGCAGCTCAAAACCGAAGTCTTGTGGGACTGAAAATGTTCTCCTCAAACTCCTAACTCATGCATACGACATTTACCTAGCCCCAACAACTGAACCTGAACCGATTACGGATGCGTTCCTAAAAATGCATATCATTTATTTGGTTACGCCGAAAAATTCCCTCACCTGATGTACCGGTAAAGAAGCAGTTTGTAAAGTTTGCGGAGAAACAGGGCACTTCAAGCCTGTATGTAAATCAAGAGTCATTTTACCCAATACATCTTCCCTTACTACCCTACTGTCCTTTGTTGTGACTGCTACCACCCCAGTTCTTTCGTCTACAGCGAGAACCCAAAATGGTAATAATAATATTGAAATTCTAGTCTACATTGATATGGGTTGCTCTGGCAGCTATATATCACAAAAGGTCACTGATTACCTCAGTTGGCCCATTCATCCAAGACTCAAAAATCACTACGGCAGGGAATTCATTGTCTTGTTTCTTTACTCGCTACTGCTGTGTAACGAACTGTTTTAAAGATGTCTCTTAAGAAAATAAACCGTGTCATATGGAATCTATGTACTGACTTTCTACTGGGTCGTGATTTCCTCGAATTATACAAAGAAGTCGAAATACCATCCAGGGAACATGTGGCATTGTCTTGCGGTGTGGTCTATCTGTCACTGAAATCAAAAAACCATCACTGTTTGCTCATCTGTCTCCCAAATACAAGCTTACGGCCACAAAATCCCAAAGGCACTTTCGGTAGCAAGAGCATCATTAGGGAGAAGGTACACTGCCTCTTGAACGATGGTACTACCGAGTCACTGAACCCTCAGTGGGAAACACAAGTTTTGGTTACTGAAAAGAAGAGAATGGTCCTTTATTACAGCCAAGCCATCAATGTACTCAGCTGGGTGCGTACCAACTACATCGTACAGATTATATCCAAATTTTCTTTTGTAAACCTTACTTATATTTCGCAACCTATTTTTTGCGTCTAGTGGCTGGAACATTGGCATACTGCTTTCACAAGTCTACCATACGAACAGAAATGCAATATGAGTGTTCCACTGCTTATTGAAACGGACGCATCAGGTAACTATAACCATTCCGCTGAATCAGAACCGTCTCACAGTAGCCATTTACCTCGCACATTGACCCTTAATAAAAAACACCACTCCACAGTCAAGAAAGAGGCTTATTCGATCGTTGAGGCTGTTTGGAAATGGAGACAGTTTCTCTTTGGTATTCCTTTCAAACAAATTACCGGTTAGTGATCGGTTGCCTCTGTTTTTACCATAAAACCAAATAACAAGATTTAAAGACGATGAACTGAGGACTCGAGTTTCCCGCCCTCTACTAAGATATCATCTCAAGAGCCAGAAAGAACAATCGAGTGGCTGGTGCTCCGTTTCACTGCTCGCGTGCTACTACTTCCAATTAAACTACCTTGCAAAAGCTCCAGGGCTCAGTATGTCATCCTGGAACCCGTCGTATGTTTCATTTCATGCGTTACAAAAACTTGCCACACTCAGTAGTGGTGGACAAAAAAGCGATTCCCAGGTGTATTGTTAGAGCTGAAATGAAACCACGTTTTTAGAAGTCGCTAGTCAACTTTTTTCAAAACTCATTATTGAGGTCAAAGGTCCACTGTCCTCATCTGCATGCAATCGATACCTAATAACCGTCACCGCTTGCATTCTTCTACCCATCCGTCCAGAGTTGTCAGTTGCCCGTGTTGATATTCTGAGTTATTCAAACTTCCCCATTTATAATAATTCCGATGGAGGATCTTCCTATTCATCATCTGAAGTGAGTCAGTTTCTACGGGACAAAACTGTGGAGGTCCGTCGTACAGCAGCCTATAGCCAACAAGTCAACAGTCAAGTGAAGTGTATGAAAGGCCCCTTATCGAAAACCATCGCATTGACCTTTAGAAAGAGAAGCCCTCCAATTCTGCAATGAGAACCCATCGTTCTCGATTATATTTACTCCATCTTTCCATCAATTTGTACCACAGCGAACACAGCCCCTCATGAACCTTTATTCTGCTTTTCCCGATCCTCAGCTAGTGGTTATTCTACGCCCAGTTGGTTGGCAACTCCAGGTCCCGTGTGGTTTAGACGCTTATACGGATCTTCCAGGCACGACACCTTGAAGGACGAAGTGGGTCTTATTCTTTCCAACCAACATGACTCCCTTGTGAAACTGTTTCGTGGAAGAGAAAAGAACGCTTCTATTCATCGTATGGTCCTTCGGGGCGACAAACCCGTACTAACACCAGAATCACAGTCGTTCACGACAATCACCCGGGATACCACACACAAAATAACTAATGGCAGTGAAATGGCAGAGTTTGACGTCACCCTAACATTGTAAAAACAGTGCTCCATCGTCAGTCATCACGGTACCTTTACCGTGGCAGCAGAGAACATACTGTTTACAGGGTCGAGAGGCCTGACAGGATGGTTTCGCTAATTTCCGCAGTCCTGCTATAAAAAACATTTTATAAACCCCATCTTCAGACCAGGCGAATGTTATGTAAATTTCCTCACGTTAGCTTATCTTGTTTGTATTACGTATCTTAAATAGTACGTTCTCCTATTTCAGTTTATGTATCTCCGTTGTTAGCATTCATTCTTCAGAATTTTGTCCTTTTTGACTTTGAAACTATCGCTTTCTGTTGTTGAAAACTACGTATCAAACGATAATGCATATTAGGGCACAATCGAAGTCAAGTCGCTTCTTGGCCCTTACTTTACTTCGTAAAAGACACACTAACCATCCATTTAGCCTTAGAAGTGACGTACCTGGAAAACCACCTGGTCATCCAGTCAGGCATTCTTGTTGTGATGGAAACCTTTGGTGGCCAAGTGGTTTATCATCTTCCGCCCTAGTAGCCAGTCACTCATAAGGCAAAATCAGTGTAGTTCAAATTAACCTGATTTCACGTAAATGTCTTTGACAACCCAGGGTGACCAAAAGAAGACAGCATCTCACTCATGCCACCAACGGTCCATGTTCAAACAGACACTTTATCCCCCAGTCCATTCAGTTTCTTCTACCAATGCATACCCCAGTTGTTGTTTTGCCACCTCAAGTATTGGATTCAGTGTTCCCTTCTCAATAACACTCCTATCATAAAAATGGACCTCTTTGCAACAAAACACCATCACTTCTGCCAACACACTGCCTCTATTTGTCTACCCGTGTTGCGTTTCACATACACACACTATTTTACCACTATATTGAGCGGCCCAGGTCACCACCTCTGTTCGATGACTACTCTTGGTGCAACCCAGTCTATGGCTGAGCCCATATTACCAGCACTCCTAAAGCTGATTACGCACCTCTGCTCTGTCCACCTCGTCTTCATTTATCCCCGGTAATTTATTCTACGCCACAACCTTGACCTACTTAGTAAAACTTCGTAATAACTCCTCATCAGGTTCATTTTCTTAGAAGGTCACAGTACGCACGCTTTTGTCTTTCCATTCCTTTTTCGCAATCGACCTGTAGCACATACCCTGCAATTTAAAGCAACTCTAAAATTTACCTGCACCTAATTAAATTTTGCTCTATTATTAATAACTTTAGTCACGTGCTAACCCTTTTGAGCACTTCAAGTCTGGACATAGTTACCATTGTCGACTCCTGTTTGTAGGATTCTGTATCATCTCATCAGATTTTAGTGGTAGTTTATCAAACTTTCATAAAAGGGAGAGGAGAGGGGGGGGGGGCGAACCAGGGTAATGAGGATTTTGTTAAGTTTCTCTCTTCTACGTAATTCTTATTTAGAGTTTCCGTGCGGCTGGCTACCTAACTGAACAACTTTTACTGTACATTAGGTCTAATAACCCGGTGGCTCACCTGCATTACCGCTGACTACGGACTAAGCACTGATTCCTTTATTTCCTTAACCCATTTACCCCTGGGTCCTAGGCTCGTTATTAAAGACTTCAAAGCTCGCAGCATTAGTATGTCATTAGTTCTCTTTGCCATCCTGCGGACTTTGGTTGAAATACACGAAGGGGATTCTGAAAATCTGCTACTTTTCTACTTGGAAGGGTAGCATTGTTAAATCGATCTACAGCTTTGGATTGTTCCATTTTACGAATGCAGCACTCAACTACTTCTGGGGTAGTGGTCTCAAAGTCGTCTCTTGGATAATATCTGCGGCTTTAGATAAGGGCAGTTTCTATCTTTGATCATATTTTTAACAGTTGGAAGCATCTGACGGGACAGTTTCGATCGTCAATTTGTGAAGATTTTTTCTATTACATATGATGTCTGAAAGGCAGCAAACATAATGCACCCACACATCCCTCCTGATATGAATTAGATTTCCGCAATTGGGGCTAATCATGGAGAACTTTTTGATTTATCCTTTTTGATGGTAGGATGTAAGTGTCATAAAATCAGTATGCTTTTACTAAAATCAGTGGATTCTTCAAGTCTTTTCCTGCTTCACGGCTCTTTCTACAAAATACACATAGTTCATGGAAGAATGTGTAAAATTGTGGGGATTTTCCGGTCTGGACAGCCCTACTACATTAGCTTAGATCAAAAACAAACATTTACCTCACTTTAGCCCCCGATCAAGATTTATAAAACAAAGTACTTTGGTTAGCCTATGGTGACTGTGAAATTATTTTACTCCTTTCCTACCCAATTTCTGGTATTTCAGTTGTCTTCTCCCCACCATCACTGACGAGCCTATACCTAGCTTCTAGTCTACCTGAGAAATCTTAAATGCCCAAGTTACATCTGGGCATGAACGCAAATATAAACTCACCTACGCACCAATGGATGTTGTGCTGAAGGGCACAAGGGGAGCACTTTTAAAGATCTCTCAGTGGTTTGACGCCAGTGAGTAATCATTTGCAGCCGGGTCTTCAAATCCATCCCAAGTTCTCGCACTTTTTTCTCCAGTACAACGATAAGTTGCCTTCTATGCAGCTCAAATTCGTATGATGTGCTCTTTCTTTTGGTCTGCGTAACAAAACAAATTGTTGGGTATGTAATCTTGATGTGAAAAAAAGATATTTAGTTCAATTCAATAAACTATTACTTTTACAAGTCAATGTTTTGCCTTTGGTGACTACTCTGTAGCACAAACCAGTTACAGCTGAGATACAGCAAGGCCCACAGGTCAATAATACAACTAGGGAAGATTCAAAATGCAAATTATGTGGATAAGAAGACTCAAAATACAAGTACTTTACCAGCCAAGACAGCTGTCTCACCCGATTACCTTATCCATGACAAGAAGATTTCATAAACTCCAACATAGAAGTCTAATACATCCTGCAAAACCAAGTTCGCTGACCGAAATTTTGACTCTTTTTTGTCATTACTATAAACGGATCTCCTCGATTCCTCTTCTTACCGTTGCTCACTACGGATATCAACATTGTACAGTCAGACCAGTAATTCCATTTCCACGTCAAAACGGTCGAATTCCGGTTTCTACTACTGAAACTACTACCAGTAATTGAACACCTTGGTTTGATCGAAAAATCCTGTGAAGAGTACCTTATTTCAGTGAATCAACGACACAGTCCAATGGACAAAAAGTGTACACAGAGGGAGCTTATTTGTTGGTTAACCTTTGACATATCTCAATCAAAACCATCTGCTCAGCTTCATTAATCGACCAGAAGATTCTCTCTGGGTCCCCACACTCTACGCGTAACCTTAGCATTCATGACACGTCATTTTCATCGGTTTCGAGAAGTTCTGTGAATAAATGGATGCCAAGCACTGGTGTTTTTCTAGTGAGTTCCATCCGAAAAAGCCATGTTTCTTAGCGGTATAAAAAGATCAATCTGAATGCCGCAGTGTGCGCTGAACCTTGATGGAGAATTGAATGTAACACACGATGTTACCGTCTCAGACTGGATAAGCCCAAACGAGCTTTTTTGTCGTACGAAATTCATGCAGCATCCGAACAATAGAATAAATGCGACATTGGGGGCAACAAAACTTGTTCATTTCTTCCAAAGCTTCCCCTCCCAGGATAACTGTTTGGTGGGTCAACCGGAACCTGCAGTAATGGCTTTCATGATGAGGGTACAGAGCACACAATAAACCTTGTGGCATTACCTTCAGAATACGTAAAAATGCTTACAAATTAGGCAGGTATTCTATCAGAATCCATTAATCTAGCCCAGGCAATCCATTTTTGAAACAAAGTTCGATGCCATTCTCATATAATGAAAAGATCGTCTGGGATCATCTCAGTCACAGAGTTAAAAAGGAAGTGTCACAAGCAACCGGGAACGACTAGCGTAGATAATCGTCAAAAGTAAGAATTTTTCTTCAGTTATTCATGTCCAAGGGTTGGAAAGAATCAGAAAATAGATAGGTTTGTGATCACTGGGCTTGGTGTTTAGGCCAATCCACACCTGTCACAGAAACGGGGCCATAAATTACGTGAAGCAACGGGACTGAACAAACAAGTTACTACGCTAGTGAGGAAGCGAAAGGGTGATGATGGGCGTGGAAAATAGTAGTTAAAGTGCTTGGAAAGAAAACGAATTGTTTGATAAATACGAGACAAAGTTAGAATGGAAAGCACAGAATGTGGAGTAAACCTGTTTAACGGAGTTTTTTGAGATTTTGAGCCGAATTTTCTTATCCAGTTTCAATAAATCTTTACAGTGAGTACATGAATATCTCTGTAGGAATCTCTCCTTAAGATGTGACCTCGAGCTCTTAGATGACCACAAAAATCTACGGTTAATAAGTAGGAAAATGCAACCTTATGACTCTTATGTTGATTGTTCCTATTTTCGAAAACCACTCACTTGATCTTTCATGAATAATTCTAAAATTAGAGAATTGACTGCTGACCCTTAGGCCATTGTTTCCGTCTTTAGAATTTTGGCCCTATAGTACCTCATTGAATTATTTCGATAGATGCCTTCAAGGGAAGAGAGTTGACTTTCAAGGTCTTAATCAGTGAAACTTGGGTATATTATTCTGGGTACCATTTTCTTAGCTAGTTGAATTTCTTGAGCGTTAAGAAACAGTGAATGTCCGTGGATCGTGTGTGTTGATGAAAGTCGAAATTCATAGAGTTCCTTTTACTACGTCGTGTTCGTTTGATCCAGAATGCGAGCTTCCTCCAGGTTGAACTAATGTCCTCCAGGTCCTCGGGGACAAATAGTGAGGACAGTTAATGTTATTTCCTTGTAGTCAGTTTGTCTTTCGCATGGAAACCCGTCTCTCAATTACACTAACATATTATTTGTCATATTCTTTACATTAAACCTTGTTTATAACGTTACACCAGCCCCGAATTTCGAGTTGCTCTATTGGTTTTGATATGAGTCTTCGCAAGGTTTCGGCTGGCTTGTGACTGACTGTTATACATTGAAGTTGGAGAAGTGTTGCGGTCAGATCACTTATGTTTTTGACGTATGACAGTACTATCGCTCTAACGGATTGTGATCCTTGATTTGCTTGCTTATTGATTCCTAGTACCTTTCTTCTCTAGAAGTTCTGCGAATGCTCGTTCCGACGGACAATCCTGCAAAGACAGTTTTTTTAATGTATCGGATCCGTGCTCAGTTCGGAGTGCTAACAGCTTCGTTATGTTGCAGTGCGTCTAAGATCTATTGAACAGAGCTCGGACACAAGTCTTCGAGTGGTTACTTCACTCATTGCTTTGAAAGATCAGTATTTGGTCTGTATGTTTTTTTCGAAATACAGATGTCTCCAGTGTGCCGTTGTCAGCTTTCCTTACCAAACCGTCTATAACTGCTAGTTTTTTGCGTTCCAGCATTTCCATAATGGATTCCACGTCCTTAGAAATGTTGGCATTCGTTTTAAATGTATGTATTGGCCATGCCGTAAGCTACCATATTGCTGTCCGAATAATGTAAGTGTTGGTACCAGCTGACGCACCTATTGAGCCCCAGCTGACAAAGTTTCGTCCTGTTGTGATTTGGCAGATCGAACACGTGCAACCCCCGGCGGAAGATCACTGGTCCTTGCATGTTTCATGCTTTTTCAATATCCGAACGTCCGATGATGATTACAGTATCTGGCCAACAATTTTGTTTGGATATTTGGAAATTCAGTATTCTCAAGGGCATACATTCCTTTTCTTTTGAAACATGTACGGGCATGAACAAGCTAAGATCGGGTGGAGTAGTCGAGTAGGCAATGCTGAAGTCAGAAATCGAGTATTGGGTACTAATTCGGAGAACGTTTTGTCACAGCGTATCCAACTTAGTAGACTTCGTTGGTTGGGGCATATGTTACGTGTGTCAAGCACACGTCTACGGTACCGTGCCCCATTCTCCGTTTCTCCTAGGGAGTGGAAGAAGCCATGTGGAGGTCAACAGATGACGTGGCAGCGAGGAATGAGTAAATGTACAGCGAACTTAGGAAAAGTAGGTGCTTCACCTCTTCGTGGTTGGGGTTCGAAAGATCCGTCTACCAATTGGCCGAAGACACTGAAGAATATGGATGCGAACCGCGAACAATGGCGATCGTGTTGCCACTTTCTATCAAATCAGAATGACTGATCGATGTGGTTTTGTACAGTTAGACTGTGTATTCTGTGTGTTGGCTACTAGGGCATTCTTTCCTTTTCCCACCCATGAAGGTCCACTCCCTGTCCATCCTGTATATTCATACTTTCTAATTCGGCGTGCAACATGGTGAGAAAGGCAGTGGTCAGTGGGGCTTGCCCTACTGTTTAACGCTGTACGATGATGATGATAACTCACATTTCCTCAAGCCTCGTCAACCTCTGAATCTCGGCTCCTCTAACGTGCGTACTCTCATGCAGGTCGGTCAGCAGGCGTGCCTAGTGCTCACAACAGATTCTCTTAAGACTGGCGTCTGCTGCTTACGTGAAACGCGCATCCAGGGTTAGAGCAGGGTGATTCAACTAACTGCTCCTGGTATTACAACGAGGTATATCCTGCGCATTTCCAATTACGAAGTAGCTCGAGCTGCGGGTCAACGTGGTATAGGAATAGTCCTGACTGACAAGGCCGAGGCTACTCTCTTAGACTGGATCCTGGTTAATAGTCGTTTATATGCTTTGAGAATACAGGGGTCAGTTAGCGTCCGAATGGATAGTTGTGTTAACCGCAAATTGTTTGTGATCTCGGCGTACTCCAAAATGGACTGCAACTCAGACACGCAAAAGGATGAGTTCTGTGATGAATTCAATATTCTCGTTCGCAGAAAGAATTCCATGATGCATCGATCGTCGCGCAGGATAATCAGGACCGCGCTGCCCATTGCATCCAGCGAGGTGGTTAGTGATAAGTGGGCTACTGCTCAGAGTTCCCTCTCTTTTATTAAACCTTTGTCTTCTGTCCCCAACCACATCTCGTTGCTCCCTCTATCCACCCATAATGCTCCCACTGATAACACGGTCGATGCTCGCAACGATTCACCGTCAAATAGTGTCCGGAATACTCCTCTGTCTGGTAACTCACATTTTTTCAAGCCTCGTCAGCCTCTGAATCGCGGCTCCTTCAACGTGCGTACACTCATGCAGCCTGGTCAGCAGGCGTGCCTGGCGCTCACAATAGATTCTCTGAAGATTGATGTCTGCTACCTAAGTGAGACGCATATACAGGATTCGAGCAGTGTAATTCAACTAACTGCTCCTGGTATCTCATCGAGGTATTTTCTGTGCGTGTTTACGTAATATCGCTAAGATCGGGTGGAGTAGTCGAGTAGGCAATGCTGAAGTCAGAAACCGAGTATTGGGTACTAATTCGGAGAACGTTTTGTCACAGCGTATCCAACTTAGTAGACTTCGTTGGTTGGGGCATATGTTACGTGTGTCAAGCACACGTCTACGGTACCGTGCCCCATTCTCCGTTTCTCCTAGGGAGTGGAAGAAGCCATGTGGAGGTCAACAGATGACGTGGCAGCGAGGAATGAGTAAATGTACAGCGAACTTAGGAAAAGTAGGTGCTTCACCTCTTCGTGGTTGGGGTTCGAAAGATCCGTCTACCAATTGGCCGAAGACACTGAAGAATATGGATGCGAACCGCGAACAATGGCGATCGTGTTGCCACTTTCTATCAAATCAGAATGACTGATCGATGTGGTTTTGTACAGTTAGACTGTGTATTCTGTGTGTTGGCTACTAGGGCATTCTTTCCTTTTCCCACCCATGTAGGTCCACTCCCTGTCCATCCTGTATATTCATACTTTCTAATTCGGCGTGCAACATGGTGAGAAAGGCAGTGGTCAGTGGGGCTTGCCCTACTGTTTAACGCTGTACGATGATGATGATAACTCACATTTCCTCAAGCCTCGTCAACCTCTGAATCTCGGCTCCTCTAACGTGCGTACTCTCATGCAGGTCGGTCAGCAGGCGTGCCTAGTGCTCACAACAGATTCTCTTAAGACTGGCGTCTGCTGCTTACGTGAAACGCGCATCCAGGGTTAGAGCAGGGTGATTCAACTAACTGCTCCTGGTATTACAACGAGGTATATCCTGCGCATTTCCAATTACGAAGTAGCTCGAGCTGCGGGTCAACGTGGTATAGGAATAGTCCTGACTGACAAGGCCGAGGCTACTCTCTTAGACTGGATCCTGGTTAATAGTCGTTTATATGCTTTGAGAATACAGGGGTCAGTTAGCGTCCGAATGGATAGTTGTGTTAACCGCAAATTGTTTGTGATCTCGGCGTACTCCAAAATGGACTGCAACTCAGACACGCAAAAGGATGAGTTCTGTGATGAATTCAATATTCTCGTTCGCAGAAAGAATTCCATGATGCATCGATCGTCGCGCAGGATAATCAGGACCGCGCTGCCCATTGCATCCAGCGAGGTGGTTAGTGATAAGTGGGCTACTGCTCAGAGTTCCCTCTCTTTTATTAAACCTTTGTCTTCTGTCCCCAACCACATCTCGTTGCTCCCTCTATCCACCCATAATGCTCCCACTGATAACACGGTCGATGCTCGCAACGATTCACCGTCAAATAGTGTCCGGAATACTCCTCTGTCTGGTAACTCACATTTTTTCAAGCCTCGTCAGCCTCTGAATCGCGGCTCCTTCAACGTGCGTACACTCATGCAGCCTGGTCAGCAGGCGTGCCTGGCGCTCACAATAGATTCTCTGAAGATTGATGTCTGCTACCTAAGTGAGACGCATATACAGGATTCGAGCAGTGTAATTCAACTAACTGCTCCTGGTATCTCATCGAGGTATTTTCTGTGCGTGTTTACGTAATATCGCTAAGATCCGGTGGAGTAGTCGAGTAGGCAATGCTGAAGTCAGAAACCGAGTATTGGGTACTAATTCGGAGAACGTTTTGTCACAGCGTATCCAACTTAGTAGACTTCGTTGGTTGGGGCATATGTTACGTGTGTCAAGCACACGTCTACGGTACCGTGCCCCATTCTCCGTTTCTTCTAGGGAGTGGAAGAAGCCATGTGGAGGTCAACAGATGACGTGGCAGCGAGGAATGAGTAAATGTACAGCGAACTTAGGAAAAGTAGGTGCTTCACCTCTTCGTGGTTGGGGTTCGAAAGATCCGTCTACCAATTGGCCGAAGACACTGAAGAATATGGATGCGAACCGCGAACAATGGCGATCGTGTTGCCACTTTCTATCAAATCAGAATGACTGATCGATGTGGTTTTGTACAGTTAGACTGTGTATTCTGTGTGTTGGCTACTAGGGCATTCTTTCCTTTTCCCACCCATGAAGGTCCACTCCCTGTCCATCCTGTATATTCATACTTTCTAATTCGGCGTGCAACATGGTGAGAAAGGCAGTGGTCAGTGGGGCTTGCCCTACTGTTTAACGCTGTACGATGATGATGATAACTCACATTTCCTCAAGCCTCGTCAACCTCTGAATCTCGGCTCCTCTAACGTGCGTACTCTCATGCAGGTCGGTCAGCAGGCGTGCCTAGTGCTCACAACAGATTCTCTTAAGACTGGCGTCTGCTGCTTACGTGAAACGCGCATCCAGGGTTAGAGCAGGGTGATTCAACTAACTGCTCCTGGTATTACAACGAGGTATATCCTGCGCATTTCCAATTACGAAGTAGCTCGAGCTGCGGGTCAACGTGGTATAGGAATAGTCCTGACTGACAAGGCCGAGGCTACTCTCTTAGACTGGATCCTGGTTAATAGTCGTTTATATGCTTTGAGAATACAGGGGTCAGTTAGCGTCCGAATGGATAGTTGTGTTAACCGCAAATTGTTTGTGATCTCGGCGTACTCCAAAATGGACTGCAACTCAGACACGCAAAAGGATGAGTTCTGTGATGAATTCAATATTCTCGTTCGCAGAAAGAATTCCATGATGCATCGATCGTCGCGCAGGATAATCAGGACCGCGCTGCCCATTGCATCCAGCGAGGTGGTTAGTGATAAGTGGGCTACTGCTCAGAGTTCCCTCTCTTTTATTAAACCTTTGTCTTCTGTCCCCAACCACATCTCGTTGCTCCCTCTATCCACCCATAATGCTCCCACTGATAACACGGTCGATGCTCGCAACGATTCACCGTCAAATAGTGTCCGGAATACTCCTCTGTCTGGTAACTCACATTTTTTCAAGCCTCGTCAGCCTCTGAATCGCGGCTCCTTCAACGTGCGTACACTCATGCAGCCTGGTCAGCAGGCGTGCCTGGCGCTCACAATAGATTCTCTGAAGATTGATGTCTGCTACCTAAGTGAGACGCATATACAGGATTCGAGCAGTGTAATTCAACTAACTGCTCCTGGTATCTCATCGAGGTATTTTCTGTGCGTGTTTACGTAATATCGCTAAGATCCGGTGGAGTAGTCGAGCAGGCAATGCTGAAGTCAGAAACCGAGTATTGGGTACTAATTCGGAGAACGTTTTGTCACAGCGTATCCAACTTAGTAGACTTCGTTGGTTGGGGCATATGTTACGTGTGTCAAGCACACGTCTACGGTACCGTGCCCCATTCTCCGTTTCTCCTAGGGAGTGGAAGAAGCCATGTGGAGGTCAACAGATGACGTGGCAGCGAGGAATGAGTAAATGTACAGCGAACTTAGGAAAAGTAGGTGCTTCACCTCTTCGTGGTTGGGGTTCGAAAGATCCGTCTACCAATTGGCCGAAGACACTGAAGAATATGGATGCGAACCGCGAACAATGGCGATCGTGTTGCCACTTTCTATCAAATCAGAATGACTGATCGATGTGGTTTTGTACAGTTAGACTGTGTATTCTGTGTGTTGGCTACTAGGGCATTCTTTCCTTTTCCCACCCATGAAGGTCCACTCCCTGTCCATCCTGTATATTCATACTTTCTAATTCGGCGTGCAACATGGTGAGAAATGCAGTGGTCAGTGGGGCTTGCCCTACTGTTTAACGCTGTACGATGATGATGATAACTCACATTTCCTCAAGCCTCGTCAACCTCTGAATCTCGGCTCCTCTAACGTGCGTACTCTCATGCAGGTCGGTCAGCAGGCGTGCCTAGTGCTCACAACAGATTCTCTTAAGACTGGCGTCTGCTGCTTACGTGAAACGCGCATCCAGGGTTAGAGCAGGGTGATTCAACTAACTGCTCCTGGTATTACAACGAGGTATATCCTGCGCATTTCCAATTACGAAGTAGCTCGAGCTGCGGGTCAACGTGGTATAGGAATAGTCCTGACTGACAAGGCCGAGGCTACTCTCTTAGACTGGATCCTGGTTAATAGTCGTTTATATGCTTTGAGAATACAGGGGTCAGTTAGCGTCCGAATGGATAGTTGTGTTAACCGCAAATTGTTTGTGATCTCGGCGTACTCCAAAATGGACTGCAACTCAGACACGCAAAAGGATGAGTTCTGTGATGAATTCAATATTCTCGTTCGCAGAAAGAATTCCATGATGCATCGATCGTCGCGCAGGATAATCAGGACCGCGCTGCCCATTGCATCCAGCGAGGTGGTTAGTGATAAGTGGGCTACTGCTCAGAGTTCCCTCTCTTTTATTAAACCTTTGTCTTCTGTCCCCAACCACATCTCGTTGCTCCCTCTATCCACCCATAATGCTCCCACTGATAACACGGTCGATGCTCGCAACGATTCACCGTCAAATAGTGTCCGGAATACTCCTCTGTCTGGTAACTCACATTTTTTCAAGCCTCGTCAGCCTCTGAATCGCGGCTCCTTCAACGTGCGTACACTCATGCAGCCTGGTCAGCAGGCGTGCCTGGCGCTCACAATAGATTCTCTGAAGATTGATGTCTGCTACCTAAGTGAGACGCATATACAGGATTCGAGCAGTGTAATTCAACTAACTGCTCCTGGTATCTCATCGAGGTATTTTCTGTGCGTGTTTACGTAATATCGCTAAGATCGGGTGGAGTAGTCGAGTAGGCAATGCTGAAGTCAGAAACCGAGTATTGGGTACTAATTCGGAGAACGTTTTGTCACAGCGTATCCAACTTAGTAGACTTCGTTGGTTGGGGCATATGTTACGTGTGTCAAGCACACGTCTACGGTACCGTGCCCCATTCTCCGTTTCTCCTAGGGAGTGGAAGAAGCCATGTGGAGGTCAACAGATGACGTGGCAGCGAGGAATGAGTAAATGTACAGCGAACTTAGGAAAAGTAGGTGCTTCACCTCTTCGTGGTTGGGGTTCGAAAGATCCGTCTACCAATTGGCCGAAGACACTGAAGAATATGGATGCGAACCGCGAACAATGGCGATCGTGTTGCCACTTTCTATCAAATCAGAATGACTGATCGATGTGGTTTTGTACAGTTAGACTGTGTATTCTGTGTGTTGGCTACTAGGGCATTCTTTCCTTTTCCCACCCATGTAGGTCCACTCCCTGTCCATCCTGTATATTCATACTTTCTAATTCGGCGTGCAACATGGTGAGAAATGCAGTGGTCAGTGGGGCTTGCCCTACTGTTTAACGCTGTACGATGATGATGATAACTCACATTTCCTCAAGCCTCGTCAACCTCTGAATCTCGGCTCCTCTAACGTGCGTACTCTCATGCAGGTCGGTCAGCAGGCGTGCCTAGTGCTCACAACAGATTCTCTTAAGACTGGCGTCTGCTGCTTACGTGAAACGCGCATCCAGGGTTAGAGCAGGGTGATTCAACTAACTGCTCCTGGTATTACAACGAGGTATATCCTGCGCATTTCCAATTACGAAGTAGCTCGAGCTGCGGGTCAACGTGGTATAGGAATAGTCCTGACTGACAAGGCCGAGGCTACTCTCTTAGACTGGATCCTGGTTAATAGTCGTTTATATGCTTTGAGAATACAGGGGTCAGTTAGCGTCCGAATGGATAGTTGTGTTAACCGCAAATTGTTTGTGATCTCGGCGTACTCCAAAATGGACTGCAACTCAGACACGCAAAAGGATGAGTTCTGTGATGAATTCAATATTCTCGTTCGCAGAAAGAATTCCATGATGCATCGATCGTCGCGCAGGATAATCAGGACCGCGCTGCCCATTGCATCCAGCGAGGTGGTTAGTGATAAGTGGGCTACTGCTCAGAGTTCCCTCTCTTTTATTAAACCTTTGTCTTCTGTCCCCAACCACATCTCGTTGCTCCCTCTATCCACCCATAATGCTCCCACTGATAACACGGTCGATGCTCGCAACGATTCACCGTCAAATAGTGTCCGGAATACTCCTCTGTCTGGTAACTCACATTTTTTCAAGCCTCGTCAGCCTCTGAATCGCGGCTCCTTCAACGTGCGTACACTCATGCAGCCTGGTCAGCAGGCGTGCCTGGCGCTCACAATAGATTCTCTGAAGATTGATGTCTGCTACCTAAGTGAGACGCATATACAGGATTCGAGCAGTGTAATTCAACTAACTGCTCCTGGTATCTCATCGAGGTATTTTCTGTGCGTGTTTACGTAATATCGCTAAGATCCGGTGGAGTAGTCGAGCAGGCAATGCTGAAGTCAGAAACCGAGTATTGGGTACTAATTCGGAGAACGTTTTGTCACAGCGTATCCAACTTAGTAGACTTCGTTGGTTGGGGCATATGTTACGTGTGTCAAGCACACGTCTACGGTACCGTGCCCCATTCTCCGTTTCTCCTAGGGAGTGGAAGAAGCCATGTGGAGGTCAACAGATGACGTGGCAGCGAGGAATGAGTAAATGTACAGCGAACTTAGGAAAAGTAGGTGCTTCACCTCTTCGTGGTTGGGGTTCGAAAGATCCGTCTACCAATTGGCCGAAGACACTGAAGAATATGGATGCGAACCGCGAACAATGGCGATCGTGTTGCCACTTTCTATCAAATCAGAATGACTGATCGATGTGGTTTTGTACAGTTAGACTGTGTATTCTGTGTGTTGGCTACTAGGGCATTCTTTCCTTTTCCCACCCATGTAGGTCCACTCCCTGTCCATCCTGTATATTCATACTTTCTAATTCGGCGTGCAACATGGTGAGAAAGGCAGTGGTCAGTGGGGCTTGCCCTACTGTTTAACACTGTACGATGATGATGATAACTCACATTTCCTCAAGCCTCGTCAACCTCTGAATCTCGGCTCCTCTAACGTGCGTACTCTCATGCAGGTCGGTCAGCAGGCGTGCCTAGTGCTCACAACAGATTCTCTTAAGACTGGCGTCTGCTGCTTACGTGAAACGCGCATCCAGGGTTAGAGCAGGGTGATTCAACTAACTGCTCCTGGTATTACAACGAGGTATATCCTGCGCATTTCCAATTACGAAGTAGCTCGAGCTGCGGGTCAACGTGGTATAGGAATAGTCCTGACTGACAAGGCCGAGGCTACTCTCTTAGACTGGATCCTGGTTAATAGTCGTTTATATGCTTTGAGAATACAGGGGTCAGTTAGCGTCCGAATGGATAGTTGTGTTAACCGCAAATTGTTTGTGATCTCGGCGTACTCCAAAATGGACTGCAACTCAGACACGCAAAAGGATGAGTTCTGTGATGAATTCAATATTCTCGTTCGCAGAAAGAATTCCATGATGCATCGATCGTCGCGCAGGATAATCAGGACCGCGCTGCCCATTGCATCCAGCGAGGTGGTTAGTGATAAGTGGGCTACTGCTCAGAGTTCCCTCTCTTTTATTAAACCTTTGTCTTCTGTCCCCAACCACATCTCGTTGCTCCCTCTATCCACCCATAATGCTCCCACTGATAACACGGTCGATGCTCGCAACGATTCACCGTCAAATAGTGTCCGGAATACTCCTCTGTCTGGTAACTCACATTTTTTCAAGCCTCGTCAGCCTCTGAATCGCGGCTCCTTCAACGTGCGTACACTCATGCAGCCTGGTCAGCAGGCGTGCCTGGCGCTCACAATAGATTCTCTGAAGATTGATGTCTGCTACCTAAGTGAGACGCATATACAGGATTCGAGCAGTGTAATTCAACTAACTGCTCCTGGTATCTCATCGAGGTATTTTCTGTGCGTGTTTACGTAATATCGCTAAGATCGGGTGGAGTAGTCGAGTAGGCAATGCTGAAGTCAGAAATCGAGTATTGGGTACTAATTCGGAGAACGTTTTGTCACAGCGTATCCAACTTAGTAGACTTCGTTGGTTGGGGCATATGTTACGTGTGTCAAGCACACGTCTACGGTACCGTGCCCCATTCTCCGTTTCTCCTAGGGAGTGGAAGAAGCCATGTGGAGGTCAACAGATGACGTGGCAGCGAGGAATGAGTAAATGTACAGCGAACTTAGGAAAAGTAGGTGCTTCACCTCTTCGTGGTTGGGGTTCGAAAGATCCGTCTACCAATTGGCCGAAGACACTGAAGAATATGGATGCGAACCGCGAACAATGGCGATCGTGTTGCCACTTTCTATCAAATCAGAATGACTGATCGATGTGGTTTTGTACAGTTAGACTGTGTATTCTGTGTGTTGGCTACTAGGGCATTCTTTCCTTTTCCCACCCATGTAGGTCCACTCCCTGTCCATCCTGTATATTCATACTTTCTAATTCGGCGTGCAACATGGTGAGAAAGGCAGTGGTCAGTGGGGCTTGCCCTACTGTTTAACGCTGTACGATGATGATGATAACTCACATTTCCTCAAGCCTCGTCAACCTCTGAATCTCGGCTCCTCTAACGTGCGTACTCTCATGCAGGTCGGTCAGCAGGCGTGCCTAGTGCTCACAACAGATTCTCTTAAGACTGGCGTCTGCTGCTTACGTGAAACGCGCATCCAGGGTTAGAGCAGGGTGATTCAACTAACTGCTCCTGGTATTACAACGAGGTATATCCTGCGCATTTCCAATTACGAAGTAGCTCGAGCTGCGGGTCAACGTGGTATAGGAATAGTCCTGACTGACAAGGCCGAGGCTACTCTCTTAGACTGGATCCTGGTTAATAGTCGTTTATATGCTTTGAGAATACAGGGGTCAGTTAGCGTCCGAATGGATAGTTGTGTTAACCGCAAATTGTTTGTGATCTCGGCGTACTCCAAAATGGACTGCAACTCAGACACGCAAAAGGATGAGTTCTGTGATGAATTCAATATTCTCGTTCGCAGAAAGAATTCCATGATGCATCGATCGTCGCGCAGGATAATCAGGACCGCGCTGCCCATTGCATCCAGCGAGGTGGTTAGTGATAAGTGGGCTACTGCTCAGAGTTCCCTCTCTTTTATTAAACCTTTGTCTTCTGTCCCCAACCACATCTCGTTGCTCCCTCTATCCACCCATAATGCTCCCACTGATAACACGGTCGATGCTCGCAACGATTCACCGTCAAATAGTGTCCGGAATACTCCTCTGTCTGGTAACTCACATTTTTTCAAGCCTCGTCAGCCTCTGAATCGCGGCTCCTTCAACGTGCGTACACTCATGCAGCCTGGTCAGCAGGCGTGCCTGGCGCTCACAATAGATTCTCTGAAGATTGATGTCTGCTACCTAAGTGAGACGCATATACAGGATTCGAGCAGTGTAATTCAACTAACTGCTCCTGGTATCTCATCGAGGTATTTTCTGTGCGTGTTTACGTAATATCGCTAAGATCGGGTGGAGTAGTCGAGTAGGCAATGCTGAAGTCAGAAATCGAGTATTGGGTACTAATTCGGAGAACGTTTTGTCACAGCGTATCCAACTTAGTAGACTTCGTTGGTTGGGGCATATGTTACGTGTGTCAAGCACACGTCTACGGTACCGTGCCCCATTCTCCGTTTCTTCTAGGGAGTGGAAGAAGCCATGTGGAGGTCAACAGATGACGTGGCAGCGAGGAATGAGTAAATGTACAGCGAACTTAGGAAAAGTAGGTGCTTCACCTCTTCGTGGTTGGGGTTCGAAAGATCCGTCTACCAATTGGCCGAAGACACTGAAGAATATGGATGCGAACCGCGAACAATGGCGATCGTGTTGCCACTTTCTATCAAATCAGAATGACTGATCGATGTGGTTTTGTACAGTTAGACTGTGTATTCTGTGTGTTGGCTACTAGGGCATTCTTTCCTTTTCCCACCCATGAAGGTCCACTCCCTGTCCATCCTGTATATTCATACTTTCTAATTCGGCGTGCAACATGGTGAGAAATGCAGTGGTCAGTGGGGCTTGCCCTACTGTTTAACGCTGTACGATGATGATGATAACTCACATTTCCTCAAGCCTCGTCAACCTCTGAATCTCGGCTCCTCTAACGTGCGTACTCTCATGCAGGTCGGTCAGCAGGCGTGCCTAGTGCTCACAACAGATTCTCTTAAGACTGGCGTCTGCTGCTTACGTGAAACGCGCATCCAGGGTTAGAGCAGGGTGATTCAACTAACTGCTCCTGGTATTACAACGAGGTATATCCTGCGCATTTCCAATTACGAAGTAGCTCGAGCTGCGGGTCAACGTGGTATAGGAATAGTCCTGACTGACAAGGCCGAGGCTACTCTCTTAGACTGGATCCTGGTTAATAGTCGTTTATATGCTTTGAGAATACAGGGGTCAGTTAGCGTCCGAATGGATAGTTGTGTTAACCGCAAATTGTTTGTGATCTCGGCGTACTCCAAAATGGACTGCAACTCAGACACGCAAAAGGATGAGTTCTGTGATGAATTCAATATTCTCGTTCGCAGAAAGAATTCCATGATGCATCGATCGTCGCGCAGGATAATCAGGACCGCGCTGCCCATTGCATCCAGCGAGGTGGTTAGTGATAAGTGGGCTACTGCTCAGAGTTCCCTCTCTTTTATTAAACCTTTGTCTTCTGTCCCCAACCACATCTCGTTGCTCCCTCTATCCACCCATAATGCTCCCACTGATAACACGGTCGATGCTCGCAACGATTCACCGTCAAATAGTGTCCGGAATACTCCTCTGTCTGGTAACTCACATTTTTTCAAGCCTCGTCAGCCTCTGAATCGCGGCTCCTTCAACGTGCGTACACTCATGCAGCCTGGTCAGCAGGCGTGCCTGGCGCTCACAATAGATTCTCTGAAGATTGATGTCTGCTACCTAAGTGAGACGCATATACAGGATTCGAGCAGTGTAATTCAACTAACTGCTCCTGGTATCTCATCGAGGTATTTTCTGTGCGTGTTTACGTAATATCGCTAAGATCGGGTGGAGTAGTCGAGTAGGCAATGCTGAAGTCAGAAACCGAGTATTGGGTACTAATTCGGAGAACGTTTTGTCACAGCGTATCCAACTTAGTAGACTTCGTTGGTTGGGGCATATGTTACGTGTGTCAAGCACACGTCTACGGTACCGTGCCCCATTCTCCGTTTCTCCTAGGGAGTGGAAGAAGCCATGTGGAGGTCAACAGATGACGTGGCAGCGAGGAATGAGTAAATGTACAGCGAACTTAGGAAAAGTAGGTGCTTCACCTCTTCGTGGTTGGGGTTCGAAAGATCCGTCTACCAATTGGCCGAAGACACTGAAGAATATGGATGCGAACCGCGAACAATGGCGATCGTGTTGCCACTTTCTATCAAATCAGAATGACTGATCGATGTGGTTTTGTACAGTTAGACTGTGTATTCTGTGTGTTGGCTACTAGGGCATTCTTTCCTTTTCCCACCCATGAAGGTCCACTCCCTGTCCATCCTGTATATTCATACTTTCTAATTCGGCGTGCAACATGGTGAGAAAGGGAGTGGTCAGTGGGGCTTGCCCTACTGTTTAACGCTGTATGATAATGATGATGAGGGTTATCTCTCCTGTCCGTGAAGAACATAGGACGATAACTTCACTAATTCCGCCATTTCTTGTACGGGTTCGACCCACAAGCATCTGCGAATGTGAATGTGTGATTGACAGAATAGAGTGCCGAAACAGCAACCTTTTGCAATGCACGGTACCCCTACTGAACTCCGGTGATATTTCAAACGTGAAATGACGAAGTGCATTTGTGGTTATGGATAGACACATCAAGTTTCCAATCGGTCTCCTTGGACTGGCAACTGCATCACTTAACAACTGACGGGAAAGTGCTCGGCGTCTCCCCTGACAGGAATAAATAAAAAGTGATGATTAAAACACCATATGATGCGATTTATCATACCTACAACCACCACAAGTTCGCCCTGGATGATACTTTCATCTTGGTGGTCAGCTTAAAAGTGAGATCAGCGCTGCCGAAGATATAAAACACTTAGAGTTATGGTCAGTCTATGGTACCCGCCAATGGAAGATAGGTTGGGGCACGATGGGAGACGAACTCGCTTCCAATCGCCGTGCATGGTTAGCTATGATCCACAGTATTGTTGACGCTGAATTATCCTCCAGTAGTCGCGTAAAAGCAAAATAAGACGGATTCATCTGAGTAGTAAATTATTCCGCATGAGCTGCGCTGATTGTAATGGTCCGCTGATCTAAATTCTGTATTGGTAGCACATCAGTACCCGTTGACAGTACCAGAGAACCTGTTCGTCGTACATGATTCACTCAATTAGACACACCAGATGCTGACCTCCATAATGAGGACTTGGAGGACCGTCTACCTATCGACACTTACTGTGGTTTGTCTCAGTACAATTACCTACCTCTTGGTGTTGGAACTGCTCCGGCAATGTTTCCACAAATCATGAACAGTACGCTACCGGACAATGACTGAACCACTGCTGACTTTAGTATTATCTTCGCAAGCTTTAGTAGCAAGTCGTAACCGCGTTCAACAATGAAAACTCTGTCCTCATAATGGACCAACGCATCGTCGTATCGTGATATTACGGATTTCTTCTGAGTCTCTATGCCTTCTTGATGCACACCAGTCTAACATTTCTGGTAGGGAGCATAATGAAGCACGGCTCACGACGAGATGTGAACTCAGTACAGGTCTACGTACAGACCGCGGAATCTGGTGGTCTCAAAAAGCATCGGAGATGAAACATGCTGCCTCTATGGGAAATTCTCGTAAGCTGTTTCATCTTATCCAAGTCACCGGCAGGAAAACATTGGGTGAGGGCAAAACGACCTGCGAAGCCGAAGGTTGGCCCATCCACAGTCTGCAGCGATGACTTGTACGATGGGCGGAATAATTTAAAGCACAGTTTAGCTTATCTCCAGAATCAGCCCTCCCCCCATCCTCCTAAAGTCATTCCAGCCCACGTCGGTGGCCTGCCTCGAGAGATCCGCTTTCTGAGGAGGAGATCCGTAGGCAAATGCAGTAACTGGGACTTCAAAAAACGCAGGTCTCCGAATGCTTGTTTGAGGGCTTCAAGTTTTGTTCTCCAAGGTCTGGATCTGTTAGAAAGACCTCGCCTTGTTTGGGGAATCCATCGTTATCCCCATCTTCAAGAAAAGCTCGCACAGTGAATACGCTAATCGTGGGGGCACAAGCCGTCCCGGCAACTTCTAAGCTGCCTGCACCTATCGCAGGATGTACACTGCTTTTCCAGACGTGAAAACGATTGATGGCCATTGGAACGCTTCGCAGTACTCTAAGAGCTGTCGAAGAGTGGAGACTTCATCGGTGCACCCAAGACAGGTACGGAACCAAGCCTCTTCCTCGCAAGTTTACGCGTCATGCGCGCCGTACAGAGTACTTTTAGTCTGTTGAAGAAACTTCGGAAATTTGCCTAAGCCCATTTAAACAATCTGCATCGGACTACTTTTGTGGTTATCAGTAGGTAAATTTGCGAAAAACCCACCTAGGCTATGAGCGTTTTACTTAATTGCCAAGGCCATATTTTATGCACACTGATACCATTCTCGTCAGTAAAAGTTGCCGTAAAACCAAGACCGTCGGTTGATGAATATCAGCATGTAGTCGATTCATCGAGAGTCTACAAGGAGTTATTCAAGTCTAATTATGGTACTGCTGCAAGGTTTGTCACATGAAGCGAGGTGCTCTTCCGTTAGGAAACTGATTAATTTAAGGCAAAGAATACCAGTGAATCGCGATATAACTTCAATAAACCTTTGCAGAATGACAATCTTCTACTAGAGGTCTGTTGGAAATGATAAGAGAACGACAAAGTTCAGCAGAATTTGCCGACTTGTCCAAGATTCTCCAACTCCCTTGATATGCTACTTTACCATAACAAGTGAAGAGCCGTTTCACATAGGAAAGACGAGACGAAGAACCTCGACAGAGTGGCAAAATGTCCGTACGAACATCTTTCATCATAAAGCGAAATCAATCTGACCAAATTCGGAGGCCAGTAATGAGATCTCTTCAAAGGTACCACTGTTATTAGGGGAGTGGAGTGCGACTATGGAACCACTTTAAATCCACCGCACTAGTGCTTAGAACGGGGTGCTTGAGCACTTTTAGTAAATACTTTTACCCACTAACAATTTGCATAAATGTGACTGGGCCACAAGTTGAATTGGTATAATCATCTGAATTAAAATGACTTCAGATTCATTTATCAGTGTCAGGACGGATCAGATAACAAAAACCGCAGCCGGTGTCCAAACGGACTTGGGTGCACCGATGAAGTCTCTACTCTTCGACAGCTCTTAGAGTATGGGGTGTCTGAGAGGAGTAGCACTTCTGAGTTGGTTGACTGTCGTGTCCCTTGGGGCATCCTCCATCTCTTTGGTCTCCATCATTCACCCAACTCTCACCTGTGGCTCCACGAAGCTGAAGCATGCATCAGCGGCCACACCCCGGCAAACCGCTCGACAGGCGGGCTAAACCAGGTTGAGGGTTACCGAGGTCTAAAAAACTTCGGCGAGACGGTGTTCGGCATGTGAAGACAGATCCTTCTGAATGGGCCGACGAGATCTACTGATCCAACGGCCACAAAGGAGACCTATTCAACTGCCTGATCCGGCATTCCAGAGGAGGCGAACGAACCGTACAGCAGGTCACCGGCTCCTCTGGGAACACCCTGCTGCCTTGCAGTCTGCACTTGGGTGTGCAAAGGCTAGAGGTGCAACCTCGAACAAAAAGGCCGAACGGTGCTGGGGACACCGCTTCGTACCCTACTCCCGCGACTCTCTAAGGTTATTCACGAAACCTTCGCGATATCCATGGAGCCGACTTATCCTCTCGCAGGAGATAGTCGTGTAAAAGTAAAAAAAAGTAAGTCTTAGAGTACTGCGAAGCGTTCCAGTGGCCAACGACCGTTGTGTTTTCCGGCATGTGCGCGGCCCTTTCGACTCCGTCGGTAGATCTGTACTGTGGCATTGTTTTTTGAGTAGTGGTGTACCTGAGAAGTATGCGTAGTTCCTCTAAGAGTTGTGTCGTCATACCTAACGTCGGATTAGGGCTTATGACCAGCTTTCCTCACCCTTCGCTGTCTCCAGTGGAGTAAGACAAGGTTACCCTATATCCCAGTTTTTCGACGCTGCTATTGTTGATCTCCTACAAACGTTTTATCTGGTCTTCCAAATGGCGGGGTTGAACTCCTCCTAGGGACCAGAGTTTTCGACTTGGAATATATCGGTGATATCGCCTTGCTGAGTGATAATGCACAGGCAATTCAAGACGCATTGGACCACTCGGTGACTGAAGTATCCAGATAAAGTATGTCCCATAAGCCTTTAAAATGTAAGGCACTTCTTCAACATTGGCAGGAGCCTGCGCCTGCATTCACCCTTTGCAGTGATTAGTTGGGGGTAGCTAATGGCATTAAGTACCACGGGAGTTTGATCAATGCAGGTGGCGGTGTTGGGGAGGAGACCACATCGCGAGCTGAGAGCTAGAGCAGCTTTCGCGAACCTGTGGCGCCGCCACAACATGCGGCGGGTGTGCAGTGCAGCAGTTTGTAGTGTTGTCCTTTACGGTTGCGAAATCTGGCCCCTCCGCTTTGAGGATGCTCGGTATCCCTCTGTATTCGACCACCGATGTTTATGAAGCATTGCTTAGGTCTGGGGATGACATTGGGGGGCAATGACGAGGCACGTAGAAGTGTATTCGGTGCTGATAGTCACCTTCCGATCGAGATAATCACTCTACACCGATTCCGATGATTCGGGCATATTTTGCGAACGTCTGATCATCGGTTACCTTCCCGTATGTGCTGAAATAAGCGGCACGGAGATCAGGCTGTGGCTTGGCATAGGGGCATGAAGAAGTTACCATACGTTTTGGATTCGTTTGGCGCTTCTGCCTTCCCATTGGGGGCAAAGGGATGAGGAGTGCCGTAAAATAGAGACGCCAAGAAATATGGATCAGAACCGAATCCAGTGGCGCGAATGCAGTATGACCTCCAGCTAGCCACAAACAAGTGAAAAGCAAACAAAATTTACAGAACTTGCATCGTAAAAACACTAGAAAAATGTACTTCTACTTGTTCTAGTCTTAATGATGATCCCAATTCTATCCCCAATTTGTGGCCCTTTCCCAGTGTTGTTGCACTGGCACCATGCTTGTTCTCAAGCTAGCGTATTATATATATATATATATATATATATATATATATATATATATATATATATATATATATGAACGTGAGCTCATCTACCATCACGCTTCCGATGCCGTGAGAAAGCTGAACTGTGACCTGTTCACTCAACCTAACAGTAGGCGATGAAGTAACCCAAGGGGACGCTGACTCGTTGTAAAAACCAAATGCTCTTGTAGGAATATTCTAAATTCTTTGTAGTTTCCCTGGCGATGAGTTTCGCAAATTTCCCCGGAATCTATCAATCGGCTCACACTCTAGAAACGTCCAAAATCACTTTTGAGGGAAGACAGATGAGGCGTGCGCCTGGGCACAGGCTAACAATCAAATCTTCGGTCAACTGATTTTTTTCATTCAGCTTGCGACCGAATCACGTTTCTGGTATGGCAATCCGGCTCACCACCGGCAAAACGTTGGAAGTTCTTGCTCCTCATGGAAACGAACCGATAACCCATAAATGTGAATGTAAGAGGTACATACCATTTGGGCTGCACCAATTGGTTTTTTTCAGTGGCTGACTCACCGAAGAGGGTATCAGCTAGATTTATTCCGTTCACGATATCGACGTGGACTGTGCCTTGTCAAGAACCTATGCGGTTAACGATTTTGAGGTCTGAAAACAGAGGATGTGAGCCGGAATCCTCGCGGAAATTAATTTCACGAATATACAAATGTTACTGACTGTATTGGCCAAAACTAGAAATAACTGGTTGACAAAGGCGACCAGCTCAGCTGAGGTAGAAATTCCATGGAAAACGTCTTTAGAGTTGTCCCGGGACTTCGTTTGCCAAATGCCAGAAATATAGACACTGCAATCGACATCTTCTATGCACACGGAAGCCGTAGGGTTTTCGTGCTTTTCTGCCATATCGTGAACTGACTATCTTGACCTACCTTCTAACCCCTACCTGCCTCGGAAAACACCGTTTGCCGAGGAAATCTATCCGTGGGCATACGTAACACGTCCCAGCCACCTTAACTTGCTAAGATACAGTACTTGTTCCAGTGGCTCACCACCGGTTCCCAACACCCCATGCTTGATCTTAGCATCACTGATGCGGTGTCCCCATCATACTTGGGCAACGCTACACAGACATCGATGCTTCAACCCCGACAGTCTTCGCCTATCTTCTACCCTTAACGGCCTTGCTTCTGAGCCGTATAAAAGAACAGATCTAATCGCCACAATGTGCACGGGAACCTTGACAGACGATCGGATGTCACGCCGCCGCCACAGATGACTGAGATTAGCAGGAGTCAAGTGCGCCTTCTGTATATGCGATGATACTTTATCCGATATCTGTCCACTTGGGGAAATGTATCTGCCCAGGTAACAAAACTTATCTACTTCGGTTGAATCTTCTCTGCTAAGACGATTTGGTGTTTTACAGTAACATTTTACACTTTGTAGGTGTAAAACGCACCCCAAACATCACTACACTGTTGTTTAGACTATCTAGCAAAGTTTGCAACTTATCTGCATCTTCGCTCAGAGGAAAAATATCCTCTGCGTATTCCTAGTCAGGCAGTTTACTATCTGAGTATAGATCGAAGCCTCTATTCTCACATGACGATAGGGCTATCTCAAGAATCAACTGAATTACAAAATTGAAGAGGAAGGGCGGAAGAGAACAACCCTGACGGACACCACTTCCCGTGGTGAACTCGGGTGAATGATCGTCGTAAGCACAAACTCGGCTTCGGCTGTTCACATACAAGCATTGGGAAAGACAAATACATTTCTTTGGCATACCCTTCAATGAGAGGTAGCGTCAAAGAACTGTGCGGTTGACTGAGTTGAATGCCGCTTTCAGATCAAGGAAGACGGAGATTGTCGACCTACGGAAGGTGGGTGTGTGCTCTGAGATCTGTCAAATAGTAAAGATATGGTCGACACAACCCCGACCGGGTCTGAAACTGGCTTGATTCTCACGCACACGCCATTCACGGGCGCTGGATAATCGGTGAAGAATAATCTCGGCGAGCAGTTCTGATGCGATACTTACCAAGCTAAATCCTTTGTGGTTTTCACAAGAAGACCCGTCATCTTTCTTGTAAATCGGCACAACCACTAATCCACACTACCTCTTTGGAATCCGCTCACTATCCCAGATTACCCGGAGTTTTCTTATCTCCGAAATCAAAGCTCCACTTCCATTCTCGAAAAAAGATGGAGACAACTCATCCGGTATAGCGGCTTGTACCTTTTCAAATCACCTGCCTCTCGGACAATCCCAACTTCTGATGGAGGAATGATATCTAACTGCATCGTTTCTCTGACAGGTATATTCTGAAGGAAAGCCAAGGAATTGTATGGAGTGGCTGATAGAAGTAGCACCTGAGTTGGTAGACTGTCGTGCTCTTGGGGTGTCTTGCATCTCTTGCTTCTCCATCAAGTTTGCAGCTCTCACCTGAAGCATGCAGCCCGCACTTGGTAGTGCAAAGGTTAGAGGTGCGGCTTCGAAAAACGCCGATTGACGCTGGGGACATCTCTTGTGCCAAGCACCTCCGAAACTTGATGATCAGGTCACATGATGCCGGCTTATCCTCTCTAAGGAGTCAGCCGCAGCAAAGTAAGTAGAGTAAGAAGGGTCCACTTTTGAAGTGGGCCACCTGAACTGTTCCTTAAAGTGCCCCGTCCCACGGTTCAGACGACGTCCCTGAGAGTGAATCAGTGAGCCGTTGGACTCCATGATTAACCCACTTACACCAGGATTCTGTGGACCGGTACTTTCGACCAAAAAGTAAAGGCTACGAGTATTGTCAATACCCGCAGCTTTCTCCATTTCCCTGCATTTCGCAATCCACCATTTCTCACCGTCACTTCTCAGGCTATTGGCCAGTGGAAGTCTCAGGAATTTATGCACTTCATTGAATAAGGCGTACAGAGGAACGGATTTGCGGGCATCCGACAGAGCAACTGATGCCGAGAATATCCGTCGGTTGTGAGACCCACTCGAAACGGAGTTTTAGGCGGCACTGGAAGTGGCATACAAGGCTTCCTTGATCTGTTATCAGCGTTTATTTGGGCCCTGGGCACTCCGTTGCATCGATAACCGTGAAGACAGCACTGCCTGAAAAGCAGATGGTCGGTTATCGTCTAGAAGCAACTGCGCAGGACGGGTGGCTTTAATGTGGTCTCGACCACGGACGAGATGTAAACAGAAGCGAGCACGTAACAGGGTGTCATCTGAGTACACAAGCGCGGACCAAAATGAACGACAACCTCCAATTGATCCGGGCCAGCTGTGACCAGTCGCATGTTGTGAAGACGTAGGAGGATGCCATGTGAGTCTATGCCGCTTCTTATGGCAGACGTTCTCAGTCTCCAGAAGCAATTGATGGTGGGAGCACAGCTGGATGAGAAGATCGCCGTTATCAATGTGATCGGCCGGGATAGCAAACCGGCATCTAATGTGCCTTTCGGAATCCCCAAACGATCAACTTGGGCGTAGAAATCCGCAGGAGTGACTATCGCGTCCGTCGAAGTTACGCATCAAAGCGGTTGAGACAAATCGTGGTAGAATTCATCCTTGGTCTCGGAGAAACTTAATACGTTTTGGTCTCTCGTGAAACCCGCGCACTCAATCTCAGCTTGCGATTCCCGATCGCTCCAGCCCGCTACGAAAAATCCGAAGGCAAAATCCGACTCGCCAAAAATGTGTTTAACAGAAATTACTGTATCGTATACAGAGCGAAAATCGAACATTCCCGAACTCGGGCGTCCAGTTAGATTCAAGCCCTGTGAGGCCGATTAGGTTGATAACAATATTTTGCCGGATTGACTATTGATCCGTTGGCCCAATTAGCGTTGGACTGTAGATGAGTGCTCGATTAGCAAAAAGGGTTACGTCATGAGTCGTCCAATAATTTATCGATTATCGGTTGTCCAATCCGGCCTGATACGCTCGAGTTGATTAATGGCTTGTCTAAAAAAAGTTTTTTTTGTTTTACCATCCTAACAGAACTCCAGCCAGTGGGCGCATACACCGACACGACGAACAAGAGTCAACGCTTCGGTCTGTTGTTGTTGACACGTACAGAGCCATCTAACCGAATTGCACACAACTGACTGTTGACTAGGATCCACTGTAATACTGCAAGCTCAGTTTTTGTCTTCAGAGCGACCCCCACCTCAGCTTGATCAGGAGCAATATATATATATCAGATAACATGACAAGTGAAAAGTGAAGCGAGAGACTAAGGTTGTATCTGGGGTGCGAAGATTGATTCCAGAAGTTTCAAGAGTTCTGGTGAGAGCAGCCTGTTGCCCTATCTGACATACGATGCATCCGATTGTAGTGAACATGAGGACTTAAGAAGTGTGTCCTACTCATGAACTTCCGCTTTCTTCAGAACCAAAATACCCGTGGCGTGTTGCACCGATCATAAATTAAAGGAGAAGAAAAAGAAGTAGTACGTTTTTTCACAGGAAGGATATTGGAGGTTTCTAGGCGAATCATACTTCGTGGTTGTCCACACTGCAGAAAGGGTTTTACCTTTGGGAACCCTAACCGGAGCCTTCGGCTCAAAAGTCTGACCCACGAGGTAGTGGGGCGTTAACCCAGTACGGGGACGTAATTGAATAACTCGAGAGTGAACGTCCACTGGTCTATCACGTCAGATCTTATTGTTGCACGCACCCTGTCTTGTATTCGCTAGTGCTTTATAGTCGATCCTATTATCGGATTCGGTTCTCAGCCCTATGCACCTAAAGGAGCAAGCGGAACATAAACAGAGCAGCATCCTTTCGGCTGGGGGTGCCCACCTTAAACGAACGATAACTGCCCAATTAAATGCGACGATTTCTACCACCGTCGCGAGAAATACCATGTACTCCACCCCTACATCCATCTAGTGGAAATTTTTAGACCGATGAACTGTTTCTCTCCGTGTTTATTTTCTGGACTGTCCTCTCCAGGGGCATAGTGGTTAGAACCAGATGTCGCCCATCAACTGGTTCTGAGAATGGACTTCGTCTAGCCTTCACTCACTGACCTGTTGGGCACAGTTGCATCCCCAGATTAAAGAAGCCATCCTACACGGCTCTTTGGGTCATGGAGGCACGCAGGCCATCACACCACGTCAAGGTAGAGTCTCGTCTCGATGCATCGTCGAAAATATGGCGTGGATATCTTACACAACATGCTCCCCATGTATTCTTGTCGCTCTGCCAAGCGCAGATGATCAACTGTTGTGTGGGAAAACATTAGACGTACCAGCACCGAACGTGCGGATCTGCCACCATCAGTTTACGTCGTCTAATTTATGTCGGAAACATTCCATTATGCTATTTGCCAGTGAGTTATGCAACTACCCTTTCACTGGGAACAGGTTCATGTTGTAAGAAATCACACCGATACAACACGCACTAGAAAGGAAACGGAGATGTATCACATCTGGGTACCACAGTAAAGTCAGTTATGTGATACCTCAACGTGCGAACCATGCTGTCTTATGGTCTACCTTCAATCTTCAGGATCAGAGGCAGTGGGATATTTCCTGCATAAGCCTCGTCACCAACAGCTGCGGATTGTGGGCCTTGGGAGAGAGATAGCCCAGACACTTCTCGTTTAGATAAGAATCCGGTCTCATTTTGAAACGCCATTGGTGTTGTTATTTCACCACGTCTGCTGGCAGAATTCCACAAGTTTGTCGTCCTTGTAGATAAACAGTTCTGTCCACTGCAGCTTCTTGAATGTCAAAGAATTCGCCCTCGTGCGTTTGTGATCCGAAAATGGAAATTCTGTTTGCAGTTCCAACCCCGTCTCGCCCTAGATTATCCACTGGCTGCAGATCAGGTCTCCTCTTACCGTTTGACACACCTCTGGAAAAATCCTGTTAGTTGCAATTGCATGTCGCAGCTTGTCCCACGTAGTCCAACAATAAGCCGGGCGGCTGTCCGCTGAGTTCTCCTTAACTTCTGCAACTCAGTGGCCGTACACGGGAAAGCAAAAGCTCCATCAGCGTCCAATCGTGGACGTACGTGGGCAGTGTACAGCAACCTGAGGGCATTGTAAGACAGCCTCCGGCCGGATAGCACCAAGTATGTTCCCAGCTGAGGTACATATCTTGGTGTGATCCCGGGTTTTCAACGGCGAAATCGCTGTCACACTTGAGTCACGCCCACAGGTGGTCATCCGAAGAGCCGAGTCCTGGAAAGTGAGGATATAATTTGGTCTCGGTCATCCTATCTGCATCTGCAAATGCTTTCGGGCGCTGCTTAGAAAGACCCAAGAAACCAAATAATTCAGTCAGGACACAGTGCTCGCCGACCGTCAAAGAGTGAATTGTTGTTAGACAGTAATCCCCTGCCGCCCGGCTCACTACCACACCTGACTTATGGAGACTTGACGCAGTTCTCCATTCCGAATATCAAGATCAGGCTGCCGGTTACCTCTAAAAGTGCGGTAGGCCCTCGAGGCTATGAAGTATGACTCTTTTACTGCACTCATGCGTAAAAATGGAATAATTAAAATCCCGTTTTTCGGATGCATCGCTGTTCCACACGAGCTGCAAACAAGAGTCTGAAACTGGCCTGAGCTGTTATTCCGAGAGTCAACCATGCGAAGGTCATGGCTTGCCCTAGCTTAAGTTGGGCAAATGACTGCAATAGGCTGCATGAACATGCCAATAAGGACCAATCTCAAGACACAGCCTATACCAAGAACTACTTGATTGCGGGTATGTTTCGATCACGTACAGCGGCTCAACGGTTGCAAATTTCCCGATTACCGTTGGCGCGCCCAGGAAATGGTCAGAGATCTTTCTCAGGCGATGCATGGCAAGGTGGCGACAATCAACACTATGCAACGACTATTTGATTGATTTGGTTCTTCCAAACTCTCGTGAGTGATAGTAATAGAAATTTGGTTACGGTTAAACTTATCGAATTCGGAACCCGGTCTCAGATCAATCATGTGTGGTTCCCACAACACACGAAATTCAACAGGCAGTTTTGGAAAGAACTGACAACTGTACTTCGGTCGGTCTAGTCTACCTACTCCTCACAAATGGGAAATACGTGTTCTGTTTGTAAACGCTCTGTTTCTACTTTTCTGGAAATGTGATCCAAACTTTTACTATTTTGAAATGAAACATCTGCATACAAGTTGTAGGAGAGCATTTGTATTAGATGACTTTACCTCAAGCCATTACAGCCAGATTCGTTAAGCTTATTTTCATCTAAGACAGTCGATATTACTTGAGAGTAACAGGTTGCTATACAGAAGCCGTTCGCCACTGCCTTTGTTTGCGGACATTTTCTTACTTCAGATGGGGATAATCAACTCCTGAGCAAGCTTCCAGTATTTATTTTATTTGTTAAACCGGAGCAAATCTTACTGACCACAATTAAGTATGCACAACCAGACGTAAAAGTCATCAGTAAAGTATCACCGAAAAGCCGTGCAACTTACCGGGGAAATTTATAAGGGCACAACCAGTGGAAAAATTTGCGAGGGCTCGAGCCCGGAAGTAAGATTCCTGAGAACAAATAAGTGGTAGCAGCGGTTTGACATTACGCTTGGCTATGGACTTACGCATGAGTTCAATGTAAGGGTGAACCGGCAACCATGGATCCGAGACTTGGTTGGAGTGTTGAAACATTCGAGACACCAATAAGTTGGGTGTGTTGAAAATTCAAATGTTAACATGAATGCCTAATATTAATTAGCTCCTCTGCGGAAAATATGATTAGTTGTACCTTTTTCTTAATCATGAAAGTGTTAAGAAGTTCACTGACGGCTTCACTTATTTAATTCCCAATCGAGAATGAGACGCTTACTTTACCCTGAACCGTTAAGTCAGTGGCGGCTTCCACAACATTGCAGTTATCAGCGAACACTTGAGTCGGTCATAATTGGACTGTAAAGACTAGTAAATGAAAAGGCCATTATGCAGCGTCGATCGAAAATAAAATAAAATACGAGACCGAAAAGAGGTGCTAACCACAAAGTTTTCGTCGTCTGGCAATTACAGATTACTCGACGTCAGCTGTGTAAAGAAAGAAAGTGTAGACAATAATTATTTGTAAGCGGCAAACAATCCTATATATATTTATATAGCAAGAAAAAAATTCGTTGATGATGCATAAAACGTCTCACGCGTTTTTCCTTGTTGTTGTTCCTTTTTTCTTGACAGAAACAGGCGAAAATACACATATAATGTATTGCACGTATCTTATTAGATAAAGAATTCGCCTACGAGTTTGCATGGCGAATTTAGGACTAGAGTAGGACAATTGATGGAATTACCAGAGATCAAAGATCTTTCAGTAAACACGACTAAATAAATGCAAACAGCGTGCAAAGTACGAAATGTGACTGCATGTGATAATGAAGATTTTATGTACACGTGCTGCTTCAGTTTCGTCTGTACTCGTCTTTAGCGCTCCGGTTCTGTGTCGTTTACCTGACTGGCGCGTTCGCGAACGTTACCAACCATATCCTCGACCAAAGAAGCGTTCTCATCGTCTTCTTGTTCATCATCCTCAAGATCCTCCTCGTCCTCATCTTCTTCCTCTTCACAATTTCTGGGCTGGTCACTGGACTCCGGTTTTGACCTACTAAGATCTGAACAGTCAGGTGTACCAACATTCGATCCTGGACCGTCCTCAACTCTGGCTCGTTTGGTTGCCACGTATATGCCTGCTTTATATTTTTGCATATCCTACGTAAAGAGAAACAATAACGCGGTCAGACAGTGGCAAGAATGAGATCGCACACAAAGACAGAAAATTTACTTGTTCGTAGCGCAACTTATCGTTCTGCGCGTGTCGTTCGTACTTCTCTTTGTCAGTACACTCTTCCCAACGACGGCCCAATTCCTTCGCAATATCGCTAACTTTCCAGTCCGGATGTTCACTACGAATTTTTGACCGGAAAGCATCACAAAAGAAAAAAAATGCCGACCAGGAGCGTTTCGGCATGCTCGGATCTTTAATACGCCGACGTCGACGACCTCGGCGAACACCGGCTGGTGGCACATAATGAGCCATTTCTCGATTGAATCGCTCATGATCAAGCTTAGCCATTTCTTCAAAACATCGTCTTTGTTCGGCTGTCATTTGCTTTGAAATTATGGTAGTGAGGATGAAAAGAATGAGTACTTACTTTCCATTTTTCAGCACACTTTTTGGAGAATTCACTGAAAATAACGTTTTCGTTCGGGTGCTTTTTGCGATGTTCTTCTCTGATAACTTGTACAAAACACGAATATGCAGACATTGGGTGCTTCGGGCGATTTTTGTCCTTGGCCATCATTGTTTCCTGCGTCACCGACCTCTGTTAACGGATACGATGCAACCAATGACCGAAAACTGATAAGATTGCTCAGTTAAAAAAACAGAAAAATCGAGACAAAGTCAAAAGACATTAATGACTAGAACAGAATGCATGGTCTATCAAATGGCCTCGACCAACGAATACTCTGCACTCAACCTCAGCAATGACGGCTTAGTCGAACTATTCGGAGAATCACCATGGAACACCAAATTATACCAACCACGCTCTAGATATGAAACAATGAAGTTGACGTCCGGACGCAATGAATTTGACAGGCAGTTATCACATCGACGATACGAATGACGGGGTTCCTAAAACACGAATGAGTTTTATGTATGCTCCGTAGAATTCCAAATCATAACCAACTATCAGACAGAACAGTTTTATGTGTCATTCCATTGAAGGGATATGATTTAGAGCCAAACCAGGCCAATCCTGTGGCACCATTAGCACCACGACGGTGAACAACTTACTCTCAGTCTCGAAATGCTGTAATACTGGTTAAGTGGGTTTCTACTTACGAACGAAACAAAGCACAACTTTATGCCGTTTCCGAGTTTGCCGAGATAATTGTCATTTTTTACACGAGAGTAGGGTGTTCTTATAAACCACACGATTAAAAAAAAGCCGTCATAGGAGTATTCATGACGATCACCTATTAGCCAAGACGTTTACGAACGATAACATTAGGCCTATATATATATATATATATATATATATATATATATATATATATATATATATATATATACGATCTGGTACAAATTACAGAGGCCCGGTTCCATGCCACATGAATGTAATGAATCAACAACGTGCTTTCAACATCAATCACATAATAAGTTCGCCTGCAAGTAAGGTTTTATTCAACTTGTCGATTTTACATACAGCTGAAAATAAAGCGCAGTTAGAGTTAGAATATGCGGAAAACAAACAACAACACAAACAGCAGAAAACCAATTCATAGCCATCTTCCCCGGAGTATGGAATTGTTCCTATAGGCAATGGGAGATCGAGAGTAAAAACCAGTTCGCATCTGTTTATGTATGCCTGTAAATAGAAAATTATCGCTTCGCGATTTTGCAGGCAGTAGGGACGAACTCTGTTGCTGCTGGAAGAGGCTTTCTACGGATTTATGTTCTTCTAGGTGAGGTTCTGCGGGAACATCGTCCTTGGAAGTACTCTGGTTAGGTGATGACATCGATATAATTCCTGGCTCAGTGTCTGGTTCAAGGATGGTCGGCATTGTCATCGTGAGCAGCGGGAGCTAACTGACGTATTGAGAATGAATCTTCGCAACCATTTGGAAAACGTACTTGGGCATAACTCGGACTGCAGTCGAGCAGTTCCATCTCCACCACTAGAGGATAGTATTTGGAATATCGGTTATGCTTCTCCAGTAACACCCGGATAGTATTCAGAAGCCAACTAGGCAGTGATTTTCCGGTCGAAACTCGGTGGTTGTGAACGAATAAGCTTTCGTGCGGTGTTGCATTGGTTGTTGCGCAAATAAGAGGACGTATAGTGCTGAGCATAAAGAACAGTTTCCCACTGTCGAGTCTCGGGTCCTCATGACTTCAGAGCTAAAGTAACGGCCTGCCAAAGCGTGCCGTTTAGACGTTCAACCCGCCCGTTAGATTGTGGATTGTAAGTGGTAGTGTGACCGATGACAATGCCTTTCTCACGAAGGAAATCACGGATTTTGGAAGACATGAATGAATATCCGCGGTCAGAATGGAGGCACGCGAGCATGCCAAAAATAACAAACAAATCAGTGAGACTCCGAATAACAGTGGGTGTAGAAACGTCTTGAAAAGGATAAGCGAAAGGGGAACGGGAAAACTCGTCAACGATTGTAAGAAGGAATTTGTTATGTGTGGATGATGGTGATGGTCCTTTATAGCTTTACTGAGTCTTTCAAGGGGGGCCTACCGCACTTTTAGAGGTAACCGGCAGCCTGATCTTGATATTCGGAATGGAGAACTGCGTCAAGTCTCCATAAGTCAGGTGTGGTAGTGAGCCGGGCGGCAGGGGATTACTGTCTAACAACAATTCACTCTTTGACGGTCGGCAAGCACTGTGTCCTGGCTGAATTATTTGGTTTCTTGGGTCTTTCTAAGCAGCGCCCGAAAGCATTTGCAGATGCAGATAGGATGACCGAGACCAAATTATATCCTCACTTTCCAGGACTCGGCTCTTCGGATGACCACCTGTGGGCGTGACTCAAGTGTGACAGCGATTTCGCCGTTGAAAACCCGGGATCACACCAAGATATGTACCTCAGCTTGGAACATACTTGGTGCTATCCGGCCGGAGGCTGTCTTACAATGCCCTCAGGTTGCTGTACACTGCCCACGTACGTCCACGATTGGACGCTGATGGAGCTTTTGCTTTCCCGTGTACGGCCACTGAGTTGCAGAAGTTAAGGAGAACTCAGCGGACAGCCGCCCGGCTTATTGTTGGACTACGTGGGACAAGCTGCGACATGCAATTGCAACTAACAGGATTTTTCCAGAGGTGTGTCAAACGGTAAGAGGAGACCTGATCTGCAGCCAGTGGATAATCTAGGGCGAGACGGGGTTGGAACTGCAAACAGAATTTCCATTTTCGGATCACAAACGCACGAGGGCGAATTCTTTGACATTCAAGAAGCTGCAGTGGACAGAACTGTTTATCTACAAGGACGACAAACTTGTGGAATTCTGCCAGCAGACGTGGTGAAATAACAACACCAATGGCGTTTCAAAATGAGACCGGATTCTTATCTAAACGAGAAGTGTCTGGGCTATCTCTCTCCCAAGGCCCACAATCCGCAGCTGTTGGTGACGAGGCTTATGCAGGAAATATCCCACTGCCTCTGATCCTGAAGATTGAAGGTAGACCATAAGACAGCATGGTTCGCACGTTGAGGTATCACATAACTGACTTTACTGTGGTACTCAGATGTGATACATCTCCGTTTTCCTTTCTAGTGCGTGTTGTATCGGTGTGATTTCTTACAACATGAACCTGTTCCCAGTGAAAGGGTAGTTGCATAACTCACTGGCAAATAGCATAATGGAATGTTTCCGACATAAATTAGACGACGTAAACTGATGGTGGCAGATCCGCACGTTCGGTGCTGGTACGTCTAATGTTTTCCCACACAACAGTTGATCATCTGCGCTTGGCAGAGCGACAAGAATACATGGGGAGCATGTTGTGTAAGATATCCACGCCATATTTTCGACGATGCATCGAGACGAGACTCTACCTTGACGTGGTGTGATGGCCTGCGTGCCTCCATGACCCAAAGAGCCGTGTAGGATGGCTTCTTTAATCTGGGGATGCAACTGTGCCCAACAGGTCAGTGAGTGAAGGCTAGACGAAGTCCATTCTCAGAACCAGTTGATGGGCGACATCTGGTTCTAACCACTATGCCCCTGGAGAGGACAGTCCAGAAAATAAACACGGAGAGAAACAGTTCATCGGTCTAAAAATTTCCACTAGATGGATGTAGGGGTGGAGTACATGGTATTTCTCGCGACGGTGGTAGAAATCGTCGCATTTAATTGGGCAGTTATCGTTCGTTTAAGGTGGGCACCCCCAGCCGAAAGGATGCTGCTCTGTTTATGTTCCGCTTGCTCCTTTAGGTGCATAGGGCTGAGAACCGAATCCGATAATAGGATCGACTATAAAGCACTAGCGAATACAAGACAGGGTGCGTGCAACAATAAGATCTGACGTGATAGACCAGTGGACGTTCACTCTCGAGTTATTCAATTACGTCCCCGTACTGGGTTAACGCACCACTACCTCGTGGGTCAGACTTTTGAGCCGAAGGCTCCGGTTAGGGTTCCCAAAGGTAAAACCCTTTCTGCAGTGTGGACAACCACGAAGTATGATTCGCCTAGAAACCTCCAATATCCTTCCTGTGAAAAAACGTACTACTTCTTTTTCTTCTCCTTTAATTTATGATCGGTGCAACACGCCACGGGTATTTTGGTTCTGAAGAAAGCGGAAGTTCATGAGTAGGACACACTTCTTAAGTCCTCATGTTCACTACAATCGGATGCATCGTATGTCAGATAGGGCAACAGGCTGCTCTCACCAGAACTCTTGAAACTTCTGGAATCAATCTTCGCACCCCAGATACAACCTTAGTCTCTCGCTTCACTTTTCACTTGTCATGTTATCTGATATATATATATTGCTCCTGATCAAGCTGAGGTGGGGGTCGCTCTGAAGACAAAAACTGAGCTTGCAGTATTACAGTGGATCCTAGTCAACAGTCAGTTGTGTGCAATTCGGTTAGATGGCTCTGTACGTGTCAACAACAACAGACCGAAGCGTTGACTCTTGTTCGTCGTGTCGGTGTATGCGCCCACTGGCTGGAGTTCTGTTAGGATGGTAAAACAAAAAAAACTTTTTTTAGACAAGCCATTAATCAACTCGAGCGTATCAGGCCGGATTGGACAACCGATAATCGATAAATTATTGGACGACTCATGACGTAACCCTTTTTGCTAATCGAGCACTCATCTACAGTCCAACGCTAATTGGGCCAACGGATCAATAGTCAATCCGGCAAAATATTGTTATCAACCTAATCGGCCTCACAGGGCTTGAATCTAACTGGACGCCCGAGTTCGGGAATGTTCGATTTTCGCTCTGTATACGATACAGTAATTTCTGTTAAACACATTTTTGGCGAGTCGGATTTTGCCTTCGGATTTTTCGTAGCGGGCTGGAGCGATCGGGAATCGCAAGCTGAGATTGAGTGCGCGGGTTTCACGAGAGACCAAAACGTATTAAGTTTCTCCGAGACCAAGGATGAATTCTACCACGATTTGTCTCAACCGCTTTGATGCGTAACTTCGACGGACGCGATAGTCACTCCTGCGGATTTCTACGCCCAAGTTGATCGTTTGGGGATTCCGAAAGGCACATTAGATGCCGGTTTGCTATCCCGGCCGATCACATTGATAACGGCGATCTTCTCATCCAGCTGTGCTCCCACCATCAATTGCTTCTGGAGACTGAGAACGTCTGCCATAAGAAGCGGCATAGACTCACATGGCATCCTCCTACGTCTTCACAACATGCGACTGGTCACAGCTGGCCCGGATCAATTGGAGGTTGTCGTTCATTTTGGTCCGCGCTTGTGTACTCAGATGACACCCTGTTACGTGCTCGCTTCTGTTTACATCTCGTCCGTGGTCGAGACCACATTAAAGCCACCCGTCCTGCGCAGTTGCTTCTAGACGATAACCGACCATCTGCTTTTCAGGCAGTGCTGTCTTCACGGTTATCGATGCAACGGAGTGCCCAGGGCCCAAATAAACGCTGATAACAGATCAAGGAAGCCTTGTATGCCACTTCCAGTGCCGCCTAAAACTCCGTTTCGAGTGGGTCTCACAACCGACGGATATTCTCGGCATCAGTTGCTCTGTCGGATGCCCGCAAATCCGTTCCTCTGTACGCCTTATTCAATGAAGTGCATAAATTCCTGAGACTTCCACTGGCCAATAGCCTGAGAAGTGACGGTGAGAAATGGTGGATTGCGAAATGCAGGGAAATGGAGAAAGCTGCGGGTATTGACAATACTCGTAGCCTTTACTTTTTGGTCGAAAGTACCGGTCCACAGAATCCTGGTGTAAGTGGGTTAATCATGGAGTCCAACGGCTCACTGATTCACTCTCAGGGACGTCGTCTGAACCGTGGGACGGGGCACTTTAAGGAACAGTTCAGGTGGCCCACTTCAAAAGTGGACCCTTCTTACTCTACTTACTTTGCTGCGGCTGACTCCTTAGAGAGGATAAGCCGGCATCATGTGACCTGATCATCAAGTTTCGGAGGTGCTTGGCACAAGAGATGTCCCCAGCGTCAATCGGCGTTTTTCGAAGCCGCACCTCTAACCTTTGCACTACCAAGTGCGGGCTGCATGCTTCAGGTGAGAGCTGCAAACTTGATGGAGAAGCAAGAGATGCAAGACACCCCAAGAGCACGACAGTCTACCAACTCAGGTGCTACTTCTATCAGCCACTCCATACAATTCCTTGGCTTTCCTTCAGAATATACCTGTCAGAGAAACGATGCAGTTAGATATCATTCCTCCATCAGAAGTTGGGATTGTCCGAGAGGCAGGTGATTTGAAAAGGTACAAGCCGCTATACCGGATGAGTTGTCTCCATCTTTTTTCGAGAATGGAAGTGGAGCTTTGATTTCGGAGATAAGAAAACTCCGGGTAATCTGGGATAGTGAGCGGATTCCAAAGAGGTAGTGTGGATTAGTGGTTGTGCCGATTTACAAGAAAGATGACGGGTCTTCTTGTGAAAACCACAAAGGATTTAGCTTGGTAAGTATCGCATCAGAACTGCTCGCCGAGATTATTCTTCACCGATTATCCAGCGCCCGTGAATGGCGTGTGCGTGAGAATCAAGCCAGTTTCAGACCCGGTCGGGGTTGTGTCGACCATATCTTTACTATTTGACAGATCTCAGAGCACACACCCACCTTCCGTAGGTCGACAATCTCCGTCTTCCTTGATCTGAAAGCGGCATTCAACTCAGTCAACCGCACAGTTCTTTGACGCTACCTCTCATTGAAGGGTATGCCAAAGAAATGTATTTGTCTTTCCCAATGCTTGTATGTGAACAGCCGAAGCCGAGTTTGTGCTTACGACGATCATTCACCCGAGTTCACCACGGGAAGTGGTGTCCGTCAGGGTTGTTCTCTTCCGCCCTTCCTCTTCAATTTTGTAATTCAGTTGATTCTTGAGATAGCCCTATCGTCATGTGAGAATAGAGGCTTCGATCTATACTCAGATAGTAAACTGCCTGACTAGGAATACGCAGAGGATATTTTTCCTCTGAGCGAAGATGCAGATAAGTTGCAAACTTTGCTAGATAGTCTAAACAACAGTGTAGTGATGTTTGGGGTGCGTTTTACACCTACAAAGTGTAAAATGTTACTGTAAAACACCAAATCGTCTTAGCAGAGAAGATTCAACCGAAGTAGATAAGTTTTGTTACCTGGGCAGATACATTTCCCCAAGTGGACAGATATCGGATAAAGTATCATCGCATATACAGAAGGCGCACTTGACTCCTGCTAATCTCAGTCATCTGTGGCGGCGGCGTGACATCCGATCGTCTGTCAAGGTTCCCGTGCACATTGTGGCGATTAGATCTGTTCTTTTATACGGCTCAGAAGCAAGGCCGTTAAGGGTAGAAGATAGGCGAAGACTGTCGGGGTTGAAGCATCGATGTCTGTGTAGCGTTGCCCAAGTATGATGGGGACACCGCATCAGTGATGCTAAGATTAAGCATGGGGTGTTGGGAACCGGTGGTGAGCCACTGGAACAAGTACTGTATCTTAGCAAGTTAAGGTGGCTGGGACGTGTTACGTATGCCCACGGATAGATTTCCTCGGCAAACGGTGTTTTCCGAGGCAGGTAGGGGTTAGAAGGTAGGTCAAGATAGTCAGTTCACGATATGGCAGAAAAGCACGAAAACCCTACGGCTTCCGTGTGCATAGAAGACGTCGATTGCAGTGTCTATATTTCTGGCATTTGGCAAACGAAGTCCCGGGACAACTCTAAAGACGTTTTCCATGGAATTTCTACCTCAGCTGAGCTGGTCGCCTTTGTCAACCAGTTATTTCTAGTTTTGGCCAATACAGTCAGTAACATTTGTATATTCGTGAAATTAATTTCCGCGAGGATTCCGGCTCACATCCTCTGTTTTCAGACCTCAAAATCGTTAACCGCATAGGTTCTTGACAAGGCACAGTCCACGTCGATATCGTGAACGGAATAAATCTAGCTGATACCCTCTTCGGTGAGTCAGCCACTGAAAAAAACCAATTGGTGCAGCCCAAATGGTATGTACCTCTTACATTCACATTTATGGGTTATCGGTTCGTTTCCATGAGGAGCAAGAACTTCCAACGTTTTGCCGGTGGTGAGCCGGATTGCCATACCAGAAACGTGATTCGGTCGCAAGCTGAATGAAAAAAATCAGTTGACCGAAGATTTGATTGTTAGCCTGTGCCCAGGCGCACGCCTCATCTGTCTTCCCTCAAAAGTGATTTTGGACGTTTCTAGAGTGTGAGCCGATTGATAGATTCCGGGGAAATTTGCGAAACTCATCGCCAGGGAAACTACAAAGAATTTAGAATATTCCTACAAGAGCATTTGGTTTTTACAACGAGTCAGCGTCCCCTTGGGTTACTTCATCGCCTACTGTTAGGTTGAGTGAACAGGTCACAGTTCAGCTTTCTCACGGCATCGGAAGCGTGATGGTAGATGAGCTCACGTTCATATATATATATATATATATATATATATATATATATATATATATATATATATATATAATACGCTAGCTTGAGAACAAGCATGGTGCCAGTGCAACAACACTGGGAAAGGGCCACAAATTGGGGATAGAATTGGGATCATCATTAAGACTAGAACAAGTAGAAGTACATTTTTCTAGTGTTTTTACGATGCAAGTTCTGTAAATTTTGTTTGCTTTTCACTTGTTTGTGGCTAGCTGGAGGTCATACTGCATTCGCGCCACTGGATTCGGTTCTGATCCATATTTCTTGGCGTCTCTATTTTACGGCACTCCTCATCCCTTTGCCCCCAATGGGAAGGCAGAAGCGCCAAACGAATCCAAAACGTATGGTAACTTCTTCATGCCCCTATGCCAAGCCACAGCCTGATCTCCGTGCCGCTTATTTCAGCACATACGGGAAGGTAACCGATGATCAGACGTTCGCAAAATATGCCCGAATCATCGGAATCGGTGTAGAGTGATTATCTCGATCGGAAGGTGACTATCAGCACCGAATACACTTCTACGTGCCTCGTCATTGCCCCCCAATGTCATCCCCAGACCTAAGCAATGCTTCATAAACATCGGTGGTCGAATACAGAGGGATACCGAGCATCCTCAAAGCGGAGGGGCCAGATTTCGCAACCGTAAAGGACAACACTACAAACTGCTGCACTGCACACCCGCCGCATGTTGTGGCGGCGCCACAGGTTCGCGAAAGCTGCTCTAGCTCTCAGCTCGCGATGTGGTCTCCTCCCCAACACCGCCACCTGCATTGATCAAACTCCCGTGGTACTTAATGCCATTAGCTACCCCCAACTAATCACTGCAAAGGGTGAATGCAGGCGCAGGCTCCTGCCAATGTTGAAGAAGTGCCTTACATTTTAAAGGCTTATGGGACATACTTTATCTGGATACTTCAGTCACCGAGTGGTCCAATGCGTCTTGAATTGCCTGTGCATTATCACTCAGCAAGGCGATATCACCGATATATTCCAAGTCGAAAACTCTGGTCCCTAGGAGGAGTTCAACCCCGCCATTTGGAAGACCAGATAAAACGTTTGTAGGAGATCAACAATAGCAGCGTCGAAAAACTGGGATATAGGGTAACCTTGTCTTACTCCACTGGAGACAGCGAAGGGTGAGGAAAGCTGGTCATAAGCCCTAATCCGACGTTAGGTATGACGACACAACTCTTAGAGGAACTACGCATACTTCTCAGGTACACCACTACTCAAAAAACAATGCCACAGTACAGATCTACCGACGGAGTCGAAAGGGCCGCGCACATGCCGGAAAACACAACGGTCGTTGGCCACTGGAACGCTTCGCAGTACTCTAAGACTTACTTTTTTTTACTTTTACACGACTATCTCCTGCGAGAGGATAAGTCGGCTCCATGGATATCGCGAAGGTTTCGTGAATAACCTTAGAGAGTCGCGGGAGTAGGGTACGAAGCGGTGTCCCCAGCACCGTTCGGCCTTTTTGTTCGAGGTTGCACCTCTAGCCTTTGCACACCCAAGTGCAGACTGCAAGGCAGCAGGGTGTTCCCAGAGGAGCCGGTGACCTGCTGTACGGTTCGTTCGCCTCCTCTGGAATGCCGGATCAGGCAGTTGAATAGGTCTCCTTTGTGGCCGTTGGATCAGTAGATCTCGTCGGCCCATTCAGAAGGATCTGTCTTCACATGCCGAACACCGTCTCGCCGAAGTTTTTTAGACCTCGGTAACCCTCAACCTGGTTTAGCCCGCCTGTCGAGCGGTTTGCCGGGGTGTGGCCGCTGATGCATGCTTCAGCTTCGTGGAGCCACAGGTGAGAGTTGGGTGAATGATGGAGACCAAAGAGATGGAGGATGCCCCAAGGGACACGACAGTCAACCAACTCAGAAGTGCTACTCCTCTCAGACACCCCATACTCTAAGAGCTGTCGAAGAGTAGAGACTTCATCGGTGCACCCAAGTCCGTTTGGACACCGGCTGCGGTTTTTGTTATCTGATCCGTCCTGACACTGATAAATGAATCTGAAGTCATTTTAATTCAGATGATTATACCAATTCAACTTGTGGCCCAGTCACATTTATGCAAATTGTTAGTGGGTAAAAGTATTTACTAAAAGTGCTCAAGCACCCCGTTCTAAGCACTAGTGCGGTGGATTTAAAGTGGTTCCATAGTCGCACTCCACTCCCCTAATAACAGTGGTACCTTTGAAGAGATCTCATTACTGGCCTCCGAATTTGGTCAGATTGATTTCGCTTTATGATGAAAGATGTTCGTACGGACATTTTGCCACTCTGTCGAGGTTCTTCGTCTCGTCTTTCCTATGTGAAACGGCTCTTCACTTGTTATGGTAAAGTAGCATATCAAGGGAGTTGGAGAATCTTGGACAAGTCGGCAAATTCTGCTGAACTTTGTCGTTCTCTTATCATTTCCAACAGACCTCTAGTAGAAGATTGTCATTCTGCAAAGGTTTATTGAAGTTATATCGCGATTCACTGGTATTCTTTGCCTTAAATTAATCAGTTTCCTAACGGAAGAGCACCTCGCTTCATGTGACAAACCTTGCAGCAGTACCATAATTAGACTTGAATAACTCCTTGTAGACTCTCGATGAATCGACTACATGCTGATATTCATCAACCGACGGTCTTGGTTTTACGGCAACTTTTACTGACGAGAATGGTATCAGTGTGCATAAAATATGGCCTTGGCAATTAAGTAAAACGCTCATAGCCTAGGTGGGTTTTTCGCAAATTTACCTACTGATAACCACAAAAGTAGTCCGATGCAGATTGTTTAAATGGGCTTAGGCAAATTTCCGAAGTTTCTTCAACAGACTAAAAGTACTCTGTACGGCGCGCATGACGCGTAAACTTGCGAGGAAGAGGCTTGGTTCCGTACCTGTCTTGGGTGCACCGATGAAGTCTCCACTCTTCGACAGCTCTTAGAGTACTGCGAAGCGTTCCAATGGCCATCAATCGTTTTCACGTCTGGAAAAGCAGTGTACATCCTGCGATAGGTGCAGGCAGCTTAGAAGTTGCCGGGACGGCTTGTGCCCCCACGATTAGCGTATTCACTGTGCGAGCTTTTCTTGAAGATGGGGATAACGATGGATTCCCCAAACAAGGCGAGGTCTTTCTAACAGATCCAGACCTTGGAGAACAAAACTTGAAGCCCTCAAACAAGCATTCGGAGACCTGCGTTTTTTGAAGTCCCAGTTACTGCATTTGCCTACGGATCTCCTCCTCAGAAAGCGGATCTCTCGAGGCAGGCCACCGACGTGGGCTGGAATGACTTTAGGAGGATGGGGGGAGGGCTGATTCTGGAGATAAGCTAAACTGTGCTTTAAATTATTCCGCCCATCGTACAAGTCATCGCTGCAGACTGTGGATGGGCCAACCTTCGGCTTCGCAGGTCGTTTTGCCCTCACCCAATGTTTTCCTGCCGGTGACTTGGATAAGATGAAACAGCTTACGAGAATTTCCCATAGAGGCAGCATGTTTCATCTCCGATGCTTTTTGAGACCACCAGATTCCGCGGTCTGTACGTAGACCTGTACTGAGTTCACATCTCGTCGTGAGCCGTGCTTCATTATGCTCCCTACCAGAAATGTTAGACTGGTGTGCATCAAGAAGGCATAGAGACTCAGAAGAAATCCGTAATATCACGATACGACGATGCGTTGGTCCATTATGAGGACAGAGTTTTCATTGTTGAACGCGGTTACGACTTGCTACTAAAGCTTGCGAAGATAATACTAAAGTCAGCAGTGGTTCAGTCATTGTCCGGTAGCGTACTGTTCATGATTTGTGGAAACATTGCCGGAGCAGTTCCAACACCAAGAGGTAGGTAATTGTACTGAGACAAACCACAGTAAGTGTCGATAGGTAGACGGTCCTCCAAGTCCTCATTATGGAGGTCAGCATCTGGTGTGTCTAATTGAGTGAATCATGTACGACGAACAGGTTCTCTGGTACTGTCAACGGGTACTGATGTGCTACCAATACAGAATTTAGATCAGCGGACCATTACAATCAGCGCAGCTCATGCGGAATAATTTACTACTCAGATGAATCCGTCTTATTTTGCTTTTACGCGACTACTGGAGGATAATTCAGCGTCAACAATACTGTGGATCATAGCTAACCATGCACGGCGATTGGAAGCGAGTTCGTCTCCCATCGTGCCCCAACCTATCTTCCATTGGCGGGTACCATAAACTGACCATAACTCTAAGTGTTTTATATCTTCGGCAGCGCTGATCTCACTTTTAAGCTGACCACCAAGATGAAAGTATCATCCAGGGCGAACTTGTGGTGGTTGTAGGTATGATAAATCGCATCATATGGTGTTTTAATCATCACTTTTTATTTATTCCTGTCAGGGGAGACGCCGAGCACTTTCCCGTCAGTTGTTAAGTGATGCAGTTGCCAGTCCAAGGAGACCGATTGGAAACTTGATGTGTCTATCCATAACCACAAATGCACTTCGTCATTTCACGTTTGAAATATCACCGGAGTTCAGTAGGGGTACCGTGCATTGCAAAAGGTTGCTGTTTCGGCACTCTATTCTGTCAATCACACATTCACATTCGCAGATGCTTGTGGGTCGAACCCGTACAAGAAATGGCGGAATTAGTGAAGTTATCGTCCTATGTTCTTCACGGACAGGAGAGATAACCCTCATCATCATTATCATACAGCGGTAAACAGAAGGGCAATCCCCACTAACCATTACTTTTCTCACCATTTTGTACGTAGAAATAGAACGAATGAATATGCATGATGGACAGGAACTGGACCTAAACGGGAGAGAAAAAAAACGAACGCTCTAATAGCAAACGCACGGAATACAAAGTCTAACAGTACAAACGCACGTCGATTAGTCATTCTGATTCGGCAGAAAATGAAAATGTTCATGGTTTGCTGCCATATTCTTCAGTGTCTTCGGCCAATTGGTAGACGGATCTTTCGAACCCCAACCACGAAGAGGTGAAGCACCTACTTTTCCTAAGTTCGCTGTACATTTACTCATTCCTCGCTGCCACGTCATCTGTTGACCTCCAATGTGGTCTCTTCCACTCCTTAGGAGAAACGGTGAATAGGACACGGTACCGTAGACGTGTGCTTGACACACGTAACATATGCCCCAACCAACGAAGTCTACTAAGTTGGATACGCTGTGACAAAACGTTCTCCGAATTAGTACCCAATATTTGATTTCTGGCTTCAGCATTGCCTACTCGACTACTCCACCCGATCTTAGCGATATTACCTAAACACGCACAGAAAATACCTCGATGAGATACCAAGAGCAGTTAGTTGAATTACACTGCTCGAATCCTGTATATGCGTCTCACTTAGGTAGCAGACATCAATCTTCAGAGAATCTATTGTGAGCGCCAGGCACGCCTGCTGACCAGGCTGCATGAGTGTACGCACGTTGAAGGAGCCGAGATTCAGAGGCTGACGAGGCTTGAGAAAATGTGAGTTACCAGACAGAGGAGTATTCCCGACACTATTTGACGGTGAATCGTTGCGAGCATCGACCGTGTTATCAGTGGGAGCATTATGGGTGGATAGAGGGAGCAACGAGATGTGGTTGGGGACAGAAGACAAAGGTTGAATAAAAGAGAGGGAACTCTGAGCAGTAGCCCACTTATCACTAACCACCCCGCTGGATGTAATGGGCAGCGCGGTCCTGATTATCCTGCGCGACGATCGATGCAGTATGGAATTCTTTCTATTCGTGCAGTTCATGGGAGACGTTGAACGGATACTGCCAAGGTGTCCAGCCCCAAAGCAGGAGAACGATTAGGGTCCTCACCCAAAGCCTTTAGTTCTAACAAGAACCTATCCGCAAGGCAGCGGGGGAGCTGAGTGGAATCCCATTTGCTTGGATCAATTATTCTTCCACTGATTTTGCCGATTGAGTTGCCAGCTCAGATCGACCCCCAACCTGGAGGACCAGGAGACTGAACTTTGTCTGACCTCTACCCATTGACCTGTCAGGTATGATTGCATCTCCGGCTTAAAGAAGCCATCCTGTATAGCTCTTTGGGTCATAGAGGCGCACAAGCCATCACACCACGTCAAGGTGCAGTCTCGTCGTGGACCTTATCCTAGAGCTATGTCGTCTGCATATCAAAGGCCTGATACCTCTGCACACGGGGAAACTTCTATGCCGCTATCCTTAACTGGCAAAAGTGCGGTCTCTAGGACCACATCGATCACGAAGTTAAACAGACAAAGGGAGGTGGCAACCCTGACGAACACTACATCTCGCGGTAAATTCGGGTGAAAGAGCACCGTAAGCCCGAACTCGGCTTCCACTGCTAATTCTTTTTATTACATGCTTGCGCATGAGTGCAGTGGAAGGGGTATAGACCCCATAGCCACGAAGACTCACTGCACTATCAGGTATAACCGGTAACCAGACCCTGAGACTTGGCTTGGAGAACCACATAAGGCTGCAGTAGGTCAGGTGTGGTAACGATCCGGGATTTCACAATGGAAATGAATTCCTTTGGAACACCCTTCGACAGAAAGCAGCATCACATAACTGTACGGTCAAATGACTCGAAGGCCGCTGTAAGATCAAGAAAAACGGATAGTGGGCCTACGGAAGGTGTGTCGATGCTCTAAAATTTTTCGAAGAGTGAAAATGCGGTCAATAAAACCTCGACCAAGTCTAAACCCAGCTTCATTCTCGCGCGAGCGGTAGATAAGCGGTGGAGAATAATTCCCGGTAGCAGTTTGGATGCTATGCTAACCAGATTAATTTCCGTGGTTTTCACTGGAGGACTTGTTAGAAATTCATAAATCGGTACGATCACCGACTCACAACAACTCTTTGGAACTTAGTTCTTTTCCCATATCAAACCGAGGAGTTTTGTCAACTCCAGTAAAATTGCTAAGCCACCATCTTTGAAAATAAACGAAGACAACCCATCCGGTTTAGCAGCCTTATGTGGTTTAAGGTAGCCTATCACGGTGTACACGGGCCACAAGCCGATCACACGCTCTACGTGCCACTACAAACAGGCATTCCCCTAGGGAATCTAAGCACCTTGATTGCTTCACTCAATTCACGAGTGGCGTATGTCCTATTTCAGGTGTCGCCAATCCAGTGACAGACGCATCATCTCGCATTCACAATCTGAGCCTTCAAAACATCAACCCGATCAACCTCAAGGATACTGCCTCCGCTCAAACTAACAATCCAGAATCAGAGCAACTCCGTAGAAGACATTAGGTAGTCACACTTTCTTTTTACAGGGGATCAGATTATGCGATGTGTTTAAAGGACATTCAAGGTTCGTCGTCCCGTAAACTTTTAGTCGATAGGTTTTTCCACCCCATACGGCTTCTCGCACCCAGGTATAAAGGCTTTGACCAGGTCAATACCCGACCGCTGCTTACAGTATAATATAAACTGCGATGTCACCACTTCGATCCGCAACTGCATTCAATGCCAACGTTCAGAGATCAACAGACACACAAAATAACCTGCCTTAAATACCCGTAGTAGACTTGTGTTTCCAGTACGTTTATGTTGACTTGGTAGACCCTTTTCCCCCTTACAAGGGCTCCATTTACCTACTCACCTGTGTAGATCGCCGTACTAAATGGCCTATCACCGCGCCTTTGCCAAATGACGCCAGAGGAACCGTAGCACAAGCGTTTTTAGAACATTGGGTCGCAACATTTGGCTACCCAGCCGTAATCGCTAGTTGTCGCGGTTCACACTTCGAGTGTGGTTTTAGCAGCCTCCTACAACGGTTAGCCATCAGGTGGATCCACGTCATCGTTTATCATCCCTCAGCCATCGACATGGCAGAACGATTCTACCGGGAGCTCAAAACAGCGTTAATGGCGCATAGTAACCCAGACTGGTGCGAAACATTACCACCAGTCTTATTGCGTTACCGTCTACTCGGCGACATTGTGGCACCAAATTCCCTGGGTCCTTAGGAGTATACAGACTACACCGCCGGGTTAATGAGTCGAATGTGTAAATTGCACCTACCTGTGCCCCATCTACAATACTGTACGCATGTTTTCCTTAAAATAGCTGTACGCGCTCCTCTACAACCTGTCTTTTCCGACCCCCATAAGGACTAAGGCCGGCTGGAAAATATTCGTCATCGATCAGTCATCTGCAGTCAATTACATATAGTACAGATATAAATTCACTTTTCATGGCAGCACCAAAGTGAAAGCCACGGATGTGTAACACGGTAACGAACACCCTTACAGCACGACGCAAATAAGGACGACGACGACGACCACAACGGCGGTTGAGGAATAGGGCATCGCGGCAAGGCCGCGCGCGACTCAAAAAACTTATCACGGGATTTCCGGTAGACTTTCAAAGAGAAAGTCGTTTCAGATAAACGGAATACCACAAATCGAATCCTCCAGTGTCCAGTGCCCTCTCTTCCGGCTCACTAGCAATACAAGATGCAAGATGTAGTTAAGACAAGCCTTACGAACCATTTACCGTTGTCCAGTGGTCTATCTTCCAGATCAACGGCAACATCCAGATAACAAGATAAATACAAGATCCGGGAAAATTCAGGTCCAAGCATCGCACCCGTGATTTACCTCGGGGCTTTGTTAGGAAGCTGAAACGAAAAAAAAAACGTTTTTTCAGACAAGCCCTTAATCAACTCGAGGGGGTCAGGCCGGATTGAACACTCAGTAGTCGATAAATTATCGAATCACTCATGATGTAACCCTTTTTCGCTGATCGAGCATCCATCTACAGTCCGACGCAAATGGGGTCAACGGGTCAATAGTTCATCCCACAAAATATTTTTTCAACCTAGTTGGCCCAACAGGACTTGAACCTAACTGAAGGCCCGAGTTCGGGAATATTCGACTTTCGCCTTATATATCGCATAGTAATTTCTGTGAAAGACACATTCTGGGCGAGTTGGGTTTTGTCTTCTGATTTTTCGTAGCGGGTTGGAGCGATCGGAGTCGCAAGCCGAGATTGAGTGTGCAGGTTGCCCGAGAGTCACACAGTACTAACTGGCGATGGGTCTTGCAAACCGATGGCGTCCATTGATCCAGACTCGAAGAAGATGCTACAATCTCAGCTCAAACTTTGACTGCCCGACTCGCCAACATGGGCCCTACTCCAGCCGCAACAGATCGTGATTCGGACATGATTTTTAAGAGCATGATAGAGTTTATTCATGACCTCCAGTTTGGCATCACCTTTGATTCCTGGTTCAAGAGCTAAGAAGACATCTTCGCCGTGGAACTCTCCAACAAGGATGACGAAGCAAAAGTCTGACTCCTGTTGCAGAAGTTGGGACCGACAGGACACGCCCGCCAGACTAATTAAATTCTACCTGGAGTCCGCGACCGTTCATCTGATGACTCGATTAGCATCCTCACAAAAATTCTCGAGGAGACTTCATCATTATTCAATGCATGTTATCAATGCCTCCAATTGGTGAAGCGAGACGCCGACGATCTCGTGACATATGCTGACATCGTGAACCGTGAGTGTAACCGTTTCGAATTGGGATCATTGGCTGAAGATCAGTTTCGGTGTTTGACTTTTATCTGCGGGTTACAATCACCCACTCAATCAGACCTACGCATCAGATTGCTGACGAAAATTGATCAGAAGTCTAACACAACTCTTTATCAATCGGTTGGCGAATGTGAACGCTTATTCAGTCCTAAACATGACACAGCTATGACTCAATAGTCCGATCATCCATCTCAAGCAGTCAGCAAACTCACGACGCACAAACGAGTTCCAGCCAAGGGAAATCTGACGAAGTTCCACGAACCGAGCCCAAACAAGCCGCCTTCACCGTGCCGTCATTGTGGTGCGTGGCACTTACATCGCTTCTGTCCATTTAAACACCACCGATGTATGCGTTGTCACGATTTCGGTCATAAAGATGGATACTGTCAACCAAGACGCCCGACCTGGAAGAAGCCGGTACCTATGTTCAAACCCTAAATCAATAACGACCACTCATCCGTCCATTCGTACGGACTGACTGTAACCTTCCAAATAAACGTTGCTGAACGACGGAAATTTGTAGACGTCTACATCAACCACCATCTAGTCCGTCTACAGTCAGACACAGCGTCAGACATTTCCATTATTTCGGAGAAGACTTGGAACGCTATTGGACGCCCAGACATCCAACCAACCTCAGTGACTGCAACTAGGGCTTGTGGTGGCACACTCAAACTCTCTGGTCAGCTTCACTGTTCCGTTACCACAATGGGAAAATCAATCAACATGACATTGTACAACACTCCAGCTGAGATGAACCTTTTTGGATCTGACTGACTTGATAAATTATGCCTCGTCGATATACCCATCAGTCCATTCTGTCACCGTGTGCAAACACAGTCCGAAAATTCATCACCTTCGGGCCCACTCATCAAACGCTCTCCCTCAGTTTTCGAGGAGAAACTCGGCCGCTGCATCCAAACTCAAACCACACTACAACTGAAAAAAGATAGCCGACCGGTATTCAGACACAAGCGCCCTGTACCGTGTGCTGCTCTACTGCTCGTCGATCACGAGCTTAAAGGGCTTGAAGATCTGAGGATCCTAACTCCCGTGTCATTCTCCGAATGGACTGCGTCCATTGTAGTTGTGAGCATACCCAATGGTACTATCAGACTCTGTGTCGATTTTTCAACAGACCTCAATGCGGCGTTAGAACCCGAATGCTAACCACTACCCTTTGCGGAAGGCATTTACAACTCTCAAAGGCGGTACTTGTTTCGCAAAACTCGACCTAGCCGAAGCATACTTCCAGACAGAAGTGGCACCGGAATCCGGAAATCTGCTGTCGATAAACCCTTATCGAGGTTTACACAAATTTACACGCCCACCGTTCGGAATAAAACCGCCTCCAAAACCCCCCATTTTCCAACAAGTGATGGACACAATGATCACTGGTCTATCCGGAACCGCAGCCTCCCTCGACGACATCATTGCGATAGGAAAGTCAACAGAGGAACTCAAATGTCGGTTGGACGAATTGCTCAGTCGAATTTAATCATTCGGGCTACGCCCAAGACCACGAAAGTGTCAATTCCACCTCAACTCAGCCAAATACCTCGGTTTCACGTTCGACGCAAACGGTCGCCACCCAGATCCAGAAAACGTTCGAGCAATACAGCAAATGCCATAACCGAAAGACGTCACGTCCTTTCGCTCCTCCTTGGGACCAATCAGCTACTAAAGTGCATTTCCACCGGCACTTCACGAAATACACGCGTTACTAAATCGACTGCTTCAAAATGGCCAACCATGGCATTGGTCACAAAACTGTCAAGCGTCGTTTGATCATCTGAAACGAATGCTAACATCAAAACTACTACTCACACGTTACAACCCGAAACTCCCCATCATTCTTGCTTCGGACGCATCAAACTATGGAGTCAAGGCAGTGATCTCACACGTGTTCCCAGACGGGCCAGAAAAAGCAATCGTCCATGTCTCTCGCACCATAAAGCCGGCAGAAAAAAACTACGAACAGATTGAGAAAGAAGCCCTAGCCATGGTATTCGCCATTAAAAGTTCCACAAATTTCTGCACGACAAATAATCTATGCTATTCACGGATCACAAGCAGCTTTTGTCAATCTTCGGTACAAAGAAAGGTTCTGCTGGGTCGAAACGTAAAGACCATCCACAATGCCGTTTCCGACAAGACCCCAACAAGTTACATGGCAAAACAAAGGATTTGTCGTGGGCTCAGCTGTGTATGCAAGAGACTATTGATCCACAAAGCCGATGTGGGCTGCAAGAGTGTTGTATAAATTTTCGTACTCCAATTATTAGACGAGTAAAGCGTTCCTCATTCTGATTCCGTCTTCTAAACCATACTGGTTTTGCCGATTCTGTTGCTAATCTACGTTTTAATTTACTCGTCTAATAAATCATGGATCGCATCTTTCGTCCTGACAAATTCGACATAGATCTGAACTCTCCGGATGCTTTCAAGCAGTGGACCTACTGGCTTCGAACATTCAACGCCTTTTTAAAACGCGTGCAATCAGATGACTCCGATAATCTGGACATGCTCATAAACTTCCTTTCACCTTCTGTTTATGAGCATGTATCTGACTGCATAACTTTTGAAAGTGACATTTCACTCCTTCAGTCTTCGTATGTGAGCCCCAAAAGTGTGGTTTCTGTCCGACATCTTCTCGCTACTAGTAAAACAGGAAAGTGCACAAAATATAGACCAATTCGTGCAGAACATCAAGACATCAGCAAAGGATTGCGATTTTCGTCTGGTGACCGCTGAAGACCATCGCTATGACGCCATGCACGATGCCCTGTCAACTGGACTGCAGTCAAATAACATAAAAACGAGGCTTCCAGAACAGCGAAATCTGAATTTCCAGGCTGCTTATGATATGTCTAGATCTTTGGAAGCCGTTCAGAAACAGTCACAGTCCTACGCAGCTGACAGTATTCCGTGTGCTGCGGCACCCATCATGACTCCACATGTAGCCTTTCCACTGGTCCCAAAAGCTGAATCTGCACCGATTACATCTGCCATGTCTACAGAAACGTTATTTCTGTGGTTATTCCAAACACTCTCTCGCGGAATGCCCTGCTAGGGAAGCTATTTATAAAGTTTGCGGGGAAATTGGACATTTCAAACGTGTATGCAGGTCTAAACCAGTTGGTTCTTCAGTCTCTTCGGTTCTCAGTCCTATAATATCGTCAGTCGCCACCGCTGCTGCTTCTGTCTGTTTGTCTCGGGCGACTATCCAGATTCTTGTAAATGGAGTAGAACTACAAGCACTGATAGACACTGGGAATTCCGGAAGCTGTGTCCCAGTTAGCCGTCAATACTTATCACTGGCCAGTTCATCCGTGCGATTCGAAAATCGCTATGGCCTCGACTTCGTTGACCTGCGATATTAATGGCTACTGCAATGTATCAATTCGCTATCGAGACACTTCCTGTAGTAACATAGAACTCTCGGTGATGAAAAATTTGTGCGCAGATGTCCTTTTGGGGCACGACTTCCTCGGACTTTATCACAAAGTGGAAATACCATTTGGTGGTACACGTGACACGTTCCTGTTATGTGGGCTTATAGGTGCTACAATTCAAGCACCCCCATTATTCTCCCATTTATCGCCAGATTGTAAACCAGTCTCACGAAATCTCGCCGACACTGTCGAAGATGAGAAATTCATCAAACCAGAGATAAAGCAGCTCTATTGAACCTTCGAACTCCCCTTGGAGGGCCTAAGTTCTGACTAATAGAAATTCCAATCATAAGAAAAGAATGGTTATCGATTACAGACAGACAATCAATCATTCCACACAACTGGATGCCTACCCGCTTCCAAGAATTGATCAAATGATAGAGAATATCGCTCGCTTCACCGTCTACAGTACCCTTGATCTTCAAAGCGCGTACCGTCAGATACCTATTGCTGAACACGAAAAACCTTATACTACTTTCGAGGCGGGTGGTAACCTTTTCCAGTTCCGCCGGATACCATTTGGGGTTACAAATGGTGTAACTTGCTTCTAATAAAGTATCGATAGCATTTTAAAGGCCGTGAACCTGAAGGGTACCTTCGCTAATGTCGATAATGTCACTGTGTGTGGCATGACCATGAATGGTCACAATTTCAACCTCCAACGTTTTCTAAAACCTGGAGTAAGATGTGGAATAACGTTCAATGCTTCAAAAACTGTAACTGCCAAGAAGGAAACCAAACACCCTGGATATTATGTAACCCAGGGCACCATCAAGCCCGACCCTGACCGCATGAAACCACTGCATGAGGTCCAGCCTCCAAGTGACCTGGACTCTCAACGACAGGTGGTCGACATGTTTGTTTATTATTCTCAGCGGATACCTTCATTTTCCTATCCCCCTGTGCAGAGGTATCAGGCCTTTGATATGCAGACGACATAGCTCTAGGATAAGGTCCACGACGAGACTGCACCTTGACGTGGTGTGATGGCTTGTGCGCCTCTATGACCCAAAGAGCTATACAGGATGGCTTCTTTAAGCCGGAGATGCAATCATACCTGACAGGTCAATGGGTAGAGGTCAGACAAAGTTCAGTCTCCTGGTCCTCCAGGTTGGGGGTCGATCTGAGCTGGCAACTCAATCGGCAAAATCAGTGGAAGAATAATTGATCCAAGCAAATGGGATTCCACTCAGCTCCCCCGCTGCCTTGCGGATAGGTTCTTGTTAGAACTAAAGGCTTTGGGTGAGGACCCTAATCGTTCTCCTGCTTTGGGGCTGGACACCCTAGCAGTATCCGTTCAACATCTCCCATGAACTGCACGAATAGAAAGAATTCCATACTGCATCGATCGTCGCGCAGGATAATCAGGACCGCGCTGCCCATTACATCCAGCGGGGTGGTTAGTGATAAGTGGGCTACTGCTCAGAGTTCCCTCTCTTTTATTCAACCTTTGTCTTCTGTCCCCAACCACATCTCGTTGCTCCCTCTATCCACCCATAATGCTCCCACTGATAACACGGTCGATGCTCGCAACGATTCACCGTCAAATAGTGTCGGGAATACTCCTCTGTCTGGTAACTCACATTTTCTCAAGCCTCGTCAGCCTCTGAATCTCGGCTCCTTCAACGTGCGTACACTCATGCAGCCTGGTCAGCAGGCGTGCCTGGCGCTCACAATAGATTCTCTGAAGATTGATGTCTGCTACCTAAGTGAGACGCATATACAGGATTCGAGCAGTGTAATTCAACTAACTGCTCTTGGTATCTCATCGAGGTATTTTCTGTGCGTGTTTAGGTAATATCGCTAAGATCGGGTGGAGTAGTCGAGTAGGCAATGCTGAAGTCAGAAATCAAATATTGGGTACTAATTCGGAGAACGTTTTGTCACAGCGTATCCAACTTAGTAGACTTCGTTGGTTGGGGCATATGTTACGTGTGTCAAGCACACGTCTACGGTACCGTGTCCTATTCACCGTTTCTCCTAAGGAGTGGAAGAGACCACATTGGAGGTCAACAGATGACGTGGCAGCGAGGAATGAGTAAATGTACAGCGAACTTAGGAAAAGTAGGTGCTTCACCTCTTCGTGGTTGGGGTTCGAAAGATCCGTCTACCAATTGGCCGAAGACACTGAAGAATATGGATGCGAACCGCGAACAATGGCGATCGTGTTGCCACTTTCTATCAAATCAGAATGACTGATCGATGTGGTTTTGTACAGTTAGACTGTGTATTCTGTGTGTTGGCTACTAGGGCATTCTTTCCTTTTCCCACCCATGTAGGTCCACTCCCTGTCCATCCTGTATATTCATACTTTCTAATTCAGCGTGCAACATGGTGAGAAAGGCAGTGGTCAGTGGGGCTTGCCCTACTGTTTAACGCTGTACGATGATGATGATAACTCACATTTCCTCAAGCCTCGTCAACCTCTGAATCTCGGCTCCTCTAACGTGCGTACTCTCATGCAGGTCGGTCAGCAGGCGTGCCTAGTGCTCACAACAGATTCTCTTAAGACTGGCGTCTGCTGCTTACGTGAAACGCGCATCCAGGGTTAGAGCAGGGTGATTCAACTAACTGCTCCTGGTATTTCAACGAGGTATATCCTGCGCATTTCCAATTACGAAGTAGCTCGAGCTGCGGGTCAACGTGGTATAGGAATAGTCCTGACTGACAAGGCTGAGGCTACTCTCTTAGACTGGATCCTGGTTAATAGTCGTTTATATGCTTTGAGAATACAGGGGTCAGTTAGCGTCCGAATGGATAGTTGTGTTAACCGCAAATTGTTTGTGATCTCGGCGTACTCCACAATGGACTGCAACTCAGACACGCAAAAGGATGAGTTCTGTGATGAATTCACTATTCTCGTTCGGAGTAGCAAAGGTTCTGACATTGTAGTGCTAGCTGGTGATTTTAATGCACAAGTTTGCAAACTAAGTGTGTCAGAAGCCTGTCTAGGTGGGCGTTGTGCTTTACCCGCTGAGCGTACAGATAACGGGGATAGGCTTCTCCAGTTTTGTGCAGACAATTGGTTGTTCATATCTAGTACGAATTTCCGACAGCTCGCGTTGCTCGGCAACATGGCGCTCTAACTCTACAGGTACTTTGAGTCAAATTGATCATATCGCCGTAATTTACCGGTGGCGCAGTTCTGTTCAGAACTGTAGATCTTACTGGTCCACGTACGTAGAGTTGGATTATGCATTAGTTTTAATGCGATTATCTCTCCAGCTCCGTGGTCATCCACGCAAACCGCAAACCCGTCTAGCCGTGAAAATTTTGTGTGGTCCAGAAGTTCGCACCATTTATGAACAAAACCAGCACATGATCTAGGAACTATGACGAACAGTAATGTGAATGAGTATTGGGCCCCTATCCAGTAGGCAATGCAAGGGGCAGCAGGTTTCGCCTGTGGTCCCAGATCCAGTGTCCACCAAAGACACTGGATTTCGCAAGAGTCGATCAGTCTAATTGAAAAAAACGTCAGCTCTCGAACAGTGAGGAGATAAATAAGATGCGAAAACATCTATAAAAGCAGGTTACCGACAGCCTTAAGAATGATCGCGAAAATTGGTGGGTCAAGGTAGCCGAATAAATGGAAATAGCAGCTGCTTCAGGTAACAGTCTAAGACTGTCCAAACTTATTCGCGACACCGGTGGACGGCGAACCGCGGTCAGTGAAACGATATGCGATAGAAATGGAAAGCCCATCCATGGCAAAGAGCAATGGCTTGACCGTTGAGCCGAATACTTCAGGGAGCAGTTTAGCTGGCCGCGCGCTAATATAATTACTCTGACCTCAACAACTGCGATTCCTTGGGGAGTATCACTTGAACCCCCATCGGAAGTAGAATTAGAGTAGTGCATTCGATTAAAAAAGGGACGGAGAGCGGCCGGTCCTGACCAACCTCTCTCAGTTCTTTTCAAAGTGGTGGCGGAGCGTTAGTAAAATCACTTACCACCTTGCTCCGTGACGTTTAGAAGGAGGAACATATATCGTTATTATGGGGTGAGTCATTGATTATACCTATATTCAAGAAGCGAATACGCAATGACTGTGATAATCATCGTGGGATTAGCTTAATTTCGATAGCCATCAAGATACCACCTTCGATTCTACTGTGTCATCTGACACCGACTTGCGAAAGAAACACCCGCGAACAACTGACCGGATTCCGCCCAGGTCGAGGATGCATTGAGGCGCGTCACACACCGTCGACCGACAGTAATGGTTTTCCTCGACCTGAATAATGTCCCCAATTCAGTTGACCGGATAGCGCTATCCAATGCTCTTCACCAGAAAGGTATGTCCCAGAAGTTCGTGAATCTACTGAGGTCATTGTACTCTCATACTTCTGGCCGCGTAAGGGCTTATGGTGAATTATCTAGTCCATTCGAAAAGACCAGCGGTGTTCGACAAGAATGTCCCATTTCTCCATTCCTGTTCAACTTTGTCATGGACTAGATAATGGAGAATGCCTTGCAAAGTTTCCAGGATGTAGGCATCGAACTAGGAAATAGTGAGAAGCTGTGTGACCTAGATTACGCAGACGACCTTGTCTGCTTGTTCGAATGCACGGAACATGCGCAACGTGCACTAGATAGAATTGCGAGAGCTGTATCCCCACTCGACATGTGCTTTGCACCCTCAAAGTCTAAAGTGATGTTGCAAGACTGGATGTCAACAATTTCGAGCTTGATGCTCGGTGGGGAGAAACTAACATCTGTTGACCGCTTTAGTTACTTCGGAAGCAGCGTGACGACAGATGGGAGTACGGTAATAGAGATGAACATGCGTATATCCAACGCTCCCTCTATCCACCCATAATGCTCCCACTGATAACACGGTCGATGCTCGCAACGATTCACCGTCAAATAGTGTCGGGAATACTCCTCTGTCTGGTAACTCACATTTTCTCAAGCCTCGTCAGCCTCTGAATCTCGGCTCCTTCAACGTGCGTACTCTCATGCAGCCTGGTCAGCAGGCGTGCCTGGCGCTCACAATATATTCTCTGAAGATTGATGTCTGCTACCTAAGTGAGACGCGTATACAGGATTCGAGCAGTGTAATTCAACTAACTGCTCCTGGTATCTCATCGAGGTATTTTCTGTGCACTTCAGGAGACGAAGTAGCTCGAGCCGCGGGTCAACGTGGTATAGGAATAGTCTTGACTGATGAGGCTGAGGCTGCCCTTTTAGACTGGATTCCTGTTAACAGTCGTTTATGTGCTGTGAGACTCCAGGGGTCGGTCGGTGTTCGAAAGGATAGTTGTGTTAAGCGCAATTTGTTTGTGATCTCAGCGTGCGCCCCAACGGACTGCAGCTCAGACACGCAGAAAGATGAGTTCTATGATGCACTCGCCACCCTCGTTCGCAGCAGTAAAGGTTTTAACATTGTAGTGCTAGCTGGTGAATTCAATGCACATGTTGGCAAACTTAGTGTGTCAGAAGCCTGTCTAGGTGGGCGTTGTGCTTTACCCGCTGAGCGTACAGATAACGGGGATAGGCTTCTCCAGTTTTGTGCAGACAATCGATTGTTCTTGCATAGCACCAATTTCCGACATAACTTGCGTCGCACAGCGACATGGCGCTCTAACTCTACAAGTACTCTGAGTCAAATTCGGTAGTGAACTCGGGGGTGTCAGGCCGGATTGAACACTCAGTAGTCGATAAATTATCGAACCACTCATGATGTAACCCTTTTCCGCTGATCGAGCATCCATCTACAGTCCGACGCAAATGGGGTCAACGGGTCAATAGTTCATCCCACAAAATATTTTTCCAACCTAGTTGGCTCAACAGGACTTGAACCTAACTGAAGGCCCGAGTTCGGGAATATTCGACTTTCGCCTTACATATCGCATAGTAATTTCTGTGAAAGACACATTCTGGGCGAGTTGGGTTTTGTCTTCTGATTTTTCGTAGCGGGTTGGAGCGACCGGAGTCGCAAGCCGAGATTGAGTGCGCAGGTTTTGCGAGGGTCGTAGCGTATTAGTTTTTCTGGGTGAGTGTCATCCTGCCCAGCCGCCCTGGATATTTTTAGTTGTTTTAGACTGCGCAATAACTCCCCTGAGTTAATTTTTTTGTTCTGCACTTCTGAGACTCCACTATCACTAGTCATAGGTAGCTCTTGAGCACCGCAGTCCTGTTTATATACTTGCTGGAAGGATTCCAAAAAGTTTGCTGCTTTTTACTGACTGCTTGTTGCCCGCACTCCTCGTATGTCCCTGACACAACCTACAGTCCTTCTCAGTGTTGCTTTAGACTGAACATAGTTGTAGTATGCTTTGGGATTGCTTATGGCGTTCTGTGGAAAACGTTTCTCATAGTTGTTCCTGCACTGTCGCTGTATTTAAGATAGTCTACTTCTCGCTGCTCTAAATTGCAGATACACCAGGCAGCCGCTAGGACCGCTGTACTTCTTGAGTGTTATTTGTTTCTGCTTCAGGGTCTTTTTCATTCGGCATGTTCATCAAGGCGGTAATCCGTTTCGTTTGACCGTTCTGTGTGGTTCGACGGCCTGTTGTTTGCAATGTTTGCTCTTGATCCAACTTCATTGGCGTTCTCTGTCTTAGTTATTGCTCACTATCTTCCAGTCCATCCGGACGCCCAGGTCTACTAAGCCATTCTCGTCTATTTTTGAGTTGCTTCTAAAAATGGCAGGTGCACTTGACCTCTGGAGGCTTAGCCTAAACGGAATCACACCATGACCGCTCTTACCTGTAGGTTCCCCAACCTCTAGGTGTTCTATGTCATTTGGGGCTCTTGTCACCACCAGATCAAGGACTGGCAGTGACTGACAGGATCCCCATCTTGTCACTTGATTTAAGTGTTGGGTAAGAGCCTTTCTGAGGATATGGTCGGTCAATTTCCCCACAAACGTGCCCTCTGGAGCAGCCTCTGAGGTCCAGTCTATTTCGGGTGCCGGCTAAGTAACTTCCGTCCCGTGTTGGCATCGGAAGTGATGAACGCAAGTAGATCGACATCCCCTGGGCTCCCTTGCGCATGAAAGCCGTAGCTACTACAATTTCTACTGCCTGTATGCTGGGTATGACAAGTCGACTGCCTTCAAGGCCGTATTACTGCCTAGCTATGAGAAACAGTACCCTACCTCGAATTCAACCGTCTGACCTATTCGTCTTATAGAACGAGCAGGGGTTTGAGATCACTCCAGCATCACTTTCGCTTAGCCTTAGCGACGTTTCAGTGACTGCTGCTACATCTACTCCTGTTCCCTAGTATTGACCTTTGGCTATTTGTTACCAGTACACGCAGCAACTGTGTGGACGACAAGCTTTAACTCCCGCCTTATTTTTTGCGTTTGCCAAGTGCTCACCACAATGACCCGAGCTCCCGAGCATCCGAGCCGATTTGTCGTATTACGGTCGGACTTCTAGCGCTACTGTCGATAATTAATGTTTTTACTCCCTGGGTTACTTTACACATCACCGTCCTTGGAGTCTTAGTGAGGGATAGTTTTCCTAATTCTCTTCTCTCAGTTACAACAGTCTAGTCCGTCAATAATGGAGCTGGGCAATACTTTATCTACCTTGATCGGTGATATTTTGGAGTTTTGCTCTCCTAATCTGTTTGTCTTTACTCTGGAAGGTCCTGGGAACGCTGTGGTAAAACCCGGAATTCCGGTGTAGCGGTTGCCATCTTCGTTCATACTTTTAACACGTTTATTGTTTAACTGAACGTTGACTGCCAAGCGCGGTGGCCATTTGACCGTTACTCTTGCGCACGCTCTCACGCACGCTCCCAAATACACGCTAACCACTATCTCTCCCAATCGCCTTCTCGTTTTCACGGGTCGTGGAGAATACTGTTCTGGTTAACATATTTGTGCAGTGCCGCACATTAGAGTAACGTGCAGGTGGTCCACGCAGTACAAAGGACCGAAGCACGCGTTTACTAAGGAAACCGCGAAGTAAGGTCTAATCAACCTTACAATTGGTGAGCCCGACGTGATCCTCAGGTCACGTGAGTTTCCTTGTTTTCTACCGTTGGAGTTGGTAACCCCCTCACCAACCATGACTTTCGACTACGGTGACTATGCTCAGCGCCTTACGCAGTACATGCGAGTGCTCAAGGCCAGTCCGCCGCGTGAACAACAGTCTACAAGTTATGTCCCAACTGCGTTAGGAACCGCTACCCATGTATTCCTTCGCGTCGATGGCGTTTGATCACCACTACAGGTGCCATACACTGGCCCGTTTCGGGTGATAAAACGTATGGCAAAAACATTTGTCATAGATATCAACGGTCGACACGACACCGTATCTATCGACCGTCTCAAGCCTGCCGTCATTCAGTGCAAGCCGCTCGGCCAATTTACACCTACTCAAGCCGCTCAGTCACCTGCATCGAGCGAGTTACCACTCGAACCACCCCCAATTACGCCTAGTGAGGACTCGGCAGCTAGTCCATCAGATTCTCCAACCGCACCCGCAACGCGAAGTAGCCGTCGCGGTCGCCAACTACGAAATCCCGTCCGCTTCGCCGATTTCGTGACGATTTTTACAACTGACTGTTAGCAATAACTTAGGAAGTTCGCCATAGATTTACCAAACAACAGACCCGTGAAATTACAATCGGTAGTTATGATTTCATTTTCTTCTGGTCTCCTAGCGACTCCAACAACACCGAAAATCGTTTGTGTGTTGTTATTACGGTCCAACATCCGCCGGCGCCCTCAGGCGCTATTTCGTTCCAGTTTACCTTGCCCTCTCTCAGACGGATCTACACAGTCACATTGGCTTCATCCGTAGCCTGGCTGACTCCCGTGCACGTTCAAGGAGCCAACCGCTTACTGGACAACGGGACGATTGGTCAGCCTGGCACTGGAGACGGCAACTGGACGCCTTTTTTGGATGGACCTGACGAGGCATTTTCCGGCTCGCATTCGTATGAGACCCGTGGGCCCCAAAACACAGTTGGACCTACGCACATCGGACCTCGAGAGTGCAGGCACCGGTAAACTCATCAGCAGTCGTTCGACGTCACCAACAATATAACGGATAAGCTATGAAGAGTTCCTGGACAACCAATAATTCCGGCTTACCATCACGATCGAAGCCCAACTCCGTCGGACTTCTAGGAGGAGGCCCCTGTAGCGGTTGCCATCTTCGTTCATACTTTTAACACGTTTATTGTTTAACTGAACGTTGACTGCCAAGCGCGGTGGCCATTTGACCGTTACTCTTGCGCACGCTCTCACGCACGCTCCCAAATACACGCTAACCACTATCTCTCCCAATCGCCTTCTCGTTCTCACGGGTCGTGGAGAATACTGTTCTGGTTAACATATTTGTGCAGTGCCGCACATTAGAGTAACGTGCAGGTGGTCCACGCAGTACAAAGGACCGAAGCACGCGTTTACTAAGGAAACCGCGAAGTAAGGTCTAATCAACCTTACACCGGTTTTTCAATCTTCCGTGACTGATGTAGTTGGTTTAGCATCACGCGCCACGTTTATTTCTCCCTTTGAAATTTGCCTGATACGCCTGGTCGCAGATAAGAACTCATTCCTGTGGTGAGAGTTGCAAAATCTACGAGCACAGTCCTTAGTCTGCTCCCTGTAGGGTCGATCTTCCCATTCCACTGCCCCAATCTCATGACTCTTGATGGCTAGATGTCCAGGGATTAATAGTGGCCGCAGTACGCATCCAGGTGGTATCACATTGCTCTGTCCTTTTTCTTGCCCATTTTTATGAAGGGTTCTAAACACTAAACAAAAACACTCCAGTTTCGTCCCACAGTGATATCACTAATTTTATGCAAAGTGGCCAGAATCTTGGTAATGTTAACCGTGTCCCCTTCTAGCTTATATACTCGATCGTTTAGGACAGTTAATCCCGTTACTGTATCATGAGTTAGCGCCGCAACAGCTTCTTCCTGTCCGACTTTGTCTTGGTGCTCTGGTTACCAGGCGGCGATTCTTGACCGGTGCTGCTTTATCTCGTGATAACCTTTCCTCTAGGGGTTTAGCCAGTTCTCCCTTTTCTTCGGCGACCTCTGCGTCACCGATGGCTTGAGTACCTATCTTACTTAGTTCCATGCAAAGAGGGCATAACCAGCTAAGTTCCTCATATTCACAGTACACATAGTGTAGCGGTTGCCATCTTCGTTCATACTTTTACCACGTTTATTGTTTAACTGAACGCTGACTGCCAAGCGCGGTGGCCATTTGACCGTTGCTCTTGCGCACGCTCTCACGCACGCTCCCAAATACACGCTAACCACTATCTCTCCCAATCGCCTTCTCGTTCTCACGGGTCGTGGAGAATACTGTTCTGGTTAACATATTTGTGCAGTGCCGCACATTAGAGTAACGTGCAGGTGGTCCACGCAGTACAAAGGACCGAAGCACGCGTTTACTAAGGAAACCGCGAAGTAAGGTCTAATCAACCTTACAATTGGTGAGCCCGACGTGATCCTCAGGTCACGTGAGTTTCCTTGTTTTCTACCGTTCAAGGTCCCGTCTGCGTACGTTTTTGTGTGTTTTATTGTTTCCCTATCTTGATTTTTTTTTCGGTTGGTTTACCAAATAATTTTTTTTTTCGTCCAAACATATTTTGTGTGTCTAATTTGTCGTGATTTTTTTTTTCGCGAAGACTATAGTGCCCCATTGGTCGTTGATTTCTTTTCCCGTCGGTATTCCATAAAGTAATCGCTATGTCTGCCGAACGGAAATCCTGCTCAGACCCCACCGTTGGGGCGATCACGCTGCACATACCGGCATTCACACCTGCTGATCCAGAACTCCGGTTCACGCTGGTCGAGTTAGAATTCGAAAACTGCCGTATAACCAGCGACGCCAGCCGTTTCAGGTGGGTAGCAGGCCGCCTCCCGTCAGAAGTCACAATGCAAGTAAGGGGCGTAATAATCTCTTCCCGAAGCTATGAGGCTTTAAAGGAGGCTGTCATTGCCCGCACGACCCCAACGCAAGACCAACGTATGCAACAACTTCAAAACGTTGAGCTTGGAAGTAGGAAGCCCTCCGAACTGCTGCGTGAGATGCAGCGCTTGAGAGGACCGACAATAGGTGAGGACCCGCTCTTGAGGGAACTTTGGCTGCAGCGTTTGCCACATAACATTCCAGTTTTACTAAGTGCCACACGCAAATGCTCGCTAGAGGAAACTGCAGCGATAGCTGATGACATTATGTCACGATACAACCCCGCTGTAGCTGGAGTAACCAGGTCCTCCGTCGCAACGGTGCCTGCCTTGCCCACATCTAACGATCTCGCGTCAGTTTTGTCTAGAATTGACGCGAGCCTGCAACGCCTAGCAGTTAGAAGTGGGTCACAGGAGCGGCACCGCGCACGCTCACCTAGGCTCCATAGTCCGTCATTGCGACGCCGTTTCGTCGGTTCTTCAAAAGAAGGGTATCGTAAATACCACAATCGCTTCGGTGAGGGAGCCAAACGATGCGAACCAGGGTGTACGTTTCCCGGTGCTCATCAGGGAAACTAAACCCCCGGCCCGTGGTGGCGACCCACGAAGCCGGGTATCACACCAATAGTCGTCTTTTGAACGTAAGGGACATTATTTCAAATAACCTATTCCTTGTAGATACCGGTGCCGAAGTGAGCGTCCTCCCTCGAGCGAAAGACGACAATAGCACACCGCAGGCCCAAACACTACGCGCTGCCAATGGCACGGCCATCCCAACGTTTGGCCAGCGGTCGCTCACCTTGAACTTGGGTTTAAAGCGTAATTTTCGTTGGGTATTTATCATCGCCGACGTCCCGTACCCAATTCTGGGCATTGACTTCCTGCAGCACTTTGACTTGTAACTTGATGCACGGCGCCGCAGAGTGGTGGATCGTCAGACCACTTTCGCTGTTGCGGGTCATAATTCGCGAGTGAATCACGTCACGCCCTTTTACGTTCAACCACCGGCACACCAACCTTATAGCGAACTCATCGCCGCCTACCCGGCCATGTTTCGGCAGGCCGGGCCTCTCCCAGCAGTGACCACCAGTGTCACTCACCATATCGACACTAAGGGACCCCCAGTGTTCAGTAGGCCGCGTCGGTTAGCACCAGACAAGCTTCGTGTTGCACAGGCCGAATTCGAACATATGCTAGAACTGGGTATAATACGCCCTTCTAGTAGCCCTTGGGCTTCCCCCCTTCATATGGTTCCTAAGGCTAGTGGCGACTGGCGACCTTGTGGTGATTACAGAGCACTTAACAAAGTCACCGTCCCGGACCGATACCCGATTCCCCATATACAGGATCTTACTTCGTCTTTATCAGGTTGCTCCATCTTCAGCCGTATCGATTTAGTTCGTGCGTACAACCAGCTCCCGGTAGCAGAGGCCGATATCCCTAAAACTGCCGTCACTACACCTTTCGGGCTGTTCGAGTTTCTGCGAATGCCGTTTGGACTCAGCAATGCAGCCCAGACCTTTCAACGGTTCATGCACGAGGCAACCCGTGGTTTGGAAAATGTCCACGTATACCTGGATGATATTTTGGTGGCGAGTTGTTCAGAGCAAGAGCACGCTACGCACTTACGAGCACTTTTCGAACGCCTTAGCCAGCACGGCGTTACGATCAATATCGCGAAATGCGAATTAGGCCGGTCTGATATCACGTTCATAGGACATTCTATTTCATCCTCGGGTATCCGCCCTCTGTCAAATAAAGTTTCCGCTATTCGCGACTACCCTGAACCCCAATCTTTTCGCCAGTTGCGTCAGTTTGCCGGCCTGGTGAATTTCTACCGCCGATTTATTCCTCACTGTGCGGAAATGATGCAACCCCTCACCGACCTGTTGCGCGGAGGTAAGCGGAAGTTCGTGTTTCCCGACACGGCACAATCCGCATTCGCCTTGGTCAAAGATGCTGTCGCCAACACAGCACTCCTTACCCACCCCGACCCTTTGGCTCCTATGTCGGTAGTGACGGATGCCTCGGACACAGCGGTTGGAGCAGTACTGCAACAGTTCGTAGATGACTCTTGGCAACCTTTAGCATTCTTCTCCAAGCGCCTACAACCCGCGGAATCAAGGTACAGCACGTTCGGTAGAGAGTTATTAGCCATCTACTTGGGAATCCGTCATTTTCGACATGCACTCGAAGGCCGTTCGTTCACGGTGTTTACAGACCACAAGCCTTTGGTTTACGCACTGAAGTCAGCTTCGGATCGATACTCACCACGCGAGATTCGCCACTTAGACTTTGTCTCACAGTTTACTGTGGACATACGACACGTCTCTGGGGTACTTAATCCCGTCGCAGACGCCTTATCGCGCGTATATCAACTAAGTCTGTCACAAACGCCTAACATCAATTTGGACGCAATGGCACAGGCTCAAACTATGGACCCTGACATCGAACGACTTCGGCAAAACGGTTCTTTGAGTTTAACCACAGTGCCTATCCCAGCTCCCCAGAATACCATAGTGTGCGATGTATCGCAAGGTCGCCCTAGGCCAGTAGTTCCTGCTGCCCACCGTTATCCTACGTTCCTGACACTCCATAATCTGGCTCATCCAGGTGTGACTGCCTCGGTAAAACTGATAACTGAGCGTTTTGTTTGGCACAATGTCAAACGAGATGTCCGTCAATGGGCTCGTGCTTGTCTGCAGTGTCAACGTGTTAAGACCCATAGGCACACTAAGGCGGCGTTAGCCAGGTTCCCAGAACCTGAAACACGTTTTCATCATGTGCACGTCGACCTCGTAGGACCACTCCCACCTTCGCTTGGGTACGTTTACATACTCACATGCGTGGATCGTTTTACTCGCTGGCCGCAGGCCATCCCTATCCCTCGTCCCACCTCGGAAGAGGCCGCGAAAGCTTTTCTGACTGGTTGGGTTAGTCATTTCGGTTGCCCGGCGATAGTGACCACCGATCGCGGTCCACACTTTGACGGCGCTTTCGGCAGCCTACTCGCTACGCTCGGTTGCCAACACGTTAAGACGACAGCTTACCACCCTCAGGCCAATGGTATGGTTGAGCGTTTCCACCGGCAATTAAAAGCCGCCCTTCGAGCAAACGGTAACCCCCTTTGGAATGAAACACTACCATTAGCACTCTTAAGCCTGCGTAGTACCGTTAAGGAGGAGTTACACACAACACCGGCCGTACTAGTATATGGCTGTACACTTCGTCTGCCTGGGGAGTTCGCAGCTCCCTCACCAACCGTGACTTTCGACTACGGTGACTATGCTCAGCGCCTTACGCAGTACATGCGAGTGCTCAAGGCCAGTCCGCCGCGTGAACAACAGTCTACAAGTTATGTCCCAACTGCGTTAGGAACCGCTACCCATGTATTCCTTCGCGTCGATGGCGTTCGATCACCACTACAAGCGCCATACACTGGCCCGTTTCGGGTGATAAAACGTATGGCAAAAACATTTGTCATAGATATCAACGGACGACACGACACCGTATCTATCGATCGTCTCAAACCTGCCGTCATTCAGTGCAAGCCGCTCGGCCAATTTACACCTACTCAAGCCGCTCAGTCACCTGCATCGAGCGAGTTACCACTCGAATCACCCCCAATTACGCCTAGTGAGGACTCGGCAGCTAGTCCATCAGATTCTCCAACCGTACCCGCAACGCGAAGTAGCCGTCGCGGTCGCCAACTACGAAATCCCGTCCGCTTCGCCGATTTCGTGACGATTTTTACAACTGACTGTTAGCAATAACTTAGGAAGTTCGCCATAGATTTACCAAACAACAGACCCGTGAAATTACAATCGGTAGTTATGATTTCATTTTCTTCTGGTCTCCTAGCGACTCCAACAACACCGAAAATCGTTTGTGTGTTGTTATTACGGTCCAACATCCGCCGGCGCCCTCAGGCGCTATTTTGTTCCAGTTTACCTTGCCCTCTCTCAGACGGATCTACACAGTCACATTGGCTTCATCCGTAGCCTGGCTGACTCCCGTGCACGTTCAAGGAGCCAACCGCTCACTGGACAACGGGACGATTGGTCAGCCTGGCACTGGAGACGGCAACTGGACGCCTTTTTGGATGGACCTGACAAGGCATTTTCCGGCTTGCATTCGTATGAGACCCGCGGGCGCCAAAACACAGTTGGACCCACGCACATCGGATCTCGAGAGTGCAGGCACCGGTAAACTCATCAGCAGTCGTTCGACGTCACCAACAATATAACGGAGAAGCTATGAGGAGTTCCTGGACAACCAATAATTCCGGCTTACCATCACGATCGAAGCCCAACTCCGTCGGACTTCTAGGAGGAGGCCCCTGTAGCGGTTGCCATCTTCGTTCATACTTTTAACACGTTTATTGTTTAACTGAACGCTGACTGCCAAGCGCGGTGGCCATTTGACCGTTGCTCTTGCGCACGCTCTCACGCACGCTCCCAAATACACGCTAACCACTATCTCTCCCAATCGCCTTCTCGTTCTCACGGGTCGTGGAGAATACTGTTCTGGTTAACATATTTGTGCAGTGCCGCACATTAGAGTAACGTGCAGGTGGTCCACGCAGTACAAAGGACCGAAGCACGCGTTTACTAAGGAAACCGCGAAGTAAGGTCTAATCAACCTTACAATAGTAGTACTTCTGGCTAAGTCCCGCCCACTTCTATTCGACCTGCAGAGGCGTAGAAAAAATATGATAACTTGATGAGCTGAAGTATAGTAAGCGTATACGCGGGCAGCAACACTTACATCAGAGAGTATGGGAATTACGGTCTGTGCCAGTGCAACACAACGCAAAACTATGGACAGGGTGTCCGAAAAGCGGTCTTCGTGTAGCGCTCAAGAGTACAGTTCAGTTCAGTTCAGTTTGCACAGGACTGGTAATGGCCACAGCCAATCAAGCGTCCAGAATTCCTTCGATGGTATGCACACTAGCTATGCACCCACCACTGCAGAGTGTATTTCGTCGAATCCCCGCTAAAAATGAGAGGGAAACGGAAAACCTCATCGCACATCAACTGCGAGAGACATTATGCATCTTGAGCGTTCACTGAGATTGTTTGTAACGAGCGAAAAAGTCTATTAAAACATACTCCAGAAGGACCACAGTGCTACCTGTCATCCATCTAGCTGATATACTCAAGGCTCACCACTTGCGATTTAGGGCACCTTTGAAGGATCGGACGGTCTGCACATCTACCATTCCATCAGGCAGACCGTTCCAACTGTTCACAACCCTGTTGCTGAAGAAGTGCGATCCAGCCATCAACCTAGCTTTGGCTTTTAACAAATTCTTTTCAAGTCCCCTTGTTCTGGAGTCTACGGCCACTTGGAATAGACTATCTGGTCTAAGGCCAGAAAAGCCCTTCATTACCCTGAACTTTTCTATGAGAACTCCTCGACTTCTCCTCCTTTTCAACGAGAAAAGATTCGGGTCACAGAGTCTCTGCTGGTAAGTCTTACCCCTCTGCCCTTCAACCATTCGCGTGGCGAGACTTTGGACTTACTCTAGGCAGGCGGCGTCCTTTTTGTAGAAGGGTGACCAAGCCTGCACGATACCCTCTAGGCGAGGTCGTACTACAGCCATGTAGATAGGTACGAATACCTCCAGATGACGGTAAGACAAAGCTGATCACAGTCTAAAGAGCTCCCCGCGAGCCTTATGCGCAGCAGCGTTGCGCTGCTCCGACCATTTGAAGTCACTGTTCATGATGACCCCAGGGTCTTCAACCCTACTGACTGCTTCTGTGGTGAACAGCCCTTGATCACGAGCGACAGTTAGGCTCTCCTCTGCCCTTGACAACAAATGGCCTTCTTGAGTGTTCAGAGGTAAGTCCCATCTGTATGCCCAGTTCAGTGCGGTACCTATTTCCCTGCCCAAGTCCGCCTTGCCCTTAGATCCAACAATCTTCACATCATCCGCAAAAATAAAGCTGGGCGATTGAAGAGCGGATGCCAAGTCATTAATAAATAACAAGAATAGGACCGGGCCTAGGACGGATCCCTGAGATACACCACTGGTGTCATTCACCAAACTGGAGCACCTGTCCCTCACTTTGGCGTAAAACATTCTGTGGGAGAGGCAGTCCTCTATCCACCTAAATATTGGCCCACCTATACCGAACGTCTCCATCTTGCATAGCAAAAGACGATGATTAACCGAGTCGAACGCCTTGCTAAAGTCCAGGTAGCACACCTCAACTTGCTTACCTTCATCCAGTCATCGAGTTACTTCATCTAAGAAGCACAAGAGATTGGCCAGGCAAGATCTATTTTTCAGGAATCCATGCTGGGCCGGACTTAACATGGAGTGCTCCAGTAAGTGCTGGCAGATGTGAGCACGGATGATCTTCTCAAGGATGCTGGTTAGACCTACCGGCCTGTAGTTATGCATGGCCGACTTAGGTCCACTCTTATGTATTGCCACGAAGGCCGCGACTTTCCAGTCCTGAGGCAGCCTACTCCGGTCCAACGTGGACCTGTACAGCCTGCACACCGATGGAGTTATGATATCCGCCAACGGCTTGATGACAGCTGGGTGAATGCAATGGGCCCGCTGACTTGTGGCTGTTTAATTCCTGTAGGTACTTACGCACGCTTTCCTCCGAGAGGTCTAGCTCCTTTCACTGAGGAGCAGGATGCACCAGATCCAGATCTAATTGTAACCCACTATCCATTCTATGTACACTACCAAAGTATTCCCCCAGAGCGTCTGCTTTGCCCTGGTCATCATTGACAATACCATAGTCTCTAGTGGATAGCGGACCTACGGCGTTTCTTGTTGAGCCTTTGGACTGTACATAGCTGTAGAATTTTTACGGATGTTATCTTAAAGACTGGGCCGATTTGCGCTCAATTTACCACTTGGACGTTCTCAAAAGGCTTACAGCCTCGTTTCTCAGCTTTGTATAGCGGTTCCAGGCTAGCTGACTGCCGGAAGCTTTGTATTGGTTCCAGCAGTGATTCCTACGTCTGATGACCTTGGCTATTGCAGCATTCCACCATATGGGTTTGGCCTCCCCACACCTTCGTTTTAAGGGTGCGAACTCTTCCTGTGTGACAGTCAGAAATCCCCTTATGGTCTGCCAGTGCTCCTCGACAATAGCCTCCTCTGTCGTTTCCCAGGTCAAACTCGTCGCCCTTTTGCGAAGCCTGTCCATGTCCATACTATCGAAATGTCTGACCAGCCTTGAAGGTACCTTGGGTTGCCGCATGCATAGGACTATTTTGACACACACGTGGTCACTCTTGCCCAGCGGTGCACAATATTGCAGTCCAGACACGTCGTTGGGGGCGTTCGTTATTGCTAGATCCAGCAGGGATGGAACGCATCCAGTCCCATATCTGGTATTTTCCCTAATATCCTGGTGCAACGCACTGGCTTGCATCCACTCTAAGTAGGTTTGCCCCTCTGATCCGAGCAAGCAGACCTCAGCCACCCAGTCGATGTGCGGGAGGTTGAAGTCACCCACTATGAGGGTCTTTTGTGCGTCCTTAACTAGTTAAGTCAAAGCCCGCAGTAAACAAACTACCTGTTCGTGGTTAGTGCTTGGTGCCCTGTAGACACAGACAACGTTAACCCTTCCGCCTGGAAGGACGATCGTAACGGCGCATAACTGGATATTTCGAGTGCGCATATTTGTCTGAGACTCAAGGTGGTTTGTATCTGACCTAACGAGGATGGCTACCCCACCACCAAGGCGATCCTGTTCCGATCCTGCCCATAGACTGCAAAACCGTTACTTATTAGGCCTGGCACATGGTCTTCTTCAGAAAGCCACGTTTCCGTGACGGCAACTATTGGCGCTTTCTGCTCGTCAGCGATTTTGGCGGGTTCCGCCCATTTGCTTCTTATACTATACGCGTTAGTATATAATACCACCACGATTGCTTCTTCGTCTAAGTGTCTCTTGCTATTTACTCCTGCCTGTTTCTCAGGCGCAACGCCTGAGATGATGACACATTTTTTGCTTCGGATGTCCCCACTGGGGTGCATGAAGCCGGCTGATGGTCCAGAATTTCCGACGACTCCCAATCTATCTCTATAGGAGTGGCCACCACATCCAGACTGGCAGAGGTCGCGCTGTCATCTATCTTCGGACAGTACTGCCAATTCTCGTCTTCCAGCGCATCTTCAATCACATATATTTGCGACCCCGCACGTGGCTTCTTTACTATTGCCGGGGTCGGGGCCTGAGAGCCGAGTACGGCATTCCGCTGAACTTTTAGTTTTCTCACCAGCGCCCTGGCTGGTCGAGCTAGGTTACCTCCCGGGGCTAGACCACCAGGCCTTACCCTATGCTCGTCCGGCACAATCTGGTATCTGCCCTTGGTAATCTGAGCCACTATCGCTGCCCTCGCCAGTAGTCTATCCCGGGTAGCCTCATCAGCGAACTCCACCAGTATTGGTCTCGCACGAAGTTCGCCTTTGTTCCCCAGTGGTGACTTCCATGTCCCCACTCTGTGCACCCTTCTTAGAGTAGGAGGGTACGGAACACCTGCGATTCGCAGTATGTCGCAGACCCTCCTCCTATGTCCCTCCTGGCCTTCGATTCCCTTATAAAGGGTTCTTCCTGGTTTAGGATCAGAAGCCTGTGGCTTGAGACCCTGCCCATCGACAAAACCTACCTATGCAGATCCTTCACCTTGTTTTCCAATACCAGAAAAGCAGGTTCATCCACCCTAGCTAATCCATCCTTCGCAATATTACAGTCACCCTTCTTTTTGACCTGCCTTTCCCTTCTCGGCTTCTGCTCAGTCCACTGGCCCCCGTCGGTCTGCTTCAAAGGAGTTGAGGCAGCGACCGCCTGGCAAGCTCTCGGAACTGGTCCATCCGCTCTGATGACATTCCTCTCGGGTGTGGATACTACCTCCGGGAACGACTTACTGCAACCTGCTTGGGGTGGTATGGGGCTTATTACTGAGGTGCTACTTGGTGGGCGTTGGTCCTGCCCCTGGGCCTGCAGTTTAAAGGCCAGACTGGCCGCCTACTTTCAAGGGGCACAGACCCATTCAGCCCATGGGTTCTGTTTATAAAGGACACAGATGTCTTTTGCTATTCCTGAACACCTTTGGTGAGCCCATCTCTTGCATACCTTGCACTCTATACCATTTCCCACACGTTTTCCGCACTTGGGTACGAGACACAGGTCAGAAACACGTGTCATATCGAAAACCACAAAAACGAGGGCGAAAGCAACTCAAGCGCTCTTTACCCAAACACAAAACACGCACTATGACCCTAGCAAGTAAAGCCCGCTAACACACAAAAAAGAAAGGCTAGAAGCGAGAAAAGATCGCTTCAAGAAACACCGAACACTGCTCGGCAATACTACATGGAGAACAAAAATATTCTCCGGGTAAAGCGCACTTTAAACGCAATTATGATACGCTCAGTATTGTGAATTAAACTAGGTTAATTCACAAAACTATTCAAAAACTCAATTTAAAGACAAGAGGGTACCGTCCAATCACTAAAGGGGTGCTGGTATAAAGCATCACTCAGCTGTTGTGACATGAATGGGGAGAAGATGAATGTCACAGTATAATTCCGTTTCCACAGGAAATGATAACTCTCTTTCATTGTAAAATGCTGACCGGTTTTACTTCTTTCATCTGTTTTCGTTTAGTCCTGCTATTTAATTTGTTTTAGTGAGTTTTGGTTGGCTCATCGGTCATATATAGACGTTTGTGAACCGCAGTTCCGTCAGTCGGTTGCCGCGTGCTATGCGGTGCGCTGGGTGGTCAGCCGTGGCGTATGCGGAAGAGAAATCGTCGAGGGTCTAGGACGAGGATGATTAATGGGTCCAGTGTGTGACTTGCTGACAAAGGATGTTTACATTGAGCAGCTAATTGATGAGACTCATTTGGTGGTAATTTAGTGGTTAAAGTCGAAAAGATCGCCGATAATGTATCGGTGTTTTAAGCAACTGAGTGAGATTAGAGTTATTGGCATGTCATGGATTTTTCTCGACGAACTTCTTTACATAAGGACAATGAGTAGAATATCTTACTCATTCTGAAGGCATAAGTTAGAGCTGTCTATAACTATTTATGTGTATATAATCTATCAAGCATTACCTTTCTTCATGAGCGAAAAGACTATTTTTTACATGCTTTCCCCAGTTTCTTAAACTACAAGCCAAAGAAATACAGAAATTTGTAAACCCTTTTTCCTCAGCATTAAAAAGTGGAACGGCCATTGAAAAAGGGGAGAACCACAGACCTAAACCAACCTTCATTTACCAAAACACCTAGTAGTTCAATTCCACCTTACTAGTTTTATTAAATCGACCGCCCATGGTGTACATGGCAACCACCTTAGAACCGGTGGTTGCTCAAATTTTTTTTGACTGATTGGACGCTACCAGACAAGAGCATCATGAATTCAAACCGCGCGGCACTCACAGGACAGGTCAGTTCAGTTCAGTCTTCAGTCACTCATCAGTCCTCAGGTAAAGGTCAGTGGGAGGTCATCCCGTATGAGCCCCATCACATCGTTCTCTATTGACTCGGCTAGATTTCGGTGCTGTGCAAATAATCCTTAAGAGTCTGGTCCAATTCCCTTTTAAATATTGTCTCCTTATCTTCCTCCGCCACTTCGTTCTGTAGAGCTTTCCAGAGATTGGTCACTCTCCTTGAAAATCGAAAGACGGCCGGTAAGCCGGTGGAAAGCACCATACAAAGCTTCATGGTGTGTCCTCTGGTAAGATCATTATTCCTGTGCGGGAATCCCGAGTGTAATTCCCTGCCAAACTCATCACGGATTATTCCCACGGCATAGATGAGGTCGCCTCGAAGACGTCGATAGGCAATGGAAAAAAACTCGGTGACTTCTAGGCGTTTCGCATTGCTGAACCCACGCAGTCCGGCCACAATGAGTGTGGCAGCACGCTGCACTGGTTCCGGTTTGGCTACTCCTGCCGCCGTGCACGGGTAGACAACCGAAACGCCACATTCCAAGCGAGGGCATACATTCGAGGCATCCAGCAGCCGGAAAGTGTCCAGAGGTAGAGGCTCGAATGAACGGCGGATGGCACCAAGTATCTTCCAAGCTGAGGTGCACGCTCTCAGTGTGTGCTCTTGTCTTCAGACTATCAGTGACAACGACTCCGAGGTCCTTTTCCTCCTGCTTGTTACGGAGTACGATACTCCAAAGGCGGAAGCCGGAAGTATCGTTTCGGCCACCAATCCTCATGCTGGCACATTAGTCCACGTTTATCGGTAGAATCCAGGTGGCCGACCAATTGACGACAGCCCGCAGATCCTCTGGTAGCACCTCGCTATCCTCTGCCGATCGAGGGTGCGCCAGATCTTTATGTCATCGGCTTAGATAAGGCATTGGGATCGAATGGTCTGTGATAGGTCGTTCACAAACACTAGAAACAACAGTGGTCCTAGCACGGAGTCTTGCGGCTCACCACTGCTAACTGGATACCACGCGGATTAGGACTGTGTAACACTCACGGAAAAGGTTCTCTCGACCAAAAACTCCTCAATCCAGTGAAGCTTGGGCCCTAAGATGCCGATGGCCTGGAGTTTCAGCAACATACCTTTGTGGGGAACTTTGTCGAATGCCCTACAAAAGTACCACCTCCGTTTGTTCACGGCGTCCCTGCTTGGGAGACTGACAGGGACACTAGCGTCATCCGCCTCCACCGGAAGTGGAGGCACCGTTTCTGCACTCGAAAATCTCGAATAATCAAGTCCGTTTCTCTTTGTTCCATTGGTTCACGCCGTTCAACCAACGCATTTCTATATTTATCACGATCCGCAGGGTCTAGATCTCAGTGCAACTGCATTTTCTCGCCTTTTAGTCGATAGGATCATCTAAACATAAGAGTCGCGGCTTCCTCAGAGCCCAGCACTACGTTCAGTAGACGGGGGCATTAAACGTCACTGGCTCTGCCAATTCCGAAGGCTGATTTCACCCGCAACTTCTCCACAGTCTCCTCCTCCCCGGGGACAAAGTTTCGTAAATATACCCCGGAGACTCGCGATATCGTGGTCCAGACGCGCCTGTGCCGTGGTCTCCTTTGTCTCAGGCAAGTTCACTATTAGGAAACACTGTTCATTCGACGGTGGTGCCCTTCGTGGACGATCCGCTGATGTTACCCAGGCCGGTCTACTTCCATCCACGACGGTGCTCCGTTGACTGGGTATTGGACCTATGACACCGTCCGGTGCTTGAGTGGCCAAATCAGTGCCAATTGGGTCCGCAATGAAGCGGACAGGCTTAGATAGCTTCTGGTGTTGGCGGCGTTCTGTTCCGGGTTGGCTCAGTGACAGGTGCTGATGCCACCTTTGCATACGTAGCACAGTCAGAAATAGATACCTGGGCGGAATTTTTCCCTTCTAACGGCGATGATGACAGTAACAGCGATGATATTGGGGAAGAAAAAGACGACGAAGATGCCGCTGATCCTGCTTCTATTGATGGTGATGAACTGATTGATAGTGCTGATGATGATGATGACAAAAATGATGAAGCTGCCGTATCTGTGAAAGGAAGAGCCATTTCCGCCTGGATGCTTTGCCGGTCACACAGGTGTCGATAGCTCGGTGCATTTGATGCACAGAATCTTGAGCAGCTTCACACGGCATTTGTCCATGGCTTCATAAGGACCACCACTTACTTTGGAACACTCAGGGTGAATCCAACCATCACAACCACCAAATGGAAGAGATCTGCGGCGTGAGCGAACAACTTTTGAACAAACAAACAACTGGATGCGACATATTTGACCATTTTTGGAGGCATTGTAGTCAAGTTATAGTCCACAGGATGACACAGTCACGGAAAATACAATTGCAAGTATCACACCGAAAGACTTGCCGGTGTGGCGCAGTCGCCGGTGTAACGGTTATTCCGACTGTGAGTAACGCGTAGCCAATTCAAAAACGAATCCCGAAACCAGAACAAGATTGATTCGTAGTTTCTACGGTACTGGATTAACAAGTAATGCGCACATAAATATGTGGAAACCCCAACTGTATGGCCACAACATCTAGCAACGAGGACCAGGGTTCAACAACGGTCAGTGTCAGGTAACACCGTCGCGGCAGTCCAAGTTCGAATCAAAATAATGCCACTTCACGTGAGCAAAATATGAGCAAACTTTGGAGTGTAGTGATTGTTCGAGGACCAATGAGATTAAGAACGTAGTCTGAACAATACAAGTACGTGACAACTACTAGGAAGGATTTCCACACATGTATGTTACAGCCTGGACACCCGATCCGGACAGTTCAGTTTGCACAAAATTTGGTGTGGCTAGAACCAATCCTGAGTCCAGATATTTGTCTTGTCGGAACGCTTCCGTAGCTCCCAACACCGCGTGAGTTTCCTTTTCTGAAAGGCAGAAATTTTGTGCAGCATCAGCCCTGGCAGAGAAAGGTGGGAAAAATTAGTAAGTTGCACCTGACCCTGAAAACTGCCTAACATAATTCGGGGTGTACTGCCACCCAACACTGGTCTATTGCGTTCTTAAAAGCTTTCACTGCTGCGGTATTTATGACCTACTCCGGGAGCTTATTCCAACAGAGTACCACTCTGTTAGAGAAGTAATTTGCCCTAGTTTGGGGCCTCGAGTGCTTTTTTTGTAATCTAAGGCTATGCCCCCTAGTGCCGTTCTCTGGGGTCGGAGAGGAAAGTCTTCTCGATTTTTGCCCGACAGTCTCTTCATTACCTTGAGGGTTGCTATCAATTCCCCTGCGGACTCGCCGCCTTTTCATCGAGAACAGATTCAGAGCACGGGGCTCTGTGTAGTTATACCCCGCTTGCCCAGTCGGCATTTAAGTGACTAGCTCTTGCACTTTCTCCAGACAACCTATATCCTCCTGTTATTACAGTGCCCAAGCTTGCAAGCAGTACTCCATGTGCGGCCCTAATATGGCTTGGTATATCAGAATGAAAATCTCCGGCTCTCTCTGTACGACATAATGGATCCAACTCAAAAGAGTTCTCTTCTAGCCCTAATGGCTGCTGCGGTGTACTGCTTCGATGGCTTGGAGCTGTTGTCCACTGTAATGCCCAAGTCTTTGGCCTGAGAAACCACTTGCAAAGAACCCACACCATTCTCACTAGCCCCTGTATTTTGGTCAAGCATTGACACTTGGTGAGGTTTGGTGGAAGGTCCCGTTTGCGTGACCAGTTTTGTGCTGCTAACACTTCCAGTTCTATATCTACTCCAGCTATGTTGACGTCATCGGCAAACATAAGGGTGGGGTTTGTAAGCGCATGTGCTAGGTCGTTGATGAAGATGAGGAAGAGCAGAGGGCTGAGCACCGGTCCCTGTGGCACCCCACTAGTTATACCCTCCGGTTTTGAAACATGGCCACACAACGTAACATTAAAAGTTCACCCTGCTAAAAACCTATTTATCCATTGTCTTGCCTTTCCAACAATCCCCATAGACTGCAGTCTGAAGTCCTGAAATCTGTGGCTTACAGAACCGAACGCCATACCGAAGTCGAAGTAACAGACAGCAATCGACTGTCCTTCGTCCAGGTACTTGATTACCTCATCGAGGAACAGCAGGAGATTCGTCAGACAGGATAATAATGATAATAGTAATAATAATAATGATATTTTTCCCGGCCGTGGTCCAGACCCACGCGCTAGCGCATGATCATGGTGTGACACGTTACTCAACAAGGCGGAACATTCACAAATTCAAAGTATGAAAGTCGAGAATATCAGCGATAGATAGACATAGCCAGCAACAGTTTGAATGGATCATTTTACTAATAGTTTGCGCGGCAGTTTTAAACCGGTTTCGAATCCGGGCTGGGCGATGGAGATTTCGAAAAACCGTTGGCGCAGTGTCAAAGACGCATTATGAACGAGAGGGATGCAAGCTGGGGAAACGGAGGCCTACTGAGGTTCTACAGATGGAGTAAATTTTGAACAAGAAAAGGAAGAAAGAAAAAAAAATTGTAAAGAAGTGTTCTCGGGAAAGTCGGTGCATGCGGAGAGAATAGCGATCCATGAAAACGATGCAGCCCCTGAATGTCGGATTTACCGGAGTTCAATAAATGGAATGAGTTTCGAAACAGTGCCGAGACCAATTTCGTGGAAGTGAACACTGGTGGATGTTGGAGAAACAGCAGTCCATAAAAAGATGAGTTTAGATTCAGGATCCCTAACATGTACCATTCAGAAATGAGAAAGCGCAACTGAAAGGTCCTCGAGAAGCGGAGAGTCAATTTCCAACCGGCTACGGTTCGGAGGAAAGGTGGACTGTGGTAACGGATATTAAAGTGGGAAATCTCCGCATGGACTTGAGCGGTAATATGCTGTTTCACTGACAAATATATATATATATATATATATATATATATATATATTGACGCATTTGCCTTCAGTGATATTCAGCGTCATTTCTGGTAAAGTACAACATCATATGGGTATGTTTCGTCTAGCAGGGCAAAGTATGTGTCGGTCAACCGGCTGAGTGTGGTGGTATTTTAGCAAGATTCGCGTGAACTGAAATGTGCGTTGGTTGCTTTAGAAAAAGCTGAATGATCTGATAAGCAATTGGGAGTATTTCCTGTCGGGTGGCTTGATTTCGGTCCCAGTTGCTATGGTAGGTTTTACTTGAGTCTCTGTCCCTACGAGTCAAAGTGGCGTCCTTGGTTATCCGGTTTGGTGACTGCGATAATGGGAGACAACAGACCTGAAATAAAGGGGGGTTGCAGTCTGGACGTGGTTCCAGCTGTGGGTTATGATGATATATGAAGACAATAGATAATGGACTGGTTAGGTCTGTGCGAGTGAAGCATGGATGAAGTTTCATTTGAGCAGCCAATGGCACCTACTCCACATTCTAAGTAAAAATAGGCTCGCAGTGGATTTGTGCTATACTGCTGCAGGCTAACGAAGTTGCGTACACTAGTTTGGTAACGGTGTATGCATCCCAAAGGATTTGTGATTTTGCACGTTGGCATGGCATCTCTCGGATACTAATGAAAGACCTAGGGTCTCACGGTTTAGAGCAGTTAGTAATGGTAACCCTCAGTACCGTTTGCTCACTCAGAGCGCAGTTTGGCAACGAGGCGATAAGGTAGGTTTGAAATAACGGACTGAGCGAATGAGACTGGCACACTGTTAGCGTAGCCCTTTGCTGTTACTGTCTCTTCCAGCATAGTGGTTATTCTATACTGGGTAGTTTCTGAGGAGCCTTAAAGTAGAAGAAACTATTGGGGTGACAGAGGTGATACATTAGAGGCAATCGGTCACGTGCCTTGGAACGTTAGCGTGAGTTCATCTATGCTCTTACTCGATGGTACTATCGTACTGAGATTTGCTCGAGTATAATCAAGGAAATCGGACGTAGACATGATTGCATGGTTATCGCGGTGTCCTTTTCGTCGTTATCGTATTGCAAAGCAGGAAAACACCCATGTGAGGACTGGTTTTGGAGAGCCGTGAGAAATGGGAATGAGATGGGTCCGAATTTTCGTCAGTGAAGCAAACTCTAACGACCTACATACGGTGCTCAGGGTAGGCGGCACAAGGGCCTGCTTCAGGTAGGGAGGTAGCACGATACACAACCACTGGCATCCAGCACGTGGCGCTCCAAGAGTGATCCACACATTTTTTTGACGTTTTTATTTTTTTTAATGGTTTTATCACAGTCAGGTATCTGGCTGTCAGAGAAGGCGGAGCTGCTTTTGGTGGGCGACCACAGCTCCCACGCCCCGGCCGAAACATGGACCGCATGTAACAAGCCGCGTTGGGAATAGGTCAACCACACCAGTCGATCCGTAGCAACACTGCAACCCGGAGACACGAGTCACACGTGACAAGGCTGGCGTGCCTGGAGGACAAAACTGTGGGGTATTTTTTCTCACTTTTTTATGCCAATATCTACTTTTTGGTGGTCATGTCTTATTGGTGGTCAAATCTGTGCAGGGAGACCATCACGGCCAGGAATGTTTGCAGAAGTGCCGCACTTACACTCGACTTATCCGTGAAGTCAGAACCCCCATGCCGTTTACATGGGACAAAAAATGCCGGGGGAGGTAGAGTCAACCACAGCCTGCGATTATTCAACGGGGTTTATGTTCAACAAAAATCCAGTCTGCACAAGGATGGGGTACGACTTGCAGCACCAAAAACGTGATTAGTCGGGATGATCCACAGATGGTTTGTAGCCTTGCTGGCTAAGTATCAAATGTTGTATAGGCAAGTCATGGAAGTTCTGTGACAGGGACGGAAGTTGAGCTGTGAGTGATTAATGGTGATCACTAGATGGAGGCTGAGGAGTCTGACAGGTGCTACGTCTTTGGTTAGAGACAAAGGCGAAGACTAAGTAAAGACAGCACTGGGAATGTTTAAGGACTACCTTTCATGCTTCCAGTGGTATTTCATATAATCAAATACGACTTCTGATGCACTGGCCTCAGGCATGATAGTTACTACGTTTAGGTATTGTAACCTGGTAGGTTTACGCTTAGGTGATGACAACTATGGTGTATGATGCTGCACATCCTAGATTATCAAGGGTCTTGGTCAGTATCTCGCTTTCCTCATAAGCTCTATCAAAAGTCATATAAGGATTTATAATAGTATATATAGATCAAATCGATCCCCGGGCAAGGAAGTTGAGAGGAGAGGAAGCCAGGATAAATAAGAGAGGATCAAGGAGTGAAGTAGTGGGTGGTGGGACTTAATGTCTTAGGATCCGGCACTACTGGACAATTTGGCGCTGGGGGAGAACATCAATGGCTAAAACCTTCAGCTAGAGGAGAGTTGTTTTACATGGCTGCCCTAGTACTATATAGCGAGGGAGGCAGTAATTGTTTAGACATGGTTGTGAAAACCGACTAGTGAATTAGATGAGGCAGGGATGTATAAGGGTTAGGTGATGGTAGGTGAACGTGGGTGAGTAGCGAGAACCGGCAGGCATCTAGCTGGTTATAGTTGTAAACGACTAAAATTATCCTTCTGCAATGTGGGTTATACGTAAAAGTGATAATAGATGGTAAGCCTAGCGTCTGTCGTTAGGCAGAAAATTGTAGGTTTGGGATATGGTGCCATGATCCTAGTAGTTGAACCCGTTTTTGAAGGCCAGCTCGACGGATAGCAGAGAGCGGGAGGAGAGACTGAAGCTAGGGTTCTAAAGTTCGATGCCTTCTTCATAGGCTCGATCTTCAGATATGCCGGCGTTAGTCAAAGATAACATATGACTAACGGTAAGTTGCGATTTAAGGGCATGGCTGAACTGGGTTATTGACGCACATTTGCGAATGGTCCGAGATGACTTATTCCAAAGCTTTGAATATTTAATGAGGAAGAAGTTGGATCTTATTGCCAGCCTTTAATGTAGGATGGTCAGACTGAAGTCTCTGTGGCGCAGAGGGTAAGATGAGGGTAGGGAAAACTGTATAGAGTTGGTAGAAGTGAACGCAGAGCAATGAATAAGCCTGTATAGAAAACACTAGTTAATCCTGACATGTCTAAGCCATGCGGGGTCAAGTTTTAATAGAATGCATCGCTCTTTATAGCTCAGTGGAGAGGAATACCCCATTAGCTTCTTAGTGAAGGTGCGCTGGACTTTCTCCAGGCGTATTCTGTCAGATTTAGACATTCCAGAGAAGATTATAGGGCAATATTCGAGGTGAGGTCTAGCGTGGGATTGGTATGTAAGGAGGATACTATGTTTCATCTTAAATGATCTGAGAACTAGGCCTATTATCTGTCTGGCCCTGGCCGTCTGAAATGAGACATGTTCCGAGAATTGTAGATTGTTAGTGTATCGAAGCTGATGAGCTTGGGGCGATGGGTACTTGGTTCAGTGACAGAGTTCCGAGGGGGACTTGACATCTGTAGGTTGTGTAGAAGCTTTTAGATGTCGAGAAGCACATCTGCCATGAAGTGCACCACTGATCAAGTTTCTCAAGATCACTACCTATTTCAGACGGTGCTGTGCTCAAATCTTGATGGCGGAAAGCATACACGGTTTTGATGTCGTCGGCGAAGAGGAAAGGTGTGCCATGTTGCACAGTCGAAAAAATGTCGTTAATGCACAGTCGAAAAAATGTCGTTAATTTAGAGTAAGAAAAATAGCGGACCAAGTACACTTCCTTGTATGACTCCACTAGTGACAAGCGCCGGTTGCGATAGATGACCATTAGCATATACAACCTGGGTTCGATCCGACAGGTAAGAGGTGATCCATGATAAAAGCGGGTCATGGATACCATAGGCCCGGAGTTTTGTTAACAATCGGGAGTGAGGAACTCGGTCAAAAGCCTCGGTCATATCGAGGTAGATGATAATCATAGATTTTCCGTCGTCAGCTGCCGTGGTCAGTAGGTTGAAGAAATCAAACTGGCATGTGGTACAAGAACGTGACTTCAGGAAGCCATGTTGGCCACTGTGAATGAGGTTATGGGAAATAAGATAATCTGACATCCACTGTTTAATCAAACGCTCCATTATTCTGGCAGCTAAGAGGAAGGGTCATGCACTGGACCTTTTTTGTGGATAGGAATAATGGTTGAAGTTTTCCACTGGGATGGGAAAATGCCATTTTTAAGGGATAAGTTGTAGAGATTCATAAAGATAGCAGTGACGTCAGTTCCACCAAGATGAAAGAGTGCAGGGGGGGGATGCCGTCATAGCCAGGGTTGGAGGAGGGTCTAACACGTAGCAGCAGGTGGGTCACATCGTTCAAACTGAATTCAATGTCAGAGAGAACTTGCTCGGTGATGAGGGGTACGGGTGGCCGATTTACAGTGGCGTCAGTGGTCATGGATTCTGAAAAGAAGTTATTGAGCGCCTCAGCGACTTCGGCTGCAGATTTAATTTGCGTGCTGTTTCCCAAAATTAAATAGGGTATCCCTGTAGGCTCTCTCTGATTTCTGCTCTTCAGCAGTCAGGACAATCGGTACGATCTTTCGAAGGAATTCAAGGCCGAAAACTCCTGCTTCCTCAGCAGTTCATTAGTCCGAAGACTGATGATGACAGAGAGTGAAGTTGCAATAGTATGATAAGTCTTTGGTTTTGTTGTAGATCTTCTGCAGTTTTGCATGTTTATTTTGCAGCCTTGTTTGGTAGGAGCCGCGGGCTTGAGAGCGGTTGGTCCCGATGTTGGTGATTGCTGACAAGCAGCTATGTAGCTTATGGTAGAGTACGTCACTGGCGAGCTGAGTGTTGTGCTGTTGGAGGTAGTCATCCCAGTTGAGGGATTGAAGCATAGGCTTGAGGTTCATCCAGTTGATCGTGTGCAGGGGCTGTTGAGATGAGCTACATATGGGGTTTATGGGTCCGGCTGTGAATCTGCAAGATACCATTCTATGGTCACTGCCTGGGAAAGGGTTGAGAGCGGTAGTCATCAAGTCCGATAGGCCAATGGTAAATATCAGGTCTAGTATGCTGTTACCTCTGGTTGGTGTCTACGTGCTGGACCCAGCACCCTGCGCGTATGGTCAAAACGAAGCTCGTGAAGTATTGTGGTGGTGACATGGTGTCCCAGCAGATACTAGGTGCATTGAAATCGCCAGCAATGAGTTCTGACGAGGAGGGTATCAGTGCAAAGTGGTCAAAGGCTTTGACTACGTGGGCGAGGTCCGTGATGTTTGAATTGGGTGGTCGATAAACGCAGCCGATATGGAGTGGAGAATCGGCCAGAAGAACCGTTACCCATATTGAGTCCTGAATTGAGTCCAGTATTGGATCAGAGAGAGGAATGGTATGCAAGCTGTTTTTAACGTGGATTAGACAGCCTCCTCCACGACGACGACGATTTTTCATGAAGGTTTGATAACCAGCAATAGAAGTTTGGTCTAATGGGACAGGATCATTTAGCCAGGTTTCGGTTATGACAATGATGTCGAAGTCGGAAGAGAGTACTATATTACGGAGAGTATGGGTTTTATTCAGTAATGAGCGAGCGTTAATGAGAAGCAAGTTAAGTGCAACTGTGCAGTCATGGTGTGGAGTGGGAAAAACCATCGGCGGGTGTTGATGGCTAACACTACCGAGGTGGTAAACATCATTAAGTGGACTCATAACGACAGGGTTTTCATGTATAGAAGCGAAGGAGTCTAAACAGGGGTTAAAAGTGGGGAGCCGGCATTGTGAAGAAGGGGTGAAGCTGGGTTGGGGGGGGGGTGCCGTCAAGAAAAAAATTGGTCGTTTGGGGAGGTGGGATTTCCGGGGTGGTTGAAGTAGCCAGGTGGGGGGTTGGATGCTGAGGTAATGGGTAACGGCAAGTGAGATGGCAGAAAGTAGTGGTGACTGGGTTCAACGGGGTACGCAGGGGGCGGGTAGTTGCCGCTTGACCAGGACCGACGAAATAACTGTAGTTGGTTGGGGTGGCTCATCCTGTGTTCAGGAAAGGGCGCGGAGCTAGACAATCGAGACCATTGGTTATAATTCAACTGGGGGTTACTTATTTGTATCATTGGAGGAGAGAGAATTTGGTTACGGAGGTTCGACGGGAGGTGCTGGCGCTCAGCCAGATGATTGGAAAACTGTTTCGGGATACTTGGAGAATACGGTGTGTTTGATCCCGGTGCTTGATGATGCGCTACTCGGTGGCCGTTTTCGCCTGTATTGTAAGGTGGAGTTGGGAGGACCTTGTCGATTAGCCGAGGTACCACGCTAATACAACGAGGTGGGGTTGGCTGCTTAGGGTGATGCAGGGTTGCGTCCTGCTTGCCAACAAGTATGAATTATTTGGGATGTATTTGGAGTGCTTGGTGGGGGTTCTAAATGGGATTCTGAGAAGACTTACGGGGAGGGGGGATTACGGGAGTAGCCGGAGTAGCTAAAATCTGTGGGGGGTCACAGAGTCCTGTCTGCCGATGGGACGATTGGCCACATGGTAGATCATGCCTTTTATGAACGATCTGTGTTTGCAAGACTGTGGGACATGAGTCAGAGCAGGACGGGCTGTTGGCAACAGACTTCCCCGGAGTCTTTTTCGGTGGTGAGACGGTGGGCAGTAGGCTGGCATTAGCAGCGGCAGGCTTGGATGCACGGCATTTTGGTGGCCCTGGGCTAATAGTGGATTTGGCATGGATATCGTTGCCGTTTGAAGAAGCGGAGGTTGATGGTAGAAGGCAGGGTCGTTTACTAGGGGGATGTGCTAGAGATGGGGTCAGGTCTAGGTCAACCAGAGTGGTGCAGGCAACTGAGGGCTTTTGTGTTACGGGGTGGCTCGACAAGCAGCGCGAAGACGCGGCGACTGATATTTCAGCCACAGGTTGTGCTGGTGAAGCTAAGGCACTTTTTAGTGATCGAAAAACCTCTCTTTGGAGGGGCGTTTTATCCGGTAGTATTCTGATTCTTTTGAATGGGGTGGCATTGGCAATGATTTGCCAACTAGTTATGAATTCTCTAGCGGTTACTTCGTCAGCGAATTGGAACTTTAAAGGACAGTCGGTGCGTTGTGACATTTTGCGCAGTCGAGTGCAATAGCACCTGTGGTGTGCCATGTTGCAGGCATTCAGGATGGCAAGTTTGGTTGACGGCAGGGGTAGTCGACCAGGGATGTTGAAAACCTTTGCGTTTTTGGAGTTGGCTATACGCTTATGAACTTCAGTCGCAACTGAGTCTAAGAAGCGGCCCGCCATGACTAGGCTCTGGCGACTAGCAATAGGTGTGGGTTCCATTATGCCAGATAAAGGGGATATCTTTAATAGAATATCATCCGTGGACTGGATCTGGTTATGCAGGTCCGCCACTCTTTGATCTACTTCGTTAATTTTTTTGTTAACTACGTCATAAACATCAACGAGAGGTACTGAGCATGGACTGAGTGCAGACTGAAGTTGAATGTTCCTGGTTTTTCTGAGCCTAACGGTACGAATTGCCTGATTTGCACCCGGGACCTTGGAACGTTTACGGAGGCTCTTTGGAGCTTCCATAAGTAGTTCGGGAGATAATGTGAAGAAGGAGGGAAGATTATGGGTCAGTAGGTTGAACTTTTCGAGAGTATAAAGCTACGTAGAAAATTTTGGGTGTTTTTCCTACGCCTTTCTAGCTAAATGACAGACGGTCAGAAGCTTCATAAACATAAAAACCAAACATAACCTAGAGAAAATAGAGGCCCGGTGTAGCGCATGAACAAGCACACACTGATGATACAGTAGGGCTGTGAATTAACGGTTAACGGAGGCATATAGAAACCAATAAGGGACGAAGCACAAGGGTGACTGAGTCTAGCATAAGTTTGAGCAATGCGTAACCAAATTCACAACTGATCCCGAAATTAAAGGCAATTAACCGTGATATTCTACGATACTAGATTATTGGGTGAACAATGACACCAAACAGATACAAATTTAAATTGTGAGACCAAAAGGACTTAACAAACAGGAAACCAAATTGCGGCGTGCGAACAAGGAGCCCGTGAGCCACGCAGATCCAGAACACCGCGTGAGCTTCCTTTTCTGAAAGGCAGAAATTTTGTGCAGCATCAGCCCTGGCAGAGAAAGGTGGGAAAAATTAGTAAGTTGCACCTGACCCTGAAAACTGCCTAACATAATTCGGGGTGTACTGCCACCCAACACTGGTCTATTGCGTTCTTAAAAGCTTTCACTGCTGCGGTATTTATGACCTACTCCGGGAGCTTATTCCAACAGAGTACCACTCTGTTAGAGAAGTAATTTGCCCTAGTTTGGGGCCTCGAGTGCTTTTTTTGTAATCTAAGGCTATGCCCCCTAGTGCCGTTCTCTGGGGTCGGAGAGGAAAGTCTTCTCGATTTTTGCCCGACAGTCTCTTCATTACCTTGAGGGTTGCTATCAATTCCCCTGCGGACTCGCCGCCTTTTCATCGAGAACAGATTCAGAGCACGGGGCTCTGTGTAGTTATACCCCGCTTGCCCAGTCGGCATTTAAGTGACTAGCTCTTGCACTTTCTCCAGACAACCTATATCCTCCTGTTATTACAGTGCCCAAGCTTGCAAGCAGTACTCCATGTGCGGCCCTAATATGGCTTGGTATATCAGAATGAAAATCTTCGGCTCTCTCTGTACGACATAATGGATCCAACTCAAAAGAGTTCTCTTCTAGCCCTAATGGCTGCTGCGGTGTACTGCTTCGATGGCTTGGAGCTGTTGTCCACTGTAATGCCCAAGTCTTTGGCCTGAGAAACCACTTGCAAAGAACCCACACCATTCTCACTAGCCCCTGTATTTTGGTCAAGCATTGACACTTGGTGAGGTTTGGTGGAAGGTCCCGTTTGCGTGACCAGTTTTGTGCTGCTAACACTTCCAGTTCTATATCTACTCCAGCTATGTTGACGTCATCGGCAAACATAAGGGTGGGGTTTGTAAGCGCACGTGCTAGGTCGTTGATGAAGATGAGGAAGAGCAGAGGGCTGAGCACCGAGTGTTACGAACGTTTGAGCAATGCGTAGCCAAATTCGCAACGGATCCCGAAATCAGAAGACGATTATCCGTGATATTCTACGATACTAGATTATTAAAATAAACAATGACATAAACAATATACAAACCTCAATAATACGATCACAAGGACTCAACAACGAGAAACCGAATAGCAGCGTGTGAGCAGACAGCACGTGCGTCACGCAGGTCCAGAACAAGGATGTGCCAAAATAGCGCTCTGGGCGCGAACAAACAACAATTGGTCCAGAAAAACAACCAGTTCGTAAAGGCAAGTCAATAGTGTATGAAAATGAGTGGTGTTGGGAAAAACACTGAATCGCGAGGGAAAAAAGGGGGATTTTCCACGACCGGCTGTTACACCGCCCACCGAAATCCTCCTGGATCCTTAGCAAAGTCAAAGGTTCGGTATAAAGGTACTGATTCTTCCTACCTGCCTAGGCCCTGCTGCCAGTGCGCGTCTAATGCTCGTCGTCGACGTTCTACTACTGGTCGCACCTAATCCATTGGATACATAGACGTGAGGCTAGTCTACATCTTCCACAAGACCAAATTACCGATGGCGGGCGTGAATGGTCGCATAGACGTTGTCCTCGTAAGGGGCCGTCCGGTCCTGGATGTACGTGCTTGAGTGTGTGTGTGTGCGTGTGTGTGTGTGCCGGGGTTACAATGAAATCACAGGTATGACTACACATCAAAGGAGGACTTTCTGCAATGTCAACAAAAGACCGCGTGGCAAGAAAACGAGTAAAATGTAGCATGTGTGTGTGACCTGAGCTCCGCTACTTCCACATATGCAAGGGCATTCGGTAGCGTCAACAAAGGCAAACAAAGAACACTGTCACATGTATGCTGGGTTTACGGGATGTAGAAGTGCGTCGTGCATGCGTGTATGTATCGGGATGTATAATGGAATCGCATTCATCACCACATATCGGAAAGAACCTTCTGTAATGTCAACGAAAGACCACGAGCACTGTAACGTGTTTGACGGAGATTGTGTGGTATAAATGGTGTTTCTTTATCCACCTCGATTACTGGTGTGAAAAAGGTTTACTAGGCCTCAGGGTTATCGGCTCCTCCGTCTTCGCTCTCGAGTAGGTTAATACTGCGTATGTCACGAATGAGCACTCCGTTAGCTGTCTTCACCTTCACCGTTCTTATCATTTCGTCAGTGCTTTTGATGGTTTCCGTAACTACTCCCAAAGACCAAGCGCTGAAATGTGCGCGTTCGTCGGCGATCATAACCACGTCCCCAACTTTGAATGGTCTTGCTTTGGCCAGCCACTTCTGTCGAGTCTGCAAAGCCGGTAGGTACTCCCGTAGCCATCGCCTCCAGAAGACCTTGGCCAGATAGTTCGCTTGCTTCCACCCGTGGAGGTAGCTCCCACGAAGGTTTACCGGCCCTTGGAAACCCTCGTTCGACCTTAACGTCAATAAGTCGTTCGGGGTGAGCGCCAGGTGGGTGGGGTCGCTGTTCAATACTGGAACCAGGGGGCGGTTGTTCAGGATTCGCTCCACCTCAGTCATGACGGTGTTCAGCGTCTCGTCGTCGGGCGGCTGCTGCTCCATGATTGACAGCAATATCCGTCTGACGGACCGGATCATGCGTTCCCATATGCCGCCTCGGTGACTGGCCTGTGGGGGGTTGAAATGCCATCGTATGCCGTAGGCCACGGTTCGATCCTGCAGTTCGTCCCTGTTTATGTTCTTGTGCCAACGCTGCAATTCCCGGTGAGCGCCCACAAAGTTCGATCCATTATCTGAGTATATATCGGCCGGTACGCCTCTTCGGTTGATAAATCTTTGCAGGGCCCGTAGAAACGAATCGGTCGTCATCGAATGTGCGACTTCTAGGTGTACCGCACGTGATTTCATGCACGTCATGATACATCCGTATCGCTTTTCTAATCTTTTCCCACACTTGATCCACAAGGGCCCGAAATAGTCCAACCCGGTGTCACTGAACGGCCACCAGCCCGTAGTCACCCTGCATTCTGGTAGTGGGGCCATGAGTTGTTTGCCTGCTGTGGCATTGCGTCTCCTGCATTGCACACACCGTCGGATTACGCGTTTTACAGTCTCTCGTCCTCTCAACAACCAAAGACGCTTTCGGATGACGCTCGCTACGTGACTTTCCCCGGCATGTCCCTCCATGGCGTGGACGTGTTGAATCATTAGCTCTACTACAGGTTGTCTCGCAGGCAGCAGTATAGGATACTTCGTGTCGAAGTTCAGGTGGGCGTTGGTCAGCCTACCATCCACCCGCAGCAGTCCGTTGATGAGTTTGGGGTTTAAACGCTTCAGCTCGCTTCTTGGAGATGGCATGTCTTTATTGGTCGGCCCCACTTCTTCCGCCCTCTTGAGTTCTTGGGCGAAAGCCTCGCGTTGTATCATTCTGAAAATATCGTACTCTGCCGCTTGTAGCTCATCGGGACCTATCGGGCCGACCCGTATCCGACCTGAGGGCCGTAGCCCTTTCATGACTAGTAAATTTCTCTTGAACCTGGTTAACCAAACTAGCGAACGAAGCGTCTTCATCCAGGAAGAAAACCTGACCAGTCGCGATAGAATGGACGACGCTTCGACGACTTGGTTGCTATCACTACGCCTTTGATCTCCAGTTCCAATTCCGTAGGGGGTTTTAATTCGAACACGGGCCAGTCCTGTTTGGGCAATTGCAGGAAGTTTGGCCCTCTTGTCCGCGTGTCTAGTTGTATGAAGTTGTTCGCACCTCGGGAGCACAGGTCGGCCGGATTATCGCCAGACCTGACATGACTCCACTGGTGCGTGGCTGATTCATCGTGGATAATCGTGAGTCGGTTAACAACGAAAGTACTAAACCGGCTTTGGACGCTGTTAATGTAGTAAAGTACTATTGTTGAGTCCGTCCAAAAGCTAGCCGACCAAATGTAGAAGTCGAAACATCTCTTCACCACTTGCACCGCCCTGACTGCCAACACGGCTGCGCTGAGTTCAAGGCGTGGGATTGAGACCGACTTCAGTGGGGCAACGCGGGCTTTGGCGAACAGGATCCTCGTGGTATATTGTCCATCTCCTGCGCACCATCGTCCGTACACCACAGCTCCATAACCGACTTGGGATGCATCGGAAAAGGCATGTAGTTCTCCAGTCCGTGTCGTATGGCCAGGGGTCAAACATCGTGGGATTCTTATGTCCCCTAATTTCTTCAAGGTGTTCAGAAATTCTTCCCAGTCCAGCCGGTCCCTCCGGTCCAGTGACTGGTCCCAATCAACTTTCTTACGGCACAGCCGCTGCAGCAAGATCTTTCCGGGTAGCAGCCATGGTGAGACGAAACCGAGTGGGTCGAACAAACTTGAGACAGCAGATAGTATGCCACGACGGGTTATTGGCAGCTCGGGAACGTTCAGTTCGAAAACAAAATCGTCCGTTTCCGCGTCCCATTGTATCCCTAAAGTGCGCTCAATAGGAAGTGGAGAGCCGTCCAAATCTCTTACCCTTTCGGCCTTTTCGGGATACGGGATGACCTTCAGCACTTCTGAAGCGTTCGACATCCATTTAGTTAGATGAAAGCCGCCCCCTTCCAGCAATCTCGTCAGACCCCTGAACTGCTCTAGAGCTAATTCCACATCATCGAATGACCCAAGGTAGTCGTCGACGTAGAAGTTCCTGCTGACGCTTTCTACCACCGTCCGATGTACTAGATCGCCATGTTTGTTCGCTGATTCTCGGAGGGCGTAGTTCGCACAAAATAGTGACGATATGGCTCCGAAGGGGTGGACGGTCATCCCATAATTCACCACTGCGTTGTCCCGGTCGCTCCCATCCCACCACAGGAAACGCAAAGCATCTCGTTCTCCTACCGGAATCTTCACCTGATGGAACATTTCCCTAATGTCAGCAGACAAAGCCGCTTTACCCACTCTGAAACGGCACAAAGCATCGATCAGTGGTGTGGTCCAGTCAGGCCCCTGTAGTAGGCGATCGTTTAACGACTTGCCCTGGAACTTGGCCGCACAGTCGAAAACCACCCGCAGTTTATTGGGTTTCTTGGGGTTGATAACCGGATGGTGAGGCAGATACCAGATACCCCTTTTACTGTCGGTGTTAACAGGCACCTTTTCAACGTAACCGAGGGCCTCGTTTCGCTTCATCAAATCCGCGTATCGTTCCCACAGATTCTGGTCTCGAATGAAGCGTTCTTTTAGTCGTAGTAATCGTTGGAGAACATAATTTCTGTTTTCAGTCCACGGGTCGACCGGTGTGCGCCATGGGAGGGGAACCTCGAACTGTTTTTTGAGGCCTCTAGTGCCTTGCCGCACCGTTTGTAGAGCGAAGTGATCCTCTTGAGACAACGTCGGTCTTTCGTCTGCAATGTCATGAAACTCCTTTTCATAAAGCCGTTGCAGATGATACTGTATGCGGTCCGTTTCGGCGGATAAGTAATTCACGGAACCGCGTACCCCTACTGGACCGTATAACATCCATCCCAGAGCCGTGCGTACGGCATAAGGTGCCTGGCGGTCGCCCACTCTTTGGTCAAGCACCCAATGCGCCTCTGGCACGTCACATCCGATGAGGAGATCCACCTCATCATCTTCCCAGTCTACAACGGTTACATCCTGCAGGTGGGGCCACCGAGTCAAGATTGCGTTCACCGACCTTGGTGCTCGCATAGGGAGATCCGCTAACGTGAATGCCTCCGTTGGTTCAATTTCCTCGTTAGTGTCTAGAGAGATGAGTTGCAGCCTTAATCTACCGGCAGTCATTACCTGTGTTCCGCCCACCGTGCTCACTGCCAACGACGTCGCACCCTTAGCCAGTTGGTGTTTGTCGGCAAACCGCTCTTTCACTAAAGTGGTGTCGGATCCACTATCAACGAAAGCCAACGCCTTGACTATCCCAGTCGGAGTCACTACTCCCACGGCCACTACGCCTAAACGAACCGGTTTACTGGCAGATTGTGAAGTTGAACAAATCACACTGGGCTTGGCACTCGTCTCGGGTAAGGTTACTCTCTCCTGATGCAGCAGCCGATGGTGTCTGCCCGTGCAGCCCTCGTAACCACATCGATTCCTTGTTCTACAGGCTGCTGCCCGGTGCGTGGTGTTGAGACAGATAAAGCATGCTCCTGCCATCCTCGCCATTCCCCATCGTTCGTCTATTGTGGCGTTGCCGAACTTGGGGCATTCTGGTAGGCCACAGGACCTGCAATTTGGTTTCGCCGTAGCATCTCGTGAAATGACGTGTGTGTTGGTCCAAGGCTGGTACTTTGGATGTTCCCGTACAGGGGTTTGGACTTGGCTAGTACCGGGCTTGTTTGCTCGGTTGCTGTCCCGGATGAGTCGGCCGAATCTGCTGTCAGCTATCTTCGTTTGCCTGTCTAAGTATTCAGTCAGGTCTTTGAAGTTGGCTTCTCTGTCGCTTCGGCTTATCCGTTCAGCTTCTTCCGCCCACCGACCCTGTAGTTCGGGAGAGAGGTGACGGACTATGCCTTCCAAAGTGTGCATGGCGTCTAGGTCAGCCCTGTAACCTAAATGGTCGAGGGCTATTGAGCAGTTCTGCATCTTGATCACCAGGTCGGCCATGGTGTAGACGTCGCCCTTGGTTCTCTTTGCCTCTGCCATCACGCCCTCTATTAGGTTACGGGCTACTTTGAAAGGTTGGCCAAACAAGTCCCTCAGAATCTTTCTTGCCCTTGTGTAGCCTTGTTCTGGATCGAGCATGGTGCACCCGTCGATAGCTTCTCGCGCTCGGACTCGGCAGTAGTGAGTAAGGTAAAGAAGCCTTTGCCCATGGTCGTTCACCTTGTTTTCAACGAATGTCTCGAACTGTTTGACAAACTTGCAGTATTGCTCAGCTCGCCCGTCGAAAACCGTTAACTCCACTCTAGGCAGATCGATCGATGGTGGTTTGTAGTCGGCGACCGGCGTGGGGTTCCCTACCTTATTGCACTCTAACCTATCGGAAGTGTCGAAGTCACTGGTCTCATGCTCTCGCTGTTTCTGTGTACACTTCTCTGCTTCATGCGCCTGTAGTCTAGCCGAAAGTAACTGTTGCTCTAGTTCTAGTATTCTCAGCTTATATAAATCGATATCCTTACGATCATTATTGCTTTCAATAAAACATGAGCTAGCACTGACAGGACTAGGCGATCTAGCATTAACTAAAGAATCATATGTACCCAAAACCTCCCCAGAGACTTGCCGTATTACTTCCTGTCCGGATTCGACTGCTTTTGATCCTTTTCTTGGCATTTTGCGTGATTTTTCCTCGTTCCAAATAGATCTATTGAGTATTGTTACGAACGTTTGAGCAATGCGTAGCCAAATTCGCAACGGATCCCGAAATCAGAAGACGATTATCCGTGATATTCTACGATACTAGATTATTAAAATAAACAATGACATAAACAATATACAAACCTCAATAATACGATCACAAGGACTCAACAACGAGAAACCGAATAGCAGCGTGTGAGCAGACAGCACGTGCGTCACGCAGGTCCAGAACAAGGATGTGCCAAAGTAGCGCTCTGGGCGCGAACAAACAACAATTGGTCCAGAAAAACAACCAGTTCGTAAAGACAAGTCAATAGTGTATGAAAATGAGTGGTGTTGGGAAAAACACTGAATCGCGAGGGAAAAAAGGGGGATTTTCCACGACCGGCTGTTACACCGAGCCCTGTGGCACCCCACTAGTTATACCCTCCGGTTTTGAAACATGGCCACACAACGTAACATTAAAAGTTCACCCTGCTAAAAACCTATTTATCCATTGTCTTGCCTTTCCAACAATCCCCATAGACTGCAGTCTGAAGTCCAGAAATCTGTGGCTTACAGAACCGAACGCCATACCGAAGTCGAAGTAACAGACAGCAATCGACTGTCCTTCGTCCAGGTACTTGGTTACCTCATCGAGGAACAGCAGGAGATTCGTCAGACAGGATCGTTCTGCGACAACCCCATGCTGAGCATTTGATATGAGGTTATGTTGAAACACATGCCTAGAGAACTGTTTCCTGACTATTTTCTCCGGGCAATTACACAGTACTGAAGTAAAGCTAACCGGCCGGTAATTTTCAGCCTTTAACCGGGGGTCCACCCGTGTAAATTCCCACCACCGTTGCCCTCTTCCAGTCGCCCAGCACAATTTCCTCTCTAGGTGAGGTTTCACACAGCTTCGACACAGGGGCCTTCAGGACCACGGAAAGGAGTTAAACGATTGCTGGATGAACCCCATGTGGTCCTGAGGCTTCAGTCCTATTCATGCTTTGCAGCCCTGCGTACACTGCTTTTCCTACAATAATTTCGGATATTGGAGGTCCTTGTGGTCCCTCTATTCTTACCTCTAAATTATTTGCTGGTCGATATAAGCTCTTAAAGAATGCCAAGAGCATGTCGGCCTTTTCGTCCTCGCTTGAACATAGTCGTCTCTCGTAAAACTGCTGCACTCTACCTCATACATTTGTGGGATTGCCCGTAATTGTAGCACAGCTCGGGTTTGTGCTGACCGACTCAGCTAACCGACGCTCGAATGCATATTTCTCTACTCTTTGAACCGCTTGAGCTCTGTTCCGAGCCATCTTATATCTGTTCCTTTTTGCCTGAGTTTTGTACAGCTTATACGCCGCCCATCGTTGCCTACGAATGACCATAGCCTTGCGGACTTTTGACTTCCACCATGGGAGTTGATTTCTACTTCTAACCATCCCCAGAGATGCAAACTCCTCTGTAAGTTCTAGAAGCCCTTTCTTGATGACTCCCCAACGTTCCTCTACGGAGTCGTTCGGTGTCTACCGAACGTCCTCCGCCGCCCTCTTTGGTTCACCCATATTGATTCTTCCATGGAGCAAACGTGACGGGATTTGCTTCGGCTCCTTGCTAAGTTTTAGTGTGACCCCTGGGACTACGTGATCACTTTTGCCCAGTGGCTCTTCCCACTTAATTCCTCTAACATCCTGATGGTGCCGAGTTATGAATAAATCAAGGAGGGACGGGTGCTGTTCACTTCTATATCTAGTGGCCTGCGAAACAAGCCGGGAAAATGCACGTAACCGGAATTTCAGTTCAAATTGCACAGGACAGGTAATGGCCACGGCCGATCCAGCTTCCAGATTTCTGTGGGCAATGTTCATATCAGTTGTACACCCGCCATTTCACAGCGTGTTTCCCCAGTCAGCAAAAAGGTCCCAAACTAAACCGAATTTAGTCCCAATTTAATCCCGTTCGAAACACCCCAGGGACATTTTTGGGACTATTTTTGAACACACCAAGAACGCGGCTTACTGCATGCCTATCTTTGGAATTTCAGTAAGCTCTACTACATTACTCCATCCAAAGGTACTAGGTAACGAAATTTCATCGATTTCTATTTGGGAAAATAACATGACCTGCGAACACTCTCGAAAATTACTTGGCACGACCCGAGTACTTTCTGGTGCTCAACATCCCTATGAAACTTGGCATATTACATCGAAGTAAAGATGTGCTTCTGTGTTATGAAACTTACCTGAAGCAACAAACAAGGTCCTCCAACTTATACCACATCATAAAACTGGTCCCACAATAGTCCCCTGATGGACTCTTTTGGGGCTAAGGGCTCCCCCTTCGTGCTGACCGGGCTGGAAAACCATGATGTTTTTCCAAAGAAGCAAAAATATTTTTCCATCTTTTGAATCTGCCCAAATCCAACGACATGACAAAAACTCTTCCCAACTTATTTACTATAAAACAGTCCCCCGCGGGACTATTTCGAGACTAAAGTGCGTACCACTGTCCTGACTGGGTCATCGAATCCGCAGCTAAAATGAGAGGGAAACGTAAAACCTCGTCGCACATCAACTGCGAGGGGCATCATTCATCGTGAGCTTCCTCTGAGACGGCATGCAGTGAGCGAAAATTTCTATTAAAGCACACCTCAGACGGACAAATGTGCTACGCGTCATCCATCTAGTAAACATACTCAAGGCTCACCATCAGGGAAAACCTCGTATCACTTACGATCTGGGGCGTTTTTGAAGAATTGGAAGGTCTGCAGTTCTACTGTTCCACCAATCGGATTGTTCCAACAGTTAGCCGCCATGTCATCAAGGGGGTGCCATCTAGTTATCAACCATTCTCATATTTTAGTCAGCTTCTTTTCACGTCCACTTGTTCTGGAATCTATATCCGCGTGAAATATGCTACCCGGTCTAAGACAAGACAAGCCCCTTATTACCTTGAACGTTCCTATAGGACCCCCCTGGCGTCTCTTTTCTTCCAACAATCGAAGATTCATATCACAGAGTCTCTCGTCGTACATTCTAACTCTCTACCCTTCAGTCACTCGCGTGGTGAGACGTTGAACCTCCTTTAGGCAGACTGTGCCCTTTCTGTAGAAGGGTGCTAGGCCTGCACGCTACCTTCTAAGTGGGGTCGTACTATGGTCATGTAAATGGACATGAACATTTCCCCCTGCGGGCAGGACAATGATGATTGTAATCTAAAGAGCTCACCATGAGCCTTTTGCGCGGCGGTGTTGCACTGGCCCGACCATTTGAAACCACTGGTTATGTTGACACAGAGACCTTCAACCCTACCGACTGCATCTACAGTGAATAGCCCTTGGTCATGGGCGACAATTAGGCCCTCCGTTGTCCTTGGCAACAACTGGCTTTTTCCAGCAGTCAGAGGTAAGCCCCAGTAATATGCCCGGCCAAGAACAGTTCCCATATCCTTGCCTGAGTTCAGTCTATCCTCAGATCCAACATTCCTTGCGTCATTCGCAAAATTAAGCCCAAGCGATTGGAGGGCGGATGCCAGGTCGTCAATAAACGGGAACAGCATCGGGCCGAGGAAGGATCCTTAGGGTACTCTACTGGTAACACTTGCCAAACTAGAACACCTATCTCCTACTTTGATGTAAAACGTCCTGTGGGAGAGGAGATCCGCCAGGCACCTAAATACTGGCCCACGTACACTGAACGCCCCCAACTTGCACAGCAAAAGACTGTGATTAACGGCTTCGAAGGGCTTTCTCAAGTCCAGGTAGCATACCTCAACTTGCTTACCTTCATTCAGTCGTCGAGTTACTTCATCTAAAAGGCACAAGAGATTGGTCGGACAAGATCTATTTTTTAGGAATCCATGCTGAGCAGGACTCAGCACGGAATGCTTCAGTAAGAGCTGATAGATGTGGGTATGAAAGATCCTCTCAAGGACTTTACGTGGGATGCTAGTTAGGCTTACCGGTCTGCATGTATGCACAGCTAACTAAGGTTCGCTCCTGCGTATTCCAATGACAGCCGTGCTTTTCCGGTCCTGAGAAAGCTTACTCTGGTTTAACGTGATCCTGAACGGCCTGCATACCGGTGGATCCACGATATCCGCAAACGGTTAAATGATAATTGAGTGGAAGCGTTTGTATTGTAGATCAGAACACGGAGCTCTCGTAGCGTACGTAAACAATCGTGTATGTATTCTGTGCCAGACGGACTACGATACCAATATGGACAAACCAACCAATGAATATACAGTGACCTTGTGAATGGACATGAACAACCAATCACAGCGCTGTAAGTAAGTACAGGGTAAAATGGTCAGACGGATCATGTGAAGCTCTCGATCGAAGGCTTGAATGATCCTGATGCACGCACGATCGATGCCATCTGGACCCGCTGACTTGCGGCTGTCTAATTTCTGTAGGTGCTTACGCGCAGTTCCCTCTGAGAGACTTGGCTGCTCTAACTGCGGATAGGTAAGCACCAGAGCCAGATCGACTAGTAACCCACTACGTGTCCTACGTACAACACCAGATTATTGTGCAATATCTGTCCTGGCGGAGAAAGTCCGGAAGTCTTGAAGTAGAACAATGGTGCGAGGGTGAAGCCCACACTTTCCCGGATCATGTGACTATCTTGTTATCTGGATGTCACCGGTGAGCTGGAAGATAGTCAATTGGATAATGGGTTCAAAGTGCAAAGCCTGACAGTTTCGTGTATCTGGTACTGCCGAATAACTGGGAGACAGACTACTGGACAATGCGACTGGGTTCAGGACACTATTCGCGACGGCTTCTTACGTCTTGAATTGCTAGTGATCCGAAAAATATACCGCCGGACAGTGGGAGAATGTTCATCTTAGCTGCAGACCACTTATCTTGGGTAGCACGAAAGAACTTGGCGTAAGAGATCCATCAAACATCAAACAGTGAGATTTTCGAGCCGGGCTCTTGGCATGCGGAAGCAGTGGGTAGATCTTTCCGTCACAGGACTTGCTGCTCCAGCCCGGCAGTCAAATTCAGTTTCTTGCTTCTTTTGGCTCTGGGGTGAATCCCTCCCGACTTCGACTAATTCAGGTAGGAGTAGGTCACTGCATAAGGAGGCTTAGGTCAATCTTGTTACAGGATTCTTGTACCCAAAAAGCCACTTGCTGATAAAAAATCAACCATAGCCCCTCTTTCGGTGGTCACGACATTGCAGCAGATTTCTTTTTCATGACATCACTTTTAGTTTATTTCCACTTTGGTGTCCAGGACATGATGGCAATATTCCTGGCTGATAAGCTTCTTGCTACAGTGAGTTCCTTGGGTCACCTAGTGCTTCGATGACGGGAAGATGGTTGCCTTTGTCTTTTGTTTTCCGGAGGCAGAGGAAAAGGGTAACACGAGGCTGCGCTAGTCTAACCTCCACCTCAGCACACAGTCCTCGCTATGCTGCAAACCCATGACCAGAGTCTGGCTCGCAGTGCTATCCCGACGAGTGACGTACAGATGCGATAGACAATTACAGTATTGAAGCAAAAGATGCCTGGCTAGCAGCCAGACAAGCCAAGGTCGTGCCACAGAGGTATTTCTGCGAGCATCCAGAGCAAAGAGTACAGGGCGAAATCGATCGGGGGGTTCACTCGAAAGTGTCACATTGGCGGTCGAATCAGGACAAGCTTGGTTCGCAGTGATGAAACGAAGTTTATAAGTGGAGTGACAATAAAGGTTATCGCCAGAATTGTATACAAGGTCACTACACAACCTATCTTCTGGGAGGCCGATGGCGATATCTTCGAAGTGCCAAGCAGTGACAGTGTTTACATCGTATACCTGTAGAAGTCCTCTCCAGTCGTTGTCACGTGCTAGCATCGTTGAGATTGTGCTTATCACTTTAATAATCCTCAAGCAGCTGCAACACACGTCAACCACTGCTTTCCAGCACTTGTTTATATCTCGTTCACATTCCGCGGCATCCCTTTGAATTGAGCTCTGACTGCAACGAAGATCCTATCCGACGGTGACTTCCTCCGAACTCTGGTTTTTGTTGTTGAAAGTTGTGGTCTAACAGCTGAGGTTTCTACGTAACTTCCGTGCGAATAGCCTGTTAATTTAGTACCTTAGAGTCAGAGAATCAATCTTCTGACTTTTGTGTTCGTTAGTTTGCAACGCACCACTAACAATCAGGTTACCTTTTACCGTACTCAACCCGGAACCTTCATGAGAAAACCTACTAGATGTGTCTAGGAGAATGCAAAAGCAAACCGGAGCTGGACTGGAAGTAACTCGGCAAGTCACCGGGGTATTTTGGGTGATACTGATTCGTCAGACATTGTTGGGTCCACCAGCCCTGTTGGTGCATCTTTGTGTATTTCATCCAAGAATATACAACTTAAATGTGATGATTTATAGAGATCGAGAACAGTAGACTTAGAAGACCAGCTTAGGCCAGCTATGGAAGAAGCTGAGTCAGCCAGTAAAGAGCAACCCCGAACAGTGAAGCCAGAGATGATTCTCGAAACTGCAGAGCCTGAAGCCAGCCAGAGTAGCAAATTTGTGGGACGGTCAAATCAGCGGAACACAAGCACTCGTTCCACTTATAGTGGAACTGTCCCCATTCGATGGAAGTGCAGCAAAATACTGCAAACTCATCACACAGTACTAAAACTTTGTAGGAAGGAAAGTATCTGACTGAAGACGGAGATTCTGGTATCCGCTGCATCACTGTCGTGGAAGAACCACAGGGCGACCGACGAGTTCTTTACTCTGGGTCCGGAAGAGGGTTAAACCCGAGCACCTGTAGTTATGAAGGACACGTTTTGAAAACCCCTTAAGGTCACTCGGGATTCGATCGATGAAGTACTATCAAGGGAAACACGTTCCAAAGGTTAGCCTGGTTCCTTTATCAATTTGTCGACAACGGTGCAAAATTTCAGCACTGTTCCGAATCATCTGGGTTATTGAACCCAAACGACTTGTCAACGGGACAGAGGGTTAGACCTCAGCACCAATGGTAAAACTAGGGCCTGAGTGCACCACACACACCGGGGGCCATAATGCACAATTTACCCGCGGAACTACGGGATAGATGGGCTGAGGAAGCCAAGATGATCGGCAAATTTGGGCGAGAAGCTACGTCTGAGGACATAAAGCGGTTCATGGACCATCCTGACCGAGTAGTAAATAGCCGTCTCGGTCAATGTGTGCGGGAAACTTGCAAGCCAAATACGTGCCTCTACGCAAGGTGTATCGTGCGCTATATCGCCTAGCAGAGTGTCCCCAGTTGCGTACGGTATACGTTGACTAACGGTGGAGAAATGGCTAAGAGCCTTGGGGCATTCCTGATCTGCCTAGACGGTTCACATCCAGCAGCGGTGTGTCAAGAGAAAACATGTTCCAGTCAAGATGACTGCCACTGAAAAACTATACTTACCGCGAAAATCCAATAAGCTAAATGCCGGTTTGCCAAGTGTCTCGCTCCAATAATAATCCCATTCGTTAAGAAACAACGGTCTTCGGAGCACCAACCCCATTTGTGGTGATAGAACCTTTGGCCCTTGAGAATGGTGGATCAGACACCACACTGGCAAGGAAAAAGTCTGCAGAGAGGTGCGAAATTGGAGGGCATCAGTCTTCATTGGCAGTTAGCACGTTAGGTGTTACCGAGGTCATTCAGTCAACCAAGCTACATCTAAGGCTTGTCTCCTTGGTCAGCCACCATAAGACAGAGAGACTGGAAGCATTCACCGTCAAAGATCTGTCGATGAGAGCACCCGCGTCAATTTGATCGATTTGGGGCTGTGGCCGCATCTCGACGAGCCACAGTCGAAGGGTGTCGGAATAATGGTATAGACCTGTAGACCGGTTGCGATGCACCTGAAGCACCCTGGATGCTGAAGCAAAGAATAGCAGGCCGCGAGTCACCGTGTGCCGTACTCACGATATTTGGTTGGACATTGTATGATAGCACAAGCCGAAAAGACATGGAGCAGAACCAAATCAGCTGCGCTTCAGCGGATATGGCTCACAATGAACAGGCATCACAACGCATAACGATGAGTTGGCTGACGTGACTTTATTGGTTGAGATGCTCCGTCACGAGAAGATGGACTACCCCTGAAAATGGTGGCCGAGAACACCAAGTATGTATCCGATGGTTTTGAGGTTCCAGCGTCGTGGAGACCCAACCTAGAACCAATGACCACAAGCCACGAGGTTCCAAATGTTATCCTGAAGTCCGTGAAAACCGAGTGCGCGAGTCACCTTCTGGGATCCTCGTTACAAATGAGGCGTACACTTGGGGTTCGACGGAATCACGGGGATGATGAGTTTATATTCCACTCTGACCTAGGAAAACGACTACACGGAGGGTAATTCTCCATTCAGTCTCAAATCTCAGTGGTCCCTTGGGATCTGTTTCGCCCGGGCTTCTACCTGGAAAGAGCTCGCTGCAACCAGTATACCGAAGAGGGAGGTTCCGGGACGGACCTCTCCAGGACGACGACAAGGGATGGCGTCACTGTCTGGACAAACTGGATCGATTCGGCAAGATTGAGATGCCAAGATGTCTGACAAAAGTCAGGTGCTTGCGCATAGCCCAATCACACGTGTTGCCAGATGCATTAGGAATGGAGTACGGGCTAGTGGCTTACAGGTGCTGGGCAGGTGAAAATTTTCCACGGCAATATCACACAGTTTTCGCCAGGATGAGAGTAGCACCACTGAAAATTTTATCATTTTAGGCTTTTATTGGTTGTAGCAGCATTAGTCGTGAGAGTTTGGCCGGAAAGGCGTTTATTCGTGGAAATCAGAACAGATTTTTGCGGCCCATTACGTGTGCGACAACTTAGGAGCAAACAGAAGGAGAGGTATGACTGCCTGATAGCGTTGACAGTTCAGAACAGCTGTGGTAACGATAATAAACTGAATTGACGGAACATATTGAAACTACCCCTGCACAGAACTACACGGACGGAAGCAGCAAGACCGAGGCTGTGAAAAACCACGTTAGTTGCGTGCAGAACTCGTGTGCAAAAGTACGTCAATTTAGAGATTATAGTTGGTAATCTCGAAGATGACCAGTCACAGAGAGATTTAGTCGGACTTGTCCGCATCCACGTGCATGGCTGCAAGGCTTTACCTGGCCGTGTTGTTTGTGTCATCCGCTGAATCACCACAGCAGTTCACCTTGAAGTAAGGTACAAAATGACCACTGATTAGTTCATGGAGCCTTCCCACAGGTTTGTCGGGAAGCGAGGCTTCCCGAAAAACATATACCTTGACAGTGACCCGAATACGGTTGGAAAACATAAGGAGCTGGAGAGCCGGTGGATCCCCTGGACATGTTAGAGCTCAGGACATACTCGTGAGAAACGGAACTGAATGGTGATTTAATCCACCCCATGTCAGCCCTCGCGGTGTTTGGGAAAGATCGACAAGATCGGCCAGAGAAGCACTCACTGCCCTAATATCACGGCAAGTACTCGATGGCGAGGAGCTTATTTCTATACTGACTGAAGTAGAGTGCACCTTATACAACGGAACCCTAGTACTAGCTTTTCCGGATCCGGAAAGCCAACCGGCTCTCAATCCAAAAGATTTAACGTCACTACAGTCAGATGTGAAGCAGTCACTCCGACTATTTGCATAGAGCGTATAACAAAATAGGAACCAGTGAACCACTTAGGACGAGCTTCCTGGAGAAGCTGCACGAGGACGTATTTGCCAACACCACAGCTTCGAAAAAGGCGGATCTCCAGCGGAAGATCGTTTGGAAGTAGCGACGTCGCCATCATTATGAAGACCCACCCAAACAACGACGAATGGACCCTTGGAGCGATCAGGGGAAGTATTATGGAAATCGATGGCCTCGTACTCGCTGTACCGATCATTTGTAGAAAATCCTCCAAAGACATCGCGATTTCGTGTTTTCGTGATATTACTCTCTCGCATACACTACTTGTGTGTTCCGCAGACTTTGTTTCCATAGACCAGCCTTTGAATTTCGCGTCCAACTCGCAACCTTGTGATATCTCACCTTGGACCTGCGTGACGCACGTGCTTGTCTCCCACACGCCGTAAACTTACTCCTTGTTTTTGGGCCTGTGATCGTGTAATTGAGATTTGTATATGGTTCATGCCATCGCTCATTCAATAATCCAGTATGGTAAAACTTCCATATCAATTTTGTTTTGGTTTTGGGATTCGTTCCAGTTCGGCTACGTATTACCTAATAGCGCCCTACAAAGGGCACTAACTGAAAAGCGGCCAATTTAGTGAATACAAGATTGTATGCCGATTCAAACGCCCTGTGGAGTTTCAGACAGCGCACTTTCTTCAGCGGGATGATTGTCTAACGCCGCTGAGCAAGGCGCAGTGACCTCAGCTGGGGCATTCGGAGATCGGGATGAATGTCATCAGGCCTAGCTGCTTCACTCTCGCCCGGGCTGATGAGCATCAGTTTTACCCCTCCGGGCCCGATTGTCACATCCGAAGCAATCAGCATTTCTGGGCCGATGGAGTGCACCAGCAGTCGGCATGGACCTGCGGAGTGGACCGATTGGAATATTCCAGGACAGCTTCAGGCGTCTGCAGCTGGTTAGTGGTGTCATCAGATGACACGGATTGCACTTTCCCAGTGGCCCCTTTCACTGTCCCCTAGAACTGTGGATAGTCAAAATGCGCCTTGCGAGACATTTTTGCGTTTTTACCCAAGCGTATTCTTACCGCCGGGTTTTGTACTAATAAGCGCTGTAAGCATCCGGTACGACCCTGGTTTTCCTAGAACCATTTTCAGGCCTGGCGCTTCTTCAACTGAGCTTTAGCCATCACATTCTTCCACCACGGAGGGTGACCACTTCATTGCGCCCTCATAAGTGGGTGAGCTCAACAGCTGAACGGCTGAGATATCGTTCTTTGTGGTCCAATAGGCCGTCTGCCTTATCGGACAGAAATATTTTGTTGAAGGAATCAGCCCTCAACACCAGCTGGCTGATATCTTGCTACCACACCAGGTCGTGTTGCTTGCTGTCACCGATATATTTTTTATTCAGCTATCTCGGAAAGTGTTAAAAATGGCAGCTTCTTACGGCATTCCAGTAACCCAGATAAATTCAGGGAATTTTTTTCTCAGCGCTAAATTCTTGCCTGACTTCAGTTTGCCGTTACCGTTCCTCCTCACTCACAGTGTCTTTTTGATATTTCAAAATTACACGTGTAGTAAATAAAATTTCCAGTAATACTCTATTCCCTCACACTCCGGTTACCAGGAAAAATAGGCTTATTCAAACTCCCGTGGCCTTCAAGCAAAGCTCCGTTCACCTCTGTGACTTTGTAGTCATGGTGATGGAATGAACAGCTGTTTTAGATCAAAGCATCTCAGATATAAGGTCTCACCTTCTGAAGTTAAAAGATACGGTATCTGGCTTCGCCCCCTTACAGCGCATAACTAAACGCATCGAACATTCTACCTTACAAAACCAGACAGTAGCCGGCCGCTTTATCGACTCTGTTGCGTCCGAAGTTCTCATAAGAGTGAGGAACTCTCGTAATGCAGTCGTGTTTGATGTCCCAGATAGTACACTCCTCGAGCAAGTCAGGCATACATTGTTGAATGCAAATGGTATGGCCCACTTCCTTGTAAATGTCAAGGCTGCGAAGGCGCGTGCAGAGCTTTAACTTTCCAATCCCTACACGATTCGTAAATGTCCTATCTGCCAAAGAGTTCATCAAAATGCGTAACACTATAGCTCCTAATTCCCCCTATAAAAAACTTAAAACAGCCGGAGATGAAACCCCACTTCAAAGGGGAATTACTGGATCTCTCTCGATTTTCCCCACGAGGAAGGCGCCTGATGGTCTTGAGCCCTTGACACAGAGAACTGGTGGATCCTTCGCTTCCTGTCAGGTCCTCACCGCTTTATGCTCACACGTACCCTCTGCTTCTCCAAACCCACCCGCCGCCACCCATCTGCTCCCGCACTGGACTCTGTCAAATCTGATCCCATCACTGTTCATCTGGACATTTCCGCTTCTCCTCTCTTGAAGCTAGCCAGTAAAGGAAGCCAACTACTGCTTCGCTCTCCCACGTCGTCGCCTGTTGGGTGCACCGCAAAAGCTAATTCGCTCTCTGTTGCCTCCGGTGATAAACTGCTCCCCGTCCGGAGGAGTAGGCTACCAGTCTTCCTACCCTTCTCACAACCCCTCCCTCTTCATTCGACGGTCTCCTCTTAAATCAACTCGCCTCAACTCACCGAATACGGTTTCAACCTTAAAGAATATCTCTTGCTCCCACGCATCCGTGGTCCCCACGAATTCACCGCGTTCACTGCCTGCCAATACCAAAATACGGCCTCCACACGCCGTCCACTCTGCCTGACGTCGTACATCTCACCTGAAAACTATCTCCACTGCTCTCTATGCTAACTGCTCCATATTTTGTGTTCCACCCAACTTGCCTTACCCCTCCCGTAACGTGAAGCTTAATCTACCACCCTACACTCCTATTCCTCAAATATTTTAAACAGAGGCCTCTGAATTCCCTCCAGTCAATACCCAATTCCTACTGGCCGGTATTTCTCAGTCTCTCCTGATCACCCCTGTTTGATACCGACCGGCAAAATCCCACAGGTTTTTCCCTTTGCTCTGATATTTCCGCCTCCGTTGATGCCCCGTTGTTCTACCACCCAGCAGTCCCTCTCACCGCAACATTTACTCCGGCTTGGCTGGAAGCCGCCCCATCTGAACCTCCACCAGCCTAAACATAAATGTTCTTCTTTGACCCTTGTCTTCACTGTTTCCATTAGCGATAGCCTGCTTCCTTCCAAATTACACTACCCCCCTGAAGTGCCCATACCACCTCCAACCAATGGTATATCTTTAGCCTTATTCAACTCGCGTTCTATTCTTGGCAAACTACCGCACTTAAAAAAACTTGTCCTCACAAATAATTTTGACATTATAATAATAAAGCAATCCCGGCTGTCTGGCAGCGCTCCGAATGATCAAATATCTTTGATAGGGTACAGTCTACTAAGAACTCTAGTGACCTCGATCGTTTTGAGAAAATGACTATTTTCTGGACACTATTTTGGATCTATTTTCTCTACGATCTTTTCCGACGTTTGACATCGACCTCATAGTGTTGTCCGGTTGCGTACGTTTTACTAGACTGACTTTTCCGAGGTTTCCGTCGACCTCGTTTTGAATCACTTTCGCTTTCGGTCGTTCGCCGATTGTACGCGCTCGTGGTTTGCTTTCTGTACAGCCGTTGCGTTTCGTTTTCCGTTCGGTGTATCTCTCGTATCGGTGCTGTTTCGGTGCCACGATATATAGAATACACCTCGCATCTGTAAACCGACTTGCGTTTTCTCTATTCATCCGACAGAGGGGATAACGTTGGTATTCCGCTGATAGAACCAATAGGAGACACGTTCACCAGCTGCTCTCGAAAGTCATCTATATTGGTGAACCCGAAAACTCCAGAACCTTCTTGGATTATTCGCCCGCTAGGCGAGTCTGTGATTTTTCGCTGTTTTACGTCCTCTTTTTGTTGGGCGATATATATCTTTTACGATATATTATCGCAGCGTAACCATGTCAGAGGATAAGAGGCAGCTCCACACAGACCTCACTTTGCCTATGGTTGTTTTTAAGCCTGTGGCGTTTATCCCACGATCTTGAGGTTTGATTTGCAACCTTAGAGCTGCAATTTGAGGCACGTAGGATTATCGGCCAGAGCCAACGATTTTCCAATGCCTAAAAGGCAATCCCGGGCGATGTTATCGCCCCAATGAGGGATTGAGTATTAAATCCTTATCAAGAGCAGGCGTACGATCGGCTTAGGGAGGCCATACTGCAGCATTTCCTTCCTTCTCGGGAGGGAAGCTTACGTCAGCTACTGTCACGGCACCCTATAGGGGATACAGAACCCATCCGACACCTAGCTCACCTCCGGTCCCTGGCAGGGCCCGTCGATAAGGATTCGGGGATAGTTTAGAAACTGTGGTTGGACTCCTTACCCTTTCATGTTCAGACCACGGTAACTGCTCTCCTCGAGGACTCGTCCTTGGAACGAGCAGCCGCCGTGGCTGACGAGATTGTCGCACTTGTCGGCAGTGGGGCTAATCCCCTCATCGCCACGACATCGCGCAATCCTCGGGGTGTTGATCTGGATGAATCGCCGAAGAGGCCTCTGCACTCTCGATCCATCCAGCGCCGACTGTCTTCCAAGGACAGGGTTAAAATACCGACCCCTCGCAGTAGCCCATGTAAGCAACGGCACGGACGGGCGCCCTCCACTGCCCACGTCCGCCGTGAATCCGCCTTACCTGCCTCATCCAAACCAGATCATCCTACCAGCGGTTTTCGTTGGTTCCACCGCGTTTTCGGACCAGCCGCCCGTAGGTGCAGACAGCCTTGTTCATACGCGGCGGGAAACGCCACTGCCGGCGAGTAGAAGCGGCCGTACTCGCCGGCAATCAGTCTCAGGTTGGCCGTTTATTTTACATGCATGATTCGTGCACTAACGCTAGGTTCCTAGTCGATACTGGGGCCCAAGTTTGTCTTACCGGTTGGTAAAGACAAGCCACGAACTTCTTTGCTTCGGCTGTCAGCGGCGAATGGTTCTTCCATTCCTACCTACGGCACGAGATGGCTTGCGGTCAACCTGGGACCACGACGACGGTATCTGTGGACGTTCATTCTTGCGGATGTTCTTACAAGCACACTGAGAATCGATTTTATGCAGCACTATGAATTACCTGTTGATTCACGTAGGCTGCAGCTTACCGATCTTTCGTCGGACACGTAACTTACGGGTCTGGCAGCCCGAACAGATACACACCGAATCACAGGATTGTTTTCTAACATTCCTCACGATTTTCAGTCTTTATTTATTAAATTCCTCATTTTGACTAGACCATTTGAAGAGATAGAGACAGCGACCTATCGTGTGGCACACCACATTGTCACTAACCGACCACCAGTCACGGCACGACCTCGCCGAATGGCACCGGACAAATTGGCAAGGCTAACGATTGTACACGCTCGCGTTTCGCTTTCTGCGCAGTCGTTGCGTTTCTTTTGGTTCTCCGTTCGGTGTTTCTCTCGTATCGGTACCGTTTCGGTGCCACGATATATAGAATACACCTTGTATTTGTAAACCGACTTGCGTCTTCTCCATTCGTCCGATAGAGGGGATATCGTTGGTATTTCGCTGCTAGACCTAATAGGAGACAAGTTCACCGGCCGCTCTCGAACCCCTTCTTTAGGACCAACGGACCGGACCGATGTGGCGGTGGTTGCCTAGCCCATGTCAGGGAAACCTACATCACTACCCCTCTTTTACGTACGGCGCTTTGTTCTATTCCCGATTGTCCCTAGTCCACTATCAACCTCCAAGCAATGTTCCCCACGTTGGCTGCGTTTATTGCTAGCCAACTTCTCCCAGTTCCTTATCTCCGCTTCTCATTAGGTCTTTCGAATACCTCTGTTTCCTTCCTCCCGGAACCAAAGTTATTTCTGGTGACTTTGCTCTTCCTCAAGTTTGTTGGAGTACCCTTTAGTCTTCTCCCACTCTTATTGACCCGATCACTAGCATTCATCTTGGTGGATGGACGCAACATTTTCTCGAACCTACCAGAGCTGGGAACATACTATTTCTGGTATTTACGCATAACATGCCTCTCATCGAAGTGCCCGTAACAGAAAATTCCCCCGGCAGTGATCATAAAATGGTTATCCGCCATCTGCTCCTTAGTGACCCATCTAATGCCACACACTCCTCCAACAATACTTTCCTATGCAGAAATTGGGCCCTGCCAGTCACGCTTATTCGCCAAAAAGGCTGACGTGAGTGCTTCCTCACTCATGACTCTCAGCTTGCTGCGGATATTTTCTACTTCTTCTACTCCAGCTGTCCGCAAAAATTGTCTGGTACTTTTCAGGCTGTGCCTGAAACGAGATACTCTTTCTCGCCACTCCATAAGGAGTATCATAAACGTCTCAAACAACTACATGATTCCGACGACTTCTCAATCTTATTTGTTTAACCGCTTCCTTGCACTTATACAACGACAAGATAATACGCGACTTCGTGACCAAGAGGTTAAGGTGTTGAGTCATCCCAACAAGTGGCAACTTCCTTCTGTGTTGCGTAAATCTAGAAACGCTGATATTAAGGCCGACTTCCAACCTCTGATACTGGACAATAACTCATCCATCAACCACTCACCTTTTATAGCCGAAGCCTTCAATGCATTCTGCTTCAGCCATGGCTCCAGCTGCTGTCATTGCCCCTCCCCCATCTTTACTACTTACTGACGCCGTCCTTTCTACGATACCCTTTGATGCCGGCAGTATTTCTAAGCTACTATCCAATAGCAAAACCCCCACCCGATTGGGCCACGATGGCCTACCACGGGTTGTTCTTTCCAATGGCGGACCGGATCTCCCCCTGTTGCTGCTTGGCCTTTTCACTTTCACTCAATGGTAGCACACTACCTGCAAGTTGGAAGCGCTCGGTAATCGTTCCCATTCATAAAAGGGGACCTTTACATGAGGTACCCAGTTATCGCCATTTTATCCTGAATAATGGAAAAAATAATTAAAGATCACATTATTAACTATTTATAAAGCCTCAACCTTACTGATGACAACGGACATGGATTCCTCCGTTCATGGTCCTGCATGACTTATCAGTGTGATTTTCTGAATCTGATCGCGTACGTCACCCCCACCTCTTAACAAAGCTACGATCATTTGGCATTATAAGTCCGCTACTTTCTTGGCTCTCATCTTACTTATCTCATCGTTCACAGGTTGTCTCGAATAACGGGCACACCTCTTAACCTGGTCCTGTTACTAGCGGTGTTGATCGGGGCGGTGTGTTGGGCCCCCTTCCCTCCCTCATATATATAAATATGTTTCCAACAATACTTAATGGTAAGCCTTTCTTGTTCGCGGACGACACTGAGATAGTCTACACCTTTTCGCCTTGAAACCTCAGTACCACTATCCCTAAAATCTCCGCCGACTTAGCCGCTCTTGGTGAATGGTGCTCAACCCGGACTATGGAATTATCTGCCGACAAGTATATTTTTCTCACTTACAAATGCCAGGTTCCTCCTGATTCCTCATGCTTCGGCGGTTCGCCCATCGACCGCCAGCCCTTAGTAAGAGAACATGGCATAAGTTATTTTTGCCCCTTCAACTTCTCGGAGCATGCTGTCTTCCAAACGGCGGGGGCTAAAAAGTGTCTTGGTCGTCTGTTCGGTTCCTTTCAGCTTTGAAAGAGCATCCTTTACAAGCATAAAGTACATGCCAGGTCACTTCTCGAATATAATCCCTTAATTTTCTCTAGTATGCGAAAATCCAACAGGAGTGTTATTGAATGTATCCAAAGAAGATTCACAAGGCAGCCTGTCGGCTGGTCGTCAGAATTAAGCTACAAGGAACGATGGTCATCTCTCAAAATCGAACTAATGTGGCTTCTTCGAACCAAGCTGAACCTGGTATTTTTGTCTAAACTGTTGACTAAGTAGTCTTATCCCTCCAACCGGTTGCGCTTCTGCCCGGGCACTAGATATTCACTCAGCAATAAACAGTACAGTATTACCACACCCTCCACATGGATCGTTCTGCGCTCTAAGTTTTTCCTGTTCACGTACTCCAGAATCTGGAATAAAATTCCCTTGCACATTAGGTCTTCTCAGTCAAAGTATGCATTCGTGTGTGCCATTGATAAATTCTTTTCTATCCCAACTGTGTTGTACTTATCCAACGTTCACACAACCGATAGTCAAGCTTACGAGAAAGCCATTGCTCTGCCTTCTCGCTTTACCTTACCTTCCTAAATAATTTCACCGCTTTTAAAGTTTGAATGCTCTGTCTGACCGCTTCTCCTTAGACTTCGCCATCGACCTATTTAAAACATGTCTGCTTCCACGTATTGTTTTCCCATAACAACTTATAAGGTCCTACCAACCCCACTTTGTAATAAGTTCTTCCAGATGTCTTAGCATTTATAGAGAGACCACGGTAACACTCCTCACAGTTTGTCAATATGCCTCATCCGCTCCACGATTTATTACCTCAATTCAGTTATATTACGTCTGCGGCCCCGAAACCAGCTCCAAAAAAGCTATAGGAGCTGCACCAGTAACTACGTTTTGGTCCGCTATATATACATAGACATAAATATATACATATATAAATAATATATATGTATATGTAATATATATGTGTATATGTATATATATAAATATATACGTGCATATACTCATTACTGTCCTGTTGTTATTAGCACAAGCACGGTCAGTAACCCAAAGCTCCTCGATATCTCAGCTTACGTTGCCTCATTTCCACACCAGGTCCCACTACATGTGCTTCCATCACCACCTCTGCGATGGTGAACTGGAAAATCGTCTCATTTCTCTCGCTTAGCGTGGCTCACTAACTGAACTCAACATCCAGTTTTGACGTCACCAATTCTGCCTCCACCATATCCCCCAGCTAAGTTTCTTCCGTAATTTCATGCAGAACTTAGTCTTTTCTTCTGCTGAATGACAGCTTTAGGTAAAATATTAACCTCACCATTGCATTTTCTAGCCCCTACTTGTGCGTTTCCTTTTTAGTCTCACATTCCATGGCCTCAATTTGTCTTAGGGATCTGCCGCCTCGATGAGCCCGTGCATCACCTTTGTTTTTTCTTCCTTTAACCGTTGATCCTCAGCTGGGCTATACCCAGATTGCGTTTATCTATCTCGCTTCCGTTTCCGGTGGTCCTCAATGCCGGCCAGCCACCTCGGGCACTACACTGATCACCTTCCTGGCTGGTGCACCTGGATGATAATGCCGTATGGTCGTCTACTACTTGCTGTTTCCGCTGGTCCTGTTGTCCAAGTTCCCACAACCCATCTAACTGGTCCTGGACCATATACCCTTATCGTGGTTTCTAAGCCCTCTGTACAACCATCAGTAAACAATCACGCCAATCCCAGAGGTGCGGGGCGCGGTCGGACCCCCGCTTTGGCCGGCGCACATCGGGCGTGCAGGCCGTCCGCAACGATGTGCGAGTGCGATTAGGCTGGTGGATCACACCTCCTGTGTTCACTTCGCGAAGTGTATTTCAGGTTGGGTGTCCAGCGCACGGTCAGCCACACCCACTGGCACCGATTGCAGACCGCATGCTGCAACTCTCCTCGCTCCGCCTCAACCATCACTGTCTGTTGCAGACAGCATGCTCCTACTGTTCTTCCGCACCGATTCGCTCATCTATCGCTTTTGTCGGCACTCTTATCACTTCCCTTCCGCGTTGTTCTACCTCTGTATGCACAGCTATCCATTCTTATTTTGTTCTCATCCTTTTTCACAATGACAACTCTCACTGTATGATGTCACTCTCGTCCTATGCATTTTACTCTCTCCAAGCACGAAATATGTTCTTTTCCACCCATTTCGCCCCTATCGGCTCCTAATCAGTATTCACTTGGTACCTCCATATACTTATAAAGCCCAGTGATAGCATACTTACTAGCTACGATTTTGCGATATACTCTTTTGTCCATCTTATAACTCTCACCATCACGCATCAGACACATCCGCAACCATGACCAATCACCACATCAAAGCTCGCCGTTCAAAATTTTGCACATTTTTACGACCCAAAATTTATTATACTTTTACCACCTTAATATTTTCCGTGTCTGAATCCGTAATTCTTCCGCTGATCATCCTCTTAGGCAGTGTACCGGACAGCAACTTTCGGCTCAGTCCATTTGCGTAATAGCACACAACTATCCAGTCTCACTCTCCCAACTCCGACGCACAACTGTTTCTCGTGGATTTTTGTTCCAACACAGGCTTTCCCGTCCGGTTTCTCTTCTTTTTCTTCTCGGTCTTCATCCTGTGTCATCTGCAGTAAAACGATCTGATTGATCATCTCCTACCTGGTTTTCTTCGGTCAACGCTCTCGTCTGCTTTGTACATCACTTGCCACGAGCATCTTCGGTGTGCCTTTCAGACTGCTCTGCTTTTCCGCCTTCCACCTGGTGTAAATTCACCGTAACGTCATCATTCTCACTTACAGTACCAAACCATCTGATCTGCCATTACTCGATGTTTCTCATCCTTTACTTCCTTATTTCTCTCCCACGTTATCCGCTGTCGCAACTGATGCATCTTCGCGCCACAGTTCTTCTAACCTCCAAGTTACCCTTCCCCAGTGGTCTTTCACATCTCTCCGACCACCCCGTATTTCCGTTCTCTCTGCTTTCCTCAGCCTTTTTCTCGGCCATCTTCTTGCTGCGCGATGTGCGCCCACTTATTAACGCCTCGCCCGTGTTCGACCGTCACCACATATCACACATGCAATATTCAGACTGTTAGATTCACTCTTACCTGTGTTCGTCGACCCTTTCCACCAAACTCCCTCGTTTATCAACTTCTGCTCACAACCATCACTTCTGTGATTCCAAAGTTCGCTCTCCTTTGCTGTTGATTCCCCACGTTCACCTGTCACAAACAAATTCATCTGGGTTTATTCAAGGTACTTCCGTACCATTTGACCCAACCCGACTTGTCTCTTCCAAGCACTGCTGCTTCCGTGTCCCGTCTCTCTACTGATACTTGCTCCTGTTCTGATATATATATCCACATATTTTCTTTGCCTCCTCCGGTTCTTCGCCGGCCAGTTCTCCTGCCACCATGCCGCCGCCCCCTATGGTATGCATCCATTTTGTCTATGTCTGCGCCTCACATTTACCGTATCTTGATATTTCCTCTGCTTTGCTTCCATCTGACTCACCATTTGCCTCTTGCACTACGAGCTCCCTGTTTTTCAAATTGACACCGTCGGTTTGTTGCAGTAACGCATAGCTAATGGCTACCTGGTCTCCAGCCATACAACAACCTTTTGTTCTTCCTTTCTTTTCTTCATTTTTCCTTTTTTCTTCATCGTTCCTCGTGGCAATATTTCCTCATGCCGACTTTCAGTCCTCCTCATACAATACTCCCAGGTTCATTTTTCCTCCACTTGGCTGAGCCAGATGCTCCATCTGACCTTGAACTTCAAGTTCGCCGGGCCCGTATTTGAATCCATCTCCAGAATCACCTAAACTCCCTCCATTACTCCTTGGTTAGCATACATCTATCTCCCTCCCATCTCCCTGATATCTCCCTCTACCCCCCTTCGTGTTGCTTACTTCAAAATTTTTCATGAATTTTGTCTGTCAGTTTTGTCGGTTGTAAAAATGTTGATCATGCGTAAGGCACGCTTTGGGCGCCTCCGAAATAAACTATTATTATCATTAACTGAAGTTTCTCCACCTATTGTAAGTACGATGGGGGGGGGCCTCCGGGAAACACGCGACCAAATTCTCACAAATCCCGAATTCAGAACAGGATTGATTCGCGGTTCCTACGGTACTGAAATACTAACTAAACAGCTTTGTTAAATATATACGAACCTCAAACGCGCAGTCACAAGGACTCACAACGAGAGCAAAGTTCACGGCGTGAGACGAATAAGCAACACAGGTCCAACCAAGGTTGCGACAAAATTTTTCTTTGAATGCGAATAAACAAAACTTAGTTTGCAAAAAAGTAAATGGTACGAAACACACAAATAACGCACGTGGTTGAGTATTTTTAGGAAGTCATGTTGCTGCGGTGTTCCGGGAGTATTTTCTCAATTGGCTTTTTCAAGAGGACTTTTATGTTTCATAACTTAAGGGAACGGTAACTTTCCGTGGTCACTTTTTCCAGGCTTTGCAGTGATCCTTAGGTCCCACACATCCACTTGGTACTTGGGTACTGCGACGTTCTATACAGCAGGGGCTTACCGGTCCCTCCAACCTGTAGACTGGCAAACATGCTGGGAAGCAGTCTTTTCGTTGGCTGCGTCGTTGTTTCGTGGGTGAGGAAAGGCCATCTTGTCCATCCTTCTTTACAGTCTACCTCTGGGGCACTTAGATCCTGGACAATTGGAATTTGGTTACTCGCCCCGTCTGACTGTCGCACTTAGTGTGCAAGATGTTGCAAAATAGGTGCCTTGCATTCACTGAAGTTTCTGATCAATTAGCTATTGTACGTCTCCGCCTAATCCTCCGTCCTCCTTGTTTAGTCGCAGCTGGCAAACCCCATTGGGCTAAGCGGTTCCACAATAATTTTTTCGCTAAACCGTGTTTCGCAGAGAGCAATACTATCTGCTTCGGTAGCCTCTACTTGAAGGTTCCTCCACCCTTTGCCCACACCTCGGACATTACTGTAGCTTCTGCAGGCCCTCCTGCATTTCTGGGCAGATTTCTTCACTACAGCGTCTGCATTCGAGCGCTGAGCCTGAGTGCTGAGCTCATCTGTTAGCACTGAAGTTAGCGGTCGGATGGGAGATGATTCATGGAGTTGCATGAGGCTTTCCACGGGTGCTTCACTTCGAACAGTTCGGTTGCACGGCGCAGTGGTTTTCTGTGATGTAACCTCTTGACGGCCCGCTTTCTAATCGCACCTAGTAAGATGAACAATTGGTAGTCTTTGACACCCGGCGGAGCACTTGTTTTTGACTGTTTGATATGGGCATGATGTCCTTTGATCCGAGCCCATGAAGTTGCACCTACGCTGAGTAGCTTTGTCGCGTTTACTTCAAATGCGCTTGCCGGGGAGCAGATGGGTTTCTCGGCAGCTTCCGAGAAAAGATCCCTAAGTCAGGGGTTTTCAAAATCTACCGGAACGGAAGCTTGCGTAAGTTTGGTTTCTCCGTTTGTGATTAAAACTTTCGATGGGAGAAGCTACCAAGGCCAACAAACTGACCTTCCAAGTGACTGCGAGGTTATATCTGTCTCGGCTGAATGTCCCGCACAAATTTTCATGAATGCCCTTTTTTACCAGGTTCATTTGCCTACTCCTGGTTATCTCTGCATGTAACTCTAGCCATATGACCGCTCTTGTAAGGGTCAGTCCCCCGTCATTCAGTCTCTTGGCTTTATCCTGATGACAGGCGACAAAAGACCTGTGTCTTCAGGCAATCAGATGGTTCTTTAAGTAATTCCCGCCAAGGGGAAGCCCTTATGTTGCCCTTTGCTGTGTTTGCGCCTTTCCATCACATATGTGTCTCTTGCTCCCGTCTTCATCCATGAAATTTGGTAGCCGGCCGATGTATCTTCTTTTACCTGGCTTGATTTGATCTTTAGCTGAGCTACCCGAGTAGGCTTTCCAGAGACCAAAGTTCCCCAGTGACGTTCTGGTTCGTTCCCTTTAGATTCCTGAAGCCTCTATCCGGAATTCTTTTATTCGCGTCCTGAGCGGCGGCTTACTCCCCTGTATCGCAGTTCAGCCAGTCCCTAGTTTCGCCTTCTTGGCTCCCGCGCATGCACCCTCAGTGCTGCGTTTCCTCTGAGCCAAAGAGGCTGCCTGCTGTCCCCAACCGTCATGGCGAACTTTTTGAGTATCTTGAAGACTTCTGTCAAATCTCCTCTTCCTCCCTCTAGTAAGAATAGTTCCCGTCCCTACCTTCCTCGCTCACAGTTCAACTCTTTACAATGGCCGAACTACCTTGTAAAACAGCGCCGTACCTGCTCCAGAGTTTAGACGTCCGTCACCGTGTATAGACTCCAGGATTGGAAACGACACTCCGGACAGGGATTAAAAAAGCTTTGTACGGTGGCAGTAGGACTTCTGGTTTTCTGGGGCTCAATGTCTTTCACCTTTGGTGAAGGGCGGCCGTAGCTTTTGAGCCACTTGAAGCTCAGGTCCTCGACCAAAGCGCCCGAGAATCCGAACCGTTTTGTCGTGTATGGGTCGAATTTCTGGCTCTAATGTCGATAACTATCTCTTCTACTTCCTGGGTTACTTAACGCATCACCATATTTGAAGCCTTAGTGAGGGATAGATTTCCTAATTCTCTTCTCTCAGTTGCAACAGTCTAGTCCGTCAATAATGGAACTGGGCAATACTTTATCTACCTTGGTCGGCGGATTTGGAAGGTTTGCCCCCTATTCTGTTTGTGTCTACTCTGTAAGGTTCTAGAAACGCTGTGGTAAAACCCGGAATTCCGGTTTTTCAATCTTCCGTGACTGATGCAGTTGGTTTAGCATCACGCGCCACGTTTATTTCTCCCTTTGAAATTTGCCTGATACGCCTGGTCGCAGATAAGAACGCATTCCTGTGGTAAAGGCCGGCTCACTATCGCAACGGGTCCTTTGAATATTGAACGCGCTTTGCCCCCTTTCACTGTCGTGTTCTACTGGTAAATCGCTTTTCCGACTTCGAACTTGCATCAATTTTTGAAACCATTTCTTACCGTAGTATGGTTCTTTTTCGAATTCCCTACTTATTTTCTCCACCCGCAAACAGTTGCGGGCTTCTCCAAATGCAGTCGAATATGGTGTACGACATCTGTGTTAGAAGGTTCATGTACTCTCAGGAAAACGTGGTTCTGGGTGACGGGCTACTCTGAGATAATGCAAGGCTGGGAAAATGCCCGTCACGTCAACATTATCTTCAAGCTTTCGTTTTTTCTTGTGGAAATTTGATGGAATACCCCAATACGCCCTGTAAATAAGTCAAAATTATTGATGCAGTAGCCCTTTCGAGACGTTGACTGTAGAAATAAATTGTTGCTGATCTCGACAGTATTGATGGGTTTTAAATTTGTGAGGAGACCTCGCCGCTAATCCAAGAAACCAATGGGACGGCGTAATCGCCTTCATTCGTCGGAAGTGGCGATAGTAGTCTCATCCTTCGTTTCAGTCGAGTAAAGGGAAAGTCAGTTGCGGTAAGGCTCAGTGATTACCACTTCAACCGAGTCTTCTGTGGCACTCTGTCCCGGTTTATTCTTATGTTTCACCAAATACTTCCCCCGATAACTTTAGTTAGTTACGTGACATCCTTTCGAGTTATCTTATTACAGAGCTCCATCAGTCCCTGTGCGTACTAGCAACCTCCCGTAGATCAAGCTTATCATTTTTGAAGGCCTTGGATTGCAAGATTTGTACTTTCCCTGAAGCCCTTCGATGAAATTTTTTAATCATCGTTAGTTACCTATTCAAATAGTTCAGTTTTTGAAGATTCTCCTGTTAGCGATTTTGATCACTATGCTCTAATTCGAAATAATTTTTCAAAAGCAATCTTCCAACAAACTGCTTGCTCCCATCGCGCACTGTCTGCAACGAAGCTCACACTCAAGAGAGTCTTGATAGGCGTAGGGCTCTTCTTGGGTACACTGACTTTCCCACCTTTCTTTGCCGCGATACATCACACAGTGGAAACTCAACTAATTACACTTACTTCTGTTATGACTGGTGCTGCCCCAAAGGAGCCTATTACCCCCAAACAAGTAGGTTCTCTCGACTAGTTTGGAGTAGTTCCATTGGACTAAGGAAATGACGTACAATTATTGCTGGAATCTCGGGGTAAAAATGCTACCCACACTCTCTATGACCGAAATGTGGGGTCCATATAATCTGTATAGAAACACAACCGTGAGTGGGAGGAAATTCCGTGGGTTCCAAGAGGTTCTGAATGAGTTGTGCTATGCCGAGCCAAATCAGAGGCTTAAAGAAGCTTTGAATTACCTCTTCATCGTTAGGTGGGAGGAATTCTGACTTGCCCTCCCTACGTACAATCCCGTGTGCCAAGCTTCCTTACGCTTGGTTCTGACCCTGGAGTACTGCAGAAGACGCCACAAGTCTGGTGGCCTTGATTTGCCATCACCAGCTTTATTAAAAGCCTGCTCATTTGGACTCACATCCCCCTAACTGGTCTATCCAATCGCTTTATTAGTTCCGCGATGGTTCCCGACCGTTGAAGGACAGTACGCGTTGCTCCCTTACTCCTGAAATGATATAGCAAACATTGTCCGTTATCCGAAGCACCCGCTCTGCTGGAAGCACTTGATAATTTGCGCTTCCACTGCCTTCCTTACCAGGTTTGCCCATATAAACCGACACAGTTTTCTTGACTCCTCCATCAACCCTCCAAGCTGTTAGGCAGGTTGGCAATTCAATTGCTCCTACTGTTGATCGCGGTGGCTGTACTGTCAAGCTCAAGTTTCTTGACGTTGCGAATGCATTTGGCTCTGTTCATCGTGCTACTCGCCCGTGGCTGGTGATCGTAGTTTGAGCATCTTCATGATTATTTTACTAATTTTGCTCATTTTATTACTTCCGGCAACCCACTCTAGTCTCCTTTTCGAGTTGAATACGGCATTTCTGGGGCGTTATTCTGTTCCAGTTTATCCTCTGCTTTTATATCGGTTAGTGGTCCATTTCACCTGATCTCACTGGCTGCAAACGTGCCGATGACCTCCTACTTGCTGCCCCTGAAACGAAAATGAAAGTTCAAATTTTTCAAACTATCCTGAAAAAACTTGTATACTGGTTCACTTTATATTATTCTACGCCCCTCAATCTTCGAGTGTGTTGAAGTGCTCTTAAATCTCCAACGAGAAGAACCCCGCCAAGCCGTTTTTAATAAGGTCCCACGTCTCCCCATTCAAAACTAGCTACTGCCCAAAGCTTCCCTCGTCCGTTACTTGGGGTCTTCTCTCAGTCAGACCCTTCGCTGGATTAGTCACTTGGAAGCAGTTTTCGGTGAAATCAGAAAGCTTTCTCTTCTGGCAATCGGACCACTTAAAGTGGCTTACTCTACAATCCTGTATTTTGGTTAATAATCTCTCACGTCGTTTTGCTTCGGCTTTACTGTCCCCTTGTAATATTTTTGCTTTAAAAAGAGAACTTTTTCATCTCGTCCCGAAATCTGAAAAATTTTCTTCCTTGATGAACAAGTTACAGAGATATTCATGCTGGCTATATCGTCAGCAGGCATGTTGTCCCTCGCAGGATTGCACAAGCAGTTTACCATTCAATATAAATAATTGCCTTTACGCCATACTCTCCAAACGTATACCGCCAAATACATCGCGTGATGTGTGGGATGTGGTGAGCGGCATCAGACTTTTAATGTTTTTGTTGGAAATATACACAAATGATGAGTTACGGGAGGGATTTCCAATCGGCCTGGTACACAAGACGTCACGTGCATGAAGGCTGTGGCTCTGGGGTAGAGTGAGGCAATCACCCAGGCGGAAATACGGTCGCGGATACGAATCTAGCCCGCATTCACATTGTCGAAACTGTATTCACGGATGTCATATTCCACTCTTCCACTCTAACATTCCGAAACATATAAGCTCTGGATTTGGTCCGCAATTACTGTTTCACGTAATAGTTTACGGCTACGGCCAATTGAGAGCCCGCGATTCCGTCGACAGTATGCACACAGCCTGGGCACGCAACACTGCGCAGCGTATTTCGTGGATAAACCCCCAAAGAGGAGAGGGACATGTGGAACATCATTGCACATATTTGAAAGAGGCAAAACGCACCAAGAGCGTTCATTGAGTCATCACGCGGCAGAACAAATCGTTAGCTGCCGAAGAACATCATAAGGTACAATCTGAATGTTTGATAAACAGTAAAAGTAACTGCCAGGTATAATCAAATTACGCCTGCGATTTTTGGCCTTCTAGGGGATGGACGTGGCGCAAGTTATTCAATCCATTAGACAGACTATTACAACTGTTCAACACCCGGACGCCAATGAATTTCGATCCGGTAATCAATAGCCCAAGCATTCGTAATCTTCCTCTTGCGGTCCCATTTTCGGGGGTCTGGCGTCGTCTGGAAAAAATTATCCGGCCTAATACCAGAAACACCTTCCCTTAACTCAAAGGGCTCTGCGAGATCGTATCATAGTCTTCACTTCCATAAAGATAAAAGCCTTAGATCCTAGGCCATCTGCTAACATGTCTTGCCCCTCTTCCCTTCGACCACTGGCATTGCGAAACGTTGAACATTGTTCAAGCAGGCGACACTTTTTGTAAATCAATGCCAGAGACTGCTCGTGATTCTCAAAAATGGGCCATACTATAGCCCTATAGGTTCGTAATAACAGCTCCGGTGTCCTGAACGACGGTGCTGACCTCAGTCTAACGAACTATCATCAGCCTTCCGCGCACCATCATTGCACCGGTCTTGTCGTTTGAAGCCACATGTTACAACGACCTCAAAGTTTTCAGCCTTTTCAACCCTTTCCAGGGCGTAAAGACGCTGGATGTGGACGGTGGCTATGATGTTCTTTGCCGGTAAAAACAAATGGCTTTTCTTGGCTTTGGAAGTTAAGTCCCACTTATGCACCCAGTCCACGATGGTTCCTATGACTGTGTATGGATCGCCCATCCACTGAGCTCCCAAAACTTTCGCGTCATCCGTGAAATGAAACTACGCGATTGTAGGATGTATGCCAGGTCGTTGATGAAAATTAAAAGTGGTGTCGATCCTGGGATGGACACCTGAGGAAGGCTGCCGGCAACATTCACCTAATTGCAGCACCCGTCTCTTGCTGTGGAATAATGTCCTACTGGAAAGAAAACCCTTCAGTCACCCATGCTCCAACGCTTCCTTGCCAAGCGATAATATGTTTCTCGGTGACAGCGGATGATCAACGGGGTCAAATTTTTCTGTGAAATGAGGTGGGCATACCCTGACTTGCTTGCTTTCATCCACTTCATTCCAGAAGCACAAGGGGTTGATTAAACAATATCCGTTTGCTTTAGAACTCGTGCTAGGCCGGGTTTGATCTGGCGTACTCGAATAAATGCGAAAGATGTTAGCAAGGGCCATCTTTTCGAGGACTTTGGATGTGAGGCTAGTTGGTATACCTGGCCCATAATTAACCGTGGCTGACCTCTATCCTTTCCCGTGCAAAGCCAACTGCCGGGTTGCGCGAGCAATGAAGTGACATTTTGAGTTCTAATTTGAACTCAGGCAGCCGATGTAATATCAAAGCTGATGTCCAAAATCAGCTTGATGATTTCTGGGTGGATTCCATCAGGACTAGGGTGCTCAGAAACTTCTAATTTATTCAGATAAATGCGCACAATTTCCCTTGATGGACTTAATTCTTTCAAATTCAGCAGGTGATAAATCGGCGTCAAACCGATGAGTTCCCCGCTGTCTCCCATGTGTTCTACAAACAAGTCATTCAGAGCGTCTAATTAGGCCTGTTCGTCGGTGACAGTGGTGTAACTGTGTAATTCACCGAGCCATCCCATTGCATTATAGGAGAGGGCACTATAGCAGACAAGCCAGCCTCCGGTAACTTCATCCTCTGGCTATAACAATTACATGTATGTGATGGGAAATTATGCTTTCGGAAGAAAAGGAAAAGTGTTTGCAGTATCAAATAAGGATTGATTGAACTGGCTGTCAAAGAGCTAAATAGTCATCTTGCGCTTTGAGGTCAGTCTTACGGAAATGAGAACAACGATCAAATGTCTTCACTGCTGCTTGGAACAAACGAATTTCAGGAGACCTATTGGAAACCAGTGAGGCGTGTTCGAATGATACCAGATTCAGGTACTCTAAAACGCCGAGCGAGAAACTGAATAGATATTCTAAGAATGAAAGCCCATCAATTTGGAGGACACAGCGCACAGCAAAGACTTGTTATCGGTGGCCTAGACGAACATCAACGCATCCGACATGAGCTTTTTGCTGATGATATGATCACAAAACGGATGGATAGGAAGACAATCAAGCTACAGGACACCACAAACGAGTCAAAACCACGGACTAACCTCCCAACGAATCCGGAGCGGCATGTATACCACCTTTCTGGTGTGTTTAGGGATGCATCACTTCTGGAAGCGTTTCCACTAGGTTTGGGTTTCTTTTGTCCAACGCTGAGGAATGAGCAATTAGATGTAGAAGTGCAGTTTGAAAAGTTATGCCCTCAGATTCGTTTATTAACAGCGACATCACGAGAGGCGATTCAAGATTTACAATACTCACTTGTTGACTGTTCTCATCAATATCGTTGAGCTCGGAAGAATTTTAGAACCATTGTCAGTAACCGATACGGGGAAGTGTTAAGAGTTCTAAGAGGGGGTTAAAGACGTTGTTATTGACAGGACCTAACGAAAGCTTCGCAGTTATGCTAATGAATCTCTCAGACTTCACTGATAGAGTGAATATCATTCTAAGTAACTCGACGAAATTTACAGGATCCAAAGGAGAGAATGACAGAACCAAGACAGTGAAAGAACAACTTACTGCCGCTCTGGGTCTAATTAAAAATCAGAATTGTATTTAGAATGGCACTTGTGAACAGTTACGACCTACGGGCACTAGTATTCCACGTCAGTACGGCTTACCGAAGATACATCAATCGGAGTACATTAAGACCGATATTTGATGTAAGCACTTCTCCCTATCATACTACTGCCCTTCGGCCCGTCAATATACTGGGTCGAGTGCGCTGAAGCATTTCTCGGCACAGCCTTGATGATACACTTCACTTCGTAGAACTAACGAAAGAGCGATGTACGACAGGACTCAAGAGGGCATCTATGGATGTTACGTCACCATTTGTGAGCGTCTCACTTCCAAAAATTATTATATATTTGTGTAATTATATAGTCAAAGACAAAAAAGGCGTCGGTGATCCTGTGGCCAATCTTGAAAAAATACTACTACGATGAGACCTAAATGTCCAGTCGGGCTTCAACACTAAGCCTTACCGACAAACTGATGGGGTCGCTATGGACTCGTATCTGGGACCTGGCGCCGGGACAAGGGTGAGCACGAACGTCCTGACCCCAGGTGAATCATCGCCCTTGCACTCTTGCGGGTTGAGACCTGCTACGATCCATAATTAAACCCGCCTGAGTGCATAGATTTTTCCAGCTTTTTAGGTGTCCAACTCATAAATGGGGTACTCAAAGACACAGAAAGACTGCCCACTTACTGCGGGTATGTGGACGGCATTTTCATTATGATTGACAATTATGTTCACTTGGATGAGCTAGTGGAAAGTTTTAACCAGGCTCGCTGTGTGCTCAGTTTCACATTCGAAGTGGAATTAGGGGGTAACTTTCATTTTTTGGATGCAAACCTTACGAAAAGCGAGGTCTAGACGCTCGTCCTGTGCATCTATCGTAGGCCAACATTGACAGACCAGTACATACATTTTGCCAGCTTTGTGCCTCTAAGACGCAAACATAGCCTAGTCCGGTCCCTAGCGTCTCGCAAACGAGAGATCAGCTCCGCGGAAACAGCGAGTGAGGAATTACATCGCATAAGACAAACGTCACTAAACAACCAATACCCAGAATTTTTCATTCAAAAGATTACTTCGGAACTACCCAAGCTACCATTGATAGTGACCATCAAGAGGAAAAAATTGAGCATGCAACTTCTCTTCGAGGAAGGTGTTAAATGCGGACTGCTAGTTCGGCGGCCATGGGGTGCAATCAAACGTACGTTTCCCACAGCTATTCTACGCGCTCACTTTGCTAGCCGGTCAAAAGTTTCTCTAAATCTCCAAGACAAAATGCCCGTCCTTTCCTGTTCCATGATAACCTATTTATTTGTTTGCCCATGTTCGGCGAGCTACGTAGGCAAAACCACACGGCAACTGTCCCAAAGACTCATGGAACACAAACCAACCTGGCTGCGGACAGGAACTAGAAGAATGGTGACTAGTGCTGTCGTGGAGCTCCATGCCGACACAGGGCACTGGGTGGACAAAGAGGCCTCCAAAATAATTTACAAGGTGCCTGTGGATTTTTTGAGGATCCTTCGTCAAATCACTTTGGGGACAGCAGGGGCAGTGGTAATGAGGCTGTTAAATCCATCGCTTTGTTCACACAAGCAATTTGCTAAACCACTGCACCTACCCTTGCAGCGATCGGAAAATAGGAGACAAAAACAAGGTGACCTCGACCGTGAACTTTCAGTCGCGACAGGAAGCAGCCAACCCACCCTGGTTGTACTTTTCGCACCAAATTTTCCTAGCCACGAACAACCAACTTCAATCTCTGTTCCCAGCATTACTGCAACTACGATATTGATTGACCAATCTTGATTTGATACCGTGAACCTTCGCTCTTTTCTTCCGAAAATATTCTTTCCTAACACATATAAGTAACTGTATCGGCCAAAGGATGAAGTTACCAAGAGCCAGCTTGTCCGCTATAATGCCACTTTCCTTAATGGTGCCATCCTCGGCTGATAGCTGGCCTGGCCCAAGTTTTCTCTACCTTCTCATTTGTACGTACCCATAAAACTTCCTCGGTTGCTTACCTGTGTACTTGGTCAACTTAAGCTCAGTCTACCACCCAGATGTTCGCAGGAAGCTCCTGACCCCATTTCCGGGCTTTATATGGTGAGTTAAATCCAACTGGCTGCCGTAAAAACACCGTGGACATCACTTGTTAAGCCGCAGTTAACCTCTTGTCGTCACTCACAAAGTCAGATTTACGAATCAGAAGAATCAAAAGCGACAACAGTCATGAGCACTGTGACTGAAGAACCAGCAAATTCGATGTTTCAGGTATTACTTAGTTCAAAACGAAAGAGTTTACAGTGTTCACCATTAAGAATCAGGCATTCTGTTTATCATCCTTGTAAAGCCTGGAAAATCGACCAGATCCAGGAATGGACAGAAGTGCAAGCTTTCAATACCTACTTTCAAAAATCTTCATCCCACTCCCGCTCCTTTTGCACCTGGAGCTTTTTAATGAATCCAGCTATTGTTTTCACACTTGATGGCCCGAGCTGTTGCAGCCTCTCACGGCACTGTTTAGTCAGTTCAATGTGGATGCTAAATTTTCCGTAGTTACCACGAACTAGTTGAACAGGCCGGTCGAATATTAGAATGCTTTGCATCCAGTCATTCGTGTTCACGGCCACTTGGCACAAGAAGCCCTTCATCAAACCCCCGGAAAAGGAACCACCTACTTCAGCCACGAAATCAGTTTCTTCCACCCCAGTCGTCGAGGCGCTGCTTCCAATTATTCAGGTTCCCCAACTACTCAGCCGCATATCAAAATTTCACTAGACGACCCCAGATAACGAGTACGCATATTATGCAGCCAGATGAGCGCTATGCACAAGACTATGGCCCACCAACGACATTCGTTCAAATCCTCCACGCTTAAGCCTCGTTGCACGTCTCGCGCATGCCGCTCTCATGTATTTTGCGTAAATTGTAGAACAATCGGCCTAGAAGCCCGTGAGTTTAACGAGCTGTTTTATGACAAAGCACTACGTCAAACGACCAGACCAGCCCGCAACGGCGACGGCTGTGTCTTGTTGTCAACGGTCGAATGGTCTATTCTATACCGTGGACCGGCTAAGGGACTTTAGCACACCACCGACACCAGCGCTGAAATCAGTGTCATTTCACGGCTTAAACGTTAATGAATATAGCACCCTCAATTGAAGTACCGAACTGAGAACGGCACATTAATATCAAGTTTTGATTAGCAGTAGTTCACACCTGACCTGGGCGTCCAGAGAAATGTGGAATGGAACTTCTTCCGGGATAATGTACGCATCCCATATTCGGTGCAAGTTTCCCGTAATATACTGGTTTGTTGATTGAACCGAAACACAGCAATTTCGAGGACTCTGTGATAGACTTGTTCACTATAGGCAAGGGGCGCAATCGCTTGGATTTTGAATAATAATTCCCAACTTATTCTGCACTGACTTCCCAAAGGATTTTTAGAGCCTCACTAAACCTTGCCAGTTCACAGATCAGGTTCCTCATTCATTGCATTGTCACTGAACCTCAGCCCATGCATTTCTATCCTTTTCGTTTTCATCACAAAAGTGGAACAAACACGCTCTGAACTCGAACATATGGTAAGACCGGGGATAAACTGACCCTTGTCCAACCCATGATCATCGTCCCCGCATACGGCTTTGAATTCATCGAGCCATCGTAGACACTGCAGAGTCTATCGTGCTCTGAAAGATATTACCGTTCTCGACCGGTACCCCATCCCACATACGCGATTCAGTACGCAACCTCCATAGTGAGACCACATTTTCTCACATTCATCTCGTAAGAGCTCGCAGTCACCCCCCTGTGGCGGAAGAGGAAACTCCAAAAACCACCAAAGTCACTTCCTCCGAACCTCTGGAGCTAGCTTGCAAGCCTTTCGAATTTCTTAAGGCTACGCGCAATCTTTAATTCTTTACTGGCGAAGTCTCACATGACCATGCATTTTCTTTGGTTGTTTAAACGACATTCCAGCTGCAAGCTTACCAGAGGAGCACGTCGTACATCTCTGGTAACTGCACACACGTTTTCAGAAGTGTGAAGTCCAAGTCGATCACGAAAAACGTTCTCGGAATTACTTCTCTGGAAATTCTTGATCGATATGTCGATGAAAATGCCACCACTCCCGGTGCAGGCAAAGTTCACATTATTCTTCCCTTTCCCACTCCGGAGACCATCACACGACTACGTCGTTCCTTGGACGTGTTAACTGCCGTCACTGTTTGATCCACTGTTAAGCTTCTATTTTCCCACATGTAACCAACCTTCTCAAACCCGAATCCGATGTTGTTTAGTTTACTCTCAAAGTAGAGTTAGCTCTCAACAACTCCAACGGTGCACATTTGATGCCGTTGCAATGCACCATATCGGTAACGACCAGGTCGTTGAGATGATTATCAACAAAGAAGCGTCCATCAGGGCGGCTGATGCAGTTCTACACTGAGAAGCACTTGGCGGACCTCAACCTCTGTCATTTTTCTCCCAGAAAGTGCAACCAGCGCAGGGGCAGTCGGAATTTCCTCTGGAGCACTCCTTGCCATCTGGTTGGTATTCAAAACCTTAGTCATTTTTTGAAAGAAGGATAATTTTGGATGTGTATGGATTACAAACTTTTGACCGCTGCGTCAGATGACAGGCTCAATCGACACGCCCATAGGAGCGCAGCACATAAACGTCTCTTCTCACCTAGCCAAGAAAATCAGATATATCAAGGAATCTTCAAATCAAGTATCCCACTCTCCTTCCCAACCTAGTCCCTCTCACTGTCTAACTCCAAGGTGCTCAAACATGGAACAAGCTGAAAATGACGACCAGGAAATAATCCATTGTCCTTTATCGTCAACATCAGCGCGACAGGGACTTCCTCTCCCGGTTGAATATGGCTTTGCATACATCCCACAATCACTTGCAAGCAGCTTGTAGGATTGATGATAATCTGCTTAAGCAGCTGTCTCTTGGTCCATACCTTTCACGCATAGACCTCACACCGTACAATCAGCCCCGCAGGCGAATGCACTGGACTCGAGTTTTGCCGTTGGTAAATCTTATCATTGTTGCTCAGCCTCCACCGCACCTAGGGTTTGGACACGGGCCAATTCACATCAAAGGTTTGAGCGCAACCACTGCGCCAGCTGCTCCTCTTCCAGCCGATTCGAATCATCTGAATTTAAGCTTCTCCAGAAGTTGTCCTCTATGGCTGCCAGAAATGCCAAACAGCTTCAAACGGAGGCCGAGTCATAATCTACGTTAACTCTAGCCGAAAGCCTTCCGCCAACTCAGGTCTTCTATGGAGCGGGGTGGTGCAGTAGTGACACACGGGCCTTTGGGGTGAAAAGGCCGAGTTTGCATTCTGGGTGCGGCGGAGAACAGGCGGCACTCGTGGGCTTCAACAACAGCGAAACTCGAGTCCGGTGCTTCTGAGTGCAGGGTTGGTTGGGTTATGTGAAATTTTTCCCCAAAAGTTGGGGCCCAAATGAGAGATAGCCAAACAACCATGGTTTTATAGTGCGTGACTTTTATACCGAAATTTTCTGACCCATTTTTCCCCTGTGTTACGCCTTATGTTCTTTCACCACAACCTTTTAAAGCCCCCATCGTTTGCATTACCCTGAAACTCCGTGCCGATCGTTAAGTATGGCCCTGTGAGAACAAAGATGTTCGAGCTTGTCTCAAACCTCCTTTCCCTACCTTATGGGGCTGCTTGGTTCCTAATTCTGTGGAGTCTGTCTGGCATTATACGCTGCTGAATAAGATGCACTCTATATCTTCTTTTTCACAGCTGACCACAGTGTCTCCTTGACACCTGAAACTGAACACATTGCTCTGACTACCGTTTATTATCCCTTTTCGCCCGTGTTACAAATAACTATAATTTTGGACACTACTGCAGTGTGAGCCCACATTCGAGGTCGGCTCTCATGGACTTCTTACTGATTGCTTTTCTGGTACGGCGTGATTGCTATAGCTTCAAGGGTTTGACGTCTGTTCTCTGTAGGGGGGCTTGGCCTCGGTTAGATTATCGACTTCGGAGGATTTACTGATTTGGCGGGCTTCGTAGAGGATCTGCTTGACGAGGCACAACTAGCGATGAATACACCGTATTAAGAGTAGCTCATACACAGACCCTCCAGAATAAACACTGACAAACGGCTGTACAACAATACTGAAGCCGTCAACTGTCGCAGAATTACCGAGTGAAGTCGACCAAAAGCAGTGTTCGGAGTAGTGTTGAAGCTCGCTGCGAAAGTAAAACACTGTGAAAACTCTTTTCTTGTTGAATTCATGGAAAATACTTTCGTATCATGAACCGTTTGGCAGCTCAGAGGTGAATCGGTTCTTCATGCTTTAAGTCCTTCCGTTGCTGATTAATGGAAATTTAGTCGTGAGCAAGTTATGACTCATAATCTGCAAGGTATTGTTTGTTTTGCTGCGTACCCTTAGTTTGTCCTCCTGAGTCCGAGAAGCCACTGATGAGAGGCGAACCTTCAGTATCCGAAGAGGAGGTTGAGATCCGCAGAATGAAGTTAAGATTTGAGAAAAGGCTGGAAGGCATTGGAGATTTTGGCATTTCTACGGACTTGCAGTAAATGGCAAACCCAGGGTCTCAAAAATGGAGGCAGATACTAAATTAAACCTGAAGCATACGTTAAAACTCAGACAGTAGCCTAATTCTCCCACAAAAAATATGACGGCCGAGCTGTAAATCAGTTTGGGGCCGGCCACCCTTGACGTGGTGTCAAGAAGGATGGAAGTGAAGTTCCCAAATGTTCTTCGCCCTAAAACTGAGGTGGTACGCTGAGTTCTGGAGTTGTTATGGCAAATACGTGAGTAAGCAATGGGCAAAATGGAGGTGCTGACCAGGCCACTGAAAATAGTGTTGTGGCACTAAGACACTTGACCGGAATACTGTCTTCATCGTCGCACCCCCAAACCGCTGTTCCCCATTCGATCAACTGAAGCCACCTTGGCCCATTTCTTCTTGATACTCTAATCGTCTCCCTTATTTTGCTCACCTTTGTACAAGCTACCAATCACGACCTGAAAGCGAGCCTTACTGCTTCAACTCGCTCTGGTCTCTTTCCGTGACCTGACGTCGGTAGCAAACGAGAACACTGAAACGAAATATCAAACGTCGGCCGCTGATCGCATAACCACCAGAAATCTCGGACGGCGCCCCTCTCCTCGACATGAAACGCAGTAGTGTCACAATGAGTGAATCCGTGTTTATATAACAAGAAACTTCAATATGTACCGCATGCATTCGAAAGCAGGTGAGGATGCATCCATATCGCTTCTCTATGCTGTGCCCATGTTCAACTGAAAAATGGACAAAAATAATCTATTCCGACGTACCTGAGGGTAAACCAACCTTGTTGGACTCTAATGGATGGCAGGGGAGCCATCATCTCTTTGTCTGCGACTGCCAAGTGCTTCCGGAATTTCCGACATCCTCCAAATACACGCTTGGCGACAGCTCCCCGCTGTACTGCCCAAAACCTTTTGCAAAGTCCCGTGAGTATTTGAGATAGTCCTGCGTGTCCTTCCATTGTGTGATACCACCGGATCATCGAGTCCGTAACCGGGTGTGCCTTGGGTATTATCACCGAATGTGTCGCGCCTTTGGGCTGATTGGAGTAGTTCATTCGTCTGCCAACAAAAACCAGTCCATTTGATAGAAGTTGATCAAGTTTCAAAAGCGCCTTATTCACCGGAGATCTGTTAGGGCACAGGTTAACATTCCTGTCTCGTAGTTCTTTTAACCCTTTGCCATAGGCATTACCTTGCACAACCAGAATAGCAATTTTCTCCATTTAAGCAATATGGCACAGTGTCAACGGCCCATTTTTCAGCCCTAGATCTGTGCGGCCGCCTCTCATGACTGCTATATGTGTTTTAAAACGAGTTAGCCAAGCTGCCGTTCTCATTAAGTGAAACCAACAGGAGTACCTTGCCGTAAGTGCGTCCCTGCACGTATCCTGCAACATTGTGAGAGCAGTGCACGGAGGCTGTTTCAACTCCTCGTTCTACGGCTTTGTAGTAACATTAAGACTGGTCGGTCATAAGGCTTCGTCGTTCATTAGCAAATTAGGGCCCTCAGATCAGCAGTTAATATCATTCAGTGTTGTTGTTCCCCTTGTTACCAAGTCTGCAGGATCAGCTTCCGATATGACAGGACGCCACTCCCAGGGTCCAGACCACTGGTGGATTTCAGCGAAACGATTCGCAACGTAGGTACTAAATCTCGTCTAATATTGTTGACGTAGTGCAGAACAATAGCAGAGTCCGTTCAGCAGTAAGTCTTATCAAATTTGATTCGAGTTTCTTCTACAAGATTCCGAGGGACTCTAACGGCCAGTCTTGTCGTGACTAACTCCAGTCGAGGAATCGTTACGGTCTTCAGTGGAGCTGCCTTTGGTTTGGAGAACAGTGGGGTAAAGAAGGGGGCTATGTCCTTTGAAATCATTCTGGAATACGGCGCCACTCCATAGCCAACTTCACAAGCGGCACAAAACACACGAAGCAGGGCACCTTCGTTCAGTGAGCCACCTCTAAGAACACAAAGCTGAATTTTGGATGTGCAAAGTTGTTCCACACTCCTTAGCCACTCATTCCAGCAGAGTGGGTAATTTTCTTTAACCGGGTCGTCCAAACCAAGCTGTAAGTAACACAGGGATTGCAGCAACACCTCGCCTGGTAGAATGAAGGGCGAAACTAACCCCAGTGGGTCGAACATCGACGACGCTATAGGCACCAATCCACGCCTTATTCCAGGTTTTACGCGTAGATGAAAACTGAAACGTGTCTTCAGTAGACTTTCGCCCCAGTCTCAACGTCCTCTCCGTCCCTAGCGAGCAGTCATCGATTTATAATGTGCGATGGGCCAGCTCAGGTTTCGGCAAAATATGCGGCACCTCCTTGCGAGTACGCACCCACCTACAAGGTCAAAAGCCACCAAGTGACAGTAAAATACTCATCTGAATAGCAGAACTCGCGTTTTCCAGCGTAGTCAAGGACACAAGAGGGTCGCTTACACAGAAATTATCGTACTCGGCCCTGGGGACGTAATTCCCTTGCTATCCTCCCCAATCGTCTGCCGTGCGGCGTGACGCGAAATTCGCACAGAATGGGGAGGAAGTGGCTCAGAACTGATCAGCACTCATTTGGTATTCGACCAGATTACCACCTAGTTGACCATTTTCCAACCAAAGGAGCCTCTGTTCTCCTCCGTCTCTTGTCGACTCTCGGACCTGAATGGACAGTCCTTCAATGTCCGCAGCTAATGCAACCGGTTCCTTTGGAAAATTAAGGAACACTCCAATTAGGATTGCTTTCGTTTCTGGTCCCTGCTGCAAGTGATCATTCATTGAAAGTCTCCAGATGCAGCCTCGCAGTCAAACACCACCCTCAACTTGATAGGGTTCTCAGGGTTTAGTGCTGAGTGAGGTGATAAGTACCACTTAGGTTCAAATTTTTTTTTTATCGGCATATCGGGCATTGACTAGGTGTGGCCCTTGCACACATATACCTCTGTTATTGTGGAGTATTTACCAAAGAATCTAGGGTCAAGCGTAATGGTTTTCCTCAAGCCATTCAGCTTCTCTTTGGCCGACACATAATTATTTGGAAGTATCGCCACAGGATTCCTCCGCAGAAGTGCAACTTCTTAGGGTCACTCCAACAGATGTATGGCACTGGCAGCCATACCAACAGCCTGTTTGCCTCCTAACGCAAAAGAGTCTTCGATGCATCCCCAGCACAGAAGTCCGCGTTGTGTAGCCGATCGATCTGTTTCGCTAATGTTTCGCTTTTAGTCTCATCCTAAAATCGTCTGCATCGCTTGAGGTTGTTTTCTTTTACGCCGTCTTTGTTGTAGTACCAGGTGTGCTTCTGGAACGTCAGCATCCATCAGGATTTGTACTCTCAAACCTTCCAGATTCTGTCTTTTGACAAGATATAGGTGAGGCCGGAATAGAAATTCCGCGTCTGGGCAGTCGTGTGCTGCTTGAATTGGTAGCCTATCAATACTGAAGGTCCTTACATGCTCACAAAATCAACTCCCAACAATGAGTTCAGTCAAGGCTCTGCTATTCCCGAAGTCCGAGTGGTAGTCCTACCCTAGGCCAAAATCAGAAAAGAGGTAGGGGATGCCTTCAGGCTCACCAGCTCAATGAGGTCGTTTTGTAATAAAGTCACATCGGACCCTGTCCAGCGGAGCGTAGGTCTCCACGGACCCCCCCCCTGTCCGTCAACTCGTACGGGTAGCACACTCAAACTGACTCGACATTCTGTTCTAAAAGCTGTCGTACTATTACTGGGACACTGGCCAGGTTCTTCCGCATCGTCCGTACTTAGCTTATCCAGCTGCAGCCCTTGTGTTAAAATATGCATAACCCGGTCGGCAAGTTGCTTCTGTGCGCCACGCTGTGCGGTGGGCTGCCGTTTCAGACAGCCTGATGCTTAACATGGTTTGGAAACTGGGCGGTTGCTAGACGGATGTCCACATATGAGGCGCGAAAACAAGCCTAGAATAACCGGGTATACCACGAGACAAGAAAGGCTAACATTCTCGAAGTGCTAGTATTCCATTACATACCAAGTGCCTATCAGCTGCGGTCAACCATGAGCTACCCTGTTTGGCGTGAACAGTGTCGCGTCTGGGTGCGGTTTTTGTACACAATTCCTTCAATCCGATGATCGCACATGCCCTTGAGCCATGCTATCGGCAGCCGGTTTACCAAGCCTAGTTCAAGCACTGCGTGCCTCACGGGACATTAAGCACTGCGGGTCTTGGAACTTGGATTCATCCCCTATCCCCAAGATATCATCAACGGTCCCAGTCCACCAATCCTGGGGAAGCACTGGTAGCACTCAAGTAATCCGTCCCATAGTCTGTAGTGAGTTCAGGTTTGTCATGCAATTCTTCTGTGTGGGTGCAACTTCAAAGTTGGGCATTTTCAATGTCAACTTGGTCAAGACATCTGAACCTTCAACGAAAGGCTTCAAACCTTGCAGTGGGCCGTCAGTCAGTGGACAAGCCACTACCTGATCTTGTCCATATAAATCCTTTAGGCTTTCTTTAGCCCTATCGTGTGCCAATCTGGGGGGGGGGGGGAACATAACACATTATTCCACTCTTGACTTCATCGCTGGTGGCTAGGTTTTCTTCGTCCTCAGCTAGCGCCAAAAGTAGTCTCGCCATTTCAGTCCCATCCCTCACCTCGGGCAACATACGTTGCTTTTCCAACTCTAACGGTTCGGCATCCTGCTTCTGCTTCAACTGAGCTAACAGAGGATCAGCTCTATTTCTATAGGAATTCAAACTAACCCTAAAACCACCTCATAAACTAGGGCCTGAGCAAGAAACTTGACCAACACCCACGGGCAAATGAGTACGACAAACCTGCGGGGTATAGTCCCTTGATAAGGATCGGTTTGCCGAATTACTGCGTAGTTTCACTTCTCAGAGGTTGTTATGGGTATTGAGTACTGTAAAATCCGGCCAATGGAACGTTCGACCGACGGGTGGCAACCAATTTTGACACAATTCAAAACCAAGTCGATTCCGAATAACTACGGTACTATATACAACAAATTTTACAGTAAGTAAACCTCAGCAGTGTTCCTTCTAGGCTCCTACGCCCCAAGACGAACAACAAATCAAAGACTTACGCTGAATTACAGCAAAAGTTCGGAAGCAGAGGATGAGATTACTGAATACAGTCACAAAAATGTTCCAGCTGGGCGACCGACTCTCGAGGCAACGATGAGGGTCCGATTTGTGACAAAGATATGGAGCAATACAACAAATAATCGGAATTCCGGTGAAGATAGTTCATATAAATGAAATAATGTTGTTTTTATTATGGATGTTGATGAATGGAACAGTGTTTCCTGATTCCTTTACCACCATTGTTTACTTCAGAACATTCAAGGCGGATCCAACCACACACCCATCCCACCTGAAAGGATATGTCACGAAGGCCAACAACCCTCGAAAAAAATAATATAGATGTCACTTGCTAGACTTTTTCTGAGGCGTAATGGACAAATTATGATCTTAAGATTGACGCAACCACAGAAAGTATAATCCCGAGTATCATCCCGAAGGATTTGCTTATATAGCGCAGGATAAAACCTCCACATTTCGGAGAGAACCGGGTGATCCAGAGAGCTCATTTGTACAAGAAACTGGGCAGGGATATCGTCTCCAAGCCCTGGATACCAAAGTGAGTTAAAGTTACACGCAGAAAGACTTGCCGGTGCAACGCAGTTGGCGATGAAAGAAACAGGAAATATGACGCAGTGATGGAAGCTAAGACGATGGACCGACGAGATAACTGTCTGGTCATACAATTGCGCTCCAGCCTTAAAACGTTCTATGCCATCAGAATTTCAATGTGTTTGTTTGTATAAGCTAATGTATGCATGTTTTCTGAAAGTTATTCTTTTTACTAATGTATTGGGTTGGTTAACGTTAGACAGCGGTTCATTTTGAAACTGACAGTCTGTTTCAATAATTTCTCCGAAGCTGGCTAAAATTAGTTCACTTTACTCAGAGGCTGATTCGGTGTCAAAAGCTGTACCCTTCAGCCATAATTCGGCGCGAAAGATCCGCTGGCTCGGACGTGTTGTTCTCGAGTATCTTTTCTCAACGTCCTTGTTACCTGCGAGTTGTCACGTTTCTCTATACTATTGACAGTCAAGGTCTTGCTCCCAATAATTGTACCAGAATGGAGAAAAGGCGCTCTCACATTGAGTATTCGCCTGATGCTTGTGATAAAAGTAAAAAGTAAGTTGGGCTCCACGTGATACTGAGTGGCCATTGTCGCTGCTCTCGAATGTCGTGCTGTCCCTTAATTCATCCTCTTTAATTCGGTTTCTTTGTTTCTAGGTCTCTTTTGAATGATTCTAGTGGTTCTCATGGTCACGATCACTTGGAACAGGAAAAACGTGTGAGAAGGGAAATAGCTAATAGTAATGAACGCCGACGAATGCAGAGCATAAACGCTGGCTTCGATTCGCTTCGCATATTACTTCCGCCCATGCAGGATGGTGAAAAGATGAGCAAAGTTGGTGTTTTTCTTCATCTAGTATTTTCTGTCCAGGCCACAATATTGCAGTTAACTGCAGAATACATAAATAACCTCGTGCATCGAGTGAATCTCCTAGAGCATGAAATTGCTGCCTACCGTCAATCTTCCGGAATTCAGCCAAGCACCGTTATTCCCGAATTTTCACTCAACCTACCTCCACCCCGCAAGAGGAGACTCGAAGAGCAAAGTGAGTGTTAACGTCTTCATTTCGTTTGCACTGTGCTCGACGATAAACAGATGGTTCTTTCGAGTTTATTCTCGTTAGGTCAGGTGTTTTGATATTGCTGTTTAGCGTCAATCGCAAGCGCAAATGGCATCTGATGAAACAGCTGCTGTTTGTGGTACATAAACCCTTGGGACGGTGCTCCATTTTTGAATCGCGTGTGGGCCCTTGATGTTTTATGTTGGTAGTTGTGGTCTCTAGATGTTCAGGACCGAAGCGGTGACTCCGCGTTTAGGTTCGCCTGTTTTATGATGTGAACAAGGCAATGAGATAATAAATGATTTTTTCCGACCAGTTGTCCGTGTGATCTCTGAGTGGAAAGCCCAACATGTGCCCATAGGTTTTCATATCTACGCTGGATGCGGAGTGTTGTTCTGCCAGGCTAATGCCCGTGCGGTTGGTGATAAATCAGTAGATTAGCTGCCCGGAGTCAGTGTTATGATTACTCACTCAGTTTTTTCCGTTCGCCACAATTTTTCCGTTTCTCTAGATCATATTACTCAGTTCGGGTTGTCCGTTTGTTCAAGTAGCAGTTGGTAGACGAATAGGTGTAGTCACGTGGAACGTACCCCTCCTTACTTAGACCTACAATTCAATTGAACGGCAGCGGCGGTCGAATCTTAGTTGCACCAAGTGACTTAATTCGGATTAGCCCCATTGTTCAGAGACACTTCAAGTTGATGGTTACAGCTGATCCGGTGTACTGGTACTGCCTCTAAGCCGTGACATTTTGTGAAGTTGGACTTTTCTGTGGAGTCTCGGGCCGATATGTGATGACAAACAGGATGTGGATTACTGATAGGGCAACTGCTCCGCAGCGAAGCGACTGATTGCAGTTTAAAGGTTAGCTATGGAAGTTGGCTAGGTCGTGATTTAAAGTGCTCCACCCAGCGCATGACATGTTGCTGCTGATTGTGAATTGGCGAACCGTCAGCTTTGCATATCGTTTTACTTCCACCTAGCTGTTTTATATCGGTGATACGGATGAGGTGGAATAACTTACGGGAGTTGCCTATGGCTGCTGCATCTCCCATTTTAGATGTGCGTTGCAACCACCGAATTTCGTAGTCCCTACTTGCATTGAGATCACGTTTCACGGTGAAACGTGATTCGTTTTGCTCGCTGCCAGCAGGTATGGTCCGGTATGCGTCTTCAAGATGCAAGGAGTTAGCAGAAATCGGGGATGTCACGGCGCGACGTGTCAGACCACAATTCGCGACACAAGAGGGATGGAGAGCATTTTTGATAAGTAGACGATGCTGATCAAAATTGTCGGGTAATGCTCCTGTTAACCTTCCCACAAGCACTTTTTCAGAGATGCTTTAGTTTATCGCAGTCCAACCCTAATTTTACCGCACGTTTTGGACGCCCACCGAACCACACAGCTTGATGCACCCAAAAGCGTTGTAAGTGTCCACACGGGTAGTCTAGAACGATCGGCAACTCCGCTGTTTGTAGCTTATTGCGATGTGGTCGGTTCGGGCCCATGACTGAAACGATGAGAGATAGTATACCGAGGATTGTTGCGTCTCGACTTCCTACTGGCAAGGAATCGGCGATGGTCAATGCACGTAGTCCCAATAACCGGAATCCAGTCCAAAAGGGTTCCCAAGTTCATACTCGATGACAGCCGATTTAATCTAGTATTCATATCCTCTTATTATATAGCAATATGAACCCGGTTTGCTTTGCTCGAGATATCGTGCACGTTATGGTGGATAATGTCTTTGACTGCAGTTGGTTGGAGCGTAAGCTGACTAACAAGTTGCGTTTATCGGAACAGTGACAGTTCATTGTGTGTCGCCCTTGCACTTCAGTTTGTAATTAAAGTGGTTCTTGAGATGGTTCTGTCCTCGTGTGAGAATAGCGGCATCGATCTTTCCTCAGGCACAAAACTGTCTGACTTGAAGTACGCAGACAATATTCTTCTGAGTAAAAATCCATGTGAGTTGTACATTTTTCTAGATAGTCTAGACAGCCGTGAAGCGGTGTTTGAGAAGCGGTTTGCACCGAAGTGTGGAAGGGCGCTGCAAGACTGGTTCGGCCCTACACTGAACCTCTATCGTTAGGGAAAACCCTAGCTGGAGTAGGTAAGTTTTGTTACCTGGGGAGTTAAATCTCACCAGATGGGCAGATATCGGATGAAGTGTCATTGCGTATACACTAGGGGCGTTTGGCTTTCGTCAACCTCGGTCATCTCTGGCGCCGGCGTGATATCCGGTTCGAAAGTACCACGCAACAGTAAGGTATGTTCTTTCATACGGCTCAAGAGTCGCTAGGTCTAATAAAGCAAAAACGTCAGCTCTCTAACTGTGGCGAGACAGGATACGAGGACATTTACACAGCAAGTCACAAAAAGCTTTAAGACGGATCGCAAAAATTGGTTGGTCAAGGTGGCCGAAGAAACGGAAGTAGCAGCTGTTTCTGGTAACAGTCAAAGACTGTTCAAACTTATTCGCGACATCGGTAGACGACGAGCCCTGGTCAGTGAAACGATATGCGATAGGAATAGTCTATTCATAACGAACAGCTAAAGCTAGACCTTTTTGTCGAATACTTCGAGGAGCAGTTTGGCTGGCCTCGCGTCAGTGCAGTTACTCCGACGTCAACAACAACGATTCCTTTGGAGGTATCACATGAGCCCCAAACCGGAGGTGGAAGTGGAATGAATCGAACATTCGACTACCAAAGTGTGGGAAAGCGGCTGGTCTCGACGAACTTCCTCCAATTCTCTTCAAGAAGGGAATACGCGATGACTAGCAATCATTGTGGGGTCAGTTAACTTCCGATAATCACCAAGGTATTAGCTTCGATTTCGCTCCGCCGTCTGACACCGACTCGTAAGATAGACGCCCACAAACAACATGCAGGATTCCGCCTAGGTCGAGGATGCATCGACCAAGTTCTTTCTCTTTGTCATTTACTTGAGACGCGTCACACACCGTCGACCAACAATAATGGTTTTCCTTGACTTGAAAAACGCTTTCGATTCAATTGATCAAACAGCGCTAATCAGTGCTTTTGATAGAAAAGGTATGCCACAAAAGTTCGTAAATCTACTGATATCATTGTACTCTAATGCTTCTGGTCGGTCAAGGGTTTACGGTGAACCACAAGTCCATTCGAATCGACCAGCGGTGTTCGACAAGGATGTCCCATTTCGTCATTGCTGTTGAACTTCGTCATCGACGAGACAGTGGAAAATGCCTTGCGAGACCTTCAGGATGTGGATGTAGAACTGAAAAATGGCGAAGTGCTACGTGACCTAGGTCATGCCGACGACCTTGTTTGCTTGTTCGAATGTACGGAACATGCGCAACGTGCACTAGATAGACTCACAAGGTCTGTAGCCCCATTCGGCATGCGCTTTGCACCTTCATAGTGTGAAGTGGTGATGTTACAAGACTGGACGTCAACAATTCCGAGCTTGATGCTCGATGGGGAGGTGCTGTCAGTTGTCGATCACTTCATCTACCTCGACAGCAGTGTGACTGCGGACGGGAGTACAGTAGTAGAGGTGTGCACGCCCATAAACTGCACGAATAGAAAGAATTCCATACTGCATCGATCGTCGCGCAGGATAATCAGGACCGCGCTGCCCATTACATCCAGCGGGGTGGGTAGTGATAAGTGTGCTACTGCTCAGAGTTCCCTCTCTTTTATTCAACCTTTGTCTTCTGTCCCTAACCATCCCTCTTTGCCCCATCTATCCACCCATAATGCTCTCACTGATAACACGGTCGATGCTCGCAACGATTCACTGTCAAATAGTTTCGGGAATACTCCTCTGTCTGGTAACTCACATTTTCTGAAGCCTCGTCAGCCTCTGAATCTCGGCTCCTTCAACGTGCGTACACTCATGCAGGCCGGTCAGCAGGCGTGCCTAGCGCTCACAATAGATTCTCTGGAGATTGATGTCTGCTGCCTAAGCGAGACGCGTATCCAGGATTCGAGCAATGTAATTCAGCTAACTGCTTTTAGTATCTCATCGAGGTATATTCTGCGCACCTCAGGAGACGAAGTAGCTCGAGCCGCGGATCAACGTGGTGTAGAAATTGTCTTGACTGATGAGGCTGAGGCTGCCTTTTAGACTGGATTCCTGTTCACAGTCGTTTATGTGCTGTGAGACTCCAAGGGTCAGTCGGCGTTCGAAAGGATAGTTGTGTTAAGCGCAATTTGTTTGTGATCTCAGCGTACGCCCCAACGGACTGCAGCTCAGACTTGCAAAAAAATGAGTTCTATGATGCCCTCTCCACTCTCGTTCGCAGCATTAAGGGTTCTGACATTGTAGTGCTAGCTGGTGACTTCAATGCACAAGTTGACAAACTTAGTGTGTCAGAAGCCTGTTTAGGTGGGAGTTGTGCTTTACTCGCTGAGCGTACAGATAACGGGGATAGGCTTCTCCAGTTTTGTGCAGACAATCGATTGTTCTTGTCTAGCACCAATTTCCGACACAGCTCGCGTCGCACAGCGACATGGCGCTCTAACTCTACAAGTACTTTGTGCCAAATTGATCATATCGCTGTAAGCTACCGGTGGCGCAGTTTTGTTCAGAACTGTAGATCTTACTGGTCCACGTACGTAGAGTTGGATTATGCATTAGTTTTAATGCGATTATTGCTGCAGCTCCATGGTCATCGTCGCAAACCGCAAACCCGATTAGCCGTGCAACGTTTGTGTCACCCAGAAGTACGCACCCGTTATGAGCAGAAGTTAGCACATGAGCTAGGATCTACGACGAACGGTGATGTAGATGAGCATTGGGCTCATATCAAACAGGCGATGCACTTTGCAGAAGGTTTCGCCTGTCGTCCTCGATCCGTTGTCCATCAAAGACACTGGATCTCGCAAGAGTCGTTGAGTATAATGGAGCAAAAGCGTCAGCTTTCGAACCGTAAGGAGATGAATAAGATGCGGAGGAAGCTACAAAGGCAAGTTACGAAAATTGGTGGGTCAAGGTAGCCGAAGAAATGGAAATAGCAGCTGCTTCAGGTAACAGTCAAAGACTGTTCAAACTTATTCGTGACACCGGTGGACGGCGCATCCAGGTCAGTGGAACGATTTGGGATAGAAATGGAGAACCCATCCATAACAAACAGTAAAGGCTTGACCGTTGGGCCGAGTACTTCAAGGAACAGTTTAGCTGGCCGCACTCTGGTGTAGTTACTTCTGTGTCAACAACTGTGACTCCTTGGGTGGTATCACTTGGGCCCCCATCGGAAGTAGAAATGGGGTCATGTATTCGATTACTAAGGCGGGGGAAAGCGGCAGGTCCCGACGAACTTCCCCCAGTTCTTTTCGAACTGGGTGGAAATGTTTTGATAAAATCACTTACCGCTTTGCTCCGTGACATTTGGAAGGAGGAACATATTCCGTTAATATGGAGCGAGTCATTGATTGTTCCCATTTTCAAGGAGGGAATACGCAATGACTGTAACAATCATCTTGGGATTAGCTTAATCCCGATAGTCACCAAAGTGTTATCCTCAATGCTGAACTATCCGGTCGGTTCGAAACGACCAGTGGTGTTCGACAGGGATGTCCTTTGTCTCCATTCCTGTTCAACTTCGTCATGGAGAGTGCGTTGCAAAATCTTCAGGATGTAGGCGTCGAACTAGGAAATAGTGGAAAGCTATGTGACCTAGATTACACAGACGACGTTGTCTGCTTGTTCGAATCCACGGAACATGCTCAACGTGCACTAGGTAGACTCTCAAGTGCTGTAGCCCCATTTGGTATTCGCTTTGCACCTTCATAGTGTGAAGTGGTGATGTTACAAGACTGGACGTCAACAATTCCGAGCTTGATGCTCGATGGGGAGGTGCTGTCAGTTGTCGATCACTTCATCTACCTCAACAGCAGCGTGACGACGGATGGGAGCACTGTTGTTGAGGTGAGCACGCGTATATCCAAGGCTCGAGCGGCGTACGCTGGACTGAAGCACTTGTGGCGTCGATCTGGTATTTCACGGAAGTTGAAAGGCCGTGTATAGTGTGCTGCAGTGCGTTCAGTTTTGTTGTATGGTTGCGAAACTTGGAGTCTGCATTTTGAAGATATTCGTCGTCTTGAGGTTTTCGACCATCGATGTTTACATGGTATCGCTAGGATTGGGTGGAATAGCCGAGTAAGCAACGGTGAGGTGAGAAAGCGAGTATTGGGTACTAATTCGGAGAACGTTCTGTCACAGCGTATCCGGTTTAGTAGACTTCGTTGGTTGGGACACGGGTTACGTATGGCAAACACACGTCTACCGTATTGCGTTTTGTTCTATGTTCCTCCTAAGGAGTGGAAGAGACCACGTGGAGGTCAACAGATAACGTGGCAGCGAGGAATGAGTAAATGTACAGTAGACTTAGGAAAAGTAGGTGCTTCACGTCTTCGTGGTTGGGGTCCAAAAGATCCGTCTACCAGTTGGCTGGAGACACTGAAGGATATGGCTGCGAACCGCGAGCAGTGGCGATCGTTTTGCCACTTTCTATCAAATCAGAATGACTGATCGATGTGGTTTTGTACAGTTAGACTGTGTATTCTGTGTGTTGGCTACTAGGGCATTCTTTCCTTTTCCCACCCATGTAGGTCCACTCCCTATCCATCTTGTATATTCATACTTTCTAATTCAGCGTGCAAGATGGTGAGAAAGGCAGTGGTCAGTGGAGCTTGCCCTACTGTTGAACGCTTTACGATGATGATGATGATGATGATGATGGGCTGTGTTCCGTGTGTTGGCTGGTAGGACGTTTTTTCCTTTTCTCATATCGGTAGATCCACTCCGTGTCCAACCTGTATATCTATTCCTATTATTACGCGCAATATGGTGGGAAAGGTAGTAGTCATTGGGGCTGGCCTTTCTGTTCAACGCTGTGCGATGGTGGTGATGGTTTTATACGACTCAGAAACGCGACCGTTAAGGGTAGAAGATAAGCAAAGTCTGTCGGTGTTTGAGCATCGATCTCTATTGTATTGCTCGGAAATGATGGGAACACCGTATGAACAGTACTGAGGTTAGGCGTCGGGTGTTTGGAACCAGTGGTCAGACACTGTAACAAGTACTGAATCTCAACAAGTTAAGATGGCTGGAACGTGCTACTCATGTCCACCGGCAGACTTCCTCGGTGTACGCTGTTCTCCGAGGCAGTTAGTGGCTGGAAAATAGGTTGAGGTGGACAGTCACTGATATGGCGAAAAGGTATGAAAACCCTAACCAGTAGACTCGGGTTGGGGTCCACGTGACCCGCTTACCTAATGGTTGGAGACATTAAGTGACATGGCTGAGTGTTACGGCCAGTGGCATAGATGCATTCGGGCTCTTTCTGTATTCGTGATTTAATTTTACTACTTTGCTTTTGGCTCCCCTTCTATTCATTCTGTCGTCGTCTGGACGACGCTGCGAGATAACAACCAAAACCAAAGCACAAGTGCGAGCTTGATGGTTGAATAAATCGAACCGCTCACCTTATATGAATTTCCAGGTCTAGCTGCGCATAGTCGGCGACCAGTTGGGATCCAGCCCAACAGCACGGCCTCGGCTCTATCACTTAGGTACACCAATGTCCGCCTGACCAGATGCTTCAGCCTCACGGTCCCCAGAGCAATGTAGATAAGACCTTTCAAAGTGGTTGGACGGGGGTTTCAATCGGGTGGTAGTGTTGGGGTACCTATGCGAGTTCGCTAGATAAAACACATCGGCTCATTGGTGTTGGGCGTACGGGTTAATATATATATATATATATATATATATATATATATATATATATATATATATATATATATATATATATATATATATATAATCACTAGGATCTAATTTGGATCGTCTGAAGTGTGAGTGGATAGTCTTCATTGGAGAGTCCACAAATGAATCACGACTGTGATTTCTGTTAGTTATTCGTGTCTGGGTCACTGCTAATCCAACGAACAACGAGGCTGCATGTGCAAGCGTTCATATTGATAGCAAGTAGTATGTAAATGTGTGGACAAAATTTCCCCGGAAGAGGGAGGGAGAGAGAGCACGATTTTGAGCTAACACTTCGATAGACACAGTGCCGTGTCATGGCTCAGCCTCCACGTTGTTATTTTCATTCCAAGTAAGCGTGTGGGTTGATGACTACCCGGTTGCCTTGACCGAATCAGGGGGTTGATTTATTTGGCCCTGTTCTGGGTCTTTGACCAGAACGATTAACCTACAAAGCAGTAGGACTATATGTGGATCTCGTAACGCTGGGAGCCGGTGACAGATAGCTCAGTTCATACGCCCTTCGGATGGGGCCAGACAACCTGGGTGCCCAGTACACCTCCGCCACAGATGCCGATGACCACAATTTTGTACGATTCATACGCCACCCACGGTTAGTTTGATATCAGGGTTTAGCCATCTCCCTTTGACTATTGGGCAGCCACCCTAGTGGAGAGCGCCTGACGTTCGCTTTCGTTCTCCCACTTTGGTGGGAACACCACCACGAGAAGGCAGTAAGTGGGTCTCCCTCGGCAGAAGCTGTGACAGACACGGTTATTCGGGAGCATTTCGAGAGGCGTTCAGGACGAGCGATCATCTCGGAGGCTGAGTCACCCATCCTCGATCATATTGAGGCCTTCGGAGGCGGGTTGAACCCGCTTGTTGCCCTGTGTGCATCAGTGTTCGCAATTATCCAACTTAAACGGGCATCGAGGACAAAGAAGAGGATAGGCCGCAGTTTGTTGTTTAGTGTTCTTCGAATATCAGTCGTAGTAGGGGTAACAGAAATTAGGTCTGGACTTTTACTTGAGGCACTGCAGCCAGTGCAGATGATCAGGAGGAATCAATGGAAGAGGAAGGGTATAACGGACTAAATGCAGAATGGGTTACATTCGGTGTGAGAATGTTCCCAAGAGTTCGTGAAGCAGGTATTAAAAGGCAGTGAATAGTGTCCATGTAGGTCACTTGGGTGTGTTGTAGGCTGTGGTACTATTCGTCCGCCCAGTCGAGAATGGACCTTTCTGCCCTAGGATGCATCTAAAGTATGACCCCCAAGGCCACAGGAATGTTGGGAACGGGGCAGTGACCAGTAGTTACTCACGCTCCTTCTGAGATACCTTGCCGGATGTGCAGCACGACATAGGTCAATGGTCATAATTATTGACGAACCACATTCGCCACGTCGCAGTGCTTTTCTCAGATATATGTGGCATTTTAAAAGGTAGCGCTTGTAGATCGGGAAGCTCACCACTGCCGCTGCTCGTAAACGATCGTTAATTCGGCGAGTCTGGACTCACCTTATTCGCAACTAACCACCATATTAGTGACCTGTGGCGTGCAGCTCTGTTGTTGTAAGATGCCCCAAAGAATTTATCCTCATCATTTAGGGCGTGTTGAATTTCTCATTATGGGTCTCAAGAGATTCACCTCCGCGGTTTAAGACATCGAAAAATATGACTAGATGTCATGACCGGTGGTAGTCGAGTGTTTTAAAGCGGTGACCTACGACCTCAGGGATCACGGGTTCGAATCCCGCCACCGCTAGTCACTGTTGGCAGACAACAATCCACTGTCGCTTGGCTCGGTACCACGTCTGGACGGTTGTAACTCTCCAATGCAAGTGTCAGGGTCAATTTGCTAGACATCTGGGATAGTTCAGTGGGCCTTCAAGGCTACGAGGTTTGCCCCTTCCGCTGCACTCATGCGCAAACATGTGATAAAACATGGCAGCCAGAATCGCTCTGCGTAATGAATGATTGATGGTTATTCGAATTGAACTGGACAGCTGATGGGATAGCAAATCAGAGAGAAGGAAGTTTCGGAAAATCGCTTCGGTCTAATACGGAAGATGAATTTAGTTTTTGTGATATGTGGTAGTCCTAACGTTTGTGTGGTCAAGCGAGCATTTGTTCTTAAGATGTTAAGAGCGCAGTGATAAGATTAAGCAGTTGGAGAGCGGCGTCATCAGTGAAATACTGTGGATCAACCTAATGACTGATGGACAGGTGATTAGTCGACCCAGGGACCGATTTGTTGGGTTGTAAATTTGCCACAAGAAGCAGTTTAAAACGAAACTGCGCACGATCGGAGATGGCTACGACAGGCTGTTGATGAAGCGGAAGATTCCGCTTCACGACTCAAAGGAAAAATACCAATCGATCGCAGAACCCAACCCTTTCATGACATGTAAGGTTTACAAGATGTTTATTTGACAGTTGGAGTCAACTGCTGTTTGATTCTACTTCTCAGTAATGAAACTAATCTCTAAAATAATCAAAGCAATACGTCATATGAAGTACTTCTGACGCCAGTAACTCTGGTCCGTCCGTAACGTCTAAGACCTGGCTGCGTTGCGCAAGGTCTTTCGGACTTCTTGAAGCCCTCTAAGCGCAGTTTTCAGCGATAGCGGAATAAGATTGTTGTGCTCTTGTATTCACTTGTCAGACACCCGATTCTTCTACTTTCAGTTTCTCACTATTTCGATGTTCAGTAATCCTCCGATTCTGTTTTAGCGTAGTTATTGTTTTAACTTGAACAACCTAGTCTTTTGACCATTAGTTCGGCATTTAATTTGCTTTTAGTTACTTCAGCATAATACACTAGTTAACTGTAGACCCCAAAAAACCCTTTGCTCTGGCTTGGGCAACCTGGCAGTATTGCGCCCGCAAACAAATCGTGGGATCGGACTCCATCAACCCCTTTCTCCGCGATTGTACTATGTTTTGTTTGGCACACAGCCTGAAATCAGACGGATGTGAAATGTATATGACGAGGCATAAAAAAAGAACATGAAGGGCAGTGAAGCATAAAACAGGTCGAATTAGTACGCACCTTGGGCATGACATTCGACCATATCGCCTCGTCCGATCTAGAAATTGATTGATGTAGGTCTTCCAAACTAGTGTTTCCGAACCAGTTAAACATTGTTGTTGCTTTTGGTAAACGTCTGTGGACAATGGTTGCTCTCCTGTTCGCGCTCGTTTTTGTCGATGTCTCGTCGGTTTTCGAGCGAACGCCAAAGCCAGCCGTACCTCGGAACTACTACTAAATGATAACCGTCGGTCTGTTTTCCAGCCAATGACCCACCAGGTCATCGATTCAGTCAAATGCGTAAGACCCAAGTAAACAATGAACAGAGCGCAGGGAGCCCCCGTTTGAGACTGCTAACGCTGCCCAAGGTATAAGAACCGGAAACGATGAATATCCGCACTCCCATTCGCACTGTCAGATGCTCGCAGAATGGTTCCTCCGGATTCCAGGTATGAGGAATGGCGATGACATAGTTACCAGCTGATGCGAAACGTGAGAAGTGACCATGAGCAGCGGTGGACTATCACGAATAAAGCGATGGAATAGACTGTGGTGATCGGCAACAGCCGCAGACTTTTAAATCTAATTAGAAATACCAGCCCACGAGAAGCAGGCGTCAGCAAACTGATCGAAGAGACAAACGGTTCACTGATTCAGACTCAGGGGCGTCGTCTAAATCGTTGACTGAGCATTTCGAGGATTAGTTTAACTGGCTTTAATCTACAACGGATGTGCTGAGTGTTGAAATGTGTTTAGTTCCTTCAGAGGCGGATGTTCCCCGCGAGATAAGCTATGCCGTATCGGTCACCGTCTATGGTAGCTCTACAATGGCTCAGCATTGTGGTTGACCAAGCTCCCCGGTTTGATATGGGAATTGGTGGTCCTACCTCAGTGCAATGGGCCTTTGAGGCTATGGGGTTATTTAACCCTTCCACTGCACTAATGCACGAGCATGAAATAAAAAAACCTAAGCTGCTTGTTGGTATCATTCTCCATCGATTATCTGACGCTCGCCAACAGTGATCGCGCGAGAATGGCGTTGATTTCAGACCTAGTGGAGATTGTGTTCATTACATCTTCACTGTCAAATCAGAACAGACACCTTTCGGGTAGAGAATATACAAAGATTGTCGGTATTTAAACATAATTCTCTTCGTAGCATTGTTCGAATTTGGTGGGATTACGTCTCGGCAGTACTGATGTTGGGTTTAGAATGTTAAGCACACGAACCAAATCATTCGGTGAAACACAAGCTCACCAGGCTGAAGTGGTTGGGACATATGTTGCGCATACCCCTGGATAGGGTTCCTCATCGCTCTAGGTTTGTGAAGGCGGGTACTGAAGGAGGAGTAGGGGTGACCAGTTCGTGGAGTGGATGAAAGTTATCAAAAGCCTGATCAGTGAACTGGGTTATACAGGAATGGGGTCCAAATTATCCCCCGCCTAATGATGAGATAAATTGAAGGATATAGCTACGTGTCGTGACGAGTGACACCCTTGTATTCAGAAACATTCTTTATCGACATGATAATACCATTTGTAGTTCTCATTACTTTTTTCATGCTCTCGTTTTATTATTTCCGATTAAATCTGCTTCTGAGAGATAGCAACCAAAGCCACCGCACCCAGTGCATGGTAAGGCTCTGGACTTTGGTGGTAGACAGTAATCCACTGTCGTCCGGATCGTTACCACACCTGACCATTTGGGACCTTATGTGATTCTTTGCCACTCCAAGTTTCAGTGTTCGGTTACCGGTTATCCCTAATAGTACAGTGTGTCCTCGTGGCTATGAGTTTTACACCCCTTCTAGTGCACTCATGCGCAAGCGTGTAATAAAAACAACTGAACTACGAGTTGACTGTCATATTGTTCAGATGAGGTATGCATTTGTTACCTTGATAAGCAGACGTTGTCTCGTTGGATTTGTTAACCAGGTTGCCACTAATCTAAGTTCGTTATTTGTTCTGCTACATACCTGTTGACTTTTACTAGGCCTTGTTGCGTGCTCGCTTTTGTTTACGTTCCCCCTGTGCTCACCAACGGTACGGCCACCCGTCCCGTACAGTTGTTTGTAAATGACGACCAATGATCTTCCCGAACAGCTTTTTGCGCCATTCTCGATTCAACCAAATGCTCAGGTTTCCAATACACACTGACAGCTGTCAACAGCACACGACTCTAGTTTCAGCAGATGTTACAAATGACGGATATGTTTAATATCAGTTAGTTTGTGAGACCTTCGTAGATTTGTCTTCGATGTCATAAAATGAGGTATGCAAATCCCCAAGACGTTGACTGACTACGAACTCGTAAATAGATCGAGACTAGTGGTGGGTTGCGAAATTTGGGGAGATGGAAAAGACTGGCTGGATTGGCAATATTAGTAATTAAAAAGTACTGCTTTGTGGCTGGACACCATAGCAGTACCCGTCCAACATCTCCCATGAACTGCACGAATAGAAGGAATTCCATACTGCATCGGTCGTCACGCAGGATAATCAGGACCGCGCTGCCCATTACATCCAGCGGGGTGGGTAGTGATAAGTGTGCTACTGCTCAGAGTTCCCTCTCTTTTATTCAACCTTTGTCTTCTGTCCCTAACCATCCCTCTTTGCCCCATCTATCCACCCATAATGCTCTCACTGATAACACGGTCGATGCTCGCAACGATTCACTGTCAAATAGTTTCGGGAATACTCCTCTGTCTGGTAACTCACATTTTCTGAAGCCTCGTCAGCCTCTGAATCTCGGCTCCTTCAACGTGCGTACACTCATGCAGGCCGGTCAGCAGGCGTGCCTAGCGCTCACAATAGATTCTCTGGAGATTGATGTCTGCTGCCTAAGCGAGACGCGTATCCAGGATTCGAGCAATGTAATTCAGCTAACTGCTTTTAGTATCTCATCGAGGTATATTCTGCGCACCTCAGGAGACGAAGTAGCTCGAGCCGCGGATCAACGTGGTGTAGAAATTGTCTTGACTGATGAGGCTGAGGCTGCCTTTTAGACTGGATTCCTGTTCACAGTCGTTTATGTGCTGTGAGACTCCAAGGGTCAGTCGGCGTTCGAAAGGATAGTTGTGTTAAGCGCAATTTGTTTGTGATCTCAGCGTACGCCCCAACGGACTGCAGCTCAGACTTGCAAAAAAATGAGTTCTATGATGCCCTCTCCACTCTCGTTCGCAGCATTAAGGGTTCTGACATTGTAGTGCTAGCTGGTGACTTCAATGCACAAGTTGACAAACTTAGTGTGTCAGAAGCCTGTTTAGGTGGGAGTTGTGCTTTACTCGCTGAGCGTACAGATAACGGGGATAGGCTTCTCCAGTTTTGTGCAGACAATCGATTGTTCTTGTCTAGCACCAATTTCCGACACAGCTCGCGTCGCACAGCGACATGGCGCTCTAACTCTACAAGTACTTTGTGCCAAATTGATCATATCGCTGTAAGCTACCGGTGGCGCAGTTTTGTTCAGAACTGTAGATCTTACTGGTCCACGTACGTAGAGTTGGATTATGCATTAGTTTTAATGCGATTATTGCTGCAGCTCCATGGTCATCGTCGCAAACCGCAAACCCGATTAGCCGTGCAACGTTTGTGTCACCCAGAAGTACGCACCCGTTATGAGCAGAAGTTAGCACATGAGCTAGGATCTACGACGAACGGTGATGTAGATGAGCATTGGGCTCATATCAAACAGGCGATGCACTTTGCAGAAGGTTTCGCCTGTCGTCCTCGATCCGTTGTCCATCAAAGACACTGGATCTCGCAAGAGTCGTTGAGTATAATGGAGCAAAAGCGTCAGCTTTCGAACCGTAAGGAGATGAATAAGATGCGGAGGAAGCTACAAAGGCAAGTTACGAAAATTGGTGGGTCAAGGTAGCCGAAGAAATGGAAATAGCAGCTGCTTCAGGTAACAGTCAAAGACTGTTCAAACTTATTCGTGACACCGGTGGACGGCGCATCCAGGTCAGTGGAACGATTTGGGATAGAAATGGAGAACCCATCCATAACAAACAGTAAAGGCTTGACCGTTGGGCCGAGTACTTCAAGGAACAGTTTAGCTGGCCGCACTCTGGTGTAGTTACTTCTGTGTCAACAACTGTGACTCCTTGGGTGGTATCACTTGGGCCCCCATCGGAAGTAGAAATGGGGTCATGTATTCGATTACTAAGGCGGGGGAAAGCGGCAGGTCCCGACGAACTTCCCCCAGTTCTTTTCGAACTGGGTGGAAATGTTTTGATAAAATCACTTACCGCTTTGCTCCGTGACATTTGGAAGGAGGAACATATTCCGTTAATATGGAGCGAGTCATTGATTGTTCCCATTTTCAAGGAGGGAATACGCAATGACTGTAACAAAGTGTTATCCTCAATGCTGAACTATCCGGTCGGTTCGAAACGACCAGTGGTGTTCGACAGGGATGTCCTTTGTCTCCATTCCTGTTCAACTTCGTCATGGAGAGTGCGTTGCAAAATCTTCAGGATGTAGGCGTCGAACTAGGAAATAGTGGAAAGCTATGTGACCTAGATTACACAGACGACGTTGTCTGCTTGTTCGAATCCACGGAACATGCTCAACGTGCACTAGGTAGACTCTCAAGTGCTGTAGCCCCATTTGGTATTCGCTTTGCACCTTCATAGTGTGAAGTGGTGATGTTACAAGACTGGACGTCAACAATTCCGAGCTTGATGCTCGATGGGGAGGTGCTGTCAGTTGTCGATCACTTCATCTACCTCAACAGCAGCGTGACGACGGATGGGAGCACTGTTGTTGAGGTGAGCACGCGTATATCCAAGGCTCGAGCGGCGTACGCTGGACTGAAGCACTTGTGGCGTCGATCTGGTATTTCACGGAAGTTGAAAGGCCGTGTATAGTGTGCTGCAGTGCGTTCAGTTTTGTTGTATGGTTGCGAAACTTGGAGTCTGCATTTTGAAGATATTCGTCGTCTTGAGGTTTTCGACCATCGATGTTTACATGGTATCGCTAGGATTGGGTGGAATAGCCGAGTAAGCAACGATGAGGTGAGAAAGCGAGTATTGGGTACTAATTCGGAGAACGTTCTGTCACAGCGTATCCGGTTTAGTAGACTTCGTTGGTTGGGACACGGGTTACGTATGGCAAACACACGTCTACCGTATTGCGTTTTGTTCTATGTTCCTCCTAAGGAGTGGAAGAGACCACGTGGAGGTCAACAGATAACGTGGCAGCGAGGAATGAGTAAATGTACAGTAGACTTAGGAAAAGTAGGTGCTTCACGTCTTCGTGGTTGGGGTCCAAAAGATCCGTCTACCAGTTGGCTGGAGACACTGAAGGATATGGCTGCGAACCGCGAGCAGTGGCGATCGTTTTGCCACTTTCTATCAAATCAGAATGACTGATCGATGTGGTTTTGTACAGTTAGACTGTGTATTCTGTGTGTTGGCTACTAGGGCATTCTTTCCTTTTCCCACCCATGTAGGTCCACTCCCTATCCATCTTGTATATTCATACTTTCTAATTCAGCGTGCAAGATGGTGAGAAAGGCAGTGGTCAGTGGAGCTTGCCCTACTGTTTAACGCTTTACGATGATGATGATGATGATGACTGATGTGTAAATCAGGTGTTCGACGGCTCACCATGTCACCCTTGGGTGCATCGTCTGTAGGGTTGGAGCGGGCTACTTTAACGAACAGTTTGTTCGACCCACCCTCGCAATGGACCCCCTATACTACCCACAAGTGAGTCAGTACAGATAGACATTACCTCATCAAAAACAGGTTATGCGCTGGTTAGGTAATCTAAACTTTCTGAACCGGAAGGATTTTCATTTTCCATTTTAAAGAATAAAGACAATTTTATCATCGAATTTGACGAAACCTTTCAATTTTCTTGCCTGTGGCGGTTTATCAACCAAGTTCATTACAAAAGATGGCGTTCATCATAGCTGCCTTTGTTATATATGTATATATATTTTGTCCACACGTTAACATACTACTTACACATGCAGCCTCGTTGTTCGTTGGGTTAGCAGTGACCCAGACACGAATAACTATGAGAAATCACAGTTGTGATTCATTTGTGGACCCTTCGATGAAGAGTATCCATTCACACTCTAGACGATTCAAATTCGATTCCAGCGAACATTCAACATCGGAGTGTGCAAGTACGAAGACGAGTGGGCAGAGGAGTACCGGGTATGCATACCTGATGAGCGGCAAGAACTGCGAAACCGGTCGTGTTCTTCCGGGGAAATTTTGTCCACACGTTAACATACTACTTACTATCAATATCATAAAATAAAGGTTGTTAAAGGCAGTTCTGATGAAACGCTACCGGGTCAGGCGTAGTATTGTCGGACGGTAGTATGTCTGTCTACCATCAAAAGTTCATTGGTTCGGGGTTAGACACTCAGGGTTGCCGATCAAATACCAAGTAATATCTGAACTGACTAGATAGAATTTCATTAACTTCGGGCATGGATGTACTTGTCTGAATCCGCATAATAAGATTTTCGAAATTTTTTTTTGAGATGGGCTGGTAAGAATAATTAATCATTTATTGGTGCTATCGTAACAGGACTCTCATTGATTCTGTCGTTTTTAGTAAATTAAAACTGCTACTTAAATTTTCTTTGTCTCCCCCTATAGGGAAACGTACCACTGGTGTCCGTTCTCGGCGAAGGCGTGCAGATGTGATTGTACCTCCTGAAATCAATCGTCAAGATTTCCTTCACTGTTCTCCGACAAGTGCTGATACTCATCAGACTTCTCCTTCGAATTCTTTTATCGGTAGTGTTTCGGTTTCTCCAACGTCACCGCTTCCCGAAAGTGGGAGCAGTACTTCAGCGAGATTAGAGCATTTGGTAATGGCTATCGAGCAAATTGAGGGCGGAAGAGCTTTGAATGTGTCGCCTGAAGACGAAAGTCATGACGAAAGCTTCTCTACAGGCGACCAGTCGCCTCCATTACCAAGCGAAGCCTGTTGGCAAAGCCCCCAAGAAAGTTATCACGGTTGTGTTTACTCTGACGGTAATCCGTCGCTCAAGCCGTTGAACCACTTCCCTGATGTGCTTATGCTTACTCCTGTTCATGATGTGTCAGCCGTATGTCCTGTTACGGAAGCCGATTCACAAATTTCAAATCCAACCGATTTCCCCGTCGCTTCAAAGTTTTTGAACCGTCCCATCCCTCACAAGTATCTTCATAGACCACAAGTGGTCGTCAATAGTTCCCATTGATGTGAAGCTCTTGTCGGGTGGACCGGTTCTTGTTCCGAAATGATAGTTCATTCTTCACCGAAATCATGAGTTTTCGGTAGTGTACATATATATAGTTCGGTTACATCGCTTCGTGGAGTCCTATTTTTGATTTTTTTCTATTCTTAGTTGGCTTTCACTGAGCCTACTTGCGCCACTTGTGCGAAATTTTCCCCGCTGTAAAGTCAATCTTAGTTTGTCTCTTTGCCGGTGCGATTGCCCGTATAACATCACTTATTGTGTTCGTTAAGTTGCTTCCGTTTGAACTAGATATGTTGGATTGTTTTGTGCGTTACAACTGAGTTTTATGAATACACAATAGAGTGATTGATCATTTTTTGTTATTCCGCTCCAGAGCTGGTAGCCATCCAGTCTTTCGCTTACCGTCCCCGTGCATCCGAGTTTACCTACGAAGATGCTTTTCAGTGGATTTTGAGCTATCGGCAAGTGTAGAAAATTTATAAAACTTCTAGGTGATTGTGTTTGACTTACTAATAAATCACGGATTGACATTTTGAATTCTTGGATTAGTCTACTGACGCTAGAAGTTGTCTAACGGTTGGTTTTGCGACTTCACCGTGATGCAATGCAGAGTTTCGCCATGTTGGGTTGCGATGTGTGTGGTTAACGTGCTTGTGTTCGCTACTGTCTGGCCGTCGGTTCTGTGCAATGGGCGAGCTATCCTCACATGGATTCCGTCATACATTGCCCTCTGACGTGGTGCGGTGACTTGTGTGCGCCATGACCCAACGTTATATGTTGAATGGTTTACTCCCTGTTAGGAGTTGAATTAGGACTTTCAAGTTCAGTGGTTAAAGGTTAAACGAAGTTCAGTGTTCTGCCTAGTGTTCGTATACCCTGTCTGTATCCATCCGGTTGTTCCCATGAGAAAAAGCCATACAGACCAGTTCGTATTGCATTGGTGTCACAGGCATTTGGACAAATTGAAGAGGCGGACCATACAGTTCGCTCCACCCAGCTGGAAAAAACCCATTTAGATGTCAGCTGCTGCAAATAATAATTAGATGAAAATAGTTCACCGTATCAGACGTCCTTATTCGCTGGCTGAGTGTTTCTCATTGAAGGTGCGTAGACGCATTCTAGAGAGTGCGACGAAAATTTTAATGCAGCAAGTACCAATATGGCCTTTGAGTTAGTGATTGGGCGGATTCCGCTCGCGATTTCATGATTTGTAGAATCAGGCTTCTTTGCTTCACGTGGCATACTGTCCCACCGTTTGGCGTTGCTTATCTATCCGCTGATGTTCTGGAAGGTCTAGACGGGTTTTGATTTTCTCCAATGACTAGGTAGTGCACAATTTCAGAGTGCAGAATTGTTACTGGGATTCATGTCTTCTTCATCGCGAATGGCAATTTTGGCAATGAGACAGTTACGTTCACACTACTGTCTCTTGTTAGAGGATAAGTCGACCTCGTGGATATCGCCAATCATGCACAGCGGTTGGGTGCGCGATCAGCAACTCGGTTTTTCTTCCAGTCTCGTGGGCCATAGACCATTTGTAGTCTTATACGTTCCATTTCTTTCTCGGAGGTGCTCAATCACGTTTTCAGTTGATCTCAAAGGCAACGGGCCATTCGTACACGGTACAGAGCAGTGTTTGTCTGGACGGTTCTGTGTCGGCTCGCTGGAGTAAAGGATCGAACCACTGCGGGCGAGGCGTAGCATCGCGTCCTTATTCCTTACCTGCTTGTACCAAGAATTCGGCGCAGGTACCAGTGGTCCAACATTTCCAGCCTCCCGTTATTTTTAGTGACCAGGTTTGGCACCCGTGTGTGAACACTGGTCGGCTAGCGGCACAAAATACTTGAATCTTAGTTCACAGGCTGATGTCACTCCGTATCCGCGACATCTTGGAGTTGGAGAAACGCTCTCCGTGCTTCGTCGATCTTAGATAGTACTTCGCCTAGCCATTCGGAAGCAGACTTGACCTTAGATATCTGAAGGATGGCGCTCAATCACTTGATCACTGATGAATAACTGCTGAACTAGTGATCCAGTGCAAGTTGAAAAAACCTCTTCCTCAAAACTGACTTCGCAAAGCAATCAAGTTGGGCGAGGACTGAATGAGATGTGGCAAGAGGATTTCTGAGCGTGACAATATTGTCCACAGACTCTAAGTCCGAGATTTGCACTGTTGGGCTCGGACACCAGGGAAATCAGCCAAGGCTCTTCATTGCCCGGCCGACTGCATATTTGAACAAACCCGGGGAAAGAGGACAGCTCTGTCCACTTCCGGCATTAATTGCAAATCCAGGTTCTTCGCCATACATTCGAGCACATGCGCTTGTAGAGGCACAGTAAGCTCTCAAGATCCTTGAGAGTTTGGTAGGAATGCCGTCGTATTCTAGTATACCTCATAGGCATTCACGTTTGATGGAACCAAAGGCAGTACTGAAATTGATGAGGCAGGCCACTGTTGGCTTCTGGGGCTTGTAGCGGTGTTCCAGTGCTCGATGCAGTAGGAAGATTTGGCCCACACAACCTCTGACTGAATGTGGGAGTCTCTCGTAGAAGAGAATAGGTTAGGTAATAGTACGCAGAAAATCTTTGCGGCGACGTCAGTCAGGCTGATCACCCAGTAGTTGTTGCACAGACTGGTTTCCTTTCTCAGGAACGGGCAACAGAATAGACGCACCCCAGTCCTTCGGAAATGTCTCACCTTCCTATATAGAGCGCAATAGCACATGGGACTTGTCGATTACTGATGACAGACAGGTTTTGTACACTTCTGACTGGGCAGTTTCTTCCAGAAGCTTTTCTGTTCATCGGCTGGTTGAAGACCCTGTCAATTTCTGTCATACTTGGTGGCTCGCAGTTGGCGTCGTGCATCTTTACAGTCATGGGGAGAGTGGAGGGGGTGGTAAGTCCATGGTGCTATCCGGAGTTCGGTTGACAAACCGAGCGGGGCCTCGTAATTTGCGGGGTTCGGTGCTTCCTGTGTCTTGGCTGACGGTTGCAAAGTGGTCGCGGAGATTCAGTCTCGTAGACGTTTCCCAATTTTCCCTAGTTACTTCCAAGCAGTCATTTCGACAACCGACTTGATCACCTTCCATTGTTCTTCCACGAAAGAGCCGTTCTTTTGCACGTTGGGCGCAGTAGCCGGCTTGGTTGCGATTGTGTTCGATAACGCGTTGCGCTTTTCTGGAATTTCCGGAGCTGCGGCATTGATTCGGCTCGGCTGCAAGACTGTAAGGCATGCGGACAGAGGGGTTTTGAAGCGCACACGTACCTGTACCACTCGTGTTCCCCGTTACTGCACCGCGGCACGGTCGGTAGTCCACAAGTGAAACCCAGCGGGACTGTACTAGAATATGGTCTGTTTGGTACGCTGTGCAACCGTCGTCTGAGTACCAGGTCAACAAGTGTTTTTAAGGTGTGAGAAGCCCGTGTTGCACCTGGCTAGTTTGTTAACGTAGGCCAAATACACCAAGCGATTCCCATTCTCAAAACGTTAACCAAGTCCAAATTCTTGTAGAACTTGGCGAATGGGCTTATCTGGGATGGTTTTTATGCATTCCAGCCTTTGGGGACAGAGAGTGTGTCACTTTCTGACACGATCATTAGATATTGTAGAAGTCACTTTTGTTTCGCCTTCAGCCACATTTATCGGTGCATAGATGGCAGTCACCGACAGGTTCTGGGAGAGCCGTTGGAGCTTGCCAGAGTCAACCTCGAATAACCGGCTACCAAGAAGTCAGAAGGAATGCCACGCCATATTTGGAGTTGTCTGTGGGCTCACTGTGATACAGTCAATGAACTCTCCACTCCCAGAACTTTGACACACCAAATGTTGGAGCTGGTTAGTCGAACTTCCGAAAGGCAGGCGATATATACGAGGTAATCTTTCAGCTTTCGCATTGTAATACTTTGGCTACTTACGTCCAGTAGCGCTCTCCCATTCTAACAGGCTGTCTGTTTTCTACAGTAGAAAATTCCAGATCACTGTCTTGTTACCCTGACCGCTGGGACACGAGGTGCATCGTTTACCGGGGCCGCCATATCATGATCATAACACGTAGTTTCACAGTAATCTAGAGTCTTGGGAATTGTGATATGAGATGGTGTCCCCAGCACCGTTCGGAGCTTCTGGGATATTCGGCAATCTAGTCCGGCCCTTTTTTCGAAGATGCACATCTAGCCTATACAAACCCAAGGGAAACGGCCTTATTTAGTGGCGGGCCGCATGCACCACGTCACAGTGCACTCAACAGACTTATGTGGTACTTTAGCCAGCCAAGCGAAGACCCAAACCGTTCTCGGGCACTGCTGCCGCTCGTCCATGGCTGCTTATTCAGTGAGCCTAGGTCCGCTTTATTCACGACCAACCACTGGTTTCGCGACCGCGCCCCTATCCACGGTCTGCGGCCGCGCCCGGCAGCATACAGCTCTGATCCCGGTCAGTACAACCTCGACAGGCCGAGTGAAACAATCTTCTGAGGGGACCACTTGAGTATGACTCGGATTGCAGTCCTGTAGTGCGACGGGTCGTTTTTCGATGACTGGATGAACCGTCGTAGCTTGTTGGTCTGAATATATTAGCCAACCCTTGAGCGGGGTTTCTGATACACCTTTCGAGTTATGGCGCGACATTCCCTCGCGAGTTGTTTCGTTTGTTACTACTGGAACTAGGTCTTTCGACCGGAAGTGACACGTTTAGCCCTCAAGACTTTAATCATGATATCACAACGCCGTTTATCCGTTTGGTTTGGTCGTTAGTTCGTGGTTTGTCTAACTGTTTGAAATGCGCTTGCTAGGGAGAAATCTTAGCTTTGCGGAATTGAGGGATCCTCGGTTTGGGTGAATGGGGGAGGGGGCACCGAAGAGTGCGGTCAAATGTTAAAAACAGGTTATTATCGTTGGCAATAACATCTTGATAGCTCAGAGTTGGTGAAAGTCGTAAGCACCAAATGATTTTTATTTAGTACAAGGACAGCAAGTCACTACCGTTGAATTCCATGTCGGGTCAATCAAGGGGTTTGGAAGCATCGGCTTTTTTCTGCACAAACGCGGCATCAGGAGGTCATGGTCGTCATTTCCTTCAGGGAAGATGAAAGAAGTCGGGTAAAAATGTAGTAGAATAGCGTCCGAGTGGTAAAGGAAGTCATTTAGTACATTCAAATACGAAGTTGATAGCCACAACACAACACGCACGAAGGAGCATTTCGGTCATAATACCGGAAGCAGGAGAGTTTGGTTTGCCAGCACTAAATTTTCTCGTTTTAAACTTTTCTTCCGGGTTTGTTTTTAAATTTAAATGCAAGAGATCGTTTACTAGTCACTAGTTTAGACTAACTTCCAAGGAGATTATCTTAACGCCTATACTATGACACAGAATTCTTTTCCACTATGGAGCGTCGTCTCGGTTGGTGTCAGAATTCTTGAATAGAAAACTGCCGATTTTCATTCTGGTTGACAATGGTTACAATGATCATATCAGTCTCCATAAGCAGAGGCAAATCTGCCTCAAGAATTACCGATACGCCAATTCCAAACTTCAGTTTCAGCGTTTCGACATAGTGCGTCGTCTCACGATCATAGTCTTCCTCGACTTCCAGTGAGCGTTTGATTTGATTCACTGACTCACCTCCTTCCTTTGAAATGCTGCACCTACTAGTCGCTGTAACTGCAGACTGCTGGTAGATTATATGGCGAACTGACTAGTACATTCGAAACCAGAATTTGTCTTAATTAGGCTTTCTTTATCTCATTGTTCCTTTTCAACTATGTCATTACCGAAGGAGAAAAAAAATAAAATTTCTGTCGACGGAATGGTCGAACAATGTCCATTTGTAAGACTTGGAGTGTCCCGACAGTGTTAGCGTGTCCGAATCTACATATCAGGCACAAAAACGCATTTGACAGACTCAAGCGGTGACTGTTAGTCATAGGCTTCACAGCTTCAAATCTTAAGTTGATGTGCCATGAGTGGATTTGGTTATTTCGAACTTCTAGAGTAGGTCAAATCCCATTCCATGGGAGCAGTATTACGAATAATGGTAGAATCTTACAGGTACTAAATACACATCCATGGCTCGTCAAGCAAATACCGACCTGAAGCGCTTGTGAAATCGCACTAAAAATGGAAGGTTGCATTTATTGTGCTGCAGTTTAACTCTGAAGTACGATTGAATCTTGTAAGTTGTTTGTGGAAGTTAGTCACTGACTATAGGTTTTCGGCCACCATTGCCTGTGAAATCTAGCAAGAGCCTGGACAACGTGGCAGTATTGCGCCTGCAAAAAAATCATGGAATCTGACTCCCGGGTTGTACCATGTTTTGTTTGACACAACTTGAAATCAGACGGGTGTGAAACTACAGCAAGGGTGAAATGGGACGAAAGGAGTATAAACAGCGAGGCGTTTGTTTATCATCAGATTGCTTGTTATCGTGGATGGAACTGAGAAAATTCTGCCGGCTGGGACACGTGCTACGTATGACGGGAAATCATCTGATGCATTGCGTATTGTCTGCAGTTCCTGCGTCTGATTAAAGATCAAATGAAGATCAACAGAGGACTTAGAAAAGAAGTGTAAATAAGTGATCCTGGAGATAAGGGTGAATGGATGATTGCTTATAGTCCCCCACTGGGATACAAAGGCTGAATATTCCAAATGTTGTGACAAGACTAGCAGCTGAGGAGTAAACCCGATAGTTTGGATTGAACTCTTGTTGGTGCAAGCAAAATGCGGCGAAGAGATATTTTTTCTCACTGAATCCACGGCTTATTTATCCCGTTCAGAATTACGAGGTCATCCGAGGCTGTAAACTAAACTAAGCAGCTTCCTTAAGTTTACCGATCCACCTGTGGGGATGAGTCCGTAGACTTCTCAAAATATAGTTCTCGATACCACTCCTTTAAAAAGCTTTTGCGGAGGTTGGAATTCTGGTGGTGAATATTTCTTTAAATATAACCACGATTTATGGTTTGAGTCATATTTGAACATTCCAGTGCAGCTGTTTCATCTGGTCAAAGACGACTTGCATTCATTCTGTTACAGTATAGTATATCTCTAACTTGATGTCTGCAGTATGTCAGGCTCATGTTTGAGTCTTTCAGATCAATCTCATGCACAGTCTGTGGGGATCTCAGGGTAAATTCACTGGTTTGAGTAGGATTAGGACCACTAAAACAACGGACTCGGATTTGTGCGGTCATAATTGCGGGATATTGAGTCACGGATCCGAAACTAGGCACCATGAAGCAGACAAGAAAACACATCATTTAGACCCACTCCAGAACGACATTAGCGCTGTTGTTTTCGATACGGGGCTTAGGACCACGTAATGTTCGCGAACCCTACCACATCATTCCTGTAATAAATCAATAACGCGTCCGAAAGCGCAAGGACGAAGCATATTCGTGACTAGACAAGCAGAATTTATCTCTAAAAAGCGCCCAAGCGCGTTCAGTGGAGTCGCGTCCCAGTTGGATCGGTTGTATCATAAGGTAACCAGCTCCATCGTTTAGTCGATTTTCATCCAATCCCATAGGCCGCCATGCATGACCAACAGTATGTTCAACGAGCATACCACAAAGGAGTCGTAACAATTTTATGAAAAACTAGAATATTAATACCTGAAGTAGCAAAGGCAGTAGGCCATCCACGCATACTTTTCGAACCATTTAGTTCCCCAGAATCAAACAGGCTTTATCTTTTAGTTCAGGCTGATGCTATTTTGTTTTTCCTGTTTCAGCACTAGCGGCTCTTTGTTGAGACCGAAATAATAAATCTCACTCCTTTGTTTGTGTCTAGAACTTGGATTGCGCATCCTTTTAAATAGGTGTTTGTAACGGGCCTTCTATCAGAACGGTAGCTGCTCCGCAGGAGCAGCATGTGTGATAAGTACTGGGATGAATTTAACTTTTGATCCCCAAAGTTACCGATGTCCAACAGTGCTCCAAAAAGCTTATTCCGATATGCATGTTTGGGCTAAAACCTGCATACCTTCAGCGGAGCGAGACTCATCGTCATGTACTTTCCTCTACCCACCCACCCCCTCCCCCCCCCCCCGTCAAATACACACCAGCAACGCACGTTTTCCCGTACCAGCTTATATATTGTTGATCTATTTCCACCGCCTGGTGGATACCGTTTCTTCCTCATATGTGTCGATCGTTGGCCCATGGCTGTCTCCAAAGTTGACGTACTCAGAGAAAAAATTACGAAAGCGCTTCCACAGCAATGGATTTCTTTTCGTTATTCCCTCTAAAACCACCGCGGACCGAAGCACAGTTTCAGTACCAACGCCACCGTGATTATACTTCTGTGCTTGGATTCCAACATATTCGCAATACTGAGTATCACTCCTAATCCAGTGGACTAGTGGAACGATTTCAGAGATAACCAGAGGCTTCTCTCGCCAGCTATCATTCAGCCCAAAGAAAGAATTCGACTTTTGTCCCGCTGGTTTGGTGTTCGGTACACCCCTACGATTCCCCGATGAGATTTTGACCATAATTCTGCTGCTGTTGACGCCCTAGCAACTGCAGTCGAACATGACATAACCCAGTGCTCTCCCAAGTTGCTTGTCCATTCGTCCCGCTTACAGTCCCAATGGCATAAGTACATGCACTCATGATTTGTTCGTTGCTATGGTGTTAAACTCCCATTACATCAAGCATTTTTTGTCATTGGTAGGGCCTATAGAAGACGTTCGGCTAATGACCTCGAAACGTGTCTTCTGTCGGGTCTCGATGTGAACCAACAATGAAACCCCCTGGACCGAATGAAAAGAGAAGACCGAGACGGTAGACAGATGTGATAATGTATTCTGTCTATCGTGACACCGAAATGGTACCGACACGAGCAAACCAGCGCAACAGCGGAGCTGATAGCGAACCGAGCTCATACTGTCAGCAAAAATCCTAAGTGTGTCAAAAGCAAGGTCGGTGGAAACCTCGTGCCTTTTGAGTTCAGCCAAACGAATGCTACCGAACAAACAGCAATGTCAGAATCGTGCGTCAGGAGAGATCGTAGGGAATAGAAATCGAAAATGATGTCTGAGATACCGTCAGTATTGATCATCTGGAAGTAGCATATCTTGATTCGGACTTTATGGCCTCAGTTCCTTTCACGAACGCTGCCGACTATGTACCTAGTAATAATGCCGGTCCTCAAGTTTCTAGTGATCTGAGTAGTACCGAAGAGAATGACGCTCCCCCTCCCCCCATAACCCATTCAGGTCGCAAGACTGTTAAGCATGTTCGTTTTCAACTTCGATGTTTTTCCTGCAGCATCTACACCCAATTTGTCGACGCTCTGCTTGTATTGATTTTTAAGCCATGCAGGACTGCACCGATCCAGACGTTGCATCAGTTTGAATTTTGCTTATCTATGCTGTGTCATTTACGAATGTTTGCTTTGTACGCGTATCAATCTGTAGTGAGCTGCTTCTGCTGGTGTGCTTTCAGTCCTTTCGTATGCATGTTTGAGCGTTCATATTTCGGGTAAAGGTATTCACAGTCACGCCGCGTCTATCTTTTCGCTATGCTGGTAAGTTAAGCAGCTAAACACAGGGTGATCACAACGGACGAAAAACTGTTGGACAAGGTCTTTCGCGCGCCCACATCAGTAAAACGGTTCTTAATTTAGAGGACGGAGACTGGTTAAAGTTTCATGTTCTTGCGTATCATTTTCAGGCTAGAGCTGATAACACTTTTCAGTCCGATGTTGTCAATGTGAGTATTAGGTGCAACATATGTACTTACGAGGACAAAAGGAGCTAAACAAAGGTGACTAAAGGCAATCAATAGTTGCACTAAATGCGTAATCCACCAATTCTCGACAGAGTCAATTCTTTCGCTAAGTTCATCTGGTTAGAAGTGAATTCAACCACAATCAAAGCCTTCATGATCCATCTAGGCCCGAAAATTCAACAGCCGTTCATCAACGGCCGACCAGTCGAATAAGTCCCTTCATTCGAATACCTAGGGACAACTCTGATTCCGAACGGCCAGATAAACATGAAATGGTATTACGGATCGAAAGCGCCAGGAGAGCCTTTCTCCGGCTAAGACGAACGCCGTGGACTCGCAGCAAAACCAGCCTAAGGACCAAAATTCGTGTTCATCGTGCCACCATCCGCTCCGTTCTCACCCATGGCTGAGAAACCTGGCCACTGCGAGCCGAGGATATCAGAAGATTGGAGGTTTTCTATCACTGGTGCATGCGGCAAATCCTTTAAGTCTACTGGCACGCCAAAGTGTCTAATGGAGAGGTAAGGAGACGATGCTCTGACGTCGATTCACTCTCCGTCCTCCTCCAAAGCCAACGTATGCAGTGGTTCGGCCATGCGCTTCGCCGACCCAAGTCAGAGATAACCAAACAAACACTCCTGCTGCTTGCCGTGGTTGGCGTTGTCGCCTTGGTGAGCAGCTCAGAACATGGACCAGTACCGCAGAAAAAGACGTAGATCTTCCAGGTCTTCGGTCTGTCTATGGAGTACGGCGGTAGAAAAAGAACCGGATCACGATCTGTACCGAGCTCGCCTCCGACCGCCACGCGTGGTCAGAAATGGTCTGTGACATCCACAGAGCCGGCTTATCGCTCAGTAGGAGATAGTTGCGTGAAGGTAAAAAATAAAAGTAATCCACGGGAACTATTTCTTAGCTTTTCGGTTTCAGCTGACAAAATTCTTCAACATCCGCGTATATTCGTTTTTCACCTCTGATAATCAGGAAACTTAAGAGAATCTTCAGATATATGTAGGTGTTCGGTATTTAAGAACACGCCGTTGTCAGATACGCCTGTAACTAAGCGTCGTTTCAGTTACCGCGGACGAGGTGGGTGTACAATCGAGCACACTGGTTGACTCGAGGGACCCGGGTGAATGACAATAAGCGGGCGCGTATTTTTAGAAATGACTCTAACAGGGCCGTTGGAATGAGCCAGTATATTTGCGCAATCGCTTTGGGGTTAACGTTCTCACTTTTGAAATAATGATTCGTAAATACGAATTTCGTCAATCTTAATTTCATATAAACTATCTGATGGTTTTTTTTCGGCTGACGTCCGAAAAATGTGAAAGCTAACAACGTCGAACGAAATCAATAGTCAGATGGTGTGTCCGGAATTACTGAACAGGTGAAAAAACAGATATGTACGCAGATCCCAGTTTTGCTCCTGCTTGGTTTTATGTCCAAAAACATACGAGAAACGGAAGTTAATTTGGATATAGAATCTAAACTTGAAAAGGTTACCAAAAGTCCACAGGTCTGGAGCCCCGTTCAGGCATTGAGACCTTGGGACACACAGAATTCGACGCATCATAAAGTTACCCGATGGCTGGCTAATTTTCCTGCCCCCATCTGAATGAACCAAACATTGTTTTGTCTACGGGACTCAACCGAACTCTTAGACATACTAAGCTACGTTTCAGTGAGTTCCGAAAATCTGGTAAGTTGTTTACTTTTTTTATTCGCCAGATTACCTCTTTGTGGCACTGTAGTGTGAGGATGGTGGTTGATTCGGGGCCGACACGCAGCCTGTTCTTCCTAGCAGACCAAGGTCATCACTGTGAACCACAGGATGCACAAGTAGATCTTGTCCAGTATTGAACCCAAATCTTGAAACCACAGAATCACAAGCGACATGATAGTCGATCGATGGTGTGGACTGATAGAATGAGTGATGAATCCTGTCGAGCGGCATTTAGCCTTAAACCAGTCCATCAGAAGGCTTGGTCGTTCGCACCAGTTGAACCAATAAATTTCGTACAACCACTGGGTACATGAATCGACACCCTATATAACCACTGTTTTACGCTAATAAGAGGAATTTGTTCGCGAGAGACGAAAAGTTCTTCCTGCCTGCAGTGGGACAACGCTAAACATGCAGATTATTTGTGATTTTATTTCTACATATAGCTTTCATTCACCTACTCCTATTGAATACATCAAGAACCCCATTCGTTTTAGTTTTGAAGGTAAAGACTATAAACGGACATTTGTTCTCGTCATAGGAGATATTTTTGGGAGTGATGAAAAGCAAGCCTGAAAGCAACCACGAATTTTCCCCGTACACAGGAGAAGTTGAAAATATCTCAATTTTTCCAAATTAGGACAATTTTAATCATTGTTCACTATTCCAAACAATAACCACCCTAACCTCTCTGTGATTCACAAAGAAGAGTGAGAGAATATCTTACATTTTCTAGATACTGTATCAATCAGTATTCCGGATGGGAAGTCGCAAAATAGTTTACTCAAGTCTTTAAAATATCGCACCCGTGGGATAAGGAACAAAGGTGCTACTTTTTAAACTCGACCTTTCAAAAGTTGAGAATACTGCGCGAGCTATCAATCCAGCACACTTTACCGTTGTATCTCCCTTACTTTACGTATTATATATGAACAGACATATGTAAGCGTTTTATATGCGGTAGTACAGAGGCGCCGGAAATACTAGCAGTTCGGCGCGCTTTATGTTGTCGACTGATAAGAGTAAACAAGATGCTTTCATCTCACAGTCTACATATTCTTGCTCATTTCGCACTTTTTGATACACATACATGCAATGCATGTATGCTGTGGTTTGATTAGCATTACTACAGAAGTGTAAGATTATTCGTATTTTTTATTGCGTGAGTGCACTGGAAGGTGTATATACCCCATGGCCACAAAGGCCCACTGCTCTATTGAGGATAACCGGCAATAAGACCCTGAGACTTGGAGTGGAGAATTACATGAGGTCCCGATAGGTCAGGTGTGGTAATGATCCAGACGACAGTGGGTTACTGTCTACCACTAAAGTAACTGGGGGTGGCGGGGGATTCGAACCTCTGACCTCCGCGGTGGTAACCAAACGCTCTAAGCCACTCGACCACCACCGGTTAAGTGTCGTTTACTCTATCATGCGACGTTGTAAGGCGTATCCATGCCCCTGGGAAATCTGCTCGTGATTCATCCCAGTCCTGTCCGCCTCACACTAGTGCATCCGACATCTATCTGCATCACACTCGGCAATACCCCACTCCACCACTCACGTGCGACATACTTCGTGCACGGCTCATATTGAATGAAAGCTTTAGTTCGTTTGAATTATTCTCATTCCGTTGTTCGTGCTTACCGCAAGCTAATCGTGAATACATGCTACCTCGTGAACCAGTGTTTCTGTTCTGCTTACTAATTCTCGGATAAAAAATCTATTTACCACCATGAAATCATTTTTCTTCATTCTTTGGCAGGTTTATAAAAATAATAAACTTTATTGGAAAATTTGTGGACAATAAATTATGGTAGATTCATATGTATAGTTTGTGATCTGTTGACCATACTCCGTGTATTTCCTTGTTATATTTTGTTCGTCATCTGTACAATCCAAAAAATATATTTTTATTGGTTGTCTTCATTAAAGATACGGAAAGGCAAAATATTAAGTTGACTTCTCGAAAGGCGAAATTCCATTGTTTGTGTTTCGTTTATTAGTTCACAGGATTAGACGTGTTAGTCTCTCCCGACTTCATTTTGTCTGCCATAAAATTAACTAGAGGAAGATAACCAACAAGTTCTACTTCTTCGTTGGCCAGCTCACGTTTTATGAGAATGGACTATTTATAATTGCTGCCATGCGGAAACTCATTATTACTTGGTAAACAGTGGCATATATATATATATATATATATATATATATATATATATATATATATATATATAACTTGAGAAGTGGGCAGACTTTGGTCCTTTATCGATATAGGCAAATGAATTGACTATATATCACAATTTCTGTGAAAAGTCGGGCGTTTGTGTATTTAGAATATTCATGTTTGCCTAATTTTATTCAGTTCAGTAGTTTCTTGAAAAATGTTACTGGTTCAGTTTCGGAAATCTTTCAAAGAATATGTTTTCGAATAATATAATTCATAATGCAGTACCAAAGCTAAGCTAATCAATGAAGACCGTGGAAGCAATATACAGTGGTTTCATCATTATCAGCAGTCATCAAAAGAGCACAGGACTTGAACTGCACGATGAATTGCATTATGTAAATCTAACTCCCTACTACCCCATATGCACAAAGTAATCAAACCCTGTAGTATTTTATCAAAGAATGCCTTCGGTTAACGTAGGCCATCCATCCCAAGAGTCGATAGCTGTTCGGGTAACTGACTGTTAGCGCTCAGAGCCAGTGACGGTTAGGTGATATATCACGCAATGCACATGTTCAATTAGCCTTTAAGGGACAGCCCGAATGGTCTAGTGGTTAGACGTTCTAATCACAATCGTCCACTCTGGGTTTGAGTCCTCAAGAGGGCTCGGTGAAAGTGCACTGCTGGTGATTCCTTACAAGGATGAAACAACCGTGCATTATTTTCATGGTTTTCAGTGGTGAGTAGGGCATTGATACTACATGATGAATCGTACTATGTGAAATACGATATCCTACTACTCACATGAACAAGTACTAACTGATCCAAAGTTTTTTGTCACGTTTTAAACAGTATAAATGAATTCGTAACTTCGATTTTGAAAGATCAAAAGCAAATGTTGTACTTTCCCCTTTTCTCTCCTACTTTGGTGTTTTTTATTTAGAATATTGCATAAGAGTAAAGTAAACATTCGAAATATCCACAAGTAGTATGCAAGCCCACTACGATATAAAAATGATTAGGCTACTGTCATTCTGGATTGGAAAACGTTGGATGAAGTGAACGGATAGACCGATAAGTACACTGGCTTGGTTGCCCACTTTTCGTCTTGCGCGGCTATTGCGAATTTACTCTCGGATCTGGTAAACTTTGAAGGACATTATGACCAAAACAACTTATCAGAAAGTTGGTTGAAGATAAGTAGTTCTTCGTTCTCGCAGCTCGCGCGATCATCAGTGCCATCCAATGATTCCATTTTGGTTTTACATCTTAGGCAATGAACCAACTTGCCTTCGAGTCAATTATTTCTTCTAAAGAAGTACGCACTAATGATCACCCCTTTGTCGCTCTCACTAGTATTTCCATTTATTTTCTTTTTCCATGCACCCAATGATTTTTGCCTTGCTATTTCAACCTCCCTAATACATCTACAGTATTTGTTAATGCTCACCAGTCATGACTAGCATCAAATGGCTTAGGTCTCACAAATTTTGAACATAGTGTATTCTGTCCATTTTCCCGGCACTAAAGTAAGAAAGTTATTTGGAGGTAAAAAATTTCACTGACTCTTTGGAAGCATTTGTCACGTAGGATGTTAGATCGCGAAGTGTGAATAGATTTATCTTTGCGGTAAATGGCCGACCGACTGCCGTTTAGATGTCATATCATGTTGTGACATTGGCGTAAAAAATTTCCTCCTGGCTGTAATAGGTTATGAGAATAAAATGATGGGTAATCTTTCATGGCAACCCACTTAGCTTGATCAATATATTAGTTTAACAATTGTGCTGAACTTGGGAATTAGAATTCCAGAGCTAAAATCTCCAAAAAAGAACCACCTGATTGACTCGCATAAGTAATTACAAATACTCTTATGTTACATTAGTATCTATGACTTCAACACTTCTCACTTAACTAAGAGTTGGATAGTGAATAGAAAATCATTGTTAAGTCTCAAGCTATTCTTGAACAGACTGTTAAGAGGCCTCTTACCACCTACCGCACTCAGACGGGATAATTTGACCGGTTTGTTATTAGGCATTGAACAGAAACAAAGAAAACTACCGCACAGAAACATGTAACACGTTCAGTATCACTCAGCTCAGCCCAGTTCTTTCGGCCGTTATCTTTGCATATTTTTATTCTGATTTTACTTGGTACTTGGCAGCAGCATCGAGTCAGGAGTGTTTAGTTCAGCGAACCATTTCTACCGATACGATAGGTGATCTACCACTGAAATGGAAGAAAACGGTAAACTTTGATGGTTTTGGTAGTTATACTGATAGTCCTGTGAGAATGACAGGAGGTGAAAAGCTAGGTGAGCTAACAACCGGAGTCCACGAGCCAAAGTGTGCCAAGTTTCCAGAACCACTTGAGTAGAGACGGCTGTGGGCCAAGACCGGACAGCACCAGGTTCACTTAAACAAGCAGACTTCAAAGAACCAGTGGATTACTAGGACTGGAGCTAAAATTGGTTCTTAGTACATCAGTGACACTATACAGCGTTAGACTGACCAGTGCCATGTACTTTAGGGTGTGACGGATAAAAGTCACTCCCGTCATGTAGGAATTCTGTAACAGCTATCCGCTCTGGATGCAGTCAAGGGCCTTATATCTGGCCGTAAGACACCTTTCATAATTGTGCAACCTCGTAATTTTAGTCATGATGTAGACCTAGTTGCAACTGAATGAAGACCTGATGCTGAAACCGAATGAAATCCTGGAGAGTGGCCGTCATCCCGATTGCAGACTTAACTATATATGCCTGTTTATAAACGAGGAGCACCCGAGCCCTAGGATAGCAATGACATTTGGAGAAGAAGTTTGTTATTTAGAGGTCAGCATAGAGCCATTACCCGTGAAATAACTCAAAACAGAAAAGACACAATAAACCGAAAAGGGTTATAAGTGAAAATATTGTTGACGAAGAGAGGGTTGGAGTGAAACTACGTCACTGGCCGCAAAACCTAGCCATGCGACTTAGTGTCTTCAGCCATCCGCGGGACAAATCTCTTGGACCCGGAAGCCTAACGTGTCCTACTAGACAAAGTCTACGGGTTAAGGTTTTCGTGCATTGGCACCTTGTCACGGAATGACCAGTTCGGATGGTGGGTACACCGCGGAATTCTACAGTAGACATATACATGTCCTAACCAGGGTCCTAACCCTCTCACTCTAACCTGAACACTGGTGACACGATTTCTCACCATACTCGAGCAAAAGTGGGAAGGCATCTCTGCTCAAAAACCAATAGTCTTCGCATATCTTCCGACCACAACGGACGTGTTTTTCAACCACATAGAAGGACGGACCTAGCTCGCAGTGTTGAGTCAGTTTATGTACGAAGGGTTGAGCGTTCAGTATGACCAAAAATTCTGGATCCACTTCAGATCGGTTGAATTCCAGTTTTGTTACTGAAATAACTCTCAGTAACCAAATTGAGATAAATAAATGGATTAGTGGAAAATTACAACTGCGAGTATCCTCCATCGGAGAATCAAACACAACACTGTCAGCTAATTTTAACTGCCACGAATATGATCCGTCTTCCAAGTGTACAAATACACCCAGATTCTCACACCGGCAAGGTGGATTATGGTGATTTTGCATTTGTAGTTTACTTTGGGTACATTCCTCGGGAACTAGTTTGGACCTTAAAGCCAACTGACGAGCCATATGACGAATTCATAATTCATTAACTGAGTTCTGCTTTTGCCTATTAGTGAAAATCACGTAAACAAAAGCCGAAAGACATTGGAATTTTATCAGTAGTACCGAGGAGACTAAGAAAGGATCTTAGTGAAGCATTCGAAATCCGTAAACTTCTACCGAGTGTAAGAGATGATAGTATTTTTGAGCGGGCTAATGATCACAAAAGTCAAAACAGCTCCAGTTCAAGATGACATAGTTATGTTCAGAAAGTTACGAGAAGAATAAATTAGACAGGATAAATAACATTATTCTATTTGGCTGATGTCCCAGTTGCTAGTGCGCATGAAGTTCACTAACAGGTATATATAGATGCTCCAGCACTTACGCACTGAAATACTTTGGTCGGCTGTTGGGGGACAGTGATTAATTAAGAAGGATACCCGGCAAAATTGTTTCAATGTACCAAGCTGGTAAATTAGTGGTAGGGTCAGTTGGGAAAGATGGTCCACGCAGAATGGCAGCTGAGTATTTTCAATGATATGCTAGATTTTTAGGTAACATTTCCGGCCCAATGCAAAACGAAGTGGCATAATGGATTACAGCCTGGTTGGCACGCGCTCATAAGTATAATTTTGGAATAATTTGGATCATTGATGATGAGGCATCAGATAATCTAAAAAAGATACGAATGTCTTACTACTTGATTACAATCCCTGTTAGTTCACCTAGAAATAGTTTACACGAGGAACACGGACTCGTTTCAGATGGCACTGTAGAGGTTAATCGCTAGGTAAGGTGTGCCTGAAAATATAAACTGAGATAATGGGGCTAGCTTTTGTGTGGCTCAGAAAGAGATAAAAACTTGGTTGCGCCGATCAGACAAGAATCAAACTGTGGTGATTCAGCAGCTGTCAAACGTGATACAGCCAAGTACAGCTTCATAACCACGTACACACATGAGCCTCAACGAATCAGGATTGCAGCAGACAAGTCCGACAAAAGCTACCTGTGATTGGTCACCTTCGAGTTTACCAATTATATTCTCTAATTTAACATATTTATACAAACCCGCTATACACAACAACTAACGTGATATTTCATGGCCTCGGTCTTCTTGCTACTTCCGTTAGCGTAGTTCTGGGTGGGAGTAATTTCAATACGGACTGTCGGTTCAGTTCAGTACTACTATTACACAAAAGCAAGAACAAGATACGTTCAAATAAGTATCCTTGCATTTGAACCCACTTTACGCCGACTGTTGTGATGGTTTTTGCGAATAAGTGATACACACCTCCAGAAGAATACTCAGGACTCTCACAGTTCAGAGTGACCTCGATCGTTCTGAGAAAATGACTGTTTTCTGGACACTATTTTGGATCTATTTTCTCTACGATCTTTTCCGACGTTTGACATCGACCTCATAGTGTTGTCCGGTTGCGTACGTTTTACTGGACTGACTTTTCCGAGGTTTCCGTCGACCTCGTTTTGAATCACTTTCGCTTTCGGTCGTTCGCCGATTGTACGCGCTCGTGGTTCGCTTTCTGTACAGCCGTTGCGTTTCGTTTTCCGTTCGGTGTATCTCTCGTATCGGTACTGTTTCGGTGCCACGATATATAGAATACACCTCGCATCTGTAAACCGACTTGCGTCTTCTCTATTCATCCGACAGAGGGGATAACGTTGGTATTCCGCTGCTAGAACCAATAGGAGACACGTTCACCAGCTGCTCTCGAAAGTCATCTATATTGGTGAGCCCGAAAACTCCAGAACCTTCTTGGATTATTCGCCCGCTAGGCGAGTCTGTGATTTTTCGCTGTTTTACGTCCTCTTTTTGTTGGGCGATATATATCTTTTACGATATATTATCGCAGCGTAACCATGTCAGAGGATAAGAGGCAGCTCCACACAGACCTCACTTTGCCTATGGTTGTTTTTAAGCCTGTGGCGTTTATCCCACGATCTTGAGGTTTGATTTGCAACCTTAGAGCTGCAATTTGAGGCACGTAGGATTATCGGCCAGAGCCAACGATTTTCCAATGCCTAAAAGGCAATCCCGGGCGATGTTATCGCCCCAATGAGGGATTGAGTATTAAATCCTTCTCAAGAGCAGGCGTACGATCGGCTTAGGGAGGCCATACTGCAGCATTTCCTTCCTTCTCGGGAGGAAAGCTTACGTCAGCCACTGTCACGGCACCCTATAGGGGATACAAAACCCAGCCGACACCTCGCTCACCTCCGGTCCCAGGCAGGGCCCGTCGATAAGGATTCGGAGATAGTTTAGGAACTGTGGTTGGACTCTTTACCCTTTCATGTTCAGACCACGGTAACTGCTCTCCTCGAGGGCTCGTCCTTGGAACGAGCAGCCGCCGTGGCTGACGAGATTGTCGCACTTGTCGGCAGTGGGGCTAATCCCCTCATCGCCACGACATCGCGCAATCCTCGGGGTGTTGATCTGGATGAATCGCCGAAGAGGCCTCTGCACTCTCGATCCATCCAGCGCCGACTGTCTTTCAAGGACAGGGTTAAAATACCGACCCCTCGCAGTAGCCCATGTAAGCAACGGCACGGACGGGCGCCCTCCATTGCCCACGTCCGCCGTGAATCCGCCTTACCTGCCTCATCCAAACCAGATCATCCTACCAGCGGTTTTCGTTGGTTCCACCGCGTTTTCGGACCAGCCGCCCGTAGGTGCAGACAGCCTTGTTCATACGCGGCGGGAAACGCCACTGCCGGCGAGTAGAAGCGGCCGTACTCGCCGGCAATCAGTCTCAGGTTGGCCGTTTATTTTACATGCATGATTCGTGCACTAACGCTAGGTTCCTAGTCGATACTGGGGCCCAAGTTTGTCTTACCGGTTGGTAAAGACAAGCCACGAACTTCTTTGCTTCGGCTGTCAGCGGCGAATGGTTCTTCCATTCCTACCTACGGCACGAGATGGCTTGCGGTCAACCTGGGACCACGACGACGGTATCTGTGGACGTTCATTCTTGCGGATGTTCTTACAAGCACACTGAGAATCGATTTTATGCAGCACTATGAATTACCTGTTGATTCACGTAGGCTGCAGCTTACCGATCTTTCGTCGGACACGTAACTTACGGGTCTGGCAGCCCGAACAGATGCACACCGAATCACAGGATTGTTTTCTAACATTCCTCACGATTTTCAGTCTTTATTTATTAAATTCCTCATTTTGACTAGACCATTTGAAGAGATAGAGACAGCGACCTATCGTGTGGCACACCACATTGTCACTAACCGACCACCAGTCACGGCACGACCTCGCGGACTGACACCAGACAAATTGGCTTTCGCCGAAAGTGAGTTTGACACTTTAGGTTTTAAAGGTATTGTTCGTCCTTCTCACAGTCCACGGGCCTCGTCTCTGCACATGGTTCTTAGGAAAGATGGCATTAGCTGGAGACCATGTGGCGACTATCGCGCACTAAACTCGGCTACTCGTTACGATAGCTATCCGATACCCCGCATACACAACCTCACGGCATCACTTCACGGCAAGACTGTATTTTCTAAGATCGCTTTGGTATGAGCCTGTCACCAGATCCCAGTCGCCGCTGAAGATATCGAGAAAACCGTTGTCACGACTCCTTTTGGTTTGTTTGAGTTCCTACGTATGACTTTTGGTTTGCGAAATGCTGCTCAGACATTCCAGAGGTTTATCGATAGCATTACGTGAGACTTGGAACTTGTTCACGTTGATATCGATGACTTGCTAATCGCATCGTCGAGCGTAGATGAACATTTCCAACATTTGACGCTACTATTTCAACATTTGTCCGAACATCGAGTATTAGTCAATCCTGATAAATGTGAACTTGGCGAACCGGAACTTGTGTTCCTCGGCCACAAGGTCACTCAAGAGGGTATTCAGTCTTGCGAGGATAAAGTGTGCGCTATTCTAGATTACTGCGTACCGTCCTCAATCAAGGAGCTTAAGGCATTTTTGGGGTTAGTTAACTTTTATCGTCGGTTCACACCCAATGCTGCTGAACGTTTGCTTCCATTAACTGACCTACTTCGTGGCAATCCACGTAAGCTGTCGCTTACGGATGCCTCACGAGTAGCGTTCTTGGAGATTAAGGCGACATTAGCCCAGATCACGCTCCTAATGCACCCAGTTCCGTCCGCCACGCTAAGCATAGCGGTGGATGCATCCGACTTTGCCATCGGAGCAGTCCTGCAACAGTCTGTTTCTGGGATCTGGCATTCATTAGAGTTCTTCTCTCGACTCCTCAATCCCACGGAAACCAAACATAATGCTTTTGGTCGCGAACTGCTGGCTGCATATAATGCCGCTAAGCACTTTCGCCATGCAGTCGAGGGTCGATATTTCATCCTCTTTACAGACCATAAGCCTCTGACGTATGCATTGCATACTAAGTCTGATCGTTACTCTCCACGAGAAGTCAGACATTTAGACTATATTTCTCAGTTCACGACTGGCCTACGACACGTTGAAGGTGAGTCGAACTGCGTTGCAGATGCTTTGTCGCGTATTCCGCTTAATGCTATTAAATCTCCGGTTTTAGACATCCCTGCCAGGTACAGGATTCTTCATGTATGGAAGCCGCTCAGTCATCGTCGCTACAGTGTCAGTCCGTACCTCTGGCCACCAGTGCTGGGACTATACTCTGCGACATATCTACTGGCCTATCTCGACCAGTCGTACCCTCTACATATCGACGTCTCGTGTTCGATGCCCTACATGGACTCTCACATCCAGGCATCACAGCCAGTCTCCGATTAGTAGCTGTACGATACGTCTGGCCGTCCATGAATAAAGATGTTCGTATGTGGGAAAAACAGTGTCTACAATGTCAACGATCTAAAGTGCATAGGCACGTAGCTTGGCCTATCGGTACTTTTGCTACGCCTGATGCTCGCTTTGATCACATCCACGTAGACATTGTGGGTCCATTGACCCCGTCACACGGTTATGCCTACTTACTAACGCGTATCGATAGATTTACGAGGTGGCCCGAGGCTATTCCCATCTCTGTCATCACGGCCGAATCAGTGGCTCGACATCTGATGGAACGATGGATAGCTTCATATGGTTGTCCTTCCACAATCACTACCGATCGAGGGCAACAATTTGAGTCCGAACTATTATCTTCGTTAACTCACATGCTGGGTACGGAACGCATTCGCATGACCGCGTACCATCCGGCATCGAATGGTTTGGCCGAACGTTTTCATCGCCAACTCAAAGCGGCTCTTAGAGCACATGAGAGCTCCGATTGGTACGAAACGTAACCGCTGGTTCTGCTTGGTATCAGGACTTGCATAAGGACAGATATTCAATGTTCCGCCGCAGAACTTGTCTATGGCACGACAATACGACTGCCTGGGGAATTCTTTACGCCACGGAGTACAGACTCACTTGCCGTACAGACTTACGTTCACAGCTTGTCTACGTACATGCAAAATCTCGCTCTGGCGCAGACTCGAATGCAGCGACGACAGGTTTTCGTTCAGACCGAACTCGAAACTTGTTCGCATTTATTCATTCGTGTTGATTCGGTACGGAAACCATTACAACAGCCTTACGAAGGTCCATTTCGCGTGATTTGTCGTCACGATAAGACCTTTAAGGTTGATCGACACGGTCGCGTGGATACAATTGGCATCGGTCTTTTCAAAGCCGCGTACGTTGATGATCGAGTGTTGCTCGCTGACATGAGATTCAACGTTAACTCTACACTACCTGTTGACGACACTTCGGTGTCACGTCAAGGTCTGCAGTTAGCGTTGCCTGCTACGACTTCGAATGAGGCTATCGTCTGACGTTCAATTCAGAAGTCCGTTGGCCCTGCTACGTCCTCAAATGAGAATACTGCCTCACGTTCAAGTCAGCAGAGCACGTCTACGCACCCGTCCATGAATGAGGCTCCCGTCTCACGTTCCGGTCGAAAGATCGTTTGTCCAGCACGTTTTAGCGACTAGGTCAAACACGATCTTAGTCGTTGCACTTCGCAGTAATAACTTCCGTGTTTATCGTTTCGACACGATTTAATTACCTCATTAGCTATTACTGTATTCTAGTCAAGTCCATTGTGGCTGCTACACCAGTTTTCCGTTTCTTTTCGTTTCACAGAGACTCGCCATATGGTACCCTTCGCTGGTCCCACGAAATCTGGAGAATTTTGGCACCAACGTTTGCATTCTGGATCGGCCCTGTCGCTCTCGTTCCTTGCCACCGACGAACCTACCGATTTGGCTTCCGGATATCATATTGGTTAACGGTTACCCGTCGCTGGACGTTATTGGCCTGGCACACCTGGATGACGAGTCACGCAACCGGTGTCATTGGCAACGAATCTGGTTTACGCTCGACCATCATCCTACGGTTCCTGCATACCACGGATTCTGCCCGTCGGCATCCTACAGCACTGCTACATTCACGTAGTTTGCACGCAGTCACGCGCACGAATATCGGTTGTATGCCTTCTCGTCCTTGACATTTTTCGAAAGCTTTCCGTGCTTTCTAGCGGGGGCTGCTGTAGTGACCTCGATCGTTCTGAGAAAATGACTGTTTTCTGGACACTATTTTGGATCTATTTTCTCTACGATCTTTTCCGACGTTTGACATCGACCTCATAGTGTTGTCCGGTTGCGTACGTTTTACTGGACTGACTTTTCCGAGGTTTCCGTCGACCTCGTTTTGAATCACTTTCGCTTTCGGTCGTTCGCCGATTGTACGCGCTCGTGGTTCGCTTTCTGTACAGCCGTTGCGTTTCGTTTTCCGTTCGGTGTATCTCTCGTATCGGTACTGTTTCGGTGCCACGATATATAGAATACACCTCGCATCTGTAAACCGACTTGCGTCTTCTCTATTCATCCGACAGAGGGGATAACGTTGGTATTCCGCTGCTAGAACCAATAGGAGACACGTTCACCAGCTGCTCTCGAAAGTCTCCTATAAGTTCAACGGCCACCTGAAAATGAAACCCTGAGCACGGTTCTAGTTGAGTTGGAAATAATGACGAAGAACAGGCCAGTAATACCGATGTCACTGTACTCAGAACAAATAATCCGGAGGAGAATCCCTAAAGACAGTACTGAGCCCATGCTTATAAGGATGAAGATAGGCAAACGCCATCACGTTTGTTTTGAAACCGTAGAGTCGAGTTTATTTAGCTTCATTAAATACACAACAGAAGTAGCCGCTGAAGGTGAAGTTATTTGAATGAAGTGAGGTGGTTTTCTGGCAAGGAACTACCGGCCGCTGGTCACGATCAAGTAAAATATTATTGACGTCAGCAGTCTGGTTCATTTAGCCCCGACAAACATCTTCAATGCGAATACATAGGCGATATCAAAAAGTCGTGCCTTCTCCAATGGGCTGATGGAGAAACTGAAACTGAAGGTGAAGAGTTGAAGACCGCTGATGGACAGTCACGACAATCTGTTAGACGGGAGAAAAGAGGCACTGAGAACGGGGTCAGGTAGGATGAGAACACGGGAAGTGTGATGTCAGCAAGAGGGTATACCAACAGGATGATTGGATGAATTTAGAAAACAGAAGCTGTTACAGGTGGTTTAAAATCATCGGTAGGACGGTGGTGCAATATAACCTACGGATAATGCGAAGCTGAATAAGTAAAAATAGATTTAAAGCTGATGGATCTGAAAAGCATTGAGATGATTTAAAAAGAGTATACATTAGGTACACTATGAACTGAATTAGTGCTCAGGCCGTGAACCTAAAGGGTTTTGATTCGGGGAGAACCAGTTTGGAGCGAATAGCGAAAGTAGGTGTGGTTTTATGCTGCAAGATGCCACCAGAATAATCGATGTTCAATGACGGATGTGATCTGGACACAAAGAGTGATTCAACAGTCAGAACCTCGTTTGTATATAAATTCTTTAGTTTTGCTGCTATCAGTCTAGAAATTGGTCTCTGAAACTTTAGGAAATTGCTCTAATGAGTTCTGAATTGGCAAAAATATTGCAATTTATTTATTTCTATACGGAGCTTGTTTCGTAACCACAGAAAAAATGCACGAAGAGAACAGGTGGTATGGTTACCTATATCAATTCTGCGTGGTCTGGAATATCTGAAATTATCTATCTTCCTCCTACTATGATGATCACCGCTCTATAGTCAAGTGTTGTAAGAAATCTCATTTTCGAGACACGATGATCAATAACATGTATATAGCTCCCTTTTGCTCCCGGAGAGGGATAAAACAGTTATTTTGGGATTTTAAACCCGTTTTAGTTCCACTACTGTCTGACATTTTATGCATTATTGTCGGTGACATTATTCATGTACCCACATATCCCCTACACGCTCTTAGTATATATATATATATATATATATATATATATATATATATACGAGAAGGCTTCTGTGAAACGTCATTCTCTTCTGATCAACGGGAAAAAGAACGGTTGAGTAATCCGTTTCTAACCACATTTCGAGTGCTAAAAAATGTAAAACTCAAGCTTCTTTGTGGCCAGCAGGTCCGACCAATCAACTTTAAATAGTGGCTGATAGTCTGAATGTTGCATTTGGTCACTCATCCACGGATATTCTACTATCTTGTACCATCTGTTTTCCGAATTTGAACCTTTTCCTTCAGAAGAAGTCTAGCGGCCTTGAATTCGGCTTCTGCTGTTAGCCCAGATGGTTTATCTTCCACAGTTATCAAATTTAAAGTAAGTTTGCTAACAGAAACGGTGACTCGTCGCATCAACAAATCCGTTGATACCTGTGCTGTTCCTGCTTCCTTGAAACCCGTAACAGTTGCGCCTATTCACAAGCACTCCACTTCTGACATTCTGTCAAAACATTTTCGTTCCATCGTAATCAATTCCTCTGCATCCAAGAGACTGAGTGCACCATCCTCAACTAATTAAGTTCTCCGGTTATCGCTCCCAGCGATCCTTATCATTTCTTATACAAGCCCAAGAGGTCCACTCTTTAACCATTTACTTCAGTTGGCCATTTCATTTCTAAAAGACTGAAAAGTTCTGCAAAATTGAGTTGTTATCTTTTTCGATTATTCCTCCGATTTTATTCGATTCCTCGTTTCCTTCTTCTCCAAAAGCTGGCATTTTTTGACTGTCTGGCTTCCCAGTTTTCGTGGTTAAAAGACTATATTTCAAACCAAATCCAGCTAATCGAAATTGGTAACATTTTGTCAAGTCCGTTAACGAACAGCTCTGGTGTTTTTCAGGGTGCTGTTTTGTTCCCGGACCTTTTCACTACGTTTAGTTTGGAGCCTACCCTTTGCTCAAGCATCATGGATTTTGTTATTCCGACGATGTGGTGCTTTATCGGTTCATCAATAATCAACCCGACTTAACCCGTTTATCTAAGAATTTATGCAATATTCAGAAATTTGCACCTCTTCATGGCCTACATATCAACACTTCAAAATTTTTCGAAAGAATATTCACCTTTTCTCGATCTCTTTATCTCAATGAACAATCGGCCAGTCACTGTCACCGTTTCCAGAGCTAACTCGGTCAAGCACTTAGGTGGTACTATATGCACCTTTATACTGTGGTCTGCCACTATTATGGACAGTGTAAAGAAATTCCGTCGACTTTCATTTCATATCCCCCGTCTAAGGCAGTTTGGTGCCATACAAGCTTCCGTCATTTCCTTTGTTCAACCAAATTGTTCTTCTAATCTTACTTCACAGTTCTTCTTTATTCTTTCTTGATCTAATTTAAAGGGATTTTCATTCGCTGCACGGCAATTCGGCTATCATCAGTCTTGTTATTTTGATTCCGGCAGAATCTCTTACTAAAAAAATGTCTGACCTACACTTTTTTACCTGTGAAAAATTCGTTATGAAGTTCTTGTGGGCCTCGCTCATTCTGTCTGGGACCAACTCTATGCTTTACTTTCACATCCTTCTACACGCTCCGAGTTTAAACTTATCCCGTTCCGTATAAATATTTATTGCAGCTCTACAGTGCCCTATTTAGCACGTGTTCTTGTTAGTAAATTGGGGGCCTTACGGAAATTTGGAATCAACCTCGCTTATTGAGTCTGACTTTGGTTTGTCTTTTTTGGACCATTTTTCAAGAAGTTTCCAAATTAACCGTTATCGTTTTTGCTCTTTTTTATGACTGAAATGTAAATTTATAACTTACAGAGGCTTTCAGTGCATACAGTACAATACAATACAATGCAATACAATACAACACAACAGTTTGCAATATGTGATGAGTAAGTATTGAAGTCTGAGTACTAGTCTTGTTTTGCGGACAACAAACCGTAGGTCTGTCTAAGGTTTCGCGTGATTGGTGAGGAGAGAAAGGTTCAGATGGTCAGAAAAGAAGAAAACTAATCAACGGAATATCCCAGTCAAGAAGCATAGCTTGAGCTGCAATCATCAGTGAACTGCACCGTTTTTTATAATTGAGGGTTGTCGTATGTGAGCTGTATGTTGACTGAACGTGTTGTGGACGACGAGGTCAGACTTGTGCCTACCAGCAAAAATGATGGAATAGTGCTCCAGATGACCTCTGACGTCGGAGCCAACATTGTAAGCTTCCTACCGTGTAGCACTAAAGATCTAAACAAGAGGCCCATAGAGAGTTTCGCCCTTGAACTTTTGAGTGATGGTAACGTCATCTGGGGTGCCTGGCATCTGAAGGATACACAGGAGCCTTTAACCGAGGAAAATTTGATAATCCGTAGTGCACCATTAGTCAAGCCTCCCTAATTCACAGGCTACGTTGAGAATAGAAGTACTTACGTTCGTAATGAGAAATTCTATAAACAATTTCAATATAACCAGCAAACAGGTATGGGATGCCGTGCTGCAAGCACCGTCAAATGTCACTGATATGGAGTGGAAAAAGTAGTGGAGTGAAAGCACTACTTTAAGTGACTCCGTCTGTGACAGAAACAGGTTGTGAATGTCAGGAATCAATGTGGACAAGTTGGGACCAATGGGTAATATATGAAACTTACCAACTCAACGAAGAGCCATGGAGACACTGTGATTGTAGCCTATCTAGTAGTCTGGCATGGGATACACGACTTATTGCCTTGATCAAGTTGAGAAACGTAGCAGTAAGAGAACTTCCTCCACCTGCTTCTCTGATGGCTAGTGTGGGGAAGTTCTCTCTCTCTCTCTGACGAGATTACAGAGCTACATGAGAGGTTATGCAGGATACCTCTTGAAGGGTAAATTTCATAGCAATAGTACGATCCGCAAACCCCACGGGAGAACGCCGCTTCCGACGTACTTGTGATAGTCTTTCGAATGCTCTACTACGAATTTAGCCCCTTGAAGTATGATTAACCTTTGCTGGATGATTTCACCATCACGTGTGCCCCCTCTAGTGAGCCCGAACCTATTTGTTTCACCAGTTTTAAGAGTATCACTAAACTTTATTGCATTTCCTAAGAAGAATCTAGTTTATGGTGAAATTCATTACTCACTAACTTAATTCAATGATAGGCTGGAGTCCATACTCCAAAATATTTGACGGTACCGCTGTCTTTCCCTGTCCATATTTTGTTTTCTTCTCACGACCCCCCTTGAAAAGCAGCACGCCCATATTCAAATATACAGCATCCTTGGAGCCATTTGAACTAAGTTCCAGGTTTTCGTTTTAGGAAATTGAATATTCTTTATCGCTCTCATCCGCAGCTGGTACAATGGCCAGACTGTTGCGTCTTTTTTTCTCGTTCTCCTTCCAGATTCTGTCGGTTCGGTACCACATCTCACTCTGTCATATGAATTACATTTTAGAGTTTCTATCCTCACTTCATCTAACGGGACAAATGTCAGCATGCAGTCACAAAAAGTCTCAAACTATTCTCAAAATAGTCCTAATATGGTCTCGTTTGAACCAAATAAGGGAGATTTTGGGGACTATGCTTGAACACACTGAGAATGTAGCAGTTTATATTCATTACCATTTTAAATTTTGATAAGCTATCCTACATTATTTCATTTTGAGATATTATTTTATGAACTTTGATAAACTTCCACTTGAAAAAAGTGGTTTGTAAACATCCACAAAAACTACCTGGAGCGAACCACGGACTTTCCAGAGTCGATTATCTCCAGAAAATGTTGCATCTTACAAAAAATTAAACGTGTTCTTCCACGTTGTAAACAAGACCAAAAGTAATGGACAAAATTCTCCAAAAGCTTTATTTAGATAGTCCCAAAATGTCCCTGAAACGACTCTTCCGGGACTAGATGTTTTCTCTATGTGCCGACCGGGTTCATATACTATCATAGTGTTTTTCAGTGTATAAAAATTATTTTCCCTTATTTTAGACCCTTCTGAATCTACTGACTTGACGAAAATCCACATCAAACTGCATAATACAAAACAGTCCCTCAAGGGACATTTTCAGACTAAAAATGAACTCGTGTGCTGAATGGGGATTCATATGATCGACTCTTGTGAACGACTCCTGGATCCATTATGCAATTCAAAAACGTCCCACTATAATACTCAAATTATTGGCTCGAATGATGAAACTCATTGATCTTCGTTGTTCAGTGCCACACTTCCCCTAGAGTGCCACGAGAATTGCAGGATACAGATAACCGATTTAAGTAAAATACTGCGCCCATTTTGAATTTCGAAAATTCTGGTTGGAATATCTTGAATAGAAAAACCCTGTCATAGAAAATCGCCGGAAATTGTCTGATAGCTCGTCTTTTGTGTCCATCGTTCACCCTTCAGTAATTCTTTCAAATCACTAACTTTTCAACTTAAGTTGATGAAATCACTTGACGTCCATTGCTCACAAGCCTAACGACAATTTTTTTGGAAGTATACAAATATAACCTGAACTTTGGCAGCGATGCTATGAAAATTTTCGCTTTTCAAGTCCTATTTCAATGACTTCAGGCCGTAATCCCTTACCATTTTGTTTACTTCCTTCATGCATCCACTAACAGTAAAAATGTTTCCCCTTAGTCTATATTTACTACGTTTATGATGTTGTCACCGCTACTTCGTCTATTCTGCATATTAATATCGATATTACTATAATGTCACTTTTCGTTTCTGTTTCTCCCAAATGATCTTGAAGTTTAAATTCCGTCGGTACTTTGCAAATAGGTCCTTGTTCGTTGAGTCCTTTGCTCATAAAATCAATGTTTGGTGACTTTTGTTACATTTAGTGAAATTTTGTATATTTTGCAACCATTGCATTTGTGCATGCAATGACGTACGAGAAACTAACGTAATATTAATGGAGGAGTTCAAAATTGTTATACGGACTCATGACGAGCGGGCCAGAAGAATCTCCAATTCGACTTCGGGCGATAGACAAGTAGCGAGGATACGGGTCCCAACTCTGGAAAATTCGGCGAGAGCGGGGGCTAGGAGCCAGTTGTTTGCGAGATGGGTTGTTAACGACTGGGAGAAACTTCCGGTGGAGATAGCTGAAGTGAAGTCAACCATAAACCGAGGGTAGTGATATTAATTACCTCTGAAGTAAAAATCCTCTTGGAACCAAGAGTAGCTCTCTGCCAAGTTTAATGGCTAAGTTATCCGTCTAAAACGCATTCCACTCCATATATTTTAGTCTTCTAGGCTCTCGTCGATTTCTATCACCTGAGATTCATTTGAGTGACTAAGTTTATAAAGTAACCTTAAAGCGGTGATGCTTTACCACAAAAACTGCTAATAATACTCACCTGGAGGCTGGCATCAAGGATCATTCTTAATCTTCCCAGTTTAAGCTACGTTGCAACCGCTCATTTCCAATTTTTTATCACTTGGGCCTCACTAATATACTTTGAGCTGATCCTACTCAGGCTGTTACCATCTGGGTCGTCCTCGCTTCCCTAGCTCAGATCCATTATCAGTGCTCTGCCTCCTTCTTGTCACTCGCGAATTTAACTACTTCCAATTCAGCCAATATCTCCACTTTCATTCAAGATGGTAATTAATATTTGCGAGGCTAGCTGTGACTCCAAAGTCAGACCTCTTCATTGCAAACCGCTCAAAATGAGCTCAATAATACCCCTTATCGTCAATTATCTACGCGTATTGGCACTTAATTTTGTAAAACCTTTTGCTCACAGATTATCAATAAAACGTTAATGACGGTTCCCAGCTTCAATATAATACAGATTGCCACTTCCTCGATCTATTTCATATCCCTCTTTGTACTGATGTAGCCATCGGACGGCTTAGCCGTACTTCTTGACGAGAGTATGGGTTCGGTGAAATGAGTGATTTAACCAGATCAGTTTCATACCGGAAGGCCTCTGCCTACATTTTGACTCTTGGTGGTTCCTGACCCGTTGGAGCCCCTGTTATCGCTGTTTACTTAGATCGCAATCTGGTCACTGTTCTGAGGGCATCCACTAGCTCTACTGAGAAGACTCTTCTGGCCTCAAAGCATCTCTTTCTATTACCAGAAAACAGACAATTTATATAGAATGCGAGAATAGTAGCCACCAATCGTAGCCCCACAAATTGACTGGTTTAAACTGGCATCGGGTATTTTCTCTTCTGGTTGGTTGACTGGTAATACGGCTAGCAATCACTTGATAGGAATCCTTCCTCGTCTTATCGATCCATTGTCCTGTCGTTCGTGGTTCCGTTCGCTCAAATCTTGACCTGGATTTTGAATAGATGTTGAGGTGCTGACTTCTAACAAGGCTTGGCCATCAATCGACGCTGAGTCATCCCATACCCTCATAATCACCAAGCATAAAAAATACGCCTACATGCTTCACTGACAACCCTTTGGCGTATCCTGACAAGCAGCTTTTCTGCTATCGATTTCACTGTTCTCGTTTATCCAGAAAGTATACCATTAGCCATTCTTTAATGAAGCAGCTACGAACGTCTAACAATTTCATCCAACACGGGTCCCATAATAGGAACTTCTTATATATCTGTGCCACCTACCTTCTTCTACCGTAGTACTCGGTCAGTCTTTTCAGTCACGATGAAGTTAGCCATTACCTTTGCATCGACGATGCATTGTCGCCAATCTGATCGTTTAATACCACAGTCATCGATTTCTGCCTGTCTTATCAGCTTTTACTCCGTAAGACTTACACAGTATCAATCTCGACAGACGGCCTAATCTACGTTGGCAAATAACACCATGATGAAAGGAAACACCATTCGCTCCTTTTTGACAGTATGGTATGGAACAAATGAATTGAAGAAAACATCAGCGTAGGGGATATTATGCGTTTCAAAATAATACTGGATTCTTAGTGAGATGAAATAACCCCTGAGCTGGAATACTAAAGGTTAGTGAGAATAATAGTGAACTATTCACCGTGTATCAGCTATCTTAGGAGACAACTACTACCAACTGGGTAATAAATGTAATATCCTTGTTGCTCCCCGCTTGAAAGTCAGGACTGTTCTATTTTTTTATTTTTCGGGGAAATAGGGGGAAAATATCACTGTCCGTGTCACGAAACACAACGAAATTTTAAAAGTTGCGATTATAAATACTGATCACTGGGTATTCCATAGGAAGAATTCTGGATACTTAGTTGCCGTCAGCTACTACCATTCCTGTGTGACGTGAAATGAACCCAATTGTTGTAGCCGTTGACATACAATTTGCTCAAGAACGCCAAAGGAAGATCCCCAAGAGCAACGAAATGCGGTACTGGACCGCCTGGTAACCCCCTAATAGCGGCGGGTAAGTCATAAAATTCACCGAGAGTAATAGTGATAAAGGACGTGTCGGGAAACTAAAATTGGCAGAGCTGATTCAGATAGGTCAACACGTGGCCTTGGTCGGCTCGGTTGTCCTGACAACTCCCTCTGGAGGGATCTTCAGCTGTCGGAAATCTTAGTTCGCCTATGCTCTCCATGTCCCTCAGCGATAAACGCCGCAACAAAAGAACTAGCTTTCACTTTGGACGTTGTGCTCGCGACCCAAGAAGGTTTGAAAGATAGCAGACTTCCCGGCGGTGAAGTCTATGAGATGGTGCTATACATTAACGCATGTGGCGAGCGGGATCAATGGGTGGACCTCTTCACTGCCACAGGGGATCACAATGTGTGAATATTAGCCCTTACTGAAACTTGGCTCCAAAGGTGACTATGTACCAGGAGTAATACGTAGTTGGTTTACAATCTGTTGGCAGGATAGGGGAAAAAGAAAGCTGGCGAAGAGGTCTGGTTATTCTTATTAAGTGAGGTGTCAATCACCTTGAGTCTCAGGCCAGGTTCTGCACTCGAAACGTCAAGTTACGCAGAATTACGCTCACCTTCAGAATTGTCTGTGCACACAGGGCTTCAGGTATAAACCGTGTGGAGGATATACGCCCACTACAAATTCTAATTGGGCTATTGAATGTCGACAACAACGCCCTCATGAATGGCAACTCCAAACTACCAATCATGGACGTATACAAAGTACTGTTCCAACTTCAACCAGATAAACCATGCGGCCCTGATGGACTATCATCAGCTGAGTTCAAGGAACTTGCAGCCGTGCTATCTCCTGTCATACCCGACGTCTTCAGTCGCTGCCTAACCCATAAAAATATCCATGAAGGATGGAAAGTGGCCTCCATTACACCAGTGCTAGCAAGTTTCGCCCAGTAGCATGCACGTCTGTTACCTTTAAGGTGTTTAAACAATTACCACAGGGAATATCTCCTCAGCATATTGTGCCTGACCCTAACCAATTCGCCTACCGTCGTTCACGTTCAACCCCCGAAGGCCTCACTTTCCTCACACATTCTGTGTTGTCGGCACTGAATCAGAAATGTATGGCATTCAGAGTCAGTTTCTTCGATTACAATGACGCATTAAACTGTTCCTAAAGGATAGTTGAGTTCATCCAAATGATGTACACTGGCTGTCCAGTTATTTTTTGGTGGACAACAGTTTACACAAGTTCGTGGAAAAACCTCCTTCGGGCTTCCGTCCAAGCAAGGTGTCTTACAAGGAGCAATCCTATCTCCGCTTTTGTTTTCTACTTAAATCTCATCTATGTCTGTTTCGGAAGACAGCATGCCGATAAAATATGCCAATGATGTGATTCTGGGTATGCCATACCCTAATCTGTCTATACAACCTCTACAGGACAGCACAAATGAGCTTGCTACTTGGTACTCCATGAACAAACTGTGAAAAAATCTCTCCAAGTCTTCGATATATTGTTTTTTCTTCACAAAGGGATCAAGTATTCTAATCTTTTGGAATACACTCCCTCCTTGTTCATTATCAGTAAGTCCATCGAGGGCGGTTCATTGGTGAAGTATTTCGGTGTTATCGTAAACCGTGACCTTTCTCTGTCCGAACATCTCGCCGCAGTCTTTCTGAAGATAAGATGGCTATGGTTTTATGTTTTAAGACTCAAATCCTTTGGTGCTCCACGTCATCTCTTCCGAAAATTTGTTTTCTCTTGCATTCTACCCCACTGAATCAGTAACTTTCCTGTAACATTCCTCAGATTGCTTTTTAAAGACTTTAAGCTAATTGTCCGTTTCCTAAAGCACTTACCTAGAGGTAACCATATACCTCGCCATCAGTTAACCCCTTTTATAATACGCCAAATCATCAGTTCACGTACAATGTTCTCCTGTAGGATACGGGCTGACGAATGGCAACCCCTTTACCTCAATTTCAGTTAATTTATTTCTACGTCATCTACACGATTCCGCTATAAACACCTTTTATGCTCGTACCAAGATCTACTGATCCTCCACAGTATCACTTCTCACCCATTTCCTTGCTAACCCCGATGTTATCATTTCAGAACTAAACTCAAAGCTGAGTTGACATTATATTTCACTCTTTGTATCATTTTACAACTGGAAGTGATTACGTATTGCTGGATATCCACCTTCGGGTGTATAAAGCGTACATCTGACTTGACTTGAACTGACTGGACGTGTGAAACATGCATTCCTGGCTCGAAGAAGGGGACCGTAGTGGCACGCTGTCCACCACAGGATTCCGGTAACATGCCGAAATCGTACGGACAAAGAAGTAATTGTCATTTCTAGGAAATAATTGAGTAGTTCGTCTTGAATTACTTTTCTGAATAAATTATTCCATTGTTATGCTTTTTTACGTTTACGAAATGCGTTACAAGTGTAGTACGCAAGCAGAAGAGAGAAAGGATCCGAGAATAAAGTATAGTAACAAGTAACGATACTATAAAAATGACAGAGCGAGAAGGTGTAATAGCAGTACGTTGCATGAACATTCACTATTCACTGTTCTTGTCTTCTGATGTTGTCTTGTCCAGGTCCGAATTCAAAAGGTCGATTTGATCATCTGCAACACAAAAGAAAGAGCCTGATTGAGTTTGTCATATTTACCTGTCACTCTCAAGCTCAGCATACCGTCACTCTACACAAACACAGAATTAGTTTGATTGACTGTCCTTTTGGACTCCACGTTTCACGCGCAAACCTCAGGTCATCCGACCAACCTGCACTCGGAAGCACCAGACTCGAGTTTCGCTCTTGTTAGAGCTCATCAGTGGTGCATATCCTCCGCCACACCCAGGGTTTGAACCCGGGCCCTCCCATCTCGAAGGCGTGTGTGTTACCACTGCGCCACCCCGCTCCCGTTCGAGCTGATCCGAATCACCAAGTTAAGCTTGTATAGATGTCGACCTCTATGACAGCCAGAAATGCCCGACAGCTTTCAAATGGAGACACGGTTCCGGACCTAGTTAACTCCAAGCGAATGCCTCCCACCAATCAGGTCTTCTCCACAGGATGAGGGCAACGGACCCACATTTTTAAACCTGCTTCGCGTTTTTGGTACATATGTCACGCAATTACTTGCGAGTAGTGTGGGATTGTTTAATTTTCGTTTGATTGACTGTCCTTTTGGACTCCACGTTTCACGCGCATTTGAAAGCTGTCGGGCATTTCTGGCTGTCATAGAGGTCGACATCTATACAAGCTTAACTTGGTGATTCGGATCAGCTCGAACGGGAGCGGGGTGGCGCAGTGGTAACACACACGCCTTCGAGATGGGAGGGCCCGGGTTCAAACCCTGGGTGTGGCGGAGGATATGCACCACTGATGAGCTCTAACAAGAGCGAAACTCGAGTCTGGTGCTTCCGAGTGCAGGTTGGTCGGATGACCTGAGGTTTGCGCGTGAAACGTGGAGTCCAAAAGGACAGTCAATCAAACGAAAATTAAACAATCCCACACCAATCACAAGTAATTGCGTGACATACAGAATTAGTTGTTTGATCAAAGTGAAGGTCACTCGGTCGTAGCCATCCTGATTGTGCATTGTTCCCGCAAGTATATGATTCAAACGGCTATTTTCTCATACTGCTACTCTCTATTGGTATTAGAGGAGTGAATAACGTCATAGTGTTGAGAAGAACTATATTTTTTTTAGTCGAGTAACACATCTTCATGGTTTTACAGGCTTACCGTAGTAAACGGTAACCGGAGTGGTAAATACCTTTGGTCTCAACTGTCGAATACTGAAGGGGAATATAAGCATAAAGTAAATATAACTTGGCTTCAAATGATATTCACAAATATAATCGATATTGTAAGGCTTCGATGTGTTCCTTTTGGATGCCGTAGTCTTTCTTCCGACAGATGAAGTATGCCTTTGAGTCACTCTTTTATTTCACCATTCCACAAAGTGAGCTGTCACTCATCGATAACCTTGCAGAAACTTGTTACGTATTTTTCACAGAAAATGGCTGATATGAACAAACAGAAGAAATAATGCCTGAAAAATAAAGACCTAAGTTCACTGATGTGTGCTCTTTGTAGTGAGCCACGCTAAAGACGAATAGGGTGCGTCGCCCTAAAGAGGAATTTTCACTTGAGGTCATTTGATAGCATCTATACTTTCTGTTTGGAATCGACATCTAGCTATGCTACCTGTGAATGCAGCTACGTGATTTGAAAACAAAAGTCGAAAATACTGATTGCATGATGTATCCTGTGCCATTTCGCTACATCTTTACAAAGTGCATATTTCAGTCGAAGTGATTATTTTCAAAGCAAAACGGATGATCAAAATGTTTATAAATGAAGACAAAACCACACGACGCACACATACAGGCATGTCTGTCTGATAACCATACAACAGTTATTGCCGCAATGATAAAATGATCACAAGCTCGCGTTGGCTCCGCTGTTCAGAGTGGTGTGTACGGATAGACAGGGCCTCCTTATATCCTGATAGTTAAGTGTTCGTGATCGAACAGATCACTTTGAACGCATGACTCGCGATTACGCAATGCTTAGCCTCATAAAAATGTCAAGCAATTGGTGAATTGATTGACCTCTACTCGGTTGATGATGCAGTCGTAGTGAAATTGCTATTCATTGTCTTCTTAAGCGACGTGATTGTTGAAAACATCCTCCACGAGAAAAAGCCTGAGGCACGAATAACAGATTCAAGTAATGTTCCGGAGGCTCCAACATCACAACTAACACTAGCGGGTAAATTATTCAATTGAATCATGGCATGGTCAACTAATGAGGATTCAGGGTTGAGACAGTTGCGTATTACGAAGTAATACCTGGAAGATGGCTGACAGTGTTAGTTAAATTTAGTTTATATTCACTCATGTACATAATAGTTTCTTCATTGGCTTAAGTAACTCACGGTGACTGCTTATTACTGCCTGGCAGTAACATAAAAGAGAGTACAAGAAGTAAATTTGGTTGCGCGCCATCCTTGCTAAACATCATGATAACGAACTTCCAAAATGACATATCATAGCTCCAGTTCTGCGTTTACTTGGGCAAGAGTGATTACGAGAGTGATAATATCAACGTGCACTTGAAAATCCGAGGTGACCCCAAAACTGATCAGAAGTAACTATACCCTGCACTGGGGCTACGGAACGGACAGGTGATACGCCGGAGTCTACCGTAGTGAAAAGCTGGGAGGTAATAAAGAAGGTCTGATTATTCTCCGAAATGATTAAGCATTGAAGTAATGCTTGACTGGACCGCACAAAACACTGTGGTGGATTGATGCAACAGTTAGGTCCAGTAAGCTTAGCCAGACGCTTTATAAGGCTTTCGGGTGTCACTGAGCTGTGATTTGCTATACCAATTTCAGAAATGAGACAGCGAATCACTTGCAAGCAGTTAGGTGTGAGTATGAGGCTAAATAAGTCCGGTGCGCGCAATAGCAGCCGAATAATTACTACAATCCAGTGCAATTAAAAGGCTTAAAGAGTGATAGGATAGGCCCATTGTCTACCAAGGACCAAGGTATTGCAATGAAAACCAGAACAAAACAGGCGTGCTGTTTGCCTTGATTTCACAATTTGAGCAACCCCTAGCCCGATCAAAGGAATCCCAGAGTCAGAACAAGAATAACTGGTAAATTTCATGGCACATATCACGCAATTACTTGCGAGTAGTGTGGGATTGTTTAATTTTCGTTTGACTGACTGTCCTTTTGGACTCCACGTTTCACGCGCAAACCTCAGGTCATCCGACCAACCTGCACTCGAGTGCAGGTTGGTCGGATGACCTGAGGTTTGCGCGTGAAACGTGGAGTCCAAAAGGACAGTCAGTCAAACGAAAATTTCATGGTACTGAATCAAACAAGTAAAAAGTATACACCATATAAAACCTCAAATGTGATCCCAAACGATGTAAAGCCTGGAGCCAAGGCTCAGTTTACCAAATGCATGAAAACAATGTCAGGTGACCCACCGCCAAATTGCCGGGTCGTGGCATAATAACTAGCAAGTGTGTATAGCAAGCGCATGAGTACCGTAATAATAAGACGGGTCACGTTAAATGGAAATTATTGTTTTGTGTAAGGAAGGATTGCAAGTACACCATTTATGCATTCTGGGTGAATATTTTCGTAATGTGTACACAGTAGGTAATGGGTGTCAGTAGATTTTACCCCTGGAACTTCCCCAACAGAAATAAACGATCAACCAGTCAAAGAAGTCGTACGTAAGCATCTAGTGAAACCAGATGTTTATAACTCAGTAGGTTCAAGTGATATCCACCGAGCTATCATAAAGCTGCAGTTATATACATTAGCTTCCCCCGGATGTAAGCAATAAAGGTTCTTATTGGTCCAACGAATGTCACCATAAAACTGCAAAATTGCGCCCATTGTGCTTACACAAGAGTGTACAAAATCCGTTATGGAAAACTACAGGCCAGTGAGTCTAACTAGCATCCCATGCAAGGTTCTTAATAAGTTATCCACGACAGCATCTGTTGATATATGGTGGTTGGCGGACATTCTCTCCTGTGGGAAGTTTTAAGTCAAAAAAGAGACGGGTTCTCTAGATTAGTGAATGCCACCCATGGAGTACTCCAAATATCTGTATTAGTTCCACTGTTAATGTTACTGCTTATCAATGGCTCAGCGTCAGCCATAAAATCGTCTAGCTTTATCTTCTCAGATAACGTGAAAGTAGTAAAATCTCAAAGAAGAGACGGTCTACACAGGGATATGGGCACCGTCCTAGTCTGAACCCACCCCTGAGACTTACCTCTTGAAACTGGGACAAGTCAGCTGCGGTCAATGGAAACGGAAATTCTGACTGTCATTCCTGACCGGGGCCCGTCTACCGTTGGAACAGCTATTTGCGTTGAAGACCTTGGGATGCTTGTGATCTCCAACTTTGAATGGTAAGAACAGTGGAATGCGGCTGCAAAAAAGGATAGAAGTGAGCTCTTTAGAATGAGGTCACTGTTTTAGGGCACGAAATCAGGGCTGTTCAGAACCTCTATATTTGGTTATATCTAGAGACAAAATGTTTGAACAGACTCAGTGATCTCGAATTTATCTTTTTGGAAAGGAGAAGACTTCGAGGAGACCTAATGGAGACGTTTAATAAAATGAAGGTCTTTCCTTGTCTTCAGTCGGTCAGTCGATTCCGTGAATCTTCGGACTCTAGAAAAAGCGGACAAGAGAAAAACCTTACGGATGTTTGAGCTAGATTGCTAATCAGGAGGCAACTCTTGGGTATCAGGGTAGTTAACGACTGGAACATTCTGTCTGTCGAACTGACAGAACTGCACCGTGTGGCAGTTGAGTCCGTCTCTATTGGATAGTAATCCGGAACTTTACGATTTAAAGAATATTGACTCAGTTATTACTCACAGAGCGGAATCTCTCCCGCAGTTGATTTGTGATGAGGTTCCGTGTTTTATTCTGATTTTTAGTGACGACAGGATGAGAAGTACTGCACAGTGATGCCAGATTAACTTATGTGCAAGCCATCACAGGAATACTGGGACCTCGACTGACCGTGGTCAAGGCTGATCACGAGCAAAACCTGTCGTGGGTTCTCAAATACGAAATAATCCCAGCTGCTCAAGCTACGCAAAACAGAGACCTAACAGAAGCTCGTTAAATCTTACCGAAACCTCCTAAGAGAATACTGCTGAAGAGGAATAGATAGTCAGTTAAATCAGGTGGTCTACGAAAACTCGAACTACAGTTGCTCATCTACTAAATGCCCAACAACAATGGGCCTAAGCGCGACTCCGACAAAACCCGAGAAATTGGAGTGGCTTGGAACTGAGTTCCGGGCGAACTTAGCTTCCTGGTAAGCTGGACTCATTTCGGAGTCCAAAGGAATTACTTGTTCCGTACACCAGAGTAACCAGTGTAGACAACAAGCACCCAGAACTGAGGGCCCATGAGCACGGGTTTGACATGATTGCAATTACATAGACATGACTGAAATCCCACGAAGATATCATCAAGTTATTCCCCTCGAACTGAGTTATGAGCACAATGGATGAGGCGCGAGCAGACGGGGGAGGTGTTTTACTGCTTCCAACAGATTAATCGTTCAACAGGAGCAGACCCAATCTACCTAGAAAACACATAACAAAAAGCAACCCAAGTGAGTCTAAGCCGCGTGTACCTAGTTAATACATACAGCAGCCCTCATTCTCGCGGTGAGGAGGATTTGCAGCTGCTTCTTTGTAAAGAAAACCAGATGGATTTAGGTTCTAAAATCCCAGTGTTAGACGATTTGAACGCGCTGGAAGCGTACTGACTCAAAAAAACCACACAATAGTAGACATTTCTTTAGTTTTTATTGGGCTTGCTGCACACAAAAGGGTTTGAACCAGTGCATCAAGGAAGTAACAAGTTGGGAGCAGGGACGGAGGGCTTCCATTCTCGATCTAGAAATTGCCAGATACCCAGTGGATATCGCAAATGAAGGATCCACTGTGAAAAAGTCATCGTGAAGTACTCAGATGAATAGGTAAAAAGCAGAATTCCTTCTCCCGGGACAGGTTAGTATGTCGGCTGACTCACCGCAGGTAGTTAATGATTAAAATTTCAACTAATTCCTGATAAAGATGTCCATAAGTGGTATTTTTTGCTTTCCCTCTCCTTCTGTTTCTGTCCTTGTTCTATTTTTCCTTATTTGTACCATTTTTATTTTTATCACTGAGAGAATTTCCCTTATCGTTCGATAACACTTGGTTGAGTTGTTCAGCTCCTACTGGTTGTTACTTTTACAGCCTATCTAAGGACTGCGGCCAAATATAACTGTGATTTCTTAGATTATTTGTTATATTATCATAAGTTTTTCGGACACTGTATAATACGTGGTTTGAAGCTCTGTTTGTGTTAATATTTATCTGCTGTGGAGGACGTCCGAGAATCTTCGATTAAAAAAATACTGAGAACTGTTGAAACTGGGGATCACGATGTGGTTCGGTTGAACTATGCGCGTTAAGACAGTGTTATTTTGGGTGACGGTAATATAAGTTCCCGTGATGCTTCCACAAAATTAATCAACAGCTTATTCGGGAGGACCGAGAAGAGGTAAATGGTGGGTAGACAGTGAGCAGAACTATGTAGAAACAGTGGTGTGGCATTCAGGACGGAATAGAGGGACTTACAAACCGAGTAGCCTCACTTAGAACTGTGCAAAGATGATGTGCGAATCCACGGTTTAACAACGGAGTCCGAAGTGCACTATGGACCAAAAACAGCTTCATCGAGATCTAGGAACAGTGGTAGCCGTCGACAATTCCTCTAATACAGGGCTGCGAGGGCCAAGTTTTCATCAACGCAGATTGCTGGCCGGAAGAAGTGTGGAAGACTGACATGTATAGCAAAAAATACAAAAACGCACTATAAATATATCACGCAATTACTTGCACTACAAATACAGAAATTCGAAGTTGACCCTGAGGTTATCTGTAAAAAAATTTAAGGATGACCAACGAAGGCACATCGAAACCAGCCTGGAAATGGCAGATACTCTTAAGTTTTTCTTCCGACAGGTCTAAAGAGAGGACAGTGGTGCACCGAGTGGACTCTTGGACTACCTGACTGGCGTATCAATCAGAGAAGATGCAGGAACGGACATTTCCCGAATAACTATCACCTTCAGCGGAATAGAGACATCAAAAACGGCAAATCCCGATGGTATCCACCCGACCATCATGAAGCCGTTAGGTGGCGTACTTGATGACCACCCGAACACTCTTTTGAAAGCATCCTTGGTTGAGGCTCTCATCCCAGAATACTGGATGAGGTTCACGGTGCGTTCAGTCTGCACGAATCGATACAGGGAAAACTGTTCCGCCTACCTTCCCCTAGGTTTGAAATTAGTGGTTTTGTAGGTGATAGAGAGAGTTTTGATAGATAGAATACCAAAGCACCGATAAATAAATAAGTCGCTTGCTGGTGACTAATCAACACGGTTTCTTGAAATCTAGTCATTTTTGTCAAAGTTGTTGGGTTATCTTGACTAGGTAGCTCTGGGCAAGGAAAACGAAACAGGGTGAAAGTTTGCTACAAATAGTTGCATAAGCCAACAAACTCTGTAAACTATCGCCTTTAGCCTACGAAACCTAAGGCTTTTGGGCTACCCTTCAAAGTCGTAGCATAGATCCGACGTTTCGTGACGAGTGAAAGTTTTCTATTTGGCTTAGAAGAGTGTCTCCCGTGTTGGTTTCCTGCATAAGTGGAGCAGTCTGGGGCTCGATACAGAGGAGTCTTCTTTTCCTTGCATTTAATAATAACATTGGAGGAAGTTAGGAAACCCCGTTTTCTCCTTCGCAGGACATAGTCAGGCTACACCAATGAACCGTAAAGACAGACCTGCCAATGAAAGTGAGTAAGTGTCTAAAATTACTGGAAGATCGAGGACCGAAGGTAGACAGGTCACCGCAGCAAGAGTTTTCAATTCCACAGGTGGGTAGGTTTGAATATCTATGATTTTCGATCACGAACTACTTGAAGATGAGTTAGCGATGGAGTATCACTGCCCATAATGTATCCAGAACTCTCTGGAAACTGAAATGAGCCGTAACGACGAAGAAGCCCCAAGCGATATTGCCTCTTCATAGGGTTTCCGTGAGTCTCTACGCAATAATCCATTCTTGCTTACATGCAAGATGGCCATTTACGTTGAAGGACATTAAGGCCATGGATCAGGTACAGTATAGTTTCACCAGACGGCTCGCACTTCTGAGGGGAATCAACTACAACCACCGTTTTTACCGACTGAAGCTCTTCACTTTTGAGCACAGAAGATATCTAGGTGACTTAATCAGAACCTTTGAAATAATGAGAGACATCATCCATGCAAGTGGAGGTCCCAACCTACTACTGAAAATGAACAATAGCGCAATTGTTCTATGACATGAAAAAAATTACTGAGTAAGGACACTACTGAGTGCCAATATTTCGCAACCGGGGCTGTTATCAAATGGTGGAGTTTAAAGGAAAACTAGACAGTAAGACTGCTTGGCTCCTCCTCACCTCTCAGTTACAGGAATAGTTGCGAAAAGTTTTCTCTTGAGCTCCTCTGACTTTGGTGCATAAAACCTAATTTTTCTTCTTTTGTCTTGTTCATCAGGAAGCATAGTACCAGGTCAGCATTTTCGGGCACTTCTCAGGCGTACCATGTACTCTTTGGCCTAGACAACTTTTAACCACTGTTCCGCCCCATAAACTACGACCAGGATCCCGAAACTTTGGAATATGCTGCCTTCTCGCATTCATTCTTGTCAAAAAATTGTATAACGTAAATCTGCTTTTGCCTCCTTTTTGAAATTTCCACAGTAACTGGTCTTAAGCCATCTCTCGCTATTGCTTACCAAGCGCAGGAATCAGGACCTGACTTTTGACTAGCTCTCGCTACCTTCTCATCACAGTCTAACTCATCGAATAATCTTGTTCCTACCGACGGACAGGGACTTTTCTCAGCAGTGCCTTTCTGCCATCTGTTTAATTTCCGTTGCTTGCGCACGGCATGCTGCGCTTCATCTTTTTTCGAAATGTAGTTTCGTTGAACGCGAATCCCATCGAATGTTGCTCAGGAGGTGGAACACTCTATCTGCCTCTGCATTTAGTTTCTCATGCGGCACTTCTTGGTTCTCTTGAATTCATGGGTATGTTACACATATGTGAACATTCCCGACCGTGGTTGTTAACTAAGACCTGGTTGATTACAAACAGGACGATCTGATCAATGAAAAAATAATGTGACTGACCCGAAATGTGAGAAAAATATACTGTTTTAGTCATCTGAGCTAACCTACCATGTCACATGCAGCCCACGTCTCAGGGTATCAGTGGTGCTACTGGATGACTGGTGTTCCTGACCTAGTCCCACCACGGCCTGTAACATGAGTTTCGTGATTCGGTTAAGACTTGGGTAATTTCGTCACTCATGAAACAACTCCACCCTCTCCATCAGCCAAGCATCAGGCTGCGATAAATACAAAGTATATAATATCGACTAAAAGCGAGGATCACTTTTGGAGCAAGACTTTGCGGAGGCTTATGGATGTTTCATGATACCTTCCTGTTCGAAGCTAGTTCGAGCTCTGTTTGCCATTTGAATTCAATGTAAGCCCTAAAAGTGAGATTCCCAGTTGGCCATCCAGCTCTATTCCATGTTTTGATTCATCACTGTGTCCAAACCAGTACAAATCAAAGTTTTGTCGTATTTCAGCGCCCCAAAGCCGACACAAAATTAAAAAAGACGATCCTGTCAACCTCATGAGCAATACTCTATGTTGATATGATTTTCGTTATCCGCAATTATAACCTTCCATTAAACTGGCGTCAGCTAAGTTTGAGCTATGATGATTCCTAAGTTTATATTTCTCCTAACCGGTCCTCTCTTTTTCAGTTGCATCATCACTGATACACTAACCGGCTCCATTTGGATTCTCGCTCTCTTATTCCTTCATCAACAGTAGTTCACTTTACTTCGGTTTGAACACCACGAACTTAAAACAATTTATTTATATAGAAAAAAGGCACGATAGCGAACAAGCTCGTTTTCGGTAACTTCATCCTCTGGCTAATACAGTTACATATATATACTAATCTGCTTCTCAACAGCTTTATATACTCATAAAAGTTGCACAAAATCCTCTCCGTCGATATACTTTGATGCATCACTGCCCCATAAAAAAGTTCCCATTTCTGCAAGCTGAAACATGTAATCCACTTCATTTTGAAGCAGGTCAATCTCATTTTCCATACAGCTTCTTATAAGGCCAAAGTTCCACTCATCCATGGATAACCATCGATAAATCTAAAACTATGTTTCGGTTTGTACCACAATATCTTCGTTTCTGTCTCCCTATCGCTTCTCTTTCTCGCTATTTCCTGTTTTCTATTTGTACCTCCCATAAAAAATCTAAGTTTACCCATGTTCACGAAAGTCACAACAACATCCGTGCTGAACTCATGGTACATTTTTAACGAAACTCCATGCCTTTACTTTAGGAAACTGTATCGTCTTCACAGCAGTCCGTCGCAACTTGTACGTTAGCCAGAATGCTACTTCGTTGCTATCCTTCTCACTGACCCAGACATATTCAACACCACATCTTTGCTCCGCCTCAAGGATCTAAGTCCAAACCTTCTTCGTATTCACCTCATCAAATGAAATTCTGGTGAGCTTTTTTGAAAATTAATACTGCATCCTGTTCTCACCTATCGGAAATTCCATCTGCAACATCCAATGAGAAACAGTTAATAATCACAGTAATATTAGTGGCTTGTTTTGAGAAGCCCAGGGCATGTTTTGCTGCTTTATCAAACGGTACAAAAGCGGCCAAAATAAGGTGTTTGAGAAAATAAAAATAAATTTTAGAAAATAAAATAGTACAGAAGAAACTTTGGATGTGGATGGTAAAAAGTGAAAAATATGGCTCAGAAAAATTAAATGTCGGTGTCGGTTTGACAAGACGCTGAAGACCTAGTGGTTAGATAATCGGCGTTTACGTAAAATAATAATAGAAGTACTCAAAACGACTGAAAAACCAGAAAGGATTAAATCATTTTACTCTAAAAAAAATTTGAAATGATGCAAAAAAAGCTTGGATAGGCTGTGACAGGTAAGAAGTTCATAAATGGAAATCAAATGCAGGAAGTCAAAGGAGAATGGACAGTAAAATACAATGAATGAATCGACAGTTTTGAGTTTAGGTCTGATGGACTTAATCCATAAATGTCGGTTTGTTTGAAAATGGATCGGCCTACGGAAAATCCATTGAAAGGCGAATAGCGGGAATATTTCATCACAAAATAAGTCATCGGTAAAACAGGGAAAAATAACGTTTCCTCTCTCTTTCTTGATGAGCTCGATCGAGAGTGATAATTGGGAAACAGTTTGTCATGGAAAGTGTTAATATGGAAGATTCATGATGCTTTTCAGGACCAAATTGATGTATTAGCAGTGCCTAAAAGAAGTGAGCAATTCAACTGTTAGAGAGAACTGGAGGATCATCAATCAGAGTTCTGACACCGCGGCAACAACCGTGAAACCGGTCGTGTGCTTCCGGGGAGATTTTGTCCATACGTTTACATACTACTTACTATCAATATGAGCGCTTGCACATGCAGCCTCGTTGTTCGTTGGGTTAGCAGTGACCCAGACACGAATAACTATGAGAAATCACGGCTGTGATTCATTTGTGGGCTCTTCAATGAAGAGTATCCATTCACACTCCAGACGATCCAAATTAGATTCTAGTGAATAATATATATATATATATATATATATATATATATATATATATGCCGGGATAAAGAAAAGCCGAGCAATGAGGGAGCTCCTGCAGCCTAATGGGCTATACTTACTCACTGTATGGAAAATAAAACGATAACTATGGCAATGAAGATGATCCTAGAGTGAGAATACGAATAACTGTCCTGCAATGAAGATTACTGTCAGGTAAAAGAGAATTTTATTAGAATCCGGGAGTCGAAGTTGGCAGTGCTGAAAGTTGGATTCATTTGTTCTTATGTGCCACAACAGATGGCGTAATTTCCCATCCATTATTTTTTCTGACTTCTTTATTGTTGTTTCTTCAAAATAACTGTCTGATTGCCAACGTCTTCTATTTTGACTGCATTTTTTTCAAATGACTTTAAAATCTGGATTTCGCGGGCAGTGGTTCAACGGATCGTTTTTCGATGATTCTGTTACTGACCGTTTCACTGTTTGATAATTCTTGTCAGACTTATAATAAGTTTGTGGTTTTTACCACTGTATACCTTGATCATGCGAGTAGGTATGCTTCCCAGTGTCCGATAGGTGTGTGTATTATTATGTTTGGCGAAAAACCAGCACTTGATCACTTTATTTCTGTTGTTGTTTTATGCGGATGCCCAGTACAATTGATCTTCATGGCAAATCCTATCGAGCCATCCCGATGGCGTAAATTAGAAGGCAACAACACAGCTTTTTTGAGGATAGCATGAAAGAACGATATGGTTTTTAAATCAAAAATAGAATGAGGTCCAAGTTTGCCTATTCATTTGGATTGGTGCCTTTTCAGGAAGGGACTGATTAGGCTATTTTCTCTAGTTAGGTCGAATCATTCTTTCAGTACCCACACGTCTGCTTCAACAACACGCGTGTGTGGTAGCGTATTGATTGGTCGGCCTGGCTTGGCAAGTTCATGCAGATTAGTAAATTCACTCAAGGGAGGATTTTGTCTCTCCCCGTTCATTAACTCCGCTCCATTTTTTTCTTCCCTTTATTTCCGCCTGATATTTCCAGCCTAAGGCCCACCTTCTACCAAAATCATCGTTTATTCCACTTATCTCACGTTTATGACAGTTGACCCTTGTATTTCTTTCTTATACCTATTCCATAACCTTTTGTACCCCTTGGCCTTGCCATTTAACCAGCAGCAGTCTATTAGCTGTTATTAGCAAGGACAATATACAATCTTCAAATTTTATCACAGGAACGGAAAGCACTCTGCTTTTCATTTTTACAACCGTTTGTTTGAAGTAGGTTGCTCTTTCAATTTTCCGCACCAGGAGGAGATCACAGTACAAGAATCTGGACAGTTTCTGGGGCTCTTGGATACTTGTCCTGTGCACCGAACTGTATTTAACCACCAGAATGTCGAGCAAGATGCGACATAGACCTAGCATGCAAAGTGCAGGCTAAAGCCACCGGAACAAATCCCGCGGGTTGTGTAATCGACAGAACCGGAGAGCAGTCAAATAGTGCTTTAGAGAAAGCGAAAAGATTAAAAACCGCTTTGAACTAGTGCACTTACAGGATACTGGCAAAAACAGCATGGGATCACAACGAGCCCGAAGATGGTCATCGTGCGTGAGATCGTCACTGGTACTGTTGAGTTCAAACTAGTACTGAGTAAGCTGAATTGAAACAAGGCGGAGGGACCAGATAGTGTTTACTCAGCCATTCTAAAAGCCCTAACCAACATATTAACTTGACGGCTAAGACAGCTTTTCAATACATTCTTCGTCACAGGTAAACTGCCGACTGACTCGATATTGGATCAGTTTGTCCTTGTCCAAAAGGAGGCAAAGTGCAGTGAATTCAAACTGTCGTCGCAGAGGCTTACTATCAGTTGTACAAGAAGTACTGGAAGCGAGGGTTAGAGACTGACTAGCCGAGCGTTTGCTGAACTACCAGTGGATCGCCAACCAGTGTCACCGGATTGTCAAAGGCAGATCCTGTCTGATTAGCCTACTACTGTTTCTCGACAAGTTCACCATCAGATTAAACCTAGGGGAACGAGTTGAGATGTGTTACTTGAACTTCCAAAAAGCCTTTTACTCTGCTAACCGCCGCTTCTTGCCAGCCAAAACGAAGCTTCCTGGGGTAGCTCCACAGGTTGTGAGATGGATAGAACGATAGTAGAGGAGCTTTCTCTGCCCATATCGAGGACATTTGGTTCACACTGGTCGAAGCAAGCGATAGAGTATCGCAAGGATCTGTGCTCAGAACGCTGTTGTTAATGATGTACGCACACAAAGCGGTAATTACCCGGGGTCATGTTTGTATATTAAATCAAATAAGTGGGAGAGTCAAAAGCAAGTTAAGTGCAAGTCGAGTTAAACATAATAAGAGCACGGGCGTAAAAGTGGTAGATATCCCAACCCTTTTAAGAGGATTCCGTGTGCTTGTGTGATCAAGCCATCACGGCTTTACATGGTGGCGGGCATAGATATGGCTGAATAAAGGCCCTTCAGTAAGTGTCCCAACGACCACGTCCACGTTAGCGAAGCGGTTGCATCAGTCAACTTTAGACCACAGAACATATTCACTTCTAGGTACAACTGGCACATGAAACTCTTCCAAGGACTGGGTTCACCCGGCTATCCCCAAGATCATCTTACCGCTGTCTGTGTGTTGTAGTCAGCGCATACATGTACAAGCGCATGCATGTACCAATAAATGCACACTCCGCAACTATCCCGAATGAAAACCAACACACGTGTGCGAAAACGTGAACACTCTACATTGTGATCAATTTCACTTGCACGCACGAACGTGCAGAAGCAGATTTGGATCATCTTTTCCCTTCTTTATTTTGAATCATACATAATATTACGTATGAGTACGAATAACTGAAAACGAGCTTGTTCGCCACTTTGTTTCTTCTCTGACCCGATTATCTCATATATCTTAGTAGTTTGGTATTCGTGTTCCAGTGGATCGCTTTTGCCGCCCAACCAGCGACGATAAAATGCGTAGTCTCGAAAAGATGTCGAGCAATTTATGACCTGATTGATCTTTGCCCGTTTGTTGATGCAACTGTTCATTGTCTTCTGAAGCCACATTGGAATATGTTTAGACACTCGATGACGTAACTGTTTTTCCATTCTGCCTATGAAGCGCACATCGTCCTGGTGACTGCACACTTGTGCGACACACATTTTTGGTGTCTGTGTGTGTATGTCACACATGCGTGATGTGGGAATGGTCCACTCAGTAAAGTAATTTCAGCTCAAAGTGGATTCGCGGATTATTCTACAGTTTACATCATTAGCAGTGTGTGTTGTGTGTGTTCACGACTTCGTCTGTCTCCGATAAGGTCGAGCTAGCTGCGTTGAGGATAGAAGGCCTCAGTCTACGGGAAACATGCGATAAATTTCATTGCAGACGTCCTGATATGCGAAACTATCGGCGCAATTTTGTGCTCTTGTTGACCAGAGACTCACAACTTACAGCAGTGTTCATCTTCCAATGCAGCCCGGATGCCCAAAGACAGCCACCACCCTAACTCAGACTGACAATCTAGATGACCTCTTGGCTACGAAACCAGGCACTTCACTTCGAACAGCAACCACTGAACCGAGAATCCTCAAGGGCTGCGTTAGGAATATCTTGAAGAAACAAGACTGCAAGAGTTATAGATCCCATTCGACACAAACCCTATTACAAAGAGACTATCCTCAACGGATGGAATTCTGTGATGAGCTCTTAGTCAGACTATCAACTCAACCAACGTTACGCAATGACACCATTTCCACAGGTGAATCCACCTTCTATCTACATAACGTCAAAGGCTATGAACACGGAAGGAGTTGGCACATGGAGAATCCCTCTGACTACTACGAAATTAATAGACAAAGAGATGTAAAAGTGAACCTCTGGTGTGGCATCTAGGTTTCACAACTGGTTGACCAGGTGTTTCTTCTCATCAAGGTGAATGCAACCATCCATCTACAGGATGAGGGATACACTTTCTGCATACCTAGAAAGTATATCTTTACCTACCTTGTGAAGAACATTCCAGCAGGAAGGGGCGCCAGCACATTCCGCAAAAATAGTAACCAGTTAGCCTGGTGATGAATTTTATGGAAAAGGGATCGGGCGGAAGGGATCAGTACTTTGGCACCCAAGACATCCAGACTTAATTCCGTTGGGCTTTTTCTTGTGGGTTTCTGTCAAGAAAAGAGTCGATGACCTCAAGCTAGGAACTCTGGATGGATTTAAGGCTCATTTGCACGGAAAACCCAACTGCAATGCTGGCGAGTGTTCACAGGAGTATGGTTCGGCGCCCACTGGTTTGCATGGCACGGGACAGTGGAGCTCTTGGACATCTATTGTAATGGGAACGACGGAGGACGATATGCCGGTTCTTCCCAGAACTACAGGACGAATACGCGGTATTAGATGGCATGACATATTTTCCAGGCAGTAGCCGTGCATTCGCTTTATGGATGCCTTTCTAGTACTTTCAAAGAAAAATGTCGATTGTATAAACATGTTAACGCTGAGGATGAAATGAGAGCATATTCAGTTTGCGTCCTTGGCGGCAACCCGTTTGGACCACTGACCTTATCACACTTCATCTTCATTAGTACTCCATATACCTGGAAGGAATATACCACCAATGAATCCTTCGTTTAGGAGTAATGGGGAGCCTGGAACCACTATTCGACCTTAAATATCCGTCAAGTTTCCGAATGCACTTATTCCGGCTGACTTTTTAAATTTTTCACTTTGCTTACTGACAAGTTAGTGAGTACCAAGTTCGGAAATTCAACCTCCCTATGGTGTACACACATTCTTGGTCCACACCGCATCGAAACGAACGATGTCTCGTTGTCCGTATTCTCTCCAAAGTAATATGTTCGCTGTGGAGTATAAAAAGAACGATGGGCAGGAGAAATATTCATGTCACGGATAGTGGCTTTCGGCCTACTGATTTTCTCAGTCTCTTTGTGCAGCGATTGTCGCACGATAAATTTTACTCTCCAAAGTATATTGAAGCATCGGACTGACTGATCAATTAATTGCTTTCTACCCACTAATAGAAAAATGACATATCGACATCTACTTCAGGGTCCTCTCTCTCTCTCTCTCTCTCTCTCTCTCTCTCTCTATATATATATATATATATATATATATATATATATATATATATATATATATATATATAATTACTTGATGACAATTGAATGATAAGAATGAGAAATGACATCGAATTGGCATCGAACGCAAACCGGTCTAAGGTCAGAGAAAGACTACCAAGAAAACTCAGCGCACTAAAACCAACAGAATCTGAATACGCCAACCAATCCACAACTTTTCAAAACACCAACTGCTCCAAACCGAAACATCTGTTTTGTTGAAAGGACTAACATTCAACTACGCCAATGCCAGGCCAGCCAACTTTGTTGCCTCAGCCGAAGCCGGAATAAGATGCCCAATGACAGAAGAAGTACGTCAACGGATACGATCTAAGATCTGCAGACAATCGCGCAACCTAGACGAGTATACAACCTTCCTAACCATGAAGTGAGGGCTGTAGAAACATTACAAAAAGATCGAGAAATAGTCATTCTCCTCGCAGACAAAGGCAGTGCAATCACAATACTCGAAAATTCGACTATAAGAAAAAGGTAGAAACGCTACTCTGTGATGAGGAAACCTATCAACCAGTCACAGGAAATCTGACCAAAAAACTAACAGGCGAAATTTCTACAGCACCAACTGCACTAAATAAAGCAAGAAGATCACAGACGATTTATACAAACGTGCGAAGCCCACGGAAGGTCCAACTCCACGACTCTACGGACTTCCTAAGGTTCACAAACCGCATGTGCCACTACGACTAATCGTCGCGTCTACTACAGCCCCAAACTATCAACTAGCCAAACACCTTTTCAGCCTCCTACGCCCGACTCTGCCAGAGGACAACTACGACACAAAAAGCTCTATTGCTTTTCTGAAACAAATAAGAAACTTCAGAATGAAAACAGATGAAACGATGGTTTCCTTTGATGTGACATCACTGTTCACGAACATCCCAAGGCAGATGGCTTTAGACGGAATCCGAAGCCTGATGAAAAACGACTCCAGTCTACAAGAGAGAACGATGTTGTCAACAAGAGACCTAATGGGTCTGGTGGATCTCTGCCTGGAAACCTATTTACAATTCAATGGAAAAACACAAACAAATACGAGGCACACCGATGGGGTCGCCGCTTTCAGGCCTGCTAGCAGACGTAATCATGAAGCAATTCAAAGCCAAAGCATTCGAAACAATCAGACGTCATTTGTGGATCAGATACGTTGATGACACATTTGTGATACTAACAAGTCTCAACTAGATCGGTTTCATCAACATCTGAACAAGCTCGTACCAGGAACAAAATTCACAAAGGAAGAAGAATGGGAAGCAAAACTGCCGCTTCTAGACATTCCGATCATGAGGCAAACAAACGGAAATCTAGAAACAACGGTCTATTGGAAACCAACGACAACCGATCGCATAGTGAACTTCCAAAGCAATCACCCAACATGTCACATGAAGAGCTGTGCGCACACCTTATTCCACCGGGCCGAAACGTACTGCAGCACACTCGAACTCCGAAAAAAGGAACCGATCAGGCTTTTCAAGTTGTTCATGGCAAACGGTTACCCAAAAAGCTTCGTAAACTCTTGCTTCCGAAATAACAAAAAAAGCCAAAAGAAAAATAGCCCAGAAAGCATAGTCGTCCTACCATACATACGAGGAGCACCAGAGGCAGTAGATCGTATGTTAAAACCTTTGGGCATCAAAGTTGCCCACAAACCCGTCAGCACCCTACGGACCACCCTATTAAACGGAAAAAACCTTGTAGACCGGCACGATCAATCAGGAGTGGTCTACGCTATCCCATGCCTAGGACGTGATAAGGAATACATAGGCGAGACAGGTAAATGACTACGTACTCGCCTACACGAACACAAACTAGCATTACGACGCGCCGACCCACACTTACAGATATTTAACCACTGCGCAGAGACAGGTCACGAGGTCAAAATCGATAGCACAAGAGTGGTCGCCCGAGCAAAGAAGAAGGGGGAGCGCCTGATCCTCGAAGCCCTCTATTCGATCAACTCGTTCAGCCGACACGTCGAGGTTGATAAACATTACGTCACCCTGGCAAAACCAATGGCGGAAAATCGAGAAACGGACAGACGAGCAACACACCAGAACGTGCGGAACCAACCGTCCCATTCACACACTCATTCACTCACGTTTGACAACGAGTCCTAATTTGGATGGAAACGTCACAATAAACGTTTTACAACTCAGTGTACGCCTTGACTTCTCTATTATATATATATATATATATATATATATATATATATATATATATAATCGCTGTATGATATATAAACAAAAATATTTTAAGTACGTGGTAGACAAGAGTAAACTAAATGCTTGCATCTCGCGACTTATGTCTTCTTTCTGTTCTCATAAATCAGTTTGTGGTGTGTATTTGACGTTACGATGCATAACAGTGTAGTTATATGAACTGAGTGCAATACTCTGTCGATGAACCATCGCTGCTGATTAATTGGACAACAAATTATGCGGATGATAGATGAAATGCAATGCTTCATGGTCAATACCAAAGGTGAACTTTTGACCAATTAAATATGTATGTAAGCGCATGACGACCCAGTAAACTGTCAAGGACTCTCTATGTATATAATATGATTCATCAAGCAGCTTGAACGCTCAACTCACCATTGAAAACCATGGAAGCACTGTACAGCTGTTTCATCCTTGTTGGGAATCATCAGCAGTGCACATCCACCCAGCCCCCACGGGGACTCGAACCCGGGGTGAATGATTGTGAGTCGAACACCTTAACCGCAAGGCCAACCGGGTTCGAGTCCCCGTGGGGGCTGGGTGGATGTGCACTGCTGATGATTCCCAACAAGGATGAAACAGCTGTACAGTGCTTCCATGGTTTTCAACGGTGAGTTGAGCGTTCTATCTAATCTCCTACTACTCGATTCTCTATGTGTTGTGATAATCCTTGATCAGCTTTAATGAGCCTCTTTGAATTGCAAATGACTGGCCGCTCGCATAGTTCGAGAACAGTACCTACGCCAGTGGAAGATGCATAAGTAATGAAAGCTGAAAGATCTTGCGGAAAAATAGTTCAAGTAAAACAATGGATTGTATGTGAGATAGTAATTTACGAAGCATCTTTCCATGAGACTGATTCCAGAGGAAAGAAATGTTAGGAAACATTTGGAATGAAACGAGCATAGTACTGAGGACCACCAGGATTAGAACCAAAATCACGAATGTTTCCGGGTAAAGATACGTCGGTGAACAGGGCTAAGCGAGTTGGATTTGGGGAGAAACTATTAGCAATAATGATGTAACCAATGCAGAACAACTCAGAAGCACCGAAAATACACTTGGTTGGGCTAAAGTAATCCCTGAACCTAATGAACTGCTTCAACAAACAACAGAGACCACTGTCGTGCATAGCTCGAGTGGGACTATGAACAACAATGTCATATTTGTGTGATTCAACACCTTCAGGTCCCTGTGCAATATGGTCAAGATACTGTTGAAAAATGGCAAGCGAAACATTCAGACCAAAAGGAAAAATGTTCTACCTGAGTAAACCAAAAGAAGTATTGGTGATCTTTAGGGCACTTGATTTCTAGTCCAGGAGCATGTGCCAATATGCACGTTTTAAGTTAAATACTGAGAATGTACTAGACTTTGCAAGTCGATAGCGCACGTTTTTAGGTTCTTCAGCTGTACGTATACTCGAGAGTAGGCACTCACCCGTTGTTAATCAGTAGTCGTCGCAAATCCATGGTGTCTTCCCATCAGCCTTCAGAGGAGTGACAATCGGTGTAGCCCAGCTAGATGACTCCTCATGAGTAATAACTCTGCATTCACACATCCATTGCGGTGCCTGACGGACTGGTTCCCTCGAGCCAAAAGGAATTATTCTGCGCTTTGGAAAAATGGGATCGCCAGATATCTGTAACATCCCCCCAATTATGCGCATTCCACCAGAATCCCTACAACATTTTAAAACAAGCTTTTCAAGATCAAACGAATCGGGTGAAAAAGCAAATAAAGTAATATCAAAGACCAGTTTGCGAAGAACTAACATACTAAGTACTGAAGGTCCTGAATAAGAGACAGAGATCTCACAGCCAATGGGATCACAATCGCGTAACGGAATTGAAACCACACAAGAATCGCCGTTGAAAGTGTTTGCGTAGTAATATCCCGAATAACCAATTCGGTTGGATTAATACTGGCAAAGCGATAACAACAATCCAGAGCTTGTCGTAAAATTATTGACTCTGCACTTAAAGTGTCACCAATGAAAGTGTGTCTGCTACCCTCCGGAGTAGACGATATGTGGTTAACATGTGAGACTTCCTATGGCAGAACTGTCATTGTAGGTGTCGAAAAACTTTTCTCAAGTTGAAAAACGTCAGATGACAAGGGAATCGTAAATCGACATGTTTGACTACTTCTACAAACACCTTCAAAGTGACCAATCTTACCGCGAGCAAAGCATGTAGCTTGTCTGTAGGGATATATGAAACGGGAATAAAACTGACCACATGAAATGCACTTGCTCACATTCTAACTATTCTAACAATGATTAGATCAGTGAATTGGAACCCGATTTTCACGATCAAATGTGATCAAATGGGACAATATTTGGCTGTATCGATCGCCTTGGTGATTAGTAAAATCCAACCATACTGATTCCGATACGGTGATTGCAGCTTTCTCGTCCTGAAACTGAGTGTGAGGTAGTAGTTTCGGTCGCACGTATGGTAGGTTAATTCCGGCAATCAAACGATGGCTTAGTTGGTCCTGAGTACTATATTAGAACCTCGCCGCCGTAGTCTGTAGTTCAAAAATGAATTCGCGTATAGATTGCCTGCTCATTACACTAGTCTAGCAAAGCAGTTGAATATGGCTCTTACAGTTGCAACGAAACTGACCGGCTTGCATTGTTGTAAAATAATGGTTTTTAGCTTGTCGTGCTGTAAACTGATGGGAGTAGCAGGAAATGACTACGTTCTCACTAGACCGTATGCATCCTTTCCAGTGAAATGTAGGAAAAAAGCTTTTTTCTTTGTATCATCTGGTCTAACATCAAGTTTAGAATATTCTATGTAGTCCTCAACCTGTTTGGATGCAGAAACAATCATGTTTGCATTCCTTTTAGCAACGCCAAATATAATATTGAATTTGCTGAACCCCGTGCAGGACTACTGAGAAATAAAAACTCCAAACCGATATAGAATGTAGAGTTATGTTTCGTATACGCGGAATCACGTAACGTACAAACATGTAGTATAACACAGAGAATACAATGACGCAAGGTAGAATGAGCCACTCTCGCATATCACAATATAAACACTAAAAAGCAGTTTATCGACTGATTGTGTATTTCAATCCTTTTTCCATCCTACCTGTGGTCAAATTGCTTTTTTAAGAAATGATATTGCTTTTTACAATAACAATATCAAAAAACACAGCTTACACGTGTGCTTGATGACCGTGACTGCACGCAGAGCAGTATTCGCTTTACGATTTTGGTGTGCTCGTCCTAATATCAGTGATATATATTTTCCCCCTACCATCAACCAGGCAGAAAAACTGCCTTGAAAAAGAAGCCGACAACGCAGTGTTACTGACATTATATCTAGTTTACCACATCACATAGCGCACCCTTTTTCGATACATTCCAAACCTCGTTCGGCCCTGACATAATGAACATGCATATTATCACTTTCGTCCATACCACTGATGACGCATGTTCAAAAAATAATAATAAAATTGAACACATAATAATTAAAAAAATATTAACAAAACAAATGAATTTTCCTCCAGTAAATCGTTCATTGCTGCCACTGATTTTTGATTATGAACAGCCAGTGTCACAAGTGAACAACTTAGAAATAATGGTGAAATTCTTACTATTTCTACATCTGCGTCAGATAAACAGCAGTTCACCGTCGTGCCCATTGATGGACCCGATACATCGTGTTCACATTCATTGTCACGCATAAGTGGCCGAGGCCATGTTAATTTCATGACTCACACCATCATCCTAGCGATTGCTGTGAAACTACTTTGTTTTGCAGCATCACGAAGACCGAGTACAAACTGTTATGCACGGGTGCGGCCTTGCGCATCATGTCATTTTTCTCCGGAGTAACGGAACATGGTATTAGTTACGAGTGTGGTGCTCATTGATCGTGATTTTTATCTGGCCACAAATCAACTAATAACAGGCAAGTGTCGGAAAATGGGGTCAAACAAGAGAGAAACTCCCCTTTCCAGGACTTTTCTTGACCCCACTTTTGTTGCCTGGGTGGAGAACAATCGGTGTTACCCACTTGGGGGTGCATCGGTAAGTCCGTTTATCAATTTGATAAAACAACAAAATAACCCACACAATAAAAAGGAACGAGTAAGCTGGACAAGTGAAAGCCCACGAATCATTGTCTCTCGCAGTTGATGTGCGATGAGGTTTCACGTTTTCGCTCGATTTTAGCGAGGGATCAACGAATTACACTGCGCGGTGGTGGCTACGTAAGTTGCATGCATACCGACGAAGGAAATGTTTATGCTTGATTTGTCGTGGACATACCTGTGCTGTGCAAACTTCAAAGGTTCTCTGCCCCGTATATTAATGCACGACAAAGCATCCAACGCGCAGTGTTGGGGGACAAGGAAACTCGCTGACAACTCAACGATCTGGACGCACGATTGGTCCTCACCACTTTCGTCCTGTGCAAAGTGAACTGAACTGAAGGTCATTTTAAGACTGCGTCTATAAATTGATAGTGAGTTGTCGCTGATAGTCACCATTCATCGCTCTCGTAGAAGGCAACTCAGTACTGGAAAATAAAATCTTCACCGTACCGTGTTATTCTGAGAATCAGTTTTCTACCACTTGTGTATAAGTCTTCGGTGAGTTACCTAAGCCTGCTCTACGTACGTGTGCAACTCTAATCAGCACAGGTGTGCATTTTTAGTCCTAAAAAGTCCCGCGAGGGACTGTTTCGTATTATGCACTTTTATGGGAATTCTTGTCATGTTATTAGATTCAGAAAGGTCTAAAACAAGGGAAAATAATTTTGCTTTATTGAAAAACACTATGATAGTTTATGAGCTCGGTTAGTACACAGAAAAACCATTTAGTCCCACAAGAGAGTTCTTTAGGGGACATTCTGGAACTATCTAAATAGTGCGGTATAAGTTGGAGAATTTTACCCGTTACATTAAGTACGGTTCTTTGTAAAACACTACGGCTTGTGAGGATATTCGGAACCAGAAAGTACTTTTATCGTGCCAAGTAGCTGTTGAGGACGTTAACAAAGAGTTAATTTCTCAGTCGAAAATTTAAAAATATTTCGTGAACTAATATCCCAATATGAAATAATAAGGTATTATTTAGAAAAATTCAAAAGTAAGGAATATATGCCCCTGAAGTTTCAGTGGTTTCAGAAATAGTCCCTAAAATGTCCCGGGATCGTTTCAGACGAGTCTATTCTGGGACTATTGTTCTGACTGGGGCATCTGCATTCCTTGATAAAAAATTGAGGAAACAGTGAAAAATGATGATATCCTCAAACCGCACGGATTTATTCACCCTTATGGATCAACGCTGAGCTCCATCATTACGATTTTTGGGCAGCCCTACCTGGACCTTCAAGGGCCCATATAAATATGCCCACACTTCGGGAAAAAGTGCGTGGAATACCAATACCGTTCTTAATTCCTATTGTTTTGCCCAAATAGCAGCTATACTCATCTCCTTCCTGACTTGAGCGATTATTTTTCAGTTTCGTCAAAAGAATACCATGAGTTACGGAACTATACTGGAACTATACCATAAAAATTTACAAAGTAGTTTCAATGAACGCTTGGTTCACCCTTATATTAAATAACAATGAAAGTCATGGTTACATTTCCCCTCGAATAGTGATTACCTGTGATATTACTTGTAGATTCCACATTACATATACCTCTACACTTTGTTGCCCACTGCGTAGTGGGAGACTCTAGCACTTGTCCATGACACTGTGGGTAAAACTTACACTTGCCAACAGCGTTGCGGACAATGTGACTCTTGGGTATCTATCTCTGGCTTATTGGAAACAGTCATAAAGTTTGAATGGACACTTTGGACTTTTCATGCAGCTTTTGGGCAGATTTTCCATATACCCGTCTCATTATTCGCACACTTCCTGGCCCCATACAATATTCGTTTCGCACTATGTAGTTTTGGTAATAATATTAGATTGCATATTCATGTGGTAAGTTTTGTTTCCGCTACTTTGAGGTTGGTTCTTCTCATTTGCCTGACGTAAATATGGGCCCAACGTCAGCTAATTAACCAAATCCTGTCTTTAAAAAAGTTATCGTTTACCTGTAAAACGCCTATATAGAATGGAGTCATTATGTTGATTCCACAGATTGGTTGATTCTTGATATAAAAAATAGTTTTGAAAAGCTATGGAGGAAGATTCGAGATACTGAACAAGCTCGATGTTGCTTAATTTACTAAATTAGAATCAGAAACGACGCAAATAAAATGTGACTTTGCTGTCTGTCTTTATCTTAACAACAGAACAACGGTATGAACCGAGATTATTCCATGTGCATCGAATTAGCCAATGTGGTAAATAATTCACGAAATATTTCCTATAATTACTTGTTAAAACTAATGGCAATATGGTTGAAATCTTGCACATCAAATATTCTGATGGAAGCTTATTAGATCCTACTCAAAAATGCTTGGAAATGCCACCGATTTTCTACGAAACCCTGGTTGCGTAGATATTTCTTCTGACGATACGTTGAAGTTTGTCTGACTCTGATAGTGTTTATAAACTAATTCCGTATTATTCGAAAGAATTTATCTCTGTCTGTTTCACCGGGCTAACACTAACTGACTCACTGAGTGGCAAATGTTATTGGTTCTCCTGTTACCGAAAGCGTGGACAATACATCCAAAGACAAGCGGATCAGTGCTCTCGGTAGAATCGTGAAAAGAATAGTCACCCCATGACTTTAGTATTACACCTAATTGATTCGATTATTTGACAGCGCAACTCAGCAACTTTCAGACATCTGTTTCTATCTGTCAAACAATCTCCTCATCAGTGACGGAGTATAAGGCGATCAGCTTAACACGAATAATATTTCATAATATTCTAGGTGATTTTAGTGGCCATTTGTTGTGGAAACTTCATTTCAGTTTTTGGTAAACCCATCATTCAAAATAAAAAATAAATTAGGAAAATCCTTTTCCATAAAATTCTTTCTGGTGTAAGAGAAAGATCTGTAGTCAACCGAACTGAATTGAATAAATAATCGGGAATTTCTGTGTGGTTTTCAGTGGAAGAATAAATTCGAGTGATTAAACGCGAATCAAACGAGCCAGCGCGCCGACTCCTACTTGGACGTCCTTCAGAATGTTGTAAGGCTATGCAGCTGTGCTGACGATGTATTTTTGTATTAGATCTCTCTCCTTCACAAGGTAGTTCTTCTAACAGGTCACCGGAGACCCTCATTTTAAAGTTTTACCTACTCTGGGCAACAGTAAAAAAACAGTGGAAAAAGTTGAGCCTCCGAGTGTAGCATTCTACAATGATTTATTGGACAACTGACAACGCCCTCCATGTTGTCTCAGAAAAAAAGCGCATCTCTCCATATGTACTTAAAACTACGTTATGAAAAACTGCCGCATTCTAAGATACTTATGTAGGGTTGAAAGCATTCTCTACAGGACAGCTTTCGATTGCTGGTCTTGTTGAACTACGTGATACCGACTAAAAGGAAATCTCCCGGGAATTTGGAAGACTTCTTGTAAACAATTGATACCAGATGCACTAAAATACGTTTATCAGGAAATGGCTAAAAGAACAGTGACATTTTACGTATCCTTCTGAAGCTTTATGTCAATCTTTGAAACTACGGTTTACTGGTATGTTATCTGTCGTAAAGTAAACTCCACGAGAGCTGAACTCAGTAAAATCGTTGGTTCCAATTGGATGAAAATGGGTTAGATATGAATAACAAATGCAGCCAGCTACTTTATTTTACGTGAAAACATCTGAATTACGACAGATGAGTACTGAACAATGATCTACACCGTTTTCGAAATGTGTTTTTCGAAAAGGTAAATGAAGTTACACTGTGTCATGTAACGTTTATATAAAGTAAAAATAAAACCATCTTTCCTTGATACGAGCATATAAATGCCTTCTACAAATCGCTTAAAGTATCGCTCAGAATACACTAAGCTATATCTGAACACGTCAGAATGATGATGGACTGCGATATGAGAAATAAAATTATCCTTGTCCGATAGTATCGTACACATTCAGCTATAGTTACTTGCGAATTTTTTCTTCCAAAATGAAACTAACATATGAAGGTGTTATTTATCTTTACGATACTCGAAAATGGCAGGTACCGATTTCACCACGAAACCGACTACAAGTGAGTGTGAGGTGTACTTTTTCATTTGCAGCATAAATCATCCGTACAACCTGGCAATGGAGTTATTCGGGGGAATTGAAGGGTAAGTCTTCCGTTTTACTTTACATTTAAAATGATTACCTATGTGTTCCTGGGATATGAAATTTATTTTTCCATTTCCAACAACTAGGTTCTTATAAATTTCACGTTCGTGTTATATCATAAGTGGATAAATTATTGCAAATTGTATTTCTTATGTTTCCGATTACAGCGGTACCACCGGATCCAGAATGATAATCGTTGATGTTAGTGGCCAACTGCTTGGAAGTTCAGAAGGTCCGCATACCAATCACTGGGTGAGGCCTTTGTTTTTCATTTAGCTTCACTAGCTTTATTCGAAGAGACTTAGAGAGTAAAATAGCTTTAGAGCTCTTTTCTTACTGGACAAGTTGACTAACCAAATCAAAATTCTTTCAATAATCTAATCATATTAGGTTACTCTGAGGAAACTTCTTTTTATCTTAACTTTATTATAAATTTTATGACTCACTGACCACAAACTACGTGGCTGATATTGACGTTTTAAATCCTTTATATAACGTACGCTATGCTTTACTAAGAAATACGATCTCATCTTTTTGAGCACAAACGGAAAACATTTAAATATGGAATACATTTTTCTAGAGGCAAATAAAATAAATTATTGCTCCAAGAAAAACAAATCATCTTTCACTGTTACCCTTTCCCTAAGTAGGGTGTTATCCATGAGAAGTCGCAAGGAATATGTGTGCAGTTTAATAGACTAACATTCAAGAACGTGGTCTGGTACGGCGTTAGAAAACCTTGAAAACCCGTGCGGTTGAGTCGTCTCCGCAGAGGATCTTCAGATAATTTATACAAATGAAACCATAAAAAAGATATCGGTGGATCTGCACGAACGACTTTCATGCGTGTTTTAGATTATTTAAAGAAAAAGCTCCTAGTCATGGCGAGCAGTTTTCATGCACTTTTAAATATGTAGGCCATTTCTATATTGCTGTTAACGAAATCACTTAGGAAAAACTAAGAAACATGATGCGAATCAGAAATTATTTCAGTTAAATTTATATGTTAAATCGTGAAATATTCCTATGGTCAATTTATTTTAGAAAACGGTATGTGGCAAGCACAGATCTGTATTTTCGGTACTTCACAGCAGACCAATACAACACGCGTACGAGGTTTTGGGAAATTAGCGAAGTTTGTAAATAGTCCAGAGTGTTCACAGGAATTCACAGTAGCAACCTTCAGGCTGAAGATAACGCATGCATGTGGACAATCCCGCCACTGGTTTTGCCGACTGTGTATGTCTTTCGCCCTATCTTGCCAACCTGGGACCAGGGAAAAAGCAGTGCCTTGACAAAACTGTTTACGCGAACACAAGACTGGTCGATAAAACCTGATAGAAATCGTCTCGGCTGTGGATAGGATTTGTTGTTTGACTCCTTTGGAGCGATTTGTGACGATCGACAGATGACCTTGAAAGCTCCGTCTCGTATTAGCTGGTGCCCCGTATCGATAGAATGGACCAAGATAGTAATGTTTACGGTTTCGTGGATTCCCTTCACTAGCCAGCTAGGGCGATGCTTTTGCACTCGCTCAGTCGGACGCCAAGCTGTTCTTCCCCCCACCCCCCCCCCAGATTCCGCTCCACAGGAATAAGAATAAGAGTATATAAAACATGAGGTCGAATGGCTTGGTCTTTGAGTCTCAATCGCGGGTACGGACTGTTGTTTGACGGCGTTGAATATAGTTGTTACCACATGCGATATTCTACGGCTCAGCGTTTCAGATGTCACCTCTCCCTAAAATTCCATATTTATGTAAATGGGCCTTTTCGGGACATTTGGGTATTTAGGCCGGGAGACAACGTCCATATGTTGTCGGAAGAAACGCCCTGGATACCCGCTTTCTCGCAATGAATTGCAGATCATTGCTATCGCTCCTGGAAGTTTGTTTTCAGAGTACACCTGACGAGCTCTGTAGATAAGATATCGTACCAAATTTCCTTTTTGCCGTATGGGTACGGAACTTTGAAAGTGAGTATACTGCCCCTACCAGGTTGGTTTGCGGTAGATATTCGGTTCGATCGACTCATCCAATCGCCTTTTCAAAAGGACATTTGGGAAAGGTGGCGATTCATTCTCTCCTAGTTTTCTCGTGAATTTTAGATGCGGATGCTAACCACTGAATGATTGTAGTAATTCTTGCACCCTATAATCACAAGGTACTAAGCACAGGACATAATCGACATAATTTTTATACATCGACAAGCAGCTGTCGGTTGGGTTCAATGTACTGCTTTTAACTTTCGTCGTGAATATATCTGCAAGCAAAGGACCAAGTGGAGATCCCACTGCTACTCCATCTTTCTGTCTGTATAAATTACCGTCGAATTGAAACTGTACGTTTGAAGTGCAGAATCTCAAGAGTTCTTCACAGTTTTCCAAAGGTACACCTATGCTGATTTCTTTCGCTAGCTCGTAATCGCAAATATAGTCATTTCCGATTGAGGCATTTCAGTGAATAAAGACGAAAAATCTAGAGAAATGGTTTTTATGAATTCACATATGTATAAAGAATCGCGTTGACAAATTAAGAAGTACCTTTTAGACTGTGGGGTGATAATCTTCGTCCTATCGGTTCGAGGGCCTTAGTTAGCCAGCGTGCGACTTTATGGTAGGGTGAGCCAGACATGTCGAATATGGGTCGCGTTGGAATCCCAGTTTTATGCATATTTGGTAGTCCGTAGATTCTCGGGAATATCGATCCTACTGGTCTTACCCGTTCGAACGTGGTCGTATCGATCACATTATTCTGTCTTAGTTTTCAAAGTACGGTACCTATGTGTTTTCAGTGTTGCTTGTTTTGTCTTTCTCGTTGGTTTTTGTGAATTTTGTCGAGTCACTCAGTAGTTCCGACATCTTGTGCCCGTAGTCATCCCGGTCCCAGACAACGTTCCCGGACCCCTTGTCAGGGTCCGTAAAGAGGGTTAACTGATTTTCTCTCAGTTTCTTTATCTCTTCAAGGTGGTTTACGGAGAGAATGTTTTCACTGGCTGTTTTGCTATTCATATATTGGTAACTACAACAGACTAGCGTTGATTTCAGCTGGTCAGCATTGTGCTCACTTATTGAGACTAAGTCATCTAGCTGGTTGACCAAGTTCTCCATTTGAACTTCTACATCTAAGTGGGGGCTTATTTTCCTCGGGCAGCCAAATCAGTGACCAATTTAGATATGTTCTCATCCAAACTGGCTTCTGGTTTTGTTTTCCGCAGCTAGTCCAGCACTCGTCCGGGTAGGGTTGCACCGACTATATCTATACGCCGAGAGGTTTTACACACAGACATCATCATATGTAAGGAACATGCGAGTTGTTTTCTTGACCATAAGGCTGCGATTGACTCAGACAACCGTCGGTCGTGCACTTGAATTCCGACTATTTTGTGTGTCTCTGTGATCTGTACCCGTATTACATTCTTCGATTTATCTTTTACGCTTCGAATCATTTTACTTTTGATTGAGTTACACTGCACGGTAGCAGTCAAAACCAGAGTACTGAAATGAGAGGTTGCTTACAGAATAAATTAAATAGAGCAAAAGCAAAAGTCGACTCAGTTCGCTACCCATCTGGATTTCTTGCACTGGAGATGATACACAGTGTGGCGAATTCAAATTTGGAAATATAGATTCCCAAAATGGCAAAAAAATAGTTTTACATTTTAAATATATATTTGAACGTTAATTCAAACAATTCGTGGTTTTTGCGTAAAGTAAAGAGGAAGAAAACAACTGTTCATGTAGAAAAATCTAAGTTCTTTATGCATGGTTATTTCGTCCCAATATCTTTCAGGCAATATAGATTTCCAGCAAGGGATTAAAAGGGCTAAAATTCACTGGAAATCATTTCTAACAAAAAATAGTGGAAAGTCACGAATGCAGAAGGAAACAGACTTGACCTGGTTATTCAACTTCGCTCACCGACTTGTTGCTGTACTTCAGGAAAATATACAAAAAATAGTCGTACTCAATAAATTGATCCACTAAGTAGTGATTTCACTCTTCCCTTTCGCTATTCAAAAACAGCTAGCATACGAAATTAACTTGGTTCTGGTTGACTGATAGCAAACTTGGCGCTTCTCAATACTACCAATTCATTCTGCGGCATCATATAAGCACCGCGTCTCTCTTTCAGCCCTTTTATTTATTTCCGTTTTCACGAAATATTTGTATAGTTATTCAGGAAGGCGGTCGGAACCAACTAGAGGCTGTCAACTGGAAGGTGAAAAGCCCACCAGGATGACATTTTGATCACCACCGATTCTCTGATAGAGTAAATGGAGGAATACAGCTTACCATTTAGTTGTACTGTTCAACAACACCAAGCCCTTAGCTTCACTCAACAAACAAGTATTGTGCAAGTGCAATTAGTCAATCTAAGACCGTGCTTTGGTAGATTTTGAAGAAAAATCTAATGGAACCTGAAAAGCTTGCAGGAAGCCATTCCCCAACCTTTATATGTCAGTTTCGATTGAGTGCTACTACAATGGATTTCGAAATGTTTTATAAGTTGAATATTTTCCTCATTGTAAATTCCGGTTTACATTCAGAAAGGAATTTTTCGCGAATAAGCTTACTTTGACTGACGTACTTGGTATTATGGTAATTTTTATTTCTTGACAAATTCACAAATTTACTTTTCGTCTACCTGTTCATTCCAGTTATTTGCTTAATGTACAGCCTGGTTGTACGGAGATGAGATTATTTCTGTTCACACTCATCCTTCTGTATTTTAGCATCTCGGGATGGATGAGGCCGCTCGACGGCTAGTAAGTCTGTACGACACAGCACTTGCCGACGCAAAGCTTCCGCCTGAAACAGAATTGAAGTCATTGGTAAGTGAATCCACCTCAATTAGTGCATAATATTTTAACCAACCACTTTTGGCGATATCATTACCAGGACATTAGACCTCAAGATGGAATCCTAATATTTCAAATTAAGATTAACTTGGAACTTAGCTAGTTATTTCGGGGGTTTTTTGCCCAAAAATTATGTATTTCACGGGGCCAGCTATTGTGTCGCGGTTAATATTAAAATCCAAGGGCAAATCGATGGTAGTTTTCATGTGAACAATTAGAATCGGAGCGCAAAGGCTTCTGCCTCGGTAGATATTTATTACGCAGAACAAATCACTGATCGAAATGTTTCTGTTCAGTAATGCTCACTCTATTAACCTTCACCTTCCGGGATTTCAAATATGGGTGAATAACTGATTTTCGTATTGCATAAACAATTGAAACATATGTGAAGCGTTCTGGTGAAAACGAGAGAAAATACAACACTGAGATAAAGTGCCGGATTTTTTCTTCTAAAATGAAACAGTTGTACATTGCTTCTATGGTTTTCAATGGTTTTGGCACTTGCACTACATGAGGTAAAATTGAAATACTCATGAACACTCATTTGAGTTGAATTGTCATATCTCTAGCTTCAGTCAGATAAAGATGGAAGTCCGGTGAAATCAATAAAACTTTCTTCAACCAGCGACCAACTTCAGTTAAGCGTAGTTATGATCCTTCAGAAATCTGAAAGGAGATAGTCACTTGCTCTCAGGTCGAGTGAGTTACATTTATTACCCGGTAACAAATCTGAATGCCTCTTTACTAAATCCTGAATAGGACATTTCTGAAACCGAAGCATGAGACTTAGCCCGTCGTGTAACCAGTAAAGCAGATGTGAATTTGGGCCCGAATTTCATGGTGGCTTGGCCTCAGTTGAGACATTTTAGATACGCTCAAATAGATGTTCTATCTGAGGATCACGTGTGAACGAATTCACAGGTGGGTAGGATAGCCTAAGTACTCATAAGTTACGACCGATGAAAAGATGGGGAAAAACCGAGCAATATGACTAAATAGGCTTACAGATAAATTACAGAAAAGAAACGAAATGCTTTTAAATCGTGAAACATTCCCGTAGTCAGTTTTCTTAGAAAACGGTATATATGGGCTAATTACGAACTTTATTAATTTCACAAAACCTCGTACGTGTACAGTATTGGCTTGATGTGAAGTACCGAAAATACAGACCTGTCTTTACCACATACCGTTTTCCAAAATAAAAATAAGTGTTTGTTCTGTCATGAAAGATTTCATGTAAAGTAAATGGAAAAGTAATGATTGACTTTCCAATATTCAGAGGGCAAACTATTTTGACTTTGACATGTTTTGTAGTTTCGTTTCCGATTTCACGAGTAAATCTTCGTTTTTAGTTAGTGCAATTATTATAACTACGATACAACAGAAGTGGGTGGTATTTTGAGAATTTTTGCAACTTGATGGTTTTTACCTGAAAATATCCTAATTAGCATTGTTTTCCTATGAAATTTTCAAGGGGATGTCGCTAAGTGGGCTCAATACGGAAGATAATGTCCAGCAAATAATCTTGGCCGTTCGTCGATTGCGACCTAAGATTGCGGAGAAACTGAATGCCTCCAACGACGCAGTTGGCACGTTGGTGACAGCTACGGATCGTGGTAAGCCCCACACAGCTATGTGATTAAGTCTCAGGCCGAGCTAAATTGAAGTTACAGGATTTTCTTGTGTCCGTTTGCTTGCCTATTTATATCTACGTGAATTCGAGGTTTCTGGCAACTGCCACAATGGTTCATATTCAAGAAATAATGTGATCTTTTCGTCGTCTAGTTCGCTGTTTATCAAACAAACTTACCTGGTCTATTTAATTCGACTTTGGTACTTATAACTTGATGAGCAAAATGAAGATAGAAGCATGATCAGTCGACGACCGTAGATAGGAGCCAAAACTTTGATCGTTCAGCTTTTCGAGTGTTCAGAGACCCTGGGTGACGTTGTTTTACTTCAGAAAAACTTTGAGGATGGAGTTTACAGGTTCTCATTTTATTCATTCTTTACTGTCCACACGACTTTTCAGTTTGCATGAGCCTAAGGGATTCTGCCCATAGGTAATTACCAAAATCATCAAACCCGGGCCAAGATTGACTGTGCTATCATTTACGGTAGCCAGCTGATTTTGTTGAAAAGTTGACTACGTGTACGAGCACGACCGACTTCAATGGATCCATAATTGCTATATTCATTTGCCAAACATATTACCCTAATTTTGTTTCTTTTCTGCAATAACTACGTTTACATGTAGATTTACCGCTTGCCCAGCATTGGGGCCGAATCAATCTGTTGATCCTATCCTTTTAAAGTTATTATTTACTTCCTTATTACTTGCTAATAGTATGATCAATCTAAACTAGTAATGAATGGAAGTATCTCAGAGAGAAAAGTTCTAATGAATAGAACAGATCCGTAGATAACACTTGGAAAGTATATCGTTCGGAATATTGCACAAGTAGTTGTTAGAATTATTTGAAGATTCTAGTAAGATCTCTTTTCTGTCTGAGCTGGTGCATGATTTGATGAATTCCCTTTTACTGATCACCGCTGACCACAAGACAGTCATCGGCCTTCGATTTGATCTTTCAGGTGAACCCTTTATCAGAATGACATTGTGACACTTATCACTTGTAGAACTTTTTGTTGGCACGAAGATCCTGGATCTTATGTAAAGGAAAATCCACTTAACTCAAAGATGACTGAAACAAACAGAAGAAGAAGGCAAGCTGCATGGACAATGTGAAAAACGGATCACCATTTACTGCGAAGAATTTATTAAAGTAGAATGCTCTTGTGAGAAATCCATGTGAAGTTTTGCACTTATCACCAAATCATCAGGAATATCAGGATTTGAAACACGAATATATAACAGTATGTTTTGGAAAGTGAACAGATTCTGTCTTGGAGTAACTTACAAACTGAACTGATAAAACAATTTCATTGAATGTGCAACTCATTTTTATCCATTGCATTGAAAATGCAAGGCAACAAACTGGAATCGATAGAGAATACAGCCAGTTTTATACCTTAATATTTTATCCTTCTGAAAGAACATTTGACCCTTTCCGTATTAGCATCGATCATGTTGGTTTTGTTACTTTCTCGTTACATTATCTCACTTTCATATTTATCATACAGACGCAATTGTTTTAATTGCTGGGACTGGATCCATCTGTAAACTAATTCGACGGAGCTTAAGCTTTGTACGTATCGGCGGATTGGGCTACCTTTTAGGTGATGAAGGTTCCGGTAAGTTGGTTTGAACTTCCATAAAATGGTTACTGGTAACATGCTGCTACATTCAGATAGTGCCACTAAAAAAATTGAATACACAAGTAATTCGTGATGCAGTGAGAAGATAAAGGTAATCTGTTCAAACAGGAAATCTGTTCGTTATTTACGAATCAGGATTTTTACATTGTGAATTTACTGCCCTTGAATGGATGATGCTGGGAGATAGAAAACGAAACCAAAGCACAGAACTGCGAAGTTCATGGCTAAAATATATGATCTAAACTTACACAGAAACAGACGTAACTATCAAATATACGTATGTTATTGCTCTTGTGTAAGCTACTGAGATCCTATCAGTGGATTTCGCTTGTCGCATTGTTGACCGAATAGGTGATCGACCTTTCGATAAAAAAACTTGGAAGCACTGACGAACAGGTATTGCAAGATGTACTTACTGTTCGTTTGAATTAAAACGTTGCGGACTGACCAGTATAGACTGTTGTGATACTGGAAAGTATGGCCAAGTTTTTTTAGTGATGACTCAGTTACCGAATCACAATATTTCTGGGCAAACCACAAGATCTGGACGTTATCATTGGTAGTATTGCAAGACGCGTCATTTAACAACATTTCAGTCACGTAGTATTGTACATTTTGACACTCATTTTGATCATCTTGAAGTAATGTAGCCAATATCCAGTCCTTTTGGCTATCACATTGACCATTCTTTGATCTACTGTAGCTTTCTGGGTAGCACATCAGGCCATCATGTGCTACATGAAGACAACCGAGGGTTTTATGCGATCACCTTATCCAACGCAAAAGCTGTCTGAAGCCATTTACAAACACTTTAAAATCAAGCATCATCATGATCTGCTACCTTATTTTGGAGAAAAATTCGACAAAACCTTCATTGCAATGCTTTGCCGACATCTGGCCGAAGGTAAGCTCAACTAAGTTACTTGTACCGCGCTGAAATAATAGGTTAAAGGAAATAGGTCCTCTGAAACCATTGTGAAAGCTGTAGCTGCCCGTTTATAATTATAATTTAAAACACGATATCAAAGATGTCAGGCAGACTTCTTGTTTAACTAACATGAGAGGGTAACTTGCGTCGGTTAGCCTGTGTGGGTTATCAGCCAGCTATGGTGTCCAGTTGTTAAATATCAACCGGTTTGCCTTGGTTGAATTGTGATGATTCAGTTGTTCTTCGGGCTGTGGGGTTTACCGCTTTAGTACAGTCACAGTGAGGGACGAAATAAAATACCCATACCCTAAATTCAGCTGTTCACGAATTCCAGTTTCATGGAAATAAGTGCCACAGGTTAGTCTGTTAAATTGAGAACAAAAGTGATAGCCGGACTCCCTTCAGGTTTTTTAAAGGGAATCTAACCAACACAATGTGAGAAGATAAATGACAAGAAACACTTGTCCGTGATAATGGGCAAGTAGCCTTACCTTGACTACCGATCGATTTTGAAACAAAAAAGAACACGCTGCAAGTATATATAGATCCCACACTGCAACGGAAGCATGATGAACTAAAATGGTAGGCACCTGGAAATGAATGAGCCACCTTTGCGTACCTTCATCAACGGACGAACAATTTATACCGAGGTTGAATAAAAATTTTCGTCTCAGATCCTGTGAGTCAGCTCAAAACAACCACTGATCCAATCAATGGAAAAGATGATAAACTCGTTCGTACCAATCACAAGGAAATTAACTTAAACAGCTTATTGGACAAAATCGTTTTTGGATTAGTTATAAAACAGTTATCTAGTACTTTTGAACAGTACGTGCCTATAAATCAAGCCGAATCTATACCGTATACGGATCTGTTACTTCATGTTCTCGTATGAGTAGAATGAGGGGAGAAGACTACATGACCGAGGGAGCTAATTGCCGGATTGGGGCTCATTTTCTGAGGCGTAGATGGAAAACAGAGAAGCAATCCGTACGTGCCAGGTTTGGTAGTAAACCGAAGTATGACACTATCTATCACGAAAGATAGCACAATCCATATTCTCATTCTTCTACAGATACTGGAACATCGACACAATTTTCCTAGACTCTTTTTGACTTTCTTTGTCTAAAAGCGGATTCCGACTGCTTCAAACAGATGTATTTGGCATCACTTCCCACCCATTCGCCAACTGTTCGATAACAGTAACTGAAATATGATGAATAATAGATCACTATAATCTTGTCTGAGTTTATCGCTAGTTCGTGATCAGCTGAAGTCATGTTGACAAGATGGAGAAGAGATGACCGGTAAATCTGAGCATCCAGTATTTGGTCTGTGACCGTCACTCACTTATCTGTTCTTTCATGGCAACTGACGTGTCTAAGGGCATTGATTTGCGCTGTACTTCTTTATATAATATCCATATTCTTTTCTATTATTTATTTTATCTGGTTTCGCTGGGAGACAGCAATTAACCCCTTTTCTCTTTGAGGGGCTATTAGATTAGCTAAACCAAAATTTATGAGAATGAATAGTTAGTAACCCCTTAGTTACTTTGTCACGATCTGACTTTGTGAGTCAGTTTTGTTCTCGACGGAACGATACTAGGAGGGTAGCAACAAAAACCAGAGGAGAACAATGAGACGCTAGTGGTTGAGAGAACTAAATTGAACTGAGTCGAACAGTTGCCAAATATTAGGAGTAAGCAGCAGCCACTTCCTCCAAGTACCCACCTCTATAACAGCACATAATTACAATCTTGCAGGAGTAGGCTAAGTAATCTGTAGTACCGCTAGTTCATTACAAACTTTCCAGTTCACAACAGAAAATACACTGAATATGTTTACGTAATTCACCACCATGTCGACAGCTGGTTTGTGAAGTCTGTTATCGACCAACATCATTGTGATTCCTGTTACAGGAATGAGTTTAAGTTGGCGCAACAAAAGAACCTACGGCTTATTATAATTAGTAGCCCTGGCATATTGACGCAGAAAGATTTTAGTACTTTAAACCTCACCTACCTTTTATCGGTAGTAGGGACATAAAAACTAGTTGCGCAATATTTAGGTTGGTGTTGGAAAGTGATTTATGATTTACCTGATTCGGTTACTTGGCGTCCGTGGTCGGCAAGTAACAAGTTAAAAGTGCCTTTCAAGAAAAAAGGCACTGATAACCAAGGCGATAATGAAGATGTGAATGACAAGCAGAAAACTGCGTTGTCCGGAGCGAGTTATACCAGATCAACGTTTTTTCAACGATATGTAAGCAAACGTTCTCACCTATCTGCTACCAAAACCATTAGAATTTAAACGACCCGGTTATGGCACAGCAATTCAAAATTCGACTCCATTAAATAAGCGGGTATGTACCGAATTCTGGTCTGTTGGTTGAGTGACTCGCAATAGATGAACTCTGAATCCTTAGTCAGAGAACATGAAGTCGGTAAATTACGTGTACTGTAGATGATTAACGGTCAAGCGCTAGCGAATACATACCTTAATCTGTGGGCAATCCAGCCAGTCAGTGGAGTTCAAATCACCGTTTGAATTAGGTGGCAAGCGAACTCTGACACGGTCCAAAGCGAAGTCGAACAATAAACGAAGGGGGGTGGGCAATTATATTAGGCAGGCCGAGAAGGATGACCAATCACGACCAGCACTAGGGCGCCAGTTCAAACCAAGGGACACTAAGAGGCGGGGTGGGGCTAAAGAGAGCGATGATAACGCAAACAGACGACCGCGGGTGTGAATCATGGTAACGAATGCATGAACGTTTAACGACAATGAAGACGCCATGATAACCAGTTGGGGGGCTAAGCAACACGATAAGGGAATTTGATCAAACAAACACGAACTCAGAAAAGCAGTTGATCAATGAACGGAGGGCGCACAGCGGGACCAAAAGATGCACAAACAATGACGGGTTAGATACCATAGATTGTTAGGACGTAACCCGAGAAGACAAGACCAACAACGGGCCGGGCACATGTACGGGTTAAAGGTAGACAACGTCTATAGAAAAAAGGTTAGAAAATGTGTGACACAATGAAAAAGGATAAACAAATAAGCACATGGGCGTGGGAGCTTGCCGGATACAAGCGCAATCCACTTGATCCAAGTTACTGAGTCAACAGCAAACACAGGCGATGGTAACAACATTGGGAACGGCCTCCAGGAGTAAGTAGAAAGGTGCATATTACAAAGCAACGGCAGTCGACCGAAATTTGGTTAAGCGCCGGAATTTCAACAATTTGGAAGTCGGATACAGGGTATAAAAGAATAACGGGAAGGCTTGGAAAAATGGTATATCAACGGAAATTAGCTAAGTTCTGATGAGTCTATTCAATTTCTCTAAAGAATATCGTATAACTAGATTTCCATACTTGTACTAACAAAGTAACAAAGTGAATTAAAAGTTGGCTCAATTTATCCCCATCCCACCTGAAGGAAACTAAAATTAAAACATGTGCTGATTTTACATATCACCTCCAGGAAAAGTTACTCATGGAATGGTAGAACTTTATTGCTCAATAACACAGCGTAGTCGAAATCGTCGGTAGGTTGTCGACGTTTCGGTCACCAGTCTTGAAAAAGGTTACCCGTGGTGACCGAAACGTCGACAACCTACCAACGATTTTGACTACGCTGTGTTATTGAGCAATAAAATTCTACCATAACATTTCACATGGCGCATCGATTTTTCTATACACTCCGAACCGATCTCGGTTCTGACACATTACTCATGGAATGGTCTGAAAAATCCCACAGAGCACATTTAGAAAAATTACGTTGACAAGCAAACTCATTTTTAGCGATTCATTATCACGCCAATATCCCAGTATAAACGACTAAATATGGTAATGAGTAGAAAACATCTTTCAGTATCTGAATGCACCAACGTACTCTAATAAAATGACAATCTGGTTGTCAGGTGTGACTGTAGACAAGTTGTCAGTTTCGACGAGAAAACTTCATTATGGTATGAAACTAACTCCACACACCTCGCACTAAAACCTTCACTGGATTAACCTTTAGTATTGTGGTAAACACTAAAAAGCAATCCTGTTGATTCAAAAGAGAAATGAGTCTGAAGTGGCCAGTTTTTTTTTCAGTAATCCTGTCAAACGAGTGGTCAGTTCTGATTGAACTTTACAGTGATTTATGTGATGTGCCTTCGCTTTTCAGCTGCACATGAAGGAGACCTTTTCTGTAAAGAACTATTTCACGACGCTGGCTTTCAATTAGGTCGCCACGTTTCGGCGGCCGTTCGTTATGCAGACAAGGTAAATTCACTAACACATCCAGATCACATTTCCTTCATTTCTTCCATGATGACATTAATCAGTGTAAATATATGAGTTCAATGAATTGTAATTCATTTCACGATGTCTGAACCGAACGTCATATGGACTAGAGAGAAACAGAAAAGCTAAGAGTTGAGTGTGCTCTCAGAAATGTTCCCCCGTTGTATATTATTCTCCGGATAAATGGTGGTTTAGGAACGAGTCGAAGTGACTAGTTCAACATAGCAGAAATAACTGAAAACCTTAACCAATGAACTTTATCCAGCGGAACATTTTAGACTTCCGGTTTGGGGTCTACAGGAACCGTCAACCGGATGGCTGGAAACACTAGGTGACTTAGTTAGGTGCTGCGGCTACTGGTGTAATTCCATTCGAACTGATTCTTCATGAACATAATTTTTACCAGAAAACGTTTCTGTTTGTTTGCCCTGTATGCATCAGTTCGTTTTGCTCTTGACTAAAGTACACTGCAAGGTAGCAGCTAATAACAGCAAAGCAGTGTGAGGCTAATAGTCAGAAGAACTGACAATCTAGGTTTCTCGGTGGTGAATTTATGATAACATTTGAACAGCAAGCGTTTTACATTATCAATGGCTCTGTCAACAAACTGAGTGGAGTTTCACGATCAGATATATGTCTTAACCCAGTTAACGGGGATTCGGCGAACACACCGAGACAAAGCATTCTGTATTATCGGAAAGCAATAATTAATTTCATAGTTTTCACACCTGTTCTTCATATAATCTTTTTAGGAAGGTCTCATGAAAGCTGATGGGATGGACGTGATTTGTTGTGGTTCCGTGTTTAAAAGCTGGGATCTTATTGAATCAGGTGAGTGGAACCGCGTTTCTTGTTTTCCTTCAAAATTAACAAGACAATCTGTTGTTTCCTTCCTGTCCGCTGTCACTCGACAGAAGTAGAAGACGCTAACCCCGGCGAGGTTCGAACCCACGCACGGTTGCTATCCTCGCTTTATTACCGGGAGTGCTCTACCAGCTGAGTTACGATGCTACGCCGGACGGCTTCTGACTTTTCACGTTTGGATCACACAGTATACCCGTCCAAATCACGGTAGAACATGGCATCCGCCACAGTGAACTACCTTGCAATTTGACGGCCTACAGCAGAAATTCCATTTGTACTAACCGGTATTCACCGGTCCAGTGCATTGGGTATGTTTGCTTGTGTATTGGTGTGGCAACTATGCATGGGTTCGAATCTCACCGGAGTTAACGAATTCCAAAATTTGGATCATTTCAGAAATTTGTCAAACCTGCCGAACATCAATACATAATCAATAGTGTTATGTCCCGAACTCAGTAGGTAGGACGAAAGCAAACTATACGAATCAACGAACAGCAATTAGGAGCATCGTTGGCACTAGAACAAGAATGTCCAAGCAAACGTAAGCTGTCGCTCAATATCAATTTGGCATGAAGTAATTTGCATGTGATGGGTGGAATAGAGCAGTGCAGATCGTGGTACAGACAGGCATCATGTGACTCATTCAACCACACAACAGATACAGAACTGAAAGACCTGATTATTTCTGATCATTTATTTAACTGCGTTGCAAGACAGTTGTACGGCATTTCCGGAAGGGTGTGAGTGGTCGGGGAGAACGTCGACAAGCATGGGAAACACTCAAACCCTGCGAGCTTTAGTCGGCGTTGCTGACTATTTTTCAGCTACAGGTAGTGTGTGTCTTACAAGCTGGTTTCATGTGTGGTCCTTCAAAACTCCTGGACGCGACTCACCTATATGATTGAACGTAGAGTGAGAAAACGATTACCTCGCTCAGTCAAATTTAGAGAATTATTATGATTCCACATGATGGGTTTCTAAGCGAAGACCATACAGAGAATTTCTCTATATCAGCGGACCAAATATAAGTGAGGACTTCTTTCCAGCACTGTCAGAAGGTTGTCAAAGATAACTCCAACTTGAAAACTTACCCGCTTCGAATGTTTCGTGTACGTGCACAGACAACATGAACTTTGATCTTATTTTTCAATACAAACCCTCAAAACCTGAAAAATCCATTCCTTCTTTATTTATCTACCTCGTTTCCAACGGTGAAGGTTTCCGGGCTGGCTTACGACCCCGATATAGTGCAGATTGCAGCCATGGCAGGCTCTTCCTTCGTCTTTTACAACACACAGCGGCCTACGGAGCAGCTATAATAGCAGCTAAAGTTGAACTGGGTTACTTCATTCCTCGACCGAAGAATCCAACGCGTCTACTTTGTGAAATCAGTTTGACTGAGGCGGATCCTATTCGTGACCCCTGAGTGTCGGGCAGTGTTTCTCGAGAACTTGGTTGTAAATATACCGAAAAGCTGACCGAACCCGATCCCTTCTACTCTTCCGAGTTTAATGAAAACTCAACTTGAGTGATGAACGCATTTTGAAGGAGCAATTGTTGCAGGTATTCATTTAAAACACTTCCCTCCTCATGATTTCGAAGTTTCCCAGAAATTTTGTAGAACGCCTTTTGTGCAAAGTCATTTTCAAGCCTCTCTACAACCTTTTACTGTGTTCAATACGAATAGTCGTTGAAATTGTCACATTTTCTCACAAAACATCCCTGAAATCCTATTTTTAATCGAAAACTTAAAGAAGATAGCTAATTGTGCATAAATTATGGAAACTTCTCATTTTTTTTGGCAAGTTTCAGGGTTTCGCGTTTTCGGAACCAGATAGTGTTTAGTGAAAGCTACATCACTTTTCACTTGAATGGATTTCGAAGTTACCCTAAAAGTGAGTCTAACACCGCTCGCTCAGCCACCAGCGCATTCCTCTCATTGCTTGGGAGCGGGAATCAAATTTCATGATGTCTTTGTTGATGGGTGGAACTTGTTGAATTACGTGACATATCTCGGCTATCGCCGAACCATTGTAATAGCGGAAATAACCAATAGCTGAGCACAGCAAAATATAGTCCCGCGGTACTCGATGTGTGATTTATGGAGGCTAGTTCCATGACCATTGAATGCCGAAAAATATTCAATCATTCTGCGACTTGAACCCCGCAGAGCCGGTTACTCGAGGTTCAGATCAAGAGGTGATTGTGCTTCTTCTAGTATTTTTAGTGAGTACATACTGAGGGTGAATTAAGTTTTCAGCTTTCAGTGTATTCCAATATCAGTGGTATCCCCAGCTCGGGTTGACAGATTATTTCCATCCGGAGACTATGGAATCTTTCAACGCATAGTGGTCTTCGGAATCCGTTTTCAGACCGTGTAAACTGCTGGAGTAAGCGACTCAAAAGCAGCAATGCACCTGGAACGCGACCGGACTTAGTAATTCACTTAATAATCTACAGCGCATTTGGAAGAAGTATACTTTTGGTCAATTTGTGTTTCGAATCGTTTGCAATGATGCAAATTGAGAGAGCTAGAGATCCAGTCACCTAATTGTGATCTGCACATAAGGTTAATCTAATGCTGCACAACTAATATGGTTCAACGCAACATTCAAGAGCCAAATTATTTTGTTATTACCACACTGGAAGTTTGAGGTGAATCGCACTAGTACGTTCCTGTGTCTGTTTGACCCAATTTCGTTCACTCAACACATCGAATAGGCCTACTGTTCGATTGCGACGCATACGAATGGCGAGGTCACTGGTGTGTTTAAAGCAGTTCTGAAGCGGGGACCGATAAACAGCGTCATCCGGTCGCTAAACCTAAATTCATGTGCGAAGCCCGCGATATGAACGGACGGGATATAGGCAAATAAGATACAGATTGGGTGTGACCTGCACAGCAGTGTTTATGAGAAGGTGATTATCTGCGTCTTACTGTCAACAGATCAGACCAAACATCCCCATTCTCATTTTCATCAATCACAAAACTATTAGGCGAGTAGGTCTGGTGTGAACATACCTCTCGCAGTGGAGTCAAAAAAGTCGTATACCATAAATCTTGCAAATGGACTCAAAAAGTGAAGTACGCCACGCCCATACACATCATCTTTCTGGACGTTACCCGAAAAATGGGTACAATTAACCTGGTGCTGTTTCGCACGTCTGCCGACGTAATAAGACTATCTTCCTAACCCAGCTTGTATACTTAATAAGGTTATTTTGACTCCCGGTGACCACTTATGTCAGTGGAGTACAGAACAATTAGTTTGGCTAGTTCATGACAAGAAACAAATGTTGCTGGAACAACAAACGGTGCATCGGACTATATAAGAAGAAAAGCTAAGTTGTCCCAATGTTAAACTGAGAAAACTAATAGGATAAATACACGTGAATAACACGAACTAACGTTGGTTCAAACGATCTTCTAGGTGAACTTATTTCTTATGGTTCGTTATATGTCTTCGTCCTCAGCGGGCTTTGAATCCCCGCCGCGGATGTGGTTTTGCAGCCCAACTGAAGGACCTCATGTGGTGTCGTAGTGTGGGTTGTATCTCTGTCATGACTTTCACTATTAGTATGGCAGAAACGTTTGTTGAATCTGCGAGGCCTAAATTGTATAAGTCTCACGACCACGTAAACTAACTGCACGATAGACGTGTCAGGGATTCATTTTTCTTGTGGATGGAGCAAAAACATTCTCAGTACTAGGATGAAATCAATTCTTTTCTAAACAACGAAGGTGCCTTTTGCATACAAGCTTTGGTCGTGCAATAATTTTGAAACCTGGTAGTTGGTACCGTGAAACAGCACTTATATCTGTTCATAATTTTTTTTTTTTTTTGGGGGGGGGGGGAGAATCCAGACCATTGTCCGAAATTTAAGAACCGCAGATTTACCTTACTTATTGATCATACCACGTTTTGACCCATGCGACGCCATGCTCATGATTTTGCCGCCAAAAGTGGCAAACCTAACATCTTAGATTCGGAACGAGAGTACGTAAAACTCAGCAATTAAGCCAGCTTTCTCCGACACTAGCTGACATTATTTTATTCATAAAATATTTTACAATATAATTAATAAATGCAGATGCATTTCACAATACACTCATCATGAGCGGAGAATGATACACTTTGTAGTAACAAAAGTACTTACTTTATATGGAGTTGACGTTTATGCTTTCCAGTAGAAGCGACGCCGTTCAGATTTCATATTCACGAACATTATCAGCCGAATAACAGCGCAAAAGGTTTTCTTTTTAAACAAAATGACTAATTTGGTTTGAGAAGTTGAAGGATTACTCGTTGATTTAATATCTGTCTGTGTATGGAGAATTGAATACAAGCGGGAGTAATGGGAACATGTTTGTTGTGAGGCGCGCAGGCCTTGTAAACAAGCGTGGACAGAATACGAACGTATGGTCATTATCGACCGACCTATTCGTACCACTGTGTCTGGTAAGACTGCCGAGCAGAAGCAAATATATCTTATTGGGGTTTAGACCAACCGCTCAGGGAAAAGTATATGATCAACAGGAGCTCTTTTAGACGATGATAAACCAAATGCAAATGATGATGCGAATCTCACAAACGAAAATCATCAGCATGAAAATGCGGGAGATCATAACTAAGTAACGTCTTGTGAAATAATTCCGTGCAGCTATTCTATTGACGATGCAAATAATACAGAAATCAAATCACGAATATGCCAAATATACAGAGGGATCTCAAGTACGAAATGGGTAAGTCGGTTGGTACCGGAAAAATTGCCTGAGAATATGCAAAATGCTATTAAACCCATGTCTAGATGAATGGCATAAAATGACTTTTATTGTTAAAGGCTGAAACACAATGTCAAGGCCAGCTTCCGTCTATATTCCAGAAGGTTTCAAGTTTTGTGTTGTCCCGTTCATCGAGGATGGCCGATGTCATCTCGTGCAGTGCCGGAGACTCTTTCATCCATATAAGCTCGATTCGCGAACAGATCCCAGAAAATTTCATTTGGGTTATAATCTGGACTGCGAGTGGAGCAGTCCATGGTCTTAATGCTCCGCTACAATAACAGCCACTTTCTGGCGGGGTTGGCCGTATATATAGGCACAGATTCAACTTGCGTTCATCCTGGTAACTGCTGCTTTCATTCCGTTGCCATAAAAAACCGGCATGCCATTGTTAATTCGTCGCAGCCAAACCAGTAATGGTAGATGTTATAAGTTCAGTGCGGCTTATTCACCCATCAGCTTCTGTGCTATGGCTTTGGTCTCTACATCGCAGCAACATCCAGTTGAGGGCAGAAAAAACAGTAACATGAAATTAAAAAAATGCCGAGAACAAAGTAATAAGCGGAAATCGTGAAAACAAAAAAAAGTCTGAATACAACTGCACCACTGGTCGCGACACCTAACCATATCACTCGATGCCTCTAACCATCTAACACGAGTAGTCTCGTGGATCCCACACCGTGATGCTTCACGTCCTTCTCATCCAAGTCCACTGGTCAAGGTTTTCATACCTTTTTGCCACGTCATGAACTGGCCACCTCGACCTACCTTCCAACCACCACCTACCTCAGAGAACAGCGTCGCCGGGGAAGTCTGCCGGTGGATATGCGTTATACATGTCCCAGCCACCTTAAACTGTTTAGATTCAGTAATTGTCCCTGTAACTAATCACTGATTCCCAACACCCTACGCCTCACCTCAGCATTACTAATACGGTGTTCCCACCATATTCGGGCAACGCTACGGAAATATAGGCTCTCAAATACCGACAGTTTTCGCCTATCTTCTACTCTGAACGGACATGTTTCTGAGTCATATAACAGAACGGATCTAACCTCCGCAGTGTACGCTCGACCCTTGATAGATGGCCATACGTCACGCCAGCGCCAAAGACTACTGAGGCTGGCAAAAGTCAAACGCGATTTCTGCGTACGAAATGATATCTCAACCGATATCTCATCGCTTGGTGAAATGTCCTGCCCAGGTAACAGAACTGATCTACTTCAGCTAGGGCTTCCCCTGTCAAAACAATGTTTCACGTAGAGCCAACCCAGTCCTGCAGCAAAATTTTGCACTTAGGAGAAGCAAAATGCATCACAACTGTTACCTCCTTGTCGTTTAGGCTATCTAGAAAAGCTTGCTACTAACCTGGATCTTCACTCAGCAGAACGATCTCGTCGGCGCATCCCAAGTCAGATGGTTACCTGACTGAGCTAAAATCGGTGTTTCTTTTCTCTGACGAGAATAGTGCCACCGCAAAAATCACTTCAGTTACAACATTGAAGAGGACGGGTGTTGGAGAGCAACCATAACGAACCCCATTTCTCGTGGTGAACTCTTAGTAAAAAGGGTTGTGTAGGAACATTCATTTACTAGCCAGTTTATTGACCCTGCTTTTAAAGAAAGAGCGGTTTTTGGGGAATGCGAAGACAGACCGAGGGATAGTGTTTCACAGCCGAGGGAAGAAAGGAATATTGAAAGGCAGAAGTACAACTTCTAGTGACAGAAACTCGATAAGGATGACTAGCTACATCAGAAAAAAGTTATAGGAAGAGTAACTGCCAAAGTAAGCTCTGAAGAAGCAATCCAAAACAGTGCCGGTGGAAGAGGGACAACGAAGCTACTGGCCGATAATGGGCTAATAACTGTAGATTAGGGGTTAAAAAGGGTCATCGATCAGCCGGGTGGCCTTTTCTTGAACCCTGTGAAGAAGAGAAAGAGAAGTCGACGAAGCCTCACCACACATGTGACTACGGTATTCAAGCGTGGGGCGGATTTGAGTTCTGTACATCAGAAGATGAGCCGGTGTGAAGAAGTATCTGGCGCGAAACAGAAAGACTAACTTTGCGTGCAGTACGAGAAACAAGCTGAGGTATGAAAACGGACCAACATAAAGAAGTTATAGATAAGCTAAGAAGAGAGATAATATCTGTGAAATGCAGTAAAGTCGGATCAAATGAAGAATTAATGATGTTCCAGAGAAACTGAAGGAAGAGAGGTTTTGGAAGCATTGAATGCTGCGTGATCGTGGGTGCCCCGGGGGGAGATGTACTCGAGGTCGGAGTCTAAAGATACACTAATTGCACTGCGGTCACGATCGATGTTGGTGTTGGCATGGCGTGGAGTGTGGTAAAATAGGAAAGAATGGAGGGCGGCGCCATCGGCAAAGGAATGGATTAGGTTGAAAAAAGTGAACAGAAGTTCATCAATAAATAAACCAAAGAGGGTAGACGCAAATACTGGACCTTGGGGAATGCTAGCGTCGCAGGAAATGGCTGGAACGGGACTCCATCAACTCGGACAGAGGTGCTCCGCTAGCGAAGGAAACTTTGTGTCCACAATAAAAGACTGCGAGAGAACCCAAAAGTGGGCAGTTTCGCCAGAATATCTTGATGCTAAACTCGGTCAAAGGCTTCAGATGTCGAACAACACCGAGTGTCTCTCCTTGGTTGTCTACTGCAGCTTACCAGGATGATGAGATTTAGCAGATCACCGGTGGAACGGCAAGGCTGGAATCCGTATTAGCAGTCACTCAGTAGTCCGCGTTCGAGAAACACACATGAGACGGAAATTATAATGGCAAAAGTTGCGAGAGACTGCTTTGAAAATGGACCAAAATGTTCGGCAACCGATGACAGGGGAGAGTAAGCGTTCGGCTTTTCAGCCGACGAAGCTTTCAGTGGCTCTCTGTATGGTTGACGACCGTTTGTTTCTGGCTTGTACTAAGCGGTGGTGGGAGTCAGGACTTGGCGAGCGGTGCCGGCGGCGAAGTGTTGAAAGCTTCAAGCGTACAGCACAATGACATGCGTACTTGACCCCCCCCCCCCCTCCCGGGGGATTCAGGTTTATAAAAGTGTGAAATAAAGAGATCAATACACTGAAGAACAATGTCGGTGAACTTGAAAGCGGACACGGAAATGTCCTAATTGAAACAGCAGCGATAAGAAGCTAGGAATTCACAAAAGCGGTCCCAGTTGGCTGAACTTTGGCTCCCAAATGTGTCTTGAAGTGGGTGGGGGATAGGGGCGAGCAAGACTGATGGAGCAGAAAACAATACAGTGGTCCGATTGACCAAGTATAGGAAGAGTGGAGATGCCTGAGAGGAGGGAAGAAATAGAAGTGAGAATAAGATCAAGGGTAAGGGCACGGTCGCCAGCCCAATCGGGGATACGTGTGGGGAGGTCAACCAGTTAGTACAAATTGCCGACCTCAGGGAAATGTTTGGCTTCGCGTCCAGATCCAAAGTGTCAGATGAGTGAGTCAACGAATCCTGGTTGTAAACATCGAAATCTCCTAAGATGGTGATATGCAATTCGGGATCTGTCACAAACAAGTGCTCTATGTTCGAACATAATGAATCGAAGACAGGTGGGTAGCCACTGTTAGGTGAACGGTAAACAACACAAAAGTAGTGATTAAAAGAAGGAAGTCAGAGCTTCAGCTACATCAACTGAAAAAGCCAAGATTTTATGGTCTGAACGTAGCGACTGGTTGGTGGACAAGGGCACAGATATCACTTTTGCGTAAAAAGAGGATCGAAAGGTATAGATAGGGAAGTGAAGGTGGGTTGTGTCTGATCAATGAGAGATTTAAGTTTCGGTCAAAAATAAGACAAGAGGAGAAGATTGGAGAAATTGGTGTACGGAATCGATGTCATAATTCAGTCCGCGAATGTTATTGAGGACGATAAGTTTATCTTGAGGAGAGCCAGCGAGAGAGTACATTTTCATGACCGGCAACTATGCTCCTGAAGCTTCAATTGGCGAACCACATAAAGCTGCAATTAATCAGGTATGATAGTGAGCCGGACGACAGCAAGGCCGTCTATCCCCATGAATGAAAGGTCGCCATAAGCTGCTCGTACATAAGGGTTGGAAAAGAGAAATAAATTTCTCTGACACACCCTTCGACGGTAGGCAGCGCCAGAGATGTTCTAAGACCCATCTAATATTAGCGCATCACACTCCTACTTTTCTCACCTAGTTTCTCCCTCCTGAGTACCGGTAACTGTTGTCTGTGTTGTAGTTAGCGCATGCACAGGCACCTACACACAAATCCTTTCAGTGACGTCGGCTGCCAGATACGGTGAAGCGAAAAAAACGGACATGATACCCTCGTAGCGGCGGTAGCCAAAGCCACGGTCGCGAGTTTGAGACGTCGCGTGAAGCCAAGCTGTTGGTCGCTGTCGTTCACCATAATTCGCCAACAGACGAGCTGCAAGACAGGGTTCGCGGAGCTAAGGCTGTTAAAACGACCATGCCCACTGGAAATATTGCGGTTGATTGATATACCACGCGAATTTTTGAAGCCAAAGCAGTAAAGATGGCTGGGTTGAATGAGATCGAAAACTGGATCCGTGAGACAGAATAATGAATGGCAGTCCTACGCAGCAATACTAGATAAAGACCTGGGCATGGTGTTTCGGTCCGTAACGTTACTAATCGCTTTTGCAGCTAACGCGGTGATGTTTTGTTCGACTGAGGTCTGCCGTTTGACTTAGTCTTGAACGGTATAACTGTCAAGCCCATGCGATGGCGTTGACAGCTTAGAGAACCCCCACATAGAAAGTAAGGGGTATGAGTAAAAGGGACACTGTTTGGATGTCTGAGGTACAACTTGCAACATAGTGTTAGTGTGTCAATGTGACACTGCTGGACCCAACCTAGCGTGGGTTAAAATCACCCTTCTGGCAGTTTCATTTTTATTACGTGCTTGTGCATGAGTTCAGTGGAAGGAGTATATACCCCATAGCCACGAAGGCCCACTGCACTATTAGGAATAGCCGACAACCAGACCCTGATTATTGGACTGGAGAACCACATAACGTTCCAGTAGGTCACGTGTGGTATCCAGCCGAACGATAGTGGATTATTGTCCGCTAAGGAGCTATCGGACTTTTCAGTACTGAGAATCGGTGGTCTGCGTCTCAGGATACCTTTTGAGGAGTTTCACTTTCACCATCCGGATCGACCGGAGCCTTCCTACCAGTTGTGCTACAGCACTGTGAAGAGGCTATTGGAATTTGTGAGTGTCACAGCCGCAAAACGATCCGGCTGTCCGCGATCAGCCACCACTGAAGAACAATCAACTAGACTTGCCATTTTGTTGTCTGAAAAGCCCTGAACATCGGTCAGGGAGGTCTCTTACAAACCTGGCGCCTCTCACGGCTCTGTTCCTAATACTCCGAAGACGGAGGGATACAGAAACTATTCATCTCGTCCGGTCCACATCCTATACCCTGGTGACGACTAGAGATGATTCGAGTTTTGTGACTCGTAACAATACTGACTCAATTAGCAACCAAAATTATGAGGCCACTTCCTTTTCTATGATGAATCGACATTCTACTTGCATAATGTCAATACGGAACCAGTTGGCAAAAAATAATACAACTGTTCAACAGAAAAACCATTGACAAAGTGAACGTCTTGTGTGCTATCAACGACTCACGAATAATTGGTCTAGTTTTTCTACCAAAGAAAAAGAAATCAACACACTATTTCCGAAAGTTGCAGGAAACACTGGGACCGTACTTGAACAGTTTATCACTACCAACCTCGTCTAGGGTTCTGTTTTGGAAGGACGGAGCTCCACCACATAGCATGAATGTCGCCAACAATTGTGTGGATGAGACCGTCCCTATATAGTAGGTCGGGCTGAAAGGACCTATTGCTTGGCCGCCACGGTCTCCGGGTGAAACACCACTAGATTTTTCTCTTCTGGGGATACGTTGAGCAGGAAGTTTGCCACCCGAAACCGGAGATCTTGGAGGGGCTGAAAGCTAAGATTGTTGCCGTTTGCCGGGAGATTCCAAAGCACATGCTGAGGCCGCATAACGGAACTTCATTCGGCGGGTCCAGGTTTGCAAGGCGCAGGATAGTGGTGTTTTCGAATATATGAAGTGATTGGCTGGTGATGATCAGAGAACGACACAATGGTCTTCCTTAGGATCGAAGAATGATTACATGACGTATCTTCAGGGGAACTTCAAATTGATTAATTGTTTATGGTTTACTTTGTTACGAACCTTTTACTAATCTACGGGTTCGGAAAAAGATCAGCTCTTGGGTTTTCCATATGAACTGACTGAAAGGTTTTCATCAGTCTTTTGAGCAACTGACGATCGACAAACCAAGCTGAATACTGAGGGATGTATTACTGAACAGTAATCATTTCACACGTGGTTCCTGAGTAATGCATCCTCAGACTATGGATTCGGGTTAGACGTATCGACTTTTCATTTTTCTTTGCAAATTAAGTCTGGTAAATAGTTATGCTTACTTAATATGGTTCATCATATAGTGTGAACCTTGAAACTATTGAAAACCACGGAACCATGGTACAGCTGTTTCGCACTTAGTTGGAATCACCAGCAGTGCACATCTGATCTCCAATGGCCACTGGAATCCGAGGAGAATGAATTTTGAGTCAAGCACCTTAACCACCAGGTTATCCGGGCCGGTTCTTTACGGTTTATAGAACCTAATAACATGATATAGGGCCTTTCCGATACTGGCTTGGACGTTCACATTGCATGATGGGTCATATGTATAAATCTAGTATTCTGCTACTGAAGCTCATAGTAGAAAACTCTGTAGGTTGCTTAGCGGAGTGCCTAGGTCATACCTAGGCCCCTACGGAGGAGTCATCCATCACAAGAGTCGATTGCTGTGCGGGAAACGGGTTGTTACTGTTCAAAACCAGCAACGGAGGAATGATATATCGTGCAGTGTAGATGTTCAACAAACCGTTGAGATCCAGCCGTGATAGCCTGGTGGCTAGGTGTTCCACTGGCAATCGCTTCTCCCGGGTTCGAGTCCCAGTTAGGGATCGGTGGATGTGCACTGTTGATGATTCCTAACATGGATGAAACAGATGCACAGCGCCTCCTTGGCTTTCAATAACCTGAACGCTTAATGATAAATCATGTGTAAGAATCTAATCTACCGCTATTCACACACAAATAGCTATTCGTAATTATCTGATTGAGACAAACAATTACGTCGCGTTTCACTGGCATTTTTCAAACTCCGCCATATATTACTCGGGATAAATAAGTTTCTATCACATTTATATGAAAACGAAAAAATAAGTGGGTATCGAGAGATGGGGTAAGGAAGATGGATGAGTTACATTCAATCAAGAATCATGCCCGGATGAACGGATTTTGCAACGGGCGATCATTAACTTACGTCATCGTTACGCTTGTGCGTGACGTAGCTGCCCATCAGCCATCAAAGTTCGAGTGCGCTGAAAAATTTCAGCTGCTCGCAAAGATCAGAACTCGAGAGGAGGATGATAATTACCTCCGTGTCGGGAAATTAGTTTGCCAGACGTTACGGTAATTGAATTACATTATATTCACTCAAGTCTAACCAATGTCACATCCTCAGAAAATGGATTAGGTGTACCCCGTCTCCTTGGTCATTCTCGGGATCTATAGTTAACACCTGGTAATCCAGAGTTCCAAAGGCACACGGTGATCACGAGTTGGTAAGCGAAAAGACTTGCGCTTTCCTGTTATGCTTTGCTATTTGATCCGGTTTCGAAGACAGTGCAAACGCATCACAGTCAAATTCGAATGACCGTTGTGACCTCAAAACAGCTTCACACCGGAATCCCTGAAGCCCTAGGCCTGAAACTAAAGTAAGCTGAAATGGCAGAGTGCCGTCTACCACGACAGTGACCGGTGAATCTGCAATTCAAGCCTTTGTCCTCAGTCACGAGCCATAACTTGCAGCTGCTTAGAGGGGAAGATCACTGACAGTGTGACCGGACATTTGACACGGCACCACTGAACTACCAGCTGTACACAATCCATGCCGCACGGAGTGAGAACCTCACAGTCCCGCTCTGGCCGCTTCATCTCCTGAAGTGCGCACGAAAAACTTCGATGAAATACCAGGAGCAGTTAGTTGAATCACACTGCTCGAATCCTGGAGACACGTTTCACTTAAACAGCAGACTTTAATCGTCAGAGTCCATTGTGAGCGCTGGGCACGCCTGTTGACCGGCATGAATGAATGTACGCACGTTAAAAGAGTCGAGATTCAGAGACTGACGAGGCTCGAGAAAATGTGAGTTACAAGATAGACGAGTATTTACAGCACTATTTGACAATGAACCGTTGCGAGTATCGGAAGTGTTACCAGTGAGAGCACTATGGATGGGTAGAGCGGACAGAATACAAAGGTTGAATAAAAGAGATGAAACAAGAACCTGCCCCAAGGCAGCGGGGTGGCTGAGTGGAAGCCTATCTGCTTGGATCAATTATTCTTCCATTGAATTTACCGACTGAGATTCCGGCATCGAAAGAAAGAAGGAATCGAAGTTGAGTTTACCCTTCCTATACATTTTGGTCACAAGGCGTCAGGACGTCACACTGCCAAGGGCCGTTCACAGAAACGCTACATGGGGCGGACCCTATATGCAGTTTTCTAGTTTCATCCCGGTTGCGTACCAACGTGGTTTGGTCAGATCGCTTTTCACAGGACCCAAAACATTTGCACTCCTGATGAACTGTAAAAGGAAGAAGACTTAATTAGTAAACCCTATTGGCTAATGGTTATCCAGAAACGTTCATCAGGCACAACAGGTAACCACGATGCAAGATGGAGCCCATTTTAACAGCTAAACGAAAGCGAGTCGTTTTATTCGCTCCTTTTAAAGGTGATCACATTTTGAATAATTTACGTTTTAACTTAAGCTCCGCTCTGGACCGAGCACATATTGTAACAAGGACGATAACACATGACAGGATACTTGTATTTCACCGGCGAAACAAGTCAAGTCATGGAACACATACAGTCGTTTGTACAGGCCTTTGTCCAGACTGCGCGGCACCAAGATTGCTATTGCCGCTGCTTGAGCGCTTCGGCTGCGTTCTGTCCAGTTGCCTGTGGCCGATGGCTTGCTTCTCTTGACCGTCATTTCCCTTCGATTGGTCCGACTGTCTCAGTCGACGGCTCGATCGGCAGCCCTTCACCTGAGCTATCTTGCTGGTTGCCGGAGATCCCGCCGCTTCCTTTCTGGTCGTCTGTATGCCTCCTTTTGCCTGCTTCGGGACGCCTCCGACATATTCGCCCCTTGTTCTTTTGTCTATGGCCCTCGTTTGGTTCGTTCGTTCGCCTTGATGTTCACGCCGCTCCCTCGTCCCAGTATTCCCTGCTACAATATGGCAGCCCAATTACGCATAGTGCAGATTACTAGAGGACTAAGATTAAAAGATCACTTTGATAGTCATTTTGCTCTGAATGCCTCACATGTTGTCCACCAGTTTACTTGCAGTTGCAGTGACACGTATATTGGCAGAACAGAACGATATTTGGCTCAAAGAGTGACTGAACACATTCCGAAATGGTTTTTGCACTCATCGAATCAGTTGGACTGCACAAAACAAATCCCGACAAGAAACCCAGCGTGGGCTATCGCGAGGCATCTACTTTCAACAGGTCACCAAGTTGGTCTGACCCGGTCATTCAAAGTACGATTACGCAACCGGAATGCAAAACTTCTCGCTTTCAGCGAAGCTATATTTATCAAGACAGAAAGAACCCCTCTCGATACACAGAAACAATCATTGCAAGCAATCCGCCTTCCCCGGCACTAGTCACAAATCCCAAACAAATTGTTGTATTCCTTGTGATAAACATTATTTCATTTTTCCACTGTGCATCTCATGTACCGTATCATATATAAACTGATATGTTTCACGTACGCGATCGACAAGAGTGAACGAAATGCCTTCATCTCGCAATATGTCCTCTTTCCTATCTTAATAGTTGGATAAAAGGGGACACAGTGTTTCAGGATGTTAAAATGTCGATATTGGAGACACGACCGCACAATCGCCTGCAGATCGACGAGCAGGTGTACTTGGTGATGGAAGACACGAGTCGTTTGCTTGACAACTGGAGGCTGTGGACAACGCAGAATGAAGACTTCCGGACAATGTCGGCGATGGAGTACGAATTGAAGGCTATCCAGCTTGTGTTATTTCGTTATCATTGGACCGATGGCGCTTTGCATCATTACTGGCTTTTCAGGTGGTTCCGATGAGGACAGTGGTGACTGGATGACGGCGTTGCTTAAACCCGAGGGATATTGTCTTGATGAGTGGAACGAAACGTGAGCATTTTGTTTTTAACCAAAGAACACAGTACCTGATGAACCATTTGACTCTTTTGTGTTGTCGTCAAGACCACTTGCACGATCATTCAATTTTCGCACCTGCCTAGAAGAGAGCCTCGTGCGGGGTCGGATAGTAATTGAGTTACGCTACGCCATGGTGATTAAAAGGTTGTTGAAGATTCAAAAATTATCACTCCAACAGTGCGTCGACATCTGCCGGGGTGAAGAAGCAACCGACAAACTCATGGAGATGTTGAACGCTTCCGAATCGCGTGGTCTGTACAAAATAACAAGAAACACGCATGGTGTCAAAGACGGAGTGTCAGTTTTGTGGCAGACTGCGCTTCGCAGGAAGAGACGACTGTCCGGCCTGGGGAAAATCTTGTGATAGCTGCGAGAAACGCAACCGTTTCGCATCAAAATGCTTCCTCAAGAAAACAGTGGACGGAGAAAAAAATCATCACAACACGCATCGAATGAATGGAGTGCAAATGCAGGCAAAGCGAAAGGACATCTTTGCCGAGATGGTGGTGAACGGCGAAGAAGTGGATTTCCAGTTAAACACGGAAGCATCGGTGAACGCTTTGCCTAATATTGCACCGACACTGACACAGAAGTGACTCATTTTGTGCAATGGTGACAGGGTTCCTTTAAGGAGTGAGGCGATGCTGAAAATCGTCAATCCCAAGGATGAACATTCCTCACTTATAAACTTTGTTGTGGTCGACCAGGGCTATGTTCCCATTTTCGGATGTGAATCTATCGAAAATCTGCTTTGGTATCATTCCACTAAGTTTCATTCAATCCCCATATATCTGATAATGTCGAACATTGCTTGGAAAAGCATGCCTCTGTTTACCACGAGAAATCGGGAAAGTTTCCGGGAGTGGAGAAATAAAATGTACATAGATCCACAGAATCTGTGACACTACCAACAAGGCGTATTCCGTGAGCAGTTACAGAACGATGTAAACACGAGCTGGACATTCTCATATCGAAAGACGTCCTGGTTAAAGTTGATAAACCGACAGATTGGGTGAGTCAAATCGTGATCGTGACGAAAGCATCCGAGGAAATTCACATTTATATTGATCCCAAACCACTAAACAAAGCACTCAGGCGAGAGCACTTTTCACTACCTATTTTCCACGATATTCTTCCTGAGTTATCAAAAGCACGTTGCTTTACGAGAATTAATTTGGCTTCAGCGTTTTGGCATTTAGAGTCGGATGAAACCTCGAATTATTTGACCACGCTTGACACACCGTATGGTCGGTAACGTTGGAAGCGACTACCCTACGGTCTGAAGGTATCGAGCGAAATATTCCAGAAGAGGATCCTCCAAGCAGTAGACGACTTAATTGGAGTACTCTGCGTAGCAGACGATATTCTAATTTTCGGCAGAAATATCGAAGAACACAACAGAGGGTTCGATTCCTTTCTTCAACGACGTATCCGTGATGGAATTAAACTAAAACGAGATAAGTTGACATTTTGTCAAACAGCGGTCAAGTTCCAAGGCTACATTATCACAAGCGCAGGGATCAAACCGGATCCGGAAAAGGAAAACGCGACTGTGGACATCCTTACGCCAACCGATGAGGCATCTCACGTTTTAACGGGATGATCAACTATCCGAACAGATTCTTACCAGAGTTAGCGGAATGGATGAGACCGAACCGCCGATTACCACATAAAGGGGAAATGCGGATGTGCTCAGATGAACAGCAATTAGCATTTGACCGCATAAAGCAGCTTATCGTGAAGGTCCCACTCCTAGCATATTATGATCACACCATACCCCTATGCGTACGATGTGATAGTGGTCAACATGGTTTAAGAGCCTTTTTGTTACAAAATGGGCGCCCGCTTGAGTATCGTAGTAGGACGTTAACAAGTTGTGAACAGATATATGTGCAAATTAAAAAAGAAATGGCAACTGTGTACGCTGTGATGAAGTTCACCGATTACACTTTCGGCCGACTTACACGCATATTCAGACCACAAGCCGTTGATGAAGATCGTGGATAGGCCGTTACATCGAGCGTCAAAAAGTCTTCAATCAATATTAATACGTCGTCAAAAGTATAACTACGAATCGCATTATCAGCAGGGAAAAGAATTGCTTGTAGCTGACACTCTCACAAACCACATTACCGAGTACGGAAGACGCAAGTAGAAATGAAACGAACATTGCATTGGCGATTGCGGAATCTGAATTATCGGTAATCCAGAACGCCACGATGGCAGATGCTTGTCTACAATCCTTGAAGAGAGTTATCACTCAAGGTTGTCAGGAAGACAAAAGAGCCCCATCGGCAGAAGTGTTACCTCGTTTCAAATTTCGTGATGAGCCAACAACAGAGGATGAACTGATTTTTAAAGGTGAGCGTTTGGCGGTCCCGAAAGCTTTTTGAAAAGATGCTCTGCGTCGGTTGCACTGTTCACACGCAGGTATCAATGGATGTATCACCCGAGCCAGAGAAACATACTACTGGCCAGGTATGGCAGAACAGGTTAAACAGATAGTAGCAAGTTGTGAACCATGCAGACAATTTGATCAACGACAAACGAGAGAACCGATGGAGATGCGCCTAATACCTGACCGGCCTTGGCAAATTGTGGCGTTGGATAACTTTTACCATGGGAAGAGCAGTTACCTAGTGATCGTAGAGTACTACAGTGATTTCTTCGAAGTCGATCTTCTGAGAACAAAAACAACTGTAGAAATTTTTAACAAACTGCGAGCCAATTTCGCAAGACATGGAATCCCAATTCGAGTGATTTCCGCTAGGTGTCCCTCAGTTTCACAGCACGGAATTACAGAATTTTTCGGAGATGTGGCATACTAGTCCTTACCAGTCACTCCAGCGGTAAAGCAGAGAGCGTTGTCAAACAGGCGAAAAAATGCTCAAGAAGTGCAAGTCTGAGGGCAGCGATCCGTTTATCGCTCTGCTTGAGTCTCGAAATATGCCTTCAGTAACAAAGAGAACAAGTCCGACAAAACGCCCATTTGGAAAACTGACACGCAAGATCCTACCCGTTTGTGCTGACTGATTAGACTCAGATGTCGTAGCTACTTCAGTAGTCAAACTGAAACTGAAAAAGCAAGAGGCGGAGCAAAAAAGATTTTACGATCGAGGCAGCAAACCACTGCGTCCACTCAAACCGGGTAACGCAGTCTGGATTCAACCAGCTGAACCAACAGAAAAATGCTGAATGAATGGAGACGTACTAGCACGCGTAACAAAGAAATCAAACAGAGTACGCTCTGTAGGTCGTTGGATAAGAAGCAACAGGTACACCTAAGAAAATCCTAAGAAGGTGGTGATGAGGAACAGAAAACAAGTGGAGGCGATAACGAAGAAGACCAGGAAACCAAAAATGATGGTGAAGAGACTGATTCAGATAACACTGTACATCCATTCGTCCGACAGGAGCATTCGTCGTCTAGAACTCGGAGTGGGCAAAGTTACCAGCCGGTAGGCAAGTAGAAGTTTCTCAAAAAAGGAAGGATGTGTTTTTGTTTTACCACATCGACGGCGTTTCTTGATTGATCAGAAAGTGACTTTCACTCGGCACATTTTAAATCGGGCAATGTGATTGGTGCAAGGGGCTTCATAAGAAACCCAATAATTAACAATGATCCAAATTTTCTTGTTGCACGCTGTAACAATATACTAATTGCTTTTCTCGAAGAACTGACTTTTGATAACCTCGAAGGCAGAGTGAATATCGATTGGATGCCCGGTTTTTACCAAGTGGGAAACGATTAAACTAGATACCACTCCATTGCTCCCACGCCTAAATCACCGTGTAATGTTCTTTGATGCATTTTTCTAGCTGTCTTGTCATTCGACCTATGTAAGTAGCACCATAGATGCACTTGAATTGGCAAATGCTCATGACTGAAGTCAACAAAGGTAGTTTATTTTTATTTTCACATCAAATTGTTGGTGGCGTAATGAAGATGCGTCTGATCTTTGCGGCGTTGAAAGCGCCTTCATTGTGGCACTCGAAATTCTACTGACTCAACGATGTTTCCCTAGAAGGAAGGCCGGATGACTAGTGGTTTGTTTCCTACCTACGGGATTTCCGCTGGTTTGGTCCATTCAGTCCAGTTTTCCTCGATAACTCCCTCGGGATAACCGTTCTCTAGCAGTGTCCTCCAGAGTGCCTACCGTGCAAATAGTTCGCCCTGTGCACAATGCAGCACATCAGATTATGCTTGTAACCAAGTATCACGAAACTGAAAATACGCGTACTGACTATTCCCCGTCACTTTCCGATACACTCTCTTCTGAAATGAAATCATGTGAAACATATTCTCACCTACAACTAGTGTTCTGAAGACTGTGATGGGCTTATTTCGCTATAGGCGATTTATTTGGGTCACGTTTAAAATAAGTGTCCATATTATCACTTATTGGTGAACTGACACGTCAGCATTCAAAATATGGCTGCCCTAAGACGTGGGGTCCAAGAGGAATAACAGGACTTACCAGAACCTCGGGCACTATTTTCAGTTCAAGGCTAAGCCTAATTTTGATCTCAGTCAGCGCAGACACCTGAATCGCGTTTACGTAAAGATCCATGCAGTGTTCGAATAAACGACGGTGGTCACACTGGGTTTGGTCGTTTGACAATCATTTGACACCAATCCGGTCCTGGCGACTCAGTGATGGAGAATGACCGACAGCTTAGCATCACGTGACGTTCCAAGCCCGTGGTAACCCGAGGACTATGACTACTACCGCTGGGTGGCGATCACAGTTGTTATTGCGTTTTACCGGATTTCAGCCATACCCAGTGGAACTAATGTGGTTTACTGAAGCATCATGTGAACTGCGAATGATAATTTTGGCAAGACCCCCCGATTGCATTGCGGTTTAATCACACTCCATAATACGGGTGTGTATTTCGGTGAAAACAGCGAAAATGAAGTGTACGCGTATAGCAGCATGAGTGCATTGACTACATCACACAGAAAAGAGAAGATATGCTAGGGTTAGCTGGCTGAACCCAGCTAACATGTCACCATCCGTGGAAGACCTTAATGCACCACAGCGCGAATGAGAATCACGGGTAACATCAGAACGACAAGAGGATACTGGTTCTTATTACAAAGCGAATGAGATTTGTTATTCATAGCAAGTCGCCAAACTTTCTTTACTCTTCCTGATCATATTTTTAGTACGTTTCCTATTAATTTCAGTAAAATATATCAATCGGTTTACACTCTAGGAACACCCTAACCGCTGTTAACAGTTAGTTCCCAATTTACGATACGAATAAACCACACAAGTAGATTTTTCAGTTTCGTGTATGTATTTTAATTCATCGATGCACCGGCATTTCCATATTGAGATACCTCAGTCGGCCGTTGGGTATAAAATCACTTACTTACAGTGGATACCACGTAAGAAGTCGCTTAACGTTAAAAACTGCACAAATAATAATGAGGTTGTTTGGAAAAAGTGGTGCACACCGAACAACAATTAGGTATTTCCAGCATGATGTTACAATTCTGATTTCATTTTCTAGCGCAAAGCAAAGCAAAATGACATCATAAATTACTCCGATTCCTTCACATTATCAGATATATGACTGGTGAGCCATGTTTCGTAGAGTAGAATCATGGGATCGAAGGAAGAAATACCAAATAAAATTAGAAGTTAGTGGACGAGGACGACAATAACTGTTGGTACAGCAACCAATGGAAGTGGAACACCCTTATTTGCAGAAGAGGTATGAAGTTGCAATATGCCGGATGGGATTCCTCGGCGCGTAATGTCCGCTGGGGATAATGGTTAGGTTAGTAAAGATGGCCAATTCATGATGTGGAATATAAGAACGAAAAGCTGAACCAGTGGTCTACCGGACGAGGTGCAAGAGATCCCCTTACTCAGTGCCCATACACAATGGAGGATATGGCTAGGTGTCGAGATCAGCGGCGCTCTTGTATCGGCAAACCTCCTTTTTCTACATGATACTACGTGCAATTATCTTCACACTCTGATTTGTTTACTGTTTCCGATTGAGGTTGCTGCTGAGAGATAGCAACCAAAGCCACCGCACTCAGTTGATGGTTGTTTGAACTGAACTGCTATGATGCGTCACTTGTTCCCCGTCTCCAATGTGGTTCGCAACTAATTGGATTTGTTTAAAAAAATGCACAAAACCACGACGGGATGAGCATTTCGATCAACTGTTTGTCCATTTGTAAGCCAAAATTAGTAAACATTGGTGTCATCGATCCCGCGGTCATGAGCACGCATCATTGAATTCGTCCTCCAAGTCATAGTGGTTACCGAAAGTTGTTTCATTAGTAAAAACTGGAATTCGATCAGACTGAAGTGATCCCGTAATTATTGACCAGACAGAACGTGCAGTACCTCACCAAAGGGTTCAGAGGGAGTTGCACCGCTTGTGCGTGATCACTCAGCAAGGCGACTGTATCGCCATTCAGAAAGTCGGAAACTCGGTTACCTGGGAGTTCAACTTCACCGTATGGAACATCAGACAAGACGTTCCTATGGAAAAGTTGGAAAAAAATGGGGATAAAGGGGAACCTACCGAGACTTTATGTGATTCTCCACTCCAAATCTCAGGATCTGGTTACCGACTGATAGTTCAGTGGGCCAATAAAGCTAAGGAATGCACCCCTTCGACTGCACTAATGAACATGCATGTAATGAAGAAGCCTTATCAAACTCCACTGGGGACGACAAACTCCAACCTGACCTGAGGTATGGCGATACAGCTCATTGATGAGTGACGTACACTTCTAGGGTACTACGTTTGCCAAAAAACAGTTCAACAATGCAGTCTTATCGACAGACTCGAAGGTAGCACGAACGCCAAGGAACGCGACGATCGTTGATTTCTGAAATGTATGACGGTGCTCTAGTAGCTTTCGGAGGATGAGGATTTGATCGACACATCCACGAACGATCTGTGAATTAGTACAGGCGATAGTAGCTTCGACGTTATTGAGATAGGGCTTATACCTTTATAGTTAGGAATGATACAACATCACGAATAGCGGTGAATAATAAACAAAATCTTTATTTAGGTTATTCACTGCGATAAAAATTACTCTGACGTCATTGTGAAGGAAACAAGTACAACGGACAATTCTGCAGCTTGCCCGAATTATCTCTGTGATCATTTAGCTCAAACAACGGTTAGCTATGCACTGGGTCGGCAGCTTTGATTGCTATCTCTCCACAGAAACCTCATTCGGAAATAATGAAGAAAAAACAAGACCATAAAATGGGTGGGAAGGGAACTACAAATATAACTAAGTCGAAAAGGAAAGTTTGTGAATACAAGAGCGCCACTGATCGCGACACCCAGCCATGTCCTCCAGCGCGTCTAACCACTGAGTGGGGAGATGTCTCGGATCCCGTTCTAGAGGACTAACACGCACTACAAGGCTAAGCCCTTTCGTTGGGTTTTTAATACCATTTTTCTGTGACACGAACTGACGCCAAGTTGGCTATTCCCCGACTGTTAAATATTAACGCCCATTCGACAGCCACTTTGAGAATGGTTCGTAATGCGGCGGACAAAAGTGTTGACAGGTTATTATGAGCATACCACGGTGCACGGTCATATCAATAATAACATCGTTTTCCGTGGTAAAAATGCACGATCTTGCAAGAACTCCACAACACAAAGAATACACCCATCAATTCCGGAAAAAACCCTGCCAAAAAGAAATTTCCTCAGATAGTTACACACGTCATATTGGGTAACTGAAAAAGTAGCTGAAGATAGTTTTGGATGAGCAGTGTACAACAATTCCGGTCCCACGACGACATGCTGAAGCATAACGGCGCCAGTAACACTGGTGTGTAAAGTAAGGAATGATTACAGAGAAAGGAAAGATCCGTTGTTACGCCAAAGGTATCGTTTCGTTAATTACAAAGACTAAAAAGCAGAACATATTTGCTTCGCTTTGCTTGTTAAGAACTATTCGCAGCGCAATTCCATCGCAAACTTGCCGGGACATAAACCATTGAGTCCTGTTTGGTAGTAAATCTATCTTAGGAGTATACTTTCCAGTGTTTCTGCGACAGCAGTCCCCAACTAAAGTCAGTGAGGGATGTTCGTGATATCGGCTAGTGCTAACATGAATTGAACCGTGAAGTACGGGTGGGACTGAATCGGAGATTGAACCTCATATGTTCATGATGATTCTTTACAACTAGTGAAACACCTGCACGATGCAACCCCTCCGACGCCGCCAGGAAAAAAACTTACGCATGACTGAAGAGATGACGACAGTGCATGAAAAATCATTCTATAATGAACTGAACCCAGCATTCAAAGTCGTAAAGTCCCCGTCGGATAACACACAGATAAGGAAATCCTTGCCAACTTAACGATATCCTTCCCATTTGGACAAATCTAGTTTAAACATTGTTTTTTGAAGGCAGCGATGTTATCAGATTATAGAACAAAAGTTCTCTTTTGACAGACAGTGTACGAACCACCTAGTACACCATCACGCCCGATCCTCTGGGACCACGTGCGATACAGCAAACCTCGTTTTCAGGTCAAGGTAATTGGTTCGCTATTTTATAGTACAATGGGCTTAGGAGTTCGTTTATTCTATTAAATTATAACTACGGCATCCGATTGGAGTAAATTTTTTTATTTATCCATCCTGCTTTCAACGCTGAAGGCTTCCGGAGTAGATTAAGACCTGATTTAGTGCAGACTGCATCCATACCAAGCTCTTTACACTATGGAGCAGCTATTATAGCGGCTAAAGATGAAGTGGGTTACAACATTCCTCATCAGAGTAACAGGAAGCATCTACGTTGATCGAAGTGGCCTTGGTTGTCGATTCTTCAGTGAAATTGGGGGAACACGAAAACTGGGGGACTTCAATGAATAGTTTTCAAAACATCCAATGTTCGACAAACAGATCCACTAAGGTATGCTGTACAGATACCATTGGAGATGAACTTAAAACGGTGCAGCAAGTTTTTCTTGACAACGAATATCCCGAAGGCTTCAGCGAAAATAACAAGAATAACAGAACAAAACAAAACCAACAAAAAGTCGAACGGAAGGCCACCTACCTAACAATACTTTTTGGATGGACAATATAGCAGATATGGTAAGCAGGCGGCTCCAAACCCCTCTCAGAACGAAGCACATTACGGCTGAATTTCAGGTTTTGTTCCTCTATCCTTTTACAGACGAACAAGCTAACCCTGGATTCCACGCCTCACTGTGTGCACCTGTAGGTCGAATTACAAGAAAACTATTTGAATGCATAAGGGAGCACCATCCGCTTTGACTGAAAAAACAGCAATAACCATCTGTTCCATAGAATCGGAGTAACGATCATGGGTAGGCAGATTTTTTATCCTATCTGCACTGTCAAGGGAAGATTAACAAGGAATACCAAAGGCCGGATCATAGCCAAAATGGAGGAAATCTCGAGTCCTTTCAACAACTCCCCGCTGTGCGCCGGAAACAATAGGTAAGGCCTCTTATTCTACCCTGGCTATCGACGCAAGATGAGATGATAAAATCACAAACCCCAGACGACCATTATGACAACTACCAACGCACAGTCTCTCGTGTCACCGAAAGCACCGTAATCATGTGGACATGAAACTTCACTCGCTGTTACCAAGTGATGGTAGACAGTATTCCACTGTCGTCCGAATCGTTACTTCACCTGACCTACTGGGACCTTATGTGGTCCTTCGCTAATCCAAGTCTCAGGGTCTGGTTGCCGGTTATCCCCAATAGTGCAGCGGGCCTTCGTGGCTATGGGGTCAATTCCCGTTCCATTGCACTCGCGCGCAAGCATGTAATAAAAAAGATGACAAATTTTTATGTTACTTCTTCAATTATTTCAGTTTCAATACCAATAAAATGTGCTGCATTTAACCAGTTGTGAAGCACCGAAACACAAGCTTGTTCGCTACCGAGTTTTCAAAAAGTCATGAGCATAAAACAAATAAGGTCCCGTATAATCAAAGTAAAAAAAGCCAAAAGCTGTTGTTTTGACGTCAAATCGTCAAACAACTAGCAAGACAAGAACAAAGGTGCTATTGTCAAATCACATGGTACGTAAATCAATACAGTCCAGAAGTTTTGAAGAATCCAAAGGGACTGGTAAATTGAAAGTTGTATTCAAGCGGGCTGCCAAACGGGCCGCTCCGTAACCAGCACTCAGACACAATCGAACCAAGCTAAGCCGACCTGACCAGTTGAGTCGGGGAGCCGATTCACGTAAGACTGCACAAAATCCTGATAAAAAGCAATGTAGACAAATTAACTATCGAACAGCCAACTTCGATCAATGAAGTGAGTGATCTGTATGATCACAGATCACTCAAATCGCAGAAACTCAACAAAACAGAATTCTTACCTGAGCGGAGCAGATCCCAACTCAAAAATACTTTTCCACAACAGATCACCAAAATAGTATTCGTAGAAGGAGGGATTTCCTGCAAGATAGATAAGTCATCAAGCAAAATAATGGGAGGTTGATCAAATTCGTCATTCTCAAATGAATTTATTCGATCATAACAGAAGCATGTTATATTTTTGCATTATATATATATATAAACATTGGTAGTAAGTAGTATATGAACGTGTTGACAAGATTTCCCCGGAAGCACACGATCGGTTTCGCGGTTTTTGCCGCTCATCAGGTATGCGTACCCGGTACTCCTCTGCCCACTCATCTTCATACTTGCACACTCCGATATTATATCTTCACTAGGATCTGATTTCAATCGTCTGGAGTGTGAATGGATACTATTCATTGAAGTGTTCACAAGTGAATTACAACCGTGATTTCTCATAGTTATTCGTGTCTGGGTCACTGCTAACCCAACGAACAACGAGGCTGCATGTGCAAGCGCCCATAGTGATAGTAAGTGATAGGTAAACCTGTGGACAAAATTCCCCCGGGAAGTACACGGCCGGTTTCGCGGTTGCTGCCGCTCATCAGGTGGGCAGAGGAGTACCGGGTACGCATACCTAGCCTTGACATCTCTAGACCGGACCGCGGTGATTGAAGAGATCGGACAAAACGAACCCCGTACGCCAACCGCGTGATTCTTTTCAGCCAGGTGGATAGCAATCGCGCTTTCATCTGCCTTAATCGGTCCCCGACTGAGCCAAGTTGGATGGTGTTCTCTCGTCTGATAGGCCAAGTGCGTGGTGCTATGACCGACGTAAACTGCCTTACAGGATCAAGCGAACTGGTAAACACAGAAGGATGTCATCTCCATCGGTAGCCTGTCATTTATCTGTATTGAGAGATCTGATTTGGAAGAGTCGAAAACGCGCAATGCCGTTGGTAAATGTCAACCACTACATGTATAAGGCGTTTGCATTGTCCTCAAGAAGGTGTCGCCCTTGGAGAGCAATGTAACGTGAACTAATTTCCTCACGTGTTGGGTTAATTGGAGAACTATATGCGGTTCCGTAGGCAGCTGTCTAGAGCGTAGCCCACAATTCAATTTTCTGAAGATTGTATTGACAAACGTTACTGCAGTATTCTCCGGCGCAACCGTATCAAAATTTCACGAACAGGCTTCGATCGCCATAGGTTGAAGCAGCGAAATTATTGGACTACTCGCAAGGAAGAACTCAAACGAATGCTGGCAGTGTGAACAGAAACAGTACAGAACTTGAAAGATGATTACGTTGATCATCTTAAATTGTATGCAAGAAAATGAGGCTTAACAACTTCACAAAGGCGAAGCGAATTTGTGAAGTCAATCTCTAGTCGTAGGGTTCGACAAGAAGTTTCCCACGGCTCCCGAGCAATACGTGAGTGTTTTTTCACATTGAATTCGGACAAAACCACATTAGATTTAATATCTTTTTTCTGTCCACAGCGTAAAGTAATGTAACTTGACGTAGAAGTTCAGTCTAGTCAATTGATGGGTCTGGATCCATCATCTGCTATTACTGAAGAGATGGACTCATCTTTGTACAACCATGCCACCAGTATCGGACTCAAACAAATAATGAGAAATGGCATTTTGGTGCACCTAAAAAAAGTTTAAAAAGAATCTAGAAATCATCCTGCCCGAACCAGATAAGCTTATCGGCATCGTTATCATGAATCAAAAGGAGTATGGGGAGAAAACGAACGTTCAACTTCTCGACAATACAACATTTACATGCAATGCAGGAGAAAAAGATAAAACCACTACCATTGAGAAGTCGACTTTAAAGACATTAGGAGAAGTAAAGTAAAAGGGAATAATTGGTTGTTCAACTTTCGACGTGATCTGAGCATCAGGAACGACCATTCCTCAACTGTATGGACTGCCGAAATATACAAAGATGCCCGTTAGGACCCATACTGAACATGAGCAAATCGCCGTATCACGCGGTGGCAAAAGGGCTAGCCGAATTAATCGAGAATGTGAGGACAGAACTAACAAAATACCCTCTAAAGGATTCACTTTAATCTGCAGAACCACTAGTGGCTAAAAATGAGTATTCCTTCTCACTGGATATCATGTCTACATCGAAGACCAAGGTAAAAAATGTTGGAATTCCATTAAATCATCTAAAAAAAATCCATTTCCCAGTGTACATTGGACGTTCAGTCTCAGTTCAACCGTTAATTGTATCATTAAAAGAACAGTGCAACTATGGTCTCGCCATCAGGCCCCTTACAGGTTGATGTCTCCACGGTAAAACTAGAAAATCGAGTTATACACACTTATATAGAACAATGTGTCCTATACAGACGTCACTTTGACATCTTTTGTGTCACTGACAAATCCCAAAGTCCATCAGCATTATTGGACCGATTTAATCAGGCTTGCAAAAACATCAGTTTTACGTTGAAAATGAAGTCTGAGCAAGGGTTGGCGTTCCTTGACAACGCGACGATAGATCTCTGAAACGTAATATTCACAGAAAAAAAAAACGTGGTCAGTTCTCGATGTCTCACTAGCCGGGTCCTGTTCCACTTACCGAACAAGGTTCCCCAGTAGAAGCGAATGAATCATACGACTGGCCACCGGCTCATATGAACCAACGCTGCTGTTTTCCAGGACGCACTTGGCTTTGCAAAGGCTAGAGGTACATCCTTAACTGAAAGCGCCTACTCCGAACTGGGTGACTAGTTAATACAAAAACTCACAACGTATACAATCATGAGATTATACCATTATAACTGAGTGCTCTACCGCACACAACTCGTTTTCTTATCCGTTCGCCTTTCGGTCAACATTCTCCTCCTTTTACGCACCCAACGGGAATTTCAGTCGTCTGTATCAGCTGTAGTGCTATCGCTGGAAATCGTGGCCATGTTTCCTCTCGTACTTCCTCGATTAGCTTCCAATTCTCACCGAACCCACTACCACCAGCTGATCCCCTCCTTCATCCCCGATGCCTATCCAAACTAGCCACGTTCAATGTGTGGACTCTGGTACATAAAAGACAACAGGCGGGTTTAGCTTGTACGCACGAGTCTCTTGCCATCAACGTGTGTTGTGTCCAACAGACTCGCACTCAAGACTTTAGTTCTTTCATCCAATTGACGTCCCATCAAATCCTTCCGTGAAGTTTCATCTACGCCTTTCTAGGGACCTTAAGGCTGCGACTTCTGGTCTTACTCTGAGTGAAAGGGCTGAAGCGGAGCTAATAGACTGGATCCCAGTCGACAGTCGGTTCATGCAAAGTGAGCAATCGCTGTCCCTTTAGACACAATCTGTTGGTCTATATATATCACGCAATTACTTGCGAGTAGTGTGTGGGACTGGTGAATATTTGTTTAGCTGACCGTTCGTTGGACTCCACCTTTCACGCACAAACCTCAGGTCATCCGACCAACCTGCACTCGGAAGCACCAGACTCGAGTTTCGCTCTTGTGAGAGCTCATCAGTAGCGAATTTCCTCTGCCACGCCCAGGGTTTGAACCCGGGCCCTTTCACCTCGAACGCGTGTGCTACCAATGCGCCACCCCGCTCCCGTCCGAGCTGATCCGAATCGCCAAGATAAGCTTGTTCAGATGTCGACCTCTAGGACAGCCAGAGATGCCCGACAGCTTCGAATGGAGACACAGTACCTGCCCTGCTTACTTCAAGCGAATGCCTCCCATCAAGTAAGGTCTTCTCCACAGGATGGCGTGCACATGCCCTCATTTTAAACCTGCATCGCATTTTGGGTATATATATATATATATATATATATATATATATATATATATATATATATATATCACTCAATTGCTTGCGAGTAGTGTGTGGGATTGATGAATATTTGTTTAGCTCTAACAAGAGCGAAACTCGAGTCTGGTGCTTTCGAGTGCAGGTTGGTCGGATGACCTAAGGTTTGTGTGTGAAAGGTGGAGTCCAAAGGACGGTCAGCTAAACAAATCTGTTGGTCGTCTCGGCGCATGCACCTACACATTGCAGCCCAAATGTAATCAAAAATGACTTCTACTGAGAACAACAAGACCTCTTACTCAAAGCAAGCCGGGTTGATATCGTTTTCCGCAGGAGACATGAGTTCCAGAGTAAGTTGGCTGTCAAGAGACGATAAGCATTCCAAAGACTCTTCAGGCTAGATTCCTGTAGCTCGGAAAACAGGGATCGGCTTTTCGGCCTCCTGCTCTGACCGTCGTCTTTTCCTCGCTAGTACGAACTTAAGACGGTCTAACCACTGGTACGTCAGGTGGCGCACGTCCTTTTCGAGACAGCAACGGAATCAGATCAGTCACATCCTAATAAGCCACAAATGGCGGGGTTGTATGCAGGACCATCGCTTATATTAGAGCACACCTTCGACTCCGACCACGCACTAGTTTGTACTAATCTATCCATGAGCTTCAGTTGGTGTTCCAAACGCAGGCTGCAACGACGGTTAGATTGCGACCAACCTTCCCAGACATCTCGCCTGTCCGTCTTCCAAAACGTGCTTGCTGACAAGCCAGACGTAGCCCCGTCTGAAAACATTAATCAGCGCACTGGGCACGTATCAAAATTGCTTCGTATTCTACTGCCCTAATAATCTATGGTTGTTTCGTCATATCGTGAGACTGGATTTTTCCTGACTCTCCGCGGCTTTTTGATTCACGCCAGTCAATTCCTGCTGGAAGCGAGTAGTGATGCGCGGCTCGTACCGAGACGTACACTTAATACAAGTCTCTGAGGAAGCCGCAGAATGTGGTGGTCGTGACGTGCGTCGGAGATGGAGTGTGCTGCCGTCGTCGGAAATTCCTGCAAGCTGTTCTGTCTCATTCGAGTCACCGGTAGAAAGCTACTAGGGGTAAGTGAGACGATCAGTGAAGTTTACGATTCACCAATACACAACCAGCAGCGGCGTCTCGAACGCTGGAAGGAGCACCTTAAGACACAGTTTGGCTAGTCCTCAGTGTCAGTCTTTCTTATCGTTCTTTCGCACACGTTCAATGGTCTGTTTCGACAAGGTCGGATATCTGAGCCTCAGGATGTCACAATGCACCGGAATCCGATGGCCTTGTTCATACGACTATCCCTTGCTAGGGGATGAGTCATTTCCGTGGACTTTGCAGATCATCGCTGACCATGCGTGGCGGTTGAATGAGAGTTCAGCGCAAATCGTCACCCAGTTTTTCTTCCAGTATTGCGGATCATAGACGGTACGTGATCCCAGGTACTCCATGTCTTTCTTGACGGTGCTCAACCACGTTTTAAATTGACCTCTAAGGCGACAGCCCATCCCGTAAACGTCGCATGGCAGAGTAATTGTCTGGACAGTTCCGTGTTGGGTCGTTGGAGTATGTGACCGAACAATTGCAGGCAGTGGCGGTGATGAAGGACGGAGAGTTGGTCAACGTCGCAGCATCGCCTCCTTATGTCATCGTTTGATAGCACTTTCTGCTAATTTGTGCGAAGGATTAGGCGCTGAAACCAGTAGTCGAACATCTCCAGCTTCCCGGTACCATCTGCTAAGAGTAGCCAGGTTTTACGCCCGTATGTGAGTACGGGTCGCGTGACGGCACAGAAGACGCGAATCTTCGCTTCGCTCCGTGACCACAGCATACGCCGAAGCTGAAAAAACGCTTTCCGTGCAGTCAATCCTTGATAGTACTTCGTTTTTCACTTGGTCATTCAGAAGCAGAGCTGACTCTGGATATCCGAAGAATGGAACATAATCGATTGCCTGACCACTGATGGACAACCGCCTAGCTGACGGCCCAGGGCAAATCGACAAAGCCTTCGTCTTTACTGAACTGACTTGGGGACTGTTTTGTTCCGTCCCACTAACTCTAATGAGAAGCCAGACCTGCCTCAGAATCATGAGTTTTATTAGCGAAAAACAAAGAATATATTGGGTTGCTGTCACATGTTCCCACCCGTTGCACACAGCGCATTGGTCCGGCTGCTGTGGACTACCACATCTTAAGGCTTGAATGCCGCTGGCAGGATTCGTCTCGTTTATCGATTCGCGCCATCGATCGGTTGTCCTGTCGCTCGAGATTTCGTGGACTCAGTAGGGGCTGGTAATGACGCGCCGCCTGCCACTGAGACTACGCCGTCCATCAAACAATATGTCGGACCATACCATCACAGAGACCAACAGTCTTCGCGATGCAATTGAGTCGGTCGAGGACTGGCTGAAGTGTGGCGGGCGAATCTCCCAGCACGATAGTACCGTCAGCGAACTCCGGGTCCGAGATGTGCACCGCTGGACTCAACTGGACACCGAGGTTTTCAGCCAAGGTTCCGTTCATTGTTCAATCGACTGCATAACAGGGGAATTCATTACGAACGCAAAACGTTCTTCTCCATAACATTCGAACGCGTGCGCCAGTGGAGGCACAGTAAGCTGTCAGGATCCTTGAGAGTTTGACAGGAATACCGCCAGATTCGATTATATCCCAGAGGCACTCATGATTGACCGAGTCAAAGGGAGCACGGAAATCGATGAAGCGGACTGCTGTTAGCTTCTGGAACTTGTAGCGGTGTTCCGGTACTTGGTGCAATGCAGAGATTTGGTTCACACAGCCTCTGCCACGGCGGAAATCTACTTGATGCGGGAATCTCTCGTAACTGAGAAGCGATTAGGTAGCAGTACGCAGAAAAACATTGCAGTGACGTCAGTCAAACTGACCCCACTTCTTGTAAATGGGTAGCAGAACAGACTCACCTCATTCCCTCAAAAATGTCTCTCCTTTCCATGAAGATCGGAATAGCACGTGGAGCCTGTGTATCGGTGATGAAAAAACAGGTCTTGTACACTTCTGGCATGCTATCCTCTCCAGCAGCTTTTTTGTTTTTCAACTGGTTTACGACCCTGGCGATTTCTGTCATTCTTGGTGGCTCGCAGTTAGCGTCGTACATCTCTACGCTCGGCGAAGATGGAAGGTCCGCGGTGTGATTTGAAGGTCGATTGAGAAGCCGGTTCAAATGTTTTACCCAACGCTTAATTTTTATTCTCTGTTCAAAGATAATCTGGCCTGTTACATCACGTAGAACGAACTCAGGCTTGCATCACCTATCCGAAGCACTCCGAATGAGTCAAAATAATTTTCCAAAGTCACCAGCACTCGACGCGGTCTCCATCTTCTCTGCCACTTCCATCCAATACCTCTTACGCTAGGCTCTAGACCAGTGCGAGGCCTCTCGCGCTGTAGTCTGCGGCGTTCGTACTTCCTTCCAGTCGAACTCACTGTGTCTTGGATGATAGTTGCAAGGTGTTCGTTAAGATCCAGTCTTTCAGACGTTTTCTGATTCTACCTAGCTCCTTCCAAGCAGCCTCCTTGACCGCCGATTTATCACCTTCCACGGAGGACCTATCGGTTTGCACGCTGGTCACGGTAATCAGTTGGCCTGCGACAGCATTCGATAAAGCATTGCGCTTTTCTTGAATTTTCAGAGTTGTGACACTGACTCGGTTTGGCGGTGACACTTCGAGGCGCGCAGACAGATGGATTTTGAAGCGCGCACGTACAAGAACTTAGTCTGTACCATTCGCGTTCCCCGTTAATGTACCGCGGTACACTCGGCAGTCCTCTACCGTTGAAGCCTAACAGGATCGCACTAGAGTATGATTAACTTGATGAGTTGTGTGACCATCGTCTGAGCTCCAGGTCAACAAATGTCTTTTGGGATGTCAGAAGCGAGTGTTACCATCGGCCAAATTCACTAGACGATTTCTATTCTCACATCATTGGCCAACTCCAAACTTTCCTAGAGCACGACCAGTGGACTCATCCGAGAGGTCTGTTCGTGCGTTCCAGTCACTGGAGACAAACAGTCTGTCACTTCTTGAAATACGATTAGTTAGATCTCGTATTTTGTCGCAGAAGACAATTTTTGTTAATTTCAGTCGCATTTGTCGGTATACAGTGCCACAGTTCGTAGTGCTATTCTTTACCGTTGCAAACCTGGCTCTTCCGTGTTGAGGATGCGCGGCATCTTTCTGTATTTGGCCGCCGATGTCTCCGAAGTATTGTTCATGTCTGGTGGGAATATCGGGTCCACCGTTGTGTGTTCAGTGCTATTAGTCGCCCTCTGACCGAGATAATCACTCTACACCGCATTCGATGGCTCAAGTATGCTTTGCGTATGCCCGCCCATCGTTTGCCTTTTCGTGCTCCCTTTGCACGTGCTCGACAAGGCTGGAAGAAGCGACACTGCGATGAAGCTATGACTTGGGGCAGGTGCCTGAAGAAGTTAGCTTTGGCTTTGACTTCGGTTGGTGTTTCCGTCTTCCTGGTTGGGACCCAAGAGATGAGTACTGCTGTTGGTTAGAGACGCTGAGAGATATGGCTCGGAACCAAATCCAGTGGCGTGAATGCTACAAGACCTGTCTGTTGACTTATCGATCCCCATAAATAATGGAAAAACAGAAAGAATATACAAAAACGTACGGTAGAATAATTAAAAAATTGCTTTTACTTGTAATGTTTTTGTTGACCCTTAATCTCCCCCCGCCGACTTCGTAATCCTTTCCTGCTGTTGTTGCGTTGGCACCATACTTTTTCTCAAACCGGTGTGATATATATATATATATATATATATATATATATATATATATATATATATATATCGGTTCAAAGACGGCAATTACCGACAGGCTCTGGGGCAGCCCTTGAAGCGTGCCAGGGGCCAACCTCGAAGAATCGGTTCCCGAGAAATCAGAGCACTGTTGGTAGTTTGCTCAGGGCAAAAGTGACACCAAGGTGTCCAAATTCGCTCTCAGGCCCACTGTAATAGAGCCAATAAACTTTGTCCACTCCCGGAACCATAAAACACTACGTGCCGGAGTAGGGTAGTCGAACTTGCAAAAGGCATGCAATGTCTAGGTGGTAATCGTTTGATGTGATGCATTGTATTGCCCACATCTATCCACATCTAGTAGCATTCTACCATTCCAACAAGATGTGTTTGTTTGTTTTTAAACAGAGGACTCCAGCTTGCTGGCTTGTTGCCCCGATCGCTGGGACACGAGGCGCGTCGCTTGCCGAGGACGCTGTAGTGATCAGAGCACGTAAGTTCAGAATAATCCATTGAGTCTTGGGAATAGTGACACGTGGCGGTGTCCCCAGCACTGTTCGGGGATTTGTGGTACCCAGTATCCCAGTCCGGCTTTTTTTTGTTAGAAGGTGCACCTCTAGCCTTTGCAAATTTAAATGTAACCTACAAAGCAGCAGGGGCAACGGAATTATTTGGTAGCGGGCCCCACGCACCACGTCACATTGCAGTCAACACACTTAAGCGGAAATTCATAAAGGAAAACGCTGACCAAGTGAACACCCATCATATCTTCAGGCGCTCATTATCATCATAAGCGTACAACGTTCAACAGCAGAGCAAGCCCCATTGGCCAACCCCTTTCTCGCCTATTGTACGCAGACATAGAATAAATATACAAGATGGACAGATAGTGGACCTACAGCGGTGGGAAAAGGAAAGAACACCACAATAGCCAACACACAGAATGCATAGTGATCAATCATTCTGATTCGACAGAAAGTAACAGCACGATCGCCACTGTTCACGGTTTGCTGCCATATCCATCAGTGTCTCCAGCAAACTGACTGAGGGATCTTTTGGACTCCAACCACGTGGCTTTCTCCACTCCTGAGGAGGAACAGAAAACGGAGCACGGTAGGGCAAACGTGTGTTTGCCATACGGAATCCGTGTCCCGGCTAACGAAATCTACTGAGCTGGATACGCTGTGATAGAAAACTCCCTGAACTGGTACCCAATACTCGATTTATGACCTTAGCATTGCTCACTCAGTCATTTCATCCAATCTTAGCGATACCACGAAAATATCGTTGATTAGAAACCTCAAGATGACGAGCGTCTTTCGTACGCAGACCCCAACTCTCGTAACCATAAAACAGAACTGAAAGCACCGCGGCACAGTACACGCGACCTTCCAACTTCAATGATATGTCAGGTCGGCATCACAGGTGCTTCAGTCCAGTGTACGCCGCTCGAGCCTTGGATATCCGTGTACTCACCTCTACTACTGTGCTCCCACCCGTTGTCACGCTTCTTTCGAGATAAGTAAAGTGATCGACCATTGCCAGCACCTCTCCATCGAGCGTCAAGTTTGGAACCGTCGACGTCCAGTCTTGCAACATCGCCACTTTACACTTTGAAGATGCGAAGCGCAAGCCGATTGGAGCTACGGCCTTAGTGAGTCTGCCTTGTGCAGGTTGCGCATGTTCCGTACATGCCAACAAGCAGACAAGGTCGTCGGCGTGATCTAGGTCACACAGCTTACCACTACTTCCTAGTTCAAAACCCACATCCCGAAGATCTAGCAAGGCATTTTGCATTATCTCGTCCATGACGAAGTTCAACAGGAATGACCAAATGGGACACTCTTTTCGAACATCACTGATCATTTAGAATGGACTGGATAGTTCACCGTAAACCCAAGCGATCAGAAATATGAGGGTACAATGACATCAGTAGGTTTACAAACTTCTGTGGCATACCGTTTCGGTGAAGAGCACTGACTAATGTTGTTCGGTCAACTGAATCGAAGGCGCCTTCCAAGTCGACGAAAACCATTATTGTTGGCCGACGGTGTGTGTGTGTGTGCGACGAGATCCAAGTAACTGGGGAAGAATAAGTGTCTGGTCGATGCATCCTCGCGGGTGCTGCTCTCGCGCGCTGGTGTCAGCAGGCGAGGCTAATACCTTGGTGATTATCGGAAGTAAACTGGTCTCACAATGATTACTAGTCATCGCATTTTCCTTTCTTGAAGATGGGCACAATCAATGACCCACCCCATAATAACGGAATATGCTCCTCGCTCCAAATGTCACGTAACAACGTGGTAAGTGCTTTCATCAAGGCACCTCCATCCACTTTGAAAAGAACTGGGAGACGTTCGTCGGGACCAGCCCTTTTTTTCTACACTTTGGTGATCGAATGCTCGATTCCGCTCCTAGCTCCGGTGGGGGCTCAGGTGATACTCCCCATGGAATCGCAGTTGTTGATACAGGAGTAACTAAACTGACGCGCAGCCAGCCAAACTGCTCCTCGAAGTATTCGATACAACGGTCGAGCTTTTGTTGTTTGTTATGTATGGGCTCTTCATTTCTATCGCACATTGTTTCACTGACAGGGGTTCGTCGTCCACCGGTGTCACGAATAAGTTTCAACAGTGTTTGGTTACTGCCTGAATCGGCTGCTACTTCCATTTCTTCGGCTACCTTGACCCATCAATTTTCGCGATCATTCCTAAGCCTCTTCGTGACTTGCATTTGTAGATGTTTTCTTATCTTATTCATCTCCTCGCAGATCAAGAGCCGATATTTTTGCTCCATTAGACTCAGAACTCTGGAAAAATCCAGTGTCTTTGATGGACATCGGATCAAGACCGCAGGTGAAACCTGCTGCCACATGAACCACCCCTTTGATATGGGCCCAGTGCTCGTCCACATTACTGTTCGTCGAAGTTTCTAGATCATGTGATAGCTTCTGTTCATAACTGGTGCGAACTTCTAGATTACACAGACGATGTACGGCTAACCGGGTTTGCGTCGAGGACCATAGAGTTGAGGTAAAAATGGTATTAAAACTAATGCATGGTCCGATTCCACAAACATGGACCAGTAGAATCTACAGTTCTGAACAGAGCTGCGCCACCGGTAGCTTACTGCGATATGGTCAATCTGGCTTGGAGTACCTGTAAAATTAGAGTGCCACGTTGCTGTGCGACGCAAGTTGTGTCGGAAATTTGTACCAAACAAGAATAACCGATTGTCTGCACAAAACTGAGAAGCTTGTCCCCGCGCCGAGCAACTAAGACATAAAGCACATCTGAACAAGCTTCCCATGCACTAAGTTTGCCAACCTGTGCATTAAAAATCACCACCCAGCACTATAATGTCACAGCCTTTGCTTCTACGACCGAAAGTGGTGAGTTCATCATAAAACTCATCCTTCTGCGTGTCAGAGCTGAAGCCTGTTGGAGCGTATGCCGAGATTACAAACAAAAACTGCTCTTAACACGGCTATCTTTTCGAACGCCAACTGACCCTTGGAGTTTTGAAGCACATAAACGACTTTTAACCGGTCTCTAGTTTAAAATCGTGTCCAAATATTTAGTCACCCGACTTTTGATCGAACGGACATTTGGTCGCCGGACATTTCGTCGAACACTTCAATGGCTCAATTACATTATATTCACTCAAGTCTAACCAATGTCACATCCTCAGAAAGTGGATTAGGTGTACCCCGTCTCCTTGGTCATTCTCGGGATCTACAGTTAACACCTGGTAATCCAGAGTTCCAAAGGCACACGGTGATCACGAGTTGGTAAGCGAAAAGACTTGCGCTTTCCTGTTATGCTTTGCTATTTGATCCGGTTTCGAAGACAGTGCAAACGCATCACAGTCAAATTCGAATGACCGTTGTGACCTCAAAACAGCTTCACACCGGAATCCCTGAAGCCCTAGGCCTGAAACTAAAGTAAGCTGAAATGGCAGAGTGCCGTCTACCACGACAGTGACCGGTGAATCTGCAATTCAAGCCTTTGTCCTCAGTCACGAGCCATAACTTGCAGCTGCTTAGAGGGGAAGATCACTGACAGTGTGACCGGACATTTGACACGGCACCACTGAACTACCAGCTGTACACAATCCATGCCGCACGGAGTGAGAACCTCACAGTCCCGCTCTGGCCGCTTCATCTCCTGAAGTGCGCACGAAAAACTTCGATGAAATACCAGGAGCAGTTAGTTGAATCACACTGCTCGAATCCTGGAGACACGTTTCACTTAAACAGCAGACTTTAATCGTCAGAGTCCATTGTGAGCGCTGGGCACGCCTGTTGACCGGCATGAATGAATGTACGCACGTTAAAAGAGTCGAGATTCAGAGACTGACGAGGCTCGAGAAAATGTGAGTTACAAGAAAGACGAGTAAACCCTATTGGCTAGTGGTGATCCAGATTTAAAGGGCTACGCTACAATGTGCCTGGTCTGTTCCGTCTGCAGAACAACTTACCGACGTATGGTAACTGCTCGAAGAAGTACCTTCCTGTGAGCCACAGGTCAGAGTCGAGTGTTTGGTTGAGACAAGCAACCGAATGGATTTGCCACGTTAGTACCACGAATTGATGTGCTACTCCTGTCTACCTCATATGCGCCATGGAAAACGTTCACCCATTCATAACATACATCGGAGACATCGATGCGTACCAAATAAAACACTTTAAATAAATCGTTTAAACTTGTAGTGCAAACTTAACGGAATTTATCGACAGGTCAAGGTTAGAGATTAATGAGGCACATCGGTCGCCTTATAAATATTTTATGGGATGGAACATGTTGACTTATCGCAAAATATTATTCAGAAGTAGACAATTGTGAAAAAATGTACACAGTCAACTTGGATACCTTGGTAACATGTCTCAAAGCAGCGATCACATGACGACCTAATTGAACTCCCGCTCCATGCAAAATCTCCAAACAAAGGTCGTCTTTATTCTGAGCCTCTAAATGGAATGAGACAAACATATAACGTCACAAAGTTTCCGAAAATTCGAGTAGTTCAACAGTCTGCAGAAACAAAACATATCAGAACGGGTTAACGCACCAACCACTAACGTGATATCAATGGGTAAGGTAAGTGCGAAAGGTGGATGAAAGCTGGTTCGTGCAATCCTCCTAGTTTTGGCAGCAAAGGTATCTCAGTTTCAACGGGAGAATCGAAGGATCTTTAGTTACGAACTTTGAAAATGAGAATAAACCACAGTATGTCTAGGAAAACCCCACTGAGATGTGCTGAAGATTATTTATATTCGGAATGTGAGATATCACTACGGGGAATCACGAACTCCGATAGTCAGGCAGTACTCGATTATAAAGCGCAGCTAAACAGTCACGGAATTCAGGATACCAGTCAGAAATGTACGTGAGTCAATAATTTGAATTGTGAACAGGTTAGTGGCGGAAATAGTCCATCAGAAGATAGTGTGGTTAAATGGGACGTGTGGATGCCAGTCGGTCAATGAACAACAGGAATGATCAGTTCATGACGAAAGGCACAACAAATGAGGATGTCCGAGTGTAAGAGGTGTGAGTAACAGAACACTCCATCGGGGGCGAACGGACGGTCAGCTGACACTATGCACGTGTACAGCCTGTAAACTGAATCCCGCGGATGTCGGTCGAATTACACTTTCTACTACTGAAACAATTGTCAGTAGCCGCCGTGGATTAGGAGACAAACTGAAAGGAGCGTATTCGCGATCTGATAGTCAATGGTACCATTGCGTACTACGTTTTTCTGCCATGAACGTCTTTCAAAATGCTAAATAAATGTGCCGAGATTCTTGAATAACTTTCGTGCTCTTCAAGCAACTGTGCTTTCGCCATTCGGCATGATACTATCTCTCGTGACACCGATAGTACTGTAACTGTGCGGACACAAAATTTTCATTTGCTGTCATCATGATTACCAATTTTCTTGTTCTTTCTTCTCTTTATCTGAATGCCTATAAAATGTGCTGTATTCAGCAGGTCGTGGAGCATCGAAAACAATCTCGTTCTCTACCGGGTATCTTCAATTGATTCTGCGTTAAATCTACATTCACTTTTTCCTTTGCTTCTCAACTCATTTTATTAAATCTACCCAGTTTCTTCTCCATAATATTTTTCATGCTATCAATGCAGAATTCGAGGTATTCATGCAGTGAGTCACATATCCTCCAAACTGTACCTGAACTCATCAACAAGACATTTGATCTACATGTCATTGTCTGTGGAAAACTTGATGGTCCAGCGTGGAGCTTCGTACGATACACTCGAAGTGAGAACGGCTTAATTTCAAGTTAAAATGGTATAGTTACGTTTATCTTGACATGATGGTGTTTCCATTCCTCTGCTCTAAGAGAAAAAATAAGCCGTTCTAAAATCGTCACCCCCATCCAGCAACGTTAGATGGCACAAGACACCTCCAATATTAGTGAGTTATCCTACACTTCGCACCGTTCCCGTATTTACCATGCGCCGTTTACCCAACGACCGCGCAAGCATTAGCGATGCAATCGAGTCAATCGATGCTGGACCACTCCACATGTCTTCTAGTGGTGCTTGCGCTGCTTGCGCGACGTGTGCGTACTACACTGCAGTTCCGGAGGAGCCATACGATAGGTTACCTACGTAAGTATGGGGAAAGGGCGAAAGCATAGTTGCTTGAAGAGCACGAAAGTTAATATTCAAGAATCTGAATGACCTACCGGCAAATCTAGTTTTTGAGATACGTCCGAGTAGTTAGAATGTTAAGCCAAAAAACTAAGTAAGCAACCAAACAAATGGGGCTTTTGTAGTACCAGTGGTCATGGAATGAAGTTAAAGGTTGAAGAATAGTCATTAAATATGCACCCACCATATTTAAGTTTTTTTAGCAGTTTATGGTTACAATGAACTGGATATGATAGATCACGTCATTCTATTTGTGTGCTGTTACAGTGGCGCGCGTACGTTATTTTTCATTCAAAGGAAGACCTCAATGCCCCGGCACTTCCATGTTAAAATACCTCTGTCGGTTGTTGACATGGATACCTCGGGAGAACTGGTTTGTTGTGTCAGAACCGAGATCGGTTCAGAGTGTATTGAAAAATCGATGCCTAATGTGAAATTTTATGATAAAACTTTTTTTGTTCAACAACACAGCGTAGTCGAAATCGTTGGTAGGTTGTCGACTTTTCGGTTACCACGGGTAACTTTTTTCAAGGCTGCTTTTACAACCGGTTGTCTTGAAAAAGATCACCCGTGATGACCGAAACGTTGACAGCCTACCAACGAGTTCGACTACGCTGTGGTACTGAACAATAAAATTTTACCGGAACTGGTTTAACGTCAAGATCTGCAGGAGTAATAATTAAGTGTTGGAAGAATGGCTCATATGGAACGACAATATGGTTCTTTCAGTTCTAGTTTACTTATCTAGCGCGACACAAAATGAAATGATGTACTTTACTGCTCTCGCTCCACCTCATTCATCCTCACAATGTTATCTATTTGGTTGGAAAGTCATACTGTAACAAGGACGACAATGCACGGCAGGATACTTGTATTCCCACGATCACACAAGTCAAGTCATGGCACACACACAGTTCACAGAAACGCAACATGGGGCGGACCCTATATGCAGTTTTCTAGTTTCATCCCGGTTGCGTACCAACGTGGTTTGGTCAGATCGCTTTTCACAGGACCCAAAACATTTGCACTCCTGATGAACTGTAAAAGGAAGAAGACTTAATTAGTAAACCCTATTGGCTAATGGTTATCCAGAAACGTTCATCAGGCACAACAGGTAACCACGATGCAAGATGGAGCCCATTTTAACAGCTAAACGAAAGCGAGTCGTTTTATTCGCTCCTTTTAAAGGTGATCACATTTTGAATAATTTACGTTTTAACTTAAGCTCCGCTCTGGACCGAGCACATATTGTAACAAGGACGATAACACATGACAGGATACTTGTATTTCACCGGCGAAACAAGTCAAGTCATGGAACACATACAGTCGTTTGTACAGGCCTTTTTCCAGACTGCGCGGCACCAAGATTGCTATTGCCGCTGCTTGAGCGCTTCGGTTGCATTCTGTCCATTTTCCTGTGGCCGATGGCTTGCTTCTCTTGCCCGTCATTTCCCTTCGGTTGGCCCGACTGTCTCAGTTGACGGCTCGATCGGCAGCCCTTCACCTGAGCTATCTTGCTGGTTGCCGGAGATCCCGCTTCTTCCTCTCTGGTCGTCTGTGTGCTTCTTTTTGCCTGCTTCGGGACGCCTCCGACATATTCGCCACCTGTTCTTTGGTCTGTGGCCCTCGTTTGGTTCGTTCGTTCGCCTTGATGTTCACGCCGTTCCCTCGCCCCAGCATTCCCTGTTACACTCGCCCTTCCTTTAAAACATTCGGTCCGGACGTGCCAGGGTGCCAAGTCGCACCCGTTAACCCATTTGCCTTGTGGTCCTCGATCGATTTTGAAACTGGAATTCTTCCTCTCTAGTACGGTGTAGGGTCCACTCCATCGTTTGTGGAACTTGCTAGCCCCCGGACCGGCTACTGCGGGTTTGTTACGATTCCTCACTTTTACCAGCTGTCCGGACATGAACGGATCCCATTTGTGTGTTTGGTTCCGTCTATCGTACCTTGCCTTGTTACGACTCTGAGCAATTCTTGTCTGTTGTACGGCCACTTTCTCTAGATGCCTCCGCTCGCGGGTTGTCAGAGGTTTATCATTCTTCATGTTGAGCCACACATCCAGTCGCGTTCTGGGTTCCTGCCCAAAAACCAGTTCAAACAGTGTCGTCTCCGTTGTTGAATGGTTCGTTGCGCGGTAACTGAGTAATATCTCCGATAGTCCTTCTTGCCAATCGCTTCCGTGGTTATTTAGCCACTCCTTCAGCGTTCTGTTGAATCTTTCCGTCATTCCGTTTGCCTGGGGGTGGTAAGGCGACGTTCGTATTCGCCGGATCCTCCACTGTCCCAACATGTCTCGAAATTTCTTTGATTCGAAGCAGGGACCCTGGTCAGTGATGACCGTTTCTGGTACACCAAATCGCGCCACCACATTATCGACAAACACTCGAGAGACCGTATCGCCTGTTTGATCCGGTATCGGGATTGCTTCCACCCAGCGAGACACGTGGTCAACCATTGTCATGATGTACCGGTTTCCAGTAACACTCACAGGTAAAGGACCAAAAATGTCCAAACCCCAGCTTTGAAAGACTCGCTGTGCTTCTATGGGCTGCATTGGCGGTGCAGCTGTTGCGTGCTCCCGGTTCCGTTGACAATCAGGGCAATTTCGTATGTAGTCGTCAACGTCGTGCCGCATCGTGGGCCAGAAGACTCTGCGCCGCAATAATTCGAAGACTCGTTGTTGTCCTATATGAGCACTGTCGTGCGCTAGCTGTATTGCCTGCTCACGTACGGCCTCGGGAACAAAAGGCAGTCGTCTGGGTCGCAGACCCTGTCCTACATCAACGTCAACGAACAGCTTGTCATCTTCCGCATGCAATCGCTCCCAAATTTTCAGTAGGTCGCGCAGTGCAGGTGAGCTCCCGTCTGGTCTTGTTTTGGCTTGAAGATGTGAACAAACTGTCCGCACCAGACTGTCATTTCTTTGGTGGCTGAAAACATCATCATTTGACATTAGCCGATTCACTGGGATCGCCTCAGCCGGCAGTTGGTCGTCTGGGATCGGGCGGGATAATGCGTCAGGTATTTCGTTTTCTCGTCCATTAACATGCTCGATTGTAAAGGTGAATTCTTGCAGGCGGTATGCCCACCGTGCCAACCTCCCTCTTGGATCTCTTGTTGTCATCAACCACGTCAATGGCTTGTGATCCGTTTTGATACAGAAGTTAGTAGCAATCAGATATGTTCTCCACTTTTCCAGTGCCCATACGATTGCTAAGCATTCCTTTTCTGTGGTGGAGTATTTCCCCTCGGCACTTGTGAGCAGTCGGCTGGCTTACTCGATCACCCCAGACGGTTGTGATAATACTGCGCCAATTCCGACGTCACTGGCATCCACAGCTACGGTGAATTTCTCATGCGGCTTTGGTATTGTCAAACAGTTTCGAGGGTTTGTTGCACTTTCCTTGAGTTTCCTGAACGCCGCCTCCGTATCTGACGTCCACTCGAATTTCTTATCCTTCCTCAGTAGTTGAAACAGGACACCAGCTTTCTGGGCAAAATTTGGCACAAACTTGGCGTCATAGCCGACCAGGCCAAGGAAGGATCTCAGTTGGCGCTTTGATTTTGGCGAGGGGAAGCCTCTAATCGTCTCCGCTTTCTCGGGTAGGGGTTGCAGTTTTCCTCCTCCAACAATATGTCCCAAACAAACGATTTTGTCACGCGCTATCTGGCACTTCTTTGCATTCAACTTCAAACCCGCCGATTTGATTCTCTCTAGGACTGCGCTTAATCTGGACACATGCCCGTCAATCGTCCTTGAAAATACCACAATATCATCCCCATACAGCACAACACCATCCAGGTTCTCTAGTACCTGGAGCAGCAAACGCCTGAAAGTAGCCGGTGCGTTACACAACCCAAAAGGCATCCACAGGAACTCATACTGCTTCCCGTTAACACAGAACGCTGTTTTCTCTCTGTCGCTCACAAGCACCGGCAGCTGCCAATAGCCCGACCTCAAGTCGATTAACGACAGCACCTTCGCGTCATGAAGCTGCTCAAATATCTCCTCAGTTAGTGGCATCGGGAACGCGTCCTTAATCGTGACACGGTTGAGTTCCCGGAAGTCAACGCAAAATCTATACGTCCCATCCGATTTCCGCGTTAACAACACTGGTGAGGAATACGGGCTGGTGCTTTCTTGAATTATTCCCTCCGACAGCATGTCCCGAACTTGCTTCTCGACTTCCGGTACGACTTTCCGCGGCAGCCTCCGATACACTGGTTTGCACACCGCACCCGGAACCAAGTTGATCCTATGTTCTTGCCAATCGCAAAAGCCGTACTCATCCTCTGGTGTCGAAAATAACTCCGCATACCTCTCGAGACACTGTCTGACACACGGGACTGGACAACCTGGAACCGAGGAAGTTTTTACGATACCAACGCGGTTCAGCCGGCCCCAGCGGGATTGCAGCTTGACATCCTTCTCCCCAACCCGCATTCGATGAGCTTCAAAATCAATTTTTGCTCCTACACGTTCCAACAGATCAACCCCAACGATTGTCTCGGCGACCCCTTCAACCAGTAACACCTCATGCGTCACACGAACGTCGCCGATCTGAACCGTTAGCTGCTGCTTTCCCGCTACTCTCAGAGCCTCTCCTCCGACTGCACGCACTCGTATTTCGCATGGCCTCACTACAATTCCCTCAACGCGAGGTGTCACAGATACCCCAGCCCCCGTATCTACGACTGCAATTTTAGGTTCGCCCCCAATTCTGATCTCAACCATAGGCACCCCCCTCGACTTGAATGCGGATAAAGAAAAGCAAGACGAGAAGCGTTTTTCTGGACAAAATCGGGCGGAATGTCCTACCTTGCCACATGCAAAACACCTCCTTCGTGCTCCATACGTCAATGCGTCATTATTGCGTTGTGTTTGTCGATTGAGTTCCAGTTTTAATTGTGCGATTTCCTCGCTCATCTTCTGCAACGTGGACTCCAAATCCGATTGCTCTAGTCGGGAAACTGTCACTTCTTCTTGGGCTGCACGAACAATCATAAACAGGCGTTCTGTATCATTCACGCCGCACGCAATCGCCATTCTCAACCTGCCTTGGACATCCGGGGCCATGCTTTGAACGAAACGATCACGAACAAGGCGTGCCCTAGTTACGCCACTTGCCTCAGGCAGCCCAATCGATAGTTGGCGCAACAGGTACTGATAATGAACGACTGGATCTTGTGTACTGTCGTAACGAACCGTATTGAATCGGTCCATTGCTTTCTGCCGATCACCTTCCTGTGTGAACTCCTTCACCAGCCCCGCACGGACCTCCCGATAAATGGGGCTTGTTTTTCCCCCTATCTTCAGATCATACACCGCCTTGGCACGCCCAGTCAGCAGTGCCCCAAGCGCCGCCAACAAAGGTGTGTCTCCTTTTACTCCGTTGCATGCCGCTATCCTTTCAAAATCCGTGATCCATTCCTCCACATCCCCATCCGCGAACGCAACAGGCCAGGAAAACTTCATCACGAGAGCGTGGTCACGGCACCAATGTAACAAGGACGACAATGCACGGCAGGATACTTGCATTCCCACGATCACACAAGTCAAGTCATGGCACACATACAGTCGCTTATATAGGCTTTTTCCAGACTGCGCGGCACCAAGATTGCTATTGCCGCTGCTTGAGCGCTTCGGCTGCATTCTGTCCATTTTCCTGTGGCCGATGACTTGCTTCTCTTGCCCGTCATTTCCCTTCGGTTGGCCCGACTGTCTCAGTTGACGGCTCGATCGGCAGCCCTTCACCTGAGCTATCTTGCTGGTTGCCGGAGATCCCGCTTCTTCCTCTCTGGTCGTCTGTGTGCTTCTTTTTGCCTGCTTCGGGACGCCTCCGACATATTCGCCACCTGTTCTTTGGTCTGTGGCCCTCGTTTGGTTCGTTCGTTCGCCTTGATGTTCACGCCGTTCCCTCGCCCCAGCATTCCCTGTTACAATACGTTCCGTGTAAAAGAACCATGGAATCGAAGAGGAAATATCAAGGAAAATTACAGATTGGTGGACGAAAACGACAATAGCATGTTTTGGCACACCATTCGGCGAAAAGTACTGGATTGCTGTTTGACCCATGAGATGGCTGCCTTCTCCAATGTAGTTCGTAACCAATCAATGGTGGTCAATTGAATTTTGGCTACTGGCAATTGTTTTAGCAGTAAAAACTGGGATTCGATCGAATTTTACCGAAATCCTTCGTCACCGGTCTTGATTTACAGACTGCACCACACACCACACACACACACACACACACGCTCACGTACGCATACATGAAAGTGTTTGTACTGTCCGGTTATTCGCCAAGTCGCAATCGTTCATTTCTGTATCGATTTCTTTTTATCGATCTATTTTGTTAGACGTGCCTGCAAGTCGCGTTCATGTTCATTCACTAAACGATCCACTTGTTGATCAGTTGTTCTGTTTTCCAACGGTGTGTGAGAAACGCATAACGGAGTGCTGGTCTAATAGAAACGGGGACGTCAGTGGCATAGCTAAGATCATCATGAAGTCACCGGGCTGTCTATAGTTATTCCGGTCACATAACATAACTGCTACCATGTCAAACCAATGCTCAACCTACCAGTAAAACACCCACAGGGGCAATATTCTATTTATTTTTTTCCTGTTTCGGAATCACCATGACTAATAAATACCCATCGAAACGCAACGGAGATTCGGAGAGCCAGTGTACATGACTGTGAGGTCGACATATGAACCGCGAAGCTATCTGACCTAGATCTGAACGGGCTGCTCTATGTCAACAACGAATGAATGATAAAGCAACAATTATACACTGGTTTGGTATGTGAACAACTTGTCACTTGCATCGAGATCGACTGCCACGGCGAACGCCGTCTCAATAAAAGCCTAAAAGAAACAAGAGTGCTATAAACGCCTAAAGATCATTGATACAAAGATGGGGAAGATGTACAGTGGTGTTTACGTGAATTATTAGTAAGCATTTGGGTGTTGACATTGCATGCTAAAACACTTCAAAATTTAAAAAAAATTATTCGACAATCTGATCAGTGTACGGAGTGACATGTCTGCACCAATTCGGGTGTGTATGATTGGTAGGTGATTTGAAATGATTAACGAATGATTCACCATACAGTAACGACGCTGAACTCACCGGTGAGAACTATGCAAGCTTTGTACAGCTGGTAAATATCCGGACAGAATGATGTAATAAGTATGTCGAAAATTCGATGGCCCATGTGTCGTTTTTATTGCGAAAGCTACAATTTTCCTAATGAATTGTATAGCCGCTTCATTATTGTTAGGACTCATCATCAGCGCACATCCACCGTGCCCCAACTGAGTCTCGAACGCAGGGAAGCGGCTTGTTTGTCACCATCATAGTGAACTGAGCGTTTTTACTGCATCAATGAATCATTTGATGAATAGAACGAGGGTGAAATGATGTTTAAGTTCCAAAAACTTTTTCCACGTTTCCCGTTTCATTTTATCCTTTTCAGTTTGACTATTTTAGACGAAATCTGACTTTGGCTCAGTTCGTTGTCTTCTTTCGTTTTATTTCCAAACAAAACTCAGAGATTCACTACGAATGAGTGGGTTGTTTTGTCAAAGGCAAATAAGACTTATAAAATAGCATCGATTTTGTTTGTGGATGAAAAAATGCAATATATCCAGTAAAAATGACGCCTTCGTACGATCACATCTAAATTGGTTTCTGCTACATCTATCCCAATTCCTTAAATTTCAGAGCCACCATGAAAAATCAGTTTACGTACGTGCATTCAATTCAAATACAAAAGCGATTTGGATCACAATAAAATAAGCTTTCATGTGAACATAGAAACCCAGAATTATATCGAGGTAAAAACACAAATGAGAGCATCACGATCAACTTGCAATTGTCTAAACCCGGAACTTTTTCAATTAGTAGTGTGATGGTGTAATTCATTCCATTCGCTTCCTGTTGTACACTCCCACGAACGCTACCAAATACGAACGTTTGCTACAGGACAACAGGAAATCTGTATCAAGAGTCTCTTTACCAAACTGGTTCACTATTCCCGAGTCAGTTCTCACGAGGCGCCACGTGCATTTGTCGAAGTATGAGTTTGGTGTCGACGAGGTCGAACTCGTCGAATGCGGTCCAACGTATGCTCACGCGCGTCTAACAGACGGGCGCGAGGAAACGGATTCCATACACAGCCTGGCTCCAAAAGAACAGCGGCAGCGTAATCCTGATGACCCATGTTTTTCCTTCAGACGCAAATAGCAAACTAGACCACCACCACGCAACCACTAAGAACCCCGATCATATGTAAGTGTTAGGCCAACATATTTCCAATAACATACACCAAACCATCGCTCACAGATAAATAACAAACAGTACGGCCATATAATCTCCGAAATCGTGAAATGTAAACATCTGCAACTACTGTAATCCGAATTGCGAAACTCGGGGTGGAACAATGTGGTGCACATGCTTCTTATTATTACTTTCCGCCTATAAAGCGCATTTCTATGTATCCACATTTTTATATTTCAGTGCATATGCACAGCCTGATGAACGAATAAAGCCTACATTCTAGGCCTTTTCTCTGATTCTGACATGACGGTTGCTTGATTGAAATAAGGAGAACAATAACCAATCGTAATACACAGCAATATTAATTCAAAGTAGTATCCGTGATTGATCAATGACGCCGTTTTATTGATATAATATCTTCTGGCTTAACACCGCATGGCACATCATTTTTTCAATACATTCTGAATTTCGTTCTGACATACTGAATGAAATAATTATCGCGATAGAATTCGCCTACGTTGGAGGTGATCAACTGGCGGTCGTGAGCAGTGAATGCCAGCAAGCAATGGTTCATAGAGAAATGAAAGCAAACCAAGATGGTCAACCACCGTAAACAAAGATCGCAGTAGATCGAGTATTAGAATTTTGGATATGCAATCCAAAAACTGAACACTGAATGCTTCATCTGGTCTTTCAAACGGTGGAGTTGAACTCCTCCCAGGGAACACAGTTTTCGACTTGGAATGTGACGATGATATCGCCTTGCACAGGCAGTGCAACATGCTTTGCACCGCTTGGCGATTGAGATATCCAGATATGGAATGCACTTTGCGCCTCCCAAGTAAAAAGTGCTTTTGCAAGATTGGCAGAAGCCTGCGCATGGCACTCACTTTTTGTGGTGATCAGCTTGAGTTAGTCAAAAACTTTAAGTACCATGGCAGCTTGATAACAGCTGCGGGCGGTGTTGATGAGGAGATCAATTCACGCATAATAAGAGCTAGGGCAGCTTTCACAAACCTCGGACACCTGTGGCGTCGCCGTGATCACTCTACACCGCCTCCGGTGGCTCAGTCATGTTTCACGATTGCCTGCCCATCGTCTATGTTTCAGTGCTCTATTCGGACGTGCCACACAAGGCTGGAGGAAGCGACGCGGCGGTCGGGCTATCACTTGGTTTAGAGGTATAGGGAAGCAAGCATCGGCGTTGGCTTCGATTGGCGCTTCCCGCCTCCCTGGTTGGGGACCAAGGGACGAGGACTGCCGCTGGTCGAAGACGTTGGGGGACATGGCTGAGAATGGAAGTCAGTGGCGCGAATGCTGTACAGTCTATCTGTCGAACACTCGTGCCACGTAATCACAAAAATGTCATTCCAACGAACAAGATGACAAAAACGTCAAAGAAATATGCGGTGAAGGGCAAAAAAATTCAGCATCTCTCTCGCTAATTGTCTGTTTTACTGTACTGTACTCCCCTTCCCCATTTTGTGATTGATGTTGTTGCGCTGGCACCTTGCTTGATCTCATGCCGGTATATATATATATATATATATATATATATATATATATATATATATATATATATATATATATATATATATATATATATATATATATATATATATATATATATATATATATACTAAAGTTACAGTATGGGACGAAGTGGGTCCAACGATGGGGACCGAGATGTGTTACAAAAAACTAAGAAATATGGCGCGAAGTGGGTTTGGGAGGGGACGGCGTATATCGTGATTTGTGAACTCATGCGGATAATAACAAACCAGGCTTTGAAAAAAATAACTTACGATGAAAAAGACCTGCACTTTGGTACTAAATCATTAATCCCTCCACCTTTTAAGTGTCTTAAGTTGGCAAAATTTCGTTCCGTTGATATCACATACATACATACATACATATATCTACGAAGACACCAAAAATAACAACTGACAAACGGTTGAGCAGATTGTTTGATGAACAAAGGATAGTAGAATAAAGCTAAGATTGAAAAATTACCCAAATTCTGGCAACAGAGAGCGAAGTAATCGAAACTCACCCTGTACAATGTGTTCACACAAGCGAGCTATATGAGATTTGTCGAAATTGTTGTAAAAATTAAATAGAAGACTTTTTGAATTTTCAACGCGAAAGTGTTTGTAAATTATGCGGCGAACGTTTTCCACTCCGTAGTTCCACTCGATAAGGCCTTCTTCAATTTCTAAAAACTTCAGTATTGTTTGATGAGCAATCCAGTAAGCTACAAGAGAATGTACAAAGTCTGCAAATTAAGAAAACCTCATACATAAGAGAAATGGCGAATAAACCGTGGTTTTAGGTTGGTTCACACACTGAGGAAATTTCTCAGTAAGCGCAATTTGAACAAAAAAACGATGTGATGATCTGCCATATTTACCCCAATGACATGTGTCCGGTGGTATGAGTGAAATGCAACAACAATCTGGATGGGCTTCTGTATGCTGTCCGTTATTTGCACAAACAATTCGAGGATATCTCATTGTACTGAGGTATCAAGTCAGTGTCACAACCAGCAACTGTGAACACAAAATACTCGACCGATTGGTTGATTTCTACCATGGTTACTTTATGAGTCTTACTGCGGACGGCTTCCCGCCACCGAAAATCGTAAACAAATGAATACTGCCGTTATTCTCGTTTTGGCCTAACAATAAAGTTTGTTTCACAATCATAAAGTGATCACCCTGACTGCATTTGTCAAGCTACGGGAAATACTGTCTGTATGATGAAAAAACATTTCAAAAGTTGATATTTGAGAATGTAATCATAAACAAAACATATTCCATGGATGTGAGTATTGGACGATTAGATTTTAAATATTGCTCTATCATGCAGTGTGAAAGCCTAACGCACCGCTGATAAACCACGAAAGCACCGTACAACTTTTTCACCCTGATAAACTGCGAATCCTACGAGCCCCCACCGGGACTCGAACCAGGAGTGAACGGTTGTGAGTCGAACACCCATCCACCAGGCTATCTGGGGTTGTCCCTCAACTCATATGATGGACGAGTTCTTTGTAGGAGCCAAAATACAAGGTTGTTTAGCGAAATGCCTACGTTGTTTAATTGTTTTCAATGGTGCACTGAACGTTCACACTGCATGATGAATTTTATGATGCAAGTTTACTCTCTTGATCGAACACCATTAAGCTACAAACCATCAGTTTCAAGCGTTGATGACTTTGTTAACCTGGCCAATTTTATCGTCCCTATGTTTACATGAGTAGTAGATGAGATCTGTATTACATGATTTATCATGCCGAAAGCCAAGGGAGCACTGTACAGTGAGCTTTTTAAGTCGTGAAAAAATTTTCTAGACTTGTTCAGGCCCATTCAAACGGTGCTCCGCATCGGACTACTTTATGCTTGTCAGTAGGCAAATTATCGAAAAGTCTACTTGGGCTGCGAGTGTCCGGCCCAACTGCCTAGACCGAATATACTACATACTGACAGAATTCTCGCCAGTAAAAGCTGCCGTGAAACCAAGATTATCAATGGATAAATATCAGCATGTAGTTGATTTTTCGGAACTCTACGAAGCTATGGAGCTAGTGGTTCAGATTGCCTTCCGACAACCTTATTGCATGCGGTAACTAGTTATTAGTGTTAGTACCAATTCCGTCTGAATATACCGGACAATAAAAAACTGGGTCTGTAGAGCTAATGAAAGAATAAAAAATATGATCCATATGATCCATATGATGCATATGATGCATACGGATCATTATATATATATATATATATATATATATATATATATATATATATATATATATAATGAGAGAGAGAGGAGAGAGAACTACATAGTGTCCCAACAGGTCAGCTGTGGTAACGAAACGGACGACAAAAAGCGCTTTCCTTTATCTTGTTCACCTACTTGCGGACTGCAACCAGGTAGTAAATGAAAATGATTCTTATATCCGTCGTCAATCTAACTGTATTCTAATACCCAATTATTTTTCCTGATTCTAACTGGCTCCCTAAAACAGCTATCCAAAGGTTCCCCATTAATTCTGGTCCCACCTTTGGACGTTTGAATTTCGCTTCAGGTTACTATCGTAGTGGTTAGCCGCTAAATATAAATCAAGTCAGCCTAAAAACTACGTCGAGTTGTACCCCTGAATGAATGGTTGTGATCATCATCAACTTCGCTGAGCTTGGCGCTTAGTTCACAAATGTCTCATCACCAGTGCGCGGTTGGCGGGTTTTATGCTCACCGGTATTTATAGGAATCTTGTCCTTAGATTTGACCCCGACCTCCCCGATGACCTCGGACATCCAGTTTACTAAACACAGAAACCCGATTCAGCACGGGTATTTCTAAATTTTGTAACTAAACCTTTTGGTTTTTACGCGGTTGCTGTTCTTTTTTTAGAAGTTTGGCTATGACATATTTCTCAGATTTTGTTCTAGGGATGGATTCATGTTAAGAATTAAGGTTCCTGGCACTGGACCAATTGAGTCGACAGATCTAAACTATGAACTTCATTCAACTTGGAAGTGGACAGATTTTGGAGAGTGGGACGAGCCTACTTTTCCGCGAATTCTCGTGGCAGACTTCCATTCAGTTTGACCCACGTAGCGCTTGTAACAATCATTGCATGCATATGACATTTCTTCCATTTTCGGTTTTCAGTTACTCCTCTGGGTTTCATGTGAATCTTCGACTGGTTTTGGTACGCTTGTGCACAAGTTCGATACTTTGTGGTTATATCAGATGCGTTTTTACTGTACAGTAGTGCTATTCACCCGCTAAATTGTGCTCTTAGTCCACCTTCTTTTTGATTCCGTATATGGTTCCCTGCATAAATTCCTTTGGGTATCAGCTTCGTTGGAACACCATTTAGAGCTAATTCCCTAACTGTCTTTTAAGTTCCGCAGTGCCTCAACGTGTTTTAGCTGTGTTAAACAGAGTTCGAATGCAACACCGCTCGTGAATATTTGGATGATTGCTAGGAAAGCTCAACACTTGGTCCACATGTGTTTGTTTTCGGCATACAGCTGGTTCGTCTTACCAATATTCCCAGAAATGTTAGTTCGTTGTTCTTCTCTATTTCTATAGTGGATATGATGCCCAGTGTTCTTGAAGAAGTTCCTTCACTATGCTCTTTGTTAGGTCCAAATCAACTGAAACGAAAAGCACCGTAACGTCAAACGGAAGCATTGCTTCATCCTATTCACCATGACGTATTTTAGTTCATCTAGGGACTGTTCAGCGTGTTATGGGGTGATTTGGTTCAATATCCAATGGTTTCCGGCGTTCCTATGAATATTCGTTCAGATTGTATGTCGAGGTTCCAGGTAGAAAGACAGCTGGTCTCAGTGGAATTTCGCTCGTGTTCCGCCGGCGATCAGTAAAACTGAGCGATATTTGAGGCCCAAGTTCGATAAATATCGAATATGTAATGAAAAATCCACCCGCATTTTTTACATCGAACCGGCGACACTCCGCTTACCGGGCAGATGCTCTGCCAAATGAGCTATCGCGGTACGAGTGTGAATAACACAAATGAATAATCGATGGCACCCGAACCACTTGCGTTATTCACACCTCAATGTCCGTACCGCGACAGCTCGTTTAGTAGAGCATCTACCTGGTAAGCGGAGTGCCGCCGGTTTGATTCAGCTCGCGATGTTCGACTTTTTGATGTGAAAAATGCAAGTGGGTTTCCCATTACATCAGATTCAGGCTCCTCGTGCCAACAATACATTCTATGCAAATATCGAATAGTACAAGGACCGCCACCTGATGTCATCTCAACTGGTGATGCAACGTTTGCGACCCAAACACCAAGCTCAGCGATCAGCGACCCGCACAAAACATCAACCTGAGTAACAAACAACACCAGAATTAGAAACTAATGGAAATTCTTTTCACTTATGTCACTTGCATTCAGTAATTAGTTACTACTAAATCGACATTCGAACGTTAATAGGCAAAAGCAGTTGCCGTGCCCAGGGAAAATTAACGATTGTGCGAATGAATTAAGATGCTCACTGCACTGGCTTGAGGTTACGAGACTAAGACGGCCTTTTTTTAGTGCATTTCAACAGCATACCACAAGTGTGGTGCGAATCTTGTGCTGGAACGGTGGAAGCGTCCTTATTATTTGCTTCAATCAATTCTGAGATGTATAAGCCTTGGTTATGAGTAACTTTCGACCGCTGCAATTCCAAAAAACATGTGACTTACCACTTCCACCATCTCCTAGTAGATGTCCATATCCACCGATCCTAACACAGGACAAATCTTTACGAATATATGAACAAATCGACCCGGTTCCAGATATGAGGACTAGAGCCGCTGAAAACATGAAAGTTTTTAATTCGTGATTGAAACATCGGCGATTTAAGGGTAACTCTCAAACCTTTTAAATGCAATCACGCAGCAGTAACAACCCTGAAAGGCAAGGAGGCAAGTTATTTTCAACAACTCTTTTTTGATTCCACTGAACTTCCCGTCATTTAGTTAACTTGTTCATAATGTGAGGTCTTCGTCGCTTTTGCTCTGATTTCTCAATATATTGCTGCTATCAAACGACTTTATTCTTAGTGTTATTTTATCGGATAAGTGGCATGACGTGGCGCTGGAAAATGGTCATTTAAAGAGTCGCGCTACATTGTGCAACTGGCTTTCTATACTCCCATCCCCTATAAAACCTGCACATGTTTGAAAAGTGACAATTACTTTCTGAGAAAAAAAGAGGGGAACGAATACAAATGCCACCTATCACCGTCCCGGTTAGAGATCGATGCGCAGATCAACACGCTGATATGAACCCCATTTTGAAGAGGAATGGCGATCTCTTTCTAACTATGTGACTAAGAGGACATCGAACAACAAAGTATTCGATTGAAGTGAATAATGCGAATAAGAGATTGTTCAATCTGAAGGAAAGTACATGATAGAAATCATCAAACTGACATTACTGACTATTTCGGCCTCGACATACAATTCAGGTCCAACAACCATTAACAATGTACTGGATGCGACGATTACTGTTGACATGCACAGAACCGTTCATTGGAGCTGGACACAAACGATTAGTGACCGAGATTCAGTCCAACAGTTCACGCTCAGCTGTTGTACACAGATCAATGTCGACACCAGCCTGACCACGACCAACAGATGAGTCGCCTGACATGTGAACAGTGAAATGAGAATTCAAGTTTGTGTCTGGTAAACGAAGTACTGCCAGCAAAAATGGGTCTTGTATGTGTTTCAGAGACACAGCATACATCTGTTCTAAGTCCTAGATCGGACGGCTTGGTCCCCGCTTTGACAAAGTGTGCGAACGTTGAAGGCAGCTATGTGGACTGAACCTACATTTCGACTTATCTCTAAGTTGTTATTCTCATCACGAATCAAAATTTCCATATTATGGCTCTTCAGGGATTATGACGTTCATTTCCAATTGAAAGATGAGGGAATGGAAGCTGGAAGAGAAATGCTTTCCGAGAGACGGCTGAGAATGCTTGGGTGAACCATACTTTGCGGCTGCCTAAACCGTAAAAGGGATTTTCCTTTGGGAACTCTAACAGGAGTCTCTGGTTCCATAGTCTGGCCCACAATATATTATGGTCCTGAACCAGCACCAGAATGTGAGCAAGCACCCGTGAAAGAACTTACTCTGATCAGTCATATGAGACCTATATTACGTCTGCAGGTGATTATGTCCGCAACGAATGCAGAAGACTCCGACTCGAAATATGACACTTTAATATAGCAACAAAAAGTGTGTATTCACTGAAACGCAAAAAAGTACCGTAAATACAACGTATAAAAGAAGACTATAGAATGAAAGTAAAGTAACACGGCATTCACCCCCGAAGATCAAAAGCAATGAGTTTCAGTGTGTATTGGGCCACGATACGTCGGAGAGGAAAACAACTGACTCAAGATTCCCTATTGCGCAAATTGTATGAATGAGTACTCTGATATCGAGCGAGTCAAGCTGAAACCGTGTCAGGTGTGGATATAAGTGAACCACTGGCATCATGTTGCATTGCATCATTCATGGGACGCGGGTTTGTTTTCGGTCCACGAAGAGGAATTTACGTTACCTAAGGCAACTATGAATCTGACACTGGAAAATCACCGGTCAGATTCGACGGTCGTATAGAAACGTTTTCTTCCTTGCCAGCAGGCAGTTAAATGAGGATGCACTGGGGATTGCAACTGACGAGCTCGACCCTTTCAACCAACAGATCAAACTTTGATTAACGGTTCATTCGTCTGTGTAATACGAGGTCAACAACTAATAACCGACTTGGTGACGAAGCACCGTCGGTGGATCGCCGGGAAGTCTCGCATGACCGCATATAGCAACGAACGCACAGAATACAAGGAGTCTGGTATAACGGCCTCCCATCATGAAAGTGGGAGACCCTGGCCCTTAGAGCAAGATAAACCTTTCCAAAGGGTATCATTCAGACGTTTAACCTTACCGTCTCTTTGGGATTTTTTGCAATGGTGTGACTGAGAGCCACGGCCTTACTTAACAGGAACTCAGACAGTTCAAGCAACATGAAACTCGTCCCTCGAATTATGTGCATGTATGCCGGCATGCCGAATACGGTGAGTAGCTGAAAAAATCAACCTGTGACAAGGGAGGAGTGCATGTCCGGACAAGCAAACGCCAAGGCGAAACGCGAGTACTCATCAACGATAGTCAGGATGTATCACTTGCGAACCATCAAAAGCAAGGAGTCTTTAAGGTTAATCCTGTCTGTTAAATGGTTGTGTTCCTTTGATAAGACGGTCAGTGGGAGGCTTCTAGAGTCGCGGCCTTATTTCCGCTCAAAGGTTGCATCGTACAATTATGTTTAATCTCTTCGATCGAATAGGGCAGGTTTATAGACCGCACAAAGTATATAGTTCGAGAAAATCCGGGGTGACATAGCGAACCGTGTAGTTCCCTGTACTTGGTCACATCGAAAAGAGTACCACATATGTTGTGAGACAGCATATCCGTCACAGGATGGTCTTTATGACGCCTGCAAAATATAACATCCCCGATGGCAACCAGTTCAAATCTCCAACGTTTAATCTTGTCAGTTTTTAAATTCCTCGTCTATCTTCCGTCATCGCTGACCGCAGATTAGAGATAAGTCTGAAGTTGGTGCCTAGTAAACAACGTCGCCAATTAGGGAGAGCTACACCAAGCGCAACAGAAGTCTTGAAATGGAGTCAAAGGTTGAAGATCAATAGTGAAACACGCACCTAAAGGATTTAACAGTTCTCAGCAGTTCAAGGTTAGGAGGAACCAGATGGGATGCATAACGTTATTTCATTTGGCCGATATTTCAGTGTCACGTGTGTGTTAATTTTCATCCAAAAGTAAACACCGATGCTCCGGTACTTTCATACTGAAATACCTCAGTCGGGCCTTGGTTACAAAATCACTAACATAAGAACGACAGGTCGGGAGTAATGACTGGATGCTAAAAATTGCGGAAGTAATAATAAGATGGGTAGGAAAAGGTGATCCACACTAAATGAAAATTGACTATTTGCAGTTGAATGCGACAATTCCGGTTTGCTTTTGCAGAGCAATAAAGAACGACATGACACAGTACATCACTCTCATTGCACACCATTCACCTCACATTTGCTAGATGAGTGACTGGAAAATCAAACACTTCGTAGAGTAGAATCATGGGATCGAAGGAGGAAATACAACACTGGAGGTTAGTGGACAAGGACTTCAATAACAGTGTTTGATACAGCAATCTACGCGTCGGCTGGCTCCCGGGTCCAATGCAGTTCGCGGTTAACTGAATTAAAGCAACAAACAACCTTGCACTCGGAAGTGCAAGGTTGATCGGATGACCTGAGTTTTGTGCGTGAAAAGTGGAGTTCTAAGGGCAGTCAGTCAAGCAAAGAATCTGAACAAGTTGGAACAACCATTAACGGTTCGCTGATTGCGGTCGTTTTGACCGCTTTTTCTCGAAGGCAACCTAGTTCGGAAGGCAAAACAATTACAGGAATGAAAAATTATGGAGAACTGAAATTGTTGTAAGAAGCCTATGATTGAGGTGTGAAAATACAAAAGCGTCAACTTAACAGCCAAACTGTCGTTTCAGTTCTGTTGCTGGTGCTTCAATCATCAATCCACTTTTCGGATTCAGTCCTTGGCTTCATGAACACAATGGAGCCAGCGGAATGCAATGCAGTGACTTTTCCGAATAACTTGGAATATATATATATATATATATATATATATATATATATATATATATATATATATATATATATATATATATATATATTAGTAGTCATCATTCTCCATTTAGGATGAATTAAATCTAGAGATGATACCGATCAATACGGGGAAAAAGCTCCAGAGGAACTCACTCCACATAAAACTGACGCGGTGAAACTTCTCATGCAAAGAGCAAGCACAAAAATGTTTGCCTCTTTTTGGGCAAGACTATGTTAATGTACTCGTTTTCGTGTCGTCGTTGTTGTTGGCACTATAACCATGTCATGAGAAACCAAACTCAGTATTGCTGAAACGGTGCTACTGTGTTGGCTGCAAGAATCTTTAATTTCAAAGCGTTAATGAGCACGGACAACAAGCAAACCGACGGACAACCCATCTCGTGGAGGACAGCACTTACGTTCATTAGTTACCGTGAGATATGTTCCAATGGCGTCATTGCAGACGTCGATTGTTTTTGCTAGCTCGGGTTTTACCGCCTTCAATGCAGCAAGTAAATCTCGTGTGGTCTCTCCTTCATCCACACCACTTAATGCCATGCACTAAAATGGAAAATAACGTGAATAATGCAGCATGGAAATAGGGAGAAATTTTGATTAAAAAGAACAGTTCAACACACCATACAAGGCTACGGAACTATCAAGTGAATGCACTCACTCACGACACATAATCTAACAGAATAAATAACTGAATGTATTATCATTCACATCGTTGCAGATGCAACGTGTATGAGCATTAGAAGTGCAGAATTTCTTATGGGAATGAACGTGATACTTTTTTAGTTCATGCGTATGCATCAGTGCCGTGGAGCACGGTGTAGCTATATCTACCGGGGACCAGCTGCACTATCAGGAAGAAACGGGCAACCATGGCTAAGATGGTGAGAAGAGAACCACAAAAGGCTTCTTTAGGGTAGGAACAGTAACGAATGCGGTGACAGTGAAGTGCCTATCGATAAAATAGAACCAACTGGGTCAATTAAGGCTACCGAGTTGGCCACAATTATGCGGTGGCGGGGTTGTGCACGCTTTCAGAATCCATTAAATGATTCACCATGCAGCATCCACGCCCAAATCACAATGGAGAACGATATGGTGCCCCTTCGTCAGTGGCTTTTGGACGATAACAACCCATCACCCACACGACTATCGACTTTGGTGATGGACATTTTCTCTTTTGGAGACCTAAATGAAACGAAGGCATCAAGTTTGGATGGTTTGTCTACCGGCACCCAATCAAAATATTTTCCAACGTGTGTGCGGGACATCTGCTGCAAAACAATTTATTATTAAGTCTAACCTGTTGGAGCTCGTTGCAGACTCGCCATTCTTAGTCTTAGGATCAAGATTACCAGTTCTCTCAGAAGGACCAAAGTGGGTATTGTGCATGCCCGTTGTACCCATGCGCAGGCTTGCAAAGAAACCGTGAAACCATGAATTTTTGTTGTTAATATACGTATTATTACTTCTTATATCATTATCAATTTTTTATTATCGAACATACATCAACTGTGATTTATTCTATGAAGAGTTGTATCGGTTGTAAATATTAAACAATTATACGTGTAAAATGACCCCTATGAAAGCCCCAAATGACTGAAACTGTGCTAGTCATTTGGTGTATAAGATAACAGTGCCGAAACTGGCAACTAGGAAACATTGATTAATTGGTAAAACTGTGGCGAATACAAATTTCAGTGTGATGCTTTAAAGTCCGGTTCATCCAGCAACAAAAACCTCCTCCGTTTTATTTCCAAAGCCCCGTGAATAATAGGATTTAACGGTGAGACTATACAGTATAAACAGCTTCAAAAACCCTTGAATAATGGCAGTAGTTTTCAGGCTCCATTAATCCCACATGTTAATGGTTTTCGAAAAAACACTGCGGACGTACCAAATGTGACAACTCCCTTTCCGGGGAGGCGACGTCTTTCAGTGCTGCGTTGATCAATTCTGTTAGCCGTCGCACGGTCTCATCTATACCTAGCAGCTAGCGCAATTCAGGCACAAAGTGAACATAGCAAAATGAAGTATTGCATCGTAAATACAACGAAACATGCTCGCGTGCAAGCCAATGTAATATGTTTTCACTCCTATCATAGTACAATAACAATAACAAGTTAAATAGGGTTGATTGACGTGGAAATAAATGCCCATCTAGGGGTTTTCCCGTCGTAATTCAGTCCTGTATGAGCATGAGATCTAATAAACAGGCCACGTGAGAGGAACGCACCGGAAGGTATGGTTTTTATGTGAACAACTAAAGCGATGAAAAAGTGACTATGCAACAGCATGCAGATTGTAGCTGCTGAATTCATGAAAGTTCAACAAATCCTGATTGTATTCGGCGCATTAGATATACATTATGGGAGGCTAGTGTGACAATCTGCTTCCAAATGAGCTTCATCCCTTGTTTTCCAGTGCCCTCAAAGTTGCAAAGCCGCTCCAACCAGGATTTGGTGGTTACGCCTTGGAAAATGACTGCTTTGCTCTCCAAGATGACTCACTTGTATAATATAACACATCATTCAGTATCAACGCTCAACACATCAGTAAAAACCATGGAACCGTTTTAGAGCTGTTTCATCCTTGTTAGGAATTACCACCCAATCCCAGCGGGTACTCGAACCCGGGATGAACAAGTATGAGTCAAACACCTAACAACCAGGCTATCCGGGCTGGCTCCCAATGATTTGTTGGGCATTTACACTACATTAAAAAAACACCATTTATTCACTGGCGCTGGACAGTAAAAACCCGTTTACCGCTTAGCGATCCATTCCTGTGTTGGATAACTTTTCCGTATGGACCTGAGTAAAACGAAGGCATTCCGTCATAAACAACCTGCAGAGCTTGAATACTTTATGAATGTAACTGATAGACAAAATGCGGCGAACTGCGTCCCCTACGGTGTACACGCATTCACGTATATCGAGGGTTCACTACGATATATAAAGCATGCAACAGACTCACAAATAAAATCCCTTTTGATTATCTCTGAATCAAAAGTGACGGAAAGGGTTTATCAAAACTTTAAGTAGCCCGTTAGGACATTCCAAGTTCAACGCACTTAATGGATGAGGATTATCATACACGGATGATATATATATATATATATATATATATATATATATATATATATATATATATATATATATATATATATATAGGTTCACTAGGATCTTATTTGAATCGTCTGGAGTGCAAATGGATACTATTCATTGAAGAGTCCACAAGTGAATAACAACTTTGATTTCTGTTAGTTATTAGTGTTTGGATCACTGCTAACCCAACGAACAACGAGGCTGCATGTGCAAGCGCTCATATTGATAGTAAGTAGTATGCAAGTGTGTGGACAAAATTTCTCCTGAAGCACATGACCGGTTTCGCGGTTGTTGCCGCTCATCAGGTATGCGTACTCGGTACTCCTCTGTCCACTCATCTTCATACTTGTGCACTCTGCTGTTGTATCGTCGCTGCACATGCAGCCTCGTTGTTCGCTGGGGTTAGCAGTGATTGCAGACGATAAATTCTTTGTTCGCGATCTGTGTCTTGTCAACCGAAAAGACGCACCAGAGGTCGATATAATGTAAGAAAACAGTCGACTTTCTCCGTAAATAATGTGTGTGTGCGCGGTTATTCGAGGTGAATTACCAATTTCCTCAAGCAGATAACAGTCTTTTGGTGGTCCCAGTGTAAAAATGGCCAGATTTAAGATGGCCGATCAGTCAGAGCAAAGATCGAAAGAATTCAGCAATTATTTAAAAAACCGCATTTTCCACCACAGAGTTTGACTACTGAAATAGTGGTCGGTAGCCAAGCACAGAAAACGGAATAACACGGACGGAGCGTTACACTCCCTCCGGGGTCGGGGCTCCCAACAATCAGTCAGTCTACTTGTACTTCGAGCAACGCGAATTTGCCTTCCAATGGGCAGATCTGACGTATGTCTCTTCCACTATGGCCATTCGCTGTTCTGATAGTGACTTCTGTTATAAAACCATCAAATCATGGGTGGACATCCTCATTGATTGCCTTTGGCCAGTGACCCCGCGATTTGTTGACCTCCAGTTACAAAACTAATTGACCGATCTTAAGGCTTGATTGATGAGTGAACCACTTCTGACACACGGCCAAAGTTGGAAGGCATAATCGCAACTATTTTTTCCGGAAACTGCCCGCCAGTAACTGAGCTCGTCGCCATCTCTTGTGAAACTGACTTGGCATTATTGTGTCTAGGATTGGCTTGGAGGAGTTACCCTTGTTGAATATGACTACTTGCATTTTCAGTTGAACTTGAACAAAATCGACGACCTGATTTGTGCTAAGTTCAATACTGTCATCGTTTGTGGAGTCCATGTCAAAACCAATACGGCGTTTTTTAATGCTGGGTTTTCGGTCCAAGCCGTATGGACATGGAGGTCTTAGAATCCGAACCCGAATCCAGACATGAGATTGTCCGACGTAGTCAAGTCATCAGCAGAACTATTTTGCTCCCCGTTGTCCGTGGTTCGTATACGCTTGCCACTACCCGTATGTTGTTATATCACCATCCGTGTATTCGATTGCTAATAAAAGCTTCATGAACAGAGGTTTCCTGGCATCTGAACTAATACCTTTTCTGTCTACGAAAAAGATACAAGTCCTGAAGTAGTAGAAGACCCATGGACTCACAGAATCCTTTGGTTTCTCGCGAAATCTCATTGATTGCAAAATAGACGCGTTTTGTGAATACGGCATCATGCAGTGCACTTTCAGCCATTTTTGTAGATCCCAGTTCGACGGTTGTGTGCAGGCAGAAAAACCGGTAATGATAAACAGGCGCGTTGTAGCCAGTCCGCCAGAGAGACCAAGGGAAAATCTGGTCCCAGTGGTCGAAGGAGTATCACGATCTTCCGGACCTGGGTGACGCAGCGAACCGAGTAAACTGACGGCCGAATAAGCAATACCATTCATTTCCAATTGAGAGACGTCAGGTGTCACATTTGAACCAGTTGAGTTCCAGCCGTCTACTCCCGTGTGTCCGTAAGTCATATTTCGTCTCGGTCCCGAGACTCGGACGGTACCATGAACTTGACCGGCCATAGCTGCACCGTTTGCTTCAGCCAAACCACTGACACCAGCAGCTCCGGCAGTCATCGTAGGGCTCCCTCGGAATCAAGAAGCCTGTTGGTGTTGCGAAGCAGGTTGAAATTGTTGCGGTTGTTGGTGCCGCTGTAACAACTGTAATGGGTTGTGCGAGGTCTTATTCAGAAGCTGTTCAATCAACGGAAGCTGAGCCAGTCGGATCCAATGCGCATCCAACTGAAGATATTTCAGGTTATTCCTCAGTTCGGCGTATTTTCGTACAGACAGTGCGGATTCAGGTAGCTCTGATACTACTTAGACTGCATTGCGTACGACAGGTAAAATTCGTGTAGCCAGTTGTGTCAAACCATTCAAAGTTTTGCTCATGTCTTCCGAGGACTATGGCTGACGAGATTGTTCAGGACCATGGGGCTCACTTGATCGGGAACCGCCATCGGTGTTAAGCATGCTCGTAATTCGTGATTTCTCCCACTGTGGTGTTCGGTTGGACGGAAGCTCTGGAAAGCAACGCCACGGATCTTTTCGCTGATTGCACGGGTATCTTTGAGTCCGGGGTCATATTGGCTCTTATCAATTCCGGTTATCCGGTGGAAGTCGGATTTCCGGGAACAACAGAAATCACTAGTCGAGTGGCACCTGAGTATGCTGATGGAACTAACATTGTGGGCATTGCTGTAGGTAGCTCTGTAGCACTGACGTTCCCGATAGTACCCGAACGAATAATAAGGGATTCGAAACGGACTGCTCGCTGAAATTATCACCTGGTAGATCACTTGTTGCCCCGGGATGGGCACGTGGATTTGCACAGTTCGATCCATGTCCTTCGATATTTGTTGCTGCGACTGGTCTGCGGACCCAGTGTTTGCTGTTTGTTGGTTGGCCGAATGAACGACGGTTTGATGAGCTCGTTTCTCCGGTCGGTGCTTCTTCAGCATGTCCTCGTTCTAATATTCGTCTATCGCTTTAGTATATTTTCTAAGAAGGTCTTCTGAGCTGCGATAAGCGTTGTAAGACATATGCTTGATTATTCGGTGAGATCGCTGAATCTGTTCGCCATGGTAAGGCCAACTCGTACAATCCGTCTCGAAAGTATGTCGTTCTTTTCATAGTTGTTAGGGCTTCTCGGTCTTCTACGGACATATCTTTTTTGTTGGGCCTTCGTCTAACGAGTCTCATTGATAGAGTCTCTTCAATTCTTCCTTAAGTTCAGCAGTCCTATAACGATGAACATTCTTCATTTTCAAAAAACTTGCCGATACGGGTCTCATCACCATTCATCCCAAGAATGTTTTGACAGCGTACGATTCGTCCGTGTCACCCAAACGTTTGTCTTGTACCCAATGAACTTCTGGAACGTTGTACACCAACAGTAATCCGATATCCGTGTTCTCGTGTGACGGAAATTGGAGAGAACTCACATGCGGCCAGCGTGCTGTCAGTTGATAGCTCGGTACGATACTACTCCCTTACGGCAGAGACTTTACAGAATACGTCTTCTTGACGTGGATCACACGATTTGTATCGTTGGATTCATTGTCGAATCCCACCTCAGTAGCTTGGAAGGTAGCCTCTTGTTCAAACATCCAACACTCGGCTCGTTCTGTCACGATAATAGAGCTGAAAGGCTATATATTGTTCAAGCTGAATTCCATGAGCTTTCCACAAGTTGATAAGTGTTTTCCATTCACGTTCCGACTCTGAAAGCTTAGTGACAAAATCAACACTGTTGGCGACACCAAACTCAGTCAAATTCCTTCCCTCTTGCATAAAAGTCTGGAAACTATCCTCGAGAGAAACTATCTCCGCCTTGTGTTCATTATAACGTTTGACGTAAGCTTCTGCACCAGCAACGTCTTTTGCAAGCTCATTCTCCCCGACCAGAGCCTTCATTTTAAATATCCAGAGATTCAAATCTCGCTAATCCACCAGGAGTCGTTGGAGCTCAAACGCTCATCGAGTCTTGATCGTCTTTCTGCAGTTTCGACTTTCAGCTTTCCCAATGCCTTCAGAAGAGTACGACATTTTTCGTGAATTATTTCTTTGGAGTTCGAATGTTTTTCAGCTAATTCCTCAGCTTCTATACCTAACTGAACTAAATTTCCCTCCAAAGCTGCGAGGTCTCTCTCCAGAGTATCGTGTTCACGCCAAAGTGCTCGAACCGATGTCAAATCTCAATCACAATCGCTAACCGAGAGGGGGACAGATTTTGCATTTATCCAAGATATCGCCTTGCCAAAATCACGGAAAAATCGTTGTATTTCATGCTCCTCGAACAGTTTCTGATGTCTGTCTGCTCTTTGAGTCTATCTAGTGCTTCTCGAACTTCTTTTGACTTTTCACATACCACACGATCCTTTTGAAAACTGCCCTTCAGTAACTCATCCTCTTTATCGTATAATTCTTGAGCACGTGTTTCCTGAGGTCCAAAGTCGTTTAGAAATTCACCAACTCTTTTTAAGGAGACTTGAGGTCTTTTAGATCATTACCATATTCCACAGACTTCACAAGTTTCCTTTTCACGGATCCTGAACAGTAACTCGTCGGCTAATCGGAGAAATTGGTTGAATATGGGTGTTAAATAGTGAAGTCTGGACTTTTTGTGAAACACTGCCACCAGTCTCTCTGAGTCACTGCTTTTGCTTTGCAACCGTTCCAGTTCGATAAGCTTTTCGAGTTCCACTATGCGCAGTATCGCAAGTTCTACCTGTGCGTCAGCCCAATTAACTGCCATTCGGTTAACCGAAATTTGCGAACCCACACAAGAATGTCCTGAGAAATCGGGACGATTCTTATCTTCGGTAGGCTCAGTCATATTTTGGAGTTTTCGCTCGGTTCAATATGTGATAACACTCGAATAACTTTGCAGTACGCCCCGAATACTGGATTATTGTCTGCCACTAAAGTAACCGGTGATGGCGGGGATTTGAATCTCTGACCTTTGTAGTGTTAAACGAACGCTCTATGATGAATTTAAGTCATTCTGTAGATGTCTAACGAAGCTTAGTCACAAAATCAGCTGGTGGTCCTGTAGGCCTCCAAATGCCTCCGCATGGATGGGGGTGGGTGTCTCAGGCTCCGAGATGGCCACTCGTCCAAAACGCCTCTCGAAATGCTCGCAAGTGACCGTGCGTCTGACGCAGACTCTGCTGAGGAAGTCCTACTCACTGCCTCTTCTCATTAAAGTGAAAGGACGAAAGCGAATGTCCGGCGCCCTCCACCGGGTTGGCTGACTAATAGTCAGTCTAGGGGAGATGACTGAACTCTGATTCAAAACTAACCATGGGTGGCATACGAGGTATATAACGGTGTGCTCACCGGCATCTGTGGCGGAGAGGTGTACTGGGCACCCACGATGTTTAGCCTGATCTGAAGGGCGTGCGAACTGAGCAATCATTCTCCAACCCCTAGTGGGTTACGGACCCCACGTTTCGTCCCACTGCCTTGTAGGTTAGGCTTTGGATAGCTAAAGGCTCCGGTTGTGGACCCCTAAGAAAACCACCTGCTTGGCCTGGGCAATCTGGCAGTATGGCGCCAAAAAACAAATTATGGACCCGGACTGTCTACCCCTTCCTCCCCAATTGTACCATGTTTTGTTTGGCACACAGTCTGAAACCACACGAGTGAGAAATAAAAAAAGTTGTGTTTGAGTATTCGAGGAGAATTACCAATTGTCTCAAGCAGAAAACACTATTTCTTGGTGGTCCAGGCGTAAAAATGGCCAGATTCAAGATGGCCGATTAGTTAAAGCAAAGATCGAAAGAATTGACCAACAAGATTAAAGAAAACGCGTATTCCAGTCACAGGGTTTGACTACTGAAATAGTAGGCGGTAGTAAAACACGTAAAACGGGACAACGCGAACAGCTTTACAGTGACCCAGACATAACACCTACCAGAAATTACAGTTGTGATTCATTTGTGGACTCTTCAGTGAAGAACATCCATTCGCACTCCAAACGATTCAAACTGGACCCTAGCGACGAAAGAACAGCGGAGCGTACAAGTATGAAGATGAATGGACAGAGGAGTATCGGGTACGCACCGGTGGTGGCCGATTGGGTTGGAGCGTTTGCTCACTGCCTCGGAGGTTCGAGGTTTGAATCCCCGCCACCCCCAGTTACTTTGGTGGTACACAGTAATTCATTGTCGTCTGGATCTTTACTACACCTGACCCATTAGGATCTTATATAGTTCGCCACTCCAAGTCTCGGTCTGGTTACCGGTTATACCCAATAGTGCAGTGGGTCTTCGTGGCTGTGGGGTAAATGCCTTTTCCACCGCACTCATGCGCAAGCATGTACTTTAAAAAAATACATGATGACAAGCAACAACCGCGAAACCGGTCGTGTGCTTCAGGAGAAATTTTGTCCACACATTTGCATACTACTTACTATCAATATATATACATATATATATATCGATAGTAAGTAGTATATAACCGCGTGGACAAAAGTTCCCTGGAAGCACACGACCGGTTTCGCGGTTGTTGCCGCTCATCAGGTATGCATACCCGGTACTCCTCTGCCCACTCGTCCTCATACTTGTACACTCCGATGTTATATGTTCACTAGGATCTAATTTCAATCGTCTGCAGTGTGAATGGATACTCTTCATTGAATGAGCGCTTGCACGTGCAGCCTCGTTGTTCGTTTGGTTAGCAGTGACCCAGACACCAATAACTATAAGAAATCACAATTGTGATTCATTTGTGGGCTCTTCAATGAAGAGTATCAATTCACACTCCAGACGATTCAGATTAGATCCTAGTGATCCTATATATATATATATATATATATATATATATATATATATATATATATATATATATATATATATATATATATATATATATATATATATATATATATATATATATATATATAATTACCTAAAGAATATTGTGAAATGCATATTCAACCACAAACCGACAACAGTGATTAACGACTGTATCGATTCCACCGACGGTAAAATGAACTGGCGAATGTGTGGACCATTCGAAATATGCAACAGTTTGACATTGGCGGAGCTCAAACGGCCATCACAGTGAGTATTGGACCCTACAGTTCCGGGTTCGAATCTCCGCGTCATCGCCGGTCACTTCACAATTGGCAGTCCTAGATCGGCCGCGATCCCCTTCCTGAAATATTGTACTATTATCACACAATAAACGGAAGTAAATAAAAAGAAATAAAAAATAACAGCAGCTTCAGTCTTAGGTGATAAGGGAGTGCAAATAAACAACCTAATGGCTTTGTGACAGGAAGACGCACATACCCATTGATTAGTGTGAGGCCCTTCAGCGCTGGAGACCACCGAGCCAAACTCATCCAGAATAACAATACGAGAATTCGATGAGCCACTGAATATAAAAATGCATGAAACATAAGACGTGGAAGTGGACGTCGGGGAGTGCAAATGCAATATGGAGGATTTGATTTGAACTAAAAACAAAAAAATCTACACTAGTGTCTCACTAAGAATGCACAATTGCGTGGTCAAATATACAGATAAAGTCACTTCTTAGACGGCAGTAGCACAATAATAAGAAATGAACCTATCGTCAAAGATCTATGAGGAATAAAACAATGGACATTTCAGTCATTCACCAGGCTTATGGAAATTGACCGTTTTGTGGATGAAAACACGGGTTATTGGTCACAAAACGGCAAAATGGAAACAAAAGGATGACGCGAACTGCTTCATCGATTACGGATGGATGTGCAGCTCGTATTTGCACTTTAAAAGACTACTTGCACAAGCCGCAAAGTTTAAATTTTAGTTGGAAGGTACGTCTATCGAAAAAAGCGAAAGCGTTACGAGGAAAACAAGAAAAACGACCGAATTTATATGCATGTCCCGTGATACAATATGGAAGTTTAAAGTCTTCAAGCATGTATTCAGTGGGAATCCGTCCGTGTAAACCTTGTCACTAGTAACTCAGGCTAGTCCGAATGCCTCTTTTTGTCTGTTGTGGGGTGCTTCCGATATATCCACCAAGTTATTTGGTCTGTGGCTCTCGAGTGGTTGATCCGATCGGTTTGATATTCGCACCATTCTGTTGATCCAGTATTTATCGCTACACAATGACCTCAGCTAGGGGCTGCAGGACAGCGGAATGAACGCCACCAGGCCCCGCGGCTTTAGGCTTATTTAGGCTGCACAGCACACATTTTACCTCCCCAGGCGTGATCGTCACATCTGACATAGTCGGTATTATGGATGATGGGGGTGCATCGACTGTCGGCCGGGGTCTTTGACGTAGGCCGATCGGACGTACTCCAGGAGGGTTTCCGCCTTCTGCTCTGAAGGTGTGGCGTGATCACTTGCTGCGGATTGCACGTTCTCAACGGCCACCCTTATTGTCCCCTTGGACTGTACATAGTTAAAATATACCTAAGGCGATGTTCTTGCGTTTTATGCGAGGGGCAACTCGAAACTAATTTTGCACGCCTTTCGTATTTGACCCCCAAGTTTCATACCCTTAGGTACCGCAGGTATCTGGTGTAGCCTCAACTCTCCTGGAAGCGTTTCCAAGCCTTGAACTTCTGCCGAGTCTTAGTCACCGCACTCTTCCACCACGGAAGACGACCTCTTCGTCGCACCCTTTCAAGTGGGGGGGGGGGAATTCACCAACTAAAAGAATTATATTGCGTTTTACATGGTCCCGTACGTCATCTACAGTGCCAGAGAGACAATTTTAGTTTAACGAATCAGTCTTCAATACTACCCTGCCGACATCTAGCAGCCTGAAGTTTCTCTTCCAATTGTCAAGAGGATTTATGACATAAATGAACCGTAGCGTACCATGGTCACGCCGTCAGCACAGTTATTCCTAAAAAATCCCAAATTAGTCCCAATTTAGTCCTGTTTGAAACACCTCAGGATCTTTTTCGGGACTATTTTTCAACACATTGAGGATGCATTGGCTTACATGCCTTAGCTTTAAATTTCGGTGGGGTTGCACTGCATTATTTTAATTCGAAGAATTAGTCATTGAACTTTTAATACTTTTCACCAAAGAAAGAAACAGGGTTTGTGAACCTTCTGAAAAATTACTTGACACGACTCGAGCACTTCTCAGTACCAAATGTCCTCATAAAACGTAGCATTTTGAAAATTAGTTAAGTTGCACTTCCATGTTGTGAACCATCCTTAAAGCATCAGGGAGAATTCGTCAACTTACGCTGCATTATAAAAACAGTCACAAAATAGTCCACGGGAGGACATCCTGGGGACTGAATGCTCGTCTTCTGCGCCGACCAGGGTGGTAAATTATATATAACTGCTCCTGTAGCAAAACCCGTGCAAAACCGCTCCGAAACCTATCGGTTTTCGGCCGGTTTCCGATTAGTTTCCACTATTACGCTGATCGATTTTCGGTCGGTTTCTTTAGTAGCCATTTTACACGGATCAGCATTGAATTGATACCAAAGAAATCGATGATCGGAGTAATATGCAATGCGTAGTTGACGTCTTATTTGAATATATCGGTTTAGTTCATCGAAATGTCCTGAAGTACCTCGTCATAGATCGCTCTATTTTATTCCCTCGAAATGGGTAACATAAGGACAAATACTCAAAAAATAATGAGTCAGGAGATAGAAATGGGTATCGTAATACGTAATTTGGAAAAAGTGAAAGAAATTAACGAAGCATATCACGTATTTCAAACGACTGGCACAAACCGCTCGGAGACCGTTCATAAACCGGTAAGTCCGCTCCAAAACCAATCGGTTCTTGGCCGGTTTTCGAGCGGTTTTTACTTTTACGCCGATCGGTCTTCGAGCGGCTTCTGAGTGGTTTCTGAACGGTTTCCTGGACCGTTTTTAAACGGTTTTTGAGCGGTTTGTGCCAATCGTTTGAACTACGTGATATGCTTCGTTAACTTCTTTCACTTACTCCAAATTACGTATTACGATGCTCATTTCTATCTCCCAATTTATGATTTTCCGATTAGTTGTCCTTATGTTACCCATTTCGAGGGAATAAAATAGAGCGATCTATGACGAGGTACTTCAGGACATTTTGATGAACTAAACCGATATATTCAAATAAGACGTCAACTAAGCATTGCACATTACTCCGATCATCGATTTCTTTGGTATCAATTCAATGCTGATCCGTGTAAAATGGCTACTAAAGAAACCGACCGAAAATCGATCAGCGTAATAGTAAAAACCGATCGAAAACCGACAGGTTTCGGAGCGGTTTGCACCGGTTTCGCTACAAGAGGTGATTCAAGGTACGTATTGGAATCGTTTCTATTATTATCATTATTATTACTACTTCCACCAACACAAGTACTACTATACCATAGTTCTCGATAATGTGAGTAATATTTGAACCCTACGTGCAAATGTTCGTTCTTTTATTTTAGATAAAAACGGTCAAAACCAGATGGGTATTTCTTGCAAAGATATCTAGAAGAATATATGGTCAATAAAACTGTTTCATGTGTAAATATATTTCTCATTTTTAGTTTATTCGATGTCCGTACTTATGTCTGGAGAAACGCTATCAAGTACGAAAGTGCGTTACTAGTATAACTGGGACAGGGTCTATACATGTATAGGACTTACGCATTAGTCCAAGCGTAACAACAGTACTGGACATACTTTTATTGAAATAGCAACGGGATATCGTTGAATAGCAACATAGGTATTTATTACTTGGGAATGTAACTAGAATAAGCTCCACGGGCGTTTTCGGGCTCTTCGCTGACTGTCCACTGATTGTCCCTTTCCTTGTTTCATAGGGGGTTCACTCGGTGTTACGGTCAAAGGGACACTCAGGGGACGGTCAAGGGGACACTCGTGCTGCATGGGTGGCTAGGCGTTTACTTTGTGGTGCGGGTTAGGCAATGTGCTACTTGGGTCAGGTCCCGCACATCAACTCGGTATTTCGTTACTACGACAACAAATGGGGCACGGATGTGACCATCCCTCCGGCACGTGGGCTAATGAACATGCTGGACAAGAGTCTTCTCGTGAACCAAATCGATCGTGGCCGAAAGAAGATCCATGCGCCCATGTGAAGTGTATAACAGCCGAAAAGGCTGATAACAGAGTTTCCCGAAGGATCGGCGAACTGATACAAAACAATAAAATTAATAAATCTCAGTTCTTTAAACTCGCTAACTCACCCCTCGATGCCCCCAATCAGTACCATCAATCCGTTTCTCCCGGAGATACGCAGCTCACAATGAATTAGTCTACCTTTTGTAGGTCAGGTCAAGTCTGGTCTGATCACAACTCGTGCAGCTTGGCCAAAGAAAGCCCAGATTCTTGAGCGTGCGAGCCTCAGTATCTCCCCGTGTATCGATTTCAAAAGGAATTTCTTTTCTTGCAGCCCAAGGCCCGTTAGCAACATCGGTTTTCAGCCTTAGTGGATTTACCGAACAAAACATCATATATTTGGGGCCGGAATCGTGAAACCATTGAAAATGGAATGTGATCATAGATTGCAATACATTTTCGTGAAGGCTTTGTTTAAATGGGCCACCGCCAGCCATATGGCAGAGATCTCGGGAGGCCGCTCGCAAAATTGCTTCGTCTTCGAGCCAAGTAACCTGGGTGATCTGGCGGTCTTGCCTCACCGCTAGGAAAGCTTCCCGGGTTTCACTGGTTCGCTGACATTTTTGAAACAATACTACTTTTCACCTAGTAAACCTCAAAAATAAGTGGCAGTGCCCAAGGTTAGGCAGTTTTTAAACGGGTTAACTCCTTTTGGGCTGGTGTAGTGCTGCCAATAAACAGCTCGATGACAAAGACTAACAAATTTGTTTATTTGTACAGTTACAGTTTTGGTGGCACCGCCTGCCCCACCTGTGTACGTCGTCCGCACTCCGTTGCGCTCCTTCAATATACACGTAGTCTCGCTCCAGCTTTTTGAGTTCTGCTCTGCGCGCTGCCGAGTATATTCGCCATCGTGTCACAAACCGAGGACCAGGGGCTATAGACTTATAGAAAACGTTCCAGTGCGGCTGGCGAACGTGTCTCCTATCGGGTCTAGCAGCTAATACCAACGATATCCCCTCTACCGGACGAATAGAGAAGACACGAATCGGTTTACAGATGCGAGGTGTATTCTATATATCGTTGCACCGAAACAGTACCGATACGAGAGATACACCGAACGGAAAACGGAACGAAACGCGACGGCTGTGCAGAAAGCGAACCGCGAGCGAACGACCGAAAATGAAAGTGGTTCAAAATGAGGTCGACGGAAACCTCGGAAAAGTCAGTCCAGTAAAACGTAGGCGACCGGAGAACACTGAGGTCAATGTCAAACGTCAGAAAAGATCGTAGAGAAAATAGATCCAAAATGGTGTCCAGAAAATAGTCATTTTCTCAAAACGATAGAGGTCACTACAGCAGCCCCCCGCTAGAAAGCACGGAAAATTTTCGAAAGAAATGTCAAGGAGGAAAAGGCATACAAACGGTACTCGTGTGCGCGAATGCGTGCAAAATACGTGAATGTAGCTGCGCTGTAGGATGCTGACGGGCAGAATCTGTGGTATGCAGGAACCGTGGGGTGATGGTCGAGCGTAAACCAGATTCGTTGCCAATGACGTCGTTTGCGTGAATCGTCATCCAGGTGTGCCACACTAATAACGTCCAGCGTCGGGTAACCGTTAACCAATATGATATCTGGAAGCCAAATCGGTAGGTACGTAAATGGCCAGGAACGAGAACCACAAGGCTGATCCAGAATGCAAACGTTGGTGCCAAAATTCTCCAGATTTCGTGGGACCGGCGAAGCGTACCATATGGCGAGGTTCCATGAAACAAAAAGAAACGGAAAACTGGTGTAGCAGCCACAATGGACTTGACTAGAATACAGTAATAACTAATGAGGTATGTTAAATTGTGTCGAAACGATAAACACGAAAGTTATTACTGCGAAGTGCAATGGTTACGATCGTGTTTGACCTAGTCGCGAAAACGTGCTGGGCAAGCGATCTTCAGACCGGAACTTGAGACGGGAGCCTCATTCACGGACGGGTGTGTAGGCATGCTCTGCTGACTTGAACTTGAGACAGTATTCTTATTTGAGGACGTAGCAGAGTCAACGGACTGCTGACTTGAACGTCAGACGATAGCCTCATTCGAAGTCGTAGCAGGCAACGCTAACTGCAGACCTTGACGTGGCACGGAAGTGTCGTCAACAGGCAGTGCAGGGTTAACATCGAATCTCATGTCAGCGGGCAACACGCTTTCATCAACGTACGCGGCTTTGAAAAGACCGATGTTAACGGTATCGACGCGACCGTGTCGATCAACCTTAAAGGTCTTATCGTGACGAGAAATCACGCGAAATGGACCTTCGTAAGGCTGTTGTAATGATGTCCGTACCGAATCAACACGAATGAATAAATGCGAACAAGTTTCGAGTTCGGTCTGAACGAAAACCTGTCGTCGCTGCATTCGAGTCTGCGCCGGAGCGAGATTTTGCATGTACGTAGACAAACGGTGAACGTAAGTCTGTACGGCAAGTGAGTCTGTACTCCGTGGCGTAAAGAATCCCCCAGGCAGTCGTAATGTCGTGCCGTAGACAAGTTCTGCGGCGGAACATTGAATATCTGTCCTTATGCAAGTCCTGATACCAAGCAGAACTAGCGGTACCGTTTCGCGCCATTCGGGGCTCTCGTGTGTTTTGAGAGCCGCTTTGAGTTGGCGATGAAAACGTTCGACTAAACCATTCGATGCCGGATGGTACGCGGTCAGGCGAATGCGTTCCGTACCCAGCGCGTGAGTTAATGAAGAGAACAGTTCGTACTCAAATTGTTGCCCTCGATCGGTAGTGATTGTGGAAGGACAACCATATGAAGCTATCCATCGTTCCATCAGATGTCGAGCCACTGATTCGGCCGTGACGACAGAGATGGGAATAGCCTCGGGCCACCTCGTAAATCTATCGATACGCGTTAGTAAGTAGGCATAACCGTGTGACGGGGTCAATGGACCCACAATGCCTACGTGGATATGATTGAAGCGAGCATCAGGCGTAGCAAAAGTACCGATAGGCGAAGCTACGTGCCTATGCACTTCAGATCGTTGACATTGTAGACACTGTTTTTCCCACATACGAACATCTTTATTCATGGACGGCCAGACGTATAGTGCAGCTACTAATCGGAGACTGGCTGCGATGCCTGGATGTGAGAGTCCATGAAGGGTATCGAACACGAGACGTCGATATGCAGAGGGTACAACTGGTCGAGGTATACCAGTAGACATGTAGCAGAGTATAGTCGCGGCACTGGTGGCCATAGGTACGGGCCGACACTGTAGCGACGATGACTGAGCGGCTTCCACACATGAGGAATCCTGTGCCTGTGCGGCAGCCATGGCAGGGATGTCTAAAACCGGAGATTTAATGGCATTAAGCGGAATACGCGACAAAGCATCTGCAACGCAGTTCGACTCACCTTGGACGTGTCGTAGGTCAGTCGTGAACTGAGAAATATAGTCTAAATGTCTGACTTCTCGTGGAGAGTAACGATCAGACTTAGTATGCAATGCATACGTCAGAGGCTTATGGTCTGTAAAGAGGATGAAATATCGACCCTCGACTGCATGGCGAAAGTGCTTAACGGCATTATATGCAGCCAGCAGTTCGCGACCAAAAGCACTATATTTGGTTTCCGTGGGATTGAGGCGTCGAGAATAGAACTCTTATGGCTGCCATATCCCAGAAACAGGCTGTTGCAGGACTGCTCCGATGGCAAAATCGGATGCATCCACCGCTATGCTTAGCGTAGCGGACGGAACTGGGTGCATTAGGGGCGTGGTCTGGGATAATGTCGCTTTAATCTCCAAGACCGCTACTCGTGAGGCATCCGTAAGCGACAACTTACGTGGATTGTCACGAAGTAGGTCAGTTAATGGAAGCAAACATTCAGCGGCATGGGGTATGAAACGACGATAACAGTTAACTGACCCCAAAAATGCCTTGACCTCCTTGATTGAGGACGGTACGGCGTAGTCTAGAATGGCGCGCACTTTATCCTCGCAAGACTTAATACCCTCTTGAGTGATCTTGTGGCCGAGGAACACAAGTTCCGGTTTTCCAAGTTCACATTTATCAGGATTGAGTACTATTCAATGTTCGGACAAATGTTGAAATAGTAGCGTCAAATGTTGGAAATGTTCATCTACGCTCGACAATACGATTAGCAAATCATCGATATAAATGCGAAAAAATTCCAAGTCTCATGTAATGCTATCGATAAACCTCTGGAATGTCTGGGCAGCATTTCGCAAGCCAAAAGGCATACGTTGGAACTCAAACAAACCAAAAGGAGTCGTGACAGTGGTTTTCTCGTCATCTTCAGCGGCAACTGGGATCTGGTGACAGGCTCATGCCAAAGCGATCTTAGGAAATACAGTCGAGCCGTGAAATGATGCCGCGATTTCGTGTATGTGGGGTATCGGATAGTTATCGTAACGGGTGACCGAGTTTAGTGCGCGATAGCGGCCACATGGTCGCCAGCTAACGCCATCTTTCTTAGGAACCATGTGCAGAGGTGAGGCCCATGGACTGCGAGAAGGACGAAAAATACCTTTAGAACGTAAAGTGTCAAACTCACGTTTGGCGAAAACCAATTTGTCCGGTGCCAGTCGGCGAGGTCGCGCCGTGACTGGCAGTCCGTTAGTGACAATGTCGTGTGCCACACGACCGGCCACTGCATCTATCTCTTAAAACGGTTTAGTCAAAATGGGGAATTTAATAAATAAATGCTGAAAATCGCGAGGAATGTTAAAAAAACAAACCTGTGATTCGGAATGCATTTGTTGGAGCTGCCAGACCCGTAAGTTAGGTGTCCGACGAAAGATCGGTAAGCTGCAGCCTACGTGAATCAACAATTAATTCAGAGTGCTGCAGAAAATCGATTCACATTATGCCTGTTGGAACTTCCGCAAGGACCAAAGTCCACAGATACCGTCGTCGTGGTCTCAGGTTGACCGCAAGCTGTCTCATGCCGTAGGTAGGAATGGAAGAAGCATTTGCCGCTGACAGCCGAAGCAGAGAAGTTCGTGGCTTGTCTTTACCAATTGGTAAGACAGAAACTTGGGCCCCAGTATCGACTAGGCACCTAGCGTTAGTGCACGAATCATGCATATAAAACAAACGGCCAACCTGGGACTGATTGCCGGCGAGTACGGCCGCTTCTACTCGCCGGCAGTGGCGTTTCCCGCCGCGTATGAACAAGGCTGTCTGCACCTACGGGCGGATGGTCCGAAGACGCGGTGGAACCAACAAAAACCGCCGGTAGGATGATCTGGTTTGGACGAGGCAGGTGAGGCGGATTCACGGCGGACGTGGGCAGTGGAGGGCGCCCGTCCGTGCCGTTGCTTACATGGGCTACTGCGAGGGGTCGGTATTTCAACTCTGTCCTTGAAGGACAGTCGGCGCTGGATGGATCGAGAGTGCCGAGGTCTCTCCGGTGATTCATCCAGGTCGACACCTCCAGGATTGCGCGATGTCGTGGCAATGAGGGGATTAGCCCCACTGCCGACAAGTGCGACAATCTTGTCAGCCACGGCGGCTGCTCGTTCCGAGGACGAGTCCTCGAGGAGAGCAGTAACGGTGGTCTGAACATGGAAGGGTAAAGAGTCCAACCACAGTTCCTTAGCTATCTCCGAATCCTTATCGGCGGGCCCTGCCAAGGACCGGAGATGAGCTAGGTGGCGGCTGGGTTTAGTATCCCCTATGGGGCGCCGTGCCAGCAGCTGTCGTAACCTTTCCTCCCGTGAAGGAAGGAAATGCTGCAGTATGGCCTCCTTAAGCCGATCGTGCGGCTGCACTTGAGGAGGATTTAATACTAAATCCCTCACCGAGGCGATAACGTCACCTGGAATTGCCTCTAAGGTATAGGAAAATCGTTGGCGTTGGCCGATAATCCTACGTGCGTCAAACTGCAGCTCTAGGGCTGCAAACCAAACCTCAGGATCATGTGGGATAAACGCCACTGGTTCAAAAGCAACCGCAGACAGAGTGAGATCTGTGTCGAGCTGCACCTTATCCTCTGACACGGTTACGTTGCGATAATTTATCGTAGAAAATATATATCGTGCAACGAAAGGAGGACGTGAAACAGCAAAAAATCACAGACTCACCGGGCGGGCGAATAATCCAGGAGGTTCTGGAAGTTTCGGGCTCACCAATATAGAAGATGTTCGAGTGCGGCTGGCGAACGTGTCTCCTATCGGGTCTAGCAGCTAATACCAACGATATCCCCTCTACCGGACGAATAGAGAAGACACGAATCGGTTTACAGATGCGAGGTGTATTCTATATATCGTTGCACCGAAACAGTACCGATACGAGAGATACACCGAACGGAAAACGGAACGAAACGCGACGGCTGTGCAGAAAGCGAACCGCGAGCGAACGACCGAAAATGAAAGTGGTTCAAAATGAGGTCGACGGAAACCTCGGAAAAGTCAGTCCAGTAAAACGTAGGCGACCGGAGAACACTGAGGTCAATGTCAAACGTCAGAAAAGATCGTAGAGAAAATAGATCCAAAATGGTGTCCAGAAAATAGTCATTTTCTCAAAACGATAGAGGTCACTACAGACTCTATACGGGAGCATGTCCTGACTTAACTGAGAGAAATCCTTAACTGGTAGGGTTACTGTTTGTGCCAACGGTATCATCATGGGGATTCCAGGAATGCTGTTCTTAAGTATACCATATCAGGGGTTCAATGAGTAAGGGGCCAAATTTGGCGGGTAAGTTATTTTCATAAGCTTATATGCTTGCGGGAAAACAAATAGATATATACCTGGGTCGTTGTGTGGTGTGTATGGAAATACAATGGGTTCATGGTAGTGCGTGATAGTCGATAATCGTTAAGTTTATCGTACTTTTGTCTTTAGATCTGTTGGGTGCTAATGAAGGAGCGGTGTAGACGGATTCGACGACAATCAAGAAACCAAGCTCATCCGCGGAATAGCTAGAGATTTCTACACCCATGGCAATAACATTCACTGTCACGACGGGTTGAGTGAACACTGTGGGCACCTTTTGTACCGTGTGGTAGCACCATAGTCTATTGTAAAGGTGTAATTACAACGGAAAAATGAATCTTACAAGATGAAAATACTAGCCAGATTGTGTATTATGGGAGCCACCAAGGGCAAGCTGGCATTTTTATGTACACTTATCGACATAGACTCCATGTATGCAAGTCTGCTATTAAGGGATTGGTAGGGCAGTGACACTGACAAGCGCGTTCGGTGGTTGTGTCCCAGTGAAGAAGACCGGCGGGTCCTCCGTAGAGAAAGAGATGACATTTAATTTACTGTGCACTACCACCGCCACAGTGCTGCGTTTCTTTGGTGTTTTCAGCCGTGGTTTGAAACATGAGAACATCGTCCATACGTATCTGATTCATGTTGACCACGGATGTTTCGCTGTTTTTGGTCCAGATAATACGGTATCCAAGACGTAATTATCCATACAATCCGCTTCCAGTTGAACGAGTTCATCTCGAATAACAAAAAAACATTTTCCCACGTTTGCACATCCGTCTCTTCATCCACAGGTCAAAAATGGATCGACAATACAGCTATTCGGTACACGGTGCATAGTTGTATATATATCTGTATTTATCCTTCTTTATTTGACATATTTCTTTCTTCTTCATTTTACAGGAGGTTTCCTTCACCTGCCGTATGAAATGGGACGGAAAGTGATAGTTGAAGTTATTTCGTCGTGGTAGTGGAATAAGGGAGTAAAAGGAGAGGCAGTTTCAGAGTAGGGACAGGAAACGATAGTACTAGAATGACTGGTGGTAAGAAAATAACAAAAACAGGAAGTGATAACAGTATAAGCCGTGTTCCATAACGTCGATTTTAAACCGCTGTGAAACAGCCAGAAAGCCGGTTGCCCCAATAGCTCAAACCGATCAAAGTCACCCTAAAACCTCCCCCAAGCTCTCGTTAAGCTGCTGGGAAACAGACCGGAAACCGACCGGTTTCTGAGCGGTTTTGTTATATGAGTTGTCAACATGCGGACGACAGATTCACTTTCAGAGCGTAAGGTTAGGCTCACTCCCGGAAAACTTCAGCTGAAAGCTGAAAGCAGCACCAATACTTTCTGGGTTTTGGGCGAGCGGAACAAGGTCTGACTCGTGAAGCTGACTGAATTGAGGAGTACTGCATGCACAATTAGAAACAGGAATAAATAAAGACTCGGAGAGGCAAGATTTTGGGAGAGGCGAGGAGGTGGAATTGAAATGTTTGAGAGAAATGGCAATCGGAGTAAATTATAACCTGGCCTGCAGAACTGGGGTCAAGTCTTCATAAATGGCTCGTGTTTTTTGCTGCGTAAACGGGGGCCAAAAAGATGGTCCACTAGAATAGCGTCTCAGGAGTTTGGCCCCCGTTTTCGCCGGCCGGTTGCTGCGAGGGTGGTTGTTCGTCCCCGTGCTCCCTCTCTCGCGACCCACTTTATACCCTTTTAGTCAGTCAAATGACATGGCTGCATGGGAGCTCGGTCGCCCCACCCCCTCATCCATCGGTGTTTCTACTACGGAAAAATTGCATGACACCAAGATAGGAACACGCGGCTTTCGCCCGTCGGCCCGTTGACCCCTACGGTCCCTTGTTTGCACTGTAAAAAGCCGGAGCTTATTCGGAGGATTTAGCCCCATTTTAGTCGTGCACATCGGCACTAATGTTGGACCACTCTAAAGCCTTCTCTAGAAGCCTATCCAATTACGGAGCACAGTCATTCAGGGGACGTTTATTGGACAATTCAGCACAAGAAAAACCCATGTTAAACGTAGTTTATTTCCGATATGTCGGCATGAATAGACGAACATTGCCGCTATGGTTGCTTGAAAGCCAGTACCACCGGGAATAAAAGGGGTTACTTCTTTTTCAAAACAATGCCCAACTATAATACGGGTTATTTTGCATGGCAATACTTGTCGGCGTAATACGCGTTCAAACAGTTAGGCATCCACGTCTCCATTTCCAGATATGGCCGCATTTTCTCCAGCACTGACAGCTTGCAAATGAATAAAAATGTAACTACTGGCAATCGGAATGTTCACACTTCCCATAGCATATCACGCCTCCCAATTTTCTTTCCCGTATAATGCAATCACTGTTGCACGGCAAAGTTTATACCGTTCTTTCCGCGTTGGCAGGGTCGCTGCCTACTTAAGGCCCATGTCATATCGAGGGCTGGTGCACAGGCTTTTTCAAGGTCACATGCCAAAGGCAGATTGTTCATGAAGTGAGGGCTGTGTCGGCCGCCATACCGTGCACGTGAACAGCCGTCTGCAGATGGGGTCAAGTCGTTCGTATGAGAAATGTGAACGTACAAACTGGTTTACGCGAACGAACAGCAGTGCCACCCAGACTCTCAACTGATCAAACTTCACACATTGTGTCGTATTATCAGGTCATGCGTCTGGCTCCCGGCCTCGACGACAAAATGCGGCGACCATTTGAACCCTGTGGTAAAGATATTAAGGCTGTACCATAGGCAGCCAATAGATTAAATTCCACTTTAATCTCAAGCTTTGAAACGTCTTAGAATCATTGAGCTCATAAGGCCTGACTTTTGAAGTGGAACCAGGCGGCAAATTGCAATCGCTAAACACTCAATTGGAGCGGGGTTGGGAGTGGGGCAGATGTAGTGGAACCAGGCTGTTGAGCAATATCCGTCCACGAAGATTAAGCTAATATGTAGATCATTGAAAATAGGAGCGTTGTTAAACGATGAGTCCAATAAATAAACCTAATCTTGTCCATTGAGACCTACTTTTGTGTTGCTCTTCTGCAAGTTTTACTGCGGGTCAGATCGTTCGGGTGACTCCTTTAGCCTCTGAATGAAGAGCAGGTTATTTCTGAAACTGGGAATTTCGCTGTTCTTCTTGTTTTTCTACCAACAACGCATTCATTTGCTGTGAGTACTAACATCACTCCAATAACAGTGTTTCATGCTCAGAGGAATGGTTCAATTTCCGGTTAATTGATAGCACAAATACGAAGGAATTTATTATATATATATATATATATATATATATATATATATATATATATATATATCCCCTAGCCACCCGTAAGCTTACTCAGCACCCTGAAAATTTGTCCGGGATAAGGACGTCATCAAGCTTCTAATTCATATCTTAGTTGTTCACCAGTAGTATTTTTATTATGTCGTGAAAGCCTATCATAAAACAAGCGATCTCCTACGCGCACCATCACATGCTTAAGACTAGCAGTGGTTTATTGATTGGATTAATCTACCATTTCGCACTAAACTGTCTCATCACTAGTATTCTCAATTGGTGATAAAACTCCACTTTCACTTAGGGCTCCTATTAGGAGGCCCGTTTTAAAGTAAGTCCGTGAAAGACTCATAACCTTCGCGAAATTTAAAGTACCAGGATGACGTGGTGATTTGTCAGTTGACACTCAGTTCTTGGTGACCATCGGTGACTGCTCATCAAATTTTATCAATTGCATTATTTGCTAGGTATTCGCTGCGTGCGTCAGTTTACTGATAAACGTACACCGGAAAGCCAGGTGGCACACTTTCTAACTACCGATAAGATATCTACGTCCCGAGTCTGACAGCGGTTGTTGTGATGAGGCTCACACGGGACAAATGCCCCCAGCCTCGATGAAGAATGATGGGTTATATCATTTCGGACCAAACCCATTACTAGTCATCGAAATGCTTTGCGTATACAAACACGTCGCTTTGCCAACTTTATTCCACACTCAAAGTGGTGAACACTCAACTGCGATTTATTACGGCGCATTGTTCTTTACTCTGTCAGTTTCATTGGCAACAGGCTGTATCATACATAAGTCACCACCACTTTGAGCTTTAGGAAGTGGTCGACTCGACTTGCGGCAAGCTGGCTTGTCTGACGCCATTGCGAATCCGTTTCAGGCGTCGGATTCACGTAGCAGCAATTAAAAAACAAAGTACCAAGTTATTGTGATATTAGCGTGACTTGCGGAAAGCACAATCTGAATAACCGGAATTTTTATCCCCAAGTCAATAATCACACAAGCAACGTGAAATTGCAACTAGTCGGGGCCAATGCAAAGTTCCCTCAAGTAGGTGAATAGTGAGCTAAACAACTTGCAAGCTACCGTTTCTGATTGTACGTCGAGTGCAATCTTCGACTGTGAGTCTACGTGGAGGGAGTCCATATGACGGTTAACGTACCAAAGTATCCTCCGCAGAAAACGAACTCATGTTAGTTCTCCAATAAGTCACGATTGGAAAACGACCCAGTTTTACAGAAAAAGATTTATTGAATAGTATTATTTGCAAAATGAAGTTCTTTTTGAATAGGTTAATGCTTTTTGCTTTGTTTCATACAGAGATCTGCAAAAGAAATGATAGGCGAAGACAATGTAATTATTAGGAATATTAGTTTTCATGTTTTTATAGGACTTCTGAACACAGAAATGTATATTTCCCAGGTACTGAGTCAGTATTTGGTTTAACACTGAGTAAGATTTAATTGTACAGTTAAGTTACGCTATCACATAATTTACTATACTGGCAGCTTCGTGTATATTCATTAAAGCTACGACGGCAGAATAACAAGTGTTTCTAAACACAGAAAAGCTACAATGTTTTGGCGAATATAAATCAGCCCGAATGAGGAACCTTTCATTCTTACCTTTATCATCTCGAAGTACAGCTCGTAACTTTGGATCACTCGATTAAATACATAGGTATGAGCGTACACTGTGATCAAGGTGAATAGTACTTCGCATATATCAGCGACATTCGTCAAAGGAATTCGGGGCGGATTCCCATCGAATTATTGGCTGTTTCATCAAACAGGCCAAAGAAAATCCACGAGCAAATTTACCCAATAAGCGAGGTTAAGTTTTAAAAATTGAAACGTAGCATCATTTCGCGAGCTAAAATATTACTGGCGAGTCCATAATTTTTTTGGCTTTGTGATAAGAACTTCATTAATCAGACTCGGACAATTCGCATCGAACTCGACGGACACTCATATGGATGCCATAGAAGGAAACGCTCATTTTTTTCAGCCTAACAGAATCAGCACTGTTATACACAGCCACAGTTATTGATATGTTAGCATACCAAGAATATTTAACTTATTCATACCCCCATAGTCAAAGGTAAGACATAACTAATGATTGGTGCTTCAGGAGAATAAAACGCTGGAATCTCTAGGGAGCCCTCGGAATGCGGTTCTTCTCTGCTAGTCCATACAGCTGAGCAAAGAGTACTAACTTTTATGAAAATCATGGTGAGTTGAGATAGCTTTCGCCTATGGTTAACCATAATTTTCCACAGTCAGTTATTTGGCTGGCTGGTATCGAAATACTTTGGTAGCACTTTTTCACCACACTCGTGGTTTAGTACTGGTCATATGAGAGTGGCGACGGCTCCCTCAAACCAAAGCTTGAATTCATTGGCCGTTGGCCCGTTTGAAAAAGTAGCCACCGGTATCCGCGTGAAGGCCCCTACGCGAGTTTGCAACACAAAGGAATATGAGTTGCGTGCCTCACGCTCGCTTGCCTGGTAAGTTCGATATCGCCACCGGTTATTTGTCCTGAAATGAAAAAGACCAATCTTCGGTGAATACTAGAAAAGAGGGTCGAATGGGGAAAGAAGCATTTTAAGGCTCCTTTTGCCCCCTGATGTACAAACCGGGAAGTAACGTAGGTGGTTTGGGGATAAAGGGGAAGGGGCGTACACCATGATGGCCAATTCTTCTCCAAGCTGGCCAGGGAAAGCACAACATTGCATGTGGAAACGGCCTCTTCGGAAGTTCCTCCCATGCAATAACTACTCCGGGGGGGGGGAGAGAGAAATTATCCCGGACACTTTGCTGTGCTCTGGCAATGGGATTTCGGGTAAGCGTTCTATTTTCCAAATTAGAGGTATGAGGGCAGCTTACCTTATGCTCCCCGTCACTTTACCGCCGGGGGTGTGAACTTGGATTTATCTGCCTTGTCTTCAATTCAGAGGGACATCTAGGCGTCGCTTCAGTTCAGTCCGGCTGGCAGAACCTGCACGAAAACGCGCCAAAGATTTTTCAGTTTCTTACTCTGTGTGCTTCTTGGATCTCCCGGAGCTTCGGTAAACAAAACAAAGGTTTCCTCAAACGAATGGTAGTAAGAAAGGCTTCCTGTCACTGCGCTCAAATCCGAAGAGCAAACGGGATCATTGTTGACAGTTGCTGGCTCCTGTTGCCCCGTCATCCGTGAGGCCATGAGTTACAGAAAGTTGCCCAAGGCGAAGTAACTCAAAGGTTATAATGCCGATAAAGGAGAAACTAGATAGCACTGGAGGGGTACGGCTCAGGAGAGGGATAAATTGAAGAGGAGAGTCCGAGATGTGTAGTGACACTCACTGCCGCCTTTCGTTAAACAGGTTGCCCCATGCTCTGTCAGGCTGTTTCTCAAAATCCTCTACTGTCTACGCAGAAACTGCTGTTTGGTGATCTACCTAAGTCATCGACCGCCGTGGAGGAGACAAATTCTGCCCACTATCTGGTTCCTATTATCTCCTTCCGTAACTCAGTGTTCGTCAGGATCACAGCCTTACTGTTGGACATTAGTGATGACCTGACGGTCCCATCCGCGCCGACTATTCCTTTCATTGTTTTAAAAGCTTCTCAGGTCACCCTGAGGCCTTCCGCATTCCGAGTAGTACAGGTTTAGCCTGTGGAGGGGCTGATCACTACAAGCAAGGCAGTTAGTTAAACGTCTTAGCATAGATCCATGACACAGTGCGCTCGTCAAGTGCGGCCACCAAGCCTGGGCATGAGTCTCCTGTTGGGTGCGCTCAAAAGCCTTGTATTAATCGAAGCAGAACCCCTGGGACTCCCATGGCTGCTGCTGTCCGCTGCTCTCGGAAGTTGCCACGGAGCTCCGGGGGGCTTTGAGCCGACCGCGCAACATTGTTTACTCGGCTTGAAATCACCGTCGATCAAAACCTTTAGGTCTTTTACGCTACTCACCCGTAGGATTTTCCGCCCTCGCCCTGCGGCCCCAACTGCCTCAAGGGTTGTATTCATCTGTCATTCTTTAAAAGCAGGCTTTTCTCGGCAGATCCCATCTAACAAAACTTTGCTGCTGCTGGCGCAGGTCTGTCGGCGTGGAACGGCCCGACACAGACAGGAAAAATTGGTGTCGTCCTCTGTTCTTCAGACCCGCATTCCATGCTCACTTTCCACCTCCCCAAGAAGCCCACCGGCCTTTACAATTCCTTGGATTAGCCATCATTTTCTTTGCCTTTAATAGCCTGGGCAAAGCAAATGGTAAATTAGTCATCCCCCATGCTGTATCTTCTGCTGTTTCACTGGTCTTCTTTTTTTGCAAGGGTAACCCTAGGTTCGTCCTGAACCTCTTTGATGAATCTCTCACCATTACCTACCCGTAACCTCACTATCATTTTTCAGCCTATCCCATTGGCACAACATTTCCGTTTACCAAATTTTTTAATCCTCGCCTATCTGCTTTGCCTTTGTTCCCCAGTGGGCTTTAACGTACTGGCTTCTGACTCCCACTTAAAGAACTTTGACACTAAATCCGGTTTCGACAGTCACGTTTGAAGTGCCCCATTAACTGCACTCGACCTTCAGCTGCGGCGTCACTCATTGTTTGTTCTGTGTTTCCACGCAAAATGTCATTTCCAAGAACTGCTAACTCTAGGTCAACTGGTGACCTCGTTACTGAATCTTGTACCATCAAATTTCCCAAATATTTACCGTCGTTTCGTCTTACCTATCACAGCGCTAGCATAGTCGTAGTTGGTTAACTCATCTACTGTCGCACAGAGTTATCTGTTCCGCCATTTAGCACCACGATGTCTTTTACATAGCCTGATCACTCTAGGTTCAATTTTCCTCTAGTTGCCGAATCTTGCATCGTTTACTTTTTCAGAGGTTCGGCACTTCTTCTGGTGCTTCAATGCCACAACGTTACCCTCATCTCTGCCTTTCTGATATTTTTCCATTTACTTTGTCTCTTTCCCACATTTGGCATTGTCATATCGGCTCCCAAATCTCTGCAGAAATTTGCGGGCACATCTGTCCTGATGCTTCCATTTGATATACCCTAACTATCGAACTCTACCCCTGGTGATCATATCACTCTCTTATTACCCAATACCCTCTAGGTTCTTTTGTTAAAGTGTTCTTGCAGACTTTCCACATAGCCCGATAACACTGTTTTTAATCTTTGCTTTGTTAGGTGCCCGTAGGTAGAGAAACAATCGTTTCGCAGTTCTCTTTTGAGCTGTCTCACAGCCACACTCTGGCCCTAAGGTAGATGACCTTCCGGTGGTCAAATTCACTAATCTGATACTTTCCTCTACAACATATCGCGGTCCTCTTTGTGTTTTATTTCATCCCAACTATTTCCTGGATCTGCCGTCCAGATACATCGTTTCCATGTAATTGTTCAGCCTCAGCTGAGATATACCCGGACAGGGTCTCTCTTCCTTTTCATTCCCAGACTCCCGAATTGCGCTGTCTAAACTCTGTGAAGCTTAACCGATCCCAAGTCTATCCGCTTCCAACCCTACCAAGCCTTTGGGCCGATGAACCGCTTTTTACTAGGCACTCAGAGGCTGCCAACTAAGGGCTCTGGCAATCCACACCGCCACAGCCGATAATTACTGGATGTTTACGGCTGCGCTTAACGTCATGCCCTAATGATGTACACTCGTTCTCATCCTATTGGCGTTAGGCGCTGACAGATCAAGCGCTTTTGCCGTCGCACATCTGGTGTCCAGGAAATTTGCAACCTTGTGCGGGCTCAAATAAGATGACGGGTTGCATCTCCTGTGTTCACTTCACGAAGTGCTTTCCAAGTTGGGTGTTCAGCGAAAAGCTAGCCCCACCCAATAGTACCGATTGTGGATAGCTAAGCCCCTTTTATCTCGATACCCTCTTCCTCACACGCACCCTTGGGTGCGGTTTACCTCTTTCGCACGGATTTCCATCATGCTCGTCTTACTTGTATCTGTGTATCGCCCCAATAAATCACTCCCGCTATGTCACGCAAAATAAATTGTACGTCTTTGTCGGTCCTATTTCTCAAAGCCCTCACTTCCAGGTATCTTTAACTGTGATGCAAAACTTTGCCTCCTTAATCACCCTTGATTCCATTCCTCCGCTATACACTTCAGAGAGCTTTTCAAAACATATATAAGCATATTTCTCATCACTCTCCTCTGGATGTAATCCCACCACCAATCCTAAAAACGGAGCTACTTACCACCATTTTTACAGCTTTCGTTACCACTTTTACAGTAGCCCCGCACTGGTGCACTGCAAATCATGGATAACGTCACTGTTTGGAAACCACCTCCCGCTGTCACATCTGATAGGTGAATAAGTGCTTGCCTCAACATTTCGAATGATCATCCGCGTTTACATCTTTCATTGCATCGTCCTGATTTTGTGGGGTTCCCAGCCCTCTTCGTTTTCGTTCATCGCAGGTTTGCTCGTTCAGCAGATTCTGTTCACTGCTGACATCCAGTGGTCAACCCAGAAAGGAGGAAAATATTCAGTCCACATCAAACTTCTTCCTCTGGGCACTTCTCTCGTCGTTTCTGGGCAGTATTGGCCGTTTTAACTGCTATTCTACTCCTACCAGGTCGTTCGTTCCTGTCCGGTTCCAGTTAACTGCTGCGACCCCAATAAAGTCTGTCTGTTCTGTTCTCACTGGCCCACTTCCCTGCCAGAACGATTGCTGTCTCACTTTCCAGGCGCGATCATTTTCGAATAAAGTGTGTTTCACAGTGGTTAGTTCCCATTTATCGCATTTTATTCAGTGCACGCATTCAACTTATCTCACCGCCGATTCGTTGTCCCTCCGAAAGCCTATTTACTGAAACCAAGCAGCGCGTGGCCAATTCAAACGAATCCCAAAACCAGAACAAGATTGATTTGTAGTTTCTAAGGTGTTAGATTGAGGTTCACAAAAGGTGTGAATATATACAAGCCTCAAGTATGATACCAAATAAACCCAACAGTCAAAGTTGAAGGTTCAAAGCCCCGTGGTTCAAGCACGACAGTCAGGAACGTTTCAAGGCCAAATTCAAATTTCTCACACGAATGAACAAGCGTGCAGAAGTGTAGTGTATGGACGAGCTTCCCAGAGGAATGTCAAATATAGTCAAATTTACAAAGCATGTAGAACATTTGGAAGGATTGTCGGTTGTTGTTCTTTACAGAGTCGGCCAAAATCCTCCCGCGAAAATAGTTTTCTGAGGCTCAGGATGGGGTGATGGTTATTACCCTTCCTACCTATAACTTACTCTCGGTGTTTGTGGTTACTAACTTCCTGTTAGCTGCGCGCAAAACAGGTTTTAGCCGCAGTGGTCATTTGCACAATCCACAAGGAACCGATTCCAAATCCAGCGGCACAACTTGCGAATGGCATATTCATCAGAAGACCGACCCACACGGTTAGACGCGCGATCGAATTGGAGACCTTCTAGAGTAATGCATTTCGCCGCACGAGCTTGATCTACTTATATCAAGCAGGAGATAAGATGCAGCAACTGGGTAAACTAAGATGGTTAGCAAGCTTGCGCGCAGAATTTGAAAGTAGATGCAACGTTCAAGTGATGCTGAATAACGCGTATAATTGAAAGGCCAAGAAGCAGTGGAGTTATCCAAAATAACGCACCAAATTTTCTGCAAGAGACGAAATAGATTTCTGCTTTTGAGTCAGTTATACCGAGTATAAATTCCGGCAATCACGATGAAAGAGATTATTTGGAAACTGTTCCCCGTTTTATGCAGAACTACTTTCAGTGTTTTTCCATACGAAACAGTGAGAAACAACTCCAGGAGAACAACATAAATCAGTGCGAATATTCACGATTATATGAGCTTTTTCCTTTCACTGGCTACAAGTTTTACTGTGTAGTCAAATCAGCATTTAGTACATTCTGCTTCAGACGGGAACTTGCGGGATAAGTTGATGAACACCAGCCACCCGCCTTCTATTGGTGTCGAGGAAGTGGATGCAAATCGTGTGCAGCGCTAGTAAAGGTTTGCTTGTGGTGTTCTAATCGGTTTGCTTGATACACTGGGTCAATATCAGAACGACCTAAGATGACATCAGCAAACTAAGGCGGTGACAGAGGTGGGCTCAGATGAAAAAGCCTTGGGGTATGCAAAAGGATGCAAAGATAAAACAACTGGTGTTGTACAAACTCGGCTGTGCACAGCTCTTATAGCCGGAACATGAGGGCCAGTGAACTAACATCGGCCAAGGTGTCCAGTTCAGTTCAACCTGACACCGGGTCGTCAGATCAGTCGAAATGGTGCTTGGAAGGGTGCCAAGCGAAACCATTTCATAGCACAATTTTAACGGGGAAAACTGCTCACGGACACGACTGATAGCTACTGTCATGAATTGAATGACGCTTTGGTAGTGGTCAAGAACCGTGGATGCAAGCCGAAGAGACATTCATACGAACATGCAGTACATGTAATACAGAGATAGAGACATTTAGAGAGGACTCAGAAGGGTGCACTTTATTTGGCGGTCAAACCAGGAACAGCTTGGTCTGGGTGGAAATAAAGGTGGAGATTACCAGGTATCAATTCCAAGACAATCCTTGTCGCAAAGCAAGCCCGTGCCATAGCAAGGGTCTTTCTGTTAGTTTTTATTAGGCTTCTCTTTGGTGATGCGAGTTCCAGCACATGTGTGTTGGAGTATGCGTTGACAAGTCCCTACAACAAGGGAGCGTCACATCAAAGGTTCCGCTTCACGAAATAAAAGCCCGATGCCAAAACGGAAAGAGAAAGTAGTTCAGCGAAGGAAAACGTTGAAAAGCAGCCTTTGAATACTACAGGTTATCCGACGTTTCCGTCAGAAAGGCCAGGGGCAGGTGTGGTCGTTTTTGCTGATGCTGTGGGAGTGGTTTGCTGTTCCGTGTGATAGTGGTTTATGGGTCGGCAGCAATCTTTGGTGATGTCTTCGGGTGGTGATGTCGGTGCCGCCAATGACGAAGGAGCATCAAAATGCACGGGTTTTAGTCTATCGAGGGAAACAGTATCCAGTTTATCACCCATCCTAACAATAAAGTACTTGTTTGCACGGTAAAGCATTTTAAATGGACCATCACAAGGTGATATGAGTGGCTTGAGTCCAGAACCTTTGCGAATAAAAGGAATGGAGAAGTAAGAAAAGGTAGTGTGGACGATGAGCTAGAGGGGGTTGGTTGGTGTAGGTCGTACGGTCTCTGAGCTGCTGAACGAGCTTAGATGGACCTTTACTTACGATAAAGCTGGGCTGAATGCACTCAACTGAAATGCTAGTGATGGTGCCCGGAAAGGGTCACGTCGACGTGATGTGGAGGTCACCTTTGAGAGATTACGCAAAACCTGAGGGAAAGTGCTTCGGATTGGCACTTCCGCTCTTGGGATTTTGCTGTGACACTGCTTCTGCCTTCAGTCGATGATGGGGGCCTTCTACCATGCAGCTGGATAACGAAGAGTATGCAGCAATCACCATGTGTTTACAGCCAAGCAGTCTGGCGAATTCGCCGAACAAAGGCCACCACAACAGGGTGCCGTGATCTGTTTTGAGAGTAGATGGAAGCCGAATGTTGCAATCCGCCTAAATCGTTAGTAACTGCTTATCGGCCAAAGGTTTCACTATTTGTGTCATTTTCCGTCTGTAGCGTGAAGATAGATGGCTTGAGGTGTTAATGTTTGTGTTGGAGGGTGACTCTGACCACGGTGCCAGTAACGACAAAGAAGAGGACGCAGCTGGATCGGTCAACGATGCAACATAAGCTACTTGCACGTGGAGAGGCAGCCGTAGTCTTTGCCGTTACTGGCTGGCTTGGTCGTGCAACTGTAGGATGGGAGCACCGAATGAACATGGTGGATCACGGAGGGGCCTGAGAGCCGAATGTGAGATGGAGCCAGTAGCATGTTTGTGCCTGGCGGCTTTGTGGCCGTGATCTAGGCAGATCTGATACCTTCTCTGACGAGTGTCAACGGTTGGCCAATATGTTCACCTTTTGCACCGACTCGATGGCACATCCTTTTTGAGGTCCGTGATGTCATTATCAACGTGCTGCTGACTGGAATGGGAGCCGGGATCTGTTGACCAAGGCTTGTTTTGCTAATGTCACGGCTAAATCATGGACCGCAATTAATTTGGCGGATGGCGTAGACTGGTTTGAACCTAAAAATGTCATGTAAACACAGTTTGCCAGCCGGGTAATGTTTCACTATCCCGTCGGTGTGTTGCTTCAACTGCTCCAGAGGGCAGTAGACTCTAGCACAGATAAGACTGGGCAAATAACGATAAGTGGTTTATCAATCAAGCTTCTTAGAAAATGATTTAGGTCACATCATATTAAGTTCACTTCACTCCGTCCAAAATGGTCTCACTCCTCTCGTCTTTTGGTTAGACCTGGCATTTGAACCCAGCATCTCATTCAGGCGACCAACATTCATTAGCTAATCAATTTATTCTTCTTCTTCAGAGTTTTGCTGGTTTCTGTTGCATTCCAATCCTCTCTCAAACGCTGGTAATACGCTTCTAGTGAGCCGGTGTTTGACGGCAAACGGCTCCTTCACCAGCTTTGTGTCCGATCCACTGGCGACGAAAGCCAACGCCTTGACCACTCCAGTTGGGGTCACTACTCCCACTTCAACCACTCCTAAACTTATTGGGTAACTAGCAGACCTTGACGTTGAAAAACTCACAATGGGTTTGCTGTTCGCCTCTGGCGTGGTTTCTTCCACACGGTGTAAAAATCGGTGGTACCTGCCAGCACAAACTTCGTCAACACATCTGAATCCCGTTCTCCAAGCTACTGCTCGGTGTGTGGTGTAAGGGCGAATGAAGCTCTTGTCGTCCTCGCCATTCCCCAACTTTCGTCTATGGTGAAGTTGACGAACTTCGGGCATTCTAGGTTAAAAGGTACGAAAACACCGGGTAGGATGCTTATATTCCGACAGCAAAACAAGTCAAGTCGTGAAACATAATCGTTTAGATGGGTCCCTTTCCAGACGGCGCTGCACCAACATTGCTCTCGCGGCTGTTTGAGGGTTTCGGCTGCATTCCGGACAGTTGCCCGTGGCCGATGGCTCGCCTTTTCTGGGCATCATCTACGTCCGTGTGGTCCGACGGTCTCAGCTGACGACCTGACAAGCAGCCCCTCACCTGGGCTGTCCTGCCGATTGCCTAAGATCGTACTGCCTTCCTTCTGGTAGTCCGTATTTCTCTTTTATCTGCTTCGGGGAGTCTCTGACATGCTCGCCGTCTGTTCTTCTGTCTGTGGCCCTCGTTTGGTTCGTTCTTTCGCCTTGATCTTACGTCGCTCCCTTGACCCAGCACTCCACATCATATCAGTAGCCCGTGTCTTTCGTCGCAGGACCTGTAAACTGGATGAGCTTTAGCCCCACCTTTAATGGCTTGCGAACTGGTTCAAGGCTGATATTTTGGATGTTCCCATGCAGTGGTTTTAGCCTGGCTGGTGCTAGGTTGGTTTGCCCGGTAGCCTTCCTGGATTAGTCACCCAAATATACAGCAAGCTATCTTGGTTTGCCCCTCTGAGCTTTCGGTCAAATCCTCGAAGCCGGCCTCCCTGTCGCTCCGGCTCCCACATTCCGCTTCATCCGCCCACCCACTCTGAAGCTCGGAAGAGAGGTAGAGGAATTTACCCTCGCATCGAGGTCAGCCATGTGACCTAAATGGTCGAGGGTTGTCGAACATTTCTGCTTTCTGATCACTAGGCCGGCAATTGTATAGACGCCGAACTTTGTTTTTTCAACCTCTGCCATCAAGCTCCCAATAAATTACGAGCTAACTTGGATGACTGGCTGATCAGTTCCCTCAAAGTCTTACTGGCCCGTGTGTAGCTTTCTTCCGGGTCGGCCATGGCACACCAGTCGATAGCTTTTCTTGCTCGACCTCGGCAGTAAAGGGGTCGGACAGAGAAGCCTTTGCCCGGAGTCGGCTATCTTAATTTCGACGAACATTTCGAACTACCTGATGAACTTGCAGTAGTGTTCGGATAGTCCGTCGAAAACTATCAGTTCTACTCTTGGTAGATCAATAGTTCGTTGTGTTGATGTTCTATAATCGACGGCCGGCACAGAGTTTCCTATTTTCATTTGTCCTGGTCTGTCGGATAGGTCGTCGTCTTTGGCCTTATAATCACATTTGTTTCATCTACAATTTCCTTCTGCTTCCTGGGCCTTCTGCCTAGCCGGAAACAGTTGCTATTCCAGATCTAATATGTTCAACTTAAATAGATCAAGCTTCTTGCATTCGAAAGTGCCCTCAACAAAACATGAACTGGCACTGATAGGACTAGGCAACCTAGCATTAACTGTGGAATCAAAAGTACCGAAACCCGCCCCAGTGACTTGTCGTATTACTTCCTGTTCAGATTTCAATCGTTTCGACCAATTTCTGTGCATGTTGCGTTCAAAACTGATCAAGTGAGTTTTGTAAAGTGCTTTTGAGCAATACGTTGCACAATTGGAAACTGATCCCGGATTCGGAGCGCGATTACCCGTGAATTCTACGGTGCCAGATTATAAAGTGAACGATGGTATAAGCTAGATACGAACCTCAATTATACCATCAAGCGGACTCAGAAAACGAGAACCAAATTGCGGTTTGCGAGAAAAGGGCAAGTGCCTCCTTCGGACCCGGAATAAGATATGGCAGAGTGGCGCGTTGGACGCGAACAGAGGAAGGGTGGCTCGTGAAAACAGACAGTGCCTAAAAACACGCAAATAGTGCGTATGAGCGAGTGGTGCCAAGGAAAAATTTATTGGTTTGTTTCAGATGGGATCTTCCACAACCTGTGCCAACGAGCGGAACTCCAAGTTTACTCTCCCTTGGATTACAGGAACCATGTGGGTGTCAAACCCACTTTTGCCTGATTCAACCTCAAATTAGCCAGGGAGTTGATTAGAGGCCTCGCAGATGTGGGGGTTGACAAGCTCCGTACTAGAGCGGTCGATAAATTGTGGGATACGTCGGAAGGTGCTAGCCTGGAGATACGCTGGCGGGTAATTAAGAAGTCTCCAATTACCCTAAAGCAAGAGCTCGCTCCTTTGAAGTTTAGGAGGTGAAGGGGCAAGTACGCGTGGCAGGGGGCCTCAATGGGCAAGTCAGTCGAAAGCAGGAGCCGTATTTTGGGTCCCTTTAAGAACTCCGGGAACAGTCTTGCTTGGGTTAGATGCATCAAGCATAGAAGTGAGACGGTGAGCTTCTCGAGACCTGTTTAGGGCATTTGTGATGTGAAGTTGGCTCAGTGTGTCAGAAAACATTCCAAGAAGTACTGCAGCCACCTTCAGACGAAGGGATCTTTTGGGGATGCAACAAGACGACTGACGACAAGTGCTCCTGGAGCAATAGCGCATAACCAGTAGCAGACTCCCTGTGCGGGTACTTCTACGGCCTTTAAACAAAGGATCACTGCTTGAACATAGCTTCACAGGGCGAGTCTTCGAGCGATCAGGAAAGACCCAGTTCTTCCAGAGGAATTCATAAGTAAGCACCCAGGAACGTTAGATAACCTTAGGTCTGCTAGACTGAATGATATATACCTTTCTATCTCTGGGCCCCGTGGCAGATACCTCATCCCTTCTGGTGTACAAGTTGTATAAGGCCACCATGGATCGTGAAAAAGTTTTCAAAGGGCAGGAAAACTGCAACACTGCTGGCTGTACGCAAACGAGGAACTAGCTCTAGGATAGAAAACTGTAGGTCAGCTAGCCTAATCAACGTCCTCTGTGAAGTGCTGGAGATAGTCATCCGGAAGCACGCCTGAGAACATCTAGCAAGGTGTTCTACGCCTTTCTAAGCTTTGCACGGGTTTCTGAAGACAAGCCATGCACAGCAGATCCCCTGAGCTTCCTAGAAGCAATAAAATGCGGATCGGATATAGGTGCCCAGGTGGGGGTGTACCTTCTTCATTTTAGCAAAACCTTTGACTCGAAGTCAACAGCTTTCACTAATCCACTCTGAGGCCTTCCGCATTCCGAGTAGTACAGGTTTAGCCTGTGGAGGGGCTGATCACTACAAGCAAGGCAGTTAGTTAAACGTCTTAGCATAGATCCATGACACAGTGCGCTCGTCAAGTGCGGCCACCAAGCCTGGGCATGAGTCTCCTGTTGGGTGCGCTCAAAAGCCTTGTATTAATCGAAGCAGAACCCCTGGGACTCCCATGGCTGCTGCTGTCCGCTGCTCTCGGAAGTTGCCACGGAGCTCCGGGGGGCTTTGAGCCGACCGCGCAACATTGTTTACTCGGCTTGAAATCACCGTCGATCAAAACCTTTAGGTCTTTTACGCTACTCACCCGTAGGATTTTCCGCCCTCGCCCTGCGGCCCCAACTGCCTCAAGGGTTGTATTCATCTGTCATTCTTTAAAAGCAGGCTTTTCTCGGCAGATCCCATCTAACAAAACTTTGCTGCTGCTGGCGCAGGTCTGTCGGCGTGGAACGGCCCGACACAGACAGGAAAAATTGGTGTCGTCCTCTGTTCTTCAGACCCGCATTCCATGCTCACTTTCCACCTCCCCAAGAAGCCCACCGGCCTTTACAATTCCTTGGATTAGCCATCATTTTCTTTGCCTTTAATAGCCTGGGCAAAGCAAATGGTAAATTAGTCATCCCCCATGCTGTATCTTCTGCTGTTTCACTGGTCTTCTTTTTTTGCAAGGGTAACCCTAGGTTCGTCCTGAACCTCTTTGATGAATCTCTCACCATTACCTACCCGTAACCTCACTATCATTTTTCAGCCTATCCCATTGGCACAACATTTCCGTTTACCAAATTTTTTAATCCTCGCCTATCTGCTTTGCCTTTGTTCCCCAGTGGGCTTTAACGTACTGGCTTCTGACTCCCACTTAAAGAACTTTGACACTAAATCCGGTTTCGACAGTCACGTTTGAAGTGCCCCATTAACTGCACTCGACCTTCAGCTGCGGCGTCACTCATTGTTTGTTCTGTGTTTCCACGCAAAATGTCATTTCCAAGAACTGCTAACTCTAGGTCAACTGGTGACCTCGTTACTGAATCTTGTACCATCAAATTTCCCAAATATTTACCGTCGTTTCGTCTTACCTATCACAGCGCTAGCATAGTCGTAGTTGGTTAACTCATCTACTGTCGCACAGAGTTATCTGTTCCGCCATTTAGCACCACGATGTCTTTTACATAGCCTGATCACTCTAGGTTCAATTTTCCTCTAGTTGCCGAATCTTGCATCGTTTACTTTTTCAGAGGTTCGGCACTTCTTCTGGTGCTTCAATGCCACAACGTTACCCTCATCTCTGCCTTTCTGATATTTTTCCATTTACTTTGTCTCTTTCCCACATTTGGCATTGTCATATCGGCTCCCAAATCTCTGCAGAAATTTGCGGGCACATCTGTCCTGATGCTTCCATTTGATATACCCTAACTATCGAACTCTACCCCTGGTGATCATATCACTCTCTTATTACCCAATACCCTCTAGGTTCTTTTGTTAAAGTGTTCTTGCAGACTTTCCACATAGCCCGATAACACTGTTTTTAATCTTTGCTTTGTTAGGTGCCCGTAGGTAGAGAAACAATCGTTTCGCAGTTCTCTTTTGAGCTGTCTCACAGCCACACTCTGGCCCTAAGGTAGATGACCTTCCGGTGGTCAAATTCACTAATCTGATACTTTCCTCTACAACATATCGCGGTCCTCTTTGTGTTTTATTTCATCCCAACTATTTCCTGGATCTGCCGTCCAGATACATCGTTTCCATGTAATTGTTCAGCCTCAGCTGAGATATACCCGGACAGGGTCTCTCTTCCTTTTCATTCCCAGACTCCCGAATTGCGCTGTCTAAACTCTGTGAAGCTTAACCGATCCCAAGTCTATCCGCTTCCAACCCTACCAAGCCTTTGGGCCGATGAACCGCTTTTTACTAGGCACTCAGAGGCTGCCAACTAAGGGCTCTGGCAATCCACACCGCCACAGCCGATAATTACTGGATGTTTACGGCTGCGCTTAACGTCATGCCCTAATGATGTACACTCGTTCTCATCCTATTGGCGTTAGGCGCTGACAGATCAAGCGCTTTTGCCGTCGCACATCTGGTGTCCAGGAAATTTGCAACCTTGTGCGGGCTCAAATAAGATGACGGGTTGCATCTCCTGTGTTCACTTCACGAAGTGCTTTCCAAGTTGGGTGTTCAGCGAAAAGCTAGCCCCACCCAATAGTACCGATTGTGGATAGCTAAGCCCCTTTTATCTCGATACCCTCTTCCTCACACGCACCCTTGGGTGCGGTTTACCTCTTTCGCACGGATTTCCATCATGCTCGTCTTACTTGTATCTGTGTATCGCCCCAATAAATCACTCCCGCTATGTCACGCAAAATAAATTGTACGTCTTTGTCGGTCCTATTTCTCAAAGCCCTCACTTCCAGGTATCTTTAACTGTGATGCAAAACTTTGCCTCCTTAATCACCCTTGATTCCATTCCTCCGCTATACACTTCAGAGAGCTTTTCAAAACATATATAAGCATATTTCTCATCACTCTCCTCTGGATGTAATCCCACCACCAATCCTAAAAACGGAGCTACTTACCACCATTTTTACAGCTTTCGTTACCACTTTTACAGTAGCCCCGCACTGGTGCACTGCAAATCATGGATAACGTCACTGTTTGGAAACCACCTCCCGCTGTCACATCTGATAGGTGAATAAGTGCTTGCCTCAACATTTCGAATGATCATCCGCGTTTACATCTTTCATTGCATCGTCCTGATTTTGTGGGGTTCCCAGCCCTCTTCGTTTTCGTTCATCGCAGGTTTGCTCGTTCAGCAGATTCTGTTCACTGCTGACATCCAGTGGTCAACCCAGAAAGGAGGAAAATATTCAGTCCACATCAAACTTCTTCCTCTGGGCACTTCTCTCGTCGTTTCTGGGCAGTATTGGCCGTTTTAACTGCTATTCTACTCCTACCAGGTCGTTCGTTCCTGTCCGGTTCCAGTTAACTGCTGCGACCCCAATAAAGTCTGTCTGTTCTGTTCTCACTGGCCCACTTCCCTGCCAGAACGATTGCTGTCTCACTTTCCAGGCGCGATCATTTTCGAATAAAGTGTGTTTCACAGTGGTTAGTTCCTATTTATCGCATTTTATTCAGTGCACGCATTCAACTTATCTCACCGCCGATTCGTTGTCCCTCCGAAAGCCTATTTACTGAAACCAAGCAGCGCGTGGCCAATTCAAACGAATCCCAAAACCAGAACAAGATTGATTTGTAGTTTCTAAGGTGTTAGATTGAGGTTCACAAAAGGTGTGAATATATACAAGCCTCAAGTATGATACCAAATAAACCCAACAGTCAAAGTTGAAGGTTCAAAGCCCCGTGGTTCAAGCACGACAGTCAGGAACGTTTCAAGGCCAAATTCAAATTTCTCACACGAATGAACAAGCGTGCAGAAGTGTAGTGTATGGACGAGCTTCCCAGAGGAATGTCAAATATAGTCAAATTTACAAAGCATGTAGAACATTTGGAAGGATTGTCGGTTGTTGTTCTTTACAGAGTCGGCCAAAATCCTCCCGCGAAAATAGTTTTCTGAGGCTCAGGATGGGGTGATGGTTATTACCCTTCCTACCTATAACTTACTCTCGGTGTTTGTGGTTACTAACTTCCTGTTAGCTGCGCGCAAAACAGGTTTTAGCCGCAGTGGTCATTTGCACAATCCACAAGGAACCGATTCCAAATCCAGCGGCACAACTTGCGAATGGCATATTCATCAGAAGACCGACCCACACGGTTAGACGCGCGATCGAATTGGAGACCTTCTAGAGTAATGCATTTCGCCGCACGAGCTTGATCTACTTATATCAAGCAGGAGATAAGATGCAGCAACTGGGTAAACTAAGATGGTTAGCAAGCTTGCGCGCAGAATTTGAAAGTAGATGCAACGTTCAAGTGATGCTGAATAACGCGTATAATTGAAAGGCCAAGAAGCAGTGGAGTTATCCAAAATAACGCACCAAATTTTCTGCAAGAGACGAAATAGATTTCTGCTTTTGAGTCAGCTTCGAAAGCAAGCTTGCGACGGGCAGGACAAAAACACACATAAATAAGGAAACTGATCGAAAGCTGACACCTGTCAGAGCATTTGGGAGTTTTTATGTTTAAGGAATAAGTTACAAATAGTACTCTATAATAGCGAATAAATGTTCTTCTCTAAGGGCCGGAGCAGTTTCCTAAAGTGATTTCATTTTGTAAGCCTTATTTGAACTTTCCAAGTTTAATGTTGGTGAATGTTTCTTAATAGTAACAATAATAATAGCAAGTGATTATGGTTTATTTCGGATAACCCCGAGGCATGCTGTGATGCAAGATCAAACGGTACAATTGGAAGCGGAACCCGAATTCTCGGAGGGTGATTCAAGTACGTGCACTCGATAAAGTATGGGAGAAGTTACTTAAGTTGCTCAATATGGTGGCGCCCGTCAAATCTGAACTGAAAGTCAGGTGTCCAAGCCAACCGAGTCCAAATGGAGCTAGTTGGAAGTAGTAGGCTCTTACTCAAATATTGCAAAATGGGGGACTGCGCTACGACAGAACCAAATAGAACTGACGGTAATTTTGTTTACCTTGAGGAAAGAAGTTTCCTAGGGGGAGGTAAACCAGAAATAGCGCTCCACGGTGTATGGAGCGGCTCAGGATTGGAAATTAGATGACGAAAAGAGTGAAATTGAGGACACCGAACAAGAATCCTTCGGAGAATACATTTATAACGTTCATCGACTGATTATCGGCTGATTTAGTTGAATACCCAGTGAAGGACTCATCTGTAGAGAGAGATTGCTCAGGCGGTGCTGAAGGGGGTGGTCGGATGTGAACAGGTTGTCGCTCAGCAGATTGCTTACTTCTAAAAAAATGGAATATGATGCACCGATATGGAACTGGGAACCCGGCGACAGATCGATTTGTGATGCGTAGCCACAATAGTCGCAGAGACACGGTTTGCAAAGAAGATGAGTGTTTAAATGACGTGTGAGCATTAACTTAATGGCTGGCCTTATCTAAGGGTTGAACATGATGACCAGACGGTTGCAAGAGACAAAATTGTCTGATAAGATTTACCACGATGGAATGCCGGATATGAAAGAACACCAACCAATCGACAAGTCTGCTTGCGCAGTTGGGCGGTGAAGTAATGGACAGGTGAAATACTATCTATTGATATTCTTTGTAAAAGATGGATCACGTGGCTGCGACAACTCAGCATGCTGCGATGCAGGTGTCTCTCAGATGTGCGCATATGGGGAGAACGTGAAGCTTTGCAGGGTGAGAATGTTGCAGTGCTACAGCTTTGGGTGGTCGAACAGTGAAACTGATAGAGAGAGCAAACTGTCTTATAATCGACGACTGCTGCGATACTCCGAAGAAAAATATTTCGCCGTAAAATATAGTGTTTGGAGATTGTGGAACAGAGGTGAATGGCAACACTGAACGTGAACGTTCTCAAATATACCAGCAGAAGTGATAAAAAGGGGCGAGTTTTATCCCGGGGAGTGGCTGGGTTTGCGAATGGGACTGGTGAATACTTCGGCACGAATCCTCGGGAAAAGGACCATGAAAGGTGAGCCGAGGATAGTAGTGGTCTTTTAGATACATGATACTCATGCTCTAAGGGAAGTAAACTTTGTCGGGTGTAAGACATTGTAAGTTGAGATGGAGAAGATGAAAGCGGGTACGGTAGAAAGTTTGTGTTAACTGGAGGAGAGAGCGGTAACTTTGCAGCATTTCGGGTACATTAACGGTGTTTTTCCTCGACCGGTGCCGGTGGGCAGGGCTGACCGTGCTCTAGACACCGAACCTGAGAACCATTTTTTGACAGGAGATGATATGCGCCAAAGTGGCTGCGCCAGCCCATCGTTGCGGACTTTCTGTGCGCCCTACGTTCACCGGCAAAAGCGGTGGATCTGACAGCGCCCCACCATGGCGGGGTTTGCACGAGAGATATTGCGGGTTCATGTAGCTGTGAAGAACTAACAGTCCAGGAGCTTGCAAGCAGATTGCGAGGGATCCTGTACAGCAGGACCAGTCGGAAGAGTGGGCCAGATATTTCGTCGGTATTGTCAGCGAATCATTGCGAGCGAGCAATGGTTGTCTGAAATAATAATAATAATAATAATAATAATAATAATAATAATAATAATAATAATAATAATTGTATATTTCGGATACATCCGAAGCATGCTAGAATGCATTATCAGATGATTACAGTGATGCTGGAATGGCAATTCACAAGAGAGTACAACACGTGAATGCAGAGAGTGTTACACTGAACTAAAACTGCAGTAATGCCCGGCAAATTTGAAGGTCAGGGTCGAATGATGTCAGTTGGTCTGGAGTAAATGCATAAGTGGTATATGAAATAATTTTCACTGGTGGAAATTCGAACATATTCAAAGGATATGTTTTTGTTGCGCTAGAGAATATGAGAGGCATATGGATAGAAATCTCGTCGAAGCTTTCGGTGAATTATTCACTTTACGACAGGTATGTCAAGAAGTATTAACATGGAAATATTTAAGTCTGCAAAGATGGTAGTATATAAAGTGGTGGCTGTATACTGGAGGAATCATATATGTGGCAAACAATTGCGTATTTCTTGGGAGGGAGACTACCAGAGTGATGGTGGTAGGGAACGGCCGGAGGAAAACAGGTGAGCGTGCGGCAAATTGTTAACCCTATGTAGGGTTGGTATGAAATGTCAAAGCGGAAGTGGAAGACTAATCAACATTGACCGTGTGGTTACATCCATTATGCAGGTGTTCAGTTCTGCGGGAGGGAAGGTAAAGTAATTCACAGTTAAGTGTACGTCAATAGATGAACGCTGTGTGGAGTGTACCATGCAAAAATGACGGATCAATAAAACTGCCCAAGTCTTTCGCGGAAAGCGGCAGTGGATCAACGAATATAGAAACAAAATGTATCAGCCGGTGCAGATAGTGGTGTGATTTAGAGGCTGGATACGGGGTCAGTTTCGGTAATATAACACGAATGCAACATCTGGAAGATCAAAGGTGTCGATAACGGTGATGGTATAGTAAGTAGACAGTGAATGTCACATTTTTAATGACCAATTTGACAGGTGTAACAAATGATGGGAACAGAGCGGCGATGCAGCATGGGAAGTGTATCGAAGACGTTCAATCGTGGAGGGAACGCAGTGATCTGCAGAGCCTGAACACTCGATGCAACAGCATTGCGGATGCAATCGGATGGACCGATGAAGAGTGCAGGTAGTTACTAATTACTTCGATGCCCACTGGAGGACTACGGAAAGGTATGTCAGCGCCGGACGTTTTTTTTGATGACCGATGAAGCAATGAACAGTGACAATAAAGGTGCCAGTGTTTGAACAGTATTAGCGGGTTCTAACACGGAACGGGCATAATGACATATGGGATTAAAATGAGTTGTATGAATGCAGTGAGATCGAGTAGTCCAGGTTCAAGAAGTCTGATGGTGGTAATCTTGGGGAAAGCGATCGTGAGACGGGCGAAAATGAAGTCGTGTGTAAATCTCGTTTGTTCTGTCCAGCAAGAAAGGTTCCAAGTTATTCCTGGGATGAAGAAGGCGACAATCGTCCTTAGGGTGCAGGTTCTGAAAACAAAACGGAGAAGGCTGCAGTCTGGCAATTCTACCAGCTGTGGGTTAGGGGAGAAAGACAGAACACCAAAATCATGCCAGTAACGGAAATGGGCGATCGCGACTTTGAGGTCTGGTTTTTTGGATTAAACGACATCCGGAAAGCGAAGAAGACCGGTAATATCGACTAATTATTGTGAGGCTTAGTGACAATTACCAAAAAAAACAAGGAGGCTAGAATAGGCGACACTGGGGGCAAATACTTATGTGTAGTTCGACGAATGGTTTATGGAAGACCACATCGATTGTGGCGGTTCGTTCATCAGAACGAGGCCTGGAATCTTGTGTGCTGAAACAGGGTCTCAATGAGTAAATATTTGAAGCGTGGATGAGACTGGTACCTTGAAGACAATATTACATACGCTGCTATGTATTTTCTAGCATTATAAATGCTCTTATACCTGGCGGCAGCTGATAAAAAAGAACCTAACCGACTATGGTAAAATCTGACAGCATGAAAAAGGAATCACCGGAGTAACGGTGGACAGTAGGGGGTCGTGGTCAGAGGCGTTGAAAATAGAAAGTGGCTAAACAAACACGTGGAGTGTGCTGTTGACAGTCATGGAGTATAGGTTGAACTGCTTTTATTTGCTAACTATAATACAGAATGCTCCTTACCACCCGTCGGTAATAACTGTCTACTGAAAAAAGTTGTTAAGCTTTTGGTTTGTATCCCAGGCCCAGTTCGTAGGCTCGGGTAATAGACATGTAGGGATCATGCATTTGGATGAGTTTTTGGACAGTTAGATGTTTATTTATTTCTTTTTTGAATAATAAAGAGGCCGAAGACATTGACCTAAGTTAAGGTGGGAGTTTGTTCCAGAGGGAAGAATATTTAACAGTAAAGAAGTTTGACCGCATCGCAGTCCTGGATACTGGAATCAAGACCATAGAGTCCTTATGTCGTAAAGAATAGTTGGAGGGAGTTTTGACCTGGGGGGCTGAAATGCAAGATTTATGTTTTACAATATTGCAAAAGAAAGACAGGTTCATTCGTAGACGGCGCAGCCATAGGGGCTCTAGGTGCAATATTTCACATCTTTCCACATAATTTAAAGGCGAGGAATATCCTAGTAGTTGTTTGGTAAATCTACGTTGTACATTCTCAATTGCAAATCTGTCAATCTGCCGCATGTTAGAAAAGACGACGGTGCAATATTCCAGAAGTGGTCTGACATAAGTTTTAAAAATGCTTAGCTTGCTCTCTGTAAGACCGAAGGTTCTATTAATCAGACCAATCAGCCGTCTAGCTTTAGCAACCTGCACGGCCGAGTGTTCGGAGAAATTGAATGTACAATGTAATCCCGAGTCCCTTACCTCCGGACCGTTGCGGAAGAACTGATCAATTAAAGTAAGGGACTTAGTACACTACCCTGAATAACTCCACTAGTAACTGGTCGAGGTGATGATAAACTGCCATCAACGTTTACCACCTGCTTTCGGGATGTTAGATATGATGAAAACCAACTCAGGATCGGGTCAACAATTCCGTAGGTTTTCATCTTCGCCATTAGCCTATTGTGGGATACTCGATCGAAAGCTTCAGTCATGTCGAGGAGGATTACGATCACTGATTTACCACTGTTAGTGGCCGTAGTTATTAGGTTAAGGAAGTCACTCATACAGGTGGCGCACGATCTTTTTTGAATAAAACCGTGCTGTCCAGTGTTAATGAGGTTATTGTTCAGTAAATGAGTTGTTAGCTTATTTTTTATCAGTCTTCCCATAATTCGGGAAACTAAAGGGGTGTGGTTCACTGGTCGATAGTTGGTTAGGTCCTGGCTTGAACCTTTCTTAGGAATTGGGATAATAACTGATGTTTTCCAATGGGAGGGGAAAACGCTACAGCTCATGGATAAATTAAAAACCTTTGACAGCAAGAATGGGATATCAGAAGAAAGCAGTCTTGGATGCTCCCAGCTGAGGATCAACGACCGTTGATTAAAAGAAACTTCTTGTGTTTAAAAATTGGAACTACTTTTGAAAGAATGAGTGCTACAAGTGGTTGTATAAAAACTGGAGCTGAGTACATTTTGCAGTTGTTCGGGAAAATGGGCCAGGCTGAATAGTTGTAGGCCATGAAAAGAAATAGAATGCTGAATAAATCGGCGCAAGGTGGCCTGCAAACTATTTTGTCCTCTGTTTACATTTTATAGCCCGGATTATCAACATTTTCATCGCTGTTTCCTGCTACGACTGGAATAACTCTCTGATGTTTTGAACACGCTCTTCGTTTTCTCCGTTTCCCTTAATCTAACACAACTCCAGAGTCTGTCTAGTACGCAAGGCCCAGTTCGATGTTGTTGCAGCTCACTTTTAACATTGTTGCTGCCCTAAAACCCAATTACAATACAGTCATTTTGGGTTTATTTCTGGCTACCGACTTTATCTCAGTAATTCTTGCTTTGGCAAAAGGTAATTTGTCTCGCTGCCGGCCATGCAATTCCATTTGGGTACCGTACATAGCCACTAGGATGGCAAACTCCAAGCTGCACTGCGTGACCTTCCGGTGTGTAACTTTTAATTTGGCCTTCTGAGAACGTCTTTTTCAGAAATGTCAAGAACTTTCGAGCCATTTTCCGTTTCCTCACAGGTGGTTTGACTGTGGTCGCTTGGGTAGAGCAACGTCTTTTTGCCTACCCTGTCACTTTGTCCTCCAATTCACCCTTGAAAGCACAGACTGGTCTTTTGAGTGAACTTCACTTTCCTGAGACAAACCGTTGGACTCAATATCAAAAGTTGGTTGTGTGCTACATAGGCAAATCTCTCAGCAATCGCTAAGCAATTCATTGACGCCATTCTTGAAATTTCCTCTTCAGGGGTCCGGGTAGTTTCCAGCCAGGTTTCTTCCGCGTGGCGAATGGTTCTTTTCGATTCTCCACTCTCTGCTAAAGCACCCAATGAGCCTCTGGTAAATCTATTATATCTATTATATCAACGTGAGCGCTAGGCACTTCTTCCAACACTGTCTTTCAGATGAGACCATCTCTTGACGATTGATCTAGTAGAGTCCACTGGCCCCGTTGGCAAGCTGTCTATTTCAAAGGCTTCCGGAACGTCTCAGGTCTCTCCATCAGTTAAAGATGGTAACTGCAGGGTGGGCCTCAGCGAACTGATAAATTGACTCTCTGCAATCGTGCTGATCGTGAGAGAGTTAGGCTTGCCGACTAGTTCACAGCTTTCTATAAGCTCGAGCGTAATCAGCGAAGTATCCGACCCCGTGTCCAAAATCGTCATGGCCCTCCTCAATTCTTTAGGTATCAAGATGCCGACATGTAAGATGCCTAATCCAGAGGGTTGGAAATCATCATGTCCCGCTGAACAGACAACCCTGGGTTCATCCGGCTAAGTAGACCTACCGTTTAGGTGGCCATGTGGTAACGGGTAATGATTACTCAGGCGTCCGTCCTGGTCGCGTTTCACTCTAAAGCTCATCCAGAGGCTCGAGGAGAGTTGTTTAAACAAATGGAGCGTGAGGCTTCCCTTTTTTACCGCGGACGATCGATCGGGTACACTCATCCCAAGAAAGGTCGAGCGATCTGGTAACCGATGCAGTGAGTCCCATAGCTTGCATTCAGTAGGCCGCTCGGACTCTCGACTTATCGTGTGCATGTTAGCCAAAGACTGGATTCAATATAGTCCTTCCCTACAACTTGAGCCGATGTTGGTTCTGTTCGCGCCAGCCTGCGGCTCTTGCGTACGATTTGTCAAAATTGGCTGCTAACAGTGCGGGAATGACGAACTATGAACTCCGACCAATCGTCGAACGTTATTCCCGCCCAAGAATATTTACTTTATCGGCTTCCCCTGCCCATCGGCTCTGTAAATCAGTAGGCAGACACTGGACTATTTATTCCAAGATATTTCTCGCAGTGATAGACCCCATTGGTGGATTAAGCATCGCGCAGCCTTCGACAACACTTTTGACTCTCCCACGACGGTAATGCAATAAAAACGAAAACCCTCGCCCAGGCTTTGCAACCTGGCATTCAAACATTTTCCAATTTATTCGTGAATATACAGTATTGCTGGGGGTGCCCGCCGAAGGGGCCTCGCTTCCTTCTGGGCAGGTCGAAGGCTACAACCTCGGTGGTTTTAGGCGGTCTCAAGGATTTATGTTCGTCCATTACGTCGCCATTTCGATGTGGATACCGGAAGTACATGGATTTTCTGCCGGTTCGCTGAGACCAGTTCCTAGTTGAAGGGGTTCTGTTTCCTTCTTACCTAACCGCAGCTGATCCTCTAACTCCATCATTCTCATTCTTTAAATACCAATACCATCGATGTCAACGAGCTTAGAAATGTATGACCTGGCACTGAAAGAACTACTGGACTTCACATTTTCCAGAGAATCAATAAGGCGCAAACCATCCCCAGAGATTTCCCGAGTTAACTCCTGTTACCTCGTAAGGCCCCCGCCTCCCCGTCCCGGCATTTTCAATGAGTGTTCTTGTCCAGGCTTTACTTGAGTACTATCAGTCAGTTCACGCAAATGGAGCAACGCGTAGCCAATTCAAACGAATCCCAAAACCAGAACAAGATTGATTTGTAGTTTCTAAGGTGTTAGATTGAGGTTCACAAAAGGTGTGAATATATACAAGCCTCAAGTATGATACCAAATAAACCCAACAGTCAAAGTTGAAGGTTCAAAGCCCCGTGGTTCAAGCACGACAGTCAGGAACGTTTCAAGGCCAAATTCAAATTTCTCACACGAATGAACAAGCGTGCAGAAGTGTAGTGTATGGACGAGCTTCCCAGAGGAATGTCAAATATAGTCAAATTTACAAAGCATGTAGAACATTTGGAAGGATTGTCGGTTGTTGTTCTTTATGTTTTCTTCCCCGGCAGATTTTTATCCATTCACATCCGGTCCATTGCAGCTTGATCAACTCCCGTAAAATATTGTTTCGTGGTAGATACACATTGTTCCTTTTCAACTCTCCACTGATTCGGTGTGTTTTTACCTGGTTGTTGTTCGTATTCCGGTATTTCAGCCTGCCTCACTCTGCAGTGGTTGACTTGAGCGTCTGAACTCAGTTTTGAGTTTTCACGTGCCCTGTTATCAGTTCATTTGGGTCTACCCAACACTTCTCTTATGCTCTCCTCTAAGTATATTTATTGATTTTATCGACCAAGCCGAAAAGATCTCACGTATACCATTTGATATTGCCCCGGATTCGGCCCGAAAGAAGTTATGAGTAAAAACTCAGGGTTTTTCGCTCTCATCCGAGGTCATCTAGGGGAATCAGAATGTTTGGAGCCGGCAGCAGTGGACCCCGGTTACTTCGCTGTGCGGTGAGCCCACTGGTGAAACATCCTCCTCCACTTTATCCAGTAAGCTCTACCTGTTATGGAGCTCCAGATCCAAACAGTATTTTCGGGTTTATGCCAAAAGTCGTTGGTTTAGTAAGGCAAAAGCGGTGGTCCACGAAAATGAGTACCCATCAGTGGTCAAGGCAGTATTTCCCGTTTGTACTTCCTCTCCGGTCCCCAATTTACTGCATGCAGGAAGACTGAAGGGGTTGACCACCCATGGTAGCCCTCTAAAAAATTTGTGTTGACTTCACAACACAAGACTGTATAGCCGTTTACCTCTTACTTCACGTCGGCAGGAGCTCATCACACGTTCCTGTTTCGCCTACCCCATATTCAGACAAGAGTTAGCAGAGTGCACTCAGAATTGCCAGATGTTCTTCCTGAGATGAGCTGGCTAGTAAATGTGGTCCAGCTCGGTGAAAGCAAGATCCAAGCAAATGAATACCCATCGATGAAACAGTTTGACTTGTGGGCAGCATTGCCAAGTCCAGACGACATTCGTGGTAGATTTAAAAGACCGATAGTTGTCCTTTTGGCTGTTTTGGGGGCCTTGCTCCTGCCACTGGTATTTGGCTAAAAGCCCGCACCGGGTCTATTCGGCTGAAATATGTATTTCTAAATAATCCAGCCTGCGCCCGTGATTTGCGGAGCAGAATACTGGTAGGTCGCGGTCACTAGTTTGAGTGAGCCACAACCTCCGAAAGGTCATCATCTCAAGGTGGCCTCCAGATAGTAATCAAAAGTGACCTCAGTGGACTGTTGGAAGGCCGGATAATTCCTAGGTTGAACATAAATGCGGACCCGAAATGGGCTATGTGGGGCTTGTCTAGAGCCAACCTGTGAAGCCGAGTGCAGATCGGAGTTCCATGTGTGACGATGTGATGGGCCACGCCAGTGGTAACTGGAGGCAGGATGTCGTTAGGGCAGACAAGATTAGGGTACTCAGTGGGTAGACTGCCAAATTCTGGTCCGGACTTGGAAATGAGCGTGAGGATTGTTGCCTATTCAGCCGGAGATAGGGAAGAGACAACGAAGTTCGATATATCTCAACCTACAATCTGTCGTTCGCCGGGATAATCTACTGACCCCTGACTTTCTAAAACTTTGAGCCTGATACAGCCTTGTTTACTCGGAAGAAGAAAAGTCGCACGGGAACGGGTCAAGCGGTCCACGGCCTAAATTGCGGAAATAAGCTGCATATATTGGGCGAGGAGTGCATTTGACGGCATGCAGTGTCAGAGTTTTGAGGAGACGGGGGGCTGTTTTGAAAAAGAACATTATAAGGTCTGCTCCACAATTTTGACCAGAACAGCAAGCCGGAGGTTTTGTCTTTCAAGTGTATCAGACGAATAAGAAACGAGGCTTAAATGGAGCTTGTTGCCGCCACCTGGTTGAAGTTGAATGTACTGTGAGCCTTGGTTTCGCGAACTTGGCGTCCGAAGTGGCGGTGATAGTAGCATTCTCCGGATTGAGATTTCGCTTCCCGTGCACTTGGTGTAAAACGGCAGCTGGCAGTGCTTTTTCTGCGCAGGTAGCTGACAGTGGTCCTGTGCTGTTTAACTACCTGCACTAAAGGGCGAATTTTCTAGAGTAACCGCCAAATATCAGTTACCAGATTAGTAGCTCTGAGGAACTCTCGATGCAATAATGATAATAATAATAGTTTATTTCGGAGAAGCCCAAAACCTGCCTTTAGCATGATCAAAATTTTACATGCAACAAAAATGACAGACAAAATTCATGAAAAACTTAGAAATAGGTAACACAAACGGGGGTAGGAAGAAATAGGGGAGATATGAGAGGGAGATAAATGTATGCACACCAAGGAGTAATGTAGGGAGTTTAGTGAACCCGGTGGGGGATTCAAATATGAAACCGGTGAATTTGAGGGTCAAGGCCAGATGCAGCAGCTGGCTGAGCCAAGTGGGGGGGAACGGAACCTGGGAAATTTACATGAGGAGGACTGAAAATCGACATGAGAAACTATGGTTATAAGAAACTATGAAGAAAAGAGGAAGAAAGAAGAACAAAAAATTGAATTGTATAGCTGGGGACTATGTAGCCATGAACTATGCGTTGTTTCAACAAACGGACGGTGTCAATTTCAAAACAGGGACCTGGAAGTGCAAGACAAAGGGTGAGTCAGATGGCATCAATGCGGCGGAAGGATGGAGACACGGTAAATGTGAGGCACGGTTATGGACAAAATGGACGCATATCATGAGGGGCGGGGGGCAAAAGAACTGAAGAAGGTAGAGAAAATCTGTGGATACGAAAATATATATGTATGTGTATATATCAGAGCAGGAACAAATAGCAGTAAAAGGGACGGAACGCGGAAGTGGCAGTGGTTGGAAGAAACAGGTGGGGTTGGTTCAAATGGTGCGGAATTGACCTGATGAATTTTCTCATGACATGTGAACATAGGGGAGCGACAGCAAAAGGGGACCAACTTTGGAAGCTTAGAAGTGACGGCAGTTAGCAGAAGTTCATAAGCGAGTGAATGTGAAGAAAAGGATCTACGAAAACAGGTAAGAGTGAATCTAACAGTGTGATTATTGCGGGTGTGACATGTGGTGACGGTCGAAAGTGGGTGAAACGTTAATAAGTGGACGCACATTACGGAGCAAGAAAAAGGCCGTGAAAATAGCTGGAGAAAGTACAGCGACTGGAAGTACGGGGTGGTTGGAGAGGTGTAAAAGATCACTTGGGAAGGGTAACTTGTAGGTCAGAAGAACTGCGGTGAGAAGATGCATCAGTTGTAACAACGAATAACATGGAAGAGAGATAAGGAAGTGGAGGATCAGAGAGATCAGGTAATGGCAGATCACATGGTTTGAAACTGTAGGTGAGAGTGAGGATGTTACGGTGGCATTACAATGAGTGGAACGCGGAAAAGCGGCGCAGTCTGAAAAGCATAATGACGATGCCTGAGGCGAGCAATGTACGAAGCAGACGAGAGTGTTGACCAGAAAAAAACCAGGTAAGAGATAATGAATCAGATTTTGTCACTGCAGATGACACAAGATGAGGACCGGGAAGATGAAGAGAATCCCGACGGGGAAGCCTGTGATAGAACGAAAATGCACGAAAAATAGTTTTGCTTCGGAGTTGGAAGAATGGAAGTGGAGAGTTGCGTGCCCACTGGCCGTTGCACCGACGGACTGGGCCAGAAGTTGCTATTCGGTTTGCTGCCTAAAAGTACGACCCGCAGAAGAACTACGGATTCAGACATTGAAAATATGGAGGTGGTAAAAAGATAATACATTCGGTTGTAAAATCGCAAAAGTTGGAACGGCGGATTCTTACATGGAGATTGGTCATGGTTACGGATGTGTCTGGGGGTATAAGATGGACAAAAAAGGATATGACAGAATGGCAGCTGGTGAGGTGTGCGATCAGCCAGCTTTGTAGGCATACGGGCGTACCAAGTGAAAACTGATTAGGAGCCGACAGGGGCGAAATGGGTGGAAAAGAACATATTTCGGGCTTGGGCAGAGTAATATGGATAAGGCGAGAGTGATATCATGCAGTGAGGGTGGTCATTGTGAAGCACGATAGGAACAAAAACAGAAGGGGTTGGTGTGCACACAGAAGTAGAAAACTCGGAAGGGAACTGATAAGAGAGCTGACAAGAACGATAGATGAGCTAAACTTGGCGGAAGAATGGTACGACCACGCGGTCCGCAACGGACAGAGATAAGAGCGGTAAGGCGAGCAGAGTTGGAGTTTGCAATCAGCAACCGGTACTAGTGGGTTAACGACGGAATCAGGAGGGGCTTCTGGGGCGTTTGTGAACTTATGGAACTGGCAGAGGAATACCATTGCTTTCTTGAGGACCTCTCCTGTCTCTTCGACTTACTTGAAGTCTGGCTCCTTATCAAGACGGCCGTTTTGCTTGAGAATACGGTGGAAGCCTCTGCAGCCTTACTAAGCGCGGGACTGCATCTTCCGCGTACGTCGCGCCTGCCAATGAACTCGTTCCTTAATATCTGTGTTGGTATCCTATCTCCCAAGGGGACCTCGGAGAGAACTTGCAGGATAAGTTTCTCTTCCGATGCCGTCACGCTCCAGAGGGGAGCTTAACGAGAGTACAGTGCAGGTTTTGCTCCAGGGATTTACGGGGTCATATTGACTGAAGCTGACTGGGGTAGTTGACAGTGCTAGCACTGCTGGTTAGATGAGAGCCTTCTGGAAAGTGGTTCGAGGATATTATTGAAAGCTTCCAGATCGACTAGTAGAAAATCCGGTATTTTCATAGGCGTTGCATGGCACATTAGGTGGGAATCAGGCGTACGCTTTTTGCTGAACACAAAATAGGGGTTTACTGTGCGAATAAACTAGGCTGGATTCCACATTGTTGTTGACAGCACATGGCATGCAAAAGCACGGAAGAATGCAAAGAAAAATTAGCAGGAGCTATACTGAGGATCCAAAAGTGGAAGCAGTTTGGTTGTTTCTTCATGGAAAAGTGTGTGTGCCGCTGAAGTATCCGAACACGTTTATTTATTTATAAATGACGAAAAACCGCACCAGCCTCGGATGGAATATTCGGCGAAAGAGAAGGAAAAAAGGATTACCGAAGAACTGGTCCGGTGAATTCTCCCGAGTGCAGTTGATCGAAAAAACATCAAGTGGCAAGGGCCTACCAATCGAAGGAGGCGCTCTCCCTTAGTCTGTAAAACCGCGTTCCTCTAAGAGGTTGATGGGAAGCGACCCTGGGGTGCCATCCGCGTATATTCAAAGTGCGTCAGAGCAGAACGGCCGCATGCTGCCTTGATCATAGGAAATGTATGGTTTTAGACTTTCAGAAGACCTTTTTAATAACCGGGAGCATTCTCACCGAACACCACACAGAGCTCATTCAGTTATACCGAGTATAAATTCCGGCAATCACGATGAAAGAGATTATTTGGAAACTGTTCCCCGTTTTATGCAGAACTACTTTCAGTGTTTTTCCATACGAAACAGTGAGAAACAACTCCAGGAGAACAACATAAATCAGTGCGAATATTCACGATTATATGAGCTTTTTCCTTTCACTGGCTACAAGTTTTACTGTGTAGTCAAATCAGCATTTAGTACATTCTGCTTCAGACGGGAACTTGCGGGATAAGTTGATGAACACCAGCCACCCGCCTTCTATTGGTGTCGAGGAAGTGGATGCAAATCGTGTGCAGCGCTAGTAAAGGTTTGCTTGTGGTGTTCTAATCGGTTTGCTTGATACACTGGGTCAATATCAGAACGACCTAAGATGACATCAGCAAACTAAGGCGGTGACAGAGGTGGGCTCAGATGAAAAAGCCTTGGGGTATGCAAAAGGATGCAAAGATAAAACAACTGGTGTTGTACAAACTCGGCTGTGCACAGCTCTTATAGCCGGAACATGAGGGCCAGTGAACTAACATCGGCCAAGGTGTCCAGTTCAGTTCAACCTGACACCGGGTCGTCAGATCAGTCGAAATGGTGCTTGGAAGGGTGCCAAGCGAAACCATTTCATAGCACAATTTTAACGGGGAAAACTGCTCACGGACACGACTGATAGCTACTGTCATGAATTGAATGACGCTTTGGTAGTGGTCAAGAACCGTGGATGCAAGCCGAAGAGACATTCATACGAACATGCAGTACATGTAATACAGAGATAGAGACATTTAGAGAGGACTCAGAAGGGTGCACTTTATTTGGCGGTCAAACCAGGAACAGCTTGGTCTGGGTGGAAATAAAGGTGGAGATTACCAGGTATCAATTCCAAGACAATCCTTGTCGCAAAGCAAGCCCGTGCCATAGCAAGGGTCTTTCTGTTAGTTTTTATTAGGCTTCTCTTTGGTGATGCGAGTTCCAGCACATGTGTGTTGGAGTATGCGTTGACAAGTCCCTACAACAAGGGAGCGTCACATCAAAGGTTCCGCTTCACGAAATAAAAGCCCGATGCCAAAACGGAAAGAGAAAGTAGTTCAGCGAAGGAAAACGTTGAAAAGCAGCCTTTGAATACTACAGGTTATCCGACGTTTCCGTCAGAAAGGCCAGGGGCAGGTGTGGTCGTTTTTGCTGATGCTGTGGGAGTGGTTTGCTGTTCCGTGTGATAGTGGTTTATGGGTCGGCAGCAATCTTTGGTGATGTCTTCGGGTGGTGATGTCGGTGCCGCCAATGACGAAGGAGCATCAAAATGCACGGGTTTTAGTCTATCGAGGGAAACAGTATCCAGTTTATCACCCATCCTAACAATAAAGTACTTGTTTGCACGGTAAAGCATTTTAAATGGACCATCACAAGGTGATATGAGTGGCTTGAGTCCAGAACCTTTGCGAATAAAAGGAATGGAGAAGTAAGAAAAGGTAGTGTGGACGATGAGCTAGAGGGGGTTGGTTGGTGTAGGTCGTACGGTCTCTGAGCTGCTGAACGAGCTTAGATGGACCTTTACTTACGATAAAGCTGGGCTGAATGCACTCAACTGAAATGCTAGTGATGGTGCCCGGAAAGGGTCACGTCGACGTGATGTGGAGGTCACCTTTGAGAGATTACGCAAAACCTGAGGGAAAGTGCTTCGGATTGGCACTTCCGCTCTTGGGATTTTGCTGTGACACTGCTTCTGCCTTCAGTCGATGATGGGGGCCTTCTACCATGCAGCTGGATAACGAAGAGTATGCAGCAATCACCATGTGTTTACAGCCAAGCAGTCTGGCGAATTCGCCGAACAAAGGCCACCACAACAGGGTGCCGTGATCTGTTTTGAGAGTAGATGGAAGCCGAATGTTGCAATCCGCCTAAATCGTTAGTAACTGCTTATCGGCCAAAGGTTTCACTATTTGTGTCATTTTCCGTCTGTAGCGTGAAGATAGATGGCTTGAGGTGTTAATGTTTGTGTTGGAGGGTGACTCTGACCACGGTGCCAGTAACGACAAAGAAGAGGACGCAGCTGGATCGGTCAACGATGCAACATAAGCTACTTGCACGTGGAGAGGCAGCCGTAGTCTTTGCCGTTACTGGCTGGCTTGGTCGTGCAACTGTAGGATGGGAGCACCGAATGAACATGGTGGATCACGGAGGGGCCTGAGAGCCGAATGTGAGATGGAGCCAGTAGCATGTTTGTGCCTGGCGGCTTTGTGGCCGTGATCTAGGCAGATCTGATACCTTCTCTGACGAGTGTCAACGGTTGGCCAATATGTTCACCTTTTGCACCGACTCGATGGCACATCCTTTTTGAGGTCCGTGATGTCATTATCAACGTGCTGCTGACTGGAATGGGAGCCGGGATCTGTTGACCAAGGCTTGTTTTGCTAATGTCACGGCTAAATCATGGACCGCAATTAATTTGGCGGATGGCGTAGACTGGTTTGAACCTAAAAATGTCATGTAAACACAGTTTGCCAGCCGGGTAATGTTTCACTATCCCGTCGGTGTGTTGCTTCAACTGCTCCAGAGGGCAGTAGACTCTAGCACAGATAAGACTGGGCAAATAACGATAAGTGGTTTATCAATCAAGCTTCTTAGAAAATGATTTAGGTCACATCATATTAAGTTCACTTCACTCCGTCCAAAATGGTCTCACTCCTCTCGTCTTTTGGTTAGACCTGGCATTTGAACCCAGCATCTCATTCAGGCGACCAACATTCATTAGCTAATCAATTTATTCTTCTTCTTCAGAGTTTTGCTGGTTTCTGTTGCATTCCAATCCTCTCTCAAACGCTGGTAATACGCTTCTAGTGAGCCGGTGTTTGACGGCAAACGGCTCCTTCACCAGCTTTGTGTCCGATCCACTGGCGACGAAAGCCAACGCCTTGACCACTCCAGTTGGGGTCACTACTCCCACTTCAACCACTCCTAAACTTATTGGGTAACTAGCAGACCTTGACGTTGAAAAACTCACAATGGGTTTGCTGTTCGCCTCTGGCGTGGTTTCTTCCACACGGTGTAAAAATCGGTGGTACCTGCCAGCACAAACTTCGTCAACACATCTGAATCCCGTTCTCCAAGCTACTGCTCGGTGTGTGGTGTAAGGGCGAATGAAGCTCTTGTCGTCCTCGCCATTCCCCAACTTTCGTCTATGGTGAAGTTGACGAACTTCGGGCATTCTAGGTTAAAAGGTACGAAAACACCGGGTAGGATGCTTATATTCCGACAGCAAAACAAGTCAAGTCGTGAAACATAATCGTTTAGATGGGTCCCTTTCCAGACGGCGCTGCACCAACATTGCTCTCGCGGCTGTTTGAGGGTTTCGGCTGCATTCCGGACAGTTGCCCGTGGCCGATGGCTCGCCTTTTCTGGGCATCATCTACGTCCGTGTGGTCCGACGGTCTCAGCTGACGACCTGACAAGCAGCCCCTCACCTGGGCTGTCCTGCCGATTGCCTAAGATCGTACTGCCTTCCTTCTGGTAGTCCGTATTTCTCTTTTATCTGCTTCGGGGAGTCTCTGACATGCTCGCCGTCTGTTCTTCTGTCTGTGGCCCTCGTTTGGTTCGTTCTTTCGCCTTGATCTTACGTCGCTCCCTTGACCCAGCACTCCACATCATATCAGTAGCCCGTGTCTTTCGTCGCAGGACCTGTAAACTGGATGAGCTTTAGCCCCACCTTTAATGGCTTGCGAACTGGTTCAAGGCTGATATTTTGGATGTTCCCATGCAGTGGTTTTAGCCTGGCTGGTGCTAGGTTGGTTTGCCCGGTAGCCTTCCTGGATTAGTCACCCAAATATACAGCAAGCTATCTTGGTTTGCCCCTCTGAGCTTTCGGTCAAATCCTCGAAGCCGGCCTCCCTGTCGCTCCGGCTCCCACATTCCGCTTCATCCGCCCACCCACTCTGAAGCTCGGAAGAGAGGTAGAGGAATTTACCCTCGCATCGAGGTCAGCCATGTGACCTAAATGGTCGAGGGTTGTCGAACATTTCTGCTTTCTGATCACTAGGCCGGCAATTGTATAGACGCCGAACTTTGTTTTTTCAACCTCTGCCATCAAGCTCCCAATAAATTACGAGCTAACTTGGATGACTGGCTGATCAGTTCCCTCAAAGTCTTACTGGCCCGTGTGTAGCTTTCTTCCGGGTCGGCCATGGCACACCAGTCGATAGCTTTTCTTGCTCGACCTCGGCAGTAAAGGGGTCGGACAGAGAAGCCTTTGCCCGGAGTCGGCTATCTTAATTTCGACGAACATTTCGAACTACCTGATGAACTTGCAGTAGTGTTCGGATAGTCCGTCGAAAACTATCAGTTCTACTCTTGGTAGATCAATAGTTCGTTGTGTTGATGTTCTATAATCGACGGCCGGCACAGAGTTTCCTATTTTCATTTGTCCTGGTCTGTCGGATAGGTCGTCGTCTTTGGCCTTATAATCACATTTGTTTCATCTACAATTTCCTTCTGCTTCCTGGGCCTTCTGCCTAGCCGGAAACAGTTGCTATTCCAGATCTAATATGTTCAACTTAAATAGATCAAGCTTCTTGCATTCGAAAGTGCCCTCAACAAAACATGAACTGGCACTGATAGGACTAGGCAACCTAGCATTAACTGTGGAATCAAAAGTACCGAAACCCGCCCCAGTGACTTGTCGTATTACTTCCTGTTCAGATTTCAATCGTTTCGACCAATTTCTGTGCATGTTGCGTTCAAAACTGATCAAGTGAGTTTTGTAAAGTGCTTTTGAGCAATACGTTGCACAATTGGAAACTGATCCCGGATTCGGAGCGCGATTACCCGTGAATTCTACGGTGCCAGATTATAAAGTGAACGATGGTATAAGCTAGATACGAACCTCAATTATACCATCAAGCGGACTCAGAAAACGAGAACCAAATTGCGGTTTGCGAGAAAAGGGCAAGTGCCTCCTTCGGACCCGGAATAAGATATGGCAGAGTGGCGCGTTGGACGCGAACAGAGGAAGGGTGGCTCGTGAAAACAGACAGTGCCTAAAAACACGCAAATAGTGCGTATGAGCGAGTGGTGCCAAGGAAAAATTTATTGGTTTGTTTCAGATGGGATCTTCCACAACCTGTGCCAACGAGCGGAACTCCAAGTTTACTCTCCCTTGGATTACAGGAACCATGTGGGTGTCAAACCCACTTTTGCCTGATTCAACCTCAAATTAGCCAGGGAGTTGATTAGAGGCCTCGCAGATGTGGGGGTTGACAAGCTCCGTACTAGAGCGGTCGATAAATTGTGGGATACGTCGGAAGGTGCTAGCCTGGAGATACGCTGGCGGGTAATTAAGAAGTCTCCAATTACCCTAAAGCAAGAGCTCGCTCCTTTGAAGTTTAGGAGGTGAAGGGGCAAGTACGCGTGGCAGGGGGCCTCAATGGGCAAGTCAGTCGAAAGCAGGAGCCGTATTTTGGGTCCCTTTAAGAACTCCGGGAACAGTCTTGCTTGGGTTAGATGCATCAAGCATAGAAGTGAGACGGTGAGCTTCTCGAGACCTGTTTAGGGCATTTGTGATGTGAAGTTGGCTCAGTGTGTCAGAAAACATTCCAAGAAGTACTGCAGCCACCTTCAGACGAAGGGATCTTTTGGGGATGCAACAAGACGACTGACGACAAGTGCTCCTGGAGCAATAGCGCATAACCAGTAGCAGACTCCCTGTGCGGGTACTTCTACGGCCTTTAAACAAAGGATCACTGCTTGAACATAGCTTCACAGGGCGAGTCTTCGAGCGATCAGGAAAGACCCAGTTCTTCCAGAGGAATTCATAAGTAAGCACCCAGGAACGTTAGATAACCTTAGGTCTGCTAGACTGAATGATATATACCTTTCTATCTCTGGGCCCCGTGGCAGATACCTCATCCCTTCTGGTGTACAAGTTGTATAAGGCCACCATGGATCGTGAAAAAGTTTTCAAAGGGCAGGAAAACTGCAACACTGCTGGCTGTACGCAAACGAGGAACTAGCTCTAGGATAGAAAACTGTAGGTCAGCTAGCCTAATCAACGTCCTCTGTGAAGTGCTGGAGATAGTCATCCGGAAGCACGCCTGAGAACATCTAGCAAGGTGTTCTACGCCTTTCTAAGCTTTGCACGGGTTTCTGAAGACAAGCCATGCACAGCAGATCCCCTGAGCTTCCTAGAAGCAATAAAATGCGGATCGGATATAGGTGCCCAGGTGGGGGTGTACCTTCTTCATTTTAGCAAAACCTTTGACTCGAAGTCAACAGCTTTCACTAATCCACTCTGAGGCCTTCCGCATTCCGAGTAGTACAGGTTTAGCCTGTGGAGGGGCTGATCACTACAAGCAAGGCAGTTAGTTAAACGTCTTAGCATAGATCCATGACACAGTGCGCTCGTCAAGTGCGGCCACCAAGCCTGGGCATGAGTCTCCTGTTGGGTGCGCTCAAAAGCCTTGTATTAATCGAAGCAGAACCCCTGGGACTCCCATGGCTGCTGCTGTCCGCTGCTCTCGGAAGTTGCCACGGAGCTCCGGGGGGCTTTGAGCCGACCGCGCAACATTGTTTACTCGGCTTGAAATCACCGTCGATCAAAACCTTTAGGTCTTTTACGCTACTCACCCGTAGGATTTTCCGCCCTCGCCCTGCGGCCCCAACTGCCTCAAGGGTTGTATTCATCTGTCATTCTTTAAAAGCAGGCTTTTCTCGGCAGATCCCATCTAACAAAACTTTGCTGCTGCTGGCGCAGGTCTGTCGGCGTGGAACGGCCCGACACAGACAGGAAAAATTGGTGTCGTCCTCTGTTCTTCAGACCCGCATTCCATGCTCACTTTCCACCTCCCCAAGAAGCCCACCGGCCTTTACAATTCCTTGGATTAGCCATCATTTTCTTTGCCTTTAATAGCCTGGGCAAAGCAAATGGTAAATTAGTCATCCCCCATGCTGTATCTTCTGCTGTTTCACTGGTCTTCTTTTTTTGCAAGGGTAACCCTAGGTTCGTCCTGAACCTCTTTGATGAATCTCTCACCATTACCTACCCGTAACCTCACTATCATTTTTCAGCCTATCCCATTGGCACAACATTTCCGTTTACCAAATTTTTTAATCCTCGCCTATCTGCTTTGCCTTTGTTCCCCAGTGGGCTTTAACGTACTGGCTTCTGACTCCCACTTAAAGAACTTTGACACTAAATCCGGTTTCGACAGTCACGTTTGAAGTGCCCCATTAACTGCACTCGACCTTCAGCTGCGGCGTCACTCATTGTTTGTTCTGTGTTTCCACGCAAAATGTCATTTCCAAGAACTGCTAACTCTAGGTCAACTGGTGACCTCGTTACTGAATCTTGTACCATCAAATTTCCCAAATATTTACCGTCGTTTCGTCTTACCTATCACAGCGCTAGCATAGTCGTAGTTGGTTAACTCATCTACTGTCGCACAGAGTTATCTGTTCCGCCATTTAGCACCACGATGTCTTTTACATAGCCTGATCACTCTAGGTTCAATTTTCCTCTAGTTGCCGAATCTTGCATCGTTTACTTTTTCAGAGGTTCGGCACTTCTTCTGGTGCTTCAATGCCACAACGTTACCCTCATCTCTGCCTTTCTGATATTTTTCCATTTACTTTGTCTCTTTCCCACATTTGGCATTGTCATATCGGCTCCCAAATCTCTGCAGAAATTTGCGGGCACATCTGTCCTGATGCTTCCATTTGATATACCCTAACTATCGAACTCTACCCCTGGTGATCATATCACTCTCTTATTACCCAATACCCTCTAGGTTCTTTTGTTAAAGTGTTCTTGCAGACTTTCCACATAGCCCGATAACACTGTTTTTAATCTTTGCTTTGTTAGGTGCCCGTAGGTAGAGAAACAATCGTTTCGCAGTTCTCTTTTGAGCTGTCTCACAGCCACACTCTGGCCCTAAGGTAGATGACCTTCCGGTGGTCAAATTCACTAATCTGATACTTTCCTCTACAACATATCGCGGTCCTCTTTGTGTTTTATTTCATCCCAACTATTTCCTGGATCTGCCGTCCAGATACATCGTTTCCATGTAATTGTTCAGCCTCAGCTGAGATATACCCGGACAGGGTCTCTCTTCCTTTTCATTCCCAGACTCCCGAATTGCGCTGTCTAAACTCTGTGAAGCTTAACCGATCCCAAGTCTATCCGCTTCCAACCCTACCAAGCCTTTGGGCCGATGAACCGCTTTTTACTAGGCACTCAGAGGCTGCCAACTAAGGGCTCTGGCAATCCACACCGCCACAGCCGATAATTACTGGATGTTTACGGCTGCGCTTAACGTCATGCCCTAATGATGTACACTCGTTCTCATCCTATTGGCGTTAGGCGCTGACAGATCAAGCGCTTTTGCCGTCGCACATCTGGTGTCCAGGAAATTTGCAACCTTGTGCGGGCTCAAATAAGATGACGGGTTGCATCTCCTGTGTTCACTTCACGAAGTGCTTTCCAAGTTGGGTGTTCAGCGAAAAGCTAGCCCCACCCAATAGTACCGATTGTGGATAGCTAAGCCCCTTTTATCTCGATACCCTCTTCCTCACACGCACCCTTGGGTGCGGTTTACCTCTTTCGCACGGATTTCCATCATGCTCGTCTTACTTGTATCTGTGTATCGCCCCAATAAATCACTCCCGCTATGTCACGCAAAATAAATTGTACGTCTTTGTCGGTCCTATTTCTCAAAGCCCTCACTTCCAGGTATCTTTAACTGTGATGCAAAACTTTGCCTCCTTAATCACCCTTGATTCCATTCCTCCGCTATACACTTCAGAGAGCTTTTCAAAACATATATAAGCATATTTCTCATCACTCTCCTCTGGATGTAATCCCACCACCAATCCTAAAAACGGAGCTACTTACCACCATTTTTACAGCTTTCGTTACCACTTTTACAGTAGCCCCGCACTGGTGCACTGCAAATCATGGATAACGTCACTGTTTGGAAACCACCTCCCGCTGTCACATCTGATAGGTGAATAAGTGCTTGCCTCAACATTTCGAATGATCATCCGCGTTTACATCTTTCATTGCATCGTCCTGATTTTTTGGGGTTCCCAGCCCTCTTCGTTTTCGTTCATCGCAGGTTTACTCGTTCAGCAGATTCTGTTCACTGCTGACATCCAGTGGTCAACCCAGAAAGGAGGAAAATATTCAGTCCACATCAAACTTCTTCCTCTGGGCACTTCTCTCGTCGTTTCTGGGCAGTATTGGCCGTTTTAACTGCTATTCTACTCCTACCAGGTCGTTCGTTCCTGTCCGGTTCCAGTTAACTGCTGCGACCCCAATAAAGTCTGTCTGTTCTGTTCTCACTGGCCCACTTTCCTGCCAGAACGATTGCTGTCTCACTTTCCAGGCGCGATCATTTTCGAATAAAGTGTGTTTCACAGTGGTTAGTTCCCATTTATCGCATTTTATTCAGTGCACGCATTCAACTTATCTCACCGCCGATTCGTTGTCCCTCCGAAAGCCTATTTACTGAAACCAAGCAGCGCGTGGCCAATTCAAACGAATCCCAAAACCAGAACAAGATTGATTTGTAGTTTCTAAGGTGTTAGATTGAGGTTCACAAAAGGTGTGAATATATACAAGCCTCAAGTATGATACCAAATAAACCCAACAGTCAAAGTTGAAGGTTCAAAGCCCCGTGGTTCAAGCACGACAGTCAGGAACGTTTCAAGGCCAAATTCAAATTTCTCACACGAATGAACAAGCGTGCAGAAGTGTAGTGTATGGACGAGCTTCCCAGAGGAATGTCAAATATAGTCAAATTTACAAAGCATGTAGAACATTTGGAAGGATTGTCGGTTGTTGTTCTTTACAGAGTCGGCCAAAATCCTCCCGCGAAAATAGTTTTCTGAGGCTCAGGATGGGGTGATGGTTATTACCCTTCCTACCTATAACTTACTCTCGGTGTTTGTGGTTACTAACTTCCTGTTAGCTGCGCGCAAAACAGGTTTTAGCCGCAGTGGTCATTTGCACAATCCACAAGGAACCGATTCCAAATCCAGCGGCACAACTTGCGAATGGCATATTCATCAGAAGACCGACCCACACGGTTAGACGCGCGATCGAATTGGAGACCTTCTAGAGTAATGCATTTCGCCGCACGAGCTTGATCTACTTATATCAAGCAGGAGATAAGATGCAGCAACTGGGTAAACTAAGATGGTTAGCAAGCTTGCGCGCAGAATTTGAAAGTAGATGCAACGTTCAAGTGATGCTGAATAACGCGTATAATTGAAAGGCCAAGAAGCAGTGGAGTTATCCAAAATAACGCACCAAATTTTCTGCAAGAGACGAAATAGATTTCTGCTTTTGAGTCAGCTTCGAAAGCAAGCTTGCGACGGGCAGGACAAAAACACACATAAATAAGGAAACTGATCGAAAGCTGACACCTGTCAGAGCATTTGGGAGTTTTTATGTTTAAGGAATAAGTTACAAATAGTACTCTATAATAGCGAATAAATGTTCTTCTCTAAGGGCCGGAGCAGTTTCCTAAAGTGATTTCATTTTGTAAGCCTTATTTGAACTTTCCAAGTTTAATGTTGGTGAATGTTTCTTAATAGTAACAATAATAATAGCAAGTGATTATGGTTTATTTCGGATAACCCCGAGGCATGCTGTGATGCAAGATCAAACGGTACAATTGGAAGCGGAACCCGAATTCTCGGAGGGTGATTCAAGTACGTGCACTCGATAAAGTATGGGAGAAGTTACTTAAGTTGCTCAATATGGTGGCGCCCGTCAAATCTGAACTGAAAGTCAGGTGTCCAAGCCAACCGAGTCCAAATGGAGCTAGTTGGAAGTAGTAGGCTCTTACTCAAATATTGCAAAATGGGGGACTGCGCTACGACAGAACCAAATAGAACTGACGGTAATTTTGTTTACCTTGAGGAAAGAAGTTTCCTAGGGGGAGGTAAACCAGAAATAGCGCTCCACGGTGTATGGAGCGGCTCAGGATTGGAAATTAGATGACGAAAAGAGTGAAATTGAGGACACCGAACAAGAATCCTTCGGAGAATACATTTATAACGTTCATCGACTGATTATCGGCTGATTTAGTTGAATACCCAGTGAAGGACTCATCTGTAGAGAGAGATTGCTCAGGCGGTGCTGAAGGGGGTGGTCGGATGTGAACAGGTTGTCGCTCAGCAGATTGCTTACTTCTAAAAAAATGGAATATGATGCACCGATATGGAACTGGGAACCCGGCGACAGATCGATTTGTGATGCGTAGCCACAATAGTCGCAGAGACACGGTTTGCAAAGAAGATGAGTGTTTAAATGACGTGTGAGCATTAACTTAATGGCTGGCCTTATCTAAGGGTTGAACATGATGACCAGACGGTTGCAAGAGACAAAATTGTCTGATAAGATTTACCACGATGGAATGCCGGATATGAAAGAACACCAACCAATCGACAAGTCTGCTTGCGAAGTTGGGCGGTGAAGTAATGGACAGGTGAAATACTATCTATTGATATTCTTTGTAAAAGATGGATCACGTAGCTGCGACAACTCAGCATGCTGCGATGCAGGTGTCTCTCAGGTGTGCGCATATGGGGAGAACGTGAAGCTTTGCAGGGTGAGAATGTTGCAGTGCTACAGCTTTGGGTGGTCGAACAGTGAAACTGATAGAGAGAGCAAACTGTCTTATAATCGACGACTGCTGCGATACTCCGAAGAAAAATATTTCGCCGTAAAATATAGTGTTTGGAGATTGTGGAACAGAGGTGAATGGCAACACTGAACGTGAACGTTCTCAAATATACCAGCAGAAGTGATAAAAAGGGGCGAGTTTTATCCCGGGGAGTGGCTAGGTTTGCGAATGGGACTGGTGAATACTTCGGCACGAATCCTCGGGAAAAGGACCATGAAAGGTGAGCCGAGGATAGTAGTGGTCTTTTAGATACATGATACTCATGCTCTAAGGGAAGTAAACTTTGTCGGGTGTAAGACACTGTAAGTTGAGATGGAGAAGATGAAAGCGGGTACGGTAGAAAGTTTGTGTTAACTGGAGGAGAGAGCGGTAACTTTGCAGCATTTCGGGTACATTAACGGTGTTTTTCCTCGACCGGTGCCGGTGGGCAGGGCTGACCGTGCTCTAGACACCGAACCTGAGAACCATTTTTTGACAGGAGATGATATGCGCCAAAGTGGCTGCGCCAGCCCATCGTTGCGGACTTTCTGTGCGCCCTACGTTCACCGGCAAAAGCGGTGGATCTGACAGCGCCCCACCATGGCGGGGTTTGCACGAGAGATATTGCGGGTTCATGTAGCTGTGAAGAACTAACAGTCCAGGAGCTTGCAAGCAGATTGCGAGGGATCCTGTACAGCAGGACCAGTCGGAAGAGTGGGCCAGATATTTCGTCGGTATTGTCAGCGAATCATTGCGAGCGAGCAATGGTTGTCTGAAATAATAATAATAATAATAATAATAATAATAATAATAATAATAATAATAATTGTATATTTCGGATACATCCGAAGCATGCTAGAATGCATTATCAGATGATTACAGTGATGCTGGAATGGCAATTCACAAGAGAGTACAACACGTGAATGCAGAGAGTGTTACACTGAACTAAAACTGCAGTAATGCCCGGCAAATTTGAAGGTCAGGGTCGAATGATGTCAGTTGGTCTGGAGTAAATGCATAAGTGGTATATGAAATAATTTTCACTGGTGGAAATTCGAACATATTCAAAGGATATGTTTTTGTTGCGCTAGAGAATATGAGAGGCATATGGATAGAAATCTCGTCGAAGCTTTCGGTGAATTATTCACTTTACGACAGGTATGTCAAGAAGTATTAACATGGAAATATTTAAGTCTGCAAAGATGGTAGTATATAAAGTGGTGGCTGTATACTGGAGGAATCATATATGTGGCAAACAATTGCGTATTTCTTGGGAGGGAGACTACCAGAGTGATGGTGGTAGGGAACGGCCGGAGGAAAACAGGTGAGCGTGCGGCAAATTGTTAACCCTATGTAGGGTTGGTATGAAATGTCAAAGCGGAAGTGGAAGACTAATCAACATTGACCGTGTGGTTACATCCATTATGCAGGTGTTCAGTTCTGCGGGAGGGAAGGTAAAGTAATTCACAGTTAAGTGTACGTCAATAGATGAACGCTGTGTGGAGTGTACCATGCAAAAATGACAGATCAATAAAACTGCCCAAGTCTTTCGCGGAAAGCGGCAGTGGATCAACGAATATAGAAACAAAATGTATCAGCCGGTGCAGATAGTGGTGTGATTTAGAGGCTGGATACGGGGTCAGTTTCGGTAATATAACACGAATGCAACATCTGGAAGATCAAAGGTGTCGATAACGGTGATGGTATAGTAAGTAGACAGTGAATGCCACATTTTTAATGACCAATTTGACAGGTGTAACAAATGATGGGAACAGAGCGGCGATGCAGCATGGGAAGTGTATCGAAGACGTTCAATCGTGGAGGGAACGCAGTGATCTGCAGAGACTGAACACTCGATGCAACAGCATTGCGGATGCAATCGGATGGACCGATGAAGAGTGCAGGTAGTTACTAATTACTTCGATGCCCACTGGAGGACTACGGAAAGGTATGTCAGCGCCGGACGTTTTTTTTGATGACCGATGAAGCAATGAACAGTGACAATAAAGGTGCCAGTGTTTGAACAGTATTAGCGGGTTCTAACACGGAACGGGCATAATGACATATGGGATTAAAATGAGTTGTATGAATGCAGTGAGATCGAGTAGTCCAGGTTCAAGAAGTCTGATGGTGGTAATCTTGGGGAAAGCGATCGTGAGACGGGCGAAAATGAAGTCGTGTGTAAATCTCGTTTGTTCTGTCCAGCAAGAGAGGTTCCAAGTTATTCCTGGGATGAAGAAGGCGACAATCGTCCTTAGGGTGCAGGTTCTGAAAACAAAACGGAGAAGGCTGCAGTCTGGCAATTCTACCAGCTGTGGGTTAGGGGAGAAAGACAGAACACCAAAATCATGCCAGTAACGGAAATGGGCGATCGCGACTTTGAGGTCTGGTTTTTTGGATTAAACGACATCCGGAAAGCGAAGAAGACCGGTAATATCGACTAATTATTGTGAGGCTTAGTGACAATTACCAAAAAAAACAAGGAGGCTAGAATAGGCGACACTGGGGGCAAATACTTATGTGTAGTTCGATGAATGGTTTATGGAAGACCACATCGATTGTGGCGGTTCGTTCATCAGAACGAGGCCTGGAATCTTGTGTGCTGAAACAGGGTCTCAATGAGTAAATATTTGAAGCGTGGATGAGACTGGTACCTTGAAGACAATATTACATACGCTGCTATGTATTTTCTAGCATTATAAATGCTCTTATACCTGGTGGCAGCTGATAAAAAAGAACCTAACCGACTATGGTAAAATCTGACAGCATGAAAAAGGAATCACCGGAGTAACGGTGGACAGTAGGGGGTCGTGGTCAGAGGCGTTGAAAATAGAAAGTGGCTAAACAAACACGTGGAGTGTGCTGTTGACAGTCATGGAGTATAGGTTGAACTGCTTTTATTTGCTAACTATAATACAGAATGCTCCTTACCACCCGTCGGTAATAACTGTCTACTGAAAAAAGTTGTTAAGCTTTTGGTTTGTATCCCAGGCCCAGTTCGTAGGCTCGGGTAATAGACATGTAGGGATCATGCATTTGGATGAGTTTTTGGACAGTTAGATGTTTATTTATTTCTTTTTTGAATAATAAAGAGGCCGAAGACATTGACCTAAGTTAAGGTGGGAGTTTGTTCCAGAGGGAAGAATATTTAACAGTAAAGAAGTTTGACCGCATCGCAGTCCTGGATACTGGAATCAAGACCATAGAGTCCTTATGTCGTAAAGAATAGTTGGAGGGAGTTTTGACCTGGGGGGCTGAAATGCAAGATTTATGTTTTACAATATTGCAAAAGAAAGACAGGTTCATTCGTAGACGGCGCAGCCATAGGGGCTCTAGGTGCAATATTTCACATCTTTCCACATAATTTAAAGGCGAGGAATATCCTAGTAGTTGTTTGGTAAATCTACGTTGTACATTCTCAATTGCAAATCTGTCAATCTGCCGCATGTTAGAAAAGACGACGGTGCAATATTCCAGAAGTGGTCTGACATAAGTTTTAAAAATGCTTAGCTTGCTCTCTGTAAGACCGAAGGTTCTATTAATCAGACCAATCAGCCGTCTAGCTTTAGCAACCTGCACGGCCGAGTGTTCGGAGAAATTGAATGTACAATGTAATCCCGAGTCCCTTACCTCCGGACCGTTGCGGAAGAACTGATCAATTAAAGTAAGGGACTTAGTACACTACCCTGAATAACTCCACTAGTAACTGGTCGAGGTGATGATAAACTGCCATCAACGTTTACCACCTGCTTTCGGGATGTTAGATATGATGAAAACCAACTCAGGATCGGGTCAACAATTCCGTAGGTTTTCATCTTCGCCATTAGCCTATTGTGGGATACTCGATCGAAAGCTTCAGTCATGTCGAGGAGGATTACGATCACTGATTTACCACTGTTAGTGGCCGTAGTTATTAGGTTAAGGAAGTCACTCATACAGGTGGCGCACGATCTTTTTTGAATAAAACCGTGCTGTCCAGTGTTAATGAGGTTATTGTTCAGTAAATGAGTTGTTAGCTTATTTTTTATCAGTCTTCCCATAATTCGGGAAACTAAAGGGGTGTGGTTCACTGGTCGATAGTTGGTTAGGTCCTGGCTTGAACCTTTCTTAGGAATTGGGATAATAACTGATGTTTTCCAATGGGAGGGGAAAACGCTACAGCTCATGGATAAATTAAAAACCTTTGACAGCAAGAATGGGATATCAGAAGAAAGCAGTCTTGGATGCTCCCAGCTGAGGATCAACGACCGTTGATTAAAAGAAACTTCTTGTGTTTAAAAATTGGAACTACTTTTGAAAGAATGAGTGCTACAAGTGGTTGTATAAAAACTGGAGCTGAGTACATTTTGCAGTTGTTCGGGAAAATGGGCCAGGCTGAATAGTTGTAGGCCATGAAAAGAAATAGAATGCTGAATAAATCGGCGCAAGGTGGCCTGCAAACTATTTTGTCCTCTGTTTACATTTTATAGCCCGGATTATCAACATTTTCATCGCTGTTTCCTGCTACGACTGGAATAACTCTCTGATGTTTTGAAGGTTCAAAGCCCCGCTGTTCAAGCACGACAGCCAGGAACGTTTCAAGGCCAAATTCAAATTTCTCACACGAATGAACAAGCGTGCAGAAGTGTAGTGTATGGACGAGCTTCCCAGAGGAATGTCAAATATAGTCAAATTTACAAAGCATGTAGAACATTTGGAAGGATTGTCGGTTGTTGTTCTTTATGTTTTCTTCCCCGGCAGATTTTTATCCATTCACATCCGGTCCATTGCAGCTTGATCAACTCCCGTAAAATATTGTTTCGTGGTAGATACACATTGTTCCTTTTCAACTCTCCACTGATTCGGTGTGTTTTTACCTGGTTGTTGTTCGTATTCCGGTATTTCAGCCTGCCTCACTCTGCAGTGGTTGACTTGAGCGTCTGAACTCAGTTTTGAGTTTTCACGTGCCCTGTTATCAGTTCATTTGGGTCTACCCAACACTTCTCTTATGCTCTCCTCTAAGTATATTTATTGATTTTATCGACCAAGCCGAAAAGATCTCACGTATACCATTTGATATTGCCCCGGATTCGGCCCGAAAGAAGTTATGAGTAAAAACTCAGGGTTTTTCGCCCTCATCCGAGGTCATCTAGGGGAATCAGAATGTTTGGAGCCGGCAGCAGTGGACCCCGGTTACTTCGCTGTGCGGTGAGCCCACTGGTGAAACATCCTCCTCCACTTTATCCAGTAAGCTCTACCTGTTATGGAGCTCCAGATCCAAACAGTATTTTCGGGTTTATGCCAAAAGTCGTTGGTTTAGTAAGGCAAAAGCGGTGGTCCACGAAAATGAGTACCCATCAGTGGTCAAGGCAGTATTTCCCGTTTGTACTTCCTCTCCGGTCCCCAATTTACTGCATGCAGGAAGACTGAAGGGGTTGACCACCCATGGTAGCCCTCTAAAACATTTGTGTTGACTTCGCAACACAAGACTGTATAGCCGTTTACCTCTTACTTCACGTCGGCAGGAGCTCATCACACGTTCCTGTTTCGCCTACCCCATATTCAGACAAGAGTTAGCAGAGTGCACTCAGAATTGCCAGATGTTCTTCCTGAGATGAGCTGGCTAGTAAATGTGGTCCAGCTCGGTGAAAGCAAGATCCAAGCAAATGAATACCCATCGATGAAACAGTTTGACTTGTGGGCAGCATTGCCAAGTCCAGACGACATTCGTGGTAGATTTAAAAGACCGATAGTTGTCCTTTTGGCTGTTTTGGGGGCCTTGCTCCTGCCACTGGTATTTGGCTAAAAGCCCGCACCGGGTCTATTCGGCTGAAATATGTATTTCTAAATAATCCAGCCTGCGCCCGTGATTTGCGGAGCAGAATACTGGTAGGTCGCGGTCACTAGTTTGAGTGAGCCACAACCTCCGAAAGGTCATCATCTCAAGGTGGCCTCCAGATAGTAATCAAAAGTGACCTCAGTGGACTGTTGGAAGGCCGGATAATTCCTAGGTTGAACATAAATGCGGACCCGAAATGGGCTATGTGGGGCTTGGCTAGAGCCAACCTGTGAAGCCGAGTGCAGATCAGAGTTCCATGTGTGACGATGTGATGGGCCACGCCAGTGGTAACTGGAGGCAGGATGTCGTTAGGGCAGACAAGATTAGGGTACTCAGTGGGTAGACTGCCAAATTCTGGTCCGGACTTGGAAATGAGCGTGAGGATTGTTGCCTATTCAGCCGGAGATAGGGAAGAGACAACGAAGTTCGATATATCTCAACCTACAATCTGTCGTTCGCCGGGATAATCTACTGACCCCTGACTTTCTAAAACTTTGAGCCTGATACAGCCTTGTTTACTCGGAAGAAGAAAAGTCGCACGGGAACGGGTCAAGCGGTCCACGGCCTAAATTGCGGAAATAAGCTGCATATATTGGGCGAGGAGTGCATTTGACGGCATGCAGTGTCAGAGTTTTGAGGAGACGGGGGGCTGTTTTGAAAAAGAACATTATAAGGTCTGCTCCACAATTTTGACCAGAACAGCAAGCCGGAGGTTTTGTCTTTCAAGTGTATCAGACGAATAAGAAACGAGGCTTAAATGGAGCTTGTTGCCGCCACCTGGTTGAAGTTGAATGTACTGTGAGCCTTGGTTTCGCGAACTTGGCGTCCGAAGTGGCGGTGATAGTAGCATTCTCCGGATTGAGATTTCGCTTCCCGTGCACTTGGTGTAAAACGGCAGCTGGCAGTGCTTTTTCTGCGCAGGTAGCTGACAGTGGTCCTGTGCTGTTTAACTACCTGCACTAAAGGGCGAATTTTCTAGAGTAACCGCCAAATATCAGTTACCAGATTAGTAGCTCTGAGGAACTCTCGATGCAATAATGATAATAATAATAGTTTATTTCGGAGAAGCCCAAAACCTGCCTTTAGCATGATCAAAATTTTACATGCAACAAAAATGACAGACAAAATTCATGAAAAACTTAGAAATAGGTAACACAAACGGGGGTAGGAAGAAATAGGGGAGATATGAGAGGGAGATAAATGTATGCACACCAAGGAGTAATGTAGGGAGTTTAGTGAACCCGGTGGGGGATTCAAATATGAAACCGGTGAATTTGAGGGTCAAGGCCAGATGCAGCAGCTGGCTGAGCCAAGTGGGGGGGAACGGAACCTGGGAAATTTACATGAGGAGGACTGAAAATCGACATGAGAAACTATGGTTATAAGAAACTATGAAGAAAAGAGGAAGAAAGAAGAACAAAAAATTGAATTGTATAGCTGGGGACTATGTAGCCATGAACTATGCGTTGTTTCAACAAACGGACGGTGTCAATTTCAAAACAGGGACCTGGAAGTGCAGGACAAAGGGTGAGTCAGATGGCATCAATGCGGCGGAAGGATGGAGACACGGTAAATGTGAGGCACGGTTATGGACAAAATGGACGCATATCATGAGGGGCGGGGGGCAAAAGAACTGAAGAAGGTAGAGAAAATCTGTGGATACGAAAATATATATGTATGTGTATATATCAGAGCAGGAACAAATAGCAGTAAAAGGGACGGAACGCGGAAGTGGCAGTGGTTGGAAGAAACAGGTGGGGTTGGTTCAAATGGTGCGGAATTGACCTGATGAATTTTCTCATGACATGTGAACATAGGGGAGCGACAGCAAAAGGGGACCAACTTTGGAAGCTTAGAAGTGACGGCAGTTAGCAGAAGTTCATAAGCGAGTGAATGTGAAGAAAAGGATCTACGAAAACAGGTAAGAGTGAATCTAACAGTGTGATTATTGCGGGTGTGACATGTGGTGACGGTCGAAAGTGGGTGAAACGTTAATAAGTGGACGCACATTACGGAGCAAGAAAAAGGCCGTGAAAATAGCTGGAGAAAGTACAGCGACTGGAAGTACGGGGTGGTTGGAGAGGTGTAAAAGATCACTTGGGAAGGGTAACTTGTAGGTCAGAAGAACTGCGGTGAGAAGATGCATCAGTTGTAACAACGAATAACATGGAAGAGAGATAAGGAAGTGGAGGATCAGAGAGATCAGATAATGGCAGATCACATGGTTTGAAACTGTAGGTGAGAGTGAGGATGTTACGGTGGCATTACAATGAGTGGAACGCGGAAAAGCGGCGCAGTCTGAAAAGCATAATGACGATGCCTGAGGCGAGCAATGTACGAAGCAGACGAGAGTGTTGACCAGAAAAAAACCAGGTAAGAGATAATGAATCAGATTTTGTCACTGCAGATGACACAAGATGAGGACCGGGAAGATGAAGAGAATCCCGACGGGGAAGCCTGTGATAGAACGAAAATGCACGAAAAATAGTTTTGCTTCGGAGTTGAAAGAATGGAAGTGGAGAGTTGCGTGCCCACTGGCCGTTGCACCGACGGACTGGGCCAGAAGTTGCTATTCGGTTTGCTGCCTAAAAGTACGACCCGCAGAAGAACTACGGATTCAGACATTGAAAATATGGAGGTGGTAAAAAGATAATACATTCGGTTGTAAAATCGCAAAAGTTGGAACGGCGGATTCTTACATGGAGATTGGTCATGGTTACGGATGTGTCTGGGGGTATAAGATGGACAAAAAAGGATATGACAGAATGGCAGCTGGTGAGGTGTGCGATCAGCCAGCTTTGTAGGCATACGGGCGTACCAAGTGAAAACTGATTAGGAGCCGACAGGGGCGAAATGGGTGGAAAAGAACATATTTCGGGCTTGGGCAGAGTAATATGGATAAGGCGAGAGTGATATCATGCAGTGAGGGTGGTCATTGTGAAGCACGATAGGAACAAAAACAGAAGGGGTTGGTGTGCACACAGAAGTAGAAAACTCGGAAGGGAACTGATAAGAGAGCTGACAAGAACGATAGATGAGCTAAACTTGGCGGAAGAATGGTACGACCACGCGGTCCGCAACGGACAGAGATAAGAGCGGTAAGGCGAGCAGAGTTGGAGTTTGCAATCAGCAACCGGTACTAGTGGGTTAACGACGGAATCAGGAGGGGCTTCTGGGGCGTTTGTGAACTTATGGAACTGGCAGAGGAATACCATTGCTTTCTTGAGGACCTCTCCTGTCTCTTCGACTTACTTGAAGTCTGGCTCCTTATCAAGACGGCCGTTTTGCTTGAGAATACGGTGGAAGCCTCTGCAGCCTTACTAAGCGCGGGACTGCATCTTCCGCGTACGTCGCGCCTGCCAATGAACTCGTTCCTTAATATCTGTGTTGGTATCCTATCTCCCAAGGGGACCTCGGAGAGAACTTGCAGGATAAGTTTCTCTTCCGATGCCGTCACGCTCCAGAGGGGAGCTTAACGAGAGTACAGTGCAGGTTTTGCTCCAGGGATTTACGGGGTCATATTGACTGAAGCTGACTGGGGTAGTTGACAGTGCTAGCACTGCTGGTTAGATGAGAGCCTTCTGGAAAGTGGTTCGAGGATATTATTGAAAGCTTCCAGATCGACTAGTAGAAAATCCGGTATTTTCATAGGCGTTGCATGGCACATTAGGTGGGAATCAGGCGTACGCTTTTTGCTGAACACAAAATAGGGGTTTACTGTGCGAATAAACTAGGCTGGATTCCACATTGTTGTTGACAGCACATGGCATGCAAAAGCACGGAAGAATACAAAGAAAAATTAGCAGGAGCTATACTGAGGATCCAAAAGTGGAAGCAGTTTGGTTGTTTCTTCATGGAAAAGTGTGTGTGCCGCTGAAGTATCCGAACACGTTTATTTATTTATAAATGACGAAAAACCGCACCAGCCTCGGATGGAATATTCGGCGAAAGAGAAGGAAAAAAGGATTACCGAAGAACTGGTCCGGTGAATTCTCCCGAGTGCAGTTGATCGAAAAAACATCAAGTGGCAAGGGCCTACCAATCGAAGGAGGCGCTCTCCCTTAGTCTGTAAAACCGCGTTCCTCTAAGAGGTTGATGGGAAGCGACCCTGGGGTGCCATCCGCGTATATTCAAAGTGCGTCAGAGCAGAACGGCCGCATGCTGCCTTGATCATAGGAAATGTATGGTTTTAGACTTTCAGAAGACCTTTTTAATAACCGGGAGCATTCTCACCGAACACCACACAGAGCTCATTCAGTTATACCGAGTATAAATTCCGGCAATCACGATGAAAGAGATTATTTGGAAACTGTTCCCCGTTTTATGCAGAACTACTTTCAGTGTTTTTCCATACGAAACAGTGAGAAACAACTCCAGGAGAACAACATAAATCAGTGCGAATATTCACGATTATATGAGCTTTTTCCTTTCACTGGCTACAAGTTTTACTGTGTAGTCAAATCAGCATTTAGTACATTCTGCTTCAGACGGGAACTTGCGGGATAAGTTGATGAACACCAGCCACCCGCCTTCTATTGGTGTCGAGGAAGTGGATGCAAATCGTGTGCAGCGCTAGTAAAGGTTTGCTTGTGGTGTTCTAATCGGTTTGCTTGATACACTGGGTCAATATCAGAACGACCTAAGATGACATCAGCAAACTAAGGCGGTGACAGAGGTGGGCTCAGATGAAAAAGCCTTGGGGTATGCAAAAGGATGCAAAGATAAAACAACTGGTGTTGTACAAACTCGGCTGTGCACAGCTCTTATAGCCGGAACATGAGGGCCAGTGAACTAACATCGGCCAAGGTGTCCAGTTCAGTTCAACCTGACACCGGGTCGTCAGATCAGTCGAAATGGTGCTTGGAAGGGTGCCAAGCGAAACCATTTCATAGCACAATTTTAACGGGGAAAACTGCTCACGGACACGACTGATAGCTACTGTCATGAATTGAATGACGCTTTGGTAGTGGTCAAGAACCGTGGATGCAAGCCGAAGAGACATTCATACGAACATGCAGTACATGTAATACAGAGATAGAGACATTTAGAGAGGACTCAGAAGGGTGCACTTTATTTGGCGGTCAAACCAGGAACAGCTTGGTCTGGGTGGAAATAAAGGTGGAGATTACCAGGTATCAATTCCAAGACAATCCTTGTCGCAAAGCAAGCCCGTGCCATAGCAAGGGTCTTTCTGTTAGTTTTTATTAGGCTTCTCTTTGGTGATGCGAGTTCCAGCACATGTGTGTTGGAGTATGCGTTGACAAGTCCCTACAACAAGGGAGCGTCACATCAAAGGTTCCGCTTCACGAAATAAAAGCCCGATGCCAAAACGGAAAGGGAAAGTAGTTCAGCGAAGGAAAACGTTGAAAAGCAGCCTTTGAATACTACAGGTTATCCGACGTTTCCGTCAGAAAGGCCAGGGGCAGGTGTGGTCGTTTTTGCTGATGCTGTGGGAGTGGTTTGCTGTTCCGTGTGATAGTGGTTTATGGGTCGGCAGCAATCTTTGGTGATGTCTTCGGGTGGTGATGTCGGTGCCGCCAATGACGAAGGAGCATCAAAATGCACGGGTTTTAGTCTATCGAGGGAAACAGTATCCAGTTTATCACCCATCCTAACAATAAAGTACTTGTTTGCACGGTAAAGCATTTTAAATGGACCATCACAAGGTGATATGAGTGGCTTGAGTCCAGAACCTTTGCGAATAAAAGGAATGGAGAAGTAAGAAAAGGTAGTGTGGACGATGAGCTAGAGGGGGTTGGTTGGTGTAGGTCGTACGGTCTCTGAGCTGCTGAACGAGCTTAGATGGACCTTTACTTACGATAAAGCTGGGCTGAATGCACTCAACTGAAATGCTAGTGATGGTGCCCGGAAAGGGTCACGTCGACGTGATGTGGAGGTCACCTTTGAGAGATTACGCAAAACCTGAGGGAAAGTGCTTCGGATTAGCACTTCCGCTCTTGGGATTTTGCTGTGACACTGCTTCTGCCTTCAGTCGATGATGGGGGCCTTCTACCATGCAGCTGGATAACGAAGAGTATGCAGCAATCACCATGTGTTTACAGCCAAGCAGTCTGGCGAATTCGCCGAACAAAGGCCACCACAACAGGGTGCCGTGATCTGTTTTGAGAGTAGATGGAAGCCGAATGTTGCAATCCGCCTAAATCGTTAGTAACTGCTTATCGGCCAAAGGTTTCACTATTTGTGTCATTTTCCGTCTGTAGCGTGAAGATAGATGGCTTGAGGTGTTAATGTTTGTGTTGGAGGGTGACTCTGACCACGGTGCCAGTAACGACAAAGAAGAGGACGCAGCTGGATCGGTCAACGATGCAACATAAGCTACTTGCACGTGGAGAGGCAGCCGTAGTCTTTGCCGTTACTGGCTGGCTTGGTCGTGCAACTGTAGGATGGGAGCACCGAATGAACATGGTGGATCACGGAGGGGCCTGAGAGCCGAATGTGAGATGGAGCCAGTAGCATGTTTGTGCCTGGCGGCTTTGTGGCCGTGATCTAGGCAGATCTGATACCTTCTCTGACGAGTGTCAACGGTTGGCCAATATGTTCACCTTTTGCACCGACTCGATGGCACATCCTTTTTGAGGTCCGTGATGTCATTATCAACGTGCAGCTGACTGGAATGGGAGCCGGGATCTGTTGACCAAGGCTTGTTTTGCTAATGTCACGGCGAAATCATGGACCGCAATTAATTTGGCGGATGGCGTAGACTGGTTTGAACCTAAAAATGTCATGTAAACACAGTTTGCCAGCCGGGTAATGTTTCACTATCCCGTCGGTGTGTTGCTTCAACTGCTCCAGAGGGCAGTAGACTCTAGCACAGATAAGACTGGGCAAATAACGATAAGTGGTTTATCAATCAAGCTTCTTGGAAAATGATTTAGGTCACATCATATTAAGTTCACTTCACTCCGTCCAAAATGGTCTCACTCCTCTCGTCTTTTGGTTAGACCTGGCATTTGAACCCAGCATCTCATTCAGGCGACCAACATTCATTAGCTAATCAATTTATTCTTCTTCTTCAGAGTTTTGCTGGTTTCTGTTGCATTCCAATCCTCTCTCAAACGCTGGTAATACGCTTCTAGTGAGCCGGTGTTTGACGGCAAACGGCTCCTTCACCAGCTTTGTGTCCGATCCACTGGCGACGAAAGCCAACGCCTTGACCACTCCAGTTGGGGTCACTACTCCCACTTCAACCACTCCTAAACTTATTGGGTAACTAGCAGACCTTGACGTTGAAAAACTCACAATGGGTTTGCTGTTCGCCTCTGGCGTGGTTTCTTCCACACGGTGTAAAAATCGGTGGTACCTGCCAGCACAAACTTCGTCAACACATCTGAATCCCGTTCTCCAAGCTACTGCTCGGTGTGTGGTGTAAGGGCGAATGAAGCTCTTGTCGTCCTCGCCATTCCCCAACTTTCGTCTATGGTGAAGTTGACGAACTTCGGGCATTCTAGGTTAAAAGGTACGAAAACACCGGGTAGGATGCTTATATTCCGACAGCAAAACAAGTCAAGTCGTGAAACATAATCGTTTAGATGGGTCCCTTTCCAGACGGCGCTGCACCAACATTGCTCTCGCGGCTGTTTGAGGGTTTCGGCTGCATTCCGGACAGTTGCCCGTGGCCGATGGCTCGCCTTTTCTGGGCATCATCTACGTCCGTGTGGTCCGACGGTCTCAGCTGACGACCTGACAAGCAGCCCCTCACCTGGGCTGTCCTGCCGATTGCCTAAGATCGTACTGCCTTCCTTCTGGTAGTCCGTATTTCTCTTTTATCTGCTTCGGGGAGTCTCTGACATGCTCGCCGTCTGTTCTTCTGTCTGTGGCCCTCGTTTGGTTCGTTCTTTCGCCTTGATCTTACGTCGCTCCCTTGACCCAGCACTCCACATCATATCAGTAGCCCGTGTCTTTCGTCGCAGGACCTGTAAACTGGATGAGCTTTAGCCCCACCTTTAATGGCTTGCGAACTGGTTCAAGGCTGATATTTTGGATGTTCCCATGCAGTGGTTTTAGCCTGGCTGGTGCTAGGTTGGTTTGCCCGGTAGCCTTCCTGGATTAGTCACCCAAATATACAGCAAGCTATCTTGGTTTGCCCCTCTGAGCTTTCGGTCAAATCCTCGAAGCCGGCCTCCCTGTCGCTCCGGCTCCCACATTCCGCTTCATCCGCCCACCCACTCTGAAGCTCGGAAGAGAGGTAGAGGAATTTACCCTCGCATCGAGGTCAGCCATGTGACCTAAATGGTCGAGGGTTGTCGAACATTTCTGCTTTCTGATCACTAGGCCGGCAATTGTATAGACGCCGAACTTTGTTTTTTCAACCTCTGCCATCAAGCTCCCAATAAATTACGAGCTAACTTGGATGACTGGCTGATCAGTTCCCTCAAAGTCTTACTGGCCCGTGTGTAGCTTTCTTCCGGGTCGGCCATGGCACACCAGTCGATAGCTTTTCTTGCTCGACCTCGGCAGTAAAGGGGTCGGACAGAGAAGCCTTTGCCCGGAGTCGGCTATCTTAATTTCGACGAACATTTCGAACTACCTGATGAACTTGCAGTAGTGTTCGGATAGTCCGTCGAAAACTATCAGTTCTACTCTTGGTAGATCAATAGTTCGTTGTGTTGATGTTCTATAATCGACGGCCGGCACAGAGTTTCCTATTTTCATTTGTCCTGGTCTGTCGGATAGGTCGTCGTCTTTGGCCTTATAATCACATTTGTTTCATCTACAATTTCCTTCTGCTTCCTGAGCCTTCTGCCTAGCCGGAAACAGTTGCTATTCCAGATCTAATATGTTCAACTTAAATAGATCAAGCTTCTTGCATTCGAAAGTGCCCTCAACAAAACATGAACTGGCACTGATAGGACTAGGCAACCTAGCATTAACTGTGGAATCAAAAGTACCGAAACCCGCCCCAGTGACTTGTCGTATTACTTCCTGTTCAGATTTCAATCGTTTCAACCAATTTCTGTGCATGTTGCGTTCAAAACTGATCAAGTGAGTTTTGTAAAGTGCTTTTGAGCAATACGTTGCACAATTGGAAACTGATCCCGGATTCGGAGCGCGATTACCCGTGAATTCTACGGTGCCAGATTATAAAGTGAACGATGGTATAAGCTAGATACGAACCTCAATTATACCATCAAGCGGACTCAGAAAACGAGAACCAAATTGCGGTTTGCGAGAAAAGGGCAAGTGCCTCCTTCGGACCCGGAATAAGATATGGCAGAGTGGCGCGTTGGACGCGAACAGAGGAAGGGTGGCTCGTGAAAACAGACAGTGCCTAGAAACACGCAAATAGTGCGTATGAGCGAGTGGTGCCAAGGAAAAATTTATTGGTTTGTTTTAGATGGGATCTTCCACAACCTGTGCCAACGAGCGGAACTCCAAGTTTACTCTCCCTTGGATTACAGGAACCATGTGGGTGTCAAACCCACTTTTGCCTGATTCAACCTCAAATTAGCCAGGGAGTTGATTAGAGGCCTCGCAGATGTGGGGGTTGACAAGCTCCGTACTAGAGCGGTCGATAAATTGTGGGATACGTCGGAAGGTGCTAGCCTGGAGATACGCTGGCGGGTAATTAAGAAGTCTCCAATTACCCTAAAGCAAGAGCTCGCTCCTTTGAAGTTTAGGAGGTGAAGGGGCAAGTACGCGTGGCAGGGGGCCTCAATGGGCAAGTCAGTCGAAAGCAGGAGCCGTATTTTGGGTCCCTTTAAGAACTCCGGGAACAGTCTTGCTTGGGTTAGATGCATCAAGCATAGAAGTGAGACGGTGAGCTTCTCGAGACCTGTTTAGGGCATTTGTGATGTGAAGTTGGCCCAGTGTGTCAGAAAACATTCCAAGAAGTACTGCAGCCACCTTCAGACGAAGGGATCTTTTGGGGATGCAACAAGACGACTGACGACAAGTGCTCCTGGAGCAATAGCGCATAACCAGTAGCAGACTCCCTGTGCGGGTACTTCTACGGCCTTTAAACAAAGGATCACTGCTTGAACATAGCTTCACAGGGCGAGTCTTCGAGCGATCAGGAAAGACCCAGTTCTTCCAGAGGAATTCATAAGTAAGCACCCAGGAACGTTAGATAACCTTAGGTCTGCTAGACTGAATGATATATACCTTTCTATCTCTGGGCCCCGTGGCAGATACCTCATCCCTTCTGGTGTACAAGTTGTATAAGGCCACCATGGATCGTGAAAAAGTTTTCAAAGGGCAGGAAAACTGCAACACTGCTGGCTGTACGCAAACGAGGAACTAGCTCTAGGATAGAAAACTGTAGGTCAGCTAGCCTAATCAACGTCCTCTGTGAAGTGCTGGAGATAGTCATCCGGAAGCACGCCTGAGAACATCTAGCAAGGTGTTCTACGCCTTTCTAAGCTTTGCACGGGTTTCTGAAGACAAGCCATGCACAGCAGATCCCCTGAGCTTCCTAGAAGCAATAAAATGCGGATCGGATATAGGTGCCCAGGTGGGGGTGTACCTTCTTGATTCTAGCAAAACCTTTGACTCGAAGTCAACAGCTTTCACTAATCCATTGGAAGTATTTTATATAAGTGGGACGATTAAGGAATAGCCAACAGAATTCCTTACAAGAAGAACGTTCAACGTTAAAGTAAGCGACGGAAACTCTGAACTGGGAAACATCACCAGCAAAGTACTGCGAAGGTCCCTGCTTGGGTCACTATTCTTTCTTCTATTTGCAAATGATTTAGCCCCGGCCCCCAAGGCACCAAGCTTTTTCTTGCAGGGGATGTGGAATAGTGCTGGCCCAGAGGCGAGAGGATCTGAGCAGAGACTTGGTAGCCGCTGTGAACTAGGCCCACCAGTGTGGATTAACTTCGGTGCTGGGAAAGGCCACTTGCTGTAAAAGACAGTGAAAAGCCTGAAGGCTGTACACCCCGAAGGCTCGTTTACTATAGACGCAGCAAACAGAGTTTGGGGCTTGGGATCTAGGTGATTCCCGGTCTCAAGGGGCCAGATCAGTGTTCGGCAGCCCCATAGGGGGCTCGTGGCGAGCCAATTAAATTGATATCGCGTTGTCGAGTGGAAAACCGGAGGCTTTTATGCCAGTGTATGTCAGCTGTTAGACCCCTTGCAGAAGAATGTTCAGGAATGGTTGGTCTTCTGACAAACGGACGCCACCTGTTTGGATAAAGCACAACGTCATACAGCTTGCATGGTTGATGGGCAGAGAGGCAGTAGGTGTAAGGAGAGACTCCAGGACATCGGACTTCTATTTATGGGAAGGACGAAACTGCCAAGGAACTAAAAAGAAAATCCAAAGTTGTAAAATGGTCTCTCTGTTGTGGCCTTGTTCAAATTCGCTTCTTCTGAAAAGTAACATTTAAACCTCGACTCTGACTACCAAAAGCGGTGGACACTGGACCGTCGCACGTGCCCGTTGCATCCATACTTTACCACCTTCTCCCCGCCGACGGCTCTTCTTCTCGCGGTTTGTACGAGACACTGCTCCGGTGATTGTAACAAGAAAGTGCTGGAAATCACTGGAACAGACGGATGGTCTATGCGAAGTAAGGAGGACTGGTGAAAGCAAGCCACACGGGAGCGGTTTTCTTAGTTTCGCGTGAATCTACCCTGGGCTCAGACTGGAGAGTCAGCTCCAAGTGTCCCGACTCTCAAACAAGGTATCACGAGAAAAAGCTGCAGAAACTTCGATCCAGTTTGACAGTTAGATCTCGCTTCTTTAGCAGTACGGTGGCAGATCACCGGAATGGATTGACAGAAGAGGTAGCAGAACTGGGGACTGTCCAGGCATTCAAGAAGGCCATAAACCTAACTGAAACGAGGTCACCTCTGCTAGTGCACTGTGATCGCTCCACTAGAAGTACAGATGTGAAAACTAGGGTTCATCTGATGTGCTTCATCTTGGAATACTTCCGTTTGTTGCTTAATGAATCAGCGCAAGCTCGCGATGCATAAACTCCCCCGCAGCTAAAGTGCGATAAGGATATACCCTCCCCTCTCACCTCTAGCGGGAGCTGGACGAAATACACTAAGCAATGGCAAGTGCCTAGCTTTCGAGCATGCCACCGAAGGAGTTCTGGACGCTTGAGCGGTCGTGCAAACTTGGCTGAACATCTCTTAATATGAAGGCAGCCTTCTTGTTCGAATAAAGTATAAGATCCTATGGCGCACTTACTGGGCTTCGGCTCACGGGGGCCTACTTTTTTATATATCTTGCAGATTGGACACTTGCGAGCCCCACTGGGGACACTGGTCACGTTATTAGGTTTCTGGCGTCTACGGTGGGATCACATTTAGGTGAGTGGGAGGCTTCGGAGGTAGGCCGGTTGGGGGCCGAGAAGATAGTTCTAAGGTGAACTGGGTCGTGAATAGTGAAGTGATCTGATATGATAAGTGTGAATTGAATTAGTAAGTGGTTCTGGTGTTACCAGAAAGGGTTTTTCGGCATGGCTTGCCGAGGTGCGGTCAGAGAGACAAGTGGATGCTTCCGGTGTGATGTTGGACCACAGAACACCGTGGAAAAGTTTCTTCCCGGAGGGTCCCGTATTTTTGGCGGGTTGGAGGGCAACCACTTTGTCGTTCGATTAGTGTAAGTGTTGGATTTTCCATGCTAATACTGGACTTCGGCCTGTAGGTTCGTTATCTTATTTTGCGCGGTGGACACTAGCGGCCTCCAGGAGGACCCTAATCTCGAGGCAAGACTTGGTATTTTTTATGGACTGCAAAACAACTGGCGAATCGCTCTAGAACTTAGTCTCGTAGACAGGTACGGAAATCTCTTCGGTAAAGTTGGCTACCCTTACTGAGGCAAAATCAGCGGCACGCTCTAAACCCGGGATAGCAGCGGATTTCAGAGGGGCTGCACGAGGCTTCACCCAAATTAAAGAGCAAATCATCGTCCCATCTTAGGTAACAAGTGGTAAATGGAGTGCTGCTGCATGGCGTAATTCTGAAGGTTTACTGAATGCATGTGGTCCCAGTTTCGGATTCCTTTCCCCACCCGTTAGGCATACACAGCGATCGATTCATAAATAAGCTTGAACTTCCTCAAGCACACAGCCCGCCGGGTAATTTCTTTCCAGATCATTCCATCATCTTGTTTGGGTCGTCTGCTACTTAGGTCCCGAAGAAACGAATAAGAAATCAGCGTGCTTGGAGATACAAGCCCCATGGGGCCATAAAATGGGGTGACTTTGGCAAGTAAACTCCTTCAGGTGTAATTTTCCCCCTGGTACCACGGCATTAAAGGACTATCTCGATTTGGGTCCCACTTTACTCCTTGAATTTACTTCACTTCAGCTGGCTTCTAGTCAAGAAAATGGATTTTGTTTCTGCTTCTATCTGTTCTCTCAGAGCACCCCACCGAAGAACTTAGTCGAGTTGGAATCACGTTAGTGTAGAGTATGAGGCTAAATTTTTCCCATTCCCCCAAAGTCTTCCGTTTTAGGTAAGCCGAACAAACAGTCTTCTACGTAAAAGGTTCTCCCGGTTAGTTTTGTTATTGCAGTACCATGTTGCGACCTGCAGCTTTCTGCAAGGTTAGGCCGCAACATGAAGGTGGCAAGATGGGCCGAAAAGCATCAGACGTCCCACAGTATGCCTTTGTTTTGTTGGCCACGCTGCCACTGGGTCACCAAAGGCACCCCAGACGATCAGGATCGCTTGATGGGACCTTCGCTCGGTGGAACAGCTTCGATGTTGGTAACCAAAGTGCACCAGTACTTTCGAAGTCTCAGAAGCACTGCGCACAGACTATGGACAGGGTGTTGTCCTGTCAGAAGTTACTTGTTCATTGATGTTTTATTGTTCTCCGCAGCGCAGTAGAACTCCAAGCTAGTCTTTACCCGGTTTCCCTTTATTTATGCCGTGGTGCGGAAAGATCCATATCTGGGAGCCGGTCAGGTACCTCTGAGTCCCGGGTACCATTTCAGCATAACTTTTGGAAGTACTCCCGCTAATCATTGTACAGTAATTTTCGTTCAGTAGCTGAGAGCCTTCAGAAGGCTTGCTGAGGAGCAGTTTTTCAGGGCTAGAGCTTTATTATCCGGTGTTTATCGACCGCAGGGCTCCGTTTAGAGGCACTGTCATAATGGCCATCTATCCTACGCGCAGAGTATGTCATGTGACAAAACGGAAGACTTATCATTCTGGGACCAGCTCTCTTTGGTAGTAGCCACTGCTGTAACAGCCGGTCGTGGAAAATCCCCCTTTTTCCCTCGCGATTCAGTGTTTTTCCCAACATCACTCATTTCCATACACTATTGACTTGTCTTTACGTACTGGTTGTTTTTCTGGACCAATTGTTGTTTGTTCGCGCCCAGAGCGCTATTTTGGCACATCCTTGTTCAGGACCTGCGTGACGCACGTGCTGTCTGCTCACACGCTGCTATTCGGTTTCTCGTTGTTGAGACTTTGTGATCGTATTATTGAGGTTTGTATATTGTTTACGTCATTGTTTATTTTAATAATCTAGTATCGTAGAATTATCACGGATAATCGCCTTCTGATTTCGGGATCCGTTGCGAATTTGGCTACGCATTGCTCAAACGTTCGTAACAATACTCAATAGATCTATTTGGAACGAGGAAAATTCACGCAAAATGCCAAGGAAAGGATCAAAGGCAGTCGAACCCGGACAGGAAGTAATACGGCAAGTCTCTGGGGAGGTTTTGGGTACTTATGATTCTTTAGCTAATGCTAGATCGCCTAGTCCTGTCAGTGCTAGCTCATGTGTTATTGAAAGCAATATTGATCGTAAGGACGTTGATTTATATAAGCTGAGAATAATAGAACTAGAGCAACAGTTACTTTCGGCTAGACTACAGGCGCATGAAGCAGAGAAGTGTACACAGAAACAGCGAGAGTATAGGACCAGTGACTTCGACACTTCCGATAGGTTAGAGTGCAATAAGGTAGGGAACCCCACGCAGGTCGCCGACTACAAACCACCATCGATCGATCTGCCTAGAGTGGAGTTAACGGTCTTCGACGGGCGAGCTGAGCAATATTGCAAGTTTGTCAAACAGTTCCAGACGTTCGTTGAAAACAAGGTAAACGACCCTGGGCAAAGGCTTCTTTACCTTACTCACTACTGCCGAGGCCGAGCGCGAGAAGCTATCGACGGATGCACCATGCTCGATCCAGAACAAGGCTACACAAGGGCAAGAAAGATTCTGAGGGACTTGTTTGGCCAACCTTTCAAAGTAGCCCGTAACCTAATAGAGGGCGTGATGGCAGAGGCAAAGAAAACCAAGGGCGACGTCTACACCATGGCCGACCTGGTGATCAAGATGCAGAACTGCTCAATAGCCCTCGACCATTTAGGTTACAGAGCTGACCTAGACGCCATGCACACTTTGGAAGGCATAGTCCGTCACCTCTCTCCCGAACTACAGGGTCGGTGGGCGGAAGAAGCTGAACGGATAAGCCGAGGCGACAGAGAAGCCAACTTCGAAGACCTGACTGAATACTTAGACAGGCAAACGAAGATAGCTGACAGCAGATTCGGCCGACTCATCCGGGACAGCAACCGAGCAAACAAGCCCGGTACTAGCCAAGTCCAAACCCCTGTACGGGAACATCCAAAGTACCAGCCTTGGACCAACACACACGTCATTTCACGAGATGCTACGGCGAAACCAAATTGCAGATCCTGTGGTACTAGCCATGGCCTACCAGAATGCCCCAAGTTCGGCAATGCCACAATAGACGAACGGTGGGGAATGGCGAGGATGGCAGGAGCATGTTTCATCTGTCTCAACACCACGCACCGGGCAGCAGCCTGTAGAACAAGGAATCGATGTGGTTACGAGGGCTGCACGGGCAGACACCATCGGCTGCTGCATCAGGCGAGAATAACCATATCCGAGGCGAGTGCCAAGCCCAGCGTGATTTGTTCAACTTCGCAATCTGCCAGTAAACCGGTACGTTTAGGCGTAGTGGCCGTGGGAGTAGTGACTCCGACTGGGATAGTCAAGGCGTTGGCTTTCGTTGATAGTGGATCCGACACCACTTTAGTGAAAGAGCGGTTTGCCGACAAACACCAACTGGCTAAAGGTGCGACGTCGTTAGCAGTGAGCGCGGTGGGCGGAACACAGGTAATGACTGCCGGTAGATTAAGGCTGCAACTCATCTCTCTAGACACTAACGAGGAAATTGAACCAACGGAGGCATTCACGTTAGCGGATCTCCCCATGCGAGCACCAAGGTCGGTGAACGCAATCTTGACTCGATGGCCCCACCTGCAGGATGTAACCGTTGTAGACTGAGAAGATGATGAGGTGGATCTCCTCATCGGATGCGACGTGCCAGAGGCGCATTGGGTGCTTGACCAAAGAGTGGGCGACCGCCAGGCACCTTATGCCGTACGCACGGCTCTGGGATGGATGTTATACGGTCCAGTAGGGGTACGCGGTTCCGTGAATTACTTATCCGCCGAAACGGACCGCATAGAGTATCATCTGCAATGGCTTTATGAAAAGGAGTTTCATGACATTGGAGACGAAAGACCGACGTTGTCTCAAGAGGATCACTTCGCTCTACGAACGGTGCGGCAAGGCACTAGAGGCCTCAAAAAACAGTTCGAGGTTCCCCTCCCATGGCGCACACCGGTCGACCCGTGGACTGACAACAGAAATTATGTTCTCCAACGATTACTACGACTAAAAAAACGCTTCATTCGAGACCAGAATCTGTGGGAACGATACGCGGATTTGATGAAGCGAAACGAGGACCTCGGTTACGTTGAAAGGGTGCCTGTTAACACCGACAGCAAAAGGGGTATCTGGTATCTGCCTCACCATCCGGTTATCAACCCCAAGAAACCCAATAAACTGCGCGTGGTTTTCGACTGTGCGGCCAAGTTCCAGGGCAAGTCGTTAAACGATCGCTTACTACAGGGGCCTGACTGGACCACACCACTGATCGATGTTCTGTGCCGTTTCAGAGTGGGTAAAGTGGCTTTGTCTGCTGACATTAGGGAAATGTTCCATCAGGTGAAGATTCCGGTAGGAGAACGAGATGCTTTGCGTTTCCTGTGGTGGGAAGGGAGCGACCGGGACAATGCAGTGGTGAATTATAGGATGACCGTCCACCCCTTCGGAGCCATATCGTCACCATTTTGTGCCAACTACGCCCTCCGAGAATCAGCGAACAAACATGGCGATCTGGTACATCGGACGGTGGTAGAAAGCGTCAGCAGGAACTTCTACGTCGACGACTACCTTGGGTCATTCGATGATGTGGAATCAGCCCTAGAGCAGTTCAGGGGTCTGACGAGATTGCTGGAAGAGGGTGGCTTCCATCTAACTAAATGGATGTCGAACGCTTCGGAAGTGCTGAAGGTCATCCCGTATCACGAAAAGGCCGAAAGGGTAAGAGATTTGGACGGCTCTCCACTTCCTATCGAGCGCACTTTAGGAATACAATGGGACGCGGAAACGGACGATTTTGTTTTCGAACTGAACGTTCCCGAGCTGCCAATAACCCGTCGTGGCATACTATCTGCCGTCTCAAGTTTGTTCGACCCGCTCGGTTTCGTCTCACCATGGCTGCTACCCGGAAAGATCTTGCTGCAGCGGCTGTGCCGTAAGAAAGTTGATTGGGACCAGTCACTGGACCGAGGGGACCGGCTGGACTGGGAGGAACTTTTGAACACCTTGAAGAAATTAGGGAACATAAGAATACCACGATGTTTGACCCCTGGCCATACGACACGGACTGGAGAACTACATGCCTTTTCCGATGCATCCGAAGTCGGTTATGGAGCTGTGGTTTACGGACGATGGTGCGCAGGAGATGGACAATATACCACGAGGATCCTGTTCGCCAAAGCCCGCGTTGCTCCACTGAAGTCGGTCTCAATCCCACGCCTTGAACTCAGCGCAGCCGTGTTGGCAGTCAGGGTGGTGCAAGCTGTGAAGAGATGTTTCGATCTCTACATTTGGTCGGTGAGCTTCTGGACGGATTCAACGATAGTACTTTACTACATTAACAACGTACGGAGCCGGTTTAGTACTTTCGTTGCTAACCGGCTCACGATTATCCACGATGAATCGGCCACGCACAAGTGGAGTCATGTCAGGTCTGGCGATAATCCGGCCGACCTGTGCTCCCGAGGTGCGAACAACTTCAGGCAACTGGACACGTGGACGAGAGGGCCGAACTTCCTGCAATTGCCCAAACAGGACTGGCCCGTGTTCGAATTAAAACCCCCTACGGAATTGGAACTGGAGATCAAAGGCGTAGTGATAGCAACCAACGTCGTCGAAGCGTCGCCCATTTTATCGCGACTGGTCAGGTTTTCTTCCTGGATGAAGACGCTTCGTTCGCTAGTTTGGTTAACCAGGTTCAAGATAAGTTTACTAGTCATGAAAGGGCTACGGCCCTCAGGTCGGATACCGGTCGGCCCGATAGGTCCCGATGAGCTACAAGCGGCAGAGTACGATATTTTCAGAATGATACAACGCGAGGCTTTCGCCCAAGAACTCAAGAGGGCGGAAGAAGTGGGGCTGACCAATGAAGACATGCCATCTCCAAGAGGCGAGCTGAAGCGTTTAAACCCCAAAATCATCAACGGACTGCTGCGGGTGGATGGTAGGCTGACCAACGCCCACCTGAACTTCGACACAAAGTATCCTATACTGCTGCCAGCGAGACAACTCGTAGTAGAGCTAATGATTCAACACGTCCACGCCATTGAGGGACATGCCGGGGAAAGTCACGTGACGAGCGTCATCCGAAAGCGTCTTTGGTTGTTGAGAGGACGAGAGACTGTAAAACGCGTGATCCGACGGTGTGTGCAATGCAGGAGACGCAATGCCACAGCAGGCAAACAACTCATGGCCCCGCTACCAGAATGCAGGGTAACTACGGGCTGGTGGCCGTTCAGTGACACCGGGTTGGACTATTTCGGGCCCTTGTGGGTCAAGTGCGGGAAAAGATTAGAAAAGCGATACGGATGTATCATGACGTGCATGAAATCACGTGCGGTACACCTAGAAGTCGCACATTCGATGACGACCGATTCGTTTCTACGGGCCTTGCAAAGATTTATCAACCGAAGAGGCGTACCGGCCGATATATACTCAGATAATGGATCGAACTTTGTGGGCGCTCAACGGGAATTGCAGCGTTGGCACAAGAACATAAACAGGGACGAACTGCAGAACCGAACCGTGGCCTACGGCATACGCTGGCATTTCAACCCCCCACAGGCCAGTCACCGAGGCGGCATATGGGAACGCATGATCCGGTCCGCCAGACGGATATTGCTGTCAATCATGGAGCAGCAGCCGCCCGACGACGAGACCCTAAACACCGTCATGACTGAGGTGGAGCGAATCCTGAACAACCGCCCCCTGGTTCCAGTATTGAACGGCGACCCCACCCACCTGGCGCTCACCCCAAACGACTTATTGACGCTAAGGTCGAACGAGGGTTTCCAAGGGCCGGTAAACCTTCGTGGGAGCTACCTCCACGGGTGGAAGCAAGCGAATTATCTGGCCAAGGTCTTCTGGAGGCGATGGCTACGGGAGTACCTACCGGCTTTGCAGACTCGACAGAAGTGGATGGCCAAAACAAGACCATTCAAAGTTGGGGACGTGGTTATGATCGCCGACGAACGCGCACATTTCAGCGCTTGGTCTTTGGGAGTAGTTACGGAAACCATCAAAAGCACCGACGAAATGATAAGAACGGTGAAGGTGAAGACAGCTAACGGAGTGCTCATTCGTGACATACGCAGTATTAACCTACTCGAGAGCGAAGACGGAGGAGCTGATAACCCTGTGGCCTAGTAAACCTTTTTCACACCAGTAATCGAGGTGGATAAAGAAACACCATATATACCACACAATCTCCGTCAAACACGTTAAGGTGCTCGCGGTCCCTTCGTTGACATTACAGAAGGTTCTTTCCGATATGTGGTGATGAGTGCGATTCCATTATACATCCCGATACATACACACATGCACGACGCACTCTACATCCCGTAAACCCATCACACATGTGACAGTGTTCTTTGTTCGCCTTTTGTTGACGCTACCGAATGCCCCTTGCACATGTGGAAGTAGTGGAGCTCAGGTCACACATGCATGCTACATTTACTCGTTTTCTTGCCACGCGGTCTTTTGTTGACATTGCAGAAAGTCCTCCTTTGATGTGTAGTCATAACTGTGATTTCATTGTAACCCCGGCACACACACACACACGCACGCACACACACACACACTCAAGCGCGTACATCCAGGACCGGACGGCCCCGTACGAGGACAACGTCTATGTGACCATTCACGCCCGCCATCGGTAATTTGGTCTTGTGGAAGATGTAGACTAGCCTCACGTCTATGTAGCCAATGGGTTAGGTGCGACCAGTAGTAGAACGTCGACGACGAGCATTAGACGCGCGCACTGACAGCAGGGCCTAGGCAGGTAGGAAGAATCAGTACCTTTATACCGAACCTTTGACTCTGCTAAGGATCCAGGAGGATTTTGGTGGGCGGTGTAACAGCCGGTCGTGGAAAATCCCCCTTTTTCCCTCGCGATTCAGTGTTTTTTCCCAACATCACTCATTTCCATACACTATTGACTTGTCTTTACGTACTGGTTGTTTTTCTGGACCAATTGTTGTTTGTTCGCGCCCAGAGCGCTATTTTGGCACATCCTTGTTCAGGACCTGCGTGACGCACGTGCTGTCTGCTCACACGCTGCTATTCGGTTTCTCGTTGTTGAGACTTTGTGATCGTATTATTGAGGTTTGTATATTGTTTACGTCATTGTTTATTTTAATAATCTAGTATCGTAGAATTATCACGGATAATCGCCTTCTGATTTCGGGATCCGTTGCGAATTTGGCTACGCATTGCTCAAACGTTCGTAACAACTGCCACGAATTCGAAGTTAGGCATACCCTCCAGACTTTCACTCAGCCTGATGGTTGTGACATGGCTCACCCTAACCCTCGGTTTCTCCCGACCCTTCCGTGAAGCTACCCTCATTATCACCCACCCCAGCCGTCTCCTCACGGCCTAAGTGTCGTCAGGAACATTAGTCTACTGTGTCAAGACCCGGTGAGCCTTCGGCCTATTGGCCTTAATTAGTACGCAAATTTCGGAAGCCTTCGTACCTGACAACGGCATTTCTTTCAAATGGTCCTACCTGCCTAAGTCTGAAACTTGAATGAGTGTCCGTAGCTTCGGCGGGGCCCCAAATGCCCAGACTCGATGGACATGGGCAACTCATTGTCCATCTGGCGAGGTTACCGCCAAGGATACTGTCACGACTTCCGCCAAGCACCAGTAACAGTGTTCACGTACAGGTGCTCTCGAATTCTGCTTAGAAGCCGTTTCGCTACAAACGAGGCGTCGTAAACTTTGAGCCCGAACCGTTGATGAGGAGACCATTGACGGAGACTTTCTCTAATGGATCTCGGAGCAGGACTGGTACCATAGAAAACGACTTTTGCTAGAGGATGGGATCAACGTTAGCCGAAACATGACCAACTGATGCTTTGTGTTTTACGGATGAAGAGGTGTCGCTGTTGCAGGACGAAGGTTATCGGCGACGTGGTATAGGGCGGCTTTTGCCTTCACAGTCATTCTGACCATACGCCTTGCGCGAACGGCGGTCTCTAGTTCAACAATTGGGTTTTAGGAACAGGAACTATTATTTCAGCTTATTCGTGGCTCCGTATCTGTCTATGACTATTGTTTTCGTATTCGATGCACTGGTAGACATAGTGCTGTACTTTGCACACGGAACAAATTTTGCTTGGGTAAGCTTTCTGATTTGAGACAACTACATCAGTCTCCCTCGAGATTACTGTGACCACTCGATCTTGGAGGATTTTATTGCTTGCCGGTTTCTGAGATTCAGACCGATTATCTTGATGTGTCGTATAAGCGAGGCCAATCACATCAGCATCATCGTGGACTGAAATGAGGTTCATAGGCCCATTGAAAGTGGGCCCACACCAGATCTCGAGAAGGTGGGAAGCCCTCTTGAACCACTCAGACTGTGCGATGGGGAGGCCCTTTGAAAGCTGCCGTGAGGGTCCCGCAGGCTTTGAAATCCGACCCATAATTCAGCCCCTCCAAAGTGACGGCACATAATTACACTTTTCCAGCTGACTTGGGTAGAGCTTTGGAGTCTGAAGGCTTCACCGTTTGTCTGCCTGTGAATTCTTCAACGCACTGTCTTGCGATTAAATGTGGCCACCAAAAGGCCCCTCGAGGATGTGCGATGCTTCTCTGCAACCTTCCTTGTGCTCGATGATTGCGAAGCTTGAGGCTGAATCGACAGCTTCGCCTTCACAGACCAAAATTAAGTGATCCGACGGGCAAGCTGGGTTGGAAGTGTGTCCAGCTGCTGCCGTTCGAAAGCTATATATCAACCCGAAGCAATTCAATGAATTGCAGGCAAGTTTTGCCGGTTCCATAGCGGGGAACTCTCAGGCTTGCTTGGAGCTGCAGGGCGGTTTCCAGAGCGGTGTTTTGCGCCGGTTGTTCTTGATTCAAGACACGAAATCCCTGCTCCTCGAATGACTTTTTGTAGACCGGTTGATCATGTGAAGTTGGAAGGGACTGGGCTTAGTTCTTAGCCTGTTCACTCTCCTCGAATGGTTGCGAGATAGGTGGTTGGGAGGTCTGCACTGACAAGATTAGCCATCCATCCGCTGGTAGGTAGCTGATTTTCTTTGCTGACTTCATCTTGGCCTCACTGATAGTTCTAACAGTTTCCGACTCAAGCTCGAACCTTTTACCTTCAGTTTCGCCAGTTTCAGCTTTTATTTCAGTTTCGAGTCTATTGACGGGTACTTTCAGAACTGGCATTCACTGTCAGAATGATGATGATAATAATAATAATATTGGTTTTGGGGACACCCGAGGCGTGCTTGCTTGCATGATCATACGGTACAAGTGAGGTCGCAAAAAGGTTCCTTGGATATTCATTTGGGTAAATGCACACAAAAGTGTGTCCGTTTTGGCGGTCGCATAAATGAATGCCCTGAAAACTTGAGTTAGAAGGTCAGGTGAACGCACCTCCCAGGAGCGACTGAGATGGGCTCCGCGGTCAAGGTACGTGATGAAGTAAAGCGGGGATGAGGTCAATATGCGCAGTATTTCGGATGGCATCGACATAAGGTCGCAGAGGTGAGTAAACCGGCAAAGAAAACCTTGGAAAAAGCTTTGACGAAAAATTGAAGCATTTTTGGTGATGACGGACGTGCACTTGAACCAGTAGCCCAAATGACCCGGAAAATAGCAGAAACGTAATACCGTAGGATTTGTTGTGTCCTATGAGGAGGGAAATTGCGTAAATGATACAGAGTCCGTTTTACCACCGGATTAGTACTTACTATTCATCAAGAGGCTGTGGAAGACCCATTCATAAAGAGGTGTATGTAGATGCCCGAGCCTGGAAATTTTGGTTGGGCAGAGTGGCGAAAGTTGACAGGTGAATGAAACACGATTCGAATAAAGGGTTCATTTTAGGCCAATTAGTGAACACTAGTTACCAACAAGGTGGCCGGGGGAGTTGATATGCGGTGATCTTATGAGGTCGTATGGGGGTGGTGCATAAATGATACTGTTAAAACGTGTAGACGATAGCTTTACGGGATATGCTGGTAAGTGTCTGACATGGGGCACTTGGAAAGCAACCGGAAGGTCAGTGGCTTGGCATACGCATATTTCATTTCCAGCAAAGGTTCAGAGAAATAGTATTCACCGTGGTCTTTGGCTTAGATGCTCAGTCGTGGAGGACTGATGGAAAAAAGGCAAAAGATAATAGGTGGGTGAAATTGTGTTCGACTATTGGTTTATCGGGGGTTACTCCAAGACGGACAGATGAGGAATACAAGTTTACAACGAGGTGGGCATAATAGTGGTTTACGTGTTTGATATCTGACGGAATAAACGGGAAGTAGTACACCACCGGAACCTTCAAAAGGCACAGATAGTTGTTTGACTGAGTACGTTGAGGAAAGTCCAACCTGAGACTTGGGGGAGGCTAACAGACTAATGGCGGCCTAAATTATGGGGATTTGATTTTTGGCTAAAGATGTGGAAAAAGCACTCTATGGGTTGTGGTGCAGTTGGCCGACCGCGGTATCTTAGTGGAACAGCGGTAGTGGTTCATAGATGAGTGAAAAGTGATACAATTATGGATTTGTCTGGGTTCGTTGGTGAAAAGTATGGGAGCATCTAAAATTGGCAACAAAGTAGATGCGGGAGGTGGACGTATGGTGGACTGATACAGTCGTATAAACGTAGTACATACGAACAGCTCTCAGGAAGTGCCGGTGATTGCATAGATGGATATGCTGAAGTCTGACTTGGAAAGCAGAGGGGGCAGTCGAAATGTTTATGTCCTGGGTTGTGGATACTTCATTGACCATGCAACTGTCATGAAATGCAAATGGCTGAATGAGGGAAGACGCAACGGAAGGATACAATGGACACGGAGCTGGTGCCACGCAGAAGAAGCGCTAAAAGGAGGACCATTTCGTTTTGTGTGGAATTGTTGGCAGGTGAGAGACGAATCGTGAATTGATGATATTGTTCAGATAAATGTGGCTGTGACATACAAATTACCAAGTGGACGAATAGTCTCTTTAAGAGTATATCGGAAATTGTGATGTTCATAATAAGGATCTGAACAGTGAAACCGTTCCTTGTTTCGGGGTACAGAATCCAGTGACTGGACACAATAGGATGAAGGTAAACGTGGCGTCAGTTCAGACAGATAAAGGATGTGTCTGTGGATATAGATATCAGTGGTCGCAAATAGAAGGGTACGTTTCTGAGCCGGCCTAGTATATGCGCATATGTTGATTTGGAACTTGACCCAGTGCATTGTAAACCTTGTTCAGGAACGTTGTAGGAGGCGGCAGCTGTAAGATGTAGGGGACGTTGTTTTCCAATCCGCAATTGGTGCCAGTGGGTGAGGCTGGCCGTGTGCTGGACACCTAGCCTGAAACCACTTCTGGTGACAGGAGGTGCAATCCGCCAGCCTAGTTGCACTCGCACGTCGTTGCAGACGGTCTGGACGCCCGATGTGAGCAGGCCAAAGAGGTAGATCTGACCACGCCCTGCACCGTCGGAATTCACATGAATTTTCTTGATGGGGCCAAAAGGCCGTAGGTATCAGGTGATCCGCGATCAGGCTACCAGGCTTCAGGGAATCGCGGAACTTTAACAAGAATGCATCGGTCAGGTAGCGTACGAGTAGCTGACGGTCAGCTAGACGCATAGGCCAGGTTAGTGACCGGCGTGGTCTCCAGAGTATTAAGAAGTATCGAGAGAAGGGTACGCACGAATGAAGGTCTGGAAGTAGAAAAAAAGTAGAGGAGCGCGGTCTGGGATGCTCCCAGCAGGGGATAAATGGGAATCGACAAAGAAGGCAACAATAATAGACAGTGACTCTCTGGGACCAGCTTTTCAATTGCGGAAGGCAGAAAAACTAAGAATTTTTACTCAGCTTCATCTATCATAGACCTACAGTGTTTGCACGATTCAAAAGTCTAGACCCATCCCATAGGCTTGGTCACCGGGTATGTCCACATTTAGGAGCCGTGAGGTTTGGGTAACCGTGAGGAATTCATCCAGCGCACTTCTAAACCGATGGCTGGAATTAGAACCGCGTATTTCTATGGGTAATTTACTCCCTAAATTAGAGTATACTGTGATGTAGAAGTTTGAATGTAAGCTAATATTGGTAATAGGGGTTGAAATGGTAAGAATTCTAGAACGTAGTGGGTAACTAGAAACAGGCGCAAGGTGCAATGGATTAGAAGTATATGTCCGGCTGTGAAGGATGTTATACAAAAAGATAAGGTTCAGTTTAATACGGCGAAGCCATAAAGGGTCTAGTTTGAAAAATAAGCAGCTTTCTTTATAAGTGAGGGGCGAGCTTCATCCAATCAGTCGTTTAGTAAAACCAAGTTGAACTTATTCGATACCAATTCTGTCTGATTTCCGCATACTAGAAAAGATCAGTGTGCAGTATTCTAATAAACACCTGGCATGAGATTTACAAAGGCAAATAATGCAGTCTGGAAGTCGAAAGAAGCAAAATATTGGCCCCAGGCACTTTCTGGCCTTAGCGACTTAGAGAGCCGAATATTCCAAGAGGTAAAATGTGCAGGAATAGCTTAAGCCAGGGTCCCGAACGATCTGCTTGCTAGCAACGTTTGACCCACAAACGGCTAAAGATCCTTGATGTAGCTTGCTTTTATATGTAAGAACCTCACATTTGTCGGCAGAAAAACTCATCTGCCAGGTTCAGCACCACCAATAGAGTGCAGGTACGTCCTTGGAGATATTTAAGATAGCCGAGGCTATGCATTCAGCCCTGAATGAGTAGAAGATTTTGATGTCATCAACAAAAGGAAATTGGGTGCCATGGCACACTGAGAGGAATATTTCGCTTATATACATCAGGAACAACAGAGGGCCAAGGACGCTGCCCTGTACAACACCGCTTGTAACTGGTTTAGGCCCGGAACAGTGTCCACTTATTGAGACAAATAGAGAGCGACTGGACAGGTAAGAATTGATCCAATATAGCGAAGGGTCAGTAATGCCAAAGGATCGGATTTTGGCCAGAAGATGTGGGTGTGGCTCGCGGTCAAATGCCTTTAACATACCCTAATAAGGTACTATAAGGACCACTCCACTGTCTGCCATTTCAGTAATGAGATTCAAGAAGTCAGGTTGGCAGGTTACGCAAGATCTTGACCGAAGGAAATCGTGTTGCCGAGGGCTAACAATATTCAACTGAAAGAGGTGCCTCACGATGTGTTCTTCTACCATTCTTTCCATTAGCCGAGGGAGAACAGGTGTATGGTTAATGGGACGGTAGTTTGTTACCTCATGCAGTGGACTTTCTTGTGGTGCGGGATTATGACTGAGCATTTCCAGTTTGTGGGCGCCAGACCGGAGTTCATTGATAGGGTGAATATATTCCGTAGCCGGTAAGGTAACTCAGGTCCGCATTTGGCTATTGCAGTGGACGGTAAGCTGTTGGGTCCTGGGTAAGATGACGGCTGGAAAGCGGTCAATAATTGCAAGATAAATGAGGCTCCTAGTTCCACTGTGGATAGATTTGAAGCGGTAACTGGGGGAAGAGGCGGAGGGTCAATATTAATAATAGGGGCCACAGTTGGGGCGAAGAATGAGTTGAAGGTCTCTGCAGTAGAAGAGAGAGTAGAGGTGGATAAATTGTCCATGGAAACAGGGTGCAGGGTATCTCCATGGGTATCAGAGGTTCTGGCTCTGTATAATAATGACATACGAAGAGGTCTATTTTGGTGTCGCAGGGCCTTCATCTCCTGGTTACGCAGTGTGGGTTCTTCAAGCCCCTGGATAGTAAAAGTGAGGCGAAAAAGTTGAATAGGGATTGCAAAGTCGTACGTGGTTTCGTGAAATTTTGAAGTTTGGCATACTTTGTTTGTACAGAGATGATGTAGGATTCCCTATTATTCCGTTGCTGGGAGAGGTAGGTTATCCTGTCAGGATATTTGGAGAACTGCGCATAGAAAGTATCAGTGGCGTGTTGTGGATCACGAGAGAAAAACTCACTCCAATCAGCTTGTCTAATGGTCGTAGGAAGAACCTTCTAGTCAGGGAGAGGAGAGAGTTTGGTGCAGCTTGATTTCAGGGCAGGCTGTGGGTAAGTGGGAATGTGGCAGTTAACCAGATTATGATCTCTACCGGAAAAACTTCGGGAGATTAGGACAGATAAATGAGGGACGCCATGGGTGAAAATGAGATCTAAAATGCCTTTTCTTCCCGTATGAGGGCGAGTATGCCGTACCCACCCTCCTACAGTAATACTTGTCACAAATGGTAGAAGGTTAGCGGGTGCAGATAAAGATGGCAAAGCTATCTTAAGTAGGTTGAAGTCACCAGCACCTTTACACTTGAGGGCAGTAAGGACAGGTATTCAAAAGCATCAGTTAGGTGTGGAAGTCCGGAGACATTCTCGCTCGTTGGACGGTTAAAACATCCAACATGAAGTTGAGGGCCAGGAATGCGGACAGTTAGCCGAAGTGAATCGGGAATAGAGTCAAGTAGAGGGTGATGAAGTGCTGTTGTATTAAAGGCCTGCTTGACAAATGCCAAACAACCTCCACCTCGTCGAGTTTTCCTATTGACTCCGAAGACATTGTAGCCTACAAGAGAAATCTGGCCCGTTGGAATTTACTAGGTTAACCAAGTTTCAGTAATCAAGATTATATCATGATTAGAACGAGTGGCCAGATATCGCAGGTGCCGGATTTTGTTTATGATGGGTCGGCTAACAAAAATAACCAAAGAGATACTGTTATTGGTGTTTAGTTTTGGGGAGTCTGGTTGGTCATGTAGGATGTTTAGTGCGGAATAGTCTAGATTCGTGGTCTGACTAGAAGGTCCATATGCGGGTGGCAAATCGGCGCCGTGAGTTGGAGGGTTTTGTGTGTAAGTCGTTTTGTAGTATGGTGCGCTGTTGGAAAAAGAAGAGCTGGTGATGCTATGGTGTCGGGCGGAGCTAGCTTCCGATATAGATGAACCCCTTAAGAAGTGCGGGATAGCTTAAGTGTCTGGGTTAATGACATTTCCATTTGTTCAAGGAGGGTCAAGGATGCGAGACTGCATAACAATGTAGTCCGTTAACAGATCCGGTTTGGGTTACAGATTTACACACGAAGGGCGACCGACAAATTTGACAAGTGGCTTTGTCAAAGGTAGGGCACAGACGGTGTACCTAAGGAAACAACGGCTATTATTTGGCGCGTTATTACCATAGGTATTTAAAGAATTCGTCCATTGGAGAAGGGGTCTGAGGCATGCTAGGGGCAAGCCGTACTTTGTCTGGGGATGGTTTGGCGTTAGTGGATTCGATAGGGCCTCCAACGTGAAAGGGGCTTGTAGGCTTATAAGAATTACAGGTTTGTTAGTCAGGGGGAGATGAGACGAGATGTCTGTGTTGTGGCTGTAGGGCCAGATTCCAGCCTGAACTCCACAGCTGGCATCTGAATATGTAGGATTGTGAAGTGGGGTGACGACCTGGTAGCGGACTTGGGGGAGGGGCGGTAGCTGTTGATAGTGGCTAGGGGGTTAGTTGGTTGCATGCCTGTTAAGCAGTGCTTACCGGGCTTGGTCACCGTAGTTTCAGGTATACGCCGCGGCAATATTGTCGCAGTCATATCATGAGGCCTCCAGGTGAACGTACTAGGCTGTAGAGATGATGTCACTGGTAGATCAGTTGGCTTGTAACTAAAAGGGGAAATGGGGAAATTCCGGGTAGATTCGTGCAAGACCCTGAAAATGTGGGGCTGCGGGTTTGATGAAGTTGGTTTTTACTGTTTATTCTGGAGGACGTGGTAGGCGGGGCGGCAAGATGCAGACATTTTCCCGGTGGTTGGGTCGGTGACGGATATGGCGATATGTCTGCGGTCTCTGCTGGTGTCTTGTCTTTCGAACCTTATAGTGTTCCCAGAAAAAGTTTTGGACCTACTTGGTGAGGGCAAGATAGTCGATGCTTTTTACCTGGACTTCAGCAAGGCTTTTGACTCGGCCAACCATCGCCCATTGGCGGAGAAACTGAAGACGCTTGGGATCAAAAGGCAAATGCACAAGTGGGTATCAGAGTCCCTGACCAACAAAAAGTTTCGTGTTAGAGTGGGAACCTGTGAGCCAAAAGCAGCGGGGATAAGCAATCGAGTAACCCAAGAGTGGGTTTTAGGCCCACTCTTTTTTCTTCGCTGCATAAATGATTTGGAGAAGGAATTATCACTGCCGCATTTCATTTTTGTAGACGATGTAAAAGTTATGGGATCAGTAGGTCGTGATGAATAAGCAAGGGACCTGTGGCAGTTAGTTTCCTGGGCAAACAAAGGGGGTTTGCTGTCAAAGGAAAGCAAGAGTGATCTGCTACCGAGGTCTCCGTGGGATTAGGGGTGGCGGGCTCAAGTGGACCATTCACGGTTGAAGCGAGAAAGTCAACAAGGGACTTGGGTGTCCAAAAGACTTCGGACTCCAAGTGTGCTGAACAGTTCAAGCTAGCCGCCCATGAGGCAAGAAGTGAGCTCTTTCTGCTGCACTTGGCGCATTCTTGCAGATCTGTGGAAACACTCATACCTATGTACAAGTCAGCCGTGGGGCTACTTTTAGAGCATTACGCACAGGTTTGGGAACCCTTTTCAAAATAGCTGCAGTCTGCCTAGAAGGGGTGCAGTGAATAACCACTCGGAGAGATGAAGAACAAGGAGGGAGGTCACACGCACAAAGACGGCAGGATGCAGTACCTTTCTCACCTGAGAAAATAAGATTCATGGGAAACCTAAATGAAGCGTTTACAATCCTGAAGGATTCACCTGGCATAAGTGCAGGGAATTTATTTGACCACAGAAAGAGAGGAAATAGTATAAAACTGCGGAGGCCGCGCTCCAGGCTAAGTGTGCGAGCGACATTCTTCCGTAGTAGAGTGGTTGGGTGTATGGAACAAAATAACGGAGGAGATATTTAGCGCACAACATGTAAGGCATTTTAAAAGAGTGCCGGATCCTGAGTGGGACGAGTCGTTCACAGAAATGGAATAGGGAGGATTATGGAGAAAGAGCAACTTAACACGAGCTTTTCATTTATCTTGTTTCCATGGCTACCATCTCAGGCGCTAAAAGTGACGGAAAGCTAACGCCATCGGTAACGATGAATGAAGCTACCACAATGGGATTTGAACGGGCGCCGGCGAGCAAGGTCACCGAACACATCACCCCGCTAAATTTGAATGAGATAATGGCGGTACTAGTCTGCCGCCAATTCTGCTAACATCTGCCCAAATGTTGGGTCTTGTTTCAAAATTTATACCCCATCGGAACTGGAAAAATAGCAATTTACGGTTAATGCCGTAAGGCATAATAAGTCGTAAAAAATATGAAATGGGTCTACCAACTTTTTCTTATGTATCTGCCGTAATGTCTATTTGTATCACAAAATGGATACTCTTTTGGAACTACATAAATTGCGTAATATGGAGAAATGTCAAACGATCCTTCGTATATGTGGTTCGCCAGGAACAATACAAATCAGCTACCTTAAGTAGTCTACAGTAGGACTTGAGTTACTAGGCTGCATCGTCATACGTACATACTTATGTATGGGCATATATATATGTACACATATTGATGTATATGTTTATATATACATATGTATAAACATATATACGCTAACGTATCCGGCCATCGCTCGACTTACGTCCCATCTGTCATTCTCACTGAGCTATACACACACACACATATATATATATATGTATATATATAAATCTACCATCCAGTATTCACTAGTGCGAAAGAAGACTCACGAAGTGAACACGAGCCATAACGACCTATTAGTGCTGGCCCAAATAAAAAATCAATAAGGAAGACACCAGTGCCAAATGGCAGGAATCATAAAGCGGCGGCTCTGAATAGGGCCTTTTGTCAATCTCCTGGGATCACGTTCACCTCGCTAGACAATGCACACAAGTGTAGTCGTCCTCGCTGGTGGACCCTGCGCATTGATATTGTGCCCATCGGTCACACGTTTGGCGTTGAACCCATTGAAAGTCATCTTCCAGGTCGACCGTTGGATCCTCTCGCCGGCAAATGCTGTAAACGTCCTTGTTTATCGGAGATGGCGGCCTGTCAAGTTTTCGTTTCTTGTGTTGTTATTCGGAATTGATTGGCCGTAGTTGTCCTATGTTGACGGAACTGCATACTCTGCAAAGGGTTCCCTATAACCTGAGTATCGTTCTCGTCGGTAAACCGAACCCCGATTAATGGTTTCCTTCTAGACGTTGTTCCCTGTTTTACGGTTGAATCTCTTTTCGGTGGTTCCGACCGTAGCACATACTCGTCAGCTGTACTGGAAGTTGTGGAACATTCCAATATTTTTCGGGTCTCTTTCTCTCGGCCGAACATAGTGGCGATATCCGACCGGGGTTTTATTCGTTCTACGCCTTCTTTCTCGGGATGCTCGTAGCACAGTCTAACGTTTGGCCACAAACCTATAACGTCTGGTAACAACCTCAGTTGGGCTTTAGCCGTTCTGTAGTTTTCATCCCCAAGATTAGCCAACGCTGCGGCAATATCCCTACCGATATCCTCGCTCTCCCGCAGCTTCTGCGCTTTGGTGTTGATTGTGGGTGTCGCTGATTGTGAGATGATGGTGTCTCCACCGGCTAGGGTTACCACCTCCTTACAATCCACTGACCAGCGATTATTGGCCAGCGTAGAAAAGTCGGCATTAGTGGCAAGAGCGACGTGCAACACGTGAACGCAAGACAACAACCACTGGCGACTGAACGAACAGTTGCAGTGTGCCACACTGCCGCCGGCAACCCTAACGGAGGAGCCTCTACTGTTTGTTACAAGCCACTTACGTTTTACATAAGATATACCAGTGATCGTCACTGTATGCAGGTGGCGAAGGAGAAAGCCACGGGAGAATACGGTTAGCCTGCCGAACACGGGTTTCAGCCAATGTGGCACATTACGGAACTTGCATATGGACATTTGGTCCCTACCAAGTCTGCCCTGCCAAACTTCTCTCCAAGATGCCACTCGCTTCAGAATTCTTTCACAGACCTGGAGCAAGGTTGACCTAGGTGAAAGTCCTGTCTTAAGATGCTTATTTTCGGTTTCTACTCTATTAGTTGTCAAATTACCCAAAGTTAATACTTGTCTTACTTTGTAACCCGCCCAGGAATCCTTAAACGGCATCCATGTCCTTACTAAGTGGCCCATCGCCTCGGAGCTGCGGGCCTGAAAAGCAGCCCGAAATCGTTTGAATGCAGACTCGCTGCTTGCGGACACCATGTTACGCATCCACTGAAAAACACGATCCTTTTCTAGAGTCGTTGCTGCAACTAGATGGTTGCACCGTTTCCGCATATCATGCTACACGTGAAGCTGGCAGAACACTATCTGGGCTTCAGGATAGTGAGTCTTGAACCCGTTTAACTGAGCCAGACTACGATGTACCACTATTGTTTTACATTCCCTAGTTGCGGGTAGGTTTTCATGCAGGAAACCCACGGCTTGTCTGTAGCTTGCAGTGCTTTCATTGGGCAGCGAAGTATACAGAATACTACGACCTAAGCCTGTTTCATCCACTATCATTGCGTGCCATAATACATAGCATCCGCAGTTCATTTGGTGGGTAGCGCTAGCTAGAATCACCTGGCTGCATCTGCGAGCAACCGGAATCATCTCGCTGGGTATGAAGAAAAGGGACCTAACTAAATTCTCCTCGTATATTACTTGGCTAATTACTTTACCATCCAGTAATTCTTTTATCCTAATTACGTTACCACGAACATCATGACTGTGACGGACACGCACAGACCGGAATTCCATGCTGTTCAGACGCCTATTGAACATGCGACTAGTATATTCCCTTAATTCAGCTGTATTATAAAAAGTATCCATTGAGTCAAACACCATGGACTCTTGAAATGCGGTCAGCCTTCGGTTGGCTACATATAAACTAGGATTTCTTATTTGGAACCTATGACTATGGACCATGCACCACTTCGCGACACTATATCCAGTTCCTTGGGCGACCAGTGTGACGAATGCTCCACACTCCAGGTTTTTGTATCTACAGTGAAGTCCAACATTAGAATGCAATTATTCTAACCTTGAACCACCTCCGCCTTTTCGGCGCCGATGGACACAACAATATTTCGGTCACTGTAATTGTAAAAGCTGGTACTTGTGCATCGCTGGAACTCTTTAAAATCGGTTGTGAATTCATCGAGATCCTCGTAAAAGTCTTTTATTAATCGGGAAAGGTATCGGAATTGTCAACGGTCATGGTCGTCCACGTGGCTAGCGACTGAGATGCATGCTGACATTTTGTCGCTCTAGGCCTCATATACCAGTGTAAATTTGATGATATAAACAATATTTTATAATACTCTTTGCTTTTGGTTACACCCAACAGAATTTATTTCACGTTCTTTTATACGTGATTTGTTTCATCACAAAATGTCTATTTCAGCTGATATTACCGTCTCATTTGTGGTATTTCGATCCTTGACTTCCAACGTCATCTTCGCCTCTCGTCTGAATGATAGGAATGAATACACCTCTATTTCAGCCAAATTGAAGAAAAAAAACCCACTCGTTTAACAAACTGGAAAGGACTAACAAGGTTGCAGTAGTGGGGGCAGACCTGTGTGTATATCACTGAAAGAATTCTGGACGCTCGGTTGGCCCCGGCCGCGTGGTTTGAATTTTCGAATTGCTCTCAGCGTTAAGCATTTTTGCATTGATTGGTGGAATAACACACGTTATTTCGCCAAACTAACGTATCGTAATTAGTATTTCGGTACGCGTACTTTTTGAAGAGTTCACTCTCTTCAGAAGAGTTTATTCTCTTCAAAAACTGAGTATACCTTTTGGTGTCCTTTTTGGTGTTTTTTTGTTGGTGTCAGTGCAACTGATACCGGCTAACATCTTTTTGTGGCGCTTTTTCTAGTGTACTGTTTTTGTGGAACTTTTTAGTGTGCGGGTTTACTGCACCTGCCTTAGTGTACCGTTTGTGTCTGTTCAAAAGTTGTGTTATTGTCCCACGGGTGTTCGAAACGAAATGAATGGGACAAAGGTTGATCCCACTGGCCAGGCAGTAAGCTGTGGGAACAAGGAATGCACGGACCTAGTGCAAGATGAGGGAATTCAATGCGACCAGTGTTGCATTTGGTTTCATCAAAAGTGCTCCAAGCTGGAAGAGAAAGACTTCGAGCTGCACATCAGTTACCCGTCGCTCAAGTGGATATGCGCCCATTGCTTTGCGTTTGCAAGGGAGTGCTCGCGTATTATTCGAGGCGATCTGGGGAAAGGGGACACGAACGTGGAGATGGAACCAAGACTAGAGAGAGCCGTTTCGATCCATAGCCTAGAGGGAAAGGAAAACCGGGTGCCAGAGCGCAAAAATAAAAAAAGGCAACCCAAGCCAAAGGGCAAAGAAGGAAAAGAGGTAGCAGGATTCACCAACGTGGGGAAAAGCCTCCTGACGGAAGTGGAAGCCCTCAAGGAGCAGGTCAAACGCCTAGATGCTGAGGTGCAGCGCATGAAGCGTGACACTGAGGTCATGGCAGACAGAAGTAGAAGACTGCTACTTCATAACCTTAGGGAGAACATTGTAAAAGACGGTAGAATCAGGAAGGAGGAAAACCGCCGGCATGTGACTGAGGTTCTTAGGATGGCTGGCCTACCTCCCACGACACCAATAGTCAAGTGCCATCGAATAGGACTATGGCGTGGAGCACAACCAGCGCCGCCACGACCCCTGGTAGTTGTATTCCACAGTGTCTACTGGAGGGATATGCTGCTGTCCAGGGCGGGAGCAGTTGAGGGCAACACGCAGGGAATGGTTAGGGTAACACCTGACAGCCCAGCATTTGTGAAACCGGCTAATGCCATAGTCTCGCTGAGAACGGGCACACCTGATCTTAAGAGGCCGAAGCTACATATAGCGAAACTGGAGATGACTCCTCTTGGGAAGTCAACACCTAAGGCCCAAGGAGTAATCCAGATACCAAAGGTGGCTTCAGGCTCCGGTATACAAAAAGCCAAAGATCAGAAAGTTCGAAAGACCAAAAAGAAGGGGACTCACAGGGCATTTAGTCCGGTTGGTGTTGAGAACGTGCAGCCAGCCAGCCCGATTCTAAAGGATACCCCCAAGAAGTCCTCTCTGGTGCACCCAGCGAAGCTGGAGGTATCAGAGGGAAAAGCCGAGGAAACCAGTTGGGCTAAGGTGGTCGCAAGACCATCCCGGCCCATCGGTACGGCGACTCAAAAGGGGGTAACGTCCTTTGTGCATGTCGAGCCTGACACTGGGGCGACGGGTGGAAAAGAAAAAGCCACGACACTCAGAGTCTCACTCGATATGCAAGATGCTGCACCGCCGACACCCTTAGAGGCAAAAAACGGGGCATCACCTCGGAGATTGCGCCCGAGGATACCCTAGCCCTAGAATTAGCAATGAAGTCAGTAACGAGGACCAGGGAACCGTCAATATGGTACACCAATACCTGCAGTCTCCCGGGAAAAAGAGGGGAGTTGACGGCTAGGATCGCAGAGTCTGAGGTCGTTGCGTTGACGGAAACTTGGATGAAGCCATATACTGACATGCGCTTCCAGGGATACGCTGCCTACAGACAGGATAGAACAGATGGAAGGCAGGGGGGCGGAGTGGCACTTCTAATACGGACCGACATAGGCCATTGGGAGGCTCCGTTCAACTTAGTCTCCGGTAATGTACAGGTCAGATCCTGCTTTATTAGGATCGAGGGGCGTACAGTATGCATTATCTGTATCTACAGGGCACCGCTAGCCACAGATGAGGAAGATGTTGAGCTTTTCCAAATGCTGGATGCGGTGCTGGCACAGACAAAGGAGTTCATCTTACTAGGGGATCTCAATCTACCCGAAATTAACTGGGAAAACGGGATCGCACCAAGGGGATCAACGGGCGACAAATTTCTGCAGTGGGTCCAGTTACATGCACTTACGCAGCATGTGACACAGGCCACTAGACACAGAGGTGGACAGCACCCGTCTCTCCTTGACTTAATCATAACGCGGCACCATCAGGACGTTAAGGAAATTAAGTGGGAAGAGCCACTTGGAAAAAGTGATCATGTAGTCCTAAGGGTCACACTAAGACTAAGCAAGGCGCCGAAGGAAATCGCGTTACGTCGGCGCTATGGGAGAATCAACATAGGTGAACTGAAGAAGGCGGCGGAGGAAATTCAGTGGACACCGAGACACACAAATGCCTCCGTAGAGGAACGTTGGGAGACCATCAAGATGGGGCTACTCGAACTTACAGATGAGTTCGCACCCCTCATGGTGGCAAGCAGTAGAAGTCTACCCCCATGGTGGAAGTCGAAGGTCCGCAAGGCCATAGTTATTCGTAGGCAACGATGGGCGGCGTACAAGCTGTACAGAACTCAGGGAGCATGGAATAGCTATAAGATGGCTAGGAACAGGGCCCAAGAGATCCAAAGAGTGGAGAAATATGCTTTCGAGCGTCGGTTAGCGGCGTCGGTCCGCACAAACCCAAAGCGATTCTACGCCTACGTGCAATCTCACAAACGTATGAGAGAGAGCGTAGCAACTTTGGAAGGAGCACAGGGACGACTAGCTCTAAACGACGAAGACAAGGCTGACACGCTCTTGGAATTCTTCAAGAGCATATATCGACCAGAAAATAGTTTGGAGGAAAGAATGGAGGGCCCACAGGCGCCTTCAATACCCGAACTTACTGTAGGAGAAGAAGAAGTGTACGCGGAGTTGCAAACTTTGAACAGGAACAAAGCAGCAGGTCCAGACGGGATTCATCCAGCAATCGTTCAGCCTCTGGCCGAGGTCCTGAAGGCTCCGGTGACGAAGCTGTATGAAACGTCACTTAGAGAGGGAACTGTGCCGGGAGACTGGAGGAGAGCAACAGTGGTAGGCATTTACAAGAGTGGGCCCCGGCAAAAGGCGGAAAATTACCGGCCGGTTAGCTTGACTTCGGTACTGTGTAAGTGCCTGGAGCGAATAGTCAGGAAGCAGATCTCTAGGCATTTGGTTCAACACAACCTCATATCAAATGCTCAGCATGGGTTTGTGGCAGGGCGATCCTGTCTGACGAATCTCCTGCTGTTCCTCGATGAGGTAACCAAGCGTCTGGACGAAGGGCAATCGATTACGGTCTGTTACTTAGACTTCAGCAAGGCATTTGATTCCGTGAACCACCGATTTCTGGACGTCAAACTGCAGTCCATGGGAATTGTTGGAAAGGCCAGACAATGGATAAGTAGTTTCTTAGCAGGGCGAACCTTTAGTGTTAAGGTGGGGAACCATGTTTCAAAACCGGAAGGTGTAACGAGTGGGGTGCCACAGGGCTCGGTGCTCGGCCCTCTGCTCTTCCTCATCTTCATCAACGACCTAGCACGTGGGCTTACAAACCCCACCTTTATGTTTGCCGATGACGTCAAGATAGCTGGAGTAGATATAGAACTTGACGTGTTAGCAGTACAAAACTGGGCACGCAAATGGGACCTTCCACTAAACCTCACCAAGTGTCAATGCTTGACCACAAATACAGGGGCTAGTGAGAATAGTGTGGGTTCGTTGCAAGTGGTCTCGCAGGTCAAAGACTTGGGCGTTATAATGGACAACAGCTTTAAGCCGTCAAAGCAGTGCACCTCAGCAGCCAATACGGCCAGGAGGGAGCTCTTTCGAGTTAGATCCATTATGTCGTGTAGAGATCCGGAGATATTCGTTCCGATATATCAGGCCATAGTTAGGCCGCATATGGAGTACTGCGTGCAGGCCTGGGCACCGTACTACCAGAAAGATATCGACTGTCTGGAGAAAGTGCAAAGGCTAGCCACTAGAATGGTGGCTGGGCAAAGGGGGTTTAACTACACAGAGCGTCTCCGTGCCCTAGACCTATTCTCGATGGAAAGACGGCGCATTCGCGGGGATTTGATAGAAACCTTCAAGGTAATGAAAGGACTGTCAGGAGTAAGTCGAGAAGACCTTTTTTCGCTGATCCCCGAGAGAGGCACAAGAGGGCATAGCCTTAGATTACAAAGAAAACATTCGAGGCTCCAAATTAGGGCGAAGTATTTCTCAAATAGAGTGGTACCCTATTGGAATAAGCTCCCGGAAGAGGTCATAAATACCACAACAGTGAAGGCCTTTAAGAAAGCACTAGACCTATGTTGGGTGGCGGTATACCCCGAGTTATGCTAAGCAGCTTTTAGGGTCAGATGCAATTTACTTATTGTTTCCACCTTACTCTGCCAGGGCTGATACTGCACAAAATTTCTGCCTTTCAGAAAAAGAAAATCACGCAGTGTTGGGAGCTACGGAAACGCGCCGACAACACAACTATCTGGACACACGATTGGCTCCAGCCACACCAAGTCCTGTGCAAACTGAACTGAACTGAACTGAACTATGGGTCCTGTGCAGCCAAAACTGCGCCACTCCATGACGTTGGGCTTCACAGAAGACGAAGGAAAAAGAACACTAATTGGGGAGAAAAGTAGAAAGTGAACTACCAAGCGGTGAAAAAAGGAAAGAGGCAACCACGAATCATTTTGCCTAGTGACAGAATCACAAAAATACATCGATCTGCTCAGTAGAGAGGATTTACCCGGTTGCCGGGTCAAAGTGTGAAACCGTAGATATCGAACCGATACATTCTCCATCCATCTCCACTATCGAAAAATCCAACTGCGGTGCAAGAAAAAAGTTATGTCTCAAACTCAGTTCAACACAAGGAGCCGAAGCGAGCGGGGATATTAACGATTAACCTGAAGAGTGGGCAATTGACCAGTGACACAGGGAAAAGGTGAGCCGAAATGCTAGCAAGCTTGCGCTATCGTAACTACTGAGTCTATCGTTAGAAAATATTGTTTAAACCTAGTGGAGTCTTCTTTTTGCAATCCTACTTTACCTGTAGTTCTCTGTCCGAATATCTGGTGGGCTCTGCCAGGACAACTGCACCAATCGAATGGCATTTCTGAAAGCATGAATACACGTATATCCGGCATCAAGAAATCATTAGCAGGGTCTCAGAAAGCCGCATAGTCTGAGATCAAGGTGGCATTTCCGTGCGGTCAAAGGCATTGTTACTTAGGCGCGCGGGAATACAACCTTTAGGCTAAGGTGTCCCAACCAAAACCCAAAGCATCCCAACCGAATCCCAATCAAATCCCAATGGGAGCCCCATCGGGATTTGGTTGGGATTGCTACATGGGCGTGTGCTGTGACTTTTGTCCATTTTGATTCCATTGGGAATGTGGCAAAATACCCAAAAATGCCTCGGTGCTCTACGAGAGCCATGATGATCTGACTTGGGTATGCCCAGAGTGTAAAGCAAGGGCCAAGAACAGGTCTTACTCTGGGGCTGGAGAAACCTTGGCAGAAGAGCGCCAGAAAAACGTCTCTCGCATAGATTCGCATTAGGAAGGAGCTGGCTCGGTATCTCAGAATGGTATAACTGAGGCCTCATTATTGAGGCTGACAAGCATGGCAATTGACGTGCACTGCGAAAAAGGTAGAAAAAGTCCACCAAACAAGGAGTTATGTAAGGTCCTTTATGATCGGGGTGAACTATAAGTGAAAAGCTTGTCTGATTTGTTTCAATACCATGCTGCCCAAATGGAAAAGCTTCGGGCTCAGGCAGATTCTTTGACAGATGTAATCAGGAGGATACACGCAAGTACGGGAGTGGCGCTGGGACGCAATGTGAATGTTGTTATAAAGGGTCCGGGCGGACCGTTTTGTCGAGAGACACGATAAGGGAACTAGCATCTGTGACAATGAGTCACTGATTTACTAAAACAATTTGGGGTACCATCGCTCGCCCTTCTTAAGAGGGTGTTACGTCTGGGGAGACGAAGACTAAAAGCCGATGGGCGAGCATCAGGGAGGCGGAGTTCAGGAACCCTAAATACGGAGACGCGTTCCTAGCTGCGGCGGACAGAGTCAATATGAATTTCAGGGAAGGTACTAGAATAAAACCGGATAACTCGGCATCCTGGAAGGTCACGACAGGTTCAAGAGAAACAGAGGTGTGCTACTAAACCCAACTAGCACCAGAGACAAGGCCGTCCTATTCGTTGTTTCCTATAGTGTTCCTCGCTCCGGCAGCCGCATAAAGGACCAAGACCACAAGAATTGATAAGGTGTTGGAAAATGCACCGTGGGGTGTAGTGGTAAGTAGGGCTATCGGTGACTCACAACTCAGAAGCCCGAGTGTAGCTAAAAACTTAGGGGCATTTGGGCACAGAGCCCGAGTGCAAAACAAATGCATCGGTGCCCAGGAACACAACAAGGAAAAAGGAGGAATAGCCGTGGTGCAGTGTTATGCTTGCAGTATGGATAATAAACGGAGGAAACTCGCTATCGAGTCGAAGGAAATGGACTGCATAGCCATCACCGAAACGTGGCTGTGAGAGGGTGATATATTAAGTCAAGCGTGTCCGGAGGGATTGAGTGAGCGCAGAGCAGATACCGAGGATGGAAGAGTAGGAGGGAGAGCACTGCTGCTAGTAGCCCAACACCATTCAAAAGGAGAGCAATAGGTATGTTACACCCAGTATACAGATGGCAGCAGCACAAATAAAAATTATGAGTCCGTAGGTGGCGCTGGTGCATGAATATAGAAGCCCCTCCTCTGACGTGGTGGTAGAAGCGGGTCTGCTAGAATATCCAGCACTATCATCCAGAAACCCGAAGGTATGTTCGGTCCTGGGAATCTTAACACTCCAGGTAGAGACTGGCAGAAAAATTGGGCGCCGGCGGGACCCTCTTGGCCAGAGGTTGCTAGGCTACATTGAGAACAAGGCACTGATACAGCACATCCACCAGTACACTAAATGGAAGGAGGGTCAGACGCCAGGGGTATCGGATCCAGTTATATCCAGATTTTACTCGGAAGTAGAGGAAATGAATATTGGTGCCCCTCCCTAGGAAAAAGCGACCAAGGAACCCTCAGGTTTAGGTTCCTGGGCCAGGGGGAGGACCTACCAGATAAGTGGCACAGGACTTTCAGAAAAGTGGACGGAGGACGCCTGATAGAGATGGTAGAGCTGCTAGTTTTGGAAACCGAGGTAAACTCGGAAGATATTAGAGGTTTCATAGGAAGCAACTTGCTACGTTTGACGGACGAAGTAGCTCCGCTGCGCAGGGTCTACAGAAGAGGCTTACCTCCGTGGTGGAAAAGCGGTGTGACCCGGGTATTGAGGCGCAAACCTCTAGCATGGTGGAGATTTCAGGAAACTGTTGGACATGGGCGCTTCATCCAGTACAGACGAATAAAAAGCACGTCGTCACCCGACAAACGTCCAAGAAATTAACATAGGAATCGGGCATAGCTAGAACAGAAAAACACCGAAAAATTTTCTACAGCCAGGTCCGGGCGAAAGCAGCCATTGGGGTTACAGTGGGTGGGGTTTAGGACTAGGAATGGTGACCCAGCTAAGGACAACAGGCAAAAGGCAGAGGTATTAAGGTTCATAGGGTGGACCAAGGTGGTCCACCACCGCTTATAGGTGTGCTTAAGCCTATGCAGATAACACCGGGAGATGTTCTACTGGCCTTAGAAACTCTTGATTAGAGGAAGTCTGCAGGACCAGACGGCATTCACCCCGCAATCTTGAAACCGTTGGCCAGGATACTCGCATGATCTTTGGCTAAGTTGTTCAACAAATTGCTTGGGGGGCACGATTGCCTGTCGAATGGAAAATAGCAGAAATCGCACCAATTCACAAAGGTGGTGGGAGGGATGAAGTGGAGAATTATCGGTCAGTTTATCTACTATTGGTAGTCCCAAAAGTATTGGAGAGAGTAATTAGAACTGCACTGGTAAGGCACCTGGAGATGAACAACCTAGTTGTAGGGGACGGCACAGGATCACGAAAGGAATGTTCTGTTCCAGCAGCCTCCTGAGGTACCATGATGAGGCAACCCGAAGACTAGACCAAGGTGAAAATGTTGAGGCGTTATCACGACTTTCGCAAAGCGTTCGATAGTGTGAACCACGGACGGCTGCCTAATTAACTAAGTGGGATGAATGTGGTTACAGGGGTGATAGGTTGGTTACAAGCCTATCCGTGCAATAGAGGTTCTACGTCAAACATGAGGACGCGAAGTCCCAAATGGCGATGGCACCCAGTGGGGTATCGCTTTTTCTGGTGTATTTGAACGACCTACCGACTTTCCTTCGACCACCTTGTTTTATGTTCTCGAGCGACGTGTAAACTGTCGGACCCGCTCTATGCACCCAGAATCGGGAAGGCCTAGATGCTGTCCGTAGCTGGGAAGTAGCCTGGAGCCTGCCCTTAAACACAGGGAAATGTACACGACTGCCGGCAGACGGGTCCGGGGGTCCCGCTAATTGAACCCAGATAACCTGAGACCAGTGGCTCAGAAGACAGAGATCTCAGACTTTAGGTTAATTGTAACAGGCAATCCCAATCCGTCTGTGCAGTGTCTGTCAGCGGCTAACGAGGCGGACAGAGTCATGCATTAACTGAGAAGAACAGTGAATTCAAGGGACCCTAGTTCCATGCTGCCCCTCTGCACTACAGTGGTGCAACCCCACCTGGAGTATGTGGCCTAGGCTTGGGCTCCCCAATTAGTTATGGACACTTTCATACTGGAAAGGGTCCAAGAGAGTTTCACAAGAACGATCTCAGGTCTGAGGGGCTATTGTACGAGGACAGACTGGCGTAGCTAGATCTGCTCTCGCCCAAGCGCAGATGTGCAAGGTGAGACATAATACGAACAACGAATTAAGTAAAAGGTGTAAAAAAGTTCGGGAACCCTGTTCCACTCATCAACATCCATGTTACAAACATTATTTTGTTTGTATGAACTATCGTTACCAGAATTTCAACTGTTTTTCTATTGCTCTAAATTTTCATCACCAATCGGACCCTCTTGATTGCCTCGAGTGTGAGTCGCTCAGCTTGAACTTTGTTGTGACCGTGTTCGGTAGTCTCATCTTCCGCCTCTAACCTTCTGCTGTAAGTCGGCTGTAAATGTTGATTCGTTGTTCAATTTGGAAATTAAGAGCCCAGGAGGAACACTTTTGACGCTTGGTTATTGTAAAATTACTTAATTTAATGTATATAGTACCGTAGCCATTTGGAATCGACTTTGTTATGAATTGTATCGAAATTAGTTGCTACGAATCGCTCGAAGATTCCACTGACTGGACATTTTGACGGTTTGTCGAGAACGAAAAAGCCATTATTTGCCCGTGATAGAAACTCCACCCTCCGAGGGTATGACCTGTGGCTCGTTAGGCCGAGAACTAACAAGAATATCAGAGCCCAGTTTCTCGTGTAGAGTAATAAATGACTGGAATAAAATCCCCGAGGATGATGTAACAGCAGCTGCTTTCACTGATTTCAAAATGAAGTTGGGCCTCGCGGGGTCAAGTAGTTCCGGAGTGCCGGTGAGATAGCGCATAGCTCTAATGAGACTTTCTTCGCGACTTCCTTCCTTTCCTTCTCCTTCTCCTCCTTGCTGTTCTTCTTGTTTTTCTCTTCTCACTGATTCTTCAGCCACGCCTACTAAATGCCTCTTAGACCCTGTACTTTTCCTCTTCGCACAAGGGAGCTGACTACGGGGCGACTAACTTTTGCATGACGACTGAACTTGCTGGTTGCGGAGGCCTTACTACATCGAAATGTATCTCTGGCTGCCCTCCCCGAGGGCGTCCCCACAAATATCACTTTACTTCAATTTCCATCCAACGACGGGCAAGGATTCCAAGAAGTCAAAACCCGTGGAGATGCGGGGCTCACAGGGGCAAGAAACTGGACTACCATTGGAGCCGGCCACCACTCCTGTGACCTGGTTTGATCCGGTTTGATTTGACCTGAGCTGAGTATTGTTTGGAAATCAGCACGTTCTGTTGCTATCAGCTTGTTCTTTCCGCAGATGCCCGTTTCTCTTAAATGTGTGAAAATCAGGAATCTTTTACTCCGTCATACGCAACCGGTTAACTTCGAAATCCCTGAGAGAGCCAAATTCCACTAACTTCAACGAAAAATATCGCAGGACATTCGGGAGTTTATTATTCAGCCTCAGACGCAAGCTGAGCGCTGTAATTTTGTTGACCTACTAGAAACCCAACTTCGTGACCACCTGATTGCTGGCATCAATAATCAACAACTGCAAAACAAACTGCTTCCGCTTCCTCTTCCTACTCTTCAGCATGTCCTTGGGGTGTGTGAGCAAAATCAAAATGTGACTAGTTGTACCGAACCCACCTCTCGAGTCATGTTTAGTCGTAGCCCCAAGAAACCGAAAGGACATCCGGTGGTTCCTCGCCAATTCGGACAGAAAGGTTATAGTGACAATAGAAGTATCTTAACCAGACATCTTGTAAATTTCCCCCGGGTGTCTAATCAGTGTGCTTTCTATCTTCCTCCGTTACTTTCAGATGTCACCTGGATACAGTCGAATACCCCCGAACCCGTGATCGAGCCCCAAACAGGGACACTGAATACATCACCCCCTTCCCCGAACTGTGGATACCCCTGAGCACGACTGTAACATGTTGCCCAATATACACTCCCTGCTGGTGTCCGTGTTCTTCCTGCGTGTGAGCTGCCAGAGGACGGTGTGTTGGACGTCAACCCAGTGTTTATTTATCAAATACTAACATTGAGTCTATCTCGGATCCACCTCAGACCGATCGCCATCTCGTCTATTCACCCAGATCCGCCTTGCCCGTTGCAAATTCAGTGACGAGGATTGAATCCCATTTATCAGATGAAGTGAAGACAGACAAACCGATGGAAGAACCGCCGGTGATTCAAACGCGACTGCCACTTGTAACGACTTTCTCGGCGGTAACCCCGAGAGAGCCTCCGCCACTCTTAGATATCCATTCGGAGCTTCCTTTAATGAAGTCCCAAAGACCCGATTTTCGTTGCGAGTACCTGATGGGGAACGCAATGGATACATTTTGGATTAACTTACTGACGATTTTCAAAAGTTGGTCCTCCAGGAGGGGTCTGGAAAGACGGTACCCACCGCGGCCATTTGGAAAACTTTGGAAGAGCTGTTTCCAGTTGCACCAGATGTTTCCTTGGCGCAAAGCGAATTTCGGACGCGGAGACAACTGTCTAATGAGAGCCTAACCGACTATGCAAATTACCTACGTTCCTTGGTTGCGACTGGATTTCCACACCAGTCCCCAGAGTTTTGAATTGCATTGGCTCCCGAACTGTTCACTGCGGGGGTTCAAAGTGACAAAGCCCGGTCCCAACTGTGACAGGAACCACTCGAATCCTTGTCACTAGCTGTTCGAGCAGTCACTGAATTCAGCTCCCAGCCCGGGAATAAAGCGCGGTACGAGCGGCCCTTCAGTAATTGACGTCCAGCGGGACGAAACCAAGACCGGTGGGGCTCCAGGCCAAAAAGAGAGACTCATGAAGGTGAGTCAACGCTGTTGAATGATCTTATCCATATGATCTGTGTTTGCAGTGCACTGCTCGTAAAACCATCTCTAATCAACGTTGTGATAAGGGGTAATCCATACTGGGCATTAGTTGACACAGGAGCTACATGTAGCTTGATACACCCAAGGATCTGCAGTCAGGACAAGGATAGAGATGCGGCACCGAGAGTTTCGGCAGTAAATAGGGTTCCTGTCAAAACGTGTGGCTCTTGTCAGACAACTCTCCGAATGGAAGAGAAAACCGTCACGCACCCAGTTGTCATGTATCCCGACATACCATGGGACGTGATCCTTGGACATGACTCCCTGCATAAAAATAAGTGTTGCCTTGACTTGATTTTTGGCATGTTGGTCTTTGGGGGTCAGAATATCCCATTCAGCAGCGTAGAGGGGGACGATCACACATTAAACCCCAAGTCACAACAGACAACCCAACAGGCACGGCGAGAACAGTCAGTGTTGTAAACGAGGTTATCGGGCCCACATGGAAAATCCTTGATGGCAGACACACCAAAGGACAGAGATTTGATTCAGGAAATACAGCCGGTGGGCTTACCAAGACAGATAGTGCTACTGCTCAACCCGGTGGATAGTTCTCTGACTGCCGTAGATCGCGCCCGGCTGGAAGAGATCATATCAACTCACAGGAAGGCATTTGCCTGGGATGGTATTCCTTTAGGGTGAATTGGAGTCGTGCAACACCGTATCGACACATAGGGAGTGGCTCCAGTGAGGCAGCACCCGCGCCGAGTTCCCCTTTCAGTACCGAAAAGCATTGACCAATATCATCCAAGAAGTGTTGAGTGAAGGAGTCAGTAAGCCCCCACAGTCTGCGTGGTCATCGCCCATCGTTCTGGTGAAAAAGAAGTCTGGCGCGTTACGATTGTACGATGACTATCGGCGATTGGATGAGGTGACTTGGAAGGACCTTTTCCGTCTTCCGCGCATTGAAAATATGTTGGGGATTTTGGGTGGTGCCCAGTTTCTCAGTACGCTGGACTTAACTTCTGGCCATTGGCAGGTAGAGAAGCACCTCGATGATCAAGAGAAAAGAGCCTTTTGTATTCCAACTGGTGTATATGAGTTTCAAACTATGCCAGCCAATGCCCTCGTGACATTTCAGCGGTTAATTAGTACGGTCTTGGGTTTTGGTCGCACGCACGACTTGTGGACTTAATTCCCGTCCAGCGAATAAAGACGCAGAACGACAGCGATTGATGGTTTTTGTACTTGTATTGATTGCCCTGTATGAAGTACAGGAGAAGGGAGGCTGATCTAGCTAATCACCAGAGCTGATGAGCTGGAGCGCGCCTTGCCGTTTTGACGTAGTGTGACGAAGGTTCTTCTTCTTTTTCAACGTGCTCTTATTTTCACACAGGTAGACTTAAACAAAGCGCGCCTAAGCTCTAAGCTCGCAATTGTATTTTATTGAATTTGGTGTCTGCGAAGCCGCTACATCAGTCTCCCTCCAGAAGGACGACCGAGTAGGAGAACTTCGACCTAAGAGAGCGTCGTGAGTTGAGCCAAAAACCAGCTGAATAGTTCCAGCTGGAAAAGGTTTGTGCTCAGCACCTCTAAGGTGATCTAAGGACCTCTGGGCCATACATAGCCGCAGAGAAGGTTACTCACGCGTGAACTGGTGGGGTATCCTCTCCCCGTGCTCTCTATCTAGAAACCTTAAGTGGGGACAGGGACGTGCCAAACCATGTACAAGGCACGTAGGCAACAACAACAACAAAAAATGGTAATGTTCATATAGTGACACATGTCCATTGTTAGTGGTGTGCCAGATCCTTCCTAGGTAAACAACGACTGACCCTAGAAGAGATAAGAAAAACTGGATACAGTATGCAATCAAAAGGGGAAATCTATGTAAGAACAATAAAGTCAACGAATCGTGCAGGGAAACGAACATGCCTACCAGACCTGGTGGAACGTGATGGGGGGTCGACCTGTGACTCACGCGTGCTGGAGCTAGATGTTGTTGGGGTCGGGCAAACGTCTGTGTTTTTACCATCGACGGGCAACGGCGTAGGCTGGGTTTCCGAGTCGACGAACGCTGGCTTAAGGCGGTCGATGCTGACGGTTTCTTGCCGACCATTGAGATCGATGATGAACGTTTTTTCTAAACGCCGAATGACTTTGTGCGGGCCAGAATAAGCTGGAGTCAACGGGCGGCGGCTCGGCGCACGCAGAAAAACGTGCGTGCACGTATGTAGGTGACTGGGAATAAACGACGGCCGATCTGTCGAACGGACAGGAATACCAATCTTCTGACGCATGTAGATCATGAGACGTTGAGTGTAGTCTCCAAGGTTGGGGAAAGGTGCGCTCACCTTGGGTGCGACAAATTCACCAGGGAGACGAGCGGTGGTGCCGAATGTCATGGACGCAGGTGTGCAGGGAGTGTCGCTGCGCAACGTATTGCGAATGCCCAATAAAACCAGTGGTAAGACGTCCGTCCACTGAGGATTGTTGTGAGCACTGAGCGAAGTTTTGAGGTGCCGGTGAAAACGTTCGACCAAGCCATTTGCCTGGGGATGATAAGCTGTGGTGCGAATACGCTTAGTGCCAGTCAGTTGGAGGAGATTGTCGAAAGTGGCAGATTCAAACTGAGCTCCTCGATCGGTGGTTACTGTGGTAGGACAACCAAAGCGGGAAATCCAGTGTTCCATGAACGCACGGGCGACAGTTTCACTGGATACATCCGGAATGGGTATGGCCTCGGGCCAACGAGTGAAACGATCAATACAAGTGAGTAGATAGATCATACCTCGGGATGGTGGCAAAGGTCCCACAATGTCGACGTGCACGTGAGCGAAACGGGCGTCTGGAGTCTCAAAATTTCCGACTGGACTGGTGGTATGTCGCTGTATTTTGGCTCGCTGACAAGCAATGCAGTTACGTGCCCATTGACGAACGTCGCGATCCATGTTTGGCCAAACAAATCGGGCACGGACTAGTTTGCATGTGGCCTTGATACCCGGATGGGATAGACCGTGCAACACATCGAAAATTGGACGGCGATGTGAAAGTGGTACGATTGGCCTTGGGTGATCCAAGGTGGTGTCGCAGAGGATAGTGCCAGCAGATGACGGAAGAGGCAAAACCCGCACTCGGAGACTTGTATCGCGAATGGTTTGTTGAAACTCAGGATCCTGCTGGCTTTGTGCCAGGTCCTCGAGATTGATACCGAGAGCAGCGGGCGACCCGAGACTGTGGATCCTGGAAAGAGTATCTGCAGCCACATTAGCTGACCCGGAGATATGACGAATGTCGGTAGAAAATTGCGATATGAAATCCAGCTGGCGAATTTCTCGTGGAGAATGACGATCAGACGCGTTGCGGAAAGCATACAGTAGTGGCTTGTGATCTGTGAAAATGATGAATTCCCGTCCTTCCAGAGCGTGGCGAAAGTGACGTATGGCGGTGTAGACGGCAAGTAACTCACGACCAAACGCACTGTATTTGGATTCTGCGGAAGACAGGCGGCGTGAGTGAAAAGCCAGAGGCTCCCAGGCGCCGTCCACGGCCTGCTGGAGAACGCAGCCAAGTGCGACATCGGAAGCATCAACAGCGATACTGACGGGAGCATGGGGATCCGGATGGCGGAGAAGAACCGCAGACGACAAGGCCTGTTTGAGCTGAGAAAAGGCCTCCTGGGCTTGATCGGTCCAGATGAGGGTTCGTTGTTTGCCCCGCAAAAGATCAGTGAGCGGTTGCATCAGGGTGGCGCAGTGTGGGATGAACCGGCGGTAATAATTGACAAAGCCGTTAAAACGTTTAAGCTGTTTGAAGGACTGTGGAAGTGGAAATTCAGCAATGTCACTGACCTTGGTTTCAGCCGGACGAATGCCGTTGGCGTCGATGATGTGGCCGAGGAAGAGCAATGACGGCTTCCCTAATTCAGTCTTGGCGGCATTGATGGTAACACCGTGCTCTGTTAACCGCTGAAAGAGCTGTCGAAGATGAAGCTGATGTTCGTCAACGCTGGGGCTAGCGACAAGAATATCATCGATGTAAGCGTGAACGAAGGGCAGTCCGCGGGTAACACCGTCAATAAACCGCTGGAACGTTTGGGACGCGTTGCGCAAGCCAAATGGCATACGGAGAAACTCAAATAGACCAAACGGAGTGGTAACGGCGGTTTTTGCAACGTCCTCGTCGGCGACCGGAATTTGATGATAGGCCCGGACCAGGTCGATTTTGCTGAAGATGGTGGATCCAGCCAGAGCAGACGTGATATCATGAATGTGAGGCACGGGATATCGATCTGGCGTTGTGACCTGATTGAGGCGACGATAGTCACCACACGGACGCCAGTCGCCCGAAGTTCTCTTCGGCACCATGTGCAATGGAGAGGCCCACGGGCTGTTCGAAGGACGGATGATGCCTAGGTCCAGCATTTTCTGGAATTCAAGACGAGCGACGGCCAGTTTGTCTGGGGCTAGGCGACGCGGACGGGCAAAAACAGGAGGTCCAGCGGTACTGATGTGATTTACAACAGCCGAGCGCACCATGGGTAAGTGGTTTGCCGGTCCGGTTAGAGACGGAAACTCTGCTAAAATTTTGGCGAAGGTATCGTTGGCGATAGGAGCTACGGACGGTCGAACAACGTTGACCAAGCAGACAGATCCAACAACAGCACGATGAGTCACAGGGTCGGTTAACTTACGAGAAGCGGGATGTAACGAAAGGTTGAAATGATGCAGAAAATCAACTCCTAAGATGGGCTGGGAAACGTCAGCAATGACAAAAGTCCACTGAAAAAAACGACGCAACCCCAGATCTAACTTGAGACGCCTAGTACCAAAAGTGGATATACGAGACCCGTTGGCGGCCTGAAGCTCTAAAGTGTGCCGGTGCTGACGATCAGAAGGGTTAGGGGGAACGACACTGATCTGTGCGCCAGTGTCAATCAAAAACTGACGGTGGGAGATGAGGTCCTTGATAAATAGAAGACGGCAGGGTGAAGGGAGGCCAACGAGCGCTGCCGTACCTACACGTTGGCCGACGAGTTTCCCTGGTTGTCGTGGAACGTGCACGGGGGTGTACACTTCCTGGCGCTGGCACGATACTGGCGGTGATACCAACACCATATCCAAGTGTGTGCATTGGGAGAGGCTGGCCTAGGTGGACTGCGAGCGGCAATAGGCCGACGGGTGCGAGTTGGGGAGCGGCTACGACGTGCCGAACGTGAAGACTGAATAGCGGTCACGTCCGCCCGAAGGGCACTGAGTTGTGCGGCTAAATCTGTGAGAGTCGCCTCCGTAGTGGTTGTGGACGAACGAACACACTGACTAATTTGGGCGGAGGCGGTTTCCATAAAGCGGTCCGCCGCCAAAGCCAGTCTGTCTAATGAGACTTCATCTACGAGAAGGGCCAGAGTGCATTGCGCTTGTTGGGGTAGCTGCTGCATCCACAATTCTCGCAACATCATGTCACCAACTTGGATGCCCTTGGCCAGCTGTCGCATACGACGCAGAAGCTGTGAAGGCTTCTGGTCACCGAGGGAACTGCCACTAAGCAGCTGACGAAGACGGTTTGAGTCGGAGACCCCGGTGCGTTCTAAGATAGCCTGGCGAAGCATATCATAAGGCTTGTCCGTGGGTGGGTTGGAGATGATATCCTCGACAGCTTCAAGAATATCTAAAGGAAGTTCGGCGGTGAGATGCACATACTTCTGTTGCTGGGAGGTGATTCTGGAAGCAGCAAACTGTGCTTCCAGATGAGTCAGCCAAAGAGAAGGATTACCCGGAATGAAAGGTAACGCTTTCACTGGGCGCGCAATAGAGAGCGTTTCAGGCACCGCAGGGTCAGACATAGTTAACTTAGCGTCATCCATATCAAATAGACAGCAAAGTAAATATACGATGGCTGATCGAAATCAACACCAAAAAAGGCTCAATACGTATGTGCACAACGAAAACAAAAGGTACGCTGAAGGGCACGGACGATATAATAAATAAATAAAAATTATTAATAACTTGGAACGGGCTCACCAATTTGGTCGCACGCACGACTTGTGGACTTAATTCCCGTCCAGCGAATAAAGACGCAGAACGACAGCGATTGATGGTTTTTGTACTTGTATTGATTGCCCTGTATGAAGTACAGGAGAAGGGAGGCTGATCTAGCTAATCACCAGAGCTGATGAGCTGGAGCGCGCCTTGCCGTTTTGACGTAGTGTGACGAAGGTTCTTCTTCTTTTTCAACGTGCTCTTATTTTCACACAGGTAGACTTAAACAAAGCGCGCCTAAGCTCTAAGCTCGCAATTGTATTTTATTGAATTTGGTGTCTGCGAAGCCGCTACAGAGTGACCTGATACCAACAGTGTGTTCGGTCCATCTTGATGAAGTCATTGTTCGGGGACGAACACTAGAAGAACACCTAGTTACCTTAGGTAAAGTAATCCAAGCAGTGAAAGAGTCGGGTCTGCGGTTAAAACCTGAGAAGTGCGAAATACTAAGGACAGAAGTCCGCTACCTGGGCCATATCATTAGCCGAAATGAGATACGGACCGACCCCGAGAAAATATCAGCTACTGGGTGCTGGCCGGTTCCCGACTTCACTGCTGACGTCAGACGATTTCTTGGTTTGGCGTCATATTATCGTCGTTTCGTCATGGACTACACTCAAATTGCGTTTCCACTGCTCCGACTCCCGGAAAAGAATAGAAAAATCTTGTGGATACCAGAATGTCATGTGGCATTCAAAAACCTACAGTGATGTTTAATGGAAGCGCCAATACTCGAACTTCCTGATTTCAGTGAGGTCGCCGGTGCTTTCATCCTAGACACCGACGCCAGTGAGACGGGAATCTGCGCTGTACTCTCACAGATGGACGCCGTCGACCAGGAACGTGTAAATGCCTATGCCAGCCGCCATCTCAACAGAACTAAGAGAAACTATTGCGCTACCAGAAAGGAGGTGCTTGCTTTAGTCAGCTAAGCTCGCAGTTTGAAGCTCTACTTGCTGGGTAAGCGGTTCGTCGTCGGGACGGACCATCAGTCACCAGGCATACCTGCACTGATGGTAGACGGGAGAGTGGATGATTCAGATGTAGTTAAGGCAGATGCTCTGGGATGCCACTGTGCACCGATGTTTACGCGTGATGAGCCTTGATTACCTCTCTCGTTGGTGTCCCAGCCTTCAATCGTGTTCGGTGATATCGTAGTGGATGAACTTGGCAGTTCTAATATCTCTTAAGCCATATAAAGCACCGGGACCGGGTGGAATCCACCCGCTGATACTACGGGAGCTGGCCGGGATTCTCGCGGGCCCGATCACTAAGTTGCTCAACACCTCACTAGCAACTGGAAAACTCCCGGACGACTGGATACAAGCGATTGTGGTACCGATCTCCAAGGGCGGAGAAAAGGCGGCAGCCGTCAGCTATAGACTGGTAAGGCCTACATGCGTCGTCTGCAAGGTGATGGAGCGGCTTATAGCCAGGCGCGTCCAAGAACATCTTGATGAGCAAAGTCTGCTTAGTCATGCACAGCACGGATTTCGCAAATCACGCTAATGCATTTCCAATCTTCTGTTGGCCCGAGAACATTGGGCGGAGACAAAGGCTGAACGATATCCAGCAGATGTCGTTTTCGTCGACTTCAGTGAGGCATTTGACAAAGTACCACATGATCGACTCTTCTAAAAGCTCATGGTATTGGGAGTAGCTGACCCACTAATACGTTGGATTAAGGACTTCCTGAGAGGGCGGAAATTCGCGGTTAAAGTTTCTGGGACCCTGTTATCATGGTGTCCGGCCTCCATTGGTGTTCCCCAAGGTTCAGTACTCGGGCCACTGCTGCTCCTGATCCATACCAATGGTCTCCCAATCTGCTTGACCTCGCTGTGCTTACTCAATGCTGACAATCTAAAGATGTGACGAGCACCACGTTCTGACACGGCAAACAATCCCAGCAGGACGATCTTGACAGACTGACGCATCGGTCCAATACACGGGCCCTCCCGGGAGGCTTAGAAAAGTCCGCACACTTGCGCATAGATCGAATACGGTCAACGTCGGGCTACACACTCTCCGGCGCCCTGCTGAGAACGACAGGCTGTGAGCGTGATCTCGGGGTAGTACTGTCGAACAACCTAAAAGCGAGAGGTCATACAAAGAGAACATGTGCCTCAGCATGGGGAATCCTTGGAGAAACCCACCTTTCCCCCGGAAAACTCTCTTATGATGCATTTCAGCCGTTATACACCACGCATTTTAGACCTCCGCTGGAGTACGTCGCTGCGGCCGCATATCCATACAGTGCTGCCGAATCAGCTAAGTTGGAAAGCGTTCAGAGAGCTGCCACTCGTCTCGTTGCTGGTCTGCGTGGGACTGACTATAAAGGTCGCTTACAAGCTACCGGCTGTTTCAGAAATCTATCGGAGGACACTAGGTGATCTCATTTGCATCCGTCACATTAGCCGAGGCGATCTAGGACCAGAACTACAAGAGATCTTTCAACTGCCTGGACTTTGTCGTACTCGGGGACATTCACCGATAATCCTGAAGTTGGAGCTATTGGTTTGCCGCTGATATACCGCCAGTCCTGAAGAGTCACCAACATTTGGAACTAGCTCCCAGCGGAAGTGGTGGAAGAGGTGCAAGATTTAACCTTCGAGCAAAAACTAGACGACTTTCTGACTGATAGTTGGTGTGATTCTCTTTCTTGGGACTACATCCAAGAGCTTTCGTGATGAGGCTCACACGGGAGGTCTCCCTCTGCCTCTAATCCTGAAGACTGAAGACTTCAGTCAACATGCTGACTGACAGACGTCTGTCGGAATTCCCGGTCATACTGTTTCCATTCAGCGGACAACTTGATCTCGGTTGATTTCCACAGTTTTTCTCGCTTTGAGTACACCCGCACAGAACCATATTTTGCGTTCATTTCTGGTCGGTGCTAAGATGCAGAATGAATAAACTGTTGACACTGATAGCGTTGAATCATTCATTCCTGAAAATGTGGTGCGGAAATTTATTCCAGGTTTAGAAAGCAGTCCAACTGACACACTTGTGAAGGGTATTACCGGACATACGTTGCCGATCTCGGGCGCGTGCACACATCCTCTCACAGATTCAGGTGACATTTCCTTCGGATCAGATCACATCACAGGATGTGGAGGCTTGGACCGAATTTTCATCCAGTTTCTTGCACCCGAGGCTACAGAGACCCTCACGTGCCGCAACAGAAAAACGAAAAAATAGCATTCTTTCCAGTGGTCACGAAAATGCGGCAGGTTTCTAGTTGTCTGACCATCCATGTCCTCTTCCCCAAAACAAGAAAACCTCGATTGGATTACAAGCAACCTCAGACCCCACTGAACTATGAGACATGGTAGCACTATATGCAGTCTTCGTTGAAGGTGAGACCTTGGCGCTCATATTCTCTGTCTCTCTCTAGACTGCCATGGAGGGGCTTGCTTGGATGATACTGATGGCTTTTTATCTTTCTACTGCGTCCAAAGACACGCCTGGGAGTGTATTAGTGAATTTGGAAGGCCAGAAGAAGGAGAAAGAAACATAAAATAATAATGATAATAATGAATAGAATTTTAACACGTGGCTGATTAGCCTATAAAACTGGGTTTCAATTTACCGTTGTAGGTTAACGAGAGAAGTTGGATTTCAGCACCATCCATAGGCGAGCATCATTGCACGGCCCAGATCCTTTGTTTCCTGATGAGAACATTTTGCTGTAGCTTCGAGAACTGTGTGTCCTGTTACTCAGGGGTCATTGTATTCTCATACTTCTGGCCGTGTTAGAGTTTACGGTGAACTATCCGGTCCGAAACGACCAGCGGTGTTCGACAGGGATGTCCTGTCTCCATTCCTGTTCAACTTCGTCATGGGCGAAATAATGGAGAGTGCGCTGCAAAATCTTCAGGATGTAGGCGTCGAACAAGGAAGTAGTGAAAAGCTATGTTACCTAGATTACGCGGACGACGTTGTCTGCTTGTTCGAATCCACGGAACATGCGCAACGTGCACTAGATAGACTTGGGAGAGTTGTAGCTCCATTTGGCGTGCTGTTTGTACCTTCAAAGTGCAAGGTGATGTTACAAGACTGGACGTCAACAATTCCGAGCTTGATGCTCGATGGGGAGGTGCTGTCAGTTGTCGACCACTTCACCTACCTCGGCAGCAGCGCGACGACGGATGGGAGCACTAGTAGAGGTGAACACGAGTATATCCAAGGCTTGAAAGGCGTACGCTGGACTGAAGCACTTGTGGCGTCGATCTGATATTTCACTGAAGTTGAAAGGTCGTGTATAGTGTGCCGCAGTGCGTTCAGTTTTGTTGTATGGTTTTGAAACTTGGAGTCTGCGTGCTGAAGATATTCGTCGTCTTGAGGTTTTCGACCATCGGTGTTTACGTAGTATCGCTAAGATCGGGCGGAATAGCCGAGTAAGTAATGATGAGGTGAGAAATCGAGTATTGGGTACTAATTCGGGGAACGTTTTGTCACAGTGTATCCAACTTAGTAGACTTCGTTGGTTGGGGCATGTGTTACGTGTGTCAAACACACGTCTACCGTACCTTGTCCCATTCTCCGTTCCTCCTAGGGAGTGGAAGAGACCACGTGGAGGTCAACAGATGACGTGGCAGCGAGGAATGAAAAAATGTACAGTAGACTTAGGAAAAGTAGGTGCTTCACTCTTCGTGGTTGGTGTCCAAAAGATCCGTCTACCAGTTGGCTGGAGACACTGGAGGATATGGCTGCGAGCCGCGAGCAGTGGCAATCGTGTTGTCACTTTCTATCAAATCAGAGTGACTGATCGACGTGCGTTTGTACAGTTAGACTGTGTATTCCGTGTGTTGGCTACTAGGGCATTCTTTCCTTTTCCCACCCATGTAGGTCCAGTCCCTGTCTATCTTGTATATCCATACTTTCTAATTCAGCGTGCAACATGGTGAGAAAGGCAGTGGTCATTGGAACTTGCCCTACTGTTTAACACTGTACGGTGATGATGATGAAGAGGTGGTTTGCCATTCTATGCTAGGTCTCCCAACAAGCAATCTCAGTGGGCATCTAACTTTCACTTGAAATCAGCGACGTCCTGGGCCTTCACCCCCGAGGACGGAACTTTACTCCATCCATTTATTACTTGTTAGGAGAAGAAACTTCCCCTAGCTACTGGATTGCAACGACAATACACAAGATTCATCCCGTGTCCTCTGAGCCTATCATCTGTGTTTCTTTGGAGCAACTGAAGTCCCTCATGATCATGAACGCCTCAATGAGATCATTTCTACCCTCCACCGTTCGAGCGAGAACAGCTTTAGTTCTCTAAGCCTCTCTTCTTAGGGCCTGTTTCGGAGTTCAGTAGGCATTCGTGTGAATCTCCTTTGCACACGTTCAAGTAGTTGCCTGTCCCGAATAAGATTAGGATGCCAAGCTTGAAGGGCGTATTCCAGAAGCAGCCTTACTTGGGTTGTGTAGAACGGTGACAGTACCCACAGCTTCCACGAGGCAGCGGTTCTCATTAACTTTGAGAGGGCATTATTACCTCCCTTTGGGGCTTCCAAAAATTGACTCTGGTTTTTGAAATCAGCAGTCATAAACACTCCCAGATGTTTGAAAGCATCAGTTCTTTCTAAATCCACCCTGGTATCTCCGTTTCCGAGTTCTGTCGGGCTGACCTGATGATTGCCCTCGGTGAGTTGCCTGTATTTGGTGGGGTTGAGTGAGAGCTCCCACTCTGTGCACCACCGACGCAACTTATCGAAGTCGCCCTGTGGGTCACCTTCCCTAGGTTCTCCCACCAACTTAACGTCGTCGGCAAACATAAAGCGTGGGCCGTTTATATAAAACAGAAATAGGAGTGGCCCAAGCACCGACCCCTGCGGGACTCCACTGGAATCATTACACATACTAGATTGTGATTCCGTTGTCACCTATTCAGGATCTTGCATATTGGGACTTAAGTCCATGGAAGACATTGGTATTTCCATTTTATCCTATCTTATGATTGCTTGTCTTTAACGGACCTTGTTTTGCGATGTGCCAAAGCCACTGTTGGTCTGAACTTTTCCCCTGTGATGATCGAAGTAGACGGGGATCCTTTATTTGTAAAGCGCCGCGTTTTGTCCCACGGTTTGCAAGAACTTGTTAAAAAGGCGTTGAAGTTTCTAGTTTCTGTTCATGTGCTTGAACCTGTCAGTTCATCAAAGTTGGCCACGCCCACCGTTACCGGTGGGTTTAGTTATACCCTTGAAATCAGACGGAAAATTCTAAGTATTTGTGGTGGCTACTGTGTCATGTGAGTCGCGTACGCTCGGCGGTAAACTGTCAACAGAATTGTACAACAGAACGGCCCGAAGATATATTATCCCGATTCAGTGGATCAGCCCTTGTAGCACGCAGCCCGTTCGAAACATCGGTTTTTAAGCGGTTTTCGATCGGTTTGGTTAGCAGCCACTTTATAAGGGTCAAAACTGAGTTGATACGAAGGAGATCTATGACCGGAGTATTGTACAATGCTTAGTTGGCGTTTAAACTCACTACATTGGTTTAATTCATTGAAGTGTCCTGAAAACCTCGTTATAGATTGCTCTATTTTGTGCTCTTGGAATGGGTAAAATAAGGACTAATAATCGGAAAATCATAAAATGGGAGATATAAATGGGCATTGTAGTACGTTATTCGGGAAAAGTGACAGAAATCAACGAAACGTATCACGTGGTTCAAACGACTGGCACAAACGTCCTGGAAGCCGTTTAGAAACAGTCCAAAAACCGGTCGGAAAACACTTGAAATCCGCTCGGAAATCGATGGACGTAATAGCAAAAACCGGACAAAAACCGATCGGTTTTGGAGCAGTTCTGTTATCCGGGAAGTTACGTCTCGTGTCTGGGTTTTAAAGATGCACCTTTAAGAGTAATTTGGAAATACGCATGCCTATTTACGAATTCGTCGTCATTCTGGTCCTCGCAAATTAACTACGAATAGCACTCCTTTTCGTTTGTATTCGTATAACATACTGCCACCTGGACTGAGTGTTTCCCCAGCCATTTTCCAATCTGTCATGAATTCGCTCAGTATTGGTCCGGTGGATGTTGATTGTCACCAAAGTGATGTAGTGGTTCATGGTCTCACAAAACCAAATTCATGATGAGAGATTACCTTCATTGTAGCAACGATTTTGCAAATTCAGTATTGGTATCAACCCATCCAGGTGTGTTTTCAGTTCAGCGTCTCAGGTTTTTGTTATTCAATCGATAAAGACGGGTTTTAGCCGATCTTTATCATTTAGCTCCTTTACTTACCGTTCATACTCCCATAGACTTGAGTGAACTACTCTCCTTAGTTGGATCCTTGCAGTATTATTCCCGACTCATTCCCCGATTTCCTACTGCAACGTAACTGATCTTTTATTGTTATCCGCTGGCATTTTACATTGCTCCTCTGCGCATGATCACACGTTGAGTTTCACTTTGGACTATTTAAAGACCAAGGCCTTTCTCTGTTTGTTCTTACCTTTAAAACACTCCACGTTTATAACGGATGCCTCTGCCACTGGAATTGGTGCAGTCCTGGAACAGGACGGTCTTCAGTTGTGTGTTCCAAAGAGACTGAATGCTGCCGAAAGAGGTTATTCTCAAACCCAGAGGGAGGCTCTGGCTGTTTATTGGTCAGATACTCGTCTACATGAATATTTGTTTTGACAGCAAATTCACAATCAGTTCAGATCATGAAACAATACTTTGTATCTACCATCCTTCTTGATCGTTGCATAAGTTCACCAGGTCTGTAGTACACTTTTTGGTGTTTTTTCCTATTTGCTTATGACCGTGACACTGAACACCGTCATGCCAAACATTCCACTTTTTGATTATTTTTCTCGATATGCATGTCCTACCGCAGACTGTGGTTCTGACTGTTTGCTAGTTCAACCACTCCCCACCAGTCGCCAGAACGTGATTCGTGAGATTCGCCGTTGTTTTCGTCTAGTTTTGTTGTCACTAAATCTTGGAAGGACACTAGTTACCAAACGTCGATTTCCGGTAATTTACTCTAGAAGAGAGTGGTTGGCCTCAACAGCTGATTGCATACTGTGCCTAAACTACGGCGTTGTTTTTCCTCAATCGCTTTGTTTATTTGCTCCACGTGATTTACATTCTGGTTACTTGGGGGTTTAAAAGATGAAGGCTCTAGTTCGTCTTACATATTGGTAGCCCGGAAGTGATCAAGATATTTCACGGCATGCAGGTCTGTGTAAACAGTGCTCATATAAGGTACATTAGCAACCATCGAAGTAGACACCCTGGTCTGTATCGTGTGAAGTAGGGGAAATACATTTTGGCTATAGTGGTCCATTTCTACATAAATACAGGACTCTTGTGGTTATTGACTCATACTTTGTTTAGCCAGAAGTGTATTTCAGTACATCTGCTGACGCGAATTTTACGATCAAAGCTCTGCGTAAAGACGTTCTGTCGTGAAGGTGTGCCAAAAGTGCTGGTTAGTCATAACGGCCGTCATTTTATTGCACAAGAGGTGATACAGTGGCTGAAAGGTTTAGGAAGCAGACAATTATTCATAGCTTCAAGACTCACCTGTTCTAACAGGCTAGCAGAGAACTTCGTTCGCACGCTCGAAATTGCAGTCAGATCGATCAGTCCGTCCACATTTCACAGAGTTTTCTACTTCAATACAGGAATGCCGCCCATGGCACCACGCAGTCAAGTCAAGCAAAACTCTTCTAGTCTCGGACACTATGTCCAAATTTAAGATGCATAAAATCAGCTGAGGTGGAATATAGACGAGGCAGCCATCTACGACCAGCCTACGACAAAGTTCTAGGTCCGCTGAGCAAAAGGGTGGTGAGGATCCTGGAAATGGGTGACCGTTTATTACACCGCACGCATGTTGATCAAATTCGGTACAACGCTCCAGAACTTCGGTGCCGAAACAAGAACTGAGCCTGAATCCAATACTGCTGTGTGTAGACGCTTTGAACGGCTGGCCAGTCTACCACGTCAGGATTTCAAACACCTTCAAACTCATTCGAGCTGTGGTGGGTGTGGTGGTTTTGCATGAACTGTAATTGTGTGTGCCTGGGCAACGTACTACCAGAAAGATAAAGACTGTCTGGAGAAGGTGCAAGGGCTAGCCACTAGAATAGTGACTGGGCAAAGGGGAGGGGGTAGCTACACAGAACGTCTCCGCGCCCTGGATCTGTTCTCAATGAAAAGGCGGCGCGTTCGCAGGGATTTGACAGAAACCTTCAGGGTAATGAAGAGACTGTCAGGTACAAATCAAGAAGACCTTTTATCTCCGACCCCAGAGAGAGGCACAAGGGTACATAGCGTTAGACTACAAAGAAAGCGCTCGAGGCTCTAAATTAGGGTGCATTACTTCTCAAATAGAGTGGTGCCCTATTAAAACAAGCTCCCGGAGGAGGTCATAAATACCACAACAGTGAGGGCTTTTAAGAAAGCAGTAGACCAGTGCTGGGTGGCAGTATACCCCGAATTATGCTAAACAGTTTTTAGGGTCAGAAGCAATTTACCTATTGTTCCCACCTTTCACTGGCAGAGTTGATACTGCACATAATTTCTGCCCTTCAGGAAAAGTAACTCATGCAGGTTGGGAGCTGCGGAAACGCGCAGACAACACAACTAACTAGATACAGGATTCGCTCCAGCCACACCAAGTCCTGTACAAACTGCACTGAACTGAACATTCGACATCTTTGACCTTAAATTGTAATAATAAAGAATTCCATTTCGTGCTTCGAATGCAGTTGTGTTTACCCTCCATTTCATCTTGGGATTACTATTGCTGTTGATTCTGTGACGCAACATTTTACTTGTAGTGTTCTGTCAGCCAGTTTTTTGTAACCCGGGAATTCAAAGAATTCTTCAGCAATCTGTCCTATATTTATGATTTCTCTGTCCTTTCCAGTTTAAATTTAATTTTTTTCTACATGCATTGAGTTCACATTTGCCCTTTATCGATCGTATTGTCCTTCTGAGCCATCTGTCATTTCCATAGAACCACTAGCTACAGCGGGTTTTGTAAAATACTTACGAGTCACTGTCGATGCAAATTTGAAGTGTATTGGAGGACACAATCCCTCAGCTTCTACGATAGCGTTCGTCTAGGAAGTCAACGAGAAAAGACCGTGGAGTGCCAACCGTGTCTATTCTCACAGGGCCTGAGTACAGAAACCGCACGCTGGCGTGTGCCGAGTAAGTGTTGGAAGTAACGCTTGCGGTTGCCGCGTGCGCGAAACGTACAGTCAAACAAACAATAGACAGGGCGTGATCAGCTGATCACTATAGAGGCCTCCTTTTAGAAGATCGCCCACAAGAAGTGCTTCAGTTTAGGAGTCTGGTAAGCGGACGGGTATGTCGCATGCGATAACGCCGGTAAAATAAATAAATGTTTCCGTTTTTTGTGACTTTAAAACCGTTCGTGTGTTCAGACCACAGCCTACGCTGATTACGCCGCCAGGCTAGCGAACCAGATGCGTAAGTTACACCTACCTGCGGCTCGCGAACAAAGCACGATGGTTTACGTACACCCACACCTCCTGGTCCGTACGCACGTTTTCCTTAGAAAAGAGGCATGTGCTCCTCTACAACCTCCTTACTCCGGCCCCCACAGAGTCCTGCGCCGCCTAGAGAAAACAATCGTCGTCGACCACAAAGGCAGAAAGGGTGCGGTTACCGTGGACCGACTTAAACTAGCTTTACTGGCTGAATCCATTCCGTCCGGTGTCACCCCATCGAATTCTTCAGGACCAACACCCATGTCCATGGCGTCCCACACGCCGACCGTACCAGCGCCGATGACCCCATCGCCTGGCCATCCTGACACAGCCCCTAACAAATAGCCGCTTCCATTGACTTCTAATCGCGGACGGGTGATCAAGAAACCCTTTCGTTCCGCAGATACGGTATGTTGTATCCCATGAAAAAAACAAAGAAAAAATATCTAAAAATAATAATTATTATAAAAAGCAGAGATTTTTTTGCCCAACGTTATGGCCGCTCATTCGAGTTTTGTTTTTCACACTGAGGCCATTTACCATTTTTTACCGCAACCAATCTTTTTGGTGTCCTGCTCTTCCGTCATCTCCGCGCACCATCACTAGAAGTCTGCAGTTTTACAGGGACTCGCACCGTTTTTCAAAAATACCCGCTGGCTAACGACAGGATGCCGACTGCCTCCCAGTAAGATTTCACATCCATCATCCACTGCGCCCGCACTAGAGACCCACACGCAGGATACACACACTACCGAAAAGACCGACCACAACACCCTTTTACCAAGCCGAACCTGTACTAGGTCATTCATTGGGGTGAGCAGAGAGAAAACTCCACTTACACCTCCGCCATAAGCACCGGACAATTCTACCTACCGCTTTGAGCCTACAACGATTTTCCGGTTGGGCAGTCACCTACGGCGGCTCTCCTCAGTGTGCCGCTTGGAATGCCAACCGCTAAATTCTACCGCATCTAACTTTCTCTTCTCCTTTTTGTTTTTCCTATTTTTTCTTTCGAGGACCAATGTAGCGATTTGGAGATGACTAAGTTTGAATGTGTAAATTCATGACCAAAAATTACTCTAGACGAACATAACCAATCAGCACTTAGCTTTAAGCGGTTTGTATGTTTTTCGATGCCGCAGTGCTGTGCGTTGTTTGTCTGCTGGCAGTAAGGACAATTGGTTTCCGCCAATTGAAAAACACATTTTTGACTGCTCTGATTGCGGATGGTTAAAAGTTTAGCTCCCTTAGTTAGTATCGCGTCCGATGTCGCTCCCAATCGTAAACGTGAACGACATTGTTTCAATATAGAACGTCCTTCGCCTATTCCATCGACTTTTACCATTTTTTGGCACGCGTTGGAACTTTTGGCTTGTTGCCCGTTCCATAGGCCATTCTCGGGATCTAGTTAGTACCTGGTATCTGGAGTACTGAACCTATGTTTTCAATTCATTTTTAACCCAAATAAAAAAGTTCCAATCTGTTGTTCATTTTTACTTCTGAAGATAATTCCCACTGCACCGGTTTTTTCACTTCTTGAATAATTCCAGTTCATTATACATTTGCGATATGAGTCATCTTAAATTTTTTAACGCTCAGTTGAATGCATTTGCCGTTCAGTTCGCACCGTTCAGGGTAAATTACCCTAGGGCTTGGTTCGCACAGTTGGAATCAGCGTTTGCTCTGCACAATGTAGTAGGTTTCACGACGTAGACGCAGTTCTTCTTACACACATCGTGGACGAAGTGCAAGATGTGTTGTAATCAGAAGAACCCAACCCCTACGAACGTATCAAAGCAGCGGTCATTAGCCGGATTTGTATATCTGACAAACAGCGAATTGTCTGTTTGTTTGCAGACACCGAGCTAGGAGATCGCAAACCCTCGCAGTTGCTTCGGCACACGCGGACTCTTAGGAACTACTAAGATCGATAATGATCTCCTGAAAGAGATTTGGCTCCAACATCTTCCCAGCGACATGCAGAGGCTTCTTTTTGTGTCCACAGAGTTACTTTTCGAAAGGCTTGCCCAAACGGCCGACAAAATTAGAGAAACCTACGAGCCAAAGGTCAGTCAGGCGATTTCCTCACAAACGGGATCTTTCATTGCCTCTTTAACAACCACTGTGCATGATCTTGTCAAAAAGGTCGAGGCACTCAGTATGTCGTCAGTTGGAAATCCAACCCCGGCATCACCTAACAGACAGAGTCGCCCATACAGATCTCCCAATAGAAATCGTATAAGAATTCCGGTTCAGCCATCAGCTGACGCTCTTTGTTAGTATCATCAGCGGTATCGTTCAAAGGCGCGTTATTGCACTCCGCCTTGTGCCATGGCCCCAGCCAGTCAGGGAAATGAGGACGCCATTGCGTAGCTGTGATGGACGCTACTGTCCAGGGCAGTCGCCTATTCTACATAATCGATGATAATTCAGGGACGCGCTACTTGATAGACACAGGTGCTGAATTTAGTGTGCTCTCACATGTAGGTTAACTCGAGGTAGGTGACCCTTCTCCAGATTACGTGCCGCTAATGGTACTTCCATACAGACTTATGGACAGATTTCGGAGACATTAGATTTTGGTCTTCGTCGCACTTTCCGTTGAGTTTCCTTGGTTGCAGACGACCAAAGCGCCATTCTTGGTATTGATTTCCTGCATCACTTCGACCTCTTGGTTGATTCTCATCGCAAACGCCTTGTTGATTGTGTCACTAATCTATCTGTGAATGGGATTTCGGTTCATTCTAACCCGATCAGTCCTGTTCTACTTAAAACGACCGGTTCTCACTTGTTCGGTGACGTATTAGATGGATACCTAAAGGCACTGAACCCACCGTCCGTACTATCTGCCGTCACCAGCTCGGTGGGTCATCACATAAGCACTTCTGGCCCTCCATTTTTGCTGAGGCAGGCGGGCTTGCACCCGATAAGGTAGGAATCGCGCGAGCTGAGTTCGAGCACATGCTTGAATTGGGTATTATTTGTGCATCAAATAGTCCCTGGGCTTCACCACTTCATATGGTTCCTAAAAAGTCAGGCGATTGGCGACCATGTGGAGACTATAGAGCCCTCACTAATGCCACTGTCCCGGATAGGTATCCCATCCCACACATTCAGAACGTTACGGGCAACCTTAACGGTGCTCGTGTGTTCTCCAAAATAGATCTGGTAAATGCCTATCACCAGATTCCTATCGCAGATGAGGATATATCTAAGACAGCGGTAACAACACTCTTTGGTCTCTTCGAATTCCTACGAATGCTGTTTGGTTTACGCAACACTGCACAACCCCCTCAGCGTTTTATTGAGTAGGTTACCAGGGGTTTAGATTTTGTTTTCGCCTACATAGACGATCTTCTACTGGTTAGTGAATCTGAAGATGCACACAAGCAACACCTACATCAGTTGTTCGGGCGTTTGGCCGCACGTGGTATAACCGTCAATGCGGACAAAAGTATCTTTGGCCAAAAATCAGCCGAGTTTTTAGGGCACAGGATCGATGAACGTGGTATTCGGCCCTTGGAAGAAAAGGTACCAGCCGTTCGTGACTTTCCGCTACCTTCTTCACTAGCCGCCGTTCGTCGTTCCAACGGGATGGTAAGCTATTGTCGGCGTTTTATCCCAAACGGTGCTCAGTTGATGTAGCCATTAACAGGTTTACTTCGAGGTGCTAAAGATGGTCCCATAAAATTGCCCGAGGATGCTAAAACGGCCTTCGATGCAGTTAAAGACGCTTTAGTTTCTGCTACTTTGCTGGTCCATTTCGACTCCGAAGCTCAGTTGAGTATAGCCACCGATGCCTCTGACAAAGCCATAGGCGGTGTGCTACAGTAGTGGTCTACATCACAATGGAAACCACTAGTCTTTTTCTCTCGTCGTCTCCTACCAGCTGAAATTAAGTATTCTACGTTTAGTCGGGAACTACTTGCTGTATACAGTACTGTTAGACATTTCCGACATGTTCTCGAAGGCAGATAGTTCGTCATCTTTACCGATCACAAACCATTGACGTATGCGTTTCACAGTCGAACCGATAAACACTCACCGCGTGAGTTGCGTCATTTAGACTTGGTGGCACAGTTTTCCAGTGACGTTCATCACGTTTCTGACGCCGGCAATTTTGTGGCTGATGTTCTTTCTCGAGTAGACGCTATTTCTAGCCATCCACGGGTCATAGACCTCGAAGCTTTGGCTGCAGCCCAACGTTTGGAATTGGATTTCACAGACCCAAGCCAGGTCTCATCACTTAAACCTTCGGAGTTTCCTCTAGGCACTTCCTCGGGCTCGATAATGTGTGACGCGACTTTGCCACACCCACGCCCCATCGTCTTGGCGCCGTACAATTTTCGACGTTTTACATAATTTGGCCCATCCTGGCATCCGAGCCACCACCAAGCTAGTTGCAGATAGGTACGTCTGGCACGGCATGCAAAAGGATATTTGTACTTGGGCTCGTTCATGCGTTCAATGCCAACGATCGAAGGTAAGTAGACATACAATGGCTCCAGTAGGCCACTTTCCCGTTGTATCCTCATGGTTTTCACATGTCCACATGGATATCGTTGGTCCTCTCTGCCTCTGTAATGGTTTCCGTTACCTTCTTACTATGGTCGACCAGTTCACCCGTTGGCCATTCCACCTGCGCCTACGTCTTCATACGCGTAGATAGCGTTAGAACATCTCTACAGCGGCCTTATGAAGGTCCATACAAAGTGCTCGAGCGACGCGATTGAGTTTACGTCATTGACCGAAACGGTGAGCATGAAACTATATCGGTCGACCGTCTTAAGGTTGCGCATCTTAACGGTAGTCTAGTAGAGGAAGCACTGCTCACCGACAGTCCTCCAATAGTTTCTTCACCCATCACAGAGGCCACCTCCGAGCCTCAACCAGCGCAGCCCGAAACCGTGGAGCCGCAGCAAACGACGTGATCTGGCCGTCATGTGCATTGGTCAGAGCGTCTCGTAGATAGAATTCCTTTTTTTCAATCCCACTCAACGTTGTTTTTACTGTTTGACGTTTTATAAAATGATTTTGAAAACCAGAAAAACATTTCAAACACTTTAAAATCCGCGTATTGTACCGACAGACTGGGGTAAGTTCCTTTCGTTTCGTTTTTATTCATCGCCATTTGCTCACGTCCTTCATTTTCCTCTTCCATTGCATGTACGGGCACGGTGAATAGAGTAACCCCCGGAAAGTCGTGTTGGATTATTTTGTACGGTGTACATGTATATCATTTTTTTTAATGCGACACCTAGGTGAGGGCTTCGTAGATGACCGCTAAGTCCGTGCGCATTTTAGTAATTCTCCACCGGCGGCACGAGCGGATTGTGGCGTCGTAACCCGGTCCCCTAGACGACCGATGTCACATTAGACTTGTGATGCTAATGGAGACTTGCGCGCGAAATGCCCTCAATTAGATCGAAGGGTCACTTCGACAGTTCCCTTCTAAGGGGAGGGAATTGTTGAAGCGACCTGGAGATGACTAAGTTTGAATGTGTAAATTCATGACCAAAAATTACTCTAGACGAACATAACCAATCAGCACTTAGCTTTAAGCGGTTTGTATGTTTTTCGATGCCGCAGTGCTGTGCGTTGTTTGTCTGCTGGCAGTAAGGACAATTGGTTTCCGCCAATTGAAAAACACATTTTTGACTGCTCTGATTGCGGATGGTTAAAAGTTTAGCTCCCTTAGTTAGTATCGCGTCCGATGTCGCTCCCAATCGTAAACGTGAACGACATTGTTTCAATATAGAACGTCCTTCGCCTATTCCATCGACTTTTACCGTTTTTTGGCACGCGTTGGAACTTTTGGCTTGTTGCCCGTTCCATAGGCCATTCTCGGGATCTAGTTAGTACCTGGTATCTGGAGTACTGAACCTATGTTTTCAATTCATTTTTAACCCAAATAAAAAAGTTCCAATCTGTTGCTCATTTTTATTTCTGAAAGTAATTCATTCCCTTCGGAGTAATCTCACACATTTCTTTCCTTGTCATGTTCTGCTCATCAGGTGACCGGATGTCATCCACAGGCAATACCGCCGGATCCAAGGACTTTGGAGCTGTGGTCCGATCCCACGAACGGGTTTGAAGTCGCAAAAAACGGAAACATTTATTTATTTTACCGGCGTTATCGCATGCGACATACCCGTTCGCTTACCAGATTCTTAAATTGAAGCACTTCTTGTGGGCGATCTTCTAAAAGGAGGCCTCTATAGTGATCAGCTGATCACGCCCTGTCTATTGTTTGTTTGACTGTACGTTTCGCGCACGCGGCAACCGCAAGCGTTACTTCCAACACTTACTCGGCACACGCCAGCGTGCGGTTTCTGTACTCAGGCCCTGTGAGAATAGACACGGTTGGCACTCCACGGTCTTTTCTCGTTGACTTCCTAGATGAACGCGATCGTAGAAGCTGAGAGATTGTGCCCCCCAGTATTCCGTATACGCGATGACACTTCATCTGATATCTGTCCCGTTGGTGAAATTTAAATGCCCAGGGAACAAGTTTTATCCACTCCAGCTAGAGCTTCCTCTGCCAAGAAGAGGTTTGGTGTTGAACAAACCCAGTCCTGCGACAGCATTTTACACTTTGAAGGTAGAAAACGCGTCCCACACATAGCTACATTGTTGTATAGACTGTCTAAGAGAGCTTGCAACTTACCTGGATCTTCATTCAGAAAAACAATATCGTCCGCGTATTCCAGGTCAAACAGTTTACTGCCTGAGCAGAGATCGATGCTGCTCTTCTCACACGAGGATAGGGACATCTCAAGAATCGATTGAACTACAAAATTGAAGAGGAAGAGAGAAGGAGGGCAACCCTGACTAACACCACTTTTCGTGGTGAACTCGGGTGAAACATCGCCGTGAGCACGAACTCGGCTTCGGCTGTTTGCATACAAGCATTGAAAAAAAGAAGCAAGCTTGTCTGGCACACCCTTCTATGACAGACGGTGCCAGAGAACTGTGCGTCGACCGATTCGATCGCCGCTTTCAGATCAGACAGATTGTGGGTCTATGGAACACGTGTCTGTGTTCTAAGGTCTGCCGAAGAGTAAAGATATGATCGATACAGTCCCGACCGGGTTTGAAACCTGCTTGATTCTCACGAGTACAACTTATGCGGGAGCTGGGTAATCGGTGGGGAAAAATCTCGGTGTGCAGTTTGGATGCGATAATTACCAAGCTAATTCCTCTGTGGTTTTCACAAGAACCCCTGCCACCTTTCTTGTAAATCGGTACAGTCACCTATTTACACAATTCCCTGGGAATCCGCTTACTATCCCAGATCACCCGAGGAGATTTGTTAACTCCGAAAACAAAGCCTCACCCCCATCATTGGAAAAAGATGGAGACAATCAATCCGGTCCAGCGGCTTTGTATCTTTTCAAGTAACCTACCTCCCGCATAACCCCCATTTCTGATGGAGAAGTGATATCCACCTGCAGGCATATTTGGAAGGTCTTCCGTTGAAGTGGGCCAACAGAATTGTTCCTCAAAGTGCTCCGTGCAACGACTCGGACGACGTCCCCATGAATGAATCAGTGAGCCGTCGGATTCCCTGATTAGCTCACTTATATCGGGTTTCCGTGAACCGGTGCCTTCAGGATCGCGAGTATTGCCAATGGACGCAGTATCTTCCATTTCCCTACATTTCGCAACCACCACTGCTCGCGGTCATTTCTCAGGCTCCTAGTCAGATAGCGTCTCCGGGATTCACGCACTTCATGGAATTTGACATCTGGAGAGACGGATCTGCAAGCATTCAACGGAGCAACTGATGTCAAATATATCCATCGTTTGCGAGACCGATTCGAACCAGAGTCCTATGTGGCATTTGAAGAAGCATATAAAGCTCTCTGTATCTGTTCCCACATGGTCGTCAATTCCCCGACTTTTTAGGAACCATATGAAGTGGTGAAGCCCAGGGACTATTTGATGCACGAATAATACCCAATTCAAGCATGTGCTCGAACTCAGTTCGCGCGATTCCTACCTTATCGGGTGCAAGCCCGCCTGCCTCAGCAAAAATGGAGGGCCAGAAGTGCTTATGTGATGACCCACCGAGCTGGTGACGGCAGATAGTACGGACGGTGGGTTCAGTGCCTTTAGGTATCCATCTAATACGTCACCGAACAAGTGAGAACCGGTCGTTTTAAGTAGAACAGGACTGATCGGGTTAGAATGAACCGAAATCCCATTCACAGATAGATTAGTGACACAATCAACAAGGCGTTTGCGATGAGAATCAACCAAGAGGTCGAAGTGATGCAGGAAATCAATACCAAGAATGGCGCTTTGGTCGTCTGCAACCAAGGAAACTCAACGGAAAGTGCGACGAAGACCAAAATCTAATGTCTCCGAAATCTGTCCATAAGTCTGTATGGAAGTACCATTAGCAGCACGTAAGCTAGCAAATCGGTTTCTGTCGAAGATCTGACCTGAAGTTGAGACCACCTGTGTCTACTGAGTGACGTGTCCCTGAGTTACAATCGATAACGCCGAATGAGTGACTACCCTGCTCAGTAGTGTCCGTTGAAGCTACGCGCTGATGTCCTTTTTTTGCTGATTAGCTGGGGCCATGGCACAAGGTGGAGTGCAATAATGCTCCTTAGAACGATGCTTCTGATTATATCAACAGAGGGTATCCGTTGACAGTAGCTGAACCAGAATACTTAAACGGATATTACTGGGAGATCTCTTTCGCGAAACTGTCTGTTGTGGTGCCTGAGTTGGGCGTCCAGCTGACGACACACGGAGCGTCTCGACCTTTTTAACAAGATCGTGCATAGTGACTATTAAAGAGGCAATGACAGACCCAGCTTTTGAGGGAGTCACCCGACTGGCCTTCGGCTCGTAGATTACCCAAATTTTGTCGGCCGTTTCGACAAGTCTTTCGAGACGTTCCTCTGTAGACATGCAAAGAAGCTTTTTTATATCGCTGGAAAGACGTAAAAGCCATATCTCTTTCAGGAGGCTATTATCGATCTTAGTAGCTTCTACGGGAGTGCGCACGTGCCCAAGCAACTGTGAACGTTTGCGATCTCCACGTTCAGTGTCTGCAAACAAACAGACAATTCGCTGTTTGTCAGACATCTCAATCTGGATAATGACAGCTGTTCGTAAGGGTTGGTTTCTTCTGATTCCAATACGTCGTGAACTTCGTCGACGATATGTGGAGAACGAACTGCGACTACATGGTGGCATCTACTACTTCCGGAAGTCACATTGCACAAAACAAAAGTTGATCCTGGCTGAGCCCTAGGGTTACTTTCTGAGTGGTGCAAACGGGACGGCAGATGCCTTCAACTCACCGTCAAAAAGATTTTGGATCGCTCATTCTGCGAATGGCAAAACAAACTGAGACGATTCAGAAAAACCAACGCAGTGAAAAAACGGAAGACCTAGTCACAAAAATGAATTACCGCCGACTGAATTTAATTGAAGTGGATCACTGATACTCAATGACCTATGAGAAATTAGGAAATCAGATGCTCTTTACCTCAGTATCCGAGTTACCAGGTATTAACTAGATCCCGGGAACGGACAACAAGCCAAAAATCCTCACGGTTGCCAAAAGACGTTGAATGCAGCGAGATAAGCGAAGAGTAGTTTGTATTGAAACAATGCCAATCACGTTCACGTGTTAAAGCGACATCAGACACGATGCTAGCTGGGGAGCTAAGCTTCAACCGTCCGCAAGCAAAGCAGTCAAGTGTTTATCAATTACCTGTTAGCACAAACCGTATTCATCCACGGAGTTTACGCATTTTTTCTCCACTGCAAAAATGTACGCGCTGTTGCTAATTAGTGTTGACAACCGCCACGCATGGATTTGGTTGCCAATCGGCGTGCGTGCCTGTGGGTCAACATGTGTACGATTTTCGCACTTTCTACCCCGGGGTAGGAATTAAAATGTCTCCTCAGCGAATCACGCATCTCTGTACTACTGATCAGCGCTATTCATCCACTCACCCCCGCGGAGAGAGGCCGCGTACGCAACTCAATGTTACCGACCAATCGCATTGGAACTAATCTGGACTTACGCTTGTTGTGTCCGCAGTTAGTAGAAGAACACGTAGTGGTGGCGTGGCATTCATTTATACGAGCGTAAACACAAAATCCGGCCATAGCCGGTGAGTAAGCCGCAAACAAGCTAGTGAGTTCGCATAAAGAGCTAAACTACATACGCTTTCACGCCCAACAGGGTAAGACCAATCAGTACATGGCGAAATCAATGAGTCAATGCTGCTAGCGCTAAAGCGTGATTGAAGATCAAAGCAAATCAGGCGTATGACCATTCATGAGAGGAATATTGATCGGTTCTTGTGCGGGACTTTAACCAGACACAACAACGCTATTTACCCATCCATCGTGGGAAAGAGCAGTCGCTAACTGTTTTCATCCCAGTAATTCCTTCCCGTACATGCCTAAACAGTAGCGCTAACACAAACTCGTTTATTTCAGTTAACCCAAAATCGGCATTGGAAATAAAACGGCGTGTGATACATGTATAAAATACATTTATTTTCACAGGAGATTCGGGCAAAGTAGTCGTAGTGGACTAAGTCGCATCCAAATCCACGGCGCGAATGGCTAATTGTACCATTTCGTTGTTGGTTTTCTGTAACGGAAATAATCTTGAAAAATGCGTGTACTATTTGTGTCGATCGGCGCAAATTACGATGCGTGTCTTACATCCAATCCCTTAAGACACACTTCATCACCATCCTACCAACGGACTGGAAATTTTCCTGTCGAAACACAGCATCTGCAAAGTAATAAACACTCTTCATTGGTTTTGAAGAAACTCATCGACGATTAATTCCTTGACTTTAGTTTTTCGGAAAGTCATTTTTCCGTGTGCTCTAGAGGAGTCTACTTCATTGGCGATCTTCGTCATCAGCTGACGCACATAACGTGCAACGGTTTTGCCGCACATTAATGTGAAGACGGAATTCTGTGGGAATTGCAATGAATCAAAAAACACCTACCAATTTCCGTCTGTTTTTTTCCTCTAGCAATGAGGCGTCGAATTCTCGCAGCTCTTGTGCGTTTCAGAGCGGGAATGTGATCGACATTTCTCCGTGTTGGTGATGGTGTTTGATCCCTTTTTATCCGTTCCCCCAAGCAGCACACCTCTTTTCGTAGTGCAACCATTTTATCGTGAAAAATTCTGAACCCAGATTACATAGCTGAAAGACAGGGTATTTCTGCACGCTTACCGTCAAACATAATGGATAATGTCGGAGTCCCAGCAGTAGATGTTGGGACGTCCACTGGTGTTCTGTATGTCGATGGCATCATGTCCGTCTTGTAACATGACCACCTAAAACCAGTGTCACTGAGCGGAGTATTTAACAAATTACGTTCGTCTTCATCGCCGCTGCCAATTGGCGGAAACCAATTATCCTTACGGGAAGCGGAGAAACAACGAACAGCCCTGTGGAATCGCACAACATACAAACTGCCTAGAGTTAATTACTAATTAGTTATGTTTATCTACAGTATTTTTGTCCATGAATTTACACGTTAAAACTCAGGCATCCGCAGGTCGCTACAACAACTCCCCCTCCAATAAAAGGGAACTGCCGAAGTGACCGTTCGATCTAATTGGGGTTGTACCGTGCGCCGATCACCATCAGTCTGACGAGTTTTATTTGACATCAGTCGTCTGGGGGACCATGTTGCGGTGTCACCGGTGGGGGTTCACTAAAATGCGCACGGGCCTAGTGGTCACTTACCAGGCCCTCACACAGGTATCGCAGAAAAAAATGTATATGCCGTATAAAATGCACGGATACAATTATTCCGGAGGGTTCACCCATCGAACGCGCGTATACAATGAACGGCATAACAAAATAAGACAAATGAGCAGACGGTGAATGAGTAAGACGAAATCAGTGCAAATTACAAGTTCGGTCGGTGAAATACTAACTTGAACTGTACGAAAAAATTGCTTCTTGGGATTTCAAAATGTGAAAACAACGTGAAGTGGGATAAAAATCAATGCTGTCTACGAGACACATTGGACAATGAAAATGAAGCCTAGATAGCGATGATCCCTGCAGCTTAACCGATTCGAGATGCGCTGTTTCGGGCGCAGGGGTGTAATATGTGGTGAAAGGTGACGGAGCAAATGGAACAGTCGTTGATTAGTGTCGTCCCACCTAGGTTATCGTCAAGGAACGCTACATTAGGGCAGTCAATATATATAACTTCGAGGTTTAAGTCTCAATCAACGAGGTACATGCGATTCGCCTTCTGATTGGTTGTTCCCCACAGGTTGCTGAACAGCCTTGTTGGTGCTAACGTACGACCCTCCAGACTGCTATCATCCTTCCGACTGCTTCCTGCTTAGACATGGCGAACTGCTGTCTCATTGAACCCAGACACAGCCGCGGCCGTCTTATCCCCTGGATGCATTATATTTCAGTGCTTTTGGGTAACGCTGATGACCATAAAACTCACAGTTGGTATGCACATTGAAGTAGCCGTCCTAATTCGTCTAGGATGTTTGAAGACCGCGCCATCTGAATTTAGATACGGATGGAACCCATTATTAGTTCAGTGTCTCTGAACGTTGCAAAACTGTAAATTGCCTAAAAAGAACATTATCAATCAAGCAGGCTGATGGAGGTCACTATGAGCAACATTTGAGAGGCATAAATTAAGGTGTTCACATTATTTACTCCTTGTCATTTTCTCCGCCTACTTTGTAAGCACACAAATAAATCTACCATTTCCAACGCACGCTTACATTTTCTCATACCGGCAAAATTACGATATCTTCAAGTTGTATTATAAGAATTGCTGGGAAAAGATCATATTTACCTTTTCTCACGTGTCTTGATTACGAAAAGGACAAGATTTCAATTCAATGCAATTTATGGACCATGAAATGGTCGTTTAAAATCGATTTATCGGATGTTTTGCCTCTGCAGACTTCTTTATAAGATTGCGAACGCACTTCTGAGAGAAGCGGACGGTTTGCATGTTTAACATTAAAAAGTCGTGTTGTTTTTGTGATGTTTTGCCTCGTTTCATAGGACATTTCCGAAGTTTGCAAACGTTCATCGTCCGTAAGCCGTAACGACATTGTCTGCTCCTTAGCCCAATTGTGATGAGTGAATCAGGTCGGGCTACTTTAATTCCACCATTTCGAGCCGATTAAATTCGATTAGGTGTCTCTTAATGGAACTCGAAGTTCAATCACGTTCGACATTAGCACATTATCAGATCTCACCAATACCATCGACATGTTATGCAACCAAATTAATTAAAAAATCACTCGGAGTTGAATGTCTGTGCTCCACCCCGGAGTCGAATCAACCTGAGCGACATTCCAATAAAGTGATTATGTCATTTTCGCAACTATTATTAAGGGCGAAGTGACCTATGCATGAGTGTGAGTGGTTTTTCTCAATCAATCATCTGACCAGCGGGTCCAGAAATTCCGTGCCGATGGATCGGTTTGTGGATAGAACGCACATGAGCATGGGAACACAGTGGTACCATTAACCGTTTCCACTCTGTATTGGTCCCCACGGGACAGCCGAATGAAAACATAGCATCAAGTCAGGATAAAAAGAAATAGGATGTAAGAAAAGAGAGGGTATTTACAGTATCAAATTAAGATTGGTTAATCAATATTGCAGGTGTTTTGCGGTTCGGAAAAGGGGTGGGAAGTTGCTTGTTCGTGGTTGGGAAAACTCGGTGTAGAAAGTACATCTGGGGTGGGTTGGCTGCTTCCTGTCACAACTGAAAGGTCGCGGTCGGGGTCACCATGATTTTGTCTCCCATTTTCCGATCGCGGTCAGGGTAGTGATTTGACAAATCGCTTGTGTGAACAAAGCGATGGATTTAACAGCCAAATCGGTACTGCCTCCGCTGTTCCCAGTGATTTGGCGAACGATCTTCGAAGAATTCACAGGCACTTTGTAAATTATCTTGAAGGCTTCGTTGTTCACCTGGTGCCCTGTCTCGGCAAAGTGCGCTACGATTGCACTAGTTATGGTTCTTCTAGTTCCTGTCCTCAGCCAAGCTGGTTTGTGTTCCTTGATTCTTTGGGACAGTTGCCGTGTCGTTTTGCCTACATAGCTTGCCGAACATGACCAAACAAGGATGAAGTTACCGAAAACGAGCTTGTTCGCTATTGTGCCTTTTTCCATAATGCAATGGGACTATTCAGTGAATTACGCAGTCGCAACGATAAACTGGTCTTCAAAGAGCTAAATAGTTATTTGTGCTTCGAGACCAGACTTGCGGAAACGAGAGCAACGATCAATTTTCTTGACAGCTGCGTCCAACGAAATGAATTTCCGAGGACCTGTTGGAAATCACTGAGACGCGCCCGAATGAAACCCGATTCAGTTACTGTGAAACGTCACGCGAGAAAATCAAATTGATACTCTACGAATGAACGCACAGCAGTTTGAACGAAACAGCGCACAAAGACATGTTATCGATGGCCTAGACGAATACCAACGCATCCGGTTTGAGCGTTTCGTTGTTGATGTGATCACAAAACGAATCGATAAGAAGATAGTCAAACTGCAGGACACTATAAACGAGTCAAAACCACGGACCAATCTCCCAACAAATCCAGAGCGGTATGTACACAATTTTCCTAGTTTGTTTATGGATGCACCACTTCTGGAAGCGTTATCGCTATGTTTGAGTTTCTGTTGTCCAACGTTGAGGAATGATCAACCAGATGTAGAAGTGCAGTTTGAAAATTGATACGCTCAAACTCGTTCACTAACAGCGACATCTCAAGAGGCGATTGAAGATTTCAAATCCTCCCTTGTTGACTGTTCTTATCAATACCATCGAACCCAGAAGAAATTTAGAAGCATTGTCAGTAACCGACACAGGGTTCTCTGATCACAATAGATATATTAAGCTGTGAACGTTTTATAGCATAAACTGAAACCATGTTTGCGCAAATTACATCTGAACATATACTCTGGTAGCTTGACGCTGTAGAAATAGTTCGAGAACGTCAAACTTTTGAGAAGTGGTCAGACTTGCTACAGCACCGACACTGCACATTATTGGCTGGACCGTTCTTATAATTTTCACGGTGGCTGACATTGCCACACCGATAGCACTTTACAACAGCAGTAGTTTTGTTCGAGGAGTGTAACAAGGGTTGAGCGCGTGATGTATCTGAAGGAGTCTGAAAAAAACTTGTTACGTTCTTGAACATCCGCTTTTGCCAAGGCAAGACTGCAAGTAATATCCCAGGTGAGCTTACAAGCATGCTGTATCAGCAAGCACCCACAAAAGCTGTCACCAAAAACGCCGGAGATTAGCTGCTGTATGCGAAACATAACCTCAACTCGTTCAGCGAGGTACTGTGTCGTAATCACACACATCGGAAGCACAGATTAGACGAGAAAAGAAATCCATCGGGTTTCTCACCCGGTGATTATTTCATCTGAGAAAGTCTATAACGGGCCACAATTGCACTGATTCCAGTTCCACAAGTGTTCTCCAGAAAGCCAAATATCTCCTTAACGTTGGTTCTCTTGGTGAGTTCCATGGCATCGAAGATCCTAGCCTCTTCTTTTTCAGGGCAATTCCGAAGCAATCTTAGTTCTCCACTCTCCACCAATTGCACTTTAGAGTGAAACTGGGCGAAAAGTCGTAATCCGTGCGAGATATCTGCCAATTAATCAGCTCTTTTGCGGCGGAACTTACGGAAGAATCCGTCCAAAAACAATTAGGCATTGTTGAACTGCAGTTCATTTGCTGCAGGTTCGATCACGCGGCGCCAAATGTTCTCTCCCGAAATTCAGTAACAGAACGAACCCATGTACGTACGAACGACCGTGTATTCAAGTACTAGAAAAAAGGATGGAACGAGAACAAAGAAACAATGTCCCACGCAGGGCTAGCCGCCTACGCTTCGTAGAGTGGAACAATGCAGAATATGGTCAAAACAGGCATCGTGCCTGCCAGTGTGAGACGAACGAGACAGGAATCGTGCGGTTGACAATGACACATCGAATTCGCCGACTCTATTGACGGAACCCACTACCTGGTAGTCGTCGATGCCCTATCGAAGTGGACGGAAATTATCTCAGTCAACCCAGCAGTATGTAAACGTGTGAACGAAATTTCCATGGAAGCACACGACCGGTTTTGCAATTGTGCTGCTCACCAGGTATGCATACCCGGTACTCCTCTGCCTACTCGTCTGCAAATTTGTACACTTTGATGTTATATGTTCACTAGGATTTCATTTGAATCGTCTGGAGTTTGAATGGATACTCTTCAATGGAGAGTCCACAAATGAATCACAACTGCGATTTCTGTTGGTTATTCGTGTTTGGGTCACTGCTAACGCAACAAACAACGAGGCTGCATGTGCAGCAACGATATAACAACAGAGTACAAGTATGAAGATGGGTGGAGTGGGTGGAAGGAATGTAGCCCATTGTCACAAAGGCTTACTGTACTATCGGGAAAAGCGGAAACCAGACCCTGAGATGTGGAGTGGCAGAAAACCACATAAGGTCCCGACAGGTCGGGTGTGGTAACGAATCAGATGACAGTGGATTACTGTATACCACTGAAGTAACCGGTGATGGCGGGGATTTGAACCTCTGACCTTTGAAGTGTTAAGCGAGCGCTCTATGATGAATTTAAGTCATTCTGTAGATGTCTAACGAAGCTCAGTCACAAAATCAGCTGATGGTCCTGTAGGCCTCCAAATGCGTCAGTATGGTTGGGGGTGGGTGTCTCAGGCTCCGAGATGGCTACTCGTCTTGAATACCTCTCGAAATGCTCGCAAGTGACGGTGCGTCTGACACAGCCTCTGCTGAGGAAGTCCTACTCACTGCGTTCTCATGGCGGTGTTCCCACTGAAATAAGAGGACGGAAGCGAATGCCCGGCGCTCTCCACCGGGTTGGCTGACTAATAGTCAGTCTGGGAGAGATGGCTAAACCCCGATTCCAAATCAACATGGATGGCGTATGAGGCGTACAATAGTATGCTCACCAAGTCTGTGGCGGAGAGGTGCGCCGGGCACCCACGATGTTTGGTCTCAACCGAAGGGCGTGTGAACTGAGCAATCGGTCACCAACCCCCAGTGGGTTACGGACCCCACGTTTCGTCCCGGTGCCTTGCGCGTTAGGCTTTGGATAGCTAAAGGCTCCAGTATGTCAGGGCCGGACGAGGTTCGCAGTGTATCGGAAAGACGATGATGTGTTAAACGAAATATGCTGTCAGTAATACGGCGTTGTCGGTGGAAAATTATAAGCCGACGTGTCGGTTACCGTGGGTAACCTTTCTCAAGGCAGTTTTTTGTCGTAAAACTGCCTTGAGCAAGGTTACCCACGGTAACCGAATCGTCGGCTTATAATTTCCCACCGACAACGCCGTGTTACTGACATTATATTTCGTTTAGCTAAAGATTCCGGTCGTGGACCCCTAAGAAAACCACCTGCTTTGGCTTGGGCAACCTGGCAGTATTGTGACTACAAACAAATCATGGACCCGCACTATCTACCCCTTCCTCCCCGATTGTACCATATTTTGTTTTGCACACAGCCTAAAACCTGACAGGATATATATATATATATATATATATATATATATATATATATATATATATATATATATGTGTATATATATATATACATATGGTCCTGTAAAACTTGAGAACATCCTTCTTAAATGGGTACTCTAGTGAATAAGCAAGAGGATAATCAGTTCATCGTTAAAAAATTTACTAGGTGAACGTAGTAATGAGATATCTGAGATCCTTAGTCGACGGAAGTGGCCGCATTTTATCTGATTCCTTCCCATCCGACCCGACCGAACTGGCAACAGTGGCCGCCTCATCCAGTTATGTTCTAGCCAGCGGCTGTGAGGAAATTAACGGATGGCATATTCCGATCCGGGAGTGCCGTCTGTAGCGTTGGGTGTAGCCCTCTGAAGGACACTTCAAATGGGCTTCATATACCAAACAGCGTAATCGATGTTCTAAATGTACGTCAAAATCAGTCTCTGAAGGTCAACGTTATCTGTGAAATAGGCAATTCTAAAATTCTTTTAAGGACGACCTAGCTTTGGTTGTGGAGCTGATAAAATCTACGGTTGGATACGGAAAAAGAATCAAGTTCAGAAGAATCAATGAGTTTGCTGATTCATGGGAGAACTGGAAGATTTCCGTTAAATAATCTGTATAACACCGACCCGAGACCAAGTTTGGTGCAAACGCGATAACATTAACAATGATACAACGATAGTAACTGAACGAATGGTTCAGTTAATTTGTTTCAACCATCAGCCTCGTATTGATAACCTCTGGTTTTGGTTGCTACCTAGAACCATCGTCCAGCTGATGGCAGAATGAATTGAGGCATGAAATGGGAAAGAACCAAAAACAAGGTAATAAGCCGAATTCACGAAGACAATGATAGAGCCAGAGTTCAACTGCGCCGCTGGACACGACATCTAGCCATGTCTTCAACTAACTGATAGGCGGGTCTCATGGACCACAGACCAAAAGCCTCACTCGCCCTGATTGGTCAAGACTTTCATAGCTTTTCACCATGGACTAACCACCTCGATCTACCTTCCAGCCACTACTTGTTTCGGAGAAACTCCGACGATCATACTGTGCATCCACGAACACTTTTTGAACAATTGGGCAACAATCAGTGTTGTGGAATGTACATTTGATACTACTTTCCCAAGTCAAACGATATCAGCCATCGGCGTTTCACCCATAAAAGAAAAAGTGCAGGCGATTCTTGAGTATCCCGATTCGCTTTCTTTCAAAACACTCCGACGATTCAATGGATTAGCCAACTTTTGTCATTATTTTATTTCTAAGTGTACCGAGGTAATGTAACCTCTAGATTTCCTACGCGATGAAATCAAAACGTTCGAATTTCCTGGGAATACTCATTCCGCTTTTGCTGAACTGAAACAACCTATCTCCAACATAGCCGCCGTTGCACATCATATATTAAACACACACCCGGCACTATCCACCGATGAGTCAGACTTAACTGGTGATGTTTTTATGCAACAAGTACAAGGCACGTGGAAACCCATATCATTCTTCTCCAAACGCCTGCAGCCGGCTGAATCCAGGTATAGTACACTTGGCAGGGAATTTCTGGCAGTTTATTTGGCCATCCGTCATTTCCAGCACGGACTGGAAGGCAGACAATTCACCGTCTTCATGGAACACAAGTCAATTAACTTCGCAGCGCGATCAACTACATACCGGTATTCACCTAGGTAATCCCGTCACCGAGGTTATATCACCCAGTTCACTGAGGATATACGATGCATCGCAAGTTAACTTAACCGTGGTAGGTGCACTTTCACGTATCTATCTCACTACACCAACCAGTGGCATTGACTTAGCAGCTATTACTGCAACAAAAGTATGCGACCTGGAGGTCGAGCAACCTCGTCGCAGCAGTCTTCTTCAATTCGAACCCGTGCCACTCAATTCGCTGGAGGGAACGACTTGGAGCGACCTGTCACAACGTTATCCTCGTCCACTGGTACCATTTACGTTCAGAAAGGGTATCTTTAGGGCACTATGGGTTGTCACACCTTGGTATACCAACCTAGGTTAAACTCGGGACTGCGCGTTTCTTGTGGGCGAAAATAAAGATATTAATGAATGGGCATGTAGTTGTTCAGAATGTCAACGACCTAAAGTACACAGGCACACAAAAAGTCCTGCCGGAACGTTTGCTATACTAGACGCAAGTTTTCACGTGCACGTCGATCTAGTAGGCTCTCTGCCTTCATCTAGGGGATTTATTTATCCGCTAACCTGTACTGACCGTTTTTAGAGGTGGGCCGATGCGATATCTCTAAGCTGCTGCCCATCCAAAACAATAGCACGTACTTGTCTAGAACGATGAGTAGCACCACCTGGATGCCTTGATGTTGCGACCACCGATCGAGGAACCCATTTCCAAGGTTTATTTGCTTCCCTGATGAATGTATTGGGATAAAAACAAGCTAAGACTATGGCACACCATCTAGCAGCTAACGGTATGATCGAGCGTTTTTACAGAAAACTGAAAGCAACTTTAAGAGCTCATGTAAACCCGGGGTGATAAGACACTCTTCCTTTCGTCTTACTGGGCATTTGGAGTTCTGTGAAAGCTGACATGCAGTCAAGACCAACAGATTTACTGTTTGGGTGTGCCCTTCGGTTGTCAGACAAACCTATATTCTAGGCCTTCGTACTCTGCTTGTCTCAACCACTCGGATTTCGTCAGCACATACGCATCAATTTATTCAACACACAACTCCTCTCAAAATGGAAGGCTATGTGCGTCCCGAACGATTCGACACAGATCCGAACTCAACTACTTCCTCGAAAATTTGGTGACACTGGTTCTGCACGTTCGACAGATTTCTCCAGGAGGTTGGTTTAGACGATTCCGGGAGACCGAACTTTCCATACATACGACTGTGGCTAAATGTAGTTCATACGACAATGCCATTCAAATCCCTGAAAAGTCGTTTATCGAGCCGCCTAGTGAAGTCTTCGCAAGCTGTCTACTCACAACGTGTAAACAGAAAACGGAGCAGGGTTTCAATAAGTTCTTCCAAAAGTTCAAATTCCTGGCAAAACATTGCAATTCCCAGGTATTGACAACTGAGCATAATCAAGATGATGCTATTCGGCATGTTTTCAAGAGCGGGATGCAGTCAATTATTGTCAGACAGCGACTTCTTGGAAATAAACCACTGGACTTACAGACTGCTTTGGAACCAACCCGATCGCTTGAAATGGCCCAAATGCAATCCAAAACCTTCCAGACACCATCAATATCGTATACGGCTTCCGCGTCATCCCCCACCGAATCAATTGATAACCATTCTTTTGATCACAAAGAAGGTAGCAAACTACTCGCGTAAACGGCGTCAGCGACTGTTAGAACCAAATACTGTTTCTGTGGGAACGACTCGAGTATCCCATTCAGGATGTGGTTTGTAGTAACTGCGAAAAGGATACTTCAAACTTGTCTGCCGATCACCCCCAGAGAAACGAATAGCTTCTGCTACAACATCTGTACTCTCAACTACAATCGCTGCTTACTCTCCGGACTGCCTCTCAAATACGCTAACAATGAATGCTGAGGAAAAGATCCCTATGGGAGCTCTGACAGTTACATCTCCGAATCTTTGGTACAGCGTCTCCGTCTAAAGATCATATAACCAACCAGTATCGTCTTCATTGCTTCCGCAAAACTAATCAGTCAAACGAAAGGTCACTGTCTTGTCAATACAAGTCTCAAGAAAAATTGGCACGACAGCCTCAAACTCCCCGTGCTGCCTCATCTGCGTGCGGATGTATCACTGGGATATGATTTTTTTGAAATCGAATAGAGCAGCTGAGATTTAGTTCAGTGACAGCAAACCGCCCGTCTCCTTTTGTAGTGTGACAGCTTTATGTATTGAACCTCTTTTCGGCAACCAGATTGCAAGCTTAGAGCAACTAACTCACGACTTCATACCGCTGAAGATGGTAAATTCATTCGACCGGAGATTCTGAAGGATGGCATCATCGAGACATGATGGAGGCTTACACGGGAGAGATACCCTCTGCCTCTATTATGAAGAATGAACGTCACCCTGCCGCGCTTAAGTCCTTGTGACGACAAACGCGAGGCACAAAAGACGCATGGTACTTGACTACAGTCAAAATATCAATCAATATTGGACGCTTATTCACTACCCACAATCGATGACATGGTACCCAACATGCCTCGATATTCTATTTTCAGCGCATTGGATCTGCGACGCGCATATAACCGAATTTCCATAGTAAAACCAGATGGACTCCATACTGGTTTTGAAACCCGTGGTAGTTTATATCAATTCTGTCGGATACCGTTCGGAGTGACGAACATGTGGATTGTTTTCAGCGCACAACTGGCAAAGTTACTCCCAAGGAGAACCTAGAAGGAACCTTCGCCTACATTGATAATATAACCGCGTGGCGTAAAACAAAAACGATCACGATAAGAATCTAATCAACTTTCTTCATGTTGTGATAAAATTCGGACTTACTCTGAACGAAAAGAAGTGTACCATTGGCACCAAAGAACTTAAACTCCTGGATCACGAAGTATCACACGGTCTGACGAAGCCCGACCCTGAAAGATTACGACCTCTTCCGGAACTCTCTCCTCCAAAAGATGTGAAATCACAACGACGGGCTATTTGTTTATTTTCATACTACTCTCGATGGATACCCCAACTCTCAGACAGGATTCATCTGTTGTACTTTCCTTATCAGACGATGTTACCGTGTCACTTGAAGCACTCAAAAGCGAGCTCGAACGTACCGTCATTACCACCGTCTACCCCGTGGTATCACTGGTCGTTGAGCCGGATGCTTCGGATGTACCTACCTCAGCCACACTCTCGTAAAACAGGTCGCATTCTTTTCCCGGACTGTCACAAAGCGTAAGGCACTATTCTTCTTCAGAAAGAGGCTAAAGCTATTGCAGAGGCTACTTGGCAGTGGAGACGTTATTTGCTGGCGTACGCACTTCCGACTCGTTACGGATCAAAAACCGATCGCCTCTATGTTCGACTCAAAAAAATAATGAGTTTCAAGGTGGTGAATCGGATTATCGTGTTACAGCTTCGACTTCATGAGAACGCCATGGCCGACACCGTCTCGCAGTTTTTACACTGCATCTACGTTACTCGCTTCACTTAAATAACGGCAGAGCTCACTCTGCCATACGGGTGTCGTCCGCATGTTCCATTTCGTCAGAACAAAGAATCCCCCCACACTCATTCGACGATGTGAAATTTATTACGGTGGTTGTACACTGTGCTAAATGAAAACCAGTTTTGCGAGTTACCTACCAGAAACTCGATCAAAGCCACTTCGTCGTTCCAAAGGTTTAGCGTAGGTTTAAGGGTACCGCTTCGCCTAATACATAAAAATAGGTACTTACTGACTATCCCAGACGAGCACTCTAGGACCACTTTTGCTTATTTCTGCTCAGATTTGTCGACCGCCACAATCATTCATTGCCTTCCCTAATGGCTTCCAATCTTCAGCATATATATATATATATATATATATATATATATATATATATATATATATATATATATGGTTAAAGCACAAAAGCGAGTCCATCCCCATAACCTAAAAATAGGGAAATTTGAATCACTTCGGACACAAAAACGTTTCGGAACAAAGCACTTCGCGAGGGTGAATTTCATGTTGTTGCTATTTTCTATTTACCCTACTTTTATTATTATTGTTCTGAATTTTCCGTTAGTGTTTTCAGCTCCTACCGTTCTGTTGTGTGTCAAACAAAGCCTAGATTTTAGGCCTCTGTCTTGTGTGTCTCAACCACACTGATTTCGTAGGCACATACGTATCAACCATTCTGAATCTTTTCCCTCGAAGACCGCTTGAATGTCTACCTCCAAATGCCTCAGTATGGTCGGGGTGAATGACTCAGGCTCCGAAGTAGCCACTCGTCCTGAATACCTCTCAAAATGCTCCCAAACGACTCTGTCACAGCTCCTGCTGAGGAGATCCTACTCACTGCCTTCTCATGGCGGAGGTTCACCCACTGAAGTAAGAGGACGACAGCGAATACCCGGCGCTCTCCACCGGGTTGGCTGACTAGCAGTCAGTCCAGGGGAGATGGCTAAACCCTGATTCTAAACAAGCCATGGGTGGCTAATGAGGAGTACAACACTATGCTTACCGGCATGTGGCAGAGGGGTGTACTGGGCACCCAGGATGTTTGGCCTCATCCTAAGGGCGTAGGTTACGGACCCCACGTTTCGTCCCGCTGCCTTGCGGGTTACCCTTTGAGTAGTTAAAAGCCCCGCTTGTGAACCCCAAAGAAAACCACCTGTCTTGGCCTGGGCAACTTGGCAGTATTGCGACCGCAGGCAAGTCACGGAACTGGACTCTGTCTACCCTTTCCTCCCCCATTGTACCATGTTTTGTTTAGCACATAGCCTGAAGTGTTATATATACATTATATATATATATATATATATATATATATATATATATATATATATATATATATATATATATATATATATATATATATATACTTGAACGATAATCATTGGTTTCTGGTGCCCTAGCAGCTGTCGGGGGGTGAAGATTTGATCAATAAATCCACGACCGGCACGGAACCCGACCTGCTTCTCGCGAAAATACTCTTCACGCGTTTGGCACAGCTTGCAAAGCATGGCAGACGCTATCAGCTTCGACGCTATTGGGATAAGACTTATACTTTCATGGTTAGCGCAGTCACTACGCAAGCCCTTCAAAAGATGGGGACAACAATCGATTTTTCTCTCAAGGCGGGGAGCTGCTTAGAGTTCCAAACCATAGAGAAAAAGACGAAGTCCTCTAAGGAGCTGTTGTCCATCATCTTTAAAAGGAGCTGACGGAAGGCCGTCGGAGCCCAGCGCTGTGGCGTACCAAGGATTGGATTTCTTTATGGATTTCCGCCTCGGTGGGCCGACCTGTCGAAAGAGATCACCGGACGCGTGCCAGAAGAGCTACTGGAGAGGCTGACACTGAGGGCCAGCTAAATTTCGCTTTAGGTGCTCCGCCCAGCGCTTTTGACGCCGCTGTTGATCTTGGGCTGGCGAAACGTCAACTTCATAAGTCGTTTCGCTCACGTTTAATGCTTTCCTGCTGAGGTGAAGCAGCATGCGTGAACTTCCCATGACGGCAGCACGCTCCAGCTTTGATGCACGTTGCGACCATCAGATTTCGCAGCTCCTACGAAGACTCACGTGAAGTGTACGTCTCCTGTTTCATTACACACGCTTCCAGCAGGGATCGACTAGCGCGCATCAAGAAAGCGCGAAGATTCAGCATAAATCCAGGGTGTCACGATGCGACGTGACAGGCTACAAATCACCATACCAGCGGAATGTAAAGCATTCTTGATAAGCAACCAGTGTTGATACGTGTCATCAGACGGGACAAGTTCGAGATTTTCAGCTAGCGCGTTTTGGAAGACGGATATTCGGGCTACTTGTGACAGTCTGACCGCCGTTGTACCGTGCGTTCGGAATGCCCAGCGAAGTACATAGACAGCTTAGTGCAAATGAGTACGTGATTGAAATCAACAGGAGTGCCCCATCACGATCACTAGCCTTGTAAACAACCCCGCCGTTTGTGGCTGATTGTGATGTGATCAGTTTGGGTGGACTCCATGTGGCGTATTGATGACTGGAGCTCTAGAAGCTCGTACTGGCGACGAACAGATGATAGTCATAACACAAACCCAAAAGTTGTTCTACCTTTTCTGAACGACAGGAATCTACCCGAAAGGGGCCTTCCAAATGCGCCTCATTCGATGGAAACCGACTTTTTTTAGTTTTCATATTTCCTACTAGAACTACGATATCAGCTCCGCCTGCTTTTGGTAGAAATCATCTCTGATTGCTTCTGTTCTGCAATCGGTGAGTGTATAAGTCGAAATGACAAACAGGTTGAGTCTGCCAGGACGGCAACTGCTCACTCTGCACGAACCTCTAAGACTCGCCGCGCATAACCGATTGTCTACAAGGATCCAATCTAACAGTGCGGCTTGAGCCCTCTCAATGAGAGCGACGCTAACGCAAGATCGAAAACTGCAGTCTGGGGGTTCCCAGAGCAGCGTGCGCTGAGGAGGTCTATTGATGGCGTGCGTAACACATGCCCCACCCATCCTAACCTGTTTACGTTGAACACCTGTTCCGGTGACTGACCACAGGTTCCCAACAAGCCTAACCTCGGTATTGCTAATGCGATGTTCCCACTATATTCGAGCAACAGTATGGAGACATCGGTGCTCAAACACCGACCGTCTTAATCTATCTTCTGCCCTTAACAACTATATTTCTGAGCCGTATAAAAGAACGGATTTCATCACTGCAGTGCATACTCGACCCCTGATCGGGTGGAGGTTGGCAGTTTGTGAAAAAAATGATTTCTGTTTTCCACAGTACACTTTTTAATGTTATATGTTTCGTGTTTATAGAGAACGGAAGTGTAACAGACAAATTCTGCGTTACTGAATTCTATTCTGAGTTATCTCAACATTTCTGACCAACGATAATTCTCATCCCCCAGACCCCAAATGAAGCCAGTGTTGATGCTATTTTTATTCAAATCTCAACACAGTCATGGTTCGACCGCGCGCTGCTTCTTACAGCTTTATCCAGCACGTGTGATGTGACGGAACACATAAACTTCAACATAAGAAACATTAGCAATCCTTTTCTGTGAGCCTGCATTCCTTTCAAATGAAATTTCCGTAGTATCAGAAGTCATTGAAGGCGCGACTAGATGGTTACTGCATCACATCATTTGAAAAAATTGCATTTCTACTAGCAATAATAACTGACCGTAATGTGACATCTTCCGTCCGAAGACGACCACCAGTAGCAATCGCAAAAATCCGCGCTGGGGCATAACCAATTTATTTAGTCAACTTTGGTCTCCCATAGGGACGTTTCTTGAGACTCCTTAGGTGTGCAATGCGATCTGTCTCCCTTGGTTTTGCTAATTGACCAAAATCTGTAGGACAATTTTTTTTATTTTGGTCAACAGGGGCGCCATTGTCTGTTGTGACCAAAATGGCTACAAGCGTACATCCTATCGGTACCAAAGTGTAAAGTTTTGTGGCTAGTGCACGTTTAGAAAACGAGATTGTCTACCCGATAGGGTCTTTTGTCTTGGGCCAGCATCCGCACTGTCACATGTGTAGATCATTCCGCCGGAAATCAGGTAACATTTTTCCCGCCCAACACAAGTGAAGATGTAGCTCCAGCCCTCTTAGAGCACTAGATAACCTCATCTGTATGCCCAACCGTGATCACCAGTAACCGTGATGCGGGCCATTTATCGTTTAAAATAATCACTTATTCATCATATTCCTCTAACATTTTGGGGCACGGTAGAGCGTTTTCTTCGGCATTGACAATTCAGAATCTCAAGCTGATTAGAACATGGTTGCTAGTCGTCTCAGGTTGCTGCCAACTACACAACAAGCCAGTCGGACACTCCTGAGGCAGTGCACTATAAATCGCATAGTGGCTAGCCATACTTGACTGCGCCGATTATGCCGCATTAACGAGCCAGTTACGCCTGCCGTGGTACGCAAACAGAACATGAATCTGTGGGCATCTACGTCCCCAAATTCGACTTAACGTTCTTCTAACGACGAATGTTACGCGGGTGATCACTGAACAATCACTTTGGCTCAACGGGAAAGTCAAAAAAGCTATTTTTACCTGGAACCGCTTGATTTTCGTTGTCACTGTACTCTCCAGACCACATGCTGCTGAACAACTTCAGTATTCGCCTGATATCTTAAGAAATACCAGCAGATACTGACAAATGTATTTCCAAAAACTGAAAGACAACCCAAGTGGCACCATGCCCAACGCTGTTGTCAACATTTATGTAATAAATGTGCTATGTCTCGACTATTTTAAGAAGTTGTCTCCATTTTATTGCGGCAAGATTTCGAATGTCTGTATATGCTTCATTTGTTATTGAAATATAGGTACACTTCTTAGCATTGTCAGTGAAAGTTAAACCCACTACAATGGCTTTAACAGATATTAAAGCAATATATTGCCTCAGTGTTTCGATAATTATTAGTAGGTTGTGCATTCTCGGAGTTATCGGTTATTATGTATTAGTTTATCATCCTGTGGATTTCATTCCTAGGTTATACGTAATTACGCTGAAACAAAGCAAGTATCAGAGGTACCGGAACAGAAAAAAGCAGCTCGGTGCCCAACAGCGTCTCGTTTGTCACGAAGCTACGCTGTGAGAGCACAGAATTTCGAATCCAAAAGAAAAGACTCCGGGTAGACTAATTCAGTAGAAATGTACTATTTAGCTGCATGAAGCATCGGCGCTAGCTGCAACTTGCATCTCTGGTGCATCTGTTGAAGCGGTCCCACAATTCCCACAAATGGCAGTTGAGGAGGTCTGTGGAAACCTAATGGAAACTGCCATGCGGCCGATTGCTTCCACATCCCTCGCTATCACCGCACCAGGCTAGTTCCTTTAATAAAGATGTAATATGTTGATATTTTAGCAACGGAACAATAATTGGAACTTAGAAAAAACACATCAGTTGCCGTAAACAAGAACGCAATGGTGCGATTCATATCTGCGTTCAGGCGTACGCATTTGTGGAGTTCTTCCACACAGGTAAATCGTTTTACATGTGATATTCACTCAGACGAGTTCCGTAAAAGGTGATCACTCTAAAAGCTAACGACTAGCCTTTATCTTTGTAACAACGAAACACCTAAAGATGAAGTCATAATGCACCAGATATTGGAAAAAATGAGTGAGCTAATCCGTAAGTGGCTTTTTTAATTTGCTAAGTACCAAAATAGTGGCCAAGCAACATATGGATAACCGTGTGGGCAAGGTGGAACGGGCGCTCAACGCGCTTACTGTTGCATTAGGGGCCACCCATGCATCAGCCGTTCCACCCAAGGCGCGGCGTGAGGTAAACACGACAAATTAAGTCAGAATCAAACGACTGAACCCCTGAAAACATCATCAATGGCTGGGTAAATTCATGCGAAATAAAAGCGAAAAACTGGGTCTCAGGCTTTTATTTCGGAACAAAGAAGAACTCAATCCATCGTCGGGAAGATCTCGGGGACAACGAACACTTTGCCCTGTTTCTGGAATTCAGCTCTAAAAACATAAGTAAATGATATACATGTATATTTATGTGTCTACCTTAGCTGGTGAGTGAACTCGTCATCAACCACGTCATCATCCCAATTATCTTCCCATACGGTTGTTTCTTCCGACTTTTTTGGATCACCTGTCCAAGCTAAAAACGAAATAAGGATAAATTTGCGAGACCCTACCATGAGCAACAAACTCCTCAAATTCGTCATCCTCTTCGAGCATGCCGAGTTCAACTTTTCCACCCTGACGTTCACCTCTCTCGCCGTCGTCCTTGGTCTTACTTTTAACGAAAGCCTCCTTCGTCATGGTACCGACGGCAATTGTGACCTACAAACTCGAAGGCCATTCGCGAGGACTCGGTTCAGTTCAATTCAACCCAGTTTGCACATGATTTCGTGTGGCTAAAGCAAATCGCATGTTCAGATATCAGGTTAGGTCTGGTGAATTAGCACAGGACTGGTATTGGCCGTGACTAGCCGAGCGTCCAGATTCATCCTAGCACAAGTAGTACATTGACCCAACCTTTGGGACAAAGCTGGAGCAAGCCCGAGGCATGCCCATAGGTGATTTATCACGAGGAAAAGGTGAAATTCTGTCATGGAATTACTACGGTTGTGGTTGTGTATACTCAGGTCGTCATCTGAAGGTTAAGCCGGAGCTCCCCGGTATTTGATTTAGTGATAACGAAGTATGGAGAGGACTTGGGTCCAGTGGTCACTACAGCACCGCTAGGGAAGAGCTATCACGGGGTGAAAAACATTAAACAAGCGCCGCGTGAAAGCGCATCGCTTGACAAATACCTCAGTAAGCTCGGCGGGCCAAGGATTCCGGACCAGTGGGTGCGACTGCGGAACTACTTTGGGAGGTCACACCTGACGACGTGAAAGAGGAGTGGAATCAAATCAAGGGGCGCCTGAATACACTTCGGGATGCTTTAGCACCGTTAGCGAGGATCAAAAGAAGTGGCCTGTCGCTATGGCGGAATTCCAGGGCGAGGAAAAAACAAGTTAAAAATCCAAAGCCCGGTTCAGGCCTGGGAATTGGAGAGAGCAACAGGAAGCTGCCTGAATGGGGTGATAAGTTTATAGAAGACGTTCGAGAGTGGCTGGTGAACGTGTCTCCTATTGGGTCTAGCAACGAAATGTCGACGATATCCCCTCTATCGGACGAATAGAGAAGACACAAGTTGGTTTACAGATGCAAGGTGTATTCTATATATCGTGGCACCGAAACAGTACCGTACGAGCGATACACCAAACGGAAAGCGAAACGAAACGCAACGGTCGTGCAGAAAGCGAACCGCGAGCGTGTACAATCGGCGAACGACCGAATGTGAAAGTAAAGTGATTAACAACGGGGGCGACGGAAACCTCGGAAAAGTCAGTCCAGTAAAACGTACGCAACCGGAGAACACCATAAGGTCGATATCAAACGTCAGAAAAGATCGTTGAGAAAATAGATCCAAAATGGTGTCCAGAAAACAGTCATTTTCTCAAAACGATCGAGGTCACTACAGCAGCCTCCCCCCCCCCCGCTAGAAAGCACGGAAAGCTTTCGAAAAGTGTCAAGGAGGTGAACGCATACAAACGATATTCTTGCGCGTGAATGCCTGCAAAATACGTGAATGTATCTGTGCTGTAGTATGCTGACGGGCAGAATCCGTGGTATGCAGGAACCGTGGGGTGATGGTCGAGCGTAAACCAGATTCGTTGCCAATGACGTCGGTTGCGTGAATCGTCATCAAGGTGTGTCACATCAATAACGTCCAGCGTCGGGTAACCGTAACCAATATGATATCCGGGAGCCAAATCGGTAAGTTCGTCAATGACGAGGACATGGAGCTACAGGGACGATCCAGAATGCAAACGTTGGCGCCAAAATTCTCCAGATTTCGTGGGACCAGCGAAGGGTGCCATATGGCGAGGTTCCATGAAACGAAAAGAAACGGAAAACTGGTGTAGCAGCCACAATGGACTTGACTAGAATACAGTAATAACTAATGAGGTATGTTAAATTGTGTCGAAACGATAAACGCGAAAGTTATTTCTGCGAAGTGCAATGGTTACGATCGTGTTTGACCTAGTCTCTAAAACGTGCTGGGCAAACTATCTTCCGACCGGAACTTGAGACGGGAGCCTCATTCAGGGACGGGTGCGTAGGCATGCTCTGCTGACTTGAACTTGAGACAGTATTCTCATTTGAGGACGTAGCAGAGCCAACGGACTGCTGACTTGAACGTCAGACGATAGCCTCATTCGAAGTCGTAGCAGGCAACGCTAACTGCAGACCTTGACGTGACACGGAAGTGTCGTCAACAGGCAGTGCAGGGTTAACATCGAATCTCATGTCAGCGGGCGACACGCTTTCATCAACGTACGCGGCTTTGAAAAGACCGATGCCAATTGTATCCACGCGACCGTGTCGATCAACCTTAAAGGTCTTATCGTGACGAGAAATCACGCGAAATGGACCTTCGTAAGGCTGTTGTAATGGTTTCCGTACCGAATCAACACGAATGAATACATGCGAACAAGTTTCGAGTTCGGTCTGAACGAAAACCTGTCGTCGCTGCATTCGAGTCTGCGCCGGAGCGAGATTTTGCATGTACGTAGACAAACGGTGAACGTAAGTCTGTACGGCAGGTGAGTCTGTACTCCGTGGCGTAAAGAATCCCCCAGGCAGTCGTAATGTCGTGCCGTAGACAAGTTCTGCGGCGGAACATTGAATATCTGTCCTTATGCAAGTCCCGATACCAAGCAGAACTAGCGGTACCGTTTCGTACCAGTCGGGGCTCTCGTGTGTTTTAAGGGCCGCTTTGAGTTGGCGATGAAAACGTTCGACTAAACCATTCGATGCCGGATGGTACGCGGCCATGCGAATGCGTTCCGTACCCAGCGCGTGAGTTAATGAAGAGAACAGTTCGGACTCAAATTGTTGCCCTCTATCGGTAGTGATTGTGGAAGGACAACCATATGAAGCTATCCATCGTTCCATCAGATGTCGAGCCACTGATTCGGCCGTAACGACAGAGATGGGAATATCCTCGGGCCACCTCATAAATCTATCGATACGCGTTAGTAAGTAGGCATAACCGTGTGACGGGGTCAATGGACCCACAATGTCTACGTGGATATGATTGAAGCGAGCATCAGGCGTAGCAAAAGTACCGATAGGCGAAGCTACGTGCCTATGCACTTCAGATCGTTGACATTGTAGACACTGTTTTTCCCACATACGAACATCTTTATTCATGGACGGCCAGACGTATAGTGCAGCTACTAATCGGAGACTGGCTGCGATGCCTGGATGTGAGAGTCCATGTAAGGGATCGAGCATGAGACGTCGATATGTAGAGGGTACGACTGGTCGAGGTAGGCCAGCAGACACGTAGCAGAGTGTAGTCCCGGCACTGGTGGCCAGAGGTACGGACCGACACTGTAGCGACGATGGCTGAGCGGCTTCCACACATGAGGAATCCTGTGCCTGTGCGGCAGCCATGGCAGGGATGTCTAAAACCGGAGATTTAATAGCATTAAGCGGAATACGCGACAAAGCATCTGCAACGCAGTTCGACTCACCTTGGACGTGTCGTAGGTCAGTCGTGAACTGAGAAATATAGTCTAAATGTCTGACTTCTCGTGGAGAGTAACGATCAGACTTAGTATGCAATGCATACGTCAGAGGCTTATGGTCTGTAAAGAGGATGAAATATCGACCCTCGACTGCATGGCGAAAGTGCTTAGCGGCATTATATGCAGCCAGCAGTTCGCGACCAAAAGCATTATGTTTGGTTTCCGTGGGATTGAGGCGTCGAGAGTAGAACTCTAATGGCTGCCATATCCCAGAAACAGACTGTTGCAGGACCGCTCCGATGGCAAAGTCGGATGCATCCACCGCTATGCTTAGCGTAGCGGACGGAACTGGGTGCATTAGGAGCGTGATCTGGGCTAATGTCGCTTTAATCTCCAAGAACGCTACTCGTGAGGCATCCGTAAGCGACAGCTTACGTGGATTGCCACGAAGTAGGTCAGTTAATGGAAGCAAACGTTCAGCAGCATGGGGTATGAAACGACGATAAAAGTTAACTAACCCCAAAAATGCCTTAAGCTCCTTGATTGAGGACGGTACGGAGTAATCTAAAATAGCGCGCACTTTATCCTCGCAAGACTTAATACCCTCTTGAGTGATCTTGTGGCCGAGGAACACAAGTTCCGGTTTGCCAAGTTCACATTTATCAGGATTGAGTACTATTTGATGTTCGGACAAATGTTGAAATAGTAGCGTCAAATGTTGGAAATGTTCATCTACGCTCGACGATGCGATTAACAAGTCATCGATATCGACGTGAACAAGTTCCAAGTCTCACGTAGTGTTATCGATAAACCTCTGGAATGTCTGAGCAGCATTTCGCAAACCAAAAGGCATACGTAGGAACTCAAACAAACCAAAAGGAGTCGTGACAGTGGTTTTCTCGACATCTTCAGCGGTGACTGGATCTGGTGATAGGCTCGTACCAAATCGACCTTAGAAAACACAGTCTTGCAGTGAAGTAATGCCGTGATGTCGTGTATGTGGGGTATCGGATAGTTATCGTAACGGGTGACCGAGTTTAGTGCGCGATAATCGCCATATGGTGGCCAACTAATGCCATCATTCTTAAGAACCATGTGCAGAGACGAGGCCCGTGGACTGTGAGAAGGACGAAAAATACCTTCAAAAGGTAGAGTGTCAAACTCACGTTTGACGAAAGCCAATTTGTCCGGTGCCAGTCGGCGAGGTCGCGCCGTGACTGGCAGTTCGTTGGTGACAATGTCATGTGCCACACGACCGGCCACTGCATCTATCTCTTAAAACGGTTTAGTCAACATGGGGAAATTAATAAATAAAGACTGAAAATCGCGAGGAATGTTAAAAAAACAAACCTGTGATTCGGTGTGAATTTGTTGGAGCTGCCAGACCCGTAAGTTAAGTGTCCGGCGAAAGATCGGTAAGCTGCAGCATACGTGAATCAACAACTAATTCAGAGTGCTGCAGAAAATCGATTCACATTATGCCTGTTGGAACTTCCGCAAGGACCAAAGTCCACAGATACCGTCGTCGTGTTCCCAGGTTGACCGCAAGCTGTCTCGTGCCGTAGGTAGGAATGGAAGAAGCATTTGCCGCTGACAGCCGAAGCAGAGAAGTTCGTGGCTTGTCTTTACCAATTGGTAAGACAAAAACTTGGGCCCCAGTATCGACTAGGAACCTAGCGTTAGTGCACGAATCATGCATGTAAAATAAACGGCCAACCTGAGACTGATTGCCGGCGAGTACGGCCGCTTCTACTCGCCGGCAGTGGCGTTTCCCGCCGCGTATGAACAAGGCTGTCTGCACCTACGGGCGGCTGGTCCGAAGACGCGGTGGAACCAACAAAAGCCGCCGGTAGGATGATCTGGTTTGGACGAGGCAGGTGAGGTGGAATCACGGCGGACGAGGGCAGTGGAGGGCGCCCATCCGTGCCGTTGCTTACATGGGCTACTGCGAGGAGTCGGTATTTTAATTCTGTCCTTGAAGGACAGTCGGCGCTGGATGGATCGAGAGTGCAGAGGGCTCTCCGGTGATTCATCCAGATCAACACCCATAGGATTGCGCGATATCGTGGCGATGAGGGGATTAGCCCCACTGCCGACAAGTGCGACAATCTTGTCAGCCACGGCGGCTGCTCGTTCCAAGGACGAGTCCTCGAGGAGAGCAGTAACGGTGGTCGGAACATGGAAGGGTAAAGAGTCCAACCACAGTTCCTTAACTATCTCCGAATCCTTATCGGCGGGCCCTGCCAAGGACCGGAGATGAGCGAGCTGTCGGCTGGGTTTAGTATCCCCTATGGGGTACCGTGCCAGTAGCTGATGTAACAGATCCTCTCGAGAAGGAAGGAAATGCTGCAGTATGGCCTCCCTAAGCCGATCGTACGGCTGCTCTTGAGGAGGATTTAATACTAAATCCCTCACCGAGGCGATAACGTCACCTGGAATTGCCTCTAAGGTATAGGAAAATCGTTGCCGTTGGCCAATAATCCTACGTGCCTTAAACTGCAGCTCTAGGGCTGCAAACCAAACCTCAGGATCATGTGGGATAAACGCCACTGGTTTAAAAGCAATCGCAGACAGAGTGAGATCTGTGTCGAGCTGCTCCTTATCCTCTGACATGGTTACGTTGCAATAATACATCGTAAAAAATATATATGGTGCAACAAAAAGAGGACGTGAGACAGCGAAAAACCACAGACTCACCGGGCGGGCGAATAATCCAGGAAGGTTTTGGAGTTTTCGGGCTCACCAATACAGAAGACGTTCTAGAGTGGCTGGTGAACGTGTCTCCTATTGGGTCTAGCAACGAAATGTCGACGATATCCCCTCTATCGGACGAATAGAGAAGACACAAGTTGGTTTACAGATGCAAGGTGTATTCTATATATCGTGGCACCGAAACAGTACCGTACGAGCGATACACCAAACGGAAAGCGAAACGAAACGCAACGGTCGTGCAGAAAGCGAACCGCGAGCGTGTACAATCGGCGAACGACCGAATGTGAAAGTAAAGTGATTAACAACGGGGGCGACGGAAACCTCGGAAAAGTCAGTCCAGTAAAACGTACGCAACCGGAGAACACCATAAGGTCGATATCAAACGTCAGAAAAGATCGTTGAGAAAATAGATCCAAAATGGTGTCCAGAAAACAGTCATTTTCTCAAAACGATCTTGGTCACTACAAGTGTATACAAGCACAGCCTAATGGAGAAGTGGTCACTCATGACTAACCTAGCGGGCTTCCTGGATGAAGTTACTGGGAGATTTGACTAGGGGAAAAAGATGAAGGTCTCTTGCTTGGACTTCAGTAGAGCCTCCGATTCACTAAATCATGGGCTGCCAGTGCCTAAGCTCGAAGCCTGTGGAATGATGCTTCGCTGAGTGACTGGGTAGCTGAGATTCTGTGTAGAGGCGGAGGGTCACAGGTTCAGTATGAGTGAGGTTGCTAGTGGAGCACCAAGAGGGTCGGTGCTTGGGCCATTCCTATTTCTGTGCTATATATATATGCGGCTTAGGTCATGAGCTGGATTGTCCACACCTTATTTTTGCCGACGAAGTTAAGATAGCGGGAGATCTTAGGGAAAGTGACCCACAGGGCGACTTCAGTAAGTTGCGTCGGTGGTGCACAGAGTGGGAGCTCTCACTCAACCCCACCAAATACAGGCAACTCACCGAGGGCAATCATCAAGTCAGCCCGACAGAACTCGGGAACGGAGATACCAGGGTGGATTTAGAAAGAACTGATGCTTTCAAACATCTGGGAGTGTTTATGACTGCTGATTTCAAAAACCAGAGTCAATTTTTGGAAGCCCCAGAGGGAGGTAATAATGCCCTCTCAAAGTTAATGAGAACCGCTGCCTCGTGGAAGATGTGGGTACTGTCACCGTTCTACACAACCCAAGTGAGGCTGCTTCTGGAATACGCCCTTCAAGCTTGGCATCCTAATCTTATTCGGGACAGGCAACTACTTGAACGTGTGCAAAGGAGATTCACACGAATGCCTACTGAACTCCGAAAAAGGCCCTAAGAAGAGAGGCTTAGAGAACTAAAGCTGTTCTCGCTCGAACGGTGGAGGGTAGAAATGATCTCATTGAGGCGTTCATGATCATGAGGGACTTCAGTTGCTCCAAAGAAACACAGATGATAGGCTCAGAGGACACGGGATGAATCTTGTGTATTGTCGTTGCAATCCAGTAGCTAGGGGAAGTTTCTTCTCCTAACAAGTAATAAATGGATGGAGTAAAGTTCCGTCCTCGGGGGTGAAGGCCCAGGACGTCGCTGATTTCAAGAGAAAGTTGGAAGCCCATTGGAACAGCCTGTTTGAAGACTTAGCGAAGAACGTTCGACCGCACATGACCACCTGAGTGACAGAACACAAAGTTCTTGCAGCTGCAGCAAAAAGGTTTCTTCAGGGAACACATGATCAGAGCCTTGAAGTGACGCTCGCCTGTGAGTGATGCTGAAATCCGGCTCCTTTGGCCTAGCTTCGAGGGTAAGTTGAAACTTAGCCCCAAAGACCAGCCAGGCAAAATTGAATGTACCTATCGGTACACCTGTTTTCCTCACTCTAGTAGGACTCCTCTAGGGACTAAAGGGCCTATGGCTGCACAATCAATCCAATCGCTGCGACCTGCAAGGGACGGCGATACGGGATGATACCGGTTTGAATCGAAACATGGGACAGTTAAATTGTACCCCTATTGCCTTCCTCGAAAAGTCACCGTAATGGAGCCGTGATCCTCTGCCTGGTGAAAGGTTCCTAAAAAAACAAGAAAACAAAAAGCCGATATGTTGTACTCTTCGGTTGGCACCTATCTTAACTAATAGCGGTCAGAATGTGGCGCGATAAGGGAGGCCACCGAGGATCGGCCGCGAAAGCCGACAAAATGTGACGTATGATACTATACTGCCGAAAAATTCATGGTTCTAAAAGGGTCTCGGAGAACAGTGAGGAAGCCTAAAAGCCTAAAAATCAAAGGTCGGAAAAATAAAACGTGAGTTGAGCTTTTGGGCAAATGGGTGCATGTATCTGTTTCCCCTCCATCACAAAACACGACGCAAAATATAACCCATCACCCAAAGCACAACTGGTCCTCATCCTGTTTAGGGATCAAACTGAATACGTAGCAGAGGTTGGCTTGCGTCTCGTTGCAGGTGGAGTACTAGTACGGCGAAGTGCACCATATATGTCACCTCAAGTTTGCACATCTTCACTCCCACGGAAGCCAGTATTGCTGCTACTCCTAACCAATTTCCAAATCGTTGAACTCCCCTTCCTCGTACTTCTCTACTTCCACGCGTTATCGTTTTATTGTCCACTGTTATTATTATTTTCCATTTTTCTTTCTCCTTTTTCTGGCCTTCCAAATTCACTACCACACTCCCAGGCGTGTCTTTGGACGCAGTAGAAAGATAAAAAGCCATCAGTATCATCCAAGCAAGCCCCTCCATGGCAGTCTAGAGAGAGACAGAGAATGTGAGCGCCAAGGTCCCACCTTCAACGAAGACTGCATATAGTGCTACCATGTCTCATAGTTCAGTGGGGTCTGAGGTTGCTTGTAATCCCATCGAGGTTCTCTTGTTTTGGGGAAGAGGACATGGATGGTCAGACAACTAGAAACCTGCCGCATTTTCGTGACCACTGGAAAGAATGCTATTTTTTTGTTTTTCTGTTGCGGCACGTGAGGGTCTCTGTAGCCTCGGGTGCCAGAAACTGGATGAAAGTTCGGCTAAAGCCTTCGCAAGCTGTGATCCGATGTGGTCTGATCCGATTACCGTCAATGACAACCTTTATACATGTTCGCAGCTGCGTGGCGCGGAAACCCCTTTGTATGCAACCGCTGGTATTATTGTACATATATCTCTCATCCATAATTCACTGTCCCTATTTCAGTGACAACTGTTAATATAGTGGACGAAAATTCTGACCCCACTCTCCGGTGATTCTGTTAACCTGCATACACTTTCACACTCTTTTATCTAATTTATTGCTGTACTGGGTGCCATATAATACAGACCGAATCGTTGCCGAACCAGACTTCTGCTCACATATTACAGTTGTGGAATGCAGGAGCCAGATTCTCCCACGAGGGTTGCTCGTGTCTGATCTGAAAAACACAGGAGCTCAGAAAAATTCATGAGCACAAGGGCTCAGAAGCTGCATCAACAGAATCGTACAATTACATTAGCTGAAAGCCAGCATGGCCGCCAACAGCCTGTTCAATACATGTTGCTGTCAGCGGGCTGATCGAGGACCGTATTATTGCCCATGCCACCGGAGATGGCATGCTAATAATTGCGCATAGTGGCTTTGTAAAAGGCCGCTCCTGCCCCACAGATCCAATGAGCTTTCTAGACGTTATCATCAGCCATCTCAAGGATGGACACGAAGTCGAATTCTGCCACTTGAACTTGGGAAGATCTTTTGATGTTGTGAACGATAGACTGTTCGGAGCGATACCGTCCGACTTTGGCCTCAGTGTCTCAGAGAAATGTTAGACCTCTGGCTTCCTTGAAGGCCAAACGTTCATAGTCAGGGCAGGTGACGACCATTCCGACCCAGGAGAAGTAGTCAGTGGAGATCCAAATACATCTGTTCCAGCTCTACTAATGCTTCCCCTGCTCACCAGCTACCTTACAAACCACCTAAGTGGTCTGTGGTACATTCTCTAGGACGACACTAATCAAGGGGAACTGGAAAAAAGCGACGCGGCAGCTGATATCCAAACAGAGGCTCGTTGAACCACAAAATACGACCCCTCTATAAACGTCTCAAACGCCAACTACTGACAACCTCCTCGGTTCCACTTTCAACTTACCCACCCACACTGGTTCACTAGAGATTGAGCCAAGAAAGACAAAGCAAGATTTGGAAGAAAATATCACCCATGATTTTACCCTATCTTCCCAGAGCCTGGAAGCAATTGGAGCTCCGAAAGGTAAGACATTAAACTCAGACGGGCCCCGACACCTACCAAACCCAGAAGCGTTTTGCCAATTCTCCAATCGGTGGAATGACCCCACAAACAGCACTGTGTCCAAGCATGACAACCGTTTTTCAGCGGTATAGAAAGAAAGCAACCTACTGCCAGTAAAATGATAGGGAGCCGGAGGCACGAGTCAGAGTGTAGCGGATCTTTGGGAGCCGAAAATCAAAATCATTATCGCTCCTTCGGGCCGGTGAGTTTTGATCCCAAGTGAAATTCAGATGCCCCAGGAGCTCGTCTGGAGTGAGCATCACTTAACCAGTTACCTGTATTATTTGCGGCCCCGCAGTGGCTAAAACCATTTTGTTACCTGAAGTGAGAAGCGGCTCAGGATCAGGCGCAAATCATCCGCCAGCACAACTAAGTCGCGGGCGGCTTCTTCACGTAATGCCAAACTTGCTTGGGTGACTTGCATTCTCCAAGCTGCAACAGATGTCACGGATCAGTTAGGACTAATCGATGACTCCAAGCACACTACCAGCACTAATTACGTTCATTCTGAGTAAAGGACTGACGGTTTTGGTGATGTTCGCTCAAGTAAACCTGAGCTTTTCCGGCTAGGGCTCATGGCCAGATCTCGTTCCGCTCGCCCTCGATTCGCGGCTATTCACCAATTCGCTGGTTCGACTCTAGCTGGACAGACCTTCTAAATGTTTTAGTTACACTGGACCGACCACAAGCTTTTTCAAACTCTACCGGTCTTCCTCCTTGTCGGCTGAATTCGTGGGATCCTCCTTTGGGATATGAATGCTCAGGAAAAGGCAGAGTTGTGGAAAAGGACTGGGGTATCCTAACCTATTTTACATGATACGGGGACTGCTGAGATTTTACCTGATTGAAAAGTTTCGGTCTATGCAAGGCATCGGTGAAGTCATTAACGGCGCAGTCTTCCACCCCGCGACGGCCGTCGGCCTGAGAAGTCAAGAATTTAGACCAAATAAGGTAACATCTAGACTAGTCGTAGGGTCATAATTCTTCTCAAATCGGGTGGTAAACTCCTGGAATAAACTACCACCGATAGTGACCTCCTGTGATACCATTTATCATCTCGAATGCAGGCTGGACTAAGCGAAGCCGGAACCATTCCCAGAATGTCGTATAGAAAGGCACTTCAGCTGTTCAGTGATGGTTTAGTGCGGATGTCAAGGATTTCAGGAGTCCCAGTTCCATGCATTAGCATCCATGTAACAAACGACACTTTTCACTCGTATGAACAATCTTCGCCGGAATTCCTGTTGTTTGTTTTGATACTCTAAATCTTGGTCACAAATCGGACTCCCACTGTTGCCCTAAGCGTAAGTCACTCAGCTTGAACTTCGTTGTGACTGTATTCGGTAGTCTCATCTTCCGTATCTACCCGTTTGCCACAATTCAGCTGCAGTTGTTGGGCTGTTGTTCAGTTTGGAGCTTAAGAGCCCAGAAGGAACACCATTGAGATGTAGTTATTGCAAAATTATTTAATTTGTCGTATATAGCACCGTTGCTATTTGGAATTGACTTTATTTTCAATTGTGTCGAAATTGGTTGCTATTAGTCACTGAAACTTTCCGGTGGCTGGACTTTACAGCGGAAGACATCGAGCTCTAGCTTCTGTCCTACTCCTTTGCAATGATAATTCATAGTTATCTCTTTGTTAATCCCTTCGGAAGCCAAATGATCGCTTCGTACTTCGAATCTTCCTTTCAGCACTTTTACGGCAACACTATTATTTGCAACACCTATGGCCGAACACCTAATCAGAGGTTTTACAGCAAGTGTGGCCTGATCTTACGGAGAGCGACTAGCGCCATGTTTCCACAATAAGGCAAGTAAGCATTACCCTTGTCGCGGAAAAATGGCTCAAATGTAATAATGACCATCGCCTTGGCTTGAGGTTCCTAAAGATTCGAGAAACGGCTAGTATATAGTACGTGGCTGTTTCACCCTATACACACTCGGTGTAAAGAATGTTGCACACAATAAAGGTGCCGTTGAGTCCCGACCGCGAGGGCCGGCAAAATGTGAGGTACTGTACTAGACTACCGAATGGTACATGGTCAAAAGGAGTCCCGGGGGACAGTGGGTGGACTATGCACCTGAACCACAGAGGCAAAAAAGTGAAATCGGCTCCTGGGCGAAATCGTTCAGGGAAGGTGCCTCCCTGTCAACGTTCAACACTTTACCATATGAAACCTAAATGCACCTGACTTGTCCGACGGGTCCTCAGCCTGGCTGGATTCACGCTTAATATGTAAAAACGGTTGGTTTTTGTGCCTCTCGTTGCAGGTGGTGCTACAGCTTGGCGAAGTGTTTTTTCAATGAACTTTCTCGTTCAGCCCAATAATCCAGTTTCGTGGTAGTTTCCATCATTATTTCAACTTCCATCCACCTGCCGATTTATTTTTGCATTTCCTCCCTCTTTTCGTTCTTCTTCACACTCTAGTTGCCCTCTTCTTCTTCTTCTTCTTCAACTTCACCTCATCAGAAATCCCCCCCCAGTAAAAGCAGAGGAGGCTGGAGAATCCCAAGTGTCACTCATGTGAAGGCCATCATGGTAGACTTGAAGGGGAACAAATGAGAAGCAGCAACGTGTAAGCGCTGAGCAAACCATCTGTCCCGAAATCTGTTGGCATACTGTGCTAGTAAAACACCTGCAAACAACCATTCATCGTCGGTACACATACGTTGAAACATGAGTTCATTTGTCGTTTGTTTTTCCCGTTGAAGGTAGGAAATTTTCCTCGGCCAGGCAAGCTGAAATCAAGCTACACCTAACCTGAGGTTGCAGTTCCAGGGGCTTTTGCCTAACCCTACCGGTGCATGTATCTGGATGCTAGTTAGCCTCGCCCTCACTCTGACCCTAGAATCCTGTCCTTCCTGTCCCTTCCCGTTCACCACGCAGTCGTGGTCTTGTACAGCTCAAGAAGAGGGCGACTTGGTCACGAAGAGAATTTATCTAGGAACCCGGCGTATTACGAATGCAGTTACGGTAGGATAGGAAGTGTCAATTACGACTCAGTCTCCAGTAAAAACATTGTCTTTACATAAATTCGCGGCCCATCAACTTGGTGCTTCCCGCGGAATCAGAGAGAAGGTTCAGTGCTCTGAATACCAGGTACTAAATGGATACCGGAGAGGCCTGAGGAACAACCTACGAGCCAAAAGTTCCGACGGTTGTCAAAATACGTAAAAACCTGTGGAGCAGCTAAAGGACAGTTTGTATTTAGAGACGGTGGACCCTTTGCTGGCTAAGAAAGCTAAAGGCCTTATGGTGCCACAGCGGCAGGGCCGCGCGCGTGGTCCATAGTTTCTGCTGTTTGAAGTTCGGCAGGTCCTCCATAATGGAATCGTTTGTGCTACTCTAGCTGAGCGGACTGCTGCGAGGCCCAAACCTCTACCGCTGTCCAGGGATTTATCCTCGAGCTCACCGGAAACGCCACACGCAAGATGCAGTCAAGACTAGCGCTCTGAGTCTTTTTTCACTGTCCAGTGGTCTATCTGCCATTTACCAGGCGATACCGGATGAAAGGCACTGCTCTGGTTTGTATCTGGATCCCTGCCCCCTTTTTCCGAGGCCAGTTATCCAGTGAACTATTTTGCAGCTTGCCGGTGACATTTAGGCAATAAGGCAATCGAAGGACCAGGAAACGTTTGGGCTTCCGCCTCTTACCCGTGTGCCTCTGTAAAATCTCAAAAATTCAGGAATTCAAGAGCCGTTCGCAAGCACAGCAGTCAGAAGTGCGCTTTCTAATTGGCTGAAACCAGTTCTTCCTACGGCAAGCAGACAGACAATGAACAGCCCTGTGGTGCCGGACAACTTACAAACTGCTTGAGGGTAAGTACTAATTGGTTATCCTTATCTATGGCTGTTTTAAACCAATAACTTGCATACCTAAACAACAATTTTCAGTTCACCACAAGGGCATGAGTTTGTTCACCCGATTTTATCTTATGCGACATTTTTCAGCTATCACAGTGCTGTGCTCTTCCCCGATTAGTTCTGTCTCTGGAGTAGCTGCTTTCCCTCCCTTTGGGGGAATTTCCTATTCTTGTAGTACTGGTGTCTCTGTATCACTGTTCCCACTAGTGACACCTTCGCGAGGCCTGCGTTAGTCGAAGTGAACCACAAAAGATGGACTACCTGGGTAAAGGGCACTGAGAATCACGCCGGTGGGGTCTAGTAGTATCTTCTCGACTACAAGCCGGCCTTCCTGGTGTCCTGACAACTTTGTTGGCAAGCCGTCAGTGAAGTCAACCAAAGCATTCGTTCACATGTAGGGTGCCAAACTCCCTCTCGTCATAACACTCCTTCCGAAGCCCCCGTAAGGTCTGAGGTGTTTGCGATCCAACTCTTCCCCGCGCTTCATAAAATCCCGAATTTTGTCGGCGTGTTCAGTCACCGATGTTGGGAGGCTAGTGCTAACGGCTAACGGATCTCTCGACCGGTCCACATGGGACTTTATGTCTGATTAGTTGATGAATGTACGGTACTACGGTGGGCTAATAGGCCTTTGGTAATTTGTTTCACCATTTGTCACGCCTTTTGACGGGGGCTTTCAGTAAACTATGGAGCTTCATTTCAGTTCATTTCATTTGGAGAAGGGTGGGCGATGGCCACGGCCAATCGAGCGTCTAGAAGTCTTTTGATGGTGCCTACGCCAGTTACGCACCCACCACTGCACCCTGTATTCCGCAGACCACCTGCTAAAAACGAGAGGGAAACGGAAAACCTCATCACACATCAACTGCGAGAGAAACGAACTACAGCAACAGCCAGTATTTCCAGCCGGTCAAGCAAGCAGTTACTAACCGGGCCCCGTTTTGCCTAACTTCGTTGATCAGACAACAACGGGTGTTTCCAGCGCGGTACGGTCGCAGCCATTAGTTCGTTCCACAAGCCAGCTGCTTTGGGGAAGGTATGATGTGGTGCTTGTCCTGCAACCCCAAGTGACTTGCGCAGCTCGGCATTAAGGGTGCTCTCGAACTCCGATCTCTTGTCGGAGTGCGGTTTGCTGGGCGCGCATCAGTCATAAATTCAACATCCAAGAAGAGTGTTAGCAACTGTGTGCTCTTAAACCGTGCAGAGAAACACCCTGGCATTATTTGGCAGAGTGATCGACCAGTACTTAGATGTACTTGGCACCCGTAGGTGTCGCTAGTACTGATCCAGCGAAGTCCTTTCCCCCCATCTCTTTGGGAAACCAACGACCACTGGCTAAAAGGGACACGATGCTAAGCTGAAATATTTTTGAGACTGTTGCGCCCTTCGCACGTCCTGAAAAATCCCGGAACAGTTCTCCGCTGACGAGGTCTCCAGAACAGCTGTCTAGCAACATGCTCCAATGCTTGCACACTCATTGCCAGAATGGCCTGGCTGTGAGTGCCGTTCTGTCAAGACTGTCCGTACACTTGCACGAAGAAAAACGGTCTTGACCGGCTAGTTTGGTCCACACCGGAAAATCAACGTACCGCTTACAGTCTTCGAGGGGCTCGGAGGTCCCATACATGCTTCATATGCAGACCAGAACCAGCCATCCATTGGCGGACCTCTCACTTCCAGTCCTGGCCATCTCACACAAGAAAGTGGCTCATTTATCACCTGAGTGCATTGCTATCCTCTGTCCTTTTCTGTCTTCGCAGAGGCTGATCGGTGCCACGCAGTAGGCGGCACTGGACAGACAATCGCCATGTATCTCGCTGGTCTGTTAGGCGTGATATCCTCTTTCGCGAGGCCGAATTTCTAAAGCGTAATAGAAATCCTGTAGCTGCCCCTACCATCGAGCAAACTGCCCCTGTGATTCCGTGAAATTCTGCAACCATAACGGCCCTTGATTATTGTCGTGGGCTAGTAGTGGGCGACAGATTCCGTAAAGTCAATTTTTCCTAACAAAAGTTACTGAATCCAGAAATTCCTTTCGATTGGTGCAGTAGTACTCTCTGTCTGACACCGTTTTGCTCCCAAATATTTTTACATACTCGTGACCATCTGAGAGTGCTTGAGACATCTCTGCACCGATAGCACTGTATCTATCATCGGCATCTAGAATAAATTTACCCACCTCGGTGGGCACTTGTGGCAACCCCAGCACCAGCCATGAATGCAGCTTGGAAATCAAATACTAGAAAGATCCATCACGTAAGGGATCCCAGAAGAAATAACCAATTTCTGCAGGTGAGCTTGCAGCGGTGATGCAGAAGGGGCGAAGTCCCTTATAAACCGGTTACAGTAGGAGGCTTAACTCACGAAGCTCCGTAATTTGGGAAAAAGTGGGGCGATGGCCTGATAAAGACTTGATCCACTTTGCCGGCATCAGTTTCTATCCCATAGCGGACAGCTACATGACCCATCAAATTAGCTTCATCCCGGAAAACCCGACGGCTGAACTGTTTACCCTTTAGCCCGGCATGGTTGATCCGTACAAACACAAACTCCGACTCCGTAAAATGTTTCTGCGGTCTCCCCGTAGACCAGACGGTTGTCGGTTTAGGCGAAGCACCTGGATGAAACTCGCCCTTCCAACACGTAGTTTGTTGCCATTTGGAACTTGGCGGCATCATCTGCCAATCCAAAAGGCAAGATTTGAAACTCCCACAGGCCAGATGGAATACAGAAATCCACCCTTTCTCTGTCTGTAGGCCCAGGCTCTGCCTGCTAATAACTTGAGGCCAGGTGAAGTGCGCCAAAATTCCGCTTACCTCCCGAGGCACGAAGCGGGCCTTCCATCACGAGCAGCAGAAAAGGGTCCATCTTAGTAACTGCTTTTAGCCTGCCATACTCTAGGCATAGCCTCAATTTGCAGTCACCCTGTTCATCAGAACTACAGGCGACGCCTGAGAGGAGTGAGACTTTCGGAAACTTTTCAGTATATTGCACAATTTGCAATACTTTCCTTTGGTGGTAGACTGGTATTACTCTAGGGGTCAGTTCAATTGGTTCACAAATAACTGTATCGAATTGATTCCTAATCATGTTGGTCCCTCATGAGTTCTTGACTTCTGCGAAATTTAGAGAGATGTTATGAGTTATTTCATTACGCCTCACAGATTCAATATCTTCCAACAGTTTTTGAAACCACAGTCTGCAGTATTTTTCAGAAACTTTAAAAGAACATGCGTCTAACTTACTGCGACGCATTCCCCACAATCCTTCGGCTGGGAGCCAGGATATAGCCTCTTCCTCTGGAAATATGTAATACTTGATGAACTCCTCAAGATGTCCTTTTCGAAAATCTCATCGTGGAAAGTATCTCTGGCAACGATAAACGACAGTGACCTCACCTATCCTCCAAGTTCTACGAAAAAAGTTGGGACACTAAAAGTGTTTAGCCCCCTACATTCTACGCCAGTCAGCAAAGATTCACAAGATTTCTAATTCATCACATTCAGGTGCTGTACTGCAGCCATATTCGTAGGACTACGGCCAGCTGCGGTGTAAGCTAAAGCCCATAACTCAGTATCGGCGACACAAATCACGGCGGAAGTGCAGAAGTAAATATAAAATAAGGACACAACTTATATAACGGTACCACCATTTTGTGATGATAACTGACTCGTCCCCGGTGCCCAGGGAACTCCACCTACGGTTGCTTTGCTCAGTACAGCCGGCCGGCTCACTGCCACACCACTCGAACCACGTGCCTCATTCCTCGATAGATGGAAGAGGACCATACCTTACAACGGTGGCTCCCCTAGCCTCTGTGGTTCCCCCATCCCGGATATCAGTTCAGTTCAGTTCAGACAACCAATAACCGTGCACTGGGTGCAATGGCTCAGGCTGCTACTTCCTAGCGGCAACCTCAAAAAAATAACGAAGGAGAAAAGAGTATGAAAGAATCACGAGAAGAACTGCTTTAGTTGAACTAAGTCAATAAAGAAAGTTTGCGATTGCTGGAGAGCCGCTGGTCGCTACATCTAGCTACATTCCCCAATGCATCTAAACATTGAGTGCAAGAGTCTCTTGGACCCCGCCCAGGGAGTCTATCAGGCCCTACATGGTCATGTCCACTAATTAGGCTTTTCCTATCTTCCATGTCACAGAATGACCACCCTTACTCATCTTCCAGCCGGTACCCGCCTCAGAAAGCATAACACAACTTGGGACTCTGTCAAGGGCATGCGTAACACGTCCCAAACGTCTTAGCCTGGTCGGCTTGAGAGTTTCATCTGACGATTTGGCCCATAAACCTAAAAGTTTCCGCCAAACCTCAGCATTGCTCACATGGTGTTCCCACCAGATTCGAGCAATACTACGAAGACATCGGTGTTCAAATACCGACAACCTCCGTATATCTTCTACCTTCAATGGCCATGTTTCCGAACCATGCAAGAGCACAGGCCTCGCTGCTGCAGCGTACACTGGGCCTTTGATATGTAAAAGGATGTTATGTCAACGCCACAGGTGACTCAGGTTGGTAAGTGCCAGGCCGGCCTTCTGTATACGCAAAGACACTTCATCCGGTATCCGACCTCCGGGTGAGATGCAGCTCCCCAAATAACAACCTGTCTACCACGTTTATAGTCGCTCCAGACACTGGAGGGCTTGGCGTTGGACCAACCTAGTCCAGCAACAGCATCTTGCACCTTGAGTGTGCAAAACGCGTACTATTATTATTATTATACCGAACACTGCTGGGCAACCCGTCAAGCTCTCTAGGAATGCTTGCAACTTACCTGGACCTTCACTTAGAGGAACAACGTCGTCCGCATAATCATGGTCTGATACCTCTCCACCCGGGAAAAGTTCAATACCTCTGCCCTCACCCGATAGAAGTGAGGTCTCTAGGACGATACCGATTACAACGTTAGAGAGAAAAGGAGGGATGGGCAACCCTGAAGTGCACAACCTCTAGTGGTGAACTCGGGTGAAAGATCACCGAAAGTCTGAACTCGGATTCGGCTGATAATGTTAAGTGGTTTTACTATGGAAACGAATTTCTCTAGCACACCCTTCAGCAAACAGTAGCTCCAGAGAACTGTGCGGTCGACTGAGTCGAAGGCCGCTTTGAGATCAGGAAAAATGGGGATAGTGAGCCAACAGAAGTTGTGTCTATGTTCTAAAATCTGTCAAAGAGTGAAGGTTTGACCAACAAAACCCCGACCAGGTCTAAACACAGCCTGATTTTCGCGCGAGCTTTAGAGAAGTGGTGAAAGGCAGCACTGGCGAGCACTTCAGACGCGACGCTAACCAGACTTATTCCTCCCTGGTTTTCACAGGATGATCCGTAGCCCTTCTTATGATTTATAAGAAGGGCTACGGTACTACCACCGATTTACATCAACCCTTTTGAACTTGTTACCTATCCCATATCGAACCGAGGAGTTTTTCAGCTCCACTAAAAGTGCTGAGTCACCGTCCCTGAAAATAGAAGGAGGAAACCCACCGGGTTCTGCAGCCTTATGTTGAACCTAGCTTATCTCACAAAGAAACTCCGTTTCTGACGGAGGACTGGTATCTACAACAAGAGCTGTACCGATTGCACTGGCGATCAAACCTGGAGAGGGTGAAGGTCAATTGAAATGATCTCGGAATGCTCCGCTTGACGAGTTAGACGAACCTCCTGGGCTTGAATCCGTAAGCCGTTCGCTTCTTTGATCGATTCCCTAAAGCCTGGTTTAAGCGGACCGGTTTGTATAATCAGACGGAAAAGACTGCGGCTGTTGCCAATCGCTACAGCTTTTTTCATCTTCCTACACTTCGCAATCCACCACTGCTCGCAGTCATTTCTCGGGCTCTGAATCAGTTGGCTTTCGGGACATCTTCATATCTAATCGTATCTGGAATCCGGAGGAATCGATCTGCGCCCATCTAACAGTGCACCTGAGGATAAAGATATCCATCAGTAGTGTGTGTGTAGTTGTTCTACCTCGGCAGCGTCAGCCACAGCAAGTAGAGCCTGCATGTTCTCTGTCCATCGCTTTTCTGGATCTGGCTGCATTTGGCTGCATAGATAAACAGGTGGGTACTTCTGTTCGGAAAGCGGAACTCCAGTTATCGTCCAGTAGCAGCTGCGGAGGATGGTTTGCCGTGGCGTTGTTTCGGTCACCAACAGGGAGCAAGCGGAAACCCGCCTGGAAAAGAGCGTGATCAGTGTCTACAGACGTGGACCAAAATGATCGGCAGTCTTGAACTGATCGAAGCCAGCGGTAACCGGTGACAATATGGTCGATCTGAGCTCAACGCTGAGAAGACTCAGGAGAACGCCAGACTAGCCGGTGTCGCTTTTTGTGCGGGAAACTTGTACTTGTTAGAAATAGTCTATGGTCGGAACATAGTTGAGTGAGTCGATCACCGTTTTCAGTTCGATCGGCTGGAACGCAATATCAGCCTCCCGTATTCCTCTCCTTTTCATCTAAGCCTCCGACTTGATCCGTGAAATCACCAACAACAACCAAGATGTCCGTAGGGCGCACGCTACAGAGCAGTTGAGACAAATCCTAATCGAATTCGTCTTTGGTCCTAGGAGAGCTACGTTCAATTGAGGCAGACACACGAACGATAAACTGGCATTGATGTGTCAGTTTAGTGCTGCTGACATGCATAGAACGATTTAACCGAACTGCTCACAGAGGGCTGATGACTGGGATCCGATCGAGCAGTGCTCGCTCAGCCCTCGCGCTCATAGTGATTCCAACGCCAGCCTGACCAAGCGCACTAGGCACAGAGTCACCCGACAAGTGAAGAATGAAACGAGAAGCCGAGCTTGCATCGGAGAAGCGGAGTATTAACATCGAAGATTGGTCTTGTATGCTTGTTTTGGAGGGATAACACATGTCTACGTCGAAAGTCTCAGGAGTCCTAGCTAGGGCAGCCTGTTGCTCCGTTTGTGAAAGTGTGCGGGCGTTGAAAGATGCTAAGAGGAGAGGATGCTTACGTCGTAGAATGGACTCTTTTGCTTCCCCTGTCTTTTACTTTCTTCCCTTTCCGACAGCCACGAGGACACAGTCATGGCTCATTGTGGCCACTCGTATGAATTTAGAACCGGAACACAAAGGATGAGAATTGGAGATATAAGGTGTGTTTCCCCACTGACCGCTGGAGATCTCTGGGCACATCGTACCTCGCGGCTGCCCACACCACAGAGGTTGTTCCTCTTTGGGAACCCTAACCGGGGATTTTGACTCAAAAGTCTGGCCCATAAGGCAGTGGAGCTTTAACCCAGCAAGAGAACGTGACCGAAGGACCCGTGAAGGAACTTCCGGTCTGTCATGTGAGACCTGATTACTGTATGCTTTTGCCTTGTATTCGCTGGTCCTCCGTTATCGATCCACTTTTCCGATTCAGTCCTCAGCCGCGCACGCCCGGTGGAGCAAGCTGAACATGGACCAGCAGCATTCTTTGAGCTGGGGGCTGCCCAACCTGGGAGGGCAATATCTGCTCAGTGAAGTGCGACGACTTCTCCCATCATCAATAGGAACCCCAGGATCTCCACTCTTACGTCCATCTGGTGGGGATTTTTAGAACAGTAAGCTGTGTCTCTCCGTGCTCATTCACAGAAGAGCCCTCTCCAGGGGCTTGGTGGTTAGTACCGCATGTTGCCCATCATTTGGTTCTGAAACTGGAATTCTTCTGGCCTCTACCGTCGACCTGTCAGACATGATCGCATCTCTGGCTTGGAAAAAGCGTCCTGCGTGAATCTTCGGGTCATGGAGGCAAGCAAGCCATCAAGCCGCTCCAAGATGCAGTCTTGTCGTGATGGATCCTGGATATCATCATCCCCTCGAAGCAAGAGACCGTTTATGCTGGGCGGCTGAGCACTCTTGATCGATGGTCGTACTGGACAGTGTCTTTTCCATCCGTTCTTCTGTTTCCGCTGCCGCCGTAGCCTCGGACCATCATTTTCGTTTTCCTAATGGAAGGGATTTTACCGACTTGTTGGACACGCCTTCGACAGACAGATCCAAAACATGACGTACATATGCAGACATATCTTCCTTGAGTCACTAACTGCCCAAGATTCCGAGTAAAAGCGCACACGTCTTCCACTGGAAACTTATATGTCTCACGCAGCTGGTCCCGATATTCCACCGAGTGTCCCGAAGTGTCTAACAATTCCGAATGTTTGGAAACAATATCAGTGTCGCCACCTTTAAACATGTCTGGCTCAATGACAATGTCATAAGATTCTCCAACTAAAGAACCCATGGAAAATCCGCCCGCCAATTTTTCTCAAGCTTACTGATACGACTGTCACAGCCGATGGCGTCTTTGCAGACTGCATATGGGCAAGTTTCACTAAATGCAATTAGTTCGTCATAAGTGGCTGCCATGTCTTCATCTTCACTCTCTGTTCAACTGCTTCGACTCCTACTCCCTCTACGAACCTTTCAGACATTTGGGTTCTTGGTCGTTCGGCGACAGTGATTCTGTTCCATTCCTATGACCAGCCTAGGAGGGTGCACAACCAAGTGCTATTTGCAAAGTCCTCATTTGTTTTTGTCCAATGTTTAGATGCGGCGCCAATTACTGCAGACGCCCCAGTTTTGGTGGATCTGACTTTACGACTTTTGTTAACTACGAGTTTCGGAGTGGCGAAAATCCTTTGTTTGTTGGGTGTGAAAACTAACATTCCAGGCTGTCCTACAGTATTTGGCTTCTCTAGCAAACAGCAATTTTTCCTTTGAAGTCTTCTGCCGGTGCCGATGGAATTAGATAATAATGGTAATCGTGGTTGTGAGTCAGAAATCGGGGTGGAAGTTGCCCCACCCCTCCGTCAGTCCCATGCTCCTGTTGCCGGTAGAGGTTTGTCAGTTGTTCACGAAGAGACAAAGCTAGAACTGGAAAGTGCTCAGTTACAGTTGAAGGCCACTGAGGCTAAGCGTAGGTCGGCGGAATCCAAACGAAAGATGGCCGGGGTGCTTGAGAGACACCGTGGCGAGATTATTTTGGGAGGGCATCACTGGGAAAAATGGTTGATGGTTAATTCCATACTTGATTTTCCTCTCTCGATGCTTAAACTTATAAGGCCCGTGGAAGCTGCAGTGACGTTGTTCATTGAACTGATAAACCTAGACGCAGAATGGTATGGAGTGGCCAAGCCGGCTGCTAGTGAGACTAGGATTGCCTAAATGTGAACCTCTTTAGTTCCTTGGTTTGCCTTTACGTTATGTTCCGTTCTTTCGACAGTTTGGAATCCAGATCAAGAGCCCAGTGAAGAGCTATGGTTGACGTTTGCATTTTAGGGGAAAGCAACATTTCTATTACAGTTGGCCTACCTCTTCCTGCCAGTGAGTATATCAGCTGGGGAAAGTTATAATGGGAAATTGATTTGGTTAGAGGCATCATATCGTACGTCGCATGCTGGATGTAATAACCCAACCAGGACTGACTGCCCAAGACCCGGGCGCCTTGTTGTCGTATTCAGACAAGATGACGGTTGCGCATATGAGCTGGAGCAGCTAGGATATCTGAGTGCCCCTACTCGGCTCAAATCACGAGAGCCGTTCTCAGTAAGTGCCTCCGGTAGGTGATAGTTGGTTGGGTAGAAAAAGTCGACGAGGTCTACCAGACGGACAACAAGCAGGGGCTTCACGATTTTTGTCTGTTCATAAGGACTAGGACAAGTTCATGGGGCAATAGGTACAGCTGTTTCCTCAGTCGACGAAAAAATGCGCTAGATGTTCGTGAGGAAGTCTCGAATCATGAAGCCTTCGCGGTATCTACAACCTAAGCCAATTGCGCTAAGCTTCATGGCAGACAAAACTGAGAAGACCGTCAAGACTTTTAGGCTTTGTCTTCCAAAAACCACTGAGAGTTTGTATCATGTTCAAAGTCCGTTTTGTCTACTTACTCTCAGGTCATATCGCTGATAAATAGAAAAATGCCGTCGCCGGCGTGAGATGATGCATGAGGACAACAGGATTCCGGTCCTCAATGCATTTACTCGTCTACTTCTCACGGGTCTTGGTGTTAGCTAAGGGAGTGCACTAGTTACTACCGAGGATCCATGCGGGTAGTAAAGCATCGGTGCGCTGCTCGACAAGTGCAGATAGGTATCCCATGCACGGTGAATTAGCTGAACATTTAGTTGCGGTAGGAGAGGCAGCCGAAATAGACTCGAAAACTCCCACTAGGGAAACTGTGCAGCCCTTAAAAGGGTGTCAGTTAGTTGGAAACTTTGGATGGTAATGACGTGGTCGAAGTGAATGATGCCTATACCCTTCCATCAGTTTTGGGCGTACAGAAGGCGGAACCTGACCAGGAAAATCTGTCAAAGTGGGGTAAGTTGATGATAATAGAATTTAAGGCTAGTTCAGACTCAGGAATTAGCGAGTTGATTGGCTTAGATGTTCTCTTGGTGCATCGCGCTTTATAACTTCAAAGGGGCTCTCAAGGAGACCCCGAGGCCAACCACACTCCCGCTCAAGCTGGGCCGTCATGTGGTGGTCGCTCAGGTAGGCTCAGAACTTGTGCTGTGCACAGTCTACAGGATAGTACGGATGACCTGCGAACGTTCCACGATAAAGATTCTGATGACAGTGGTCCGCTTGGAACTTCGCTATCCGCGGAGGGTGAAGGTACTATCGAAGTTCCGGAGGGGTAGTTACGGTTTGAGGACGGACACCTCAGATTTGCTTTGCCGTGGAGGTACGATAACCTCGCAAGACCTTCCAGTCGGCAGGTCGCTCTTCCGCTTTTGGGGTTTTTGGGAAATAGGCCTGTCAATGATCCGAAGTTCAAAGTATACCACGAGGCTAAAGTCGAAAGCCTCTTTGAAAGACGATGTGCGGTTAAGGTGCTAGGGGTCGGCGTCAGGTGGGCGAGTGGGGTGTTAATCGCCACAAGACGAAGTGTTGCATCTCAAGAAACCTAAAGTGGTCCCGATTATCTTTGACCTTGCTGCAATAATCCAAGGGCAGCCGCCAAACGCGCAATTACGGCAGGGTCTAATTTTAATTTTGATTTTGATCGTTGTAGTTCCATTGTTTATTCTGGAGCCTGTGGCCTTGTGCGCGGGTATTGAATTTATGTTTCTACAAAAGAGCCTGAGGAGAACCAAAAAGCTCCCTATTTCTCCGATGGCCTGTCAATTATCCTGTTAGGCTGATGGAATTCGAAACGGTAGTGCATCCCCTCGGAAAGGTTTCGTCACCATCTTGTGCGAGTTTTGTTCTGAAGACGACGACTACTTTGCCTGGTCATCATTTCTCGCCCGCGGTGTAACAGGTAATTATAAAGGACCTCAAATTGGGTAATTGTTTAGCTTCCGGTAACGATGCTGCAGAAGCACCATGTTTGGTGAGATTTCATGGTTTAACAAGTCCTGGTCGGTTTACGTGAACCGAGTGGATGGGTAATTAGCGAGAAGTTTTAAGTGCCTTTCCCCGTAATCCAAAGAAACAGCTCCATAAGACCCGTTGATACAGACCGGTTGCCGACCCTGATTACGTTAGGTCCGGCTTGGAATGTTGAGCCAGATTACTTCGAATATCATGCTCATATCGAGGATCGATCAACAAGATCGGTTTTGTTGGCACAGTCTGCTATATTCTGTGATCCCTTAGGTTGCTTTGATCCGTTCATCGTACACGTGAAATGGTGGCTTCAAGTTCTGTGCCGGAAGGAGCTTGGTTGTGCTGAGCCACTGGGCTTGAATTTGGAAGTTAAAAGGAAGGAAGCGGAGGGGATTGTGGAAAAGATCAACCTTATAAGCCCCACAGTGGTACGCGCAAGGTGTTTTAAATGCGGATACGCAGGTTGAATGGTACCTAATATGCGATGCCTCCGAAGTGGGGTACGGAGTATTGTCTCGTTTTAGGCTTGTATCCAATACATCAGAGTTGAGGTGTGTACTTGTTCTCGCCACGTAGAGTGCGGCACTTGTAAAAACTGTCTCTGTTAGGGGTGACCGCAGCTTTCCTTGAAGTCTGAATAGCGGAAAGCACCAAGAAGCAAGTGGATCTGAAGTTGCGTAACGCTCATTATTGGACCGATTCCATCTTGGATCTTGGGTACACGAGAGGCTGTGAGAGAAGTTCCGCTGCACTTGCTGCGAAAGGAGAACCCAAGCTACGTGCCTCCTCACCTCCCATTTAATGGAGGAAAGATTCAGAGAAGGAGAGACCGGCAGGCTTGGCCTCTCAAGAGATGCTACTGGGGAAGAGGGAATGTCAACTATGGTGTTACGCCCAAAGATTATGTGGCCTTCGGGAGATATTGAACCCAGTGATGAAGCCCTTATCAAAGTGAGGCCTGAACTGTCGGAGATGAAGGTGCTAACGTACGTGGTGCAGTGAACTATGGTTCAGTTTAGTCATATTTTTAGCGCTCTCCTTCCTGGACCATTTACTAAGGAGTAAGGCATGGATATTGGGATGAAAGTGGTATCTCATTTTCTTCATCGAACAAAGTGGGTCAGTTAGGGTCCAGAGTTTGAGAAGTAGTCGTAAAGCAGTTGCGGGGATGGTACTGGCGGTCTTCTTCGTACATAAACTGACACAGTGAAACGAGGTAATGACTCTAGGGTCTGTCTTACCATCAGCTCTGCAGGAAAATTGACTCTTTTTTAATTAACGGGCTGTTATGCGTAGGGGGCGATTGGTTTGAGACAATTTTTTGGAGAAAGCCGAGCATCTCATTATTCTGCCAAAAGTGCGCAGAGTCATCGAGTTAATTTTTGAACAATGTCATAAATCTTAGATCAAGCTGGCTGTTCCTCAGTTCCATCAAGTATTTGTCTGCAATTCCGGGCCGTTATTAGGAGGGCTAATTTTCGACGTGTTCTTTAGAAGTGTTTGCACCGTCGCCAAGTGACAGGGTATCCGTGCGCACAACAAGTGATGCCTAAACCTTTTGAAAGTAAATTGAATGCTGGTTATGTCACTACCTACCTGAGAGTGGACCACTTTGGACCATTCTTGTTAAGCTTAGCAGGGCTGAAGGGAAAAGATATAGCCGTTTATCCAAGTGTGTGAATGTGAGGGCGGTGCAGATCGAAGCTGATAACTCATTGCCCACGGAACCTTTCCTACGGGTACAGACAAGCTTCTTGGCCAGAAGAGGTCAACCGTATTCTCATGGGTGAAAATAGGAGCAACTCCTTGGGGGCCCCAGAAGAAATTCGAGGTTTTTTCAAGAGTTACCGCGAGAATAAAGAAATCGCTTCTTATCAGGCCATGGTATTGAAAGCGGATTTAGATCGCCAGAAGCCTTCCAATAGCTTGGAGTTTGAGGTGCGATAAGTTTGGCGCGGCTTGCGTTATATTCTGTCACTCATGATTGTCGTGTGACCGGCAAAAGTTTATTGACATTTTTTGTAGAATTGAAAAGGATCCTGGATGGTTGCTTCATCTTGCAAATGAAAGACAGTTACGAAGGCCTTGGATTATTGACTCCGAGCAAGTTCCTGATACCTTGTAGTAATAAAACCATGTTCGATGGCCAGAATTTCTCCCTCACCCGAGTGCGACACTGGAGATGGGTGAGGTTGTTGGTGGATTCATTTTGGAAACTCTGGAAGACAGAGTACGTAGGTAAGTTACAAGAAACTCAGGTGTGGCCCATGAAAAAGGAGGATTTGAAGCCGGGAAATTTGATCCCCTTAGTTATCGATAGTTGTCATAGGAACCAATGGCCTTCTGGAGCCCGTGCGCAGAATGCGGTCTAAAACGTTTGGGCTTATTGGATAGGCTTTGGTTTGCACCTCCCACGAACTGTTGAGGCGAGACGTACTTGAACTGTTTTTTTGGGCAGTGCAGGCGGATAGTTCAGTAGTGTGTAGGACATCCCGTCTGGTTGTGGATTTTGGTCACTGTTAGCAATGTACGGCAAGACTGTATTATTGCCGTTCAAGAACACTCGTTTATATTCCGTCACTCTGATAAAACTTCGAATGTGCTATTTGGTCGGCTTGGTCAGGTTTGGCTTGTACAAGACTGGTACCACCGCACAGCATTGATTACTCTTCTAGTGCACCCAGTTAACATTGTTGTGCCCGTAAGATTGTCCTGCTGGATGTGGCATGGTTTATTTCGGGTTAAAATGACGTGAGTCCATCACGCCATTTCTCCTCCAGTGTATGCAAATTTTGTTGGGTGTGCTGCCAAGGAAAAAAATTTAGGTTGATGGTGCCGTTGTTGTTCATTTGAGCTCAGCTGCACTGTCACACGCGGCCCGTGTCCAAGGGCATCTGTGTTGCCGTGTAACTTCTGGTACAAACAGTCTTCCTCGGAGCGCCCGTCGCGTGGGGTCTAGGTCTCGGCCGCGTTCTGAAAGGCTTGACCGCCCCTTTATTAGAGAAGTTAAAAGTCGAACTTACAAAAAGTTACGAATCCTTGATGGGAAAAGTAACCGGTTGGGTTCCACCGGCGGTCACTGTTGCTTGGAAAAAGGTAGAATCAGTGGGACGAACCTGCAATCGCTCCCTGTTTTTTTTGCCTCAAGTCTCCACACATGGATCAGTGATGATATTTTGAGGCTCTGTCCACGAGAATCGGAGTTACTATTACACGGAATTTGTGGATGGCGCTAAGTCACCCATCAAACCATAGCCTTCCTACATTGCCCGGCAGTTCCGTCGATTGTTGATCAGTGGTTGGTGTCTATACTTACAGCCTGTGCTGTTGCTTCTTTCCAACCAAGGCAGGCATATTCAAAGATCTTCACTTATTCACCGAGCTGTATTTTGCTTCCGAATTATAAGACTTCATTGGTTTCTTTTGCATTTTTGGCCTGGGGTTGCGGCATCAGCTGCAGTGACCAACATGGAGATAACAGAGTCACCATGAGAATTTATCCAGGGAAGAGGCACACCGCGACAGGAAGTACAGCAAAAGGAGAAACATGTTTTACTTTTCAGTCTCCGGTAATGAAAAAGCTGTCCCCAAATATCAGCAGAATCTGTCAGGTTTACGCACTCCGCAGGAATGGAGGAAAAGCTTTAGTTAGTTTTCTCAACCATAGGCTATGCCACGGTTATTAGACTTCCTAACAGTTTCGCCTGTTACATGTCATCATCATCATCGTACAGCGTTAAACAGTGGGGCAAGTTCCAATGACCACTGTCTTTCTCACCATGTTGCACGCTGAGTTAGAAAGTATGGATATACAAGATAGACAGGGACTGGACCTACATGGGTGGGAAAAGGAAAGAATGCCCTAGTAGCCAACACACGGAATACACAGTCTAACTGTACAAACGCACGTCGATCAGTCACTCTGATTTGATAGAAAGTGACAACACGATTGCCACTGCTCGCGGCTCGCAGCCATATCCTCCAGTGTCTCCAGCCAACTGGTAGACGGATCTTTTGGACCCCAACCACGAAGACGTGAAGCACCTACTTCTCCTAAGTTCGCTGTACATCTTCTCATTCCTCGCTGCCACGTCATCTGTTGACCTCCACTTGGTCTCTTCCACTCCCTGGGAGGAAAGGAGAATGGGACAAGGCACGGTAGACGTGTGTTTGACATACGTAACACATGCTCCAACCGACGAAGTCTACTAAGTTGGATACACTGTGACAAAACGTTCCCCGAATTAGTACCCAATACTCGATTTCTCACCTCATCATTACTTACTCGGCTATTCCGCCCGATCTTAGCGATACTACGTAAACACCGATGGTCGAAAACCTCAAGACGACGAATATCTTCAGCACGCAGACTTCAAGTTTCAAAACCATACAACAAAACTGAACGCACTGCGGCACACTATACACGACCTTTCAACTTCAGTGAAATATCAGATCGACGCCACAAGTGCTTCAGTCCAGCGTACGCCTTTCAAGCCTTGGATATACTCGTGTTCACCTCTACTACATTGCTCTCATCCGTCGTCACGCTGCTGCCGAGGTAGGTGAAGTGGTCGACAACTGACAGCACCTCCCCATCGAGCATCATGCTCGGAATTGTTGACGTCCAGTCTTGTAACATCACCTTGCGCTTTGAAGGTGCAAAGCGCATGCCCAATGGAGCTACAGCTGTTGCGAGATTATCTAGCGCACGCTGAGCATATTCCGTGCATTCGAAGAAGCAGACAACGTCGTCCGCGTAATCTAGATCACACAGCTTTCCACTATTTCCTAGTTCGACGCCTACATCCTGAAGATTTCGCAACGCACTTTCCATTATTTCGTCCATGACGAAGTTGAAAAGGAATGGAGACATGGGACATCCCTGCCGAACACCACTGGTCGTTTCGAACTGACCGGACGGTTCACCGTAAACTCTAACGCGGCTAGAAGTTTGAGAATACAATGATCTCAGTAAGTTCACGAACTTCTGGGGCGTACCTTTTCGATAAGGAGTACTGAAAAGTGCTGCTCGATCAACCGAATCGAAAGCGCCTTTCAATTCTAAGAAAATCATTATTGTCGGTCGGTGGTGCATGTGACGCGTTTCAAGTAGCCGGCGAAGAGTAAAAATCTGGCCGATGCATCCTCGACCTGGGCGGAATCCAGCCTGCCGTTTGCGGGCATTCCTATCGCGAGCTAATATACTTTGGTGACTATCGGAATTAAGCTGATCCCACGATGGATATTACAGTCATTGTGTATTCCCTTCTTGAAGATGGGAACAATAAACGACTCACTCCTTATCAACGGAATACGCTCCTCGTTCCAAATGTCACGGATCAAGGTGGTGAGTGATTTTATCAAAACATTCCCACCCAGTTTGAAAAGAACTGGGGGAAGTTCGTCGGGACCTGCCGCTTTCCCCTGCCTTAGTAATCGAATACACGACTCTTTTTCTACTTCCGACGGGGCTCAAGTGATACCACCCAAGGAGTCACAGTTGTTGAGACGGGAGTAACTACACTAGCGTGCGGAAAGCTAAACTGTTCCTTGAAGTATTCGGCCCAACGGTCAAGCCTTTGCTGTTTGCTATGGATAGGTTCTCCATTCCTATCACAAATCGTTTCACTGACCTGAGTTCGCCGTCCACTGGTGACACGAATAAGTTTGAACATTCTTTGACTGATACCTGAAGCAGCTGCTATTTCTATTTCTTCGGCTACCTTCACCCACCAATTTTCGCTATCATTCTTAAGGCATTTCGTAACTTGCTTTTCCAGCTTTCTCCGCATCTTATTCATCTCCTTACATTTCGAGAGATGACGCCTTTTCTCCATCATACTCAGCGACTCTTGCGAGATCCAGTGTCTTTGATGGACAACGGATCTAGGACCACAGGCAAAACATGCTTCAACGTGCATTGCCTGTTTGATATGGACCCAATGCTCAATTACATTACTCTTTGTCTTAGATCCCAGCTCATGTGCTAACTTTTGCTCATAACGGGTGAGTATTTCTGGAACGCCCAAAAGTTTCACGGCTAATCGGGTTTGCGGTTTGCGACGACGACCATGGAGTTGAGAGATAATCGCATTAAAAAGAATGCATAGTCTGATTCTACGTACGTAGAATAGCAAGATCCACAGTTCTGAACAGAACTGTGCCACCAGTAACTTACGGCGATATGATCAATTTGGCTCAAAGTACTTGTAGATTTAGAGCTGCATGTCGCTGTTCAACGCGAGCTGTGTCGGAAATTTGTGCTGGACAAGAACAATCGATTGTCTGCACAAAACTGGAGAAGTCCATTCCCGTTATCTGTGCGCTCAGCAGGTAAAGCACAGCGCCCACCTAAACAGGCTTCTGACACACTAAGTTTGCCAACTTGTGCATTGAATTCACTAGCTAGCACTGCAATGTCAAAACCTTTACTGCTGCGAACGTGGGTGGCGAGTGCATCATAGAACTCGTCTTTCTGCAAGTCTGAGCTGCAGTCCGTAAGGACGTACGCCGAGATCATAAACAAATTGCGCTTAACACAACTATCCTTTCGAACACCGACCGACCCCTGGAGTCTCACAGCACATAAACGACTGTTAACAGGAATCCAGTCTAAAAGGGCAGCTTCAGCCTTCTCAGTCAAGACTATTCCTACACCACTTTGACCCGCAACTCGAGCTAATTCATCTCCCGAGGTGCACAGAAAATACCTCGATGAGATACCAGGAGCAGTTTGTTGAATTACACTGCTCGAACCCTGGATAAGCGTTTAAATTAAGCAGCAGACATCAATCTTCAGAGAATCTATTATGAGCGCTAGGCGGCATGAGTGTTCGCACGTTGAAGGAGCCGAGATTCAGAGGCTGACGAGGCCTGAGAAAATGTGAGTTACTAGACAGAGGAGTATTCCCGACACTGTTTGACGGTGAATCGTTGCGAGCATCGACCGTGTTATCAGTGGGAGCATTATGGGTGGATAGGTGGGGCAAAGAGAGATGGTAAGGGACAAAAGACAGAGGTTGAATAAAAAGAGGGAACTCTGAGCAGTAGCCCACTCATCACTAACCAACCCGCTGGATGTAATGGGCAGCGCGGTCCTGATTATCCTGCGAGACGATCGATGCAGTATGGAATTCTTTTTGTTCGTGCAGTTCATGGGAGATGTTGAACGGGTACTGCTAGGGTGTCCAGCCACAAAGCAGGAGAAAAATTATGGTCCTCATCCAAAGCCTTTAGTTCTAACAAGAACCTATCCGCAAGGCAGCTGGATGGCTTAGTGAAAGCCCATTTGCTTGGATTAATTATTCTTCCACTGATTTTGCCGATCGAGTTGCCAGCTCAAATCAACCCCCAACCTGGAGGACCAGGAGACTGAACTTTGTCTCACCTCTACTCATTGACCTGTCAGGTATGATTGCATCTCCGGCTTGAAGAATCCATCCTGTATAGCTCTTTGGGTCATAGAGGCACGCAAGCCATCACACCACGTCAGGCTGTTGTCTCGTCGTGATAGCCTGTTACACGTGCGGCTCGGGGATCATATAAATACGGCTGCTTGTCTTCCTCGTGCTGATTGGCTGACATCATTTCACTTAAGTCTCATTCATTTTTATCCCCTGCTAATCCAGGAGAAGCTGTGAATAGGTTGGACAAAAATTCTGACCACCTCCTTGAAGATTCACTTACTGGTAATTTCTTTGATTCTTTCACCTAGTGCACTGTTGTATTAGGTGCGACGTAATGCATACTTACTTTTTATCCAGCCCCAGTTCTGTTTTTATATCACACATGGCTATTAGGGCACTTTCTCTGGCAAGTTTTTCACAAAAATTCCCTCCTGTCTTAAATTTTCGAGTTCTATACATCTTCGATACGTATTATGCTCGAGCAGACGGCTAAATAAGAATTAAAGACCACGGTGGTTTTCTATGAGGCGGCAGTTAGAGCTGATTTCCTTTGTGATCAAAGATGTTTGGGGGTAGCTACAATTTTGCTCCATAAAGCCAGGAATAGGTTGGGGCTAGCGCCAGTTCCGTCCCAGGTCTGCTCCAAAGGACCACAAAGAGGTTGCTGCTAGCCACAGGTTTGTTTCTGGCTTGCATCATGCGCGCCCCACGGGGTAAACTTAAGGCGATCTGTCTGGACTTGGCACGCACAAAGGCTGGCCACTACTATTGCGACCTTGTGACTTCCTGCCGGTTGTACCAGGTGGCTCATTTCTTCTGTTTGGCTGAAGAAGAAAAGAGTCCAAAAGTTTCTCTCATCATCCAGGCTGGAGGCAACCGTGACGTACGCGTTCCGTTGCGCGTGGCATCCCAGTTCGTAGGCACGAACACGGATGAACGAATGCCTTCTGCGAATTACAGCTTCTTTTTAATCCCCAGCTTTCAAATTTTGAGCAAAACTGGTCCCTTTTTGTATCAAGAGTAAAAAGCGTATCAAAATCTTCCATCTGTTCTACGAGCCTTGGGAGTGTGACCATAGTGGACGACATTTTGCTTAGTTGCTCCATACAAAACACTTCTGCAAGTTCATTTTACCGCACGGGACATTCAACTTTGGCCTTGAACTGTTTCTGGCTGCCGTGATTGGACCACAGGAGGTTGAACCTTTGGGTTTTACCGGCACTTCTACCTGACCGCAGGCTGGCTCTTTTGAGCAAGCACTTCAAGGAATACAGTATATTCTCAGAGGAATTCGAAAGTATGTGTGAGTGAAAAGTTGCCAATCCTGAGCAAAGTTTATTGTATTTATTGCGTTTGCATCTGCTTAGAACCTTATCTTTTGGGCTCCTACCATTTCAGCGGTTTTATGTCTAAATAGCTGCAAGTACTGCTACAACAATTAAACTATCAGACCGGTATTTCTGAAGGCATGAACATACGCTGGTCCGGTTTGGAGAAATCATTAGCAAGGTATCCAAAAGCAGCAAGGCCTACGGTCACAGTGGGGTTTCCGTGTGGCCAAGGGCGTTGTTACTTGAGAGTATAGGAAGGCATATGCTGCCACGTTTGCTCGTTTTGACTCCATGGGGAATGTGGAAAAACACCAAAACCACTTTGGAGCTCCATTTGAACCTTTATAAGTTGGCTTGGGTAAGCTCGAGTGGCATAGAAAGGGGCGGGAACAGGTCCTACACTAGGGCTAGAGGAACCTTCATTGAAGAGCGCCAAAACAGCACCTCTTGCATAGGTGCTGGCTAGGAAGGAGCTGGCTCAGTTTCTCGAAACGACAAAAAGAGGCCTCATACCCGAGGATGACGAGTGAGGCTACTGTCATTCATTGATATGGGGGGGGGGAGAAAGCCAACCGAACCAGAAACCATATAGGGCCTTCTAAGTTGGAGTTGAAGTAGAAGCGAAAAGCTTGTCTGATCTGATTCGATTTCGTGCTACTCAATGGAAGATTTTCGAGTTCAGACAGGTTCTATGACGTGTGAAATAAGGAGGATTCATGCAAGCACCAAAGTAGCGCAAGAACGCATTAGAAAGATAGTTATAAGGGGACTAAGGGAACCCTTTGTAAGGAGATACGATGGAGGAAAGACCATGCAAAAAGGGATTACTGGCTTACTAAAGCTAGTTCGGGAACCATCGCATGCTATTGTTAAAAGGATACAAAGCCTGGGGAGATGGGGAACAAATGCGGATTAGCAATCACCAGGGAGGCGGAGTTCGGGATTTTCAAGTGCAGTGATGCCTTCCTGGCGGCGGCAGACAGACTCAACAAGAATTCTGGGGGTGTTTGAATGAAACGGGATAACTCGGCGTCCAGGAAGGCTGCAGCAGGCTTACGAGAAGGAGAAGTGTCCGCAGCAACCCAACTAACGAGGGAGACAGGGCCAGCTCATCCACCATCTCCCATGGAGTGCCTTATACCGATAGCCAGTTATAGGACTAAGTGCACATTAAATCACTCAAACAATGCCCAGCTTTATTGTTCTATTTCTGCGACCGTGTGAGTCTTGAATTCCAAAATTGTGAGTGCCTCACATTGTTATCTACTGCAGTATCCTCTGATCATGCATTGCGCATCTTTCTTGATTATTGTCAAGAAACATATCATTATTGTTATTAATATAAGCGATCAAGTGTTGGCAAGTGTCCCATGGTACTTAATGGCAAGTTCGGCTATTGGTGAATCACAGCTCAGGAGTTCGAATGAAGCCGACAAATTAGGGAACACCCGGGCATAGAATTCTTGTGAGAATTAAGTGCATCAAAGCCTACAAGCAACAGAAAAAAAGAAGAAATAGCCGTTATGCCGCACAGGGCTTGCAGCGTTCGTGATAAACGGGGGTAACCCGCGGTCAGGGCTAAGGGAATGGACTGCGTAGTTATTACTGAATCATGGCAGTGTGAGGGCCAATGATTAGGTCCAGGATGTCAGGGGGGACTGAGTTGCTCACAGAACTGACCATGAGGATGGAATTATAAGAGACGCGGTATTCTTGCGACCAGCCCAAAGCAAGTCAAAAGGGAGAGCACTGAGTACGCGGCGCCCGGTAAACATGCAGTGGCAGAGGAAAAAATAATTCGAAGTTACAAGAGCCCACCCTCTGAAGAGGAGGAAGGTGAGGGTCTGCTAGATTACCTAGCACTATCAGCCAGGAAAGCAGGAAGGTTTTCATTCCTCAGGGTTTTGACGCTCCATAGAAAGTCTGTACAGCAAATTTGTTGCCGGCACGTCATTTCGGCCAGAGGTTGTTTCACCACGTTGAGAGCAAGAGATTCATGCAGCCCATTTATAGCGGCCCGAAGAGGACTGAGTTTGAATGTGTAAACTCATGACCAAAACTATGGTAGACAAACAAAACCAGTTGGCACTTAGCTCTAAGCAGCTTGTACGTTGTTGGATGCCGCAGGGCTGTGAGTTGTTTGTCGGCTTGCTGTAAAGACAAGTTGTTTCCGCCATTTGAAAAACATCTTTGCTTGCTCTGCTTGCGGATGGCTGAACCTTCAGCTCCTCTAGCTAGTTTCTTGTACTGTTCGCTCCCAAAGGCAAAAGTGAAACACTGTTTCGGTGAAAACCGTCCTTCACCTATTCCATCGACTTTTACCGTTTTTGACACTCGTCGGAACTTTCGGCTTGTTGCCCGTTCCATAGGCTATTCTCGGAACCTAATAAGTACCTGATATCCGGAGTATCAAACGTCCACCTGCATACCAGACTGAACGGGGGCCAAACGCCAAGGATGTCGAATCTGGTGTTATCTAAATGTTTTGAGAAACTGGGTGAAGTCCCGGTTTTATGCCTCTTTGGGGAGAAGCGACCACGGAATCCTCAGGTTACAGTCCATCGGTCAATGAAAGGACCTATCAGATATGCAGGGAAGGTCCTTCAGGACACTGGTTTAAGGAATCTGAGAGCGGCGGCACAGGTGCTAGTTTCGGAGGCGGAGGGCAACAGGTGACAGAGGAAGTAGCGCCGATTTGCTGGGTCCGAAGAAGGGGATTAACACCATGGTGGAAAAGCGGTATGACCCGGGAATTGAGGCGTAATTGCGAGACATGGCTAAGATTTCAGAAAACTAGTGGACGTGGAAGTTTCCTTCGGCAAAAAAGAATAAACAATCAGGTAGTGGCTCGGCAGAGGTCCCAGAAATTACCATACGAATCGGGCATCGCTAGAGCATTAAAAAGGCCGAAAGGCTTTCTACAGCCAGGTCCGGGTGAAAGCTGCCGCGGGGGTTGCAGTGGGTGGGGTTAGGACTAGGAATGGTGACCCAGCTAAGGACAACAGGCAAAAGGCAGAAGTACTTCGAAAGTACTGACATGAGGTCCATAGAGTGGATCAAGGTGGTCCACCACCGCTTATAGGTGTGCTTAAGCCTATGCAGATAACACCGGGAGATGTTCTACTGGCCTTAGAAACCCTTGATTAGAGGAAGTCTGCAGGACCAGACGGCATTCACCCCGCAATCTTAAAACCGCTGGCCAGGATACTCGCATGATCTTTGGCTAAGTTGTTCAACAAATTGCTTGGGGGGCACGATTGCCTGTCGAATGGAAAATAGCAGAAATCGCACCAATTCACAAAGGTGGTGGGAGGGATGAAGTGGAGAATTATCGGTCAGTTTATCTACTATTGGTAGTCCCAAAAGTATTGGAGAGAGTAATTAGAACTGCACTGGTAAGGCACCTGGAGATGAACAACCTAGTTGTAGGGGACGGCACAGGATCACGAAAGGAATGTTCTGTTCCAGCAGCCTCCTGAGGTACCATGATGAGGCAACTCGAAGACTAGACCAAGGTGAAAATGTTGAGGCGTTATCACGACTTTCGCAAAGCGTTCGATAGTGTGAACCACGGACGGCTGCCTAATTGACTAAGTTGGATGAATGTGGTTACAGGGGTGATATGTCGGTTACAAGCCTATCCGTGCGATAGAGGTTCTACGTCAAACATGAGGACGCGAAGTCCCAAATGGCGATGGCACCCAGTGGGGTATCGCTTTTTCTGGTGTATTTGAACGACCTACCTACTGTCCTTCGACCACCTTGTTTTATGTTCTCGAGCGACGTGTAAACTGTCGGACCCGCTCTATGCACCCAGAATCGGGAAGGCCTAGATGCTGTCCGTAGCTGGGAAGTAGCCTGGAGCCTGCCCTTAAACACAGGGAAATGTACACGACTGCCGGCAGATGGGTCCGGGGGTCCCGCTAATTGAACCCAGATAACCTGGGACCAGTGGCTCAGAAGACAGAGATCTCAGACTTTAGGTTGATTGTAACAAGCAATCCAAATCCGTCTGTGCAGTGTCTGTCAGCGGCTAACGAGGCGAACAGAGTCATGCATTAACTGAGAAGAACAGTGAATTCAAGGGACCCTAGTTCCATGCTGCCCCTCTGCACTACAGTGGTGCAACCCCACCTGGAGTATGTGGTCTAGGCTTGGGCTCCCCAATTAGTTATGGACTCTCGCAAACTGGAAAGGGTTCGAAAGATGTCCACACGAACGATCTCAGGTCTAAGGGAACTATCATACGAGGGCAGACTGGCATAGCAAATCTGCCCTCGCCCAAGCACAAACGAGCAATGTGAGACCTGATAGTAACAATGAAGTGGGCAAAAGGACCTTCAAGGAAGAAATTCGCTAATTGGCCCTAGCACAATCCCCACCCTCCGAGGGCATGGGCTAAAGCTATCTGAGCCAAGACCCAACAAGAATATCGGAGACCCGTTATTCTCTTGTAGATTATTAAATGGCTGGAACGAAATCCCTGCAGATCAAGTAGCGGTAGACATTTTCACCGGTTTCAAAAAGAGGCTGGACCTCGCATGGACACTGTTACTTCCGGAGGGCCAGTGAGACAGCTGATAGCACTCACAAGGACTTCTACTCTGACTTCGTTCCTTTATCTTACTTTTTATCCTACACTGACCTTTCACCATCACCCCTTTGATGGCTCCTATACTCTCTAATTTTCCCTCCTTACAAAAGGGCCGAAATTCGGGTGGCCTACGTTTGCATGATGAGTGAACTAGCTGGTTGCTGGGCCTTAATCTAACGAAATGTTGCTTTTGCTGCCCTTCTGAATGCTACTCCGCAAGAGGCAAGTTACCTGAACCTTCATCGGCGGCAGACAAGGGTTCCAAGAATTCGAAGCCAGGAGAGACGCGGGGCTTCACGAGGATACGAAACTAGACTACAGTTGGCTTCGGCCACTAGGTCTGCCTTCTGGCTTGGTTTGCCCCGACCAACGTACTAGAATAGACAGAGATGCTTTCAAAAGCTGCTCGAAGCTTGATCAAAGAATGAGATGTATCAGGGCAAGTGGTATCCTCAAAGACTTGTTTTGACAACCATTCAAAGCGGCTAGAAGCTTGCCAGATTGCGTTTTTCATTAGGCAAAGTGAGCTACAAGCAATGCTGCGCTAATGCTGAATTAGGTGATCAGAGTGCAGAATTGCATTATGGTGCTTGTGTATTTGGTGTGTTGGAAATTCTTCGTTACGTAAAGCGCTTGCATTTTCACATAGCACAAATCTACCAAATACTGAGGTTGGAAGCACACAATGCACACCTGTTTGGTAGTACGTCATATTCCCGCATATTTCAACTTGGTTTTGGTTGACCAGACACCGCTTGCCCGCGCTTGTAGCATCTGAATTTGGCTCCCGATCTGAGCCATTTAGAATCACGCGAGGTTTGCATATGGAGTGCGTTCGTCACTTTTACAAATCATCACCACATAACTTGGGAGTCAATCTTTTTCTGGTTTCGTAATCCATTTGGTCAGGCTACGCTTTGCTCGGATTACGATTATCGTGACCTACAGTACTCATGCTTTGAAACTTGGAATCAGAGGAACTTCGAGTTGCCGGGAATATCAAACGGAACTGCAGCAGAATATCGGGAAGTAATGCGGCATGCACCTGGATCCGTTTCGGGAGGTGTTGACGCCCTTGGTATTGGTGGGTCTGCTAACGCTGTCAGCGTTGTGTCGTGTATTTCAGCGGATAATCTAGATCATAGAAATATTATTATCCAATAGCCTAGAATACCCAAAGGAGAGCAGAAGCCGATGTTGCTCAAAGAACAGATCTATAAGACGGAAAGCAATTTTGCCAGAAAAACGTTCGATGGAACTCTCACGAGATACACTGCCTATTCAGAGGTCCCGGTGATAGAGGAATACGAAAACCGATGTTGGATAAAGTCGCGAAAACTCCGGTAACTTTTCAGATCAAAACAAGCTACAGAACCTGCTTCCTCGGACAATGTACGTCCAGGATTTTGCGCTCGAGAGCTGCAATGTTCCAACTGCGCTTCGACTCCCCAATGGTCCGCGTCTTATAATATTAGGGTGGTGGTCTGCAAGAAAGGAAATAAAAGGCATGTTCGTCCTCGAAGGACCAATAGTCGCACCGGATAGACCGATTCACTGCCTCATCTTGCTGCCATGCGTACCTTTGAGAGTCCTCTGTGAGGGTAACTGAATGAACAAAAAAGGCCACTCTCAGCTGTAACCCTTTTCATGACGGGGAAAAGTTTCATGTCTTAGAAAAGTAGAAGGGAATGGAGGGAGAGAAGTGTAGTCTGAAATAACGCTATTTCGGCTAGTCATAGTCCGGAAAAACCTCGTCCCAGCCGCCATATATCGGTCTCTCAAACATGAAGAGTATTTACCGCTACTACATTGGGTGGTTGTTCTTTCCATGGGTTCGTAACGCTGCGAGAGAACAAATCTGCTCGATCACTTCTGATGGCCCTGGATTTCATGAATTTGTGCCATTGTCCTCTGAGCGTCGGGTGGTTACTTGGAACCAACAACGGCCATTAGGTTTCGGATGACCCACGGAGCGGCTGGAACTCCTCGAATAGATCCCCCCTTAAGCTCCTCTTTTTCAGCGAGAACGGGTCGGGTGCCTCGAGGTTTTCTTTGTATGTCCTGTCCCTCAGCCCGGCGATCATCTAAGTAACCCTTCTTCGGACGGTTTCCAACAACTGTTTCTCCCAGACTAGCATCGGAGCCCAAGCCAGAAGGCTGTATTATAGGTGGGGTTTACATGCGTCCTGTAAAGTGGCAATGTTGTTTCGGCGTCCCGAGACCCGACAGTCGGACTCGGTTGAAGCATGGGCCTATCATCCTTTGCAGCTGCCTCAAAGGACTGCTGGGTGTGCTCAAGGACTTCGTGCTCTTCAAAACCAAGATCTTTTGTGGACTCAGAGGTCTAGATTATCCCGAGTGATCCTTCTTTGAACTGCCGAGTCTAACCTACACTCCAGCTCCGGAGCTGCTAACAGCCCTCACATCTTTCAAGGGAGAGCTTCCTCGTTTTGGTCCACTACCGCACTCTCATCAAGGCTTCCTGTGCCCAGTTCGAAGATGGTTCCCTCACGATCTTTAGATCACCGGCGAACAGGAAACCAGGACACCTCAAGGTATCCACCAGGCTGTTTAAATGGATCAGGACAACAGGGGTCCCAAGCCGACTCCTGAGGTAGCCCACTGCTTGCCCTTGCTGCGACGGACATTGCATCCTCAGCCCAAACATGGAAAGTCCTACCGGTGTGGTGTGCTCCGATCCCGTTCGGCTTCCCTTGTGCAGCCCTCACTCCCTGCAGACTGTGGTTCACCAAGCCGAAGGCCTACCGGAATTCCAGGTGACACTTTTCAACTCGCTCGCCTTCGTCCAGTGTGCCAGTCACTTCATCCAGAAATGTTAGGAGGTTCGTGAGACACGATTTCCCTTTCTCAGGTCCTTGCTGCCCCACTGTGATTATCCTGTGATGTTCAACATGCCTTGTGATCCTATCTCTAACGGTGCCTTCAGGTGCTTTTAGTACCCCCGACAGCAGGTTAACGGGCCTGCAGTTAGATTGAATCTGTTGTTGGATGGCACCACTTCGGCTCTAAGCCTGTTAGAAAGCAGTGTGGTCGAGGCTAGTGACCTGGAAAACAAGTGTGCTAGTGTCCCGGACACTAAACCTACCAACTGACGTAGGATGGCGGGTTGAACCCCGTCTGACCCGGCCGCCTTACTTCGCTTTGGCCGACTGACAGCCTGCCCCACTTCCACGGGTCCCACAACTACTTCCTCCCTTTTGTAAACGGTAAAGGGTCCTATTATTGATGGGTGGGTCTCAGCTTCTGCCGTGTGTACCAGCTGTAAGAACTCTTTAAGTACTCTGGTTTTTTCGCCGGCTTTACATGCATGCCTACCTTGCTCCATCCATAACACTTCCCCTGCCATTCGTGAATGGGCCTTAGGCTGTACTCAGTCGCATTGGGCCTTGGAGTATTTCCTGAGTTGTTATGCCAATCTCGCCTCGTGCTGAACCTGACACGACTTTCGTACTCTTAGAGCATGTTCGCGCGCCCTCAGGAACCTTAGAAGGCGAAGATATCCCCCTGCGCCGCGGAGGGGTCTCCATACCGCTGGCTTGTATGCCTACCATTTTGGGTCCTGCAGATCCGCCAAGGTGGTCGGCCCTTCCTTCTTACCTTCATCATGCGAGCAAACTACTCAGTGCGTCACATCAAGTTGCCCTTTATGTGAGATGACTCATCCTCTAATGTGTTTGCAGGCTGCTCACTGCATGCCCCCTGCGGCCATCCTCAGTGCCTGGTAGCCAACATCCCGGAAAATCCTTCTTAGTTTAAGGGACCTCCGGGGGTTCACCCTGAACAGAATCCTGATCACCCCGTGACGGTTCTTGTCCATAGAAACAGCGACCTTTTGGTGGCGGACTTCCTCCGGTAATTCTATGAGTATGAGGTCGAGAAGGTTAGGTGTCCGGCCCATCCTCCGTCAGGTTGGTTGGCTCATGTGTTTCACCTGCGTGAATCAGCACACCAGCCCCATTGAAGGATGGCCGGATCCACCTCGCGATGCCCACAATCCACCTCACCCCACCTCCGGTGAGCTGAAATCACCGACAGACACTCACTTATTAGACTTTTATTCAACTAAATCCTGTTCCAGGACTTGACAGTGGGATACCTGAATGGCCAGATTCTTGGACCGGTGAGCTCCTTGGATCCCACTGTGACACGACAACTGGAAGAGGCGACTCATCTTCAATACCTGGCCGTGATCAGTGAGGTTTTAGGTTAGATCTTCAGCCCCTTTTTCATCAACCACTTTTCGGATCACAACCGTTAGTCACACTCACCTCAGGGTCAATCTTCACGGTAAAAAGTGTGGTATATTAAGGGGTGATAGGTATTAGATAATGGTTCCATGAAGGCTGAAGTGGAAGGAACTAGTCAGTAGTCTTCAAAAACGGTAATAGACTCACGGTCATATTTCTCACAACAGAGTCATCTATACATTATCTAACCTTCTTTTGAACTCGGACACCGTGCTGGTGCGCATCACGTACCCCGGCAGCCTATTCCAATCGCAAGCTACCCTAGCTGCAATAGGCTGACTTCTGATGAGAGTCAACGTTCTCCCTTTCTTAGTCGTCAGTATACGCCCTCTTAGGCAGCCACACCATAGCAGCTCAAATAAGACCCCTTTGCGCTTCTGTAAGTCTCTTTACTATTCTAAAGGCCTCTACGAGGTCACCTCGTCATTTCTTTCTTTCTAGAGAAAACAACCCTGGTAGTTCCAACCTTTGTTCGCAGACAAATCTCTGTATTCCCCCAATCTTCGCGTGAATCTCCGCTGCAGACGCTCGACAGCCTTGATGTCCCTCACCAAATACGGCTTCCAGGTTGAACACAGTTTTCTAGAGATCTCGAAAATGCCTCATACAGGGGCAAAAAGACCCTCGATTTTCCAAAGCTGACCACTCTCCTTAACTGGTTCGGGGCTTCACATGCATTCTGCAATAATTTTGGCACTGGAGAGTTGGCTCAGGGTCAGCTCCCGTCATCACCCCAAAAGCCCGGACTTCTATGGTTTGAGCTCGAGCCTAGCGATTTTTGGTAACCACATATATTGTGTGGGCCGTGGCCCTTCCTCCCTGAGGAGGCGCTGGCATTTGCTCAGAGTGGGAGCAAGATCCCACGCCACTGACCACTGATATACCCCGTCTAGATCACGCTGAACCTCCACATCATCTGGTGCTCCTACCACCTTGAAGTCTTCGCGAACGAGAAGCACGGGTTTTACAACCCGTCTGACAGATCGTCATTATTCATCAGAAACAACAGGGGTCTAAGGACCAAAGATTGAGGAACACTACTATGCAGTCTCCCATTGTCCGACAATCAGCCTTCCACTCGCACTTGGAAAACTCTCTTCTTCATTCTATGTTAAATCCACTTCTGTATTTTGACCATAAGTCCAAACGATTCCACCTTTGCTTCGAGCAGCCTTTGGTAAACCGAATCAAATGCCCTTTTGGAATCAAGACAGCAGACTTTCACCATTTGCCCCTATCCATCGGACAGGTTTCCTCATCGAAGAAACTAATGAGGTTGGAGAGAGAAGAGCGACCGTGCCGGAACCCATACTGTTTGGCGGTCACCAGCTTTTTCCCGTTCTGAACGCCTCACCGTTCTGTCTCGTGGTGTTCCCCAGAGGGTTTAAGGCACCAGTGACGTCAAGTTATTCGGCCAGTAACTGGCACATGTGTCCCTATCTCCATCTTTATAAACGGACGTGATGATCAACACGAACCAGGCCTTAGGTAGTGCGCTCTATTCTAGCGATGCGTTGATTAGCGTAGGTAGTGGTTTAGTTGGGACGGACTCTGGTGGCTTTAGTATTGCCGGGCGGATGCTATCCGGCCCCACAGCTATGGATGCGTCTGGCTGCTTCGGGCCGCTTGAAACCTCTCCCGCGTCGATTTCTTCGCCCTCCGTTTCCGCGACTCCCTCTGCCCCTGGTCTGGGGTAGCCCCTGAGCATCACGGTCCTGTCTATATGCCTGCTGAAATAATTCAAGAAGGTTCTGTGCTTTTTCCCGCCTGCTTGTTGCTCGGATTCCCTTTGAGTTCCTGATCCTACCTACGGCTCCCCTCAGTGCTGCCTTAATTTGAGCGTAGTTGTAGCACGCTTTCAGATTGCTTTCTGTGTTCCGCTAAATACGTTCCTCGTAGATGTTCCGTCACTGTTTCTGTATCTGAGATGGTCTAGTTCTAGCTGCGTTGAACGGTAGGAAAGCCCGGTAGCCGATGGTACTTTTATACGTTTTAAATACTCTTTGCATGTCTTAGAGCCTTACTCGCTCGACTCGTCTACCACGGTAGAAGTGAGTTTCTTTTGACTCTTCCAAGCGGTGCGATAGTCCCTGTTACTTCCAACGCAGTGCCCCTGATCCAACTCTATTTATATTCTACTGTGTAGTCTTTGCTTACCATATCTCAATTAACCCGGAGGCCCAGTTCTGACGAGCTGTTCTCGTCTATCTTTGAGGAGTTCTTCCTGAATTTATTCGGCTATGGGAGGCTATTCTAGCCAAAGGTTCCAGCAGCAGTGCCTCTCCCTCAGAGGTGTGGAAGGGGACCTGTAGACTCAGTTCAGGGTTGCCTTTAAGTTCCTTGAACTCAGGTGGGACAAAGCCACCTAAGTTTTTGGCGAGGACATCGCCCCTCCCTCGATTTGCTCGTGTACGCCCGAAAAAAGCAGAAGTGCATCCCCTCTTTCCCCTCCGTCTTTTGTGTCCGCGCTATAAGCGCAGTACCCTGTTAGGGGAAACTTGTTGTTTTAACATAACTTCTCAGTCAATTTTCGACTACCGCGGCGCAATCAGCGCCCTCGACTTCAGCTATCAATCTTCTTCATTTATTTTCTTTATGCATGAAGTTAAGCATACTACAGTTATGCTTCCTCTCGTGGCCACTACCCAATTTTCGGGTCTCTTAGGTGGCATCGGCTTCATTAGCTTGCACTCGGGCAACTTACGGAGTGCCGTTGGAGCTTTTTGCCATGTTGGCTTTTAGTGCCTCTGATTGGCTTGAGTCTTCAGCCTCTTAGTCTACACCAGGTGAGGTTTCTTGCTGCTCTGCTCCTTGGTTGGAACGATAAGCTTCAGGTATGTGGGAGTTAATCTGAACTGCGCCGATCTAAGTTGATCTTTCCCAGCGAGTTATTGGTGCTTCCGGTATGCTCCGTTAGCCCACTGTTCCTATCACTTTCATCAGTAGGTGGAGAGTGTCCCTCTCTCTCAGCCGGGCCACACGACATAACGGTTAAGAGGTTCTCTCAAGTACTCTGTTTCGATGTCTCCAAAAGGCCGTCTGGGTACCCCCGGCCGAGTCATACAGCAGTTTCGCCAAGCTGTTGGTTTTCTGCCTTCGTGGTTTCAGTTCTGCGTCGCGAGTATTCACTAGGTATCGAAGCAAAAACTTTCTTTATCCACCGATTTTTAAACGCCTCACGTCTAGCCTCTACAGTCTCCAGCCTTGGACTAGTATTTGTTGCGCCACAAATAGTGCAAATGACTGTCGGTGGTTTCCTGATATCGCCGAAGGCACTTCCACTGACCCCTCCCCGACTTGATATACATTGCGTATACCAGCCCACCATTGTCCAGATAAAGTTCAAAAGCTCCGACAGTGAGCCCACTGCTTTTCTGCTGAAACCAACTGTTACAGACAGTAATAAAAATAATAATAATGGTTTATTTCGGGTAACCCCGATGCACGCTGTAACGCAAGATCAAACGGTACAATTGGACGTAGAGTCCGAATTCCAAGAGGATGATTCAGGTATATGCACTCGATATTGTACAGAAGAAAGTGTTTCAGTTACTCTTTAGGGCGGTGCCCGGTAAATTTGAACCCAAGGTCGGTTGGCCAACCCGGCCAAGTCAGGGTCGAGCGGGTCGGAGGTAGTAGACTCTTCCTGAAACAGTACCAAATGAGAGGCTGTGCAACGAGAGAATCAAACAGAATTGACAAACTTTTTGTTCACCTTGAGGAAAAAGAAGTTTACAAGGGGGATATGAACCAGCTATAGCGTTCCGCGGAGTATGGCACGGCTTTGAATTGAAATCAGACGATAAAAGGAATGAATTTGCAGACAAAGAACAATCAAAATCTTTCGAAGATTACCCTTGTAACCTTCAGCGACCAAATATTGGCTGAGTCAGTTAAATACCCAGTGAAGGACTCATTTGTAGAGAGATTGCCTAGGTGATGGTGAAAGAAGTGGCCGGATGTAAACATGTAACCGTTGCGCACATTGTTTAATTTCATAAAGGTGGAATGTGGTGCACCAAAATAGAAATGGGAACTGGGCGACAAATCAGTTTGTGATGCGTGGTCATGATAGTCGCAGATACACGGTTTGCACAGATGAGAATTTAAATGACAGGTCAGTATTAACATTTGATTATTGTTATCTAAGAGCCGAACATGAAGACCAGAGAGATGCAAGGATCAAAATTGTCTAAGAGGATTTACCAAGATAGAACACCGGATGAATACAGTTGCGAAGTTGGGCGGTGAATTAGTTGACAGGTGAAATACTATCTGCTGGTATTCTTTGTAAGAGGTGGATCCGGTGATGGCGAAAGATCAAAAAGCTGAGATACGGATGTCTCTCGGATGTCAATATATGGGGAGGGCATGAATCTTTGTAAGGTGAGTATATTGCAATGTTACAGCTGTGTGGGCGAACAGAAGGACTGATAGAGACGGCGAACTATCACAATATCGCTGACCGCTGGGATGCTCTGGAGACAAACGTTCCTCAGTGAAATATACTGTTTGCACCTTGTGGGACGGAAGTGTATGGCAACATTAAATGTGACTTTTTACAAACATATCGATAACTGTGGTAGATTCAGAGCAGGTTTTATCTCGGGGATTGGTTAAGTTTGCGAACGGGACAAGCGGGCGGTTTGGTACAAATCATCGGGAGAAAGGATCATGAACGGTAAGCCGAGTACGGAAACGGTCTTTTAACCCCGCGATAAGGTACATTTTTCCGGGCGCAAGAGGTGGTAAGTTAAGGTGGGGAAGATGGAGACGTACAATGAGAAATGGGTGATAACTGGGGGAGATAGTTCCATGTTTGCAGCATTTCTGGTGAATAAATTTTGTTGTTTTTTGCCGCAACCGGTGCTGGTGGGTGGGGCTAAACGTGCGCTGGAAGCCCAACTGCAGACCATTTTTTTTGACAGGAGGTGCGATCCGCCGTCCTAGCTGTGCCCGCACGTCGTTGCAGACTTCCTGCACGCCCGATGTGCGCCGGCCAAGGCGGTGGATCTGACCGCGCCCCGCGCCGCCGGGGCTTCGCTTGAGTGATACTGGCGTTATCACATAGGGATCGAATAGTCTAGGAGCTTGCGACCAGGATACGAGGGGTCCCGGAGAGCATGTTCCTTTCTCTACTTCGTCCGAACAACTAGCAAAGCCGCAAAGAAAAGTTTGGGATTCCGCGGATTCCTGACATTGCCCCCCGTTCTTTTTCGATGCGTGTTGCCTGAGAAGGTCAAACGCACTAAATACGAACAGAGAATTTTTGAATGAAAGCCCTGGACTCTGCTTGTTCAGCTATCGTCTAACTACCCGTGAGATTAGAAGCCTTGAGGGTTGTCTTTCGGCAAGCAGGCAGCAATGGGCGAAAAATGACCAGCTCGCCTGTGCGGTGTGGTAACTGATTACCGAAAAACTCCTTCGGCTTATCCCCCTCAACATCCAAATTGGTCTCCCAAGAGTGGAACTTATGACGCTCGACGGCTATCCGGACTGGCATTGTAAATCCATGAATCAGTGCGAGAATTTCGTTGAGAGCAATATATCATACCCCAGACAGAGGTTGCTATACCCAGGGTTGGCGTTTGCTCCCCATCAAACCTAGGTATGAGAATGCAGAACCCTAGTATAGCCGTGAACATCCTGAGTTACTGTTCCGATCTGAACGTCCTGAATAATTTTCAGTCGATTGTTCGTTGTCTGTCCGTTGCCAAGCAAAGTCGCTAGGCCTAGGAAGCAGAACGAATATGCCGGAACAGAAGTGAAGCCCCGATTGAAGATCACATCGAGTAAGTCGACTGGTGATCACGCAGTGCGAGCTGCAGATTTGGGCAAATTTTGCTGGAAAACCCTAAGACATTTGGACCAGGCTCGAATGCGACACTAATGAAACTCAAAGAGCAGTTCAAAACCTAACTGCGGGAAGACACGTGCCACTCTCCATGAGGGCGTGAGGCCAGTGACTTATGATCCCTTGTAGAGCGGCCCACCTTTTATCAGAATGACCGAGTCTTCTGGAATCGAGTGCCATTGACCAATGGACTACAGCGAAGAAAAAAAGATGGCTGCTCTGTTCGTCCGAATGCATCACACTTTGCGACCGACTATTGTGTTCCAGCCAACTGTCGCCAAGAAGGCTGTGGAGGCAGCCATCGCTCTTTGTTGCGTGCCGATAAAGCTTCCGGGAAGCAGGATTCCCTAGAGTGAGAAAGCTTGTGCTCTCTTACGATCTATCAAGATAAACCAACGGAGGTATTTTTCAGTTCAGTAGGTGTCGCGAAGCATAAAGGATTGGCGAAAGCTAACATTTATGTATGACGGATAAAACAAGACATTGGTGGCTGGCAAATCAGTGAATCAGTATGGACTAGAGTGCGAAACCACATCGTAAAACTTCAAAGCTGTCGGCAGCAAATTTGCCAGTAAGTCAGGAGAGGTGAGATTATGGCTGACTTCCCCGGTGGATTCAGAAATAGTTGATGCGCCAGAAGCACCCATCTTAGGTAGCCTACCAATGCGACCAGTAAGCTGTGTTACGGCAATGACCGATCAGTGGTCTCGTCCGAGAAAGGTCCCACTTGAGGAAGTGACAGGCACACAGGTCGACAAAACCATCGGCTGTGACGTGCCTGGGGCCCACCTGGTGTCTGACCAAAATATTGGAAGCTGCAAATAATCACATGCGACTCAAACCATTTAAGGATGGGTCCTGCGCGGCCCATTACGTGGAGAAGTTCAAGAGCAGGTCTCCGTGAGTTTCTCGAATCTCACCAATACTGGCGCCGAATCTCAGCTGAAGGGTGCGGGTGATTGTGGGACGCCAGAAGAAGTTGACACCCGTAAAGCTGTCTCCCAGGGAAATAGCATTGCTTTGGCGATTGTTCACAAATTGAATCAACACGACGAATAATGTAAAATAGCTGTATTCGGAGGGCCCTGGATAAAATTCTCATCAAATGGAAGGAAGATTGGTTAAGGAGGGTAGAACCACCGGGGAGACAGCAGGACCGTAGAATGTTACCCAGAAGGAAATATGTTGCTTTGATGCATGCAGGAATTCATCTGGAATACTTGAAGAAAGTAGACTTTGACTAACATAGTACGGATCATCAGTTCTATCAGAAATACGCCCTATAAACTTCAGGTGGTTTCCGATTACGTCTCAAAATATCTGAAAATGCGAGCAGCGATTGTGTTTTTCAAGACGCAAATACACCGGGGGTTCAGTGGTGGCACGAAAATGACCCCGGCAAAATGGTGATGAACCGCCACGTGACACAAGGCACTAGCAAAGATCAACAAGTGCCGGAGCTGGGCCTATGGAATGCAGTGGAAAGGGCCGATACGATGGCGCCAGAAGCACCTAAGGAGTCTATAAAGGGGGGGGGAATGTGAAGTTTGCTCAGTTGACGTGATTTCAACTCCACTGACATTCATTGATCTTCCTCCTTCCCGCACCTATTTTTCCCGTGCCTTTTTAAAAATTGTCCCTAACTTTTCGGACTTTAGTGTTATTTCGAGGCTACCGGCAGCATTTCCCACACGGTTCACTCTTCTTCGGAAATTTTGTCAGGCAAAACTTGGCCTCCTCTACAGCCACCTCACTTGCCCGTACCTAAAAATCACTGCATCATGAACCCACCTCCGTCTACACCCATGCATCCTGTTACCTCTGGCATCTTTGATAACTCAACCAGACCCCTAGGCCCACCCGCTGAACTCACCCATTTGCCAACAGAATGTATCTGGTTACCACCTAGGCCAACACCGCTGATTAGCCTGTCAGTGCGGACTGACCCTCAGAAAGTAACACTTCGCCGCCAAAAGAACAAGACCCATCAACATAATGCATGTTTAAACCGTAAGGAAATGGCTCAGTCGAGCGGAATTTTACCAGCCTCTTGTGTGGCTGTGAATCCTACTTTTCCATCTCGGCTAACAGCTTTATCATTTCCACTCTATTTTTACCCACCCTATCCCCCTCCCAGTCACCGCTCCATTACATTACTGTCCGCCACACTAACTACTCTATACCTCTACCGCTACCAAGCCACACCCTGAGAACCATCTCCGTGCCTCACCTAGCTTCCCACTCCCACAAGACCCATCCAAGTCTCTTGGCCTAGTACTGCCATCCATCCTTGGCCGCTTTTTCCTGCCGGCCCCCTCCGAGAGTATTCTCCGCATTCAAACCACTCTCCCAAACAGCAACTCCCTATCCCTCTTTCCTTACACTATCCCCCTCCAGGCTTGAGCTCATCAAATCCTTGGAACAGCTGAGGTCACCTCTCCATCGTTGCCCTATTCTTCACTGGAATTACCACCTTCATCACCACTACCGAACCCCTCACCATATCTACCACTACCGAGGCCCGCATCATCTCTTTCAGTCATACTCGTAAATGCCTGTTCATTACTGAACAAAACTAAAACCATCCGCAGCATCACTCAGCCCTCCGACTTCTATATTATCATTGTAACTGAAACTTGGCTAACGGATTCCGTCCCGTCAGATCGAGTTTCTCTAGTTGGCTACCACATTTTCCGAAAAAATAGGCCTCGTCGTGGGGGAGGCTGTCTAATTTGTGTAAAAAAACACTCTGCAGGCCATTCCACTCCCACACACAACTCTCGACGCCGTTCAGGATTCTCTGTGGTTAACGATTCCCTTACCTAACTCATATCTTCATACTGGTTGCATCTATCGACCACCTGATTCCAAAGCTATGGACCTTACCAAGATTATCGACGCTTTCAACCATCCTTCATTGCTGCTCTGTTCCTCCAAACTCATTGCGGAGGACTTCAATGCACCGAGCGCTTGTTGGAATACTCTATCTGCCCCAAACAACTTATTAGATTTCATGCCAAGCATTCCCGTAGGGCGCTGAATCCAACAAGTAACAGTCCCAACCAGAGGTACAACATCCTTGATATGTTGTTCACGATTGGTTTATCTGATGTTTCGGCCAGTAATCTCGACCTCTTTCCGGGAAGTGACCACGGAACAGTGTCCTGCATCTTCGTGGTTCCGCAAGATTTTGATAAATCCCACCCACCCAATCATTTTTCTTCAGCAGTCAACTGGGACATTCTTATCTGCACACTTCGATCGTTAGACTGGGACGACTTCTTCCTTCAAAGCGACCCTCAGCTGGCTGCTGATTTAGTATATTCTAACCTATCACACTTGCTGTCCGAAGTCACTACAACTCGTATCATATCAAACCGAGTCCGTAGTTCAGTTCTGTGCCGAAAGCAAAACAAATGTTTGAACCCCCAGAAGGTGTATCACACCAATAGTGACTCATCATTATTCTTGAAGCTCCCACGTCCCTAGGTAGCAATCAGAAATAAGACTGGCTATGTGCTCAAAATCAAGAAGTATCTGCCTTGCAACGCCATGATACCTCTTGAAAGTTGGCAAGCCTAATGAAAAACAGAAATCAGAGCGAACCAGCAGGTATTTCCTCTCTAATTTTAAAAAATAAAGATAACATTACCTCACCTGTAGCGATGGCCGAGGCGCCTAATTCCTACTTTGCTGCATCCATGACTAAGGACCCCCTTACTTTACCCCCATGCACAGACCCTGTCACCGAGCACCTACTGTCTGTTTGAGAATTTACTCTAAAAGAGGTGACCAACCAGCTTACCCGTGTCCGGAAGTCCCCACACCTGGGCCATGATGGTGTTTCACCGACACTTCTAAGTCTTGCAGAAACTGATGTCGCAGCCCTACTATTGAAGGTCTACAATCTGTCCATCAAGTTTGGCATATTTCCTTCGCAGTGGAAGACTGCGGTCATCATCCCAATCCATAAAAAGGGACCAATACATGACCCCTCAAATTGCCGCCCTAGCAACCGCACTCCAATTGCTTCTAGGTTGATAGAACGCCTCATCAAACAGCGGATGTCTGACTTCCTATTGTACCATAACATCATTTATAGTGGGCAGCATGGCTTCTTAAAGTCAAGTTCATGCACCACTTGCCAGTACGACTTTTTTAACCTCATAACGGCGGCCGCCGACAACAGTAAATCTGTCATAATTATATGCGTTGATATGACAAAGGAGTTCGACCGCGTCTCTCACGCTTTATCACTAAACAAACTCAGGGCTCGCGGCTTTTCCGGTTCGCTTTAATCGTGGTTAACATCATATCTATCGAAACACTCGCTAGTGGTTTCCATTGATTGGTGTTTCTCACAGCCTGCTCCAGTCGCCAGTGGGGTTATACAAGGCAGTGTACTCGGTCCTTCACTTTTTCTCATCTACATAATTGATATATTTCCCATTTTTCACCATGGCACCTCATTCCTTTTCGCTGATGACGTTAAGATTGTCTATGAGTTTCCCCGTCAGAACGTCAACATTAAGCTAGACGAAATTTCTAGTGACCTAAAACGACTCGGGGGCTGGTGCAATTCATGGAGTATGGACTTCTTGACCTCGAAGAGCTGCTACACAGAATTCAGATGTCAAATGGGCCCCGGAACCCTGCTTATCCACGACCTACCCATCTCTTACAGCTCTTCAGTTCGAGACCTTGGTCTTCATCATTCTTGTAGCTTTAGGTTTTCTGAGTATGTTCCACTCCTGATTGCAAAGACGAGTAGAACCACTGGTTTAATCTCGAGAACGTTTTGGCTAAATGATTGCAAACTGCTCACTTATAAGTCTCACGCCAGGCCTCTCCTTGAATACTGTCCCATTATCTTCACCAACATGACGAAGTCCGACCGCATTTCTCTGGAGTCCGTGCAACGCCAATTCACCAAATAAATAGTGATATTTTCCCCCAGTTTGTTTTGCAAGGATGGATGCATCCTACTCAGTCTTGACCCTGTATGGCTGCGTCTCATGAAACCCAATTTATGCTTCCTTTTTAAGTCGTACCACCGCATGGCCTTTTCATGTACCGAGCTCATTCGGCTGACTCCCTCCACGAATTACGCCCTACGACATCGGTCACTGCAGCTCTTTATTCCTAGATCAAAATTAGCGTGAGGATCTAACTTCTTCCTTATGAAAAACCCAAAGAATAGACTCCCGCTAAACATCCGCAAGAGTCTCTATATTTCCCAGTTCAGGGGATCGCTGGATCACTTCTTGACTGTTCCCAATGTGATCCTTCTTACCGGTCAGACCGTCACTGAAAAGGTGGCCTACGAAAACGGGTTTGGTTACTAGGATTATTGTGCTAGAACTTTCATTTCTCGCCCGATGACAAAAGCCAGAGCACCTTTTTTCTTTTACGTTATACTGCATACAATCCATACCTCGGTAGCTATAGTTTGCTGACTTTTGTACCTATACCTAGTTTAATGCTTGCCGGTTCTCCTAATTTTAGACAATGTTCGTGTTCTATTGCCAACCAGTCTAAGCTTCTTAGCCTTAGATGCCTCTGCAGCAAATAGGCACGTGGCTTTGGACCCTGAGACACTGAGTTCCGCCGTCTCACACCTTACTTGACCCTTTCACCTCTTTCCCGTTCATTTTGGCTGCCACCACCCGCCTGGGTTTTATGTCCGGCCTCATTTCGCCTTCCTTAATCATCTCATTCCAGAATCTCTTATCTCAAAAGCCCATCTGCTAGTACCTACTTTGGTGACCAGTTCTCTCGTCTCATCTCTGTATCTACCATCCACCAAATACTATCATATTCCCTCTTATATACCACACGATTTCCCATCAGCAGAGCTAAATTAATCTACACCAGCTAGCCCGGAATGGTCTCTGATGGTATTAGGCATGGTCTGGCGCTGCATGAGACTAATACACGTGTGCTAGCTTGTGCTTTACAACGTTCGTTGTCCTACTCCGGGTGTTTGCATAGTCCCACTCTGCATTTTCCCAGCCAATGCTGGCGAATCCCCTGATGTCAACAGCACCCATGCCATAGCATCGTCCGAACGTAGAGAAAACAGACCACCCCCAGCAGTTGCGAAAAAAGACAAGTACGCATAAAATTACGATCCGGCGGAGGGGCTATGGAAAGTCCCTATATGAGCTCAACCACCCCTCTGTTAGGAAACAAAAAAAGAAAACTGAAAAAACAGTGGAAACAAAAAAGACCTCGTGGGATCGATTCAATATCCAAATACACTGACATCGGGCTGTGAAGGAAGTGGGCAACCTTCAACTATGGGTATGTCTCCCATCAGCTCAGACCTGATCCTGCGAAAGGGGAAACCCCACACCGCCCTTGTTCGCTCGACGAGCTTTTGGCTTCCACGCACGAGAGTGGCTGGAGTGACAGCGCACTGGACTCTCTACACACGCTCATCCACCCCCCCGCTCCAAGTTTCATCCACCCCATACCCCCTCTTAAGCGCACCTAGCATGCATGTCGACGTCAAATACAGTCGCTACCATAGCAGTGACTTTCAACCCATTGACCCGGACAGCATGTAGGCGTACCTGACGCATAGCAGCAGCAGCGGTGAAGCCCGAAAAAGGAGAAAAAGAGAAAAGAATAAAGTGGAAACGGGTCACCTTTTCCATCCATACCACTCTGCCTTCGTCATCTGTCTTGGAAGGCGGCCTTCTCGATGTTCTAGCTTTCAAGCCACGCTTAGGCCTACAACCCTAACGAACAGTAACCACAGCTTCCTGCCAAATACAATCACTACCGCAGCCTGGACTTTAAGCCCGCTGACATGGATAGCATATGGAGGCAACAGATGACCAACACCTGCCTCACCCGATTCCACCAAAAATGAACACGGAGAACCGTTCATATTTTCCATTCCCTACTAACTATCTCTCCTCACGTTTATAACAAATATGATGTTCATGCAACCACCACGTCATGAGATTTCCCTGCTCACATTTAAATTTGATCCCAGTTGGCCGGCACTACCGAGTAGGGGCACAGACGAACTTACTTCCACGTTTCTGTGCATGATAACAATTTTCTCTAACGCATCACTACCGACGCCCTAGAGGTTTTTTCTGCATTCTTAATCAATTGCGCTTCAGAACTTCTAATTGCTCGCAAACCATTTATCTTTTGAAATGCAAACGCAGCAGCCCGCCCAGTTTACGCCATTTTACAAGCCTGTAGTAGTACTTATCAACCTCCTGCAGCCCTACGTTACTTAAACTCTCGAATTAAAACCCAGACCAGAGTATGAAATGTGCCACTGACTGTCCTCATAAACTCAACCAGTTCAATATCAATTATCACCATTTATTATCATAACTCACAGATGGAACCACCTCCAGACTGCTAACATCATTTATTTCGGGTTTGTCGTCGCCTACTTCCTCGTGCTCCACTTTCGGTGACCAGGGTCCACACTTTGATCCATACCGACAGAGACCTAAATGGAATCTTTTATACCAAACGGGACTGCATTCGGGCCACACGACCTCAAACAATCTCAGCTGCTCACCAGTTGATTGATAGGCTTCTTCTAACGCAACACTCCTCCTACTGATATCAAGGCTGGAGTCTTCACAAATAACTGTTCTCAAGCTACCTTCTACTGATTGATTGACACGTCCCTTACCCCGCCTGATGAACCATACCCACAGAATGCTGTACATCACCTTGGTCTCATGTGAAACAATCCAATAACAGAGCCAGAATACGCAACACAGGAATTTTTTACTCATTAAATTTCGATACGCCATCCGAAAGCAAATCAACTTATCCCCCTCATACGTGGTTCCCGATAATGACTCCGAATATCACTGAGAATCAATAAGTCAACATATTTTTGTCAGCGCAACAGAACAACAAGGCGCGAGCCTAGGCGGAGGTTTCTCACTCAGTTTTCTCTTGCAAGATTTCATTTTTCTTTCGATCGGTATCCGGTTTGAAATTGATTCTTCACTAATTCAAGGCCTTCAAGTTGCGCTCCTTTTTTTCTGAATGATACGGGTTATTGATCCTGAATCTAAACTCACCTCTTACATGGATTGCTGTTTCCTCCACATTCATCAAGATTTCCTAGTCCACTTCCACACAGTTTGTTCATGTCTCCCCGTTTCATGACGCACTCCGTTTATTGAGACCGGGAATATTCGCCACTCTGCGCCAACATCGTCTTCACAGAGAGCCGTTCTTCTCATATTCTCCAAAGTTCATGAATGTACCCCCATTCACCTCGTTCATCTCTCCATGTTCATAACTTATTCCGTTCGTAGAACCTCAATAGGCCCCGGTTGTCCACAGCTAGCATTATTTTGGTTTATGATGCATCCTTAGCACTATATTTTCACGGCATATTTTGTATTTCCACGGGCCACCACCATCCAACCCGGATTCGAAACCAAACCGTATTTGCCGCGCAAACCATCATCATTTCGGTCGATTCAAACTATCTCTAGCTATATCGTTTTGCTTCTGACGACTTTGACTCGCTTTCTTGAAGTTCGTGTATAGTTCATTGTTTTGAGTGACGTTGTACACCATGATCATGCGCATGCGCGTGCGTCTTGACCATGGTCGAGAAATATACCATTATTACTGTTGTTAGCTGCAATCAGATGAACCTGAGGTATAATGGGGTTCCTTCAGCTCTTTATTCTACACATTTTGATATCACGTATTTGCCTCCTCTCTGCTGCTACACCCGAATATTACTTGTAGAACTGCTAAAAACATTCTGACCGATAAGAGATTGTCATCGACTCCGTGATTTCTCAAGTACTCTCTAAATCACATCTATGGTTTACGGACCTCAAATCAAGGCCTTTTCTTTTATAGTCCTTTGCTTCCATTTCGACTCCTTTTTGACTGCCTCGTCTTTTTTCTCTGTTGAAGCGAGAAACCTTGTTTTGCAGTAAACCTCGATATCTTTAACAAGAGTGCAGAATGCGAAACGTGAACTTTGGTGAATTGCCCACTGAAGTGGCGAAAGTGTGCCCTGCGGAGCACGGGGGCCACGAGCTCCCGCCGAAATAAAATCAAAGAAACAGGAGGCATGGGAAATATTGCCGAGCGCTACACGCTATTCATTTCTATTTTACCTATTTGGTTCCGTAAGCATCTTCTGGTTGGTCTATATTTCCCAAACAATTTCGAAAGAGTATTTACGTAGCTTTCATGTGACACCTGTACATATGTCAAAGGGAGAAATTTGTCAAAATTTTACTTTAGCTGATTGAAAGAGGCTTATAATGGCCAGTAGTACTGTGAATATTTCAAGTCTCTGGGGGAAAACATTTACTGACAGTATATAAATCATTCCTTTTGACATCTTTTAAACAAAACTGAATACTGAAATATTCCGTTTAAATAGGTAATTAATGAATTTCATTGTTGATGTGCCTCTCGTTATTTTGCGTCCTACGATGAACTTTGATGCCAATTTGAACCACGAACTGGCTTTACATTCTGTCAAGGAAAGCAAGCAGCTATTTCCCTGCAGTAGGTCGCTACACAACCTATTTTCTGATTGTGCAATATCGCAACCTACTTCGACGTTACAATTTGTATTCGATCCTCCCGCGCAAATAGTAAACTAGCTAACTTCAACCCCTTACTGAAGCTACTGATTTCCCGCCCCAAATGGATAGCATGCACTTGTTGAGCAGGCTTTCTCTCCCGAAGCCCTTCGCACTTAAAATTTAGATACGAGCTAGCACCTCGATTCTTCGGTAGATAAATATGCCATGGTTGGCTGGAGGGTGTTTGGAGAGAATCCAGGAGAAATTGAGAAAGTGGTGCCCGAAAACCACCGAATAAAATTGAAAGCGAAAGGCTTGAGGCCGCTAGACTTGCCTCATTTTATGATGGACCGGCAAAGAGGATGATAAACACGTACGCAGAAATTAATGAGCACTGACGGCAAAGTCAGATAGACAGGCCTAGAATCACAACCCCAGCAAACATTTCGACAAGATTTACCCCAGCTTGATTTTGGTTCACGGCTCTTCTGATGTACCAAAAATTCCTCTTTACGCAAAGCGCTTCCACTTTCACATAGCACAAATCTACCAAATACTGAGGTTGGAAGCACACAATGCACACCTGTTTGGTAGTACGTCATATTCCCGCATATTTCAACTTGGTTTTGGTTGACCAGACACTGCTTGCCCGCGCTTGTAGCATCTGAATTTGGCTCCCGATCTGAGCCATTTAGAATCACGCGAGGTTTGCATATGAAGTGCGTTCGTCACCTTTACAAATCATCACCACATAACTTGGGAGTCAATCTTTTTCTGGTTTCGTGATCCATTTGGTCAGGCTACTCTTTGTTCGAATTTTGGTTCTTGAATGTTGCGACCGGATCATTCAGAATGTTGGTCTAAACCGAGTGCGTTCCGCGCAATAGAATGCATTTTCCGGTGCTTACTTTTTGAGTTACAGGGCCGGTGTCCGAAGAAAACTGAAGAAATATGCATGTTTGGTTGGAAACACGCCTTCTGTGATTTGACGGGGTTCAAATAGCTTCGATCCAGCGTCTCCAACAGCCCACCTAAAAGAATCTTACGAGGAAGCTCTAGGCTGGCGCCACTGTTGTCAACATTTGTTCAGATTGTAGGAAAAAGTGTAACCAAAACCATTCTGGGGCTAACACGCACTCGGTTATTCCAGAGCCCATGAGGTCAATTCAGAGCAAGCTATGCAACTAACGGCTTTGTTAACCAGACCGCTCTGACATTCGTGGGATGAATATACCCGGTTGACTGTTTGCAGCAGAAAATATCAGCGCATGTTCTATGCGTCCGACTCACTCTCACAGGGCCTAAAAATGTCTCCTCTGAGTGAAAAGTGACCAGGACGGATGCTTGAATAACTATCATTACTTCGTTTCTCTCAAAACAATGAGCCTACATACCGAAAAACCGTCGATCGTCTATTCGATAAGGCGTAATGATTGCAAACCGGTGAGATTATGCATCGCACCTATCGAAGTAGTGCCGCCTAGAGGACTTAGTGAGGTTGTGGTAATTTTTGACTCGAAGTCGGGTAGTTTGCTGGCTACTCGAGAGCCTATGGAATGGAGTGAACTATTTGGCATACCCACCCACTTGAAGATCAACGCCGTCTCACAAATCCAGGCTAAAGCTTCGATAGGGCTAACCCTACGGGTAAAATCCTCAACAGATAGAGAGACTGCGGTCATTCTGTAAGAGATTGCGATACTCAGCTTACCAACAAGACCAGTCGACTCTATTAGATCACTAGCCAGTATATGGTATCACCTCAAAGAGTTTGGAAAATTATCTGGCTCCAAAGTTAATAAACTAATTGTACGCAATATGACAGAGGCTCACTGGGGGTTGAAAAAGAGCACAGGCGATGGAAGGGAGCCACTCGCCACGCGAACTATTCTAGACTGGACACTTCTGGGACCATGGCGGGAAAGATTCAACATTCGGCCTTACTAAATTTTTAGCTGTTGCTAAAATAGGGGTTTATGAAGAACCCAACCAGTTTTCGTTCTTCCATACACCGGCCTATTTCCGAAGGGTGTACCGCACCCAGAAATATAACCAACGCTCTCAATGATGATTTCAAAGAAACAGCAAAAAAATGGGCGTTATGAAGTTCCTCCACTTAAGCGACTGCTGGAGAATCACCCGTAAAGAAACCCAGAATTAACGCGAAAGCGTTTGACATATCTCAGGGGAGGACTCTCCGGGAAACTCAGTTGAAAATCGAACAGGAGCAGACCATGTCGCTCAATATGGAGCTGGCTCACCGACTGGCAGCGTATGGTACCTGGATGGAGCTGTACGGCCGGCCCCTCATCAAAGTACATTTTGCCCATCACGGAAAACTCTGGAGCTGGAGTTAAATCCCATGAATGGACTCACAATGATTTTGTTATTATTGGGCCTTCAGGCAGTTAAATAGTAGAAGGGGTATTCCATCACAGCAGAATGCAGTTTTGCTTGGTGGACAGATCTCGCAATTATGTTACATCGCAAGGACCCGGAAGAACGGACAGTGCTTTCGAAATATAAGAGGGTTTTATCCAGTCGTAGGAGGAAGCAGTTACGAATAAGCCGATGATTCAAAATCAAAAGTGTGTAGAAGTCCAACTTGGAGAAACGATTGTTTTTCAGCCATTCACTCTCAGGCCGTTTACAAATTACATGGGAGACATTGAACGAAAATCATGCTGGTAGACATTTATTAAAAGCCAGTCATGGGCAGGGGTTTGTCAACTGTTAATTTGCCCTTGTCACTTGATCGGTTTACCCAACGTTCTCTCTCTGGGTGACGGGACGACATATCCGTCCGGAATCGAGCAATCCTAGGCCAAGGAAGTTGAAGTGACCGGACCAAATGCTTTTGGCACCAAGGTTGTGGGTCTGTTTCTTGATTACTGTTGCCTGGGCTATCATCAGACTGAGCATCTGCACACCCTTGGATTTGTTTGCGGGATGCCATACGCAACTTTGAAGGCCATGTTTGAATCCTACCCATGTCCGCTGTCAACCAGACATGCCAAGATTGTGCAGTTTATCTAACTAGTCTGTCCTTGACTTAACAAGCATGCGCCATGCCACTTGATCCGAGTGGGCTGCTGCCGCGCCGTTCGACCTACATGCGACGCGTCACAAACACATCTAAAAGAGTACACAACCATTGATGGGGCCGAAACCAGCATTTTATCCAAATTATGAATCTGGGTCAGAAGAGCAACTCGAAACACACAACGTGCGGTGGCAGCAGTAAACGCGTTTCGAATTTCTCTCCTCAGTCGTCGGCTTAAGATTTCACACACCGTGTCACGTTTCAAAGTTAAACCAACAAAGAAGTCTTTCTTCCTAGGGTTTCCTTGGTGATATTCGGCATTCTTTGAACAATATTTCTTTTAACAAACCGATCTGGATAACTATTCTGGCGTCTGCTCGTTTTCTGTGGTCTCCTCAGAACAATTTTTTCTCGCTCAACGGGCCAAACTCTTCACCAAGTTTCGCTTTTTTGGATACTTAAGAAACTGGTATATTTTATGTGCTGACGGATTAAAGTTTCTCCTTGGTATACCACCCGATGGATCTGACAAACCTCTTTTCTCCCAAGGGTCGCATCGAAGAATGGTATTTGATCGTTACCTTCGAGTTCAACCCTAAAGCGCAAAGCCTAATGTGAGTTGCTAAATTCCGTTTGCGCCCAATATAGTTTACAAGTAGCGTCAGCCACATATAGCATTTCATCCATATATCGATAATAATTTTTGAAACTGATAATTACGAACTTCTGCTGCGTTCCCTCTAATTTTGCTAGGAATACGTCGGCAAGGAGCTGGCCTATTGGTGATCCCACAGCGAGGCCATCTCGTTTTCTGTGCAAAATCCTATAAAATAGGAACTAAATGTCATTTGTGTAGCAGAAAAGGAGCTCCCGCAGACCTTCCAGGGGCAGTCCGATGTTCATATTGTTTTCTTTTATGTAGTTCACGACGAAATAAACGGCTCTTAATAATAGTTACATTTGTGAACAGAGACTCGACCTCTAATGAGAACAACTTTTTCCCCAATATGGTCATCCTTTGTTCTTTCTGAGAAATAAGATATATCCTTAGGATTATGCGTAGCCAAATTTTCCTACTGGTTCAGGTAGCTCAGATACACAACAGACAACAGAATGGTAAAGTGAACTTTTCACTGATATTATGGGATGAATCGGTGTTCCAGGCTTGTGGATCTTAGGAGGTCCGTAAAACCTGGGATCTTAGACCCCGTGGGTCCTGTCTGCTCACACACTTGACTCGTGACGAAACCGTTTTCCCCGCTGGTTTCAAGGTAGTGGATATGCGGAGCTCAGCTTATTCAGCTGAACCCTTCTCGCCTGGAATCTTACTGAAATCGGTTTCTTCGCTCAGAATGGGTTCGAGCTTTTCGATGCAGTACCGTTCGTTCATCACCACTATTCCGCTTCCCATGTCAGGTCCTCCCAGTATAATATTTTTATCATTCTGAATTCTTTCAACGCACCCAAATGGTAATTTTGACTGGTCATTGTAGTCTGGATTCAAGTTTCCGGTATGGGTGGCAGGTGTTCCCAAGTTTTGACTTCAGTTCCTCTAAGGTTTTGTTACACGTTGGTAGTGATTATTGGGTCTGGAAGTAGACAGCCGCAAAATGCGCCTCATATTCTAACTTGCACGCTCTCTGGTGGGGACACAGAACTCAGGACCTAGTGACAAGGCCTAAGTTATGTGAGCTCTCAAATGCGAGCTAGAACAGCTGTAACACAACGACTGGGCCGATTCAGGAAAACACACCGAGGAGTGTTGGTTATATTCCCTTTAGTAAAATCTTCCTGTTTTCCTTCGTTTGAGATTCTATTATAGTTCCGGGGTGGCTGAAGAACACAATTTTTAACTTTTTATTTATGCAATCTACGAGATGTTGACACAGTGGAATATTCTGCCCGTGTTCCGAAAGTGTGAAGCACAAAGTATCACGGTGATTAAACACACACTCGACGTGAAGTTTTGCTACCTGAATAGATCCTCTTTCGCTGGAGAGATTTCCAGTAACCTGTCGAGTACTGACTTTAACCTATACAACTGACCAATATCCGAAGAGTAGTGTCCAACCCATATATTTTGTAAAAGGCTTGAGAAGGGCTTACCGAAAAAGTACCGCTTCTGCAAAATTGACTTCTATATGATACAGTGGGTAGTGTCCAGGCAATAAAATGATCAGCGGGCCTACATGTGGTGAATGGACTGAAGCAGTTTCTAATTTCCCCCGCAAGACCCGCCTTAGGAGGATGGTATAATAAAGTTGCTCCGTTGTTCGGGAAAAGCTTGTTACCAGTTTATAAAGTGTTGCTTGAGGCACTCTCTACGCATAAACGTATTCCGAAATACTCATTATTGCCTTAGTTTTTGTCAGTTTCGGTGTTCATATGCATTTCTATACCCTCCGTCATATGCTCGTTTTCAACGCTGTTTTGTGATCAGAGACTGCATTTCATTTCACTCAAGAAATTTGGTTTGTTAAGTAAATATGGTTGCACTGCCTTTCGACCTTTTATATTTGCGCCATATCTCATTGTCACTTGAACGATGTATCTTTGATCAAATTCTCCGGAAACAATTTGCTTTAACTCATTGTTTGAGCGACTGGTCTCTCGCCAGAGGTACGTTGCCAAACTCTCGTGGCGAACGTTCTATCTCGAAACATCTACAATCTGTATGCGCTCCCAATTGTGGGCCTTGGCCCTGGGACAAATAAGCCAATCTCGAGCTGAGCAGAGAAATTTGGAGTTGATCTTCTATGAATCGTGGAAAAGATGAATAGGATAGAAACCTACAGTAAAGGCAGCAAAGGCAGAACGGTGGCATCCACAGACACTGAGTGTGAGATACGGGTAGATGGGGTGAAAATCATCACCTCATCCTGAGCCGTAGACCGCGACTTTAGCGGAGGACCTTTTGCAGGCATGTAAGCAGTATACATTGAAATCCCTTTCAAATGTTCTACATGCTCCGAGAATGTGACTATATTCGACGCCACTTTGCTTGGCCCATCCATACAGAACGCTTTGCGCGTCCGTTTGTTTGTATGGACATCCAAATTTGGCCTCGAGTTGTTTCCGACTGTCCTGTTTGGGGCCACGGGACGTAAGGCTTCTGGGCCTTACTGTTTGGTCTATTTGGCCGCGTATTTAAGGTGTGTATATATTTGTGATTTGTGTGATTTCAGAGTTAGTACATTAAAAACTACGAATAAATTTTATTCTGGTTTTGAGATTTGTGTGAATTGGCTGCGCTTTGCTTTAATAGCCTCTCTGCTGACTTACATCCAACACCCTCATTAAAAACTTTTAACCTTGTGAGCTAACGATTTCATCGTTCATTTTGGTGCCTTATACCCCGGTGGTTATTTTGCCTCGAATGAGGAAGTTCTTTCTCCTCCCGTAATCGCCGTCACCACTAAAGCTGCGGTTAGCTGGTGACCCTTGATTCCATTTGCGGCAAATCCCGATGGGTACCCGGGTATCCACCTGCACTGGGTCCCTTGCTAAGTCATTATGATGCCCTGACCCTACAAGATATTTGCGTTGTTGGCGCTTCTCTCTAACTTTATCAATGCGTGATGTTTTTCATTTTCTGAAAGGCAGAACTTTTGTGCGGTGTTAGCCGTAAGGAAGGAAAGGAAAGCTATGAGTGAACTGTATCTGACCCTAAAACTACCCGGCACGAATGGTGGTGTGCTGCTTCTCAAGGCCGTTTTACTGCTATCTGGAAAGCCTTATCTGTCATGGTATTTACGATCTCCTCCGATAGTTTGGTCGACTGGTGTACCACAATATGAGGGGCACATTCCTCTAATAAAAAGCCATGAGGGCATTCTTTTCAATCTGGAACTATGGCCAAATATGCCCTGGGACCGGAAGTAGAAGGTATCTCGATTCGGACCCTACTGCCCATTCATTACCTTCAGGGTTCCTACGGAGTCCTCAAGAACGCAAAGCCTTTCCACCGAGAACAAATCTGGGGCTCGGAGGCGATTTTGTAGCCAACGCAACTTTGCCCAGTAAAAATTCTAGCAGCTGATCCCTATATTTTATGCAGCTGGTCTATATCCTTGTAGTACGGTTCTCAGGCTTACATGCAATACTCCATGGGTATCGTAACTATGGCTTAGTAGATCGGAATGAAAACCTGCGGTCCTCTACGAGATACGGTGGATTTAACTCGAAAAAGTTCCCACCTGACCAATTTGCCGCTGCTATGCAAAGCTTACACGGCTTTAAAATATTGCCTAGTTCCACGCCCAAATTTTTGACCTGAGAGATCATTTGCATTGACCCCGCACCATTCCCACAGGCCACTGCATTTGTGGTCAGGCAGTGAGACGCTTCCGAGCGATGCGTAGACATGGTCCCAAAAACCCGGAAATCAGAACAAAATTGATTCGAGGTTTCCACGGTAGTGGATAGTTAAACGAGCAACCTCGTACATTACGTACAGACCTCGAATATGTAATCATAAAGGCTCGAAGAGGCAGCCAAAACCGTGGCGTGAGACAGAAGAGCACTTGAGTCAAGCAGGTCTAACCATGGTGTGACAAAGCCTCTCGTTGGAAGGGAATAATCTAAAGCGGGCCACTGAAACGGTAAATGATATGAAGCACACAAATGGTGTGCATTATCGAGTATTTTCACCAAATAATGTTATCGTAATTTTCCGGAAGGATTTTCCACAGCTATTAGTTGCGCTGGCACTGGTAATTTTCAAGTGTTCGCGGAAGGTCCCATCTGCGTCTCCAGTTATAAACGGCTAAAAAGTCAAGTTCTGCACCTACTCCAGCTGTCTTAATATCGTTGGCAAACATAGAGATGTGGTCAGTAAGTTCAAGTGCCAAGTTGTTGAGGAAGACAGGGCAGAGCAGAAGGCCGAGTACTGAGCCCAGTGGGACACGGCCTGTAAAATTTCCAGTTTCCAGGCATGACCGTAAGCCGAAAGAATCGCTATTTGAGCAAAGCGCAGCCAATTCACACAAATCTCAAAACCAGAATAAAATTTATTCGTAGTTTTTAATGTACTAACTCTGAAATCACACAAATCACAAATATATACACACCTTAAATACGCGGCCAAATAGACCAAACAGTAAGGCCCAGAAGCCTTACGTCCCGTGGCCCCAAACAGGACAGTCGGAAACAACTCGAGGCCAAATTTGGATGTCCATACAAACAAACGGACGCGCAAAGCGTTCTGTATGGATGGGCCAAGCAAAGTGGCGTCGAATATAGTCACATTCTCGGAGCACGTAGAACATTTAGAAGGTTTTTCAATGTATGTTTTTGCACTGACCACTTGCCTTTACACCAAACCTTCACTTGGTTGAAAGCTATTTGCTCTTTGACCTCCCACTCCACTCAGTCGAATATTCTGTGGTTTGACGTGAAATACCTTTGAGTTACGGAACCAAGATCCTTGCTGTGTTCCTAGAGACGGATATCAATCATTGCCCTGGGTTCGGGCACTTGGATAGTTCATAAGTGACTAGCTGGCTGTTCGTTGGACAAGATCATTCTGCCGAGTCCATGTTATGTTTTACTATACCGAATAGCCATGGGGTCTGTTCCCCCACTTTCCGCTGCATGCACACGCAAAGCACTGCTGTGAAGCCACCCAGCCTTCAGCTTTCGGTATTTTGCTGGGGTTTGGTTTTCGTATTCGAACCATTTTAGCCTTCATCCAGTCACCAGTACGTTCCCTTTCCTGGGTGCTTTGTGCAGCTGCATCTTTGAAGCCTTCAGGACCTTAGGTATGGTCTAAAGTATGGCCGAGTGAATCTCATATTGCGTTGCAGCTCCCTTTCTATTCAAAATAACAACTTCATACACATTTCTACGCAATATTCCGGTGTTTTTGTGGCCCGCCTTTCCTCCATTCCTTCTTCCGCATTATTTTCTGTTGGATGTGTGCCGTTGGAGAGTGATAAAAGCGTGTCACAAGGATTGGCAAGCCTGATTACCGTAGTTCTCGAGCAGACCGGGTCTCGTCATGTCATATCGGGTCAGGTCGGTTTGCAAAACTCGTGGCTCCGGCTAGTTAATAAGTTTAGTTCCCTTTATCAAGGAGCTGAAGTTGAATTCCGCTGATCAGTCGCCAGGTCTACTAGTCAGTGTTGGTTCAGAATCTTCAGATATCGCTATGTGTGCCTGACCCTGTTCTCAACTGTGATGCTGTCCGGGCTGGGATTTAGTATCTTCCGTCGTGCCATTAGAGACCCATGGGTGAGAGAGTTGGGAGACGTAGCTACAACTCCGCATGCCATTAAAGAGTGATTCCACCCCAACCTTATGAGCCGGGACTCTACGAATTTCTAGCTCCATCCGTGTTCGTGGGCGGCAACCAGGTGCACATTTTATGGCTATCATCAACTCCAGGATCGGCCGATATACCTTAAGCTATCACTGGCCTTACAATTTACCCAGGATACCTTTCAATATAGGCTAACAACCCACACACCCTTTTTTACCCAATCCACCTGCTGACGCCAGTCAAATAAGAGAAGTGAAATAGGGCTCCATCCGAACCCCATCACACATCCTGTTCTTCACTAGGTAACTGACACTGAACCACCACATTTGGAACCAGTGACAAGTTAGAATGCCCTACGTTGTAGACATAAGTGTGGGCGCGTGGGAGTCGAAGCACCCCGATTGACGTCACTGGAGCAGACTCAGTAAACGAGCTCAATGTGTTTCAGTTTGTATCAGTCAAGTTCGCACTGGGCTGGAAATAGTCACGGCCAATAGAGCGTCCAATATTAGTTCGGCCTTGTGCACAGAGGTTATGCGCCCAGAAGTGCCCGGAATATTTCGTTGAATTCACGCTAATGCAAGGGGAGAAAGTGAAACATCATTGCACATCAACTGCGAGGATCATCGCGCATTCGTAGTACCCAAGTACCAAGTTTCACTCTGTGGTGTTACGAGACAATGTGACATACACGTGCACCTCAGGTCAGGTCAGGGGGCAACAAAGGACTTGCAGCTAGGTGAACGAGGGTCAGTGCCCTTGCTCGAATGAGTCCCAGTATCCCACCCACTTTGACGGCAAAACGGCTTTCTTGCAGCTTTTAGGCTGACGAATTCGAATTTAGGGCTTAAAATTAAGATCATCTCCAAAAACAGAGACTCACGAGGTGCGCGTGCTGATGGCTGGAACACAGCACTAACACACACTGGGTAAAAGCGGTCGGAATAAGGTCTGACCCATGAAAGTCACCTGGGCGAAGAGTATTCTGCGCATAACAAGAAAAAAAGAAGTAAATAACTCAGTAGAGGAGCGAGGGTTAGGCGTGGTGGAAGGAAGAATTAGGATGTTCAGTATGAATCACAGTAGTGTAAATGATAAGAAATGTAGGCACTTCGGGTTTAAAGATGGGTGGAGAACACTGGTGGCCAAGCCTTGTCCAAGTCAGCCTTGGACTGCTTGACAGGGGATGTGAACGTCACCACTTTCGAAGGTCTATTTCGTGCAAAGACTACTCTCAGGAAGGAGAAATTAATATAGATACTTCACAGTGCTCTGGGCCTCTTCAACTTTAGGCCACATCCTCTCAGAGCCGCTTTCGCATGGAATTCGGAGAGAGGGGCACCAGTCACTGGCATCCATTTTGGCCTTTCAAATCTTTCAGTCAGACCCCCTCTTACCTGTCTCCGATCACAGGCGGAAAGTCCTTAAATTGTCGATCTTCCTGTTGGCGGTGAATTCCCGAGACCTGAGGTGGTCCTCGTAAGTATTCTTTGCAGTCTCTGGAACCCACCGATTCCTAACTAACGAGGAGTCTATTTTTGCACATAACATAGTATATGTGAGGTCAAGCAGTGACCGCGCACGTTGAGGTTTCGACCCAGGGGTTTATGAAATCACCAGTCCTTTGGCGCTGATAGAGAGCACACTGACCTTGCGTGTTGCGGTGACACATTGGGTTGACGGTTTAGGCGGCTTCTAGGTAAGTGCCTCTAAATCCTTCATGGTAGAGGCTCGTGCAATCTCGTGGAGTTAGCCGAATTTAGGTATTGCTTGGCTGAAGCACCAATGGATAGCGGTTGCCTTCACTGGTTATTGTTGAGCGGTAGAACCCAGGTGGACCTACACGTGCGGATAGTGTTCGCGTCGGATTATACACCATTATCGTTTGGGTTTCCGACTATCAGCGCCGTCCGAGAACGAGTAGCTGGGGGACTCTAGCTGTCAGACCAGGTCATCCATGAAAACCGGGAATGACAGTGGCTCTAAGACAGACCCACGTCGAACCCCACTACAGGCGTCTGCAGGCAAATGAAACGGCGCTTACCACCCTGACATACAATTTACGGTTTCTCGGGTAATCCGCTAACCGTGCCACCCCTGGGAGCGCTATTTGTAACCCTGACAATCCAGAGATTGGAAGACGGTGTTTCACTGGGTGAAATGCTTTCTGGAAGTCCAGGTAACAAACCTCGACTCGGTCATCCTAGTCCATACTTTTTGTCCCTTCATCTGGGAGAGATAGCGAGTTCGTAAGACGTGACTCACCCTTGACGAGCCCGTGCTGCTCCACTCCCGATAGATCATGATCATTTAGATGACCATCAACTTCGTAACTGCCGCATCGCTTAGTAATCTTTAATACAGGCAGCGGACTTACTGGACGGTTGTTTGAGGCCAGGTCGCTTCCTCCACTCATGGGAATCTAGGTGACCTGTGTCACCCTCCGGTCCCCTGGTGTCTTCTTCTCCTGGATGAAAAGGCTGAACAATAACACCATGCGAGGCGCAGTGACCCAGCCAAGGGCTGAAGGATATGGGGATGAAAGCCATCAGGCCCCCTGGCTCTATGCTCACTCGGGCTGCGGAGCCCTAACATTTCCTCCTCTGTGTGATAGTCACATCTTACATAGTCGGTGTTTCTGGAGGACAGGGGTGCACCCGTCAGCCTGAGTCTTTCGCTAAGGCCGATCGGATGTACTCTGGGGAAGTGTCCTCATCATTTGCCACGATTCGCACGTTTTTTAAGGCCATTCGCATCTTGCCCTCGAATTGTACTTAGTTTAAATATGCTTTAGGCTGTGTTCTTTCCTTTTATTCGAGGGCCAACTGGAATCTGACTTTTTGTGTCTTTTGAACTTTGACCGCCGATTTTCGTACCCTCGTAAACTCTGTGTTTAGTGTGGCCTTGACATCACTGGAGGCGCTCCCAAACCTGAAGCTTCCGCTGAGCTTTCGCAGATGCACTGTTCCACCACGGACGACAACTTCTTTGTCGCGCTATGATAAGTGGGGCGAATTCGTCAGCTACGCGATTGAGATTACGCTTTGCGTGGGCCCATATGCCATTACCATTGCCGTATGGACAGTTTCAGCTTGAGGAACCAGCCCTCAACACTAGTCTGCCGATATCTAGCTCTCTGAAGTTACTCCTTCAATTGTCGGGAGGCTTTTCATGACCCGTGGCATAGAGAAACTGCCACGCACCACGGTCACTTTCACCAAGTGATGCGGTGATACCTGGATCTCGCGCATCGAATTTGTGCCTGGTTATTGCGGCATCCAATAAGGCAGGGATGTGGCCGTCTCTTTACAACCTGTGGGCTGGAAAACATCCTGGAATAGTCTTTCATTGAGCCACCTATTGAGGCCGCGGCCGAAGGAAGACCCTAGCACCCATCCACCTTCCGGTTTACTTGTGGGACATTTAGGCCCTCGACTATTAGGATTTGATTGCTCTTCCCAACGCCTTGTCGCGAGTAGTCCATGAAGCTTGCACCTAGCTTCACGGTCGCTGAAGGGCTTTCATAGGCGCAGATAAAGAGCGCTTTTCCGCTTCTAGAAGTGAACGTGAGAGAAGCCACCTGGATGCTAGATATCCCAAAATGGGTGCCTAGCTTTCGCTGTAGGTGTTGAGTGACTATTCAAGGTGCGCCTCAGCCCGCTCTGCCATCCTCTTTGTACAGCCTAAAGTTGGGGTACCCTGATTGGCAAAGTAGTTCTGCATTAGCTTTGTCACTTAACCGTGTTACGCAGAGGGCAATGAACTCCGCCTCGACAGCCCCTGCACGAAGTTCCTTCCACTTGTTGCTTACAATACAGGCGTTACTAAACAGCACAGGTAGGCACTTCCGCATTCCTGGGTAGCTCTCCTTGCTAAAGGCTCGCACTCAAGCATTGCGCCTGAGTGCCGGGCTCAACTTTGGCAAATTTAACGGTTGGATTCTGGAGGGACCATGGTGTTGCATAAGGTTGTCTGTGGGTGTTCCAGTTAAGGCAATCGGATTCCACAGCGCATTGGTTTTCTGTAGAGTATATCGCTGGAGACCAAATTTCTGATCACATCTGGTCAAACGAATCACTGCGGACTTTTTGGTGCCCGGATAAGCACTCAATTTCGACTGTTCGATTTAGAAATAATGCCATCTGTGCTCAGTCTACGGGGCTGTCCTCGGGCTGAGAAGTTTCGTTGGGTATGATTCGGGTACCTCCACCAGAGATAAGGTGAATTGTCTCAGTTGCTGCCAAGAAAAAGACCCCTGCAGCGGAGGGTCCTAAATCCTACTAGAACGTGAAGTGCGTAAGTGTGGTTCCCTTGTGTGTCAGGCTTTCAACAGCCCAACCGCATGGCCCACTTTAGTGACGCGTGCAATGGGATACCTAAGTGTCTCAGGAGAGCCACCACATGTTGTCGGAGATTCCGTTGTCTATGGTTAGATGTCTTAAAGGGCTTATCGCCAGTGGCTTTACTCACCACGCTCTTTTTCACACTCAAGACGTTCTCGGCACAAGCTCCGAGCAGTGTGACCTTTCTGATGAGAGTATGAGCCTCATCTTTGGGCTTTATGACTTTATCCCGCTTGCAGGCCACAAAGGACGACTATGTCGTAAGTTTGCCAGATGGCTTTTTCCGCGATACCTGGGAAGGACGTGGCCTGTTATTCCCTTGGGGATTTGTCTTAAAAACACTTGTCTTTGTCGTGCCCCTATCCCCACCCCGAAGATGACCATTCCCATCCATTTTCGTCAAGTTCTCTCCCCGGTCTTGCTTTACAAATGATTTTCGCTGTTCAGTGTCTGAGTGTTATTTTTGGCTCGCTGACTTCTTTGGGGGCTATTTTGGAGCATCGTTGCATGAGGTAACCGGAGCATAACGGGAAAACCCACTTTACCACCTGACTTATTTTTTACAGTTCTGTAAACCTACCTCATGGTCTGCCATTCTTTTCTCTGAGCCACAGCTTGCAGATGTCTTATATACTACCACCCCGGACTAAAAGATTACATCTCCCCCAGCAGAAGAACCATGACGGCCGGTGTGATCCCATGTAATCTTGTGCATTCTGGCTTTTCAAGGATTTTGTTTACCCAGACATATTGTAATGAAATAAATATGAAGGCCGAATAAAGGTCCGTGAATCAGAGGCTCAACCTAGTGCAGTGATGAAATAAGGTGAGTGCGTAATACATCAGGGCATGATAGGACCGGGAAAGTTACGGAAAATGGAACCCCATTGACGTGTGCTTGGGTAAAGAGCTCATAGATAATCGGTAATGTCCTCAGCAGTTCCATCGAGGTTTCCTCTTGACACAACTCCCAGTCAATAATGATAACGATAATACTGATATTTTATCCCTGGGAGAGTCCAGGTTATGCTTCAAAGCGAGATCAGTCGGCACACATGAGGACAATACTGTTCACAATTAGAAAATAGAAGATTACTCACAACTCAGAGTATAAAGGAAGGATGGAATACAATGAACTGAAGTGATAATAGCGCCCGACAAGATTGAAAGTCATGATTATGCGGTGGAGTCCATCGGAGCGCACTGGGAGTGGTTGAGATGCTAGAAAATGAAGAATGAGGCAAAACAAATTTGGATGGAACTGGTGTGGAGGAATATTGGATATTTTCAAGGAAACAGAATTTTTACAGAAGTTAAAGGATAACTAGACCTGGCGGTGGATAAAATGGATATGGCTAGAGATTGGTCGACGAAAGGAGGTCACGAGGCATCAACGAAATAAAGTAAATCAATCAACCGGCTAGCTGTAAATGATTCATGGACGACGACAGAAAAATACGCCTTGTTCCAAAATGGTCTGTCCTCGGAAGGGAGGCTGCAAAATTTGTAATAAGGAAACAGGTCGGTGAGAACAGTAAACCTGAGGCAGCAGGTACTCTTTAGATTACGGTAGGTAACGAGAACCGAGAGGTACATACGACCCGGTGGGCGTGGAGTGTCGTATGAATCAGCCTATTTTGCCCTAAAACAGTGAAAGAATAGCTCATAGAAGAGAGCTTAAATTAGGTTTGTTATTCTTCTTCCTTGAGAATTGACTGAGGGATATCTTCAAAGTACAGAGTCCGATGAGCGAGATAACTTCGGGGGAAAAAATGGAGAGAAGATGGTATATTGCAAAGTCAAGATGTTCAAGTGGAAAATATCAGTACTAATGATCGTTTGAAATGTTGAGGGAGGTATAAATTCACCAGCCAGGCGGGACAGCTAGAACTGCCCAAAGGTGATTACTAAACAGTTACGTCATCCAGGGTTTGCATTATTTCAGTGCAGTGCGACAATAGAAGTAGCGGTGAACACCGTAACAGACTTAGCACCGAGTTCCCTTTTTTAGGAATGGAAATGGGATTGCATCTAGAATGGACTGGAGAACAATAAGCTTACATGGTTTCCAAAGCATCTCAGAGGGTATAACGAAGGATTGGAAGTGAAGATATTATGGTGATATGAATTTTGTGCCTCGTGGGGAAAGATACCCAGAAGTGAGAGCCGTGAGAAGTAGAAACGTTAAGATGTAAAGGTGTATTCTGCCGGGCTTAGAGGGAGTGGTTAATTGGTGCGACTTTGAGATACATGGAATAACAGCACGTTAGAAACTCATGAGAAAAAGGTACGCCGTACCGGAGGGTGCTTGTGGGGTAGAGAGTATTGAGGAAAACGGGACTTAACTATCCAGAACAGTTACCATTGTGTAAGGCTAGCCTTTCGCTGAACATAGGATCTGGAAAGCACTTCGTGAAGAGGATATTAGAGGTGCTACCTGTCAGCCTATTTGAGCCTGCGCTTCGTTTCGGACGTCTTGGACGCCCAAAGTTCGACGGTCAAAGCGGTGGATCTGACCACGCCCAGCGCCAATGGGATTAGAACACGTGAAAGTTGTCGAGGCTGGACGTGAAGCGCAACCGCACACATCCAGCAGTGTAACGAACGTTTGAGCAATGCGTAGCCAAATTCGCAACGGATCCCGAAAACAAAAGACGATTATCCGTGATATTCTACGATACTAGATTATTACAATAAACAATGACATAAACAATATACGAACCTTAATAATACGATCACAAGGACTCAACAACGAGAAACCGAATAGCAGCGTGTGAGCAGACAGCACGTGCGTCACGCAGGTCCTGAACAAGGATGTGCCAAAGTAACGCTCTGGGCGCGAACAAACAACAATTGGTCCAGAAAAACAACCAGTTCGTAAAGACAAGTCAATAGTGTATGCAAATGAGTGATGTTGGGACAAACACTGAATAGCGAGGGAAAAAGGGGGATTTTCCACGACCGGCTGTTACAAGCAGTGCTTGTCCCGATCGGTCCAGGAGGTAAGGGCCCTTAGGTAACAGACAGTAACAGCCCAATATAAAGTGAATTATCAGCTGAAAGCTTTCCTTCGGTCAGAAGTAGACGGTTTCAGGATCGTTAAAACTTCATGGAGGTTAAACTGCTCAATTTGGGAGTCTGGAAAGGAAATAAAAGAGTGACGCTCTCTGGGTGCTTCCTGTTCAAGGCCTATCAACTATCGGAAAGAGAGTACATCTGGATGACGGATACAGGAAATAGTTAGGACAAGGACCACGAAGCGTTGTAAAGTAAAGGACCCGCTGCTTAAATCTGTAACCGCCGGATAGGTACCTAGTGCAGTGCCGGCTTGTGGCCTTGAGGTTTCTTAAGAGAGGACAGCAAACAGCTGTTTCACTGCGTACAAAGAAATAACGAGGAGAAGTTTTGAAATAGCGTTGCCTATCCGGAGAGGAGGTATTCCGCTAGAGAACTCGAACTAGCTGAGCTAGAAGATACTGGTGATGAATGAGAGGTAGCCGTCATAGTTGGAGGTTGACTTCAGTTATGGTGGCGAATCAGGCGAAGGCACTTGCAGAAAAAAGCTTGCAAATTTTTAGAGGGGGTTGAAAGCCAATGTGGTTAGGCTTATGTAAAAGAAAGGTTAAGTTAACCGATGACTTTCGAAGAGATATCGAATAAGCGGTAACGCCGTAGTGGCTCCCCGCAGACACCAAACTCAGTAACATGCAACTGCGAGCTGGGAGCCTACGTGCGCCCAGTTCATAAGCAGGTAGTTGTGCCGAGTTCTTCATAGAACTGACAACAGATCCGCGGGATCATCCAGGTCCTCCACTAGCTATCGACAATCTTCATTTTCGAATCATTCTTCTAAGACACATAAGGTGGCCTACAGTCAGGACGATTGTACTTCACGGTACTTTGGCACATTCCGGAAACATGGGCTTATTTTAGTTGTCCTGTGGGGCATTTAGGTGATTCTCATCGGACATCTTTTGAGGTAGGGAAGTGGTCAAACAAACGTTGACCAGGCTCTTCGATTGGTCAGGAATTTTGATTAGCCTCAATTTCTTTAGTTAACTGGTTGTTCGAAGTCTGTTTGTTTAAGTCCACACCCTTCTGGCACACAACTTCACCACCATCCCAGTCCACGAGGCTCTAGGGACAAGGCGCACTCCAGCTCGTCAGCCGCTGCTATCAGCTCGTGCAGTCTCTCATCTCCTGTCAGTTCTACAGGAGGACCAGTGTAGCTACCAAATCGATCAGTTTCTATCATCCTGCTCGTTCCTTTAACTGGACAGGAATCGGGTCCTCATATGTCCGTGCATCTGAATTGTTGACCCCGTTGCGAATTATTACTTCTTTCCTGTTTGTTACCGCGCTCCCTCTGTTTTCGTTGTGCTTATACGTGTTCAGATTCCATTGGTGTCCACTTCTACCTGTCACTATATACTTATATTATTATTTGTTTGTTGTGGACCAATCCAAGTTAGTTATGTCCCAGCCTGCGGTGCCCGTGAGGCTTCGCATTGCTCGCCCAGTGAGTGCATCGCCATTTATTCCGGGGAACCCTCTCCTTTGGCGAACTCATCTGGAAAAGCTGCTATCCGCCTCCAGAACAACTGCACAGCAGCAGACGTATGTGCTGCTTGCAGCTGAACTTCCTTTAAATATCCTTGAAGTTGTCGAGGAAGTCTCCTCCAATCCGCCCACGGGACTGTCCTTGTGATGTGCTTCTTCAGGCTCCCTTGAGCGCGCTGACACTTTCGAATGAAACCTTCTTCGTCAGCTCTTTAGTAGCATTCCTGTCGGCGACCAGAAGCCTTCGCGGATCTTGCACCTTGTGCAGCAACCGGCTATGGGCATCCACGTTTGCGACATGATGATGCGATAATTTTGAGTGCAACGGCTACCCAAGGAAGCACAGCTTCTTCTGGGGCTTCCCGAAGATGGAGAGTCATTAGATAAGCTGGCTTTGGCAGCGGACCGTTTTATGGAAACCGCCTCCGCCAAACCTAGTCAGCACGTTCTCCCGTCTACTGCTACCACAGGCTAGAATTCTGCGGAGGTGGCTGCACAACTTTATACCCTTCGGGCTGATATGACCTATATTGAGTCTCCACGTTTGGCAAGTAGTAGCCGCTCTCCGACAAGCACTCGCCGTCATGCAGCACTCTAGTTCCCCCTGTCCAGCCTTTTCCGATGCTGACGCTTGGTTATGAAGCTAGTATCACTGCCAGTACCATGCCAGCTCCCGAAAGAGCGCGCCTCCGTGTATATTCCAGGACTACCAAGAAAACTCGGTGGCCACCGAGTAGGTACTGCGGCGATCGTTGGTCTCCCTTCACCCTTCCGTCTTCCCTCTATCCACTATCACATTTCAGCTTCAGTTTCCGACCGACGCTGGCGCTCAGATCAATTTCATTATATCCATCCGTACGAGTGTCAGCATCGTAATACTTTAGAGCCTCAGCTTCCCAAGGGGTCTCACATGTCTACTTTTTGCACCAAGTGCCTCAAATTAGACCTTGGCTCGTGTCCCCCTTTTCAGTGGACTATGACGTTGCAGATAAGCCCCCGCCCATCTTAGGTGTTGACCCGTTGCATCGTTTCAACCTCTCGTGATATACGAGTTCTCGTAAGTCAAACGGACCCGGTACTCATCAGGCAGTTGTTGGACCTGCACTCCAAGTAAATGTTGGTCGACGTTCGCCCGTAGTTTCTAAAGCCAGGGGCATCTTCACCAAAATCTTGGCCGGGTTTCCGTCTCTCGCTAGGCCCTGAAAACACTTACCCGTTTTGCGCTCGGCGGTGGCACATCATATCGGTACCACTGGACTTCCCCATTTTCGCCCATCCCCCTCGCCTGGCCCCAGACTAACTCGACGTTGATCGCCGTGAATTCCAGCGAGTGGTGGGCCTTGCCATCATCGGCCTCCCTAACGGCCCGTGAGCCTCTCTTTTGCATATCCCTCCAGAGAAAGCTACAGAAGACCGGTGTCCTTGTGGTGGTCATCGCAGCCCTTATCAGATTACAAGGCCAGGTATACATCCTGTGCCCCTCTTTCATGACGCTACTTCGGTTCTGGTTGGATCCAACATCCTCAGCAAAGTCGACCTCATCAAAGACTATCAGGAACTTCCGGAGCTGGAGAGAATATTCCAGAAACAGCTGCCACCACCCAGTTTGGTACCTTCGGGTTATTTTTCGTGTCATTTGGACTGCGTAGCGAGTCCCAAAGGTCCCAGGGGTTTACTGACGGTATGACTCAAGGGTTATCCTTCGTTACTTATTACGACGACGTTTAAGCCAGCTCCAGTTTTGTCGCACGTCATCTGCATCTTCGACAGCTTATCCAGCGGTTACCAGAACAAGGTGTTACTGTCAATGTCACTAAGATCGAATAAGGGAAGCCATATTTGCTCTTCATCGGTCACACCATCCACACCAGCGGCATCCGCCCGGCTGGAAACAAGGTCAGTAACATTGGTGAATTTCCACTACCGGTACCCTTCACGCGGCTCGAGCGCTTTAACGGATCAGTCAGTTACTATCGAGGGTTCATTCCGCACTGAGCCACGCTGATGTGATAGCTCACCAGCCTTTTGCGGGGCAACCAGCAAGCCCCTATCTGGGCCAGCCGTACCAAGGGGCCATTTTCTCCGCCCACAATGCCTCAGAGTTTGCCGTTCTTATTTATCCGGATTCTAAAGCTGTCGTCGGTATTGCCGTTGATGCTACCGATGTTGCAGTTTGCTGCTTCCTCCAGCAGGCGGCTGACGGCACTTGGGAAAAGCTGGCCTTTTACTCACGCCAGCTGTCTCCTACAGAATTCAAATACAGTGCATTTGGTCGTGGATTTCTTGTCGTCTACACCCCCGTCGGCCACTTTTGCCACGCCTTGGAAGAACGAGAATTCATCATTTTCACTGATCACAGGTTATGACACTATGGTTTTTGCAATGCTTCGGCAGGGTCTTGAAGGGTGAAAAGTAAGGGGGTATTTGAAAGTTAAGGGGGGTGCCGTCATGGCTGCTTATGGAGCTCAGTGACTGAGGCATATCTGGTGAAACTACTGGGATCGAAGTACCTGTCAAACATGCCGAGAACTGGGTTAGATCCAGTAGATAAGGACTAGGAGGGAACAAAGCTGAGATGGGAAGATGGGGACCAAAAATGCACAGAGGTGTTGACCATGCGGTCGCTATGGGACATGAGACTAAAGAGATGGTGAAATGGAAAACAAGTAAGTAATGCCATTTGGGCAACGAGGACGAGGTTAGTCTTATCGATACTAGCCTGATATAAATAAGCCAGTCTGGTGGGCGATGGAACCGAAGAAGCCAAACGAAGGTGTGCTGGAAATCCAGCAGGGGGCTTTTCGGAACATTTAACGCATATGCAAGCAGTTATTCAGAAATCAAACCGAAAGGACCCAGCTAAACAATGGGGAAAGCCAGTTAGAGGACGGAGTTATGTTTTAAATATATCAACAGCAAGTCTTCATAACAAAATTCAAACAGAACATGATAGCTTGAAACATTCAGAAGTTGGGAAAAAATATCTACACAAGTAGGCGGGCGAACGGAAGGAGCAGAGCAGTGGTTAAAAGTGTGGGTCCTTTTCATAGGCTTGGCTCCCCGTTTTATCAATTTTCTTGAGGTACAAAACTGTTGAGGCATAAGGAAACTTATCCATAGCTTGCGCAAAAGCAAACTTAAATTGAGAAGATTACACCTGTGGGAGGAATTTGTGCCAAATTCTGGAGTAAGTAACGAGTGAAATTCTGGAAGTTAGAACGGTCCCCGCAGGGGGTGTGGTAGTAGTTTACCGTCGATTGAGGAGAAAGGAAAGAGTGCTCGGAGAGAAGCAAATTGCTTCAAGGAATAACATTACTTGGTTACCAATTTATACAGAAGAACCGGATCGAGCTTGATGCGCCGAAGGCATTGTGGCTGTATTTTGAGATGCAGACCTCGTTGTCTGTAGTTGGGTAGATCAACCATACACTGAACAGCTTAGTGAGACTTCTCGGGATACAATCAGCCTTATCTCATCAGATTTTTGTAGGTCAGGTAATTTTACGGGTCAATAATCAGAAAGAAGTTCAGCTTGTAGTTTGTGCACGCAAAGGAATCCATTTTAGGAAGAAAGTATACGAACGAAAATGGTGACACCTTTGAACCCCCGCTTTTTTGGAGGTACATTGTTTAGAGAAGTTAAAAAACAAAAATAATATAAACCAAGATTTCCTGCCAAGTTTTGGCCATCGATAGGTGAGCCACAAATAAATCAGGAATCTGGAGGAATTCTATATTTTTGAGTAATAAGCCGATCTGTCGGCAGAAAAGATCAGCGATCAGGTTGAGCACCATTCATTAAGAGCACCTGAGTCATCAGAGATGTTAGAAATGCTACAATTCCTGTTGGCAGGCAAAAAGGCAAATAAACTCGAGGTAGTCCGCAAACGAAAGGGGCTTGCCATTAAGTAATAAAGGGGATGCATAATTTATATATAGGAAAAGTGGCAGCGTCTAAGACTATCTTGAATGACACCACTGGTTACAGACCTAAGGTTAGAAGTGTTCCCGTTATACAAATCGATAAGTGGTTTGTGTTATAGATACCACGAAAGCGAAGATAGTAATGAGCCGAAAGTGCCAAAAGATTGCACGTTGGTTGGTAGGTGAGGGTAAAGTTCGAGATCAAATGCCTCAGATAATTCAAAATAAGGAACAGTAAAAGATTTTCCGCTTCCAAATGAATCGGTGGCGAGTTTTGGTAAGTCGTACGGACAAGTTCTACAGAACGCCAACGGCGGAATCCAAGCTATTACTCATCATCAAAGTTGAGAACCATCAATCAGTCGCCAATGTCATATCTATTTTTCCTTCAACCTACATGAACTCGGGTGTGGTTCATAGGGAGATGGTTGGAAGCCTTATGTGGGGTCTTTTTCATGAATGGGAGCGTTTACCGAGGGCTCTTAGTTGGTTGGTACATCGCTGCTGTTGGGTAAAAAAAGATTATGAAAAGCTGCTGGGGGGGAGATAGGCCGTTGTTGAGAGTACTCGATGGTGGTAGGCCACTTGGGCCCGTTTTAGGGAATGGTGCGCTGTTGTTCAATGGCTTAGTAATGCGCAGAGCACCAAAGGGTACAGCAGAAAAGAAAGAGTCCGCAGAGGGCAATGGTTGCGGAGAGAAAATGTCAGCCACTAGGGACATCGCTGTGAAAAACAATGCATTGAAAGATTCGACTGTACACATTGAGGACAGGAGTGATGAGTTATCGGCCAACATCAGGAGCTGAAAGTCAGGTTTTATGTCGGCTCTTCCAGATTTATGCAAAACAAGAGATTAGGCCTTTTATGCGTGACCCAATGCTTAAGCTTTCCGGTCAAAGGATCGCACACTATCTAGTCATTAAAGGAGTTTAGAAAGACCAATTATTCTAGTGAAGATTGCAGTGACATCAGAGTGGATTATTGGGGGAGGTTGCGAGACTAGGCGGGCCAATGGGAGGCAAGACCTTTCTATGGTCACTGTCGGGGAAAGTTTGTGTTATGACACTCCGTGGAGTTGTGTGTAAATAATAGATGTGGTACATTTTCGTTTCTGGTAGGTTTGGGAAAGCTTTGTGTCCAGACGCCAGAGTAAATGCTCACATCGAGGTCCATAAGACAGGGAGGGCTCGATATTGTAGACCAACAAAGTTGAGAAAAATTAGAGTCACCAGCAATACGTCTGTTTCCAAAAAAGGAAAAAAGGTATTCGAAGGATTTATTGTGGAATGAACTCAAGCAGTTAGGGGCATAATAAGAGCGATCCACATATCTTACGTAAATTACGGTGATTTAGGGCAGATGGTGAACCAGAGTGAATCAGGAATAGAATCCTGCGCAGCTGGGGGAGCGGGGTCGCGGAGTGGATTTCTGTAGTGTGTGAAAAGCCTACACACCACCTCCAGTTTGGACAGTAGTCCTGTTTAACTTGTGCCCCATCCCTCCACCCAACTGTGTTCAAATAAACTTACCTAAATAGTCCTCCAAATCCGGTTTTGCTGTTGGAAAATATGATCATTCCCAAACATCCGTGGTTCTTACGAATCCATTGCTTGCGCTGCCTGCAAAAGGAGCTGAGGCGCCAAAGCTGATTCCATATCAGAAGAAGTTCACTAAGAGCAATTAGTTCATCAAAATGGCTATTCCGTCTTCGTCTTCATTCTTCGGTTAACTGTTTCAATTCCCTTTCTCCCTGCCAACCGTTCAGACATTCTGCTCTTGTTCGTTCGGCAGCATTGATTCTGTTTCATTCTTACGATCGGCCCAAGAAAGTGCATAACCAAGTATGATTTGCAAAGCCTTCATTTGTTTTTGTTCGATATTTGGATGCCGCGCCAACTGTTATAAACGTTCCGTTTTTGGTGGGTCGGACTTTGGGAATTTCGTTATTCCCGGGTTTAGGAATGATGGGAATCCACTGTTTGTTGCGCTCAGAGGCAAACACTCGGAGAGGTCGCACGCCATCTTCGCCTTTGCAGATGATGCGGAGATGGTCGCTTCCATATCAGGTGGCTCCACTCAACGGGACCTTGGTGGAATTTCTCTTCGAGTTCTACGTTGGGATCTGCCGCCAAATTTTAGCAATCGTCAGCACCCAGTGGACGATAGGAGCCAGTGTCATTGATAACACTGGAGACACCTGAGCAGGATAAGTCTGAGGGCTTCGGAGTCGAAGTCAAAAATATCTTCGGATCGGGCAAGCAGCGTTATACTGCCGCCCAGGAAGCCTTTAGATCCCTCTAGCAGCTTAAGCAAGCGACACCGATGAAAAGATTCGAGGTTAGCTAAAAATTCTACATGGTGTTTGACGGCTCCCGCCTGGAGTGATGCTTCAATCATAGTGGCCAGACATCGGGGGACATTAGTTTCCTGGAGCAAGTTCAGCTTCTCGCCGAGTGTTGTGAAGGCCAGGGTGCGCTCAATTGCAATGGGCGCATAGAGCGCCTGTGGCTTTTCTTTTCGGAACGCAGAACAAGTGGTAGTGGCAACTCACCGGACCGCCAACAGGTGTCATAAGAGCCTCGTCCATAAGACCGTTCGAGAGGAAGTCGGAAAAAAGGAGAGACGTGTTTGGAAGAAAAACTTGATACATTTCTAACCGAATTCTTCTTGCACTTTGTTGCTTGTACTTTGTCCCAGTGTCTTCCTACCTACTTCCCTCTTGCTCCGTTAGATCTCCGCATTAGCTTTATTTCAACTACAGCTGAATTCGCCAAATCCGTTTCTTTGTGCCCAGCGTTTGTATGCTTTCACAAACGCTTGCAACCCGTGGCCACTTGGGAGCGGCTCACAGTCATAAGCAGCCGTTAACGAGAAATGTAAATCGGAAGGATCACAATTCGAGCAATGCGTGGCCAAATCACAAGAATTCCACGACCAAAACGAGGTTTTTTCGTAGATTTTCCAATACACAATTGAAAATCACGAAATTTACAATTATATGCACGCCTGAAGTATGCTGCCAGACAGGTCGGACAATGGAGCCAGAGTTTTAATTCCAATGATCCAAGCCCTGCAGTTAGAAACGATTCGATACTAGGTTCGAAAGTCTCACAGAAACAGACAAACGTGCCAAAACTGTGGCATGTAGGAGTGCTCGGCAATTCAACGTCCAACGTGGTCAAATTTACGAAGCATGGAGAACATTTTACAGGATTTTCAACGCATGCCTATCACACCACCTGCCAAAAACCCCCCACGAAATTCTTTGTCCGAGGTTCAGGATGGAACCATGGTTTGCAACCTGTTTGGTTACTATTGCCCGTGGTTACTAATTTTATGCTTCAGCTGTTTCTGCTGTGGGTAATGGGGCCGTCTTATTCATCATTTCCACAATTTGTAGTTAATCAACTTCGAATTCCGGTGCACAACTTGAGGTTGGGTCATCCATTAAAAGATCAACCCATTCACCTGGACGCGACCACAAAGTAGGCGCTACAGGACAGAAAGGCTTGATGTACAGGCTTACCAATGTTTCCCGAGCAGGTAACTTGTTATATCGACAACGGGCTAAAACGATTTTGGTTAGAGGTTACGCGGAGCAATTGCGCGTAGATGGAGCGTCTGAGGAATAATATGACTTCGCACAAAAATGAAGTGTTGGGGAGTGGAGGAGTTATAAAAGTTTACCCTAAAACATTATTCAGGCAAATAGAAAGAAGCTTGAGATCATAAATCAGCCCGGAAGATGAGTGTATGGTGGAACGTATCGGAAGTCATCGACACAGAAATGGGTCGGATACTTGTGGCAACCTGGAAGTGACTGCCTTTGAATGCGCAAGTTAGTGACCCAAGTTTGTCATAGACAAAAATGACTGACAAGGAAATGGCTCTAAGAGGCTCCTTGGTTTGATGCCACTGAGCCGCTCGCTGTTTGCCTGCTCGCTCTAAGGATAATTAGCCTCCGCCAATTGAAAATACTTGGCTACCCCGATTGCGGACGGCTGAACTATTGGCTCCCAGCCAGTATCTTATCTGATGGCGCTCTAATGCGCGAACGCGATCGACGCCGTCTCAGTATAAACTGCCCTTTGCTTACCCCACTGATTTTTAACGTCATTTGGCAACCGTTGCGAATTTTGGTCTGCTCTTCTGTCACTTTCCCCTCGTTGTCTCCTACTGTCAGAAACTAAGTATTCTACGTTTGGTCCAGAGCCACTTGCCGTTTACAGTACTGCTAGACATTTTCGGCACATCCCCGAAGACAGACAACTCATCAAATTTACCAACCATGAACCATTGACATATGCCTCTCACGGTTGAACCGATAAACATTCACCACGTGACTTCGCGGCACTGTTCTTCAATGACGTTCGTCACGCTTCTGGGAACGACAACGTTGTGGCTGGGGCTTTTTCTTGAATGGACGCTACTTCTTGTCAGCCACGAGTCATAGGCCTTGAGGCTCTGACCGAAGCTCAACTCTCGGAATTGGATTTCACAGATCCTGGCCGTGTGAATGTGAGAAACTCAAGAGGATACAACTGGAAATTGGCCTAATGGATCCATTTCCTACATACTTTCCTTCGATCGTTGGGTCTGAAGCATGAACGAGCCCAGTTACGAATATCTCTTTGCAAAGCTTGTAAGGATCATCTAACTGCCTTATTCTTGGTAGAGGCTGGTAAACCAGGATGGGATAATTTATGTTAAACGTCGACGATCGTGCGCTGCCAAGAAGTGGGTACGATGGGGCTTGGGTGTGGCGAAATTGTGCTAAAATTATGGAACACGAGGCAGTGGCTGAGGGAAACTCCGAGGAGTCAAGTAAGGCGCTTCGGACAAGATCTGTGAAATCCAATTCCGAGAGTTGAGCTTCGGTCAGAGCCTCAAGGCCTATGACTCGTGGCTGACAAGAAGTAGCGTCCATTCAAGAAAAAGCCCCAGCCACAACGTTGTCGTTCCCAGAAGCGTGACGAACGTCATTGAAGAACAGTGCCGCGAAGTCACGTGGTGAATGTTTATCGGTTCAACCGTGAGAGGCATATGTCAATGGTTCATGGTTGGTAAATTTGATGAGTTGTCTGTCTTCGGGGATGTGCCGAAAATGTCTAGCAGTACTGTAAACGGCAAGTGGCTCTGGACCAAACGTAGAATACTTAGTTTCTGACAGTAGAATTTGACCGACTGGGTCAGAATCAACGAAAATCCATTGATAGTCCCAGCTTGTAAAATCGCGCAAGCTGAGTTCTAGCACTTGCATGAATTTCGTATTATTCAGTCCTCAAATAGCCCTTGGGTTTCACCGCTTCACATGGCCCTTAAAATGTCAGGAGATTGGCGACCATATGGAATTATGGGGCCACAAATAATGTCATTTTTCCAGATATGTGTTCCATCCCACATATTCAGGATATCACGACCAAACTGAACGGTGCTCGTGTCCTCCAAAATAGGTCTGGTACGAGCCTATCACTAAACTTCCATCGCAGATGAGAATATACCTAAGACAGCGGTAACAGCATTCTTTGGTCTCTTTCAACTTCTGTCTGTGCCATTTGGTTTTCGCAACGCGCACAAACCCTCAGTAGTTTGAAGGGCCAGGTTACCGAAGGCTAAGATTTGGCTTCCGCCCACAGTGAAGACCCGTTGTTATTCAGGGAACCCGAAGGTACACATAGGCGATATCTAAATCAGTTGATGAGGCGTTTGGCCACAGCTGGTATGACCGACAATGCGGACAAAATCATCTTTGGCCAAACCCCTTTTGAGGTTTTAGGCCACATGATCAATGAAAGTGGCATTCTACCCTCGGAGGAAAAGGCGCGAGCTGTTCCTGAATCCTCCTCACCTACTTTACCAGTCGCGTTCCGTCGTTCCAACGGGATGGTGAGTTATTATCGGCGTTTCATCCCAAGCTGAGCTCGCTTGGAGCAGCCCTTAAGAGATTCACTTCGATGTACCGAGGAACTACCTGGTAATGCTAAAGCCGCCTATAGTACAGCTAAAGACGCTTTAGCTTCTGCCACTCTGCTGGTTCATTCCGATGCTGAAGCCCAACTGAGTAGCACCATAGATGCCCCTGACAAAGCGGTAGGCAGTGTGCTCCAGCGATGGTACATATTTTAACGTACACGCGTAGAAATCTTCCCTAGCCGTTGTCACATACCTGTATTGTTGAGACTATACTCTTTATTTTATTGACCCTGGAACAAGTACAACATGCATCAATCACTACACTTCAACATCTGTTTATATTTTGCTCAAGTGGAGTGGCATAATTTTGATTCGAACTTGGACTGCCGTGACGGTGGTACCTGACACTGGCATTGGTTGAACCCTGGTCCTCGTTGTTTGACATTGTGGCCGTACAGTTGAGGTTAGTATATATTTATATGCGTATAACTTGATAATTTAGTACCGTAGACACTACGAGTCAATCTTGTTCTGGTTTTGGGATTCGTTTTGACTTAGCTACGCGTCGCTCAAGGTCGTAATAACCGTTACAGTTCTCAACTTGAGATCACCAGGAGGAAATCAGTCAGAAATGCCAGGAAGGGGACAAAGACAATCCGAAGCTGGACAGGAAGAAACCCAGCAAGTCCCTGGGGTATTTTTGGATGATGCCGATTTTTTAGACATTGATTTGTGGGCTAGTCCTGTGAGTGCGATTTCATGTACTTCAGCTAATGGTGTATAATTTAAAGGTGATCGTATCTGTCGATTGACAATAGTTGAATTAGGAACCCAGCTTAGGCAGGCTAGTAAAGAAGCGGAACCTGCCAGGAAAGACCAACTCCGAGTACGGGAGCGAGAGGTGACTTTGAGGTCCACGGAGCATACGGTCATTCAGCCTAGCAGTTCCGTGGAACGATTAAAGTCAACTTGTACCGGTGTAAACCACGCTACTGACTTACCAAGAATGGAATTGTCCCCATTCCACGGGAGCGCGGAACAGTACTGTAAATTTGTTGAAAGGTAAGAGAACTTTGCGGAAAAGGGAATATCCGATCAGGGACAGAGATTCTTGCATAGACCGCATTACTGTCTTGGGAAGCAGTCGACGGGTGCTCGATGCTGGATCCCAAAGAAGGTTACACTCGGGCTCGGGGAATCCTGAAAGACCTATCTGGGCAACAATTTAAAGTCGCCCGGAATTTGATCGATGGTATATTATCAGAGGCAAAACGTTCCAAAGGCGAGTCGGACTCTCCAGCCAGCCTGGTGATAAAAGTGTAGGACTGCAGCATCCCACTGGATCACCTACATTACCGACCGGACCTGAACGCAATGCACACATTGGAGACCATAGTGCACAGTTTGCCCACAGAACTACAGGGTAGATGGGCCGAGAAAGCCTGCTGCACGAGTGACCGTGTCATTGTAATACGGTCCCCTAGACCACCGATGACACACGAGCCTTGTGATGTCAACGGAGACCTGCGCGTGGTACGCCCTCAATTAGATCGAAAGGTAGCTTCGACAGTTCCCTTCTAGGAGGGACTTGTAGTAGCGACCCGTGGGTTACTGAGTTTGAATGTGTAAACTCACGGCCAAAAATTATTGCATACGAACATGACTGATTAGCACTTAGCTTTAAGCAGTTCGTATGTTGTTCGATGACACAGGGCTGTACGTTGTTCGTCTGCTTGTTGTGAGGACAACCGGCTCCTGCCACTTGGAAACACGCCTTCAACTGCTCTGCTTGCGAAAGATTGAACCTTTGGATCTCTTAGCTGGTATGACATCCGGTGTTGCTCCCTCACACAAATGTGAGCTACACTGTTTCAGTACAAACCGTCCCTCCCCTACTCCACCGATTTTTACCGTCTGTTGGTACGAGTGGGAACTTTTATCTCGTTGCCCGTTCCATGGTCCATTCTCGAGATCAAGTGAGTACTTGTTAGCAGGAGTACTAAATAATGGTCCTAGTCGCAGCGAGGTCACAAATGCTGCTGGCAACTGGCTATGTGATGCCAAACCCCGATGAGCTCCTGGGGGAATATGAATTCAAGTGCGATCAAAACCAACTGGCTCGAAAGAATGTTTTCAAGTATTTGATTTTTGTGTCTTCGAGGGGCGGCTACAATATATAACAACCTCCGAAGACACTTGTCCAACTCTGAACAGTCATCCTGACGACAGGACCCGGGCCAATCGAAAACTACTGTTACCAGGCCCGTCAGTCCTCGCGAATCCCCGTGAATTCGGAGAGAGAAAGCCGCATTACCATCGGTGTGTTCAGTCCAAACCTTCTGTTCTCCATAGACGGTTGTTTAATCCTTTTTAGGAAAGGAATTACTCGCTTGCCGTAAACACTTTGCGGAATGCTTTCGAAGCATCGCGATTTTCCTGCGTTGGATACAAAACATCTTCAGCGTAGTGGGATTTTGATTTTGACCGAGGAAAACCGATTTTAGTATGAATAGTTTGTAACGCTTCCGGGCACAGATGGCAACACCCATCTTTATCGAAATGGGTATTGATACTGGCTTACACACCTAACTAGCTCAGGCTCACCCATCGCTCTTTGTCTTTGCGGCAACATGAAACGTCCATCCGGAAGAATGCTATATTCAACATATTACTTTCGACGGATCTTCCAAGACTGAGTCGTCTGAGCTACTCAGGCTGGATGGACGGCTGCAAAGCTGAACACCCTTCCACTGTCCAGAGGTCTATCCTCTAGATCACCGGCAGTGAAAGACGCAAGAGGCAGTCAAGATAAACGTCTTGAACTACTTCGCGTTGTAAAGAGCTCTATCTTTCTCTTCACCGGCAATACCCGATAAGAGACTGTCAAGATTCGTATTTTGAACAGCTCCCCTACTTTCCGCTGCCCCATAATCAAGTGAATTATCTTCCAGCTCCCCGGTGACATTCGGTTAACAGGATAATCGCAAGATCCAAGACCCTTTTGGCTCCAGCCTCCTACCTGTGTACTACTTCAATATAGCGATGAATGAAACCGCCATAATGGGATTTGAAAGGGCGCCAGTGAACGAGGGCACCAAAAACATCATCCCGCTAAATTTGAATGTTATGACGGTGGAATTAGTCTGCCATTGTTTCCCTTCACATCTGCTTAAATGATGAGTCTCGTTTCAAAATTTGTACTTCGTTGGAATTGGAAAAAGAGCGATTTACGGTAACTGCCGTAAGCCTTAATAAGTCGTAAAAAGACATGAAATTGGCCTTCCAACATTTTGTTTTGTATTTGCCATAATGTCCTTTTGTATCGCAAAATTGATACCTTTTCGAGACTATATAAATTGCGGAATATGAGAATATGTGAAACGATCTTTCGTAGATGTGGTTCGCCAGGAACGATACAAGGAACTCTACGGAAATTCCTTCGCCTTCAACCTGTCCAACTTGTACACTGGGAGGGCCACTGTGCCATTGCCCACATGAAAACCTCTCTCAGGCTTAAGCGACTCTTAGCAGAGGGGTTGAGGTCGAGCTTTCCTAATATAATAATTACCGGCCAACCTCTACGTTTCTAGACGAACGTCTGTAGATATAACGGCCGACTTATAAGTATGCTACCTTAAGTAGTCTACACTAGGACTTCAGTTACTAGGCTGCACTGTCAGGAAATGCCCGCTCGTTAACCGAAATCTCACGAGGGTATTTACTAAAGTCTCCGGTAATTAGCTCGACTAAGGTCCTATCTGTCATTCCCACTGGGCCATATATATATATATATATATATATATATATATATATATATATATATATATATATATATATAATCTACCATCCAGTATTCACTAGTGCGAAAGAAGACTCACGAAGTGAACACGAGCCATAACGACCTAGTTGTGCTGGCCCAAATAAAAAAATCAATAAAGAAGACACCAATGCCAATATGGCGGGAATCATAATGCGGCGGCCCTGAATAGGACCTTTTGTCAATCTCTTGGGCCCATGTTCACCCCTCTAGAAAATGCACACAAGAGTAGTCGTCCTCGCTGGTGGACCCTGCGCATTGATATTGTGCCCATCGGTCACACGTTTGGCGTTGAACCCATTGAAAGTCATCTTCCAGGTCGACCGTTGGATCCTCTCGCCGGCAAATGCTGTAAACGTCCTTGTTTATCGGAGATGGCGGCCTGTCAAGTTTTCGTTTCTTGTGTTGTTGTTCGGAATTGGTTGGCCGTAGTTGTCCTATGTTGACGGAACTGCATACTCTGCAAAGGGTTTCCTATAACCTGCGTATCGTTCTCGTCGGTAAACCGAACCCCGATTAATGGTTTCCTTCTAGACGTTGTTCCCTGTTTTACGGTTGAATCTCTTTTCGGTGGTTCCGACCGTAGCACATACTCGTCAGCTGTACTGGAAGTTGTGGGACATTCCAATATTTTTCGGGTCTCTTTCTCTCGGCCGAACATAGTGGCGATATCCGACCGGGGTTTTATTCGTTCTACGCCTTCTTTCTCGGGATGCTCGTAGCACAGTCTAACGTTTGGCCACAAACCTATAACGTCTGGTAACAACCTCAGTTGGGCTTTAGCCGTTCTGTAGTTTTCATCCCCAAGATTAGCCAACGCTGCGGCAATATCCCTACCGATATCCTCGCTCTCCCGCAGCGTCTGCGCTTTGGTGTTGATTGTGGGTGTCGCTGATTGTGAGATGATGGTGTCTCCACCGGCTAGGGTTACCACCTCCTTACAATCCACTGACCAGCGATTATTGGCCAGCGTAGAAAAGTCGGCATTAGTGGCAAGAGCGACGTGCAACACGTGAACGCAAGACAACAACCACTGGCGACTGAACGAACAGTTGCAGTGTGCCACACTGCCGCCGGCAACCCTAACGGAGGAGCCTCTACTGTTTGTTACAAGCCACTTACGTTTTACATAAGATATACCAGTGATCGTCACTGTATGCAGGTGGCGAAGGAGAAAGCCACGGGAGAATACGGTTAGCTTGCCGAACACGGGTTTCAGCCAATGTGGCACATTACGGAACTTGCATATGGACATTTGGTCCCTACCAAGTCTGCCCTGCCAAACTTCTCTCCAAGATGCCACTCGCTTCAGAATTCTTTCACAGACCTGGAGCAAGGTTGACCTAGGTGAATGTCCTGTCTTAAGATGCTTATTTTCGGTTTCTACTCTATTAGTTGTCAAATTACCCAAAGTTAATACTTGTCTTACTTTGTAACCCGCCCAGGAATCCTTAAACGGCATCCATGTCCTTACTAAGTGGCCCATCGCCTCGGAGCTGCGGGCCTGAAAAGCAGCCCGAAATCGTTTGAATGCAGACTCGCTGCTTGCGAACACCATGTTCCGCATCCGCTGGAGATCACGGTCCTTTTCCAGCGTTGTTGCTGCAGCTAGATGGTTGCACCTTTTTCGCATACCTTGCAACACGTGAAATTGGCAGAACTCTACCTGCGCTTCAGGGAAGTGAGCCTTGAACCCGCTTAACTGAGCCAGACTACGATCTACCACTATTTTTTTACATTCCCTAGTTGCGGGTAGGTATTCAGGCAGGAAACCCACGGCTCGTCTGTAGCTTGCAGTGCTTTCATTGGGCAGCAAAGCATACAGAATACTACGACCTAAGCCTGTTTCGTCCATTATCATTGCGTGCCTTAATACATAGCATCCGCAGTTCATTTGGTGGGTAGCGCTAGCTAGAATCACCTGGCTGCATCTGCGAGCAACCGGAATCATCTCGCTGGGTATGAAGAAAAGGGACCTAACTATATTCTCCTCATTTATTACCTGGCTAATTCCTTTACCATCCAGTAATTCTTTTATCCTAATTAAGTTACCACGAACATCATGACCAAGACGAACACGTATAGACCCAAAGCCCATGCTGTTCAGAAGCATATTGAACATACGACCAGTATATTTCCCTAATTCAGCTGTATTATGGAACGTATCTAGCAAGTCAATCACCACGGATTCTTGAAGCGCTTTCAGCCTTCGGTTGGCCACATGTAAACCAGGATAGCCTATTTGGAAACTATGACTATGGACCATGCACCACTTCGCAACACGATATCCAGTTCCTTTGGCGACCAAAACGACGGAAGCCCGACACTCCGGGATTTTGCATCTACAATGAAGTCAAACATTAGCACACAATTTGTAGCGTACTACTCTGTATATATGTTACACTAAATGAATGTCAACAATATTTAAGATGACACTAGCAGACTAAGAAGGGCGGAGGAGCGTGCAGTGATAAAAAGGCCAAAAGAGTATGTACATTACGAATTAAAATGAAACAAAAGGTGTGACCCAAACTCACAGTTGTTCAGTGTTCTTGTGATCAGGAAATGAGCGCCGAAGAGCCAATATCCGCCAATGTCTACAGTTCAGTTCGGTCTGACAGCCATCCGTTGGACAGAAAAGGATGGTATTGAGCGAAGTGCCAAGAGATGCCGTTGAATCTTCTAAAATGTTTTGTTCCACACAGTTAGTTTCGACCGATATAATTCCAAGACACTCCAAACCAGAAGATGAGACCGTGTCAGAACGAAAGATTTATCTACAGCCTTTTTTGTATTGCGTGGTGATGACGACCAAAAGGTGTGTGTGTTTTACATTAAAAAGTCGGTACAACAAAGGAGTGTCGCACAAAGAGACGTTGAAAATCATGGAAAACGTCGGAAATGTACAGGTACCTTCAAATTATTCTAACCTTGATCCACCTCCACGTTTTCGACGCCGATGGACACAGCAATATTTCACGAAATGATAGTTCATTCCGTCGTTAATTGTTAGCGGACCCTTTTTGGCCTGTTTCCATGTTCGAGCATTGTAATTGTAAAAGCTGGTACTTGTGCATTGCTGGAACTCTCGAAAATCGGTTGTGAATTCATCGAGATCTTCGTAGAAGTATTTTATCAATCGGGAAAAGGTATCGGAATTGTCAACGGTCACGGTCGTTTACGTGGCTAGCTAGTGAGATGAGTGCTGACATTTTGTCGCTTTAGGCCTTATATACCAGTGTAAATTTAATGATATTATAGAAGACGTTCGGGTGCGGCTGGCGAACGTGTCTCCTATCGGGTCTAGCAGCGAATACCAACGATATCCCCTCTATCGGACGAATAGAGAAGACGTAAGTCGGTTTGCAGATGCGAGGTGTATTCTATACATCGTGGCACCGAGACAGTACCGATACGAGAAATACACCGAACGGAAAACGGAACGAAACGCGACGGCTGTGCTGAGAGCGAACCGCGAGCGAACGAACGAAAGTGAAAGTGATTTGAAACGAGGTCGACGGAAACCTCGGAAAAGTCAGTCCAGTAAAACGTAGGCAACCGGAGAACACTGAGGTCAATGTCAAACGTCAGAAAAGATCGTGGAGAAAATAGATCCAAAATGGTGTCCAAAAAATAGTCATTTTCTCAAAACGATCGAGGTCACTACAGCAGCCCCCCGCTAGAAAGCATGGAAAGCTTTCGAAAAAAAAAATGTCAAGGAGGACATGGCATACATACGGTATTCGTGTGCGCGAATGCGTGCAAAATACGTGCATGTAGCTGTGCTGTAGGATGCTGACGGGCAAAATCCGTGGTATGCAGGAACCGTAGGATGATGGTCGAGCGTAAACCAGATTCGTTGCCAATGACGTCGGTTGCGTAAATCATCAAGGTGTGTCACACCAATAACGTCCAGTGTCGGGTAACCGTTAACCAATATGATATCCGGAAGCCAAATCGATAGGTTCGTAAATGGGCAGGAACGAGAACGACAAGGCCGATCCAGAATGCAAACGTTGGTGCCAAAATTCTCCAGATTTCGTGGGACCAGCGAAGCGTACCATATGGCGAGGTTCCATGAAACAAAAAGAAATGAAAAACTGGTGTAGCAACCGCAATGGACTTGACTAGAATACAGTAATAACTAATGAGGTATGTTAAATCGTGTCGAAACGATAAACACGAAAGTTATTACTGCGAAGTGCAATGGTTAAGATCGTGTTTGACCTAGTCGCGAAAACGTGCTGGGCAAACGATCCTCCGACCGGAACGTGAGACGGGAGCCTCATTCACGGACGGGTGCGTAGGCGTGCTCTGCTGACTTGAACGTGAGACAGTATTCTCATTCGAGGACGTAGCAGGGCCAACTGGCTGCTGACTTGAACGTGAGACGATAGCCTCATTCGAAGTCGTAGCAGGCAACGCTAACTGCAGACCTTGACGTGACACGGAAGTGTCGTCAACAGGCAGTGCAGGGTTAACATCGAATCTCATGTCAGCGGGCGACACGCTTTCATCAACGTACGCGGCTTTGAAAAGACCGATGTTAACGGTATCGACGCGACCGTGTCGATCAACCTTAAAGGTCTTATCGTGACGAGAAATCACGCGAAATGGACCTTCGTAAGGCTGTTGTAATGATGTCCGTACCGAATCAACACGAATGAATACATGCGAACAAGTTTCGAGTTCGGTCGGAACAAAAACCTGTCGTCGCTGCATTCGAGTCTGCGCCGGAGCGAGATTTTGCATGTACGTAGACAAACGGTGAACGTAAGTCTGTACGGCAAGTGAATCTGTACTCCGTGGCGTAAAGAATTCCCCAGGCAGTCGTAATGTCGTGCCGTAGACAAGTTCTGCGGCGGAACATTGGATATCTGCCTTTATGCAAGTCCTGATACCAAGCAGAACTAGCGGTAACGTTTCGTACCAGTCGGGGCTCTCGTGTGCTCTAAGAGCCGCTTTGAGTTGGCGATGAAAACGCTCGACTAAACCATTCGATGCCGGATGGTACGCGGTCGTGCGAATGCGTTCCGTACCCAGCATGTGAGTTAATGAAGAGAATAGATCGGACTCAAATTGTTGTCCTCGATCGGTAGTGATTGTGGAAGGACAACCATATGAAGCTATCCATCGTTCTATCAGATGTCGAGCCACTGATTCGGCCGTGACGATAGAGATGGGAATAGCCTCGGGCCACCTCGTAAATCTATCGATGCACGTTAGTAAATAGGTATACCCGTGTGATGGGGTCAATGGACCCACAATGTCTACGTGGATATGATCGAAGCGAGCATCAGGCGTAGCAAAAGTACCGATAGGCGAAGCTACGTGCCTATGCACTTTAGATCGTTGACATTGTAGACACTGTTTTGCCCACATACGAACATCTTTATTCATGGACGGCCAGACGTATCGTGCAGCTACTAATCGGAGACTGGCTGCGATGCCTGGATGTGAGAGTCCATGAAGGGTATCGAACACGAGACGTCGATATGCAGAGGGTACAACTGGTCGAGGTATACCAGTAGACATGTCGCAGAGTATCGTCCCAGCACTGGTGGCTAGAGGTACGGACTGACACTGTAGCGACGATGACTGAGCTGCTTCCATACATGAAGAATCCTGTGCCTGTGCGGCAGCCATGGCAGGGATGTCTAAAACCGGAGATTTAATGGCATTAGGCGAAATACGCGACAAAGCATCTGCAACACAGTTCGACTCACCTTTAACGTGTCGTAGGTCAGTCGTGAACTGTGAAATATAGTCTAAATGTCTGACTTCTCGTGGAGAGTAACGATCAGACTTAGTATGCAATGCATACGTCAGAGGCTTATGGTCTGTAAAGAGGATGAAATATCGACCCTCGACTGCATGGCGAAAGTGCTTAACGGCATTATATGCAGCCAGCAGTTCGCGACCAAAAGCACTATATTTGGTTTCCGTGGGATTGAGGCGTCGAGAGTAGAACTCTAATGGCTGCCATATCCCAGAAACAGACTGTTGCAGGACCGCTCCGATGGCAAAGTCGGATGCATCCACCGCTATGCTTAGCGTGGCGGATGGAACTGGGTGCATGAGGAGCGTGGTCTGAGCTAATGTCGCTTTAATCTCCGAAAACGCTACTCGTGCGGCATCCGTAAGCGACAACTTACGTGGATTGCCACGAAGTAGGTCAGTTAATGGAAGCAAACGTTCAGCAGCATGGGGTATGAAACGACGATAAAAGTTAACTAACCCCAAAAATGCTTTGAGCTCCTTGATTGAGGACGGTACGGCGTAATCTAAAATAGCGCGCACTTTATCCTCGCAAGGCTTAATACCCTCTCGAGTGATCTTGTGGCCGAGGAACACGAGTTCCGGTTTGCCAAGTTCAGATTTATCAGGATTGACTACTATTCGATGTTCGGACAAACGTTGAAATAGTAGCGTTAAATGTTGGAAATGTTCATCTACGCTCGACGATGCGATTAGCAAGTCATCGATATAGACGTGAACAAATTCCAAGTCTCGTGTAATGCTATCGATAAACCTCTGGAATGTCTGAGCAGCATTTCGCAAACCAAAAGGCATACGTAGGAACTCAAACAAACCAAAAGGAGTCGTGACAGCGGTTTTCTCGACATCTTCAGCGGCGACTGGGATCTGGTGATAGGCTCGCACCAAATCGATCTTGGAAAATACAATCGTGCCGTGAAGTGATGCCGTGATGTCGTGTATGTGGGGTATCGGATAACTATCGTAACGGGTAACCCAGTTCAGTGCGCGATAGTCGCCACATGGTCGCCAGCTAACGCTATCTTTCTTAAGAACCATGTGTAGAGGTGAGGCCCATGGACTGTGAGAAGGACGAACAATACCTTTAGAAAGTAAAGTGTCAAACTCACGTTTGGCGAAAACCAATTTGTCCGGTGCCAGTCGGCGAGGTCGTGCCGTGACTGGTGGTCCGTTAGTGACAATGTGGTGTGCCACACGATCGGTCACTGTCTCTATCTCTTCAAATGGTTTAGTCAATATGGGGAATTTAATAAACAAAGACTGAAAATCGTGCGGAATGTTAGAAAACAATCCTGTGATTCGGTGTGCATCTGTTCGAGCTGCAGTACCCGTAAATTTAATGTCCGACGAAGGATCGATAAGCTGCAGCCTACGTGAATCAACAAGTAATTCATAGTGCTGCAGAAAATCGATTCCCAGTATGCCTGTGGGAACATCCGCAAGAATGAACGTCCACAGATACCGTCGTCGTGGTCCCAGGTTGACCGCAAGCTGTCTCGTGCCGTAGGTAGGAATGGAGGAACCATTCGCCGCTGACAGCCGAAGCAAAGAAGCTCGTGGCTTGTCTTTACCAACCGGCAAGACAGAAACTTGGGCCCCAGTGTCGACTAGAAACCTAGCGTTAGTGCACGAATCATGCACGTAAAATAAACGGCCAACCTGAGACTGATTGCCGGCGAGTACGGCCGCTTCTACTCGCCGGCAGTGGCGTTTCCCGCCGCGTATGAACACGGCTGTCTGCACCTACGGGCGGCTGGTCCGAAAACGCGGTGGAACCAACAAAAGCCGCTGGTAGGATGATCGGGTTTGGATGAGGCAGGTGAGGCGGATTCACGGCGGACGTGGGCAGTGGAGGGCGCCCGTCCGTGCCGTTGTTTACGTGGGCTACTGCGAGGAGTAGGTATTTTAACTCTGTCCTTGAAGGACAGGCGGCGCTGGATGGATCGAGAGTGCCGAGGCCTCTTCGGCGATTCATCCAGGTCGACACCCCTAGGATTGCGCGATGTCGTGGCAATGAGGGGATTAGCCCCACTGCCGACACGTGCGACAATTTCGTCAGCCACGGCAGCTGCTCGTTCCAAGGACGAGTCCTCGAGGAGAGCAGTAGCGGTGGTCTGAACGTGGAAGGGTAGAGAGTCCAACCACAGTTCCTTAACTATCTCCGAATCCTTATCGGCGGGCCCTGCCAAAGACCGGAGATGAGCTAGGTGGCGGCTGGGTTTAGTATCACCTATGGGGTGCCGTGCTAGTAGCTGACGTAGCCGTTCCTCCCGAGAAGGAAGGAAATGTTGTAGTATAGCCTCCTTAAGCCGATCGTACGGCTGCACTTGAGGAGGATTTAATACCAAATCCCTCACCGAGGCGATAACATCACCTTGAATAGCCTCTAAGGCATAGGAAAATCGTTGGCGTTGGCCAACAATCCTACGTGCCTCAAACTGCAGCTCTAAGGCTGCAAACCAGACCTCTGGATCATGAGGGATAAACGCCACTGGTTTGAAGGCAACCGCAGACAGAGTGAGATCTGTGTCGAGCTGCGCCTTATCCTCTGACATGGCTACGTTGCGATAATATATCGTAAAAAATATATATCGTGCAACGAAAGGAGGACGTGAAACAGCGATAAATCACAGACTCATCGGGCGGGCGAATAATCCAGGAGGTTCTGGAAGTTCTTGGGCTCACCAATATAGAAGACGTTCGGGTGCGGCTGGCGAACGTGTCTCCTATCGGGTCTAGCAGCGAATACCAACGATATCCCCTCTATCGGACGAATAGAGAAGACGTAAGTCGGTTTGCAGATGCGAGGTGTATTCTATACATCGTGGCACCGAGACAGTACCGATACGAGAAATACACCGAACGGAAAACGGAACGAAACGCGACGGCTGTGCTGAGAGCGAACCGCGAGCGAACGAACGAAAGTGAAAGTGATTTGAAACGAGGTCGACGGAAACCTCGGAAAAGTCAGTCCAGTAAAACGTAGGCAACCGGAGAACACTGAGGTCAATGTCAAACGTCAGAAAAGATCGTGGAGAAAATAGATCCAAAATGGTGTCCAAAAAATAGTCATTTTCTCAAAACGATCGAGGTCACTACAATATAAGCAATATTTTATGATATTCTTTGCTTTCGGTTACACCCAGCCGAATTTTTTCATCTTCTTTTATACGTAATTTATTCGATCACTAAATGTCTATTTCAGCTGGCATTACCGTTTCATTTGTGGTAGTTCGATCCTTGACTTCCCTACTTCAAGACTTCGAGACTACGTTTTTGACGACCTTGCTAGGACGCCAGTCAACCATCGCTTCCTAATTGTGCGGATACGGATCTATGGGGACGGTGGTCACCCGTGGTGGGTGTCGTCTGTGTCAAGTGTATCCTACCCCTACAAAGACGTAGGTGTTGTGTGCATTTGTGTTGTATGTCATCGTGCCTTGAGCTGTGCAACATCGTGTCGCGTGTCTTGTGTTATTTGAGTGGCGTAACCTCGCCAACCCGATCGGTTATCCAGTCTATTTTGGTTTCAGGCAGTGTGCAAATTGTGTACGATCTGCCTGAACAACAGATAGTTGTCCACAAACCCTTACTATGCACGAGATCTGCCAATAGAAGGCTCTCAGGATGGAAACGTATTTCTCAGACACGCCATTCCGCAACATACAAGTCCATAGAGTGGTTCTATCGACAGTCAAAGGCGGCCCTGATGGTCTTTGGTAAACGTAACAGTGTTCAAGCAGAAAGCGAAGGGTTGAGATTTGATCCGGGCAGCCGCGGCTGGGGTGGGATCCCGCTCGTTCACGAATTTGGAGCTCGCTCAAGGGAGAGAGTCGGTAGAGGATAATGGACACTAGAATTTTTGACGCGACAGAGATCAGGCCATCTCTAGGGCACGTTCTGTCCACTACGTCTCGATCAGCACGCAAAATGTCCTTCAAACGCGAGTGAAATTCACGGCGTGCTTCGCTGTGTCTTGCACCAGCAGAGAAATGACGGTGACTCTAAAGCAATAACAAAGAGTTTGAAGAAATCCAACTTCTTTGGCTGTGGTGATCCGTATCACAATTAGTCAGGCTGGCATTCAGCAGGGCTTCCTTCAGTCGCTCGCAGTGCTCATCGACATCAAGTAGAGCGGTGGATTCCAGTGTATGGACCAGCGTAGCCTGGAAAGCATCTAGCAATAGAGGGTCATTCAGTTGTAAGTACTTAGACAAGCATGATTTGAATTCTTTGAACCCTTAAATCACAAGTATATAGTAGTGCAGACTAGTGCGTGATCAGAATCGAGACAGGTTGGCCAGTAGGAGTGACAATCTAACACTCTGCCGTGCCAACGGCAACTAGTTGCCACGTGACCGATTTGAGACCAGTCCTGTATTGAGGAAGAAGACGCCAGGTGGCGGCACGTCGTTCGGAGCTGCAAAGGTTTGTGCTTGTTAGAAAAAACCGGTGATTAGCACATATTGTCAACAGTCTGACCCCATTGTCCGTCCGACTGGAGTCAAGACAAAACTGCCCTCCTAGGTGACGTTCATTCGCTGCCGGGCGGCCGATGCGCACGTTAAGATCTTCGGAGAGGACCACGACAGCTGTCCGGTGCGCCATGAGCAGGAGTGTATGAAGCTGTTGGTAGAACTCATCATTATCTGCCTGCGGACTGCAGTCTGTGTGGCATAGACGGAAATGACGAATAAGTCGCGTGTGCGATCTCGATGTCTGGTCACTCGGCAAGAACCTCCCAGTCGGACTGCACAAAGTCGGCTGTTGACAGGAATCCAGTCTACGGTGTTGGGATTAGCTGGGGACGTTAGTCTGGTCGTGGAGCTTGCGTCTTGCAGTCTTGTCCCTGAGAGGCAGCAGATATCGATCGAGAGCGATTCTAGTTTGCAAGCTAGACTCACCTGTTGTCCGATTCGTGTAAGTATGCGTACGATGGAGCTGACCAATTTGAATTGTAGGCGAGGTTGGAGAAAGATGGGCTCCGAGGTGTGATTTGTTGTGGTGGTCGTAGGATAGACAATTCTAGCGAAAGTCTAGTCACAACTGGCGCCAGTAGTGAGGCAGTTTTGCTGCAATGAAGTGACGTGGCCGGCACATAAGACAACTGAAGAGGTGGAGAGAGGACGGATAAGTTCCGAGTGTGCTGGTGGGTGAGCATATAATCTTGCGATAGCGGAGAAGTATGAGAGAGCGTGAGATGAAGGCGAATTTGTGTGAGAGTCCATGGTTCAGTTTGTGGGCGCAGTACTACTAGATCGCTCAGGTCAAAGCAGGCGGTTTTCTTAGAGACCCACAGCCGAGGCCTTTAGCTATCTAAACCTTAACTCGCAAGGCAACGGGACAGAGCGTGGGGTTCGAAATTTACTGAGGGCCGGTGACTGGTTACTCAGTTCATACGCCCTTCGGATGAGACCAAACATCCTGGGTGCTCAGTAAATCTCTCCGCCACAGATGCTGGTGAACATGTTCTGCGCTTCATACGCCACCCATGGTTGGTTTGGAATCAGGGTTTAGCCATTTCCTCTAGACTTACCGTTAGCCAGTCAACCCCGTGGAGAGCGCCGGGCATTCGCCTTCGCCCTCAAACTTTTGTGAATAACACCTCCGCTCCGAGAAGGCAGTGAACAGGAATTCCTCAGCAGATGCTATTTGGTACACGTGGTCATTTAGGGGCATTTCAAGAGGCCTTCAGAACGAATAGCCGTCTCGGAGCCCGAGACACCAACCCCCGACCATGCTGCAATGGTCGAAAGGAGACTGTGGTTTAATTCTGGCCGCAAGTAGGCCACTAAGATAAAATGCGGGTTTACAATCAGAAAATGGAATTTTGACACGTTCGTGCAGTCAGAGAAAGTCATGACCAAGCAAAACATCGGTGCGTAAATCAAACAAAACAAAGTTTCATGCGTTCATAAAAAGTGTCTTTGAATGGAATAGATACGAATAAATGACCATGAGTAGAACTTAACAAACTAATGGACGCCATGGATATTCTTTGTGATATGGCAACGTACCAGGCGTACTTATCGACCGCCGTGTTTGAGATATAGTTCTCTGAGCTGCCGGTCTCAGTAAGTACTCCTAACGTGATCCCTGCTTCAATGATCCGAATGACAGCACTTGGGGGGCAGTGAGGAGTGGTTGCAGGGATGACGTAGAAAGTACAGAACCTGTGGATGACGCAATTTGTCTAGAAGGTGAGGGCTTTTCGGTGTTGGAGGCTTGACAGACTCACTGGAAATGGCTTTTTCCCCACAACCTTTGCGTAGTGCTTCTTTTGCTGCGCGTTTGATTTGTGCATGACGACTTAATCCCTAGGAGTAGAAGGAAAAGTTGCTAAAAACCGAAACGGGACTTTCGGTGTCAGCTAGAGTTTTAGATGTCAGATTCTTCGTAGGCAGGGAACGATACGCCCGAGGATTGATGCTGTGTGGCAGCACACGAGTTCGATTTGTCTAGCTAGGTTATAGGCGGAGATGAGGTCAATTTCCTTCTCTTCCAACATAGGTTGTCTGATTTGATAAGAGGTCAACCCATGGATGAATGAGTCTCGAGTAAGTTCGTTACAGAATGGATTTTAGTTTCTGGAAGAATCGGTCCAGCGTCCTTCTGTATTCCTGTCATGTGGTGGATAGCACGTGTCGTGCAAAGATCGCATTTTTTGGTTGTGTATTTAGTTTTTGAAGAGCCGTGATGACGGTATGGTGATTTGTGCAATCGGCTGTCAGACAGCGACCTCTCTAACAATGCAGTGGGCCTTCGTGGCTATGAGGTGTATACCCCTTTCAATGCACTCACGCACAATCATGTCACAAAAAAAAACTCGAAGACCCTTCTTATGAACGTATGAAACTTCCTGTTTTGTCTGATTTATGCACCGATGTTTTGCTTGGTCATGACTACACGAACGTGTCGAAATTCCATTTTCTGGTTCTAGACTTGCTTTTTCTCTCAGTGGCCCACTTACGGCCAGAATTGAGCCATAGTCCCCTTTCAACCATCTTTCTACTGGTCACACACCCATTACCACTAAGTCAAGACGCCATTCTCTGCAAGAAAGCAGTGTAGGTTTAGATCGAAAAACAACATTCTGATTCTCTTCAGAACCGGAGAACGATTAGCCGGTAGTTTTGAAGACCTACACAGCCTAATCGCCCGTTCCAATTTTTACTATATTCACTCTCCTACTAGCGAGACTCAAGATATATTCATCATCTGCCTTTGGAACATACGTAGAGCCAAAACATTAACTTCTCAGTCAAAATATATCCCCTCGATAGATTTCTCACAACTTTTGTTCTACAGTCTTCTTTCATTTATCAGTCAATCCATAGTTGTATTAGTCCCTCTACCTGCAACCTGTCACTTCTGCTGCACTGTGGAAACTATTTTTTGTCCAACGCAGACTAGACTTACCCCATCAAAAGTCTATATTTAAGCTGAACGACTGCACCACAAATTCCATGATGATACTGACGTAAACTTTCAATCAGATTTGACGTTTTGGACGATGTATATGTCATCACATTCCTTTTAGGCATGGTGAGAAATGCCTTGCGGTGAACCACATGAAAGGTTACCACAGTGTGCAAGCGATTCGACCATGCAAGTCTTCGATGGCAGATTACAATTAAGTAATGAAAAAAGTAGATCGACCAACGGTCACTGAAGCATAACAATGTGCTTTTCAAAAGCAGTAGCATACGTGCAATAGAAACAGTGATAGAATGATACCCTAAAGGATGTCTCTCGTTGAAAGCAGTTTAGATGTGACCACGACCACGTGTTAACTATTCACGATTGATTAAGGGGTCAGATAAATAATCTCCGGTAGACGGCGGGCTATCATATACAATATGTGGAACTTTTCCTCTGGTTATACAATTGAATGTATCAATACAATCCCGACTACGAATACAAACGACTTAACAATTCCTATAGAGCGAAAGACAAAGTAAGTAGTGTATGGTATATAATGACACGATGGAGCACTCAAGTGACGATGATAAAGCTGACCGGGCCAGTTGTTCTCATGTCAAAGGACGTTCGACACAATAGGAGTCTTTGAACACACAAGTCAGTATTAGATTGCACGATGTATTCCAGGGTATTTCGCTGCATCTTTACTTGTGCGTACTTCAGCCAAGGTGATTGATTATAGGGTCTTTTAAAAGTCTTCCAGGCAGTTAACATACACTCGCGTCATGGATAGCACTCTAGCATAAACCAGGGTGTGTTCACGGAACAAAAATTGGTTGAATAAACATGTTAGCGCTGAGGATGAAATGAGAGCAAATTCAGTTTGCACTCTTGGGGGCAACCCGTCTGGACCACTGGTTTTATCACATTTCATCTTCATTAGCACTCCATATGCTTAGAGGAAATATATCAAATACGAACTCTTCGTATAATGTTGGTGTGGAGCCTAGAGCCAATAATCTATAATAAACATCGGTCAATTCTGTTAATTTGCTTCGCTGTCATCCATTTTTCAGGTACACTTTCCTAACTGGCTTTGTCATACACTGTAGCATTTCCTTTATTTGGCCTACTAACAAGCTTTTGAGTGGTAAGTTGCGAATTTCGACATCGCCAGGGTGTCCCCAGATTTATTGTCCACGTTGTACAAAACAGTTTCAATCTCACCACAACGGTAGGTTTTGAGAACGAACGACGGCAAATACACGAGTTACCACCGGATGGAAAAGTACTTTGTGTGAATCTCAGTGATGAGATCTAGAACGGCTGTGCAGTAGCTGCGTGAGAGCGCATCAGCCGTTTGGTTATCACACCGTGGATGGTAAACGACGTCATATCGAAGATAGGATTGTTCAACTCGGCATCCTTGGAATTTTTAGTTATTGATTTTGCCTTCTGGTTCGTTGCTGAACATAAAAGTAACCGACCGCTGATCGGTGATCAATTTGAAATGATCTCCCAGTATGCAGTCTCCACTTCCTCAGTACCTCAACTATAGCGTAAGCTCCCTTTTTGACAGCAGAATGGTATCCTCCGGTTGGTGTCATTATCCTAGAAAAGAACGCCACTGGTCTACCATTTTTGTTGAGTGTAACAGCGATGTCAACACCTGAGCCATCCGTCTCCACTTCGAGACTGCCCCTTAGCGTTGTGTGGTGGCTTGCGTGCCTCAGAAACCCAACCAACTATACAGAATGGCTTACCTCAAGCCAATGATTCAATCATACCTGGAAAATCAATGGCTAGAGGGCCGACGAAACAGTCATTTAGGTTGGAGTTCGATTTAAGTTGATGATTCAGTCAGTAAGACCAGTGGAGGATTAACTGATCATAACACTCAGCCACTCCCCCGCTGCCTTGAGGACAGGTTGTCGTTAGAACTAATGACTTGAGTTGGGAACCCCGATCGTTCTCGTGCTTGGCGGTTGGACTCCCTGGCAGTACCTGTCAACCATCTCCCATGAACTACGCGAATATAAAGAATTCCATGTTGCATCAGTCGTCGCACAGGATAATCAGGACCGCGCAGCCCATTGCGCCGAGCGGGGTGGGTAGTGATAAGTGGGCTACTGCTCATAGTTCTCTACTTTATTCAGTCTTTGCTTTCCGACAGTTTGCGTTCGAAAGGATAATTATGTTAAGCGCAGTTCTTTTGTGATCTCGGTATACGCTCTAACGGACTGCAGTTCTGACACGCAAAAGGACGAGTTCTATGATTAACTCACCACGCTGTTTCGCAAAAGAAAGGCTCTGGCATTGTAATGTTAGCTGATGACTTTAATACACAAGTTGACACACTTAGTGCGTCAGGAGCTTGTTTAGGTGGGCGTTATTCCTTACCTGTTCAGCATGCAGATACCGGAGATAGGCTTATCCAATTTTGTGCAGACAATCGGTTATTCCTGTCTAGCACAAATTTCAGACACAGCTCGCGCCGCACGGCGACGTGGCGCTCTAACGCTATAGATACTCTGACTCAGATCGATCATATCTCAGTAAGCTATAGGTGGCGCAGTTCTATCCAGAACTGTAGATCCTACTGGTTCACGTATGTGGAATCGGACCATGCATTAATTTTAATGCGATTATCGCTCCAGCTCCATGGTCATCCACACAAATCCGGTTGGCCGTACAGCGTTTGTGTGATCTAGAAGTTCGCGCCAGTTATGAACAGAAACTATCACATGACCTAGGAACTACGACGAACAGTAATGTGGACGAGCACTGGGCCGATATTAAACGAGCCATGCACATGACAGCAGGTCTCGCCTGTGGTTCTAGATCCGGTGTCCCCCAGAGACACTGGATTTCTCAAGAGTTGCTGAATCTAATGGAGAAAAAACGTCTGCTCTCGAGCTGTTGGGAGATGAATAAGATAGGAAGACATTTACCAAGGCAAGTCAGAAAAAACCTTAAGAAGGATGGTGAAAATTGGTGGGTCAAGGTAGCCGAAGAGATGGAAGTAGCAACTGCTTCCGGTGACAGTCAAAGACTGTTGAGAACTTATTCGTGACACTGGTGGACGGTGAACCCCAGTTGGTTAAATGACATGCGATAGAAATGAGGAGCCCATTTATGACAAAGAGCAAAGGCTCGACCGTTGGGCCGAATACTTCAAGCAGCAGTTTATCTGGCTTCACGCTAATGTAGTTACTTCTGTTTCAACAACTGCGATTCCTTGGGGAGTATCACTTGAGCCCCATCGGAAGTGGAGGTGGAGTCATATATTCGAATACTAAGGCGTGGGAAGGCGGCTGGTCCTGACGAACTCCCCTCAGATCTTCTCGAAGTGGGTGGTGGTGGGTTGATGAAATCACTTATCACCTTACTCTGTGGTAGATATATGAATTCTCATGATACGTAAACTGATGAGTAATACGAAAATTCGCAGGTCCATTAAAGTTTTAATTCATAACAGGTTGCATTTCTCTGTTGTACTTTCGGTGTTTTATTTAGGATAACGAAGCAGCCCCTAAACGTGCTGTAACTCAGTCAGTTGACAGCACCTCTTCAAGTGTGCACCGCTTCATCATTTTGATGACTGAGCGCTGATTCTTTATCTCATCCAGCTTCATTCCCTTGATTGATCCGCCAAACGCGATTATTTCTATGAATTGGGTTTCCGAGGTACTTATTGAACTGCGGGGAGCCGTGCTTATAGAGGCGTTGCCGGTGATGTGAAGTGAACATTAGTTGTATTCAAATCGTTATCTAAATATTGGAGCAGAGATAGGAAATTAACTAAACAGTATTATTACGGTGCGTAAACCACTAAGTGAGATACTTACTTTTTACTTTTACACGACTATCTCCTGCGAGAGGATAAGTCGGCTCCATGGATATCGCGAAGGTTTCGTGAATAATCATAGAGAGTCGCGGGAGTAGGGTACGAAGCGGTGTCCCCAGCACCGTTCGGCCTTTTTGTTCGAGGTTGCACCTCTAGCCCTTGCACACCCAAGTGCAGACTGCAAGGCAGCAGGGTGTTCCCAGAGGAGCCGGTGACCTGCTGTACGGTTCGTTCGCCTCCTCTGGAATGCCGGATCAGGCAGTTGAATAGGTCTCCTTTGTGGCCGTTGGATCAGTAGATCTCGTCCGCCCATTCAGAAGGATCTGTCTTCACGTGCCGAACACCGTCTCGCCGAAGTTTTTTAGACCTCGGTAACCCTCAACCTGGTTTAGCCCGCCTGTCGAGCGGTTTGCCGGGGTGTGGCCGCTGATGCATGCTTCAGCTTCGTGGAGCCACAGGTGAGAGTTGGGTGAATGATGGAGACCAAGGAGATGGAGGATGCCCCAAAGGACACGACAGTCAACCAACTCAGAAGTGCTACTCCTCTCAGACACCCCATACACCCCACTAAGTGAGATGGTGGATATCAAGTCAATTCACGTACAACACCGGCGGCTGGTCCTCGGGGTTGATTCGTAACACTTCGATGACCTAGTTGGTTGTTCGGATGTGTCTGAAATGATGTCGGGGCCTCTGGGTTAGAGTCTGTGCCAGCCTATACCGATTACTGTTGATATTTTTTCTATTACATGTTTTTACATGAGTGCAATGGAAGCGGTATGTCCCATAGCCGCAAAAGCCCACCGCACTTTTAGGGATAACCGGAAACTAAATCTTGAGACTTGGAGTGGAGAACCACATAAAGTCCCAATATGTCAGGTGATGTTGCTTTGCACACTTGCATAAATGACGGTCGACTTAAGAGCTTATTTTACGGTTATAACACCAACTGTCAGGAATAAACAAAATCAAATAAAAACCATAGGGGTTTAAAGTGAATCAGCAGCCGGTCGGTGCAGCTTGCCTAATTTTTTGACCGACTATTTGAACTAGACTTTAAACCCACCAAGTTTTCGCTGATAAGTTCATGGAAATGTATTTGGGAAAGCCTCGGTTCGTTCCAGGCTGACACGTTCGGCAGTGATCAAACAAAAGGACCGATGTATATTCTCTAACTCAACATTATCACGAATTTTCCGTCGTTGGTTTCTTTTTCTTTTTGGCGTATGGAAGACTCCCTGATAAATGAAGCCTGAATCACCCGGCAGCGTTCTTTCTTGCGTATTTGAACTGTCGTACCTATCGCAAATGCCTCAATATGGTCGAGGGCGGGTGCTTCAGGCTCCGAGATGGATACTCGTCCTGAACACCTCTCGAAATGCTCTTAGATGACCGTGCGTTTTCTACTGCCTCTGCTAAGGAAGCTCTTCTCACTGACTTCTCGTGGCGGTGTTCCTACTAAAGTGAGAGGACGAAAGCGAATGCCTGGTGCTCTTCACCGGGTTGGCTGACTAAGAGTCAGCCTAGGGAAGATGGGTAAACCCTAATTCCAAACCAACTACGGGTGGCGTATGAGGCGTACAACAGTATGCTCACCGGCATCTGTGGCGGAGGGATGTACTGGGCATCCAGGATGTTTGGCCTCATCCAAAGGGCGTATGAACTGAGCAGTCAGTCACTGGCCCCCAGAGGGTTACAATACCCCCATATCGTCCTACTGCCTTGTAGGTTAGGCATTCTGGTCAAAGGCTCGGGATGGGACCCACTGAGTCAACCCTCTACTTCGGTCTGGGTAACCGGGTAGTATCCAGCCCACATGCTTACATGAAATCTCCACATATATGGCTACTCGTTCTCGCACTCGACTCTATTCACTCACTCAAGCTACGCAAGTTATGACCGAGGTGATAACGGTCGGATAAAACCAACTACCTGTTACTACACCACCCATTTTCACCCACTCTTTTACACACAACAATATCAATACTATTCCATGTACTTCTCAGATTGCCATCGATGAAGACATCGGGCATGCAAATGAAATTCCCCCTTCAGTTGTGTGCAGCTCACCAGAACCACTAATGAGACCATATGTACCACTGAAGCTTGCAGCCTTCAATGTACGCACTCTGATGCAAATAGGCCAACAAGCAGCTTTAGCACGCACACTCGAGACACTGACCATTGACGTCTGCTGCTTATCCAAGGCCCGCATCCAGGACCCCACCATTGTAGTTCGTCTGAATTCGCTCTCAGGACGCGCTTTTACTCTACGCTTATCTGGAGATACCGAGGCTTCTGCATCTGGCCATGCAGGAGTAGGAGTCGCTTTGAGTACTAAAGCTGAGTCTGCGCTACGCGACTGGATCCCAGTCAACAGCAGATTATGTGCGATTCGCTTAGAGGATTCGTTCAAAGCTACAAAAGGCCGCGACGGCAATCGTTGTCTGTTTATTGTCGCTGCCTACGCCCCTACTGACTGCACTCCGGATACAATCACAGGTATATTCTACCAGAAGCTTCACGAACTTCTTGGAAAGGCATCTCATAGAGATATAGTAGTATTGGCTGGAGATCTGAACACCCAGATTGGCCACCTAGGTCCAGACGAGCGAATGCTTGGAGGCCAAAGCGGCACCAACCATCAACGCACGGATAACGGTAATCGACTACTACATCTGTGCGCAGACCGTCGCCTTTTCTTGTCAAGTACGAACTTCCGGCGCAGCTTTCGTCGCACAGTCACATGGCAACCGCCATCTGCTAGTCAGTCTTGAACGCAAGTAGATCACATAGCAGTGGGCTACCACTGGCGTGGTTCAGTCAAATCTTGTAGGTCGTACTGGAGCAAACATCTAGATTCAGCTCACGCCCTAGTGTGTGCCGAGTTCATAGTACGGTTTTCCACCAAGTCAAAAGTCCGCTGTCAACGGGTAGATGTAGACCAACTTTGCCGGACCTTGGTCCGGGAGAGATATCAGAATGAACTTGCTGCCCAGCTGAGTAGCCACACACATACGGTGACGTGTCAGACCGCTGGCAACACATCCAAGACGCCATATATATATATATATATATATATATATATATATATATATATATATATATATATATACCCATTGCAACTGGACAGTGGAATGATCTTATTACTACCGACTTATGTGATTGTCTCACACTTAATCCGTACATATAAGACATAAAACCTGCTGGTTTTTAACCACTAGTATCCTTGTATTGTTACCAGAGTCTGACAAAACAAGCTGATTAGCAGCTCTAACGTCTCATTTTTAGACTTCCTGGTAATCGGTGGAAACCGCTTCAACAGAACACCACAATTGAGAAATGTGTTGCTTGTGTCGGTCGCTGCAGTGTGTAACATTATGCGGATGATTGAAGTCGGTTACTTCATAACGATGTCTGAGTTGGGAAACTTACATTAGTTGAGCCATCACGACTAGAATGCGCGTTGACGTGGTGTGATGGCTTGTGTGCCTCCATGACCCATAGTGCTTCGCAGGATAGCTTCCTGAAGTCCGAGATGCAACCATTCCTGGCCGACCGATGAGTAGAGGTCAAACGAAGTTCAGTCTCTCCCACTCAGTTAATAGGCAACATCTCGTTTGAACCGCGGTGTTCCTAGAGAGGACACTCCAGCGAAGAAAGACGAAGAGAAGCAATCTACTGGTCGAGAAGTCTCCACTAAATGAACGTAGGAGTTGAGTACCTGGGGTTCCTCTCGACAATGGGAGAAGTAATCACACCTTATTGGGCAGCCCAAGCCAGACAAGCCCCAGTCTGTAGGGTACTGCCTCATCCACGTTCCGCTGGCTCCACTGGGTGCGTGAGGCTGGGGACCTAATCCGAAAAGTGGATCAATAATTGAACACCAGTAAACATCGAACATAACCGAAGGGACAATCAGGTCTCACGTCACAAACCAGAAGAAGCTCTTACACATATGCTTTCGTCACGTTCCCGTACTGGAGTGCCTCCCCACTGCATTATGTGACACAAGCAAAGGAACTTCTTCAGCGCGGTTCACGTTCGCCGGTGCCACGAAACCCCGAATATCATTGATTTGAGATGCGTTGGTCTGTTTTCTCAATATGTGTTGTTTCTTTTTTTGGTACATGCTTGTGCATGAGTGCACTGGAAGGAAAATATACCATACATCCACGAAGGCTCACTGCACTACTGGGGTTAACCAGCTGCCAGACACTGAGATTTGGAGTTGAGAACCACTTAAAGTCTTAATAGGTCAGGTGTGATGACGAGCCGGACAGTCTACCACCAAAGTAACCCGTGATGGTGGGGATGCGAACTTCGGACCTCCGATGTGGTAATCAAACGCTTTAAACCACTCGATCACCACCGGTGTTCCTTGATAATGTAGAATGCGAAAATCGTCAACCTCAGACGAATATTAGATGATAGACAGCAGTCCACTGTCGTTCGGCTCGTTACCACACCTGACCTGTTGAGACGTTATGTTGTTCTCCACTCCAAGTCTCAAGGTCTGGTTGCCGGTTATCTCTAATAATGCAGTGGGCTTTTGTGGCTAGTGGATATATCTCTTACATTACATTCATGTGCAAGCATATGATAGAAAAATAACGAGTGCTTTCGACTGTGTCCATGACCTTAGTTGAACTAAATTGTCCTGTTTTGTGGTGTGATTTGCGTTGCCACGTAAGCTGACTGCACAGTGGAGAGTGGCGCTTCTGAATATTGTGTGTCTACCGCATAATGAGCATTCTTATTTCACAGTTCACTATTCAGTGTTTTGTGTTTTCTTGCTTTTTGCACCAACCATTTTGGACATACAAGAATGAATTCTGATGTACAGCAAACAGTACATTGGGGATTTTTTCTCTCGGTCAAAATGAACCGGCTATGTGAGAATCGACCAAGGTAGTTGTGTTCTGTATGTCTGGGCCGAACGAGGTTCGGAGTGTAGTTTTGTTCTGACCTCTGATCTAACCTCACTGAAACGTGGATGCTGCTCCGTTAAATGGATTGGAACTCTGCTTTGGAGTGGCAACGAAGTTTCGGGAATGCGTCACCACAGTAAAATCGGAGATGTGTTGTTTTTTCATCGTACTCACTAGTCCACATACATGAGTTCATCGATACATATCAAACCATCTCTTATCTGAGGTAATCTTCAGTCTGCCTTCGTTGTATGCCGCAATAACGAGAGTGATAATGACAGATGTAACAGTACCACAGTAGTACTGATCTTAGAAATGTATTTTGGAATTATAGTGTGCCTAGAAATCTGACTTTTTCTTCGCGGCTTGGTTTGTAGGGGATTGCTAATTACCAAGTAGTTTGTTTGTCGATTGAAGTACTGCAAAAATTTTAAAACTAGATTGTTGAATTCAATTGCCATTAGAAATCACATTCTGGTACGTAAAATGAGCCCAACTACGGGTCAAAATGTCTAATCTACCTCGCAAGGGTATGTTTCAATGATACGAGTTTCATTTACTTTTTGTCTGTGAGGTATGGTTGTTTATCCTCATTTCAGTCTCTTGTACAAAGGTTCCTAACAAGTTCATCTGTGAGAACTGCGGCATTATTGGTTTTCTCGCTGTAATGAAAATAACCTAAAAGCTGAGTACATTTAGTTTTTCGCATCATAAATATGACCTTAAACGGAAATCTACGACACAGATAATACGCAAGACAGTTAGCGAGTGTTCACTGCTTTCTGATTGATCCTTCCTTCCTATTTGTATGGTCACACCATCATTGCCGTCTACTTTTTTAGTTCATTGATCTGTGGCTATGCCAGCAGCCCTTATACCCGAAAGGAATTGTGTGCTGGTCAGCTCGTCGGAAGTACCTCGGCAATCAAGTGAGGATCAAAGGTTGAATGGCGATTTAAACTGGGACGGGTGCGCTTCGTTTGATTTTCTCTCACATGGTGATCCAACAGTTATTGAGGCAGATCCTACCGGCGAATTGTTCAGCCAAAACCATAGTTTCACATCTCCCGTGTCCGTCATCACCAGCGTAAATGGATACTGGAAACAGGAACGTTTTTTCACAAACCGTCCGCCAATAACAGCCGCCATCATTGAACCAAGTTTATGCCTGACACTTTCTTCTGACCCTGGGAATGAGGAACTAACGAGAAAACCTCAACTCTTTCTTGCGGTTAGATCACCTTCAGGTTCTGATAAGGAACCAGAAGAAAAGCAGTCGACCGTTGCCATGCGAACCGGAATAGGTGATCACGGGAGATTTAGTAGGTTAGTGAGTTGCGCTGGGATAGCAGAATTAGTATCGTTTCAAGTCGATACTCACAGTGCGTTTTATCAATTCTGCGGAGGTTTTCCGCGTGGAGTTTTTCATTTGAACTTGTGTTTTCCCCACCTGTTTGCGATCATTAAATACAATCAGCAGAAGAATCGTGAAATTGCCTCCTCGCTAGGGCCAACGTATAGTTTCGTTTTCATATATATATATATACACATGTATAATATGCATGTATGTATATTTACTCCTCTTTTCCAATCCGTATATGCGAACAGCCGAAGTGGCTTTCGATGATCTTTCACTCAAGTTAACCACGAGGAGTGATGTTCGTCATGGTTGCCCCCTATTGCCCTTTCCTTTTAGCTTTTTAAGTGGGATGGTTCTAGAAGTAACGATATCTTCGAGTGAGTAAATTGTCTGAAGTAGAATGCGCCTACGATGTTGTGCTTCTAAGTGAAGGTCCAGAAAGGTTACAAGCTCTGCCGGATAGTCTAAACAACGGTGTAGCGGTGTGTGAAATGCGTTTTGCACCTCCGAAGTGTAGTGTGCTGCCACGGAACTGGGTTGGCACTGAAGCGAACCTTGTCTTGATAGAAACCTTATCTGTGGCAAATAGGCTGTGTTATCTAATCAGTGTCATTTCACCAGGTGGTCGGATATCGAATAAAGTGTCGGTACGCATAAAAAAGGTGCGTTTGACATTTTCCAATCTCAGTCATCTGTGGTGCTGGCGTGGCATCGGATTGTCTCTAAAGGATCGAGTGTACACTGGCAATTAAATCCGTATTCCTACTTGGCCCCGAAACGTCCATTACGGGTTAAAGACACGCGAAGACTGTCGGTGTTTCAGCATCGATATCTCCGTAGTATTGTTGAAATTTGTGAGAAAAACGTATCACCAATGCTGAAATTTGGCGTAGGGTGTTAGGATTCGATGATCTGACACCGGAACAAGTACTGGATCTGAACAGCTTGAGGTGGCTGGGTTACGTGGTACACATGCCCCCAGATAGACCTCCTCAGTATACGTTGTTCTCCGAAGTAGTTAGAAGTTAGGGGGTAAGTTGAGGTGATAAGTCCGTGACGTGGAGGAAAGGTATGAAACATTGACCAGTGAACTTGGTCGTGTAGGACTTGTGAGACTTCAGGGGTAAGATCCCAGAGACCCGCCCGCGGGGTGATTAGACAGATTAGGTGGCACGGCTAAGTGCCGCGCTCAGCAGTTTACTTAAATTCGAACTTTTCCTTCGTCCATAATATTTGAGCTTATAATCTTGTGATCTGTTTCCTTGCTCTCTCTTTCACTCTACCTCTGTTTGCCGTCCCTAACCACCTCCTTTTGCCCCACCTACCTATTCATAATACTCCCACTGATAACACGTCCGATATCCACAACGGTTCAGCGTCAAATGATGTCCTCAATCTCACAACTCACACTTTTTCAAGCCTCAACAGTATCTGAATCTCGGCTCATTTAACGTGCGTACATTCATGCGAGCCGGTCAATAGGCGAGCCCTTACAATAGACTCTCTGAAGATTGATGTCTGCTGCGTAAGTGAAACGCGTATCCAGGATCCGAGCTGTGTGATTCAACTAGCTGCCCCCGGTATCTCATCGAGGTATTTCCTCCACACCTCAGAAGATGAAGCAACTAAAGCTGTAGGTCAACGTCGTATAGGAATAATCTTGACTGACAAGGCTTAAGTTGCCTTTTTAGGCTTGATATCGGTTAAAAGTCGTTTGTGTACCATAAGACTCCAGCGGTCAGTTTGCGTTCGAAAGGATAATTATGTTAAGCGCAGTTCTTTTGTGTTCTCGGTATACGCTCTAACGGACTGCAGTTCTGACACGCAAAAGGACGAGTTCTATGATTAACTCACCACGCTGTTTCGCAAAAGAAAGGCTCTGGCATTGTAATGTTAGCTGATGACTTTAATACACAAGTTGACACACTTAGTGCGTCAGGAGCTTGTTTAGGTGGGCGTTATTCCTTACCTGTTCAGCATGCAGATACCGGAGATAGGCTTATCCAATTTTGTGCAGACAATCGGTTATTCCTGTCTAGCACAAATTTCAGACACAGCTCGCGCCGCACGGCGACGTGGCGCTCTAACGCTATAGATACTCTGACTCAGATCGATCATATCTCAGTAAGCTATAGGTGGCGCAGTTCTATCCAGAACTGTAGATCCTACTGGTTCACGTATGTGGAATCGGACCATGCATTAATTTTAATGCGATTATCGCTCCAGCTCCATGGTCATCCACACAAATCCGGTTGGCCGTACAGCGTTTGTGTGATCTAGAAGTTCGCGCCAGTTATGAACAGAAACTATCACATGACCTAGGAACTACGACGAACAGTAATGTGGACGAGCACTGGGCCGATATTAAACGAGCCATGCACATGACAGCAGGTCTCGCCTGTGGTTCTAGATCCGGTGTCCCCCAGAGACACTGGATTTCTCAAGAGTTGCTGAATCTAATGGAGAAAAAACGTCTGCTCTCGAGCTGTTGGGAGATGAATAAGATAGGAAGACATTTACCAAGGCAAGTCAGAAAAAACCTTAAGAAGGATGGTGAAAATTGGTGGGTCAAGGTAGCCGAAGAGATGGAAGTAGCAACTGCTTCCGGTGACAGTCAAAGACTGTTGAGAACTTATTCGTGACACTGGTGGACGGTGAACCCCAGTTGGTTAAATGACATGCGATAGAAATGAGGAGCCCATTTATGACAAAGAGCAAAGGCTCGACCGTTGGGCCGAATACTTCAAGCAGCAGTTTATCTGGCTTCACGCTAATGTAGTTACTTCTGTTTCAACAACTGCGATTCCTTGGGGAGTATCACTTGAGCCCCATCGGAAGTGGAGGTGGAGTCATATATTCGAATACTAAGGCGTGGGAAGGCGGCTGGTCCTGACGAACTCCCCTCAGATCTTCTCGAAGTGGGTGGTGGTGGGTTGATAAAATCATACACCGGCTTGCTTCCTGGCATTTGGTATGATGAGCGTATTCCGTTAATACGGTGCGAGTCAATAATGGTACCCATCTCCGAGAAATGAATACGTAGTGACTGTCGTAACCTTCGTGGAATCGGCCTAATTCCGGTAGTTACCAAGGTATTTGCCTCGACTTTGCTGCGTGTTTGACACCGGCTCTTGAGAGGAACGCCCGCGAATAGCAGGCCGGATTCCGCGCGGATTGCGGATGCATGGACCGGATTTTTACTTTTCTCCAAATACTCGAAACGCGTCACACGCACTGCCGACCAACCATAATGGTTTTCCTCCACTTGAAAGGCGCCTCCTTTTCAGTTGATGGAACAGCGCTTTTCGGTGCTCCTAATTGAAAAGGTGTGGCCCAAAAGTTCGTGATGTCCCATTTCTCCATTCTTGTTTAACTTCATCATGGACGAGATAACGGAGAATGTCTTGCGAGGTCTCCAAGATGTGGGCATCGAAATAGGAAGTAGTGTGAAGTTGTGCGACTTAGATTACGCAGACGACGTTGTTTGCTTGTTCGAATACACGGAACATGCGCAACGTGCACTGGATAGACTTGCAAGAACTGTAGCTCCATTTGGCATGCGCTTTGCACCTTCAAAGTGTAAAGTGATGTTGCAAGACTGGACGTCAACGGCCCCGAGCTTGATGTTCAATGGAGAGGTGCTCGCAATTGTCAATCGCTTCACTTATCTCGGCAGCATCGTGACGACGGATGGGTGCACTGTAGTAGAGGTGAACACGAGTATATCCAAGACTCGAGTGGCGTACGCTGGACTAAAGCACTTGTGGCGCCAACCTGATATTTTACTGAAGTTGAAAGGTCGTGTGTACTGTGTCGTGGTGCGTTCAGTTTTGTTTTATGGTTACGAGAATTGGGGTCTGCGTACGGAAGATATTCGTCGTCTTCAGGTTTTCGATCACCGATGTTTTCGTAGTGTCGCTAAGATTGGGTGGAATGACCGAGTAAGCAATACTGAGGTCAGAAACCAAGTATTGGGTACCAGTTCAGGGAGTTTTCTATCACAGCGTATCCAGCTTGGTAGGGTACATTGATTAGGGCACGTATTACGAATGGTAAACAGGCGTCTACTGTACCGTGCCCTATTCTTCGTTTCTCCTCGGAAGTGGAAGAAGCCATGTGGAGGTCAACAGATGACTTGGCAACGAGGAATGAAAAAATGTACAGCGAACTTAGGAAAAGTAGATGCTTCACGACTTCGTGGTTGGGGTCCAAAAGATCCCTCAACCAGTTAGCTGTATACAATAAAGGATATGACAGCGAATCATGAACAGTGGCGATCGTGTTGTCACTTTCTGTCAAATCAGAATGATTGGTAGATGTGCGTTTGTACAGTTAGACTCTGCATTCCGTGTTGGCTATTGTGGCGTTCTTTCCTTTTTCCCTCCCGTTTAGGTCTACTCCTGTTCCATCTTGTATATACATACTTTCTAATTCTGTTTGCAACATGGTGAGAAAGGCAGTGTTCAGTGGGGCTTGCTGTACGATGGTAATGATCGCTGTTTATCTGCCAGTGGTTTTGCTCTTTACTGGACGATGCTGAGAAGTAGAAATTAAAGCCAGTGCGCATACTTGCGAGCTTAATCATTGAAAATTTCGATATATATATATATATATATATATATATATATATATATATATAATATATTAGTTATCTTTTTACGAATTTCCTTCTTCGCCTACCCAGGATAAAATTGTCGATGCGCGGGGCCCATGTGCCCTCCTCCAATGCCAAAAACTCACTGACGGCTTTCATAAAACAACGGAATAAGCGTTCCAAGTTATACAGACGACGTCGAGACAAGACTCTTGTTGCTAAAGATCGTCTGGTTGATTTACGCAAACCATGGTCTGTCGGTGAATTGCTCTGGGCGCATCCAGGGTCCCCTGATCCCTTGCCATGGTGGCCAGCAATCGTTATTCAGCGGCCACGTAAAGTTGTGTCAGTGACTGAAGGTAAGTAAATCTTTATGGTTGCCGTTTGATCCTGTAATTACACCATTTTAAATATTTGCTAAATTCCACCACATGCAGTTTCTCAGCAACACATACGAATAGAATGAAAATGTTCGTAGGACATGATGATGCACAACTAACTGAAATTCGCGCACCAGGTTTAGGGCATAATTCAGCTGGATGCCAACGCGACAACATTAACAGTAACGGTACCAATAACGAAAGGGATCAAAGTACAACGCTTTTTTTGTGAGTGATTAGTGAAAAGAAGGAGTGCAATTTTTTAGTTTGTGTTTGTAAGAAATGGAAGTGCACCTGGATTCCATTTTGGATCATAGCACCAAACGTCCTTTACCAATGACGTCGTGGCCTGACCGCCGCGTCACTTCTTCCAGCCTTGCACAGCACGTGCAAATAGAGTACGGAAGGAAAAACGGTGGCAGGCATTCGCAAAACATGTCCGATCTATCGGAGATGGTGTAGAGGGACGGCTTCAATCAGAGGATGACGGTCCGTAGCTAACACACTAATAAACCTCGTCATTGCTCACTTGATGTTGTATTAACTAATTTGAACAACATTCTTACCAGACGCGAGCAATGCTTCAGGGACATCGGAGGTCAGACACAGATCGCCGCCGAGAATTTTCAACGCGAAGTGACCAGATCTCGCAACCGTAAAACAAAGCACTACGAACCACGGTGGTATACATCCGTCCCTTAATGCGCAGTCGGATGTCACGACGGCGCCACAGATGTTAAAACTTTGGCGAAAGCTGCTCTAGCTGTCGCTGATCGTGATGTGATCTCGCCAATACCACCTCCAGTTTTAATCAAGTTTCTGAGGTAGTTGAAATTATCGACTGACTAGGTGAACACCATGAAAGATGACTGCATGCACAGGCTTCTACCAATCCTGTAAAAATGCTTTGTACTTTGAAGGCACGAAATGCGTACCATATCTAGAAACCTCAATCACTAGGTGGATCAAAGCGTGTTTAACTGCCTGTGGATTGTCATCCAGGAGGGCCATGTCATCCGTCTGTTCCGTCTCCGGTGGCTTACTTTTACTTTTATGCGGCTAGCTCCTACGAGTGGATGAGCTGGCTTCATGCATGTCCCGAATGTACGGGGACTCTCCACGAAGAGTCTTGGGAACTCGGTACGAAGTGGCGTCCCGGGCGTCACTCGGCTTTCCGTTCGAGGTAGCAACTCTAGCCCGTGCACGGCCAAGAACTACCTGTCGGGAAGCAGGAAGTTTTTGTGTTGGGAGCCGGTGACCACACGAGCGGTTCGTACTCCTTTTGGATGGTGGTCTACCAATCTGGGATGCCCAGTGCGTCCTAGTGTTCTTGGTGCATGGTTGCCGGTGACTCCCTCGGAGCTCATTCGCCATTCGGTAGAAGTGACCACGACCCAGGAGTCTATGCAACCCTGTTGATCGGACAGATTTCCTTGGTAGCCGTTTGATCTTGGCAGGTCTCATCCGCCTATGCAGGAGTATCCGTGTTTGCATACTGGGCGCCGTCTCACTGAGATTTATAGGCACCAGTTACCCTCAGCGTGGTTTGGCCCGCCTGTCGAGTGGTTTGCCGGAGTGTGGGCGTTGATGCATGCCTCAGCTTCGTGGAGCCACGGGTCAGAGTTGGGCAGGTGATGGAGACCAAAAAGAGATGGAAGATACCCCAAGGGGCACGACAGTTTATCAACTCAGAGGTGCTACTCCCCTCAAATGCCCCATATCCCCCCTTCTCCGGTGGCTGGGGCATTTTTTGCACATATCCACCCACGGTCTTCCTTTACGTGTTTTATTCGCACGTGCTGGGCAAAACTTGAAGAAGCGATGCGGTGCCCATGACTTAGCGTATAATGAGGCCGACGCTGGTTTCGGTTGATGTCGTCCTTCCTGGTTGAGGCCCAAGGGGAGAGAAGTGTCATGGGTTAGATATGTTGAGAGGCTGGCTCATAATAGTTTAGTGGAGCGAATGTTTCTGTCTATTAAACTTTCGTGTTCCACAAATACAAAAAATGTCATTCAGGCAAACACGCTGACAAAAATAAACAAAACACAAAGTGTACGGTGAAAAGCAAGAACATCACAGCATACCCTACTAACTGTTTCTTAAACTCTGTTATGCTCCCCTTATTATTGTGATTGTTGTTTTCGTATTGGCGTTATGCCTGACTTCAAGCCGGTTTAAATATAAATGACTTTGATATTTCAGACTGCGGAATAAACCCGTCATAGTACTCAAAACGCGAGTTGTAGACGAACATGTTTTCGGTGATTTCGTTCTCAAGCCATTACAATCACATTTATATGAAAACGAATTATTAGGAAGAGTTGGAAAAAGTCTCACTAAGTCAGTACGGGGAATTAAGAGTGAGGAAAGACGGAAACCCATGTGAATGACCAGATCATGTAGCCGGTGCTAATGGGCTTACGTCACTACTGCGTCCGGCTGTGTAACAGTTGAGTATTGGCCATATAAATGCGATTGTAATGGCTTGAGAATGAAATCACCGAAAACAAGTTCGCCTACAACTCGTGTTCTGAGACTTTGATAATGTTTGTCTGTCAAGATGACCCAGAAGTTAATAGTAATCTTGATGCTAGTAAACCGATTTTGTGTCAAATTTTGATGAACTTTGAGATCCCGTATCGCAACATCACGAGTTGCGTAAGATATTTAGTGGTAGGGAAACAGGTTTGTTGTTTTGAAGCATGCCAAACGTAAGTCTTTTGCAACTTGGTGAAAATATTCTGGTAGTATTATGCTGCAGTGCATCCGGGGGTTTATGAGGCATTTGAGGGGAGTAGCACCTCTGAGTTGATAAACTGTCGTGCCCCTTGGGGCATCTTCCATCTCTTTTTGGTCTCCATCACCTGCCCAACTCTGACCCGTGGCTCCACGAAGCTGAGGCATGCATCAACGCCCACACTCCGGCAAACCACTCGACAGGCGGGCCAAACCACGTTGAGGGTAACTGGTGCCTATAAATCTCAGTGAGACGGCGCCCAGTATGCAAACACGGATACTCCTGCATAGGCGGATGAGACCTGCCAAGATCAAACGGCTACCAAGGAAATCTGTCCGATCAACAGGGTTGCATAGACTCCTGGGTCGTGGTCACTTCTACCGAATGGCGAATGAGCTCCGAGGGAGTCACCGGCAACCATGCACCAAGAACACTAGGACGCACTGGGCATCCCAGATTGGTAGACCACCATCCAAAAGGAGTACGAACCGCTCGTGTGGTCACCGGCTCCCAACACAAAAACTTCCTGCTTCCCGACAGGTAGTTCTTGGCCGTGCACGGGCTAGAGTTGCTACCTCGAACGGAAAGCCGAGTGACGCCCGGGACGCCACTTCGTACCGAGTTCCCAAGACTCTTCATGACAAGTTCGCTCACACATCGCTCTTGCTACGGCGTCCCCGGTAAGTGACACGCCTCGTGTTCTCCTCGCGACCGGGGTGACAGGTATGTTAGCTTGGGGTCTCAAGACGCGGAAGCACATACAAACCGTCTGCTGGAATGTGAGAACACACGTAGACATCGGAAGCCAAGCCATCGCTGCACGAACGCTACATGACTACCGCATCGAAATCGCATGTCTCTCCTAAGTTCGGCTGCCGATTTCTGGCACCCGGTGTATTTAGGTTCCCGGAGTAGACGACAGTTACCACCTCTATCATAGTGGACCTACGGACTGCTCTGGCCTCTATGGCGTCGCGATAGCTGTCAGCAACAAGGTTGACAAATCACTGCTTTGATGGGACCCCATATCCCCTCGGATCGGCTTCGCTCGTTTTCACGCCTCACCCTTTAACGTATCAGTTGTTGCGGTTCATGTCCCGACAGTTGCAGCCGAAGGAGCAGCAAAGGACGATAAGCTACAAGAGGTAATAAACAGCCTCCCGAAACGTGACATTCTCCTGGTTGCGCGGGACTGGAACGCTCGCACTGGTCCCTCCACCCAGGTAACTAGACACATTTTGGGGGAAATATGGTCTCGGACAGCAGTGCAGCAATGGTGAACGGCTCGTCAAATTTGCAGACTTAAACAGCCTAACCGCCACCAATACCCGCTTCCAACATCCTGAGAAGCACTTGCTAACGTGGTACTCCAGCTACGGCCACACAGCGCATCAGATCGACTATATTCTCGTGCTATCACGCTAGTCATCTTCGATTGAAAATTGTCGGTCCTACCGAGGCGCGGAGACGGGCAACAAGAATGGCACCGACCACACCCTCGTCCGTGCACGCTTCAAGGTTCACCTAGCCACTGTTCAGGAATGGCGTGCCAAGGGAGTACGTTTCCATCCTGACAGCTCCATGTCAGAAGAACTCGAGCAGAGAAATGATCTATGGGCAACTATCCCACCCCGTGCACGCTTCAAGATTCACCTAGCCAATCGCCACAAAAACTGTGTCTCGAAGCGGATTAACACAGTAGCGTCAGGATCACCGAGAAAGCGCCAGGCGGTCTCAGACGCTATTGCCTCCCATCTAGCCACCACGTTCATAGATGGAGAGGAAGTACACGTGGAAAACCAGTGGACTTCACTTAAAGCATCGATCCAACAATCTGCTTTAGAATAACTGGGATTTACGCGACGACGACAGAAAGACTGTATCTCAGGGGTCACCCTCCAATTAACCGAAAAAGCCAAAGATACCTGCCTAAATGTTCACCTAGACTTCCGTGATATCCGACGAAAAGCCACCCGTTCGGCCAGAAGCGACCGCAACAACTGCTGGACCGAAATCACGAAAACCATGGGGACTGCGGTCAACTACGAGACTTCTCAAAGCTCTTCCGCCTAATCCGCACTGCATCCGGTAAGCGACAGTCCACAGAGCCCCTCCCCCTTCGCGATGCTGTCGGGCTGCTTATTTTTGAACAGGCCAAAAGATGCAGAGATGGACCGAACACTTCGATTTTCTACTGAACCGTCCCGCAGCAAGCTCTCCGTACCGAATCCCAGCAATCCAGAGCGAGGGCTATGACGTTAATAACAACTCACCGAGCCGAGATGAAATAACCGATGTAATAAACAAGCTGAAGAACCGGAAATCCCCTGAAGAAAATGGCATTGCACCGGAAATATATGAATCATGTCTTTCGACACTACTCGAGCCATTGCATACCCTGTTTTGTTCAATCTGTGAAGAAGAAGAGTGTCCAGCGAACTGGAGGACCTCAGTTCTACTTCCTCGCCCAAAGAAAGGCGACAGGACCGTGTTCGAAAACTACCGCGGCAACAGTTTAATCGACGTGACCGCCAAAATATTTTCCGTGCTTTTGTTGAACCGCTTCTCGGCGGTGCGGGACGCACACGCCCCAATCAAGGGGGTTTCCGCCGTGGCAGAGGGTGCGTGGACCAAATATTCACCCTCAGCTGAGTATTAGAACATCGGTACAAGTTTCAGTAACCGACTGCAGCTTGTTTTATTGATTTTTCGGGCTGCCTTTGACTCAGTTGACAGTACTCGAGTGATGACTGAGAGGCCCGAACATTACACCGGCTGCCAAGGATCGAAGAATCTCCCAATCGCTGGACAATTTCAATGCTATTGAGCCATATTGTTATCATTTTCCTTGTTACGTCTAGTCGGTGTGTGACTATGCACTTCCACAAAGACCCACATTTTTTCAGAGAAAAACGAAAGGCTTCCAGGATGTTATTTAATCTTTATGTGAGTCATTTACGGCGGCGATGTTGATATTTTGATTCCACAAAACCGTTTACATTGTAAAATTGTCGGAAAACGAGAAATGCATATTTTTAGCGGAAACTGCTTTAAGAATGATACTTTCTTATTTAGATCATCTCACTCCGGTGAATGTAATACCTCAGCAAGAAACAAATTAAGTGATCTCGACCGGGTACTACTGTATAAGGTCGCCACAGTTCATCGTTTACTGCCGTATTATCCCATATTCCCAACCTACCAAATCCTAGCCAGAAAGAACCTGCGGGCTTGCCTCCATTCAGGCGCTGTATTTGTGAGCAGTACTTCAGGCAATAGATGGTTTCTCATTATACGTGGCGTGCGTCCTAGCCAGTGGAGTCTACTTAGATCATATTGAATAGGCATCACATTATCAGATGATAAACCTAACTGTAGACGTACCTCTCGCTGTTACTAACTATATCGCTCTATCATATCCCTGCTAGATTCGACGGAGAAGGGTTTTAAAATCTGTAGTTAATAATGATCTTACTCTGTTGAATTGCAGATGATTAGGGAATTGGAAGTTGCTATATATGCGGAACTCTAACAAATTTCTCACATCCTTATGATACAACAATGAACGTGATTGCATGTCGAGAGTTCATCATTTTAACTTCACCGGCGACTGGTGGAAACAAGCACGAGTCCTTGTTGGCACGCCTTAGTAACATGACTCAGAAATTTATGCCACGATAGCCATCCAGACCCTATGGACTGAAATGCAGAATTAATAGGAATTGCCTGTCTAAGTTCACCCGGTGTCTTCAACTGCATTGACGAGAGGATTGTATGATACAAATATACCATGGAATGCGCCACTGAATATACCAATACCAAGCTTGTCCTCATTATTTAGCTTCTATGTTTTATCGGTAATTAACCCTACTTAGTCACAAATTATTGGCGAATGATGTTTGGGTTTACTTGCGACTTATATGTTTTGTTGGTACTTCATTGAGATAGGTTTAATTGGTGTTTCGTCTTTTTTTCTGTCACGGTGACGTCACTTTTCAACAGCCTCAAGAAACCATTCTGGATCTGATGAAAATGCGCCTGTTCCCGTTTTTCTCGTGTGTCTTCTCGGACCATTGAAGTCGTTCAATCTTCGCCGGCTGCCCCAGACGCGACTTCGATTGTTTAGTGGTCGTAAAGAGTTCGATTCTTTTCTGCGCGATTCAGTTTTACAAGCTGAAAACAAGATCAAGGTTAGATTCTGCCATCAGCTTTTCAAATCACAGCACACGAATCATTCCTCCAATGCAACCGTTTATCCGGTCACAAAATACTGTACCTGCCAGCGCTAATTATCCAAAACTTGAGGCCTTTTCTGGTTTCTAACTCAATTGATAATCTATTTTAAAGCGTATCCAGGTTTGTGCACATGATTTTCCATCAACGCGAAGCGTTTAAAGATGATTAAAAAAATACTGACCACCTCACCAGAATATCTAATTCCAAACTTGTGTTTGTAAAGCGTTATTGTGGTTTCATCGGTGAGACATTGAACTGGGATTTTGAATGTCCACGTTGCGAGTGATGTAAAATCTAGAACGAACCTTCTTTTGAACTTTCCAAAAGATAGTTGTGTAGATGTTCTGGGTATTTTGACGAGGGGTACGTGTTCATTCAAGGTTCTTAAGAAATCGTGAAAATCTCCGATAATGGTTTGCTTCGAATAGAGCGTTCTCGAGAACGCGAGCTATATGAATGAATCCAATGTAATCGAGGCTCAATGGGTAGTCGTATCGACTCAGTCAACGACAGACTTCAATAAAACAGGAAGTGGGAAACTGATAGTTGTTCTGGGTAATGTTGTTAAGCAACTTTCAACTTCACAAGAGTGGCAGTTCAAATATGATCAAGATAACTTATGAGGTATACTGTGCAGCTGATGACAGCAGGTGCAATGAGACCGTCATGACGAGGCTGTACCTTGGTGTGGTACAATGATTTGCAGGCCTTCATGACCCACAGAATTGTGCAATATGGCTTCTCTAAGCCGAAGATGCAATCATGCCTGACAGGTCGGTGGGTAGAGGCCAGACGAAGTCCCGTCTCTGAACCAGTTAATGGGCAACACCTAGTTCCATCCACTGTGCCCCTGGAGAGGACACTCCAGCGACTAAACACAGAAAGATATTTGCCGGTCAAAATACCCCACTAGATGGATGTGGCAGTGGAGTACCTGGAGTTTCTCTCGGTTACATTGGGCAATCGTCGCTCGCCTAACCTGAGCAGCTTCCAGCTCAAAGAATACTGTCCTGTCTACGTTTCGCTTGTTCAACTTGCTGCATAGGACTGAGGACCGCATCCGAAGTGCACATCGATGACCAGGCACTAGCAAAGACAATACAGAATGCTTGCAACAATCAAGTCCCAAGTGACAGACCAGAAGAAGTCCCTTCACGGGTGCTTCGGTCACGTTCTCGTCCTGGGTTAACTCCACACTATCTTGTATGTCAGACTATTGAGTCAAAGGCTCCGGTTACAGTTCCCAAAGAAGAACTCTTCTACGGTGTGGGGAGCCGCGAAGTGTGGTTCGCCCAGAAATCTCCGGCATCCTTCCTGTAAAAAACCTCAACAATTTTCCCTCTTTTAATTTAAGATCGACGCAACACACCGTGAGTTATTGCGGCTCTGAAGAAAACATTAGTTCAGTAGGCGGGCATACAGCAAACGCACTTCTTAAGCCTCGGCTGGTGGTTGTCGAGTGATTGAGAGAATTTAATTACCACCTAGGAGGTCGGAGGTTCGAATCCCTGTCATCACCGGTTGCTTTGGTGGTAGACAGTAATCCACCGTCGTCCGGCTCGTTACCACTCCTGACCTATTAGGACCTTATGTGGTTCTTTGCCAATCCAAATCTCAGTGTCGGATTGTGGGTTATCCCTAATAGCGCAGTGAGCCTTCTTGGCTGTTTGGTATATACCCATTCCGGTGCACTCATGCCCAAGCGTGTAATATGAAAAGCCTACGTGTTCACTTCACTTAGCTGAGTTCAAAGTTCTCACAAGGTATCAGAAAGAGCCTCAGGCTTCTCTTGTTAGAACTCTTGAATTTGTGTGTTCGAAACGTGCATACAAGACCCCACTTCCGTGATCCCACTTTAGATGTAACCTCACTCTTTGCGTGTCGGATGATCCAGTGTCTAGTGCTCGTGTTCAGGCTGGCGTTGAGATTCCTTCGAGTTTGAGAGCTGAGCGTACGTTACTAGATTGGATTCCAGTCAGTCGTGTGCAGTTCTCTACATGTCAGTAGCGACCAACTGAAGTGTCGATGTTTGTTCGTTGTGTCTGTGTATGCGCCCACGCACTGTAGCTCCTCCGAGTATGAGGATGAGTTCTATCGGGGTTTGTTCAGCTGTTTCGAAGCATGTGTTCAATGGATGTGGTGGTGTTTGCTGGAGATTTCAACGCTCAAGTTGTATGTTTGGGAGATTCCGAAAGGCACGTTGGAGGCCCATTTGACATCCCAGCCGATGGATTAATGAAAGATTGCCGTTAATTTTGGTTTACGCTTGTGGACTCAGATCAAGCCTTGTTACGTGGTCGCTTTTATTTACGTATCCCCTGGGGTCCCACCAATGCTACCCGTCTCGCACAGTTGCCTCGAGAAGATAAACGACGATCTGCTTTCCAGGCGGAGCTGTCTACACGGTTATCGACGCAGCCGGATGTGCACGACCTAGATGGACGCATCTTTGATTGGTCCATACCAGCGATGACCAATGACAATATGGCCAGTCTGACTCCAGCGTTGTAAAGACGAAGTAGGGCTCCGTTTCATCCTATGCCGCTTCTAATGGGAAACGTTTGTACTCGCCAGAAGCAACTCGTGGTCAGAGCACAGCTGGGTGAGACGATCGCCGTTATCGGTACGGTCGGCTGGGATGTCAAATGGGCCTCCAACGTGCCTTTCGGAATCTCCCAAACATACAACTTGAGCGTTGAAATCTCCAGCAAACACCACCACATCCATTGAACACATGCTTCGAAACAGCTGAACAAACCCCGAAAGAACTCATCCTCATACTCGGAGGAGCTACAGTGCGTGGGCGCATACACAGACACAACGAACAAACATCGACACTTCAGTTGGTCGCTACTGACATGTAGAGAACTGCACACGACTGACTGGAATCCAATCTAGTAACGTACGCTCAGCTCTCAAACTCGAAGGAATCTCAACGCCAGCCTGAACACGAGCACTAGACACTGGATCATCCGACACGCAAAGAGTGAGGCAAGCGAGTGAGGTCGTAATCGGGGTTCGAAGCGTGGTCATATAAGTGGGGTCTTGTGTGGGTGTTTCGGATACACAACGTACCCCTTTTTTAAAAGTGTCAAGAGTTTCAGCGAGGCAGTCTGTTGCCCTATCTGACGTGGTGTGTGGACGGTAATGGTAGCCATTTGATATGAACATTTAGGCTTGAGAAGAATATTTAATTGATTGTCCGAATAGTCCCACAGAGCACATGGAGAACAACACAAGGAGGCGAACAAGCTCGTTCTCAGTGGTTCGTAATCATGCCTTTGCATCACAGTTTATATGAGCTATGTTAGGTGAACAGAACAGAAATTGAGATAAGGCGATGAGTCAAAATTGAGTGGGGGAGAAAAGATCAAATATCACATGCGTGACCTAAATCCGTCTCTGGACCGTGAGTGGGTGTCTGCGGTGTCATTAGTCGGATCAACGGATCTGAGGTTAGTTTGTGGGTAGGGTGTGGGTCAAGGAAGCCTTAGCGCTTACACGAACTGTTTTTGGGCGCACAACGGGGGATTTTGAAGACGAATGCGTACCGCTTCCACTGTAGCTAGAACACGGCAGTTCACCAGTCTTGATTGCCCACTTCGAACTTTGTTGATTGGCCGGAACGCTTTGGTCACATTCACTGAGTGGTTAGACTGAACATGATGTGAACACACGGCGCTCGTAATTACTTTGACTGCTCCACTGTTCTACGAAGCTGGGTGGTGTTCACGGACGCGTTCGGATAAGTGTCTGGTCGTACGGCCAATGTACGTTGTCCCACAGGAACAAGTAAAGGAGTACACACAGAATGAGGCCATAGAATCCTACACCTTATCCTTAAATCGTAAACACACACGACTTTGATGTAAGTACAATATGGAGCTTTACCGCGCAAAATGTTTTGTCGACGGCTCCTGATAATCTGCGATGTATAATATCCACTGGGATATCACCCTTGAACGGCAAGCGGATGTATACTGACTTTTTTGGGACAACTGTGGTCTTCGCTCTTTCTTCCACTTGTCGCATTGTCCTATCAATGAAACGATCCGGATATCCATTTTTCAGGACACACATTGCGCAGAGAACGAAGTTCGTTGTCCAATGTGTCCTCAGTATATAAAATATGATGTAATTGCATGATTACGAATCACTAAAAACGAGCTTGTTCGCCAGCTTGTGTTTTTCTCCATTCGATTTATGACCAACTCATGAACTACTGCTTTCGTCAGAGTTATAATAATTCGTGGTTTTTGTCATCGATCATGACTTAAGGGAAGAAAAGTAAGGTCTTTCACAGGAAGGATGCTGGAAGTTTCTGGGTGAATCATACTTTGCGGCTTCCCACACCGCAGAAGAAGCTTTTCTTTAGAACCCCTAACCGAAGCCTTTGCCGCAAGGATATAATCCACAAGGCAGTGGGGCGTCAACCCAGCACGGGACCAAAGACTAAACCACCAATGTACGTCGAATTCCGAGCTTGTTAAGTTGAGGGTTTGTGACTCAGTTGATATGTACTGTACGAATTTGCAGCCTTTACTGAATCTCGGCATCGTGATAAGCAATTCTGGATATTTCGTTAGGTCGTTCACAATGCAGTTTAGCACACCACGGCTGAATACAGTCATCGTGATGGTTTTAGGAACAGTCACTTTTTGCTACGTTGTTCACGAAATGGCACGTGCGAGGTTTAGAAAGGTTCTAGGCTCTACGCTCGACGGTCTGCAAATAACTTCGAAATGACTGGAATGCAGCTTCTCCTGAAAAGCAATCATGTTTATCACTCACAGAAGTGGTCTCATGCCCATCAGTTTCGATATAGATGTCTTTTATTAATCTGGTAATCATGCACCAAAATGTCCTATTTGCGCCCAATGGTCACTGTTGACCATGAGTAGGAATGAGCTTCAGGGAACAATACTGATCAAAATTTACCTCCAAAACTGCAGTTTACGACTGCCTCCTAAGCATAAAATCTACACGTTTCTCTATAGCGTTGAAATACCGTGATACAGTGGATGGAAGAACCGTCTGCTTGATGAAAGGAAGATGACAAGCAAAGTCGTAGGACGTTCCTCTTTTGCGGTTCTGGGAATGAATGATAAATGGGATAGAGAGAAAACAGTGCCCGCCCACGGGTAGCAGACATACGGGAGGTATTGAAAGCAAGAACAGCGGCTCGATTTTTGGGCTCTCTAGACAGCAGGAGCGATCGATCGAACTGCAAAGGTTGATCAAAATATTTTTTCGCATCACTGCGGATTTATTTGTCTTTCTGCATTCATTGCCCAAGTCTTGACCTACCGGAGAGCCTTCTGACGGTTGTTTTTATCGCATTTTATGCTGTAACTGATACCCTAGTATAGGACAAAGCACTTGTCAGTGCTCCCATGCGATGACTGTCTTCTTCAAACCCGAGGTAGTACGATTAATTTGGCTTGCACGACTGGCATCTAATAACGGTGAAAATTTTGCCAAATCCACCGTACGTAGAAAGTTGACAGTAATTGAGTAGTATCTGATCTGGGGCAGTAATGTGATTTTAACCAACTTACCCACGGAGCTGTTCCTCAACGGTGTCCGAACTATTTTAAAGGATATCCTGAATGAGGGCCTATAGATAAATGTCAGTTTTGGAAAATCGGTTATTTTTCTATCGAAAACAAAATTCCATTGTCAAAAATCATCCGGTTATTCATTCACGTTCAGATAATGTTACTTCAATATACGGAGTCGCGCCTTTTTACCGGACCATATGTCAGACTGTGTTGTTAGCTCTCCTGATGATATTTTACGAAAAATGATGAGTGATAACTGATTAAGAACAAACTTTTACTACGACCCACATCGGTAGCTACTGTAGATGAGATTATTTATTGGTCTTTTTTTATCAGCTTACTGAGTTTTACTGTATGGACTAGTACATTCATTCTCACCTCAGGCTTTGCGCCAGTTCGTAATCCAGCCCACTTTGCAGTCAGCATGGCAGGTGGCATGTGACCAAGCCGAAGCTGCGCGAGAAGCTGAACCGGGAGCCGCTGGTCGACTGGCCTTGTTTCCGTGGGCAACTGAAGCGATGTTCCGTCAACTTTTTGGTGCACCCTTGTGCTTGCAACCAAGAAAGGAGAAAGGTATGGTTGATATCATTTAAATATGCTGGATGGAAGCGCCCCATAGCACCACTGTGTCCCCGAACCCATATACATTCTCTCCACAAATCGATCCATGGCCTACGATAATCTAGGCCCGCATATATATATATATATATATATATATATATATATATATATATATATATATATATATATATATATATATATATATATATATATATATATATATATATATATATATATATATATATATATATATATATATATATATATATATATATATATATATATATATATATATATATATATATATAATGTTACTTCACCTTTAGGGAGAATCGCGAAATCATTTAATCACTTGTGTAAATGGAAAATCCATTTGCATTTTTTACACCGAGAAGTCGAACGCCGCTAGCCGGAACCGAACCGACGACTCTCCGCATATCGGGCAGATGCACTACCAACTGAGCTGTCATGGTCCGGACAGTCGGGTGTGAATAACGCAAGCGAATAGCCGTTGATGCGCGAATCACTGTTCCAATGATACACAGCAACGATGGTTGCATGACGCGTCCGTGGTGTCAACGAAATCTGATAGTTGAATCTAGTCGGCTCGAAATGGTAGAATAAAAGTAGGCCGATCTGATTCACTCATCATAATTGAGGCAAAGAGCAGACAGTATCGTTACAGCTTACGGAAGATGAACGTTTGGGAGCTTTGGAAATGCTCTTTGAAACGAGGCGGAACCACACAAAAACAGCTGCACTTTTTACCGTTAGACATGCAAACCGTCTGTCTCTTCTCAAAAGTGCGTTCGAAATTCCATAAAGAAGTTCTCAGATACAAAACGTCTGTCAGATCGATTTCAAATGACTGGTGTTTGGTTTTCATGACCTACGAACTTGTATTGAATTGAATAGCCTTCCGTTTCTTTCATGAATAAAACTTAAAAATAGGTAAATATCATTTCTTCCAAGCAGTTCTTGTGATACAACCCGAAGGCATTCTAGATTAGCCAATATGAGAAAAAGTAAGCGAACGTTGGAAGTGGAGATTTTGTGTATGTGCGTAAAAAATAAGTTAAGAAAGTGACAATGAGGAATGATGGGACCATCTGCTTCTCATGAGTTACTCAAAGTGACCTCCATCAGCCTGCTTGCGTAATAACACCCTTTTCAGGCTTTGTTTGAACTCGTAATAATATTGCCTCTGGTATACTTCGTATTTCCTGTGATGCAGATATTCATCCTTCGTTTTCGGCTTCCCTGAGTAGAATTTAGTCCTCAGAGAAAGAAATCCATCGACGATAAGCCAGGATAACGTGGGGGCTGTTTATGCGACCATATTAATTGAAAATTAGCACGGAGTTGGATATCTGTGCTCCACCCCGAAGTCAAACCAACCTGAGTGACATTCCAATAACAGGATTAAGTCATTTTCGTGACTCTTCCTAGAAGTGAAGTGATCTGTGTGTGTGTGTGTGTGTGTGTGTGTGTGTTCTTGTGTATGAGAGAAACAAGGATTGATCTCAATCAACAATTTGATCAGCGGGCCTAGATTTTCGGTGCCCATGGATCGGTCTGTGGGTAGAACCCCTATGAGTTTGGGAACGCAGTGGTACCATGGACCGTTTTCACTCTGTATACGAGGATTTTCCGAGCTTTTGAATACATGATGCAAATACCAGCAATCTTTTGACACCAGGCAAAACCACGCATTTCTACTCCTCGTACAGTATTTTAGCTTTTTATCCTATTTATTGAATCCGTGTTTAGAAAAAATCAAAATCGATGCTTACTTATTTGCGGGCCTAGAGGGTTCTACACCTCTGTATCATGTGATCGTCTAGTTTTCGGTGCTGGTAATTAGATTCTTCTTGACGAAATAATTTTCATAATTCTGAAAATATTACTGCCAGGCGTAATCCATAGTAGTGGTACACGGTCTCGCCCTCTTTCTTTCTTTCTTTCTCTCTTTTTTCTTCCATTCTTTCCCTCGTTCTTTCGTTCTCTCTCTCTCCCTCCCCTCCTCTCTCTCCCTCTCCTCTCTCTCTCTCTCTCTCTCTCTCTCTCTCTCTCTCTTTCTTTCTTTCTTTCTTTCTTTCTTTCTTCCCTTCTCTCTCTTTTTCCTTCGTTCGTTCGTCCTTTCTTTCTCTCATTCTCTCTCTTTTTCTTTCTTTCTTTTCCCCTCTCTTTCTTTCTCTTTTTCCTTCTCTCCTTTTTTCTGTAACAGATAGGGTTTGTGATAACGTCGCAATTTCGCAAAAATTATCCGTAAATATGAGGCAGTTCAGGTTCATTGGCCTGGTGGGATGGAATAATGAAATAATTTGAAGTCAGAATTCGCATTTACAGTGTCAGTGAGTACGCTTGAACTTTACTTGTAATAGTGAAACAGATATCGCGGGATTTGCAGCATATCTACGTAAAGCGTTCGTACCTTGGATGATTTCCGGATTGTGACTTACGACAATTTCCGAAATAATGTCACTTTTAGATTTGGTTATATGCACAGCTCATTACTACTGCAGCGTCGCTCCGTATATGTCTTACATCTCATTCCTTTAGTTTGCCTTTCAAGTAACTGTGATTGGCATGACAAAAAGTATTCGTGGAACTGTGGAGATATTTCGCCTTCAGAACTATCCTCCGACGATTCGTGCAGTGACAGTGATCGCAGTCAAACAGATATCGGTCGAAGTCGGAAGTCTAAAACCAATAAGGATGAAAAGCGCACCCTTGAGACCATCAGTGATATGAAAGTACGTTTAAAGAAAATGGACACAGTTTACCCTCTTTTATGTATTCTAGCCTTTCATTCAACGTAGTGAGAAAGGAACGTTGGAGAACTGAGTGTGAGCACAATTAGTTGTGCCGCTCAGCGTCTCCAGCTGACAAGTAGTTAGATATCGTTGATCCCTGTCGGACAGTGTAGCATGCCATACACGACCAAGTCCATTGATTGAAGACTTCATACCTTTCTATCATGCTATGGAATGGTTGCTGGTACTTTGCTGAACAGTACAAACTAGGGAACTGTACTAGGAGACATGCGCAATGTATAGCCCAAACATTTATGTCAGTGTGTGCAAATGGCAAATTGAGAGATCAAGGGGACACAGGTATAAAGAGTCAGAATAACTTTCGGAAAGTGTAACTGAATGCAGCACAGATAAGTCAGGGTCATCTATTTAAATAGGCCTAAAATGCCACGGAGTTTGATTTCATCTCCTCAATTGACCAGATGAATAACAAGCTTATTGATGCAAGGAAAGAGGGCTCGCGTTGTTGCATAAAGGAAGATCCAATTGGTTATAGATCGTCGAGGCTTCTTAGTTTTCGCATTTGAAATGACAGACATCAGTTTGGACGTGCAGATCAAGCACGATCTTCATTTCCATGCAGATATTTCGCGGGAGAATTTATGTTAACGACATCCTCTCGAAATTGGCTGCGATATGTCGGAGCAATACATTTCATTCGGTTTGGCATGTCTTAAGAGGAAACTGTATGGAAAGGTTGTAAGTGATAAAGGATTTGTAAAAATTGAGCTGATGGTATGGCGTTTACTAATTTGATATGAATGTCTGAAGGAATTACAGAAACAACAGTAAATAATACCGACGCTGCTTCCTGTGTCTGATAAGTCAGATAAAGACACGACGAGGTCCAGTCTTACGGAACCAGTTAATGGGCGACGTCTGATTTTGTATGACCAGCCATTGTGCTACTGGAGAGGTCACTGCAACGAGTAAACGCAGAGGTGCCATTTAACGGCTGAAAACCCCCTAGACGGACACCGGTGTGGAGAAAAACCTGGGGTTTCTCAGGATGGCGAGAGAAGTGATCAAACTTCGCTACTAGCTTTTATTTTTATACGACCGGTCAGTATCGTGGTTCATCGCCGACCTTACGGTTGGATGCGAGCCTAGTGCAAACCTCATCCCAGTTTTACTTCCAGTATTGGAGACCGTGGACCGTCTGTAATCCTGAGTGCTCCAAGTCTTCCTCTACGGTGTTTATCCACGCTTTCAGTCGAGCGAGGGCGACAGTGCCAATCCCCAAACGGCGCGAGGCAGTATTTAGACAGTTCCGGGTCGCCGGAGTATATGGACCAACCACAGCATTGAAGAAGAAGAACGGAGAGTTAACCATTGTCGTAGAATCGCCTCCTATTTACTTCGTCCGAGTTTCTTTCCTGTCAGTTGGTGCAAAGAATTCGATGCAAACACCAATAGCCGAATGCCTCCAGCCTCCTGGTATGCTCAGCTCGCAGTAGCAAGGGTAGCTGTCACCCACTGAATCTGAGCAGCGCCCAACCCGAACGATGCAGCTCCATCCACATTTCACTTTTTCCACCAGTTGCCCACAAGCGAATCGGCAGTTGCTGTAATACCGAACGTAACCGAAGGCAAACAATCGGATCTCACTTTGCAGACCACACATGCACCGGTGTTTCGATGACATTCCCGTGCGCAGAGTATTAGGCCCGCGGTACGTCACTAGTACAAGCACCATCATCATTATCATCATCGTACAGCGTTAAACAGTAGGGCAAGCCCCACTGAACACTGCCTTTCTCACCATGTTGCAAACAGAATTAGGAAGTATGAATATACAAGATGGAACAGGAGTAGACCTAAACGGGAGGGAAAAAGGAAAGAACGCCACAATAGCCAACACGGAATGCAGAGTCTAACTGTACAAACGCACATCTACCAATCATTCTGATTTGACAGAAAGTGACAACACGATCGCCACTGTTCATGATTCGCTGTCATATCCTTTATTGTATACAGCTAACTGGTTGAGGGATCTTTTGGACCCCAACCACGAAGTCGTGAAGCATCTACTTTTCCTAAGTTCGCTGTACATTTTTTCATTCCTCGTTGCCAAGTCATCTGTTGACCTCCACATGGCTTCTTCCACTTCCGAGGAGAAACGAAGAATAGGGCACGGTACAGTAGACGCCTGTTTACCATTCGTAATACGTGCCCTAATCAATGTACCCTACCAAGCTGGATACGCTGTGATAGAAAACTCCCTGAACTGGTACCCAATACTTGGTTTCTGACCTCAGTATTGCTTACTCGGTCATTCCACCCAATCTTAGCGACACTACGAAAACATCGGTGATCGAAAACCTGAAGACGACGAATATCTTCCGTACGCAGACCCCAATTCTCGTAACCATAAAACAAAACTGAACGCACCACGACACAGTACACACGACCTTTCAACTTCAGTAAAATATCAGGTTGGCGCCACAAGTGCTTTAGTCCAGCGTACGCCACTCGAGTCTTGGATATACTCGTGTTCACCTCTACTACAGTGCACCCATCCGTCGTCACGATGCTGCCGAGATAAGTGAAGCGATTGACAATTGCGAGCACCTCTCCATTGAACATCAAGCTCGGGGCCGTTGACGTCCAGTCTTGCAACATCACTTTACACTTTGAAGGTGCAAAGCGCATGCCAAATGGAGCTACAGTTCTTGCAAGTCTATCCAGTGCACGTTGCGCATGTTCCGTGTATTCGAACAAGCAAACAACGTCGTCTGCGTAATCTAAGTCGCACAACTTCACACTACTTCCTATTTCGATGCCCACATCTTGGAGACCTCGCAAGACATTCTCCGTTATCTCGTCCATGATGAAGTTAAACAAGAATGGAGAAATGGGACATCACGAACTTTTGGGCCACACCTTTTCAATTAGGAGCACCGAAAAGCGCTGTTCCATCAACTGAAAAGGAGGCGCCTTTCAAGTGGAGGAAAACCATTATGGTTGGTCGGCAGTGCGTGTGACGCGTTTCGAGTATTTGGAGAAAAGTAAAAATCCGGTCCATGCATCCGCAATCCGCGCGGAATCCGGCCTGCTATTCGCGGGCGTTCCTCTCAAGAGCCGGTGTCAAACACGCAGCAAAGTCGAGGCAAATACCTTGGTAACTACCGGAATTAGGCCGATTCCACGAAGGCTACGACAGTCACTACGTATTCATTTCTCGGAGATGGGTACCATTATTGACTCGCACCGTATTAACAGAATACGCTCATCATACCAAATGCCAGGAAGCAAGCCGGTGTATGATTTTATCAACCCACCACCACCCACTTCGAGAAGATCTGAGGGGAGTTCGTCAGGACCAGCCGCCTTCCCACGCCTTAGTATTCGAATATATGACTCCACCTCCACTTCCGATGGGGCTCAAGTGATACTCCCCAAGGAATCGCAGTTGTTGAAACAGAAGTAACTACATTAGCGTGAAGCCAGATAAACTGCTGCTTGAAGTATTCGGCCCAACGGTCGAGCCTTTGCTCTTTGTCATAAATGGGCTCCTCATTTCTATCGCATGTCATTTAACCAACTGGGGTTCACCGTCCACCAGTGTCACGAATAAGTTCTCAACAGTCTTTGACTGTCACCGGAAGCAGTTGCTACTTCCATCTCTTCGGCTACCTTGACCCACCAATTTTCACCATCCTTCTTAAGGTTTTTTCTGACTTGCCTTGGTAAATGTCTTCCTATCTTATTCATCTCCCAACAGCTCGAGAGCAGACGTTTTTGCTCCATTAGACTCAGCAACTCTTGAGAAATCCAGTGTCTTCGATGGACATCGGATGTAGGACAATAGGTGAAACCTGCTGCCACAGGGATCACGTGCTGGATATGGGGCCAGTGCCCGTCCACATTACTGTTCGTCGTAGTTCCTAGATCATGTGATAGTTTCTGTTCATAACGACTGCGGACTTCTGGATCAGACAAACGTTTCACGAGAAACCGGGTTTGCGTGGATGACCATGGAGCTGGAGAGATAGTCGCATCAAAACTGATGCATCGACCGGTTAGTTCCACAGTTCCGAACAGATACCGGTGGCGCGATTCTGTTCGGAACTGTGGAACTAACCGGTCGATGCATCAGTTTTAATGCGATTATCTCTCCAGCTCCATGGTCATCCACGCAAACCCGGTTTCCCGTGCAACGTTGCGTAGAGCATTGATGTTAAATCTGCCGTTTTGAGTTTTTTGCACCACTGATCACTTCGTGATTTTTTGGATCAAGTTTGGTTGTGCTTCCTTCTGTTAAAGTAGAACGTTGTTTTTATAGTCTGTCAATCTCCTGTTGCGCTTATGCCCCGGTTTACAATAGGGGGATCATCGCAAGTAATGTCTAGGTAGTTGCATTCGTTGAGCACATGGCAGTAAATCGAATAGTGAGATTTGCAATGTATTTCAAGTTATGCAATATAATTATTTGGTGTAACTATTTTGCTACTAGCTCCTACGAGGGGATGAGGCGGCTTCATATGAACGTTCGGTGACTAACACGTATTTGAACTGTGTACCATTGTATCCTTTCATTACAGAAGTCCTGTGGATCAACTCTCAAAAATCTTGTTACACGATTTGAATTTGAGAAATTGCAGTTTGGCCACGTCACCCCTCGTCGTGTTTTTGTTTGTTCGTCTTGCGGCACCCCCGGTGAACACGTACCAGCTAACGGAACCAATGGAGTCAGTGGTGTTCGGTCGGACGCAGCTGTGAGTAAGACAAAGCATGTGATCGATAACGGTTTCGGTCCTTCAGTAGCACAGCACACTGTGGATGTTCGTTATCCGGACATTCAGCAATGCTCTGGAAGTTGTGGAAATTATATACATCCGGGTTGCGCGAAATCTGTTGACCTTCCTGTTGTTCACAAGCAACGAACAACAGTTAATCCAGATGATACTGGTCATTCTTCTGGCAGTGTAAATATATGCGAGGTTTCTTCTCATTCGCTTCCAGATTGCACAGAAGAATCGCCATCTTCCCAAAAGGTTTATGCATGCAGTCTGTGTCTTTCGCACTTAAGACAATGCTTCATTTGCAACGTAAGTTAATTTATACATTCACGCGGGAAGTTATCTTTCACTTAAAAACCCTTGAAGGGCTTCACGGGTACGCAGTGTCACATTTGAAATAATGTTACCAGTAAATAGAGTTCAGCTACTTTGGTTAAAAAAAACCTCACCCACTGGTTTTTTGAATTCCTTTGCTGAAATGGGGTGTCATGTTAATCTACTCCCGTCAATATCTCCGTAGCATTGTGCGAATATGGCGGAAACACCGTATCAACAATGCTGAGGTTAGACGTAAGGTGTTGGGAACCACAGGTCAGTCCCTGGATCAAGTACTGAATCTCAACAGGTTAAGGTGGCTGGGACATGTTACACATGTCCACTGATAGACTTCTCTGGCGTAGGCTGTCGTCCGAGGCAGGGTGTGGCTGGAAGGTAGGTCGAGGTGGTCAGTTCATGACGAGGCAGAAGGGCATGAAAAACTTGACCGGTGGACTTGGCCAAGTAGGGCGTGTAGGACTTCTAGGTGAGGGTTCACGCAACCGGCCTACATGACGGCCGGAGACAATAAGTGATATGGCCAGGTGTCGCAGACAGGGGCCTAGTTGCATTCGAACCGTTTTTTTGTCCCCGTGATTCCTGCTTATTACTTTGATATTTTCGATCTTTTTCACTGTATGCTTTCATTCTTTTTGCCCTTGAGTCAACAATGCTGTGAGGTAGGAACCGAAACCAGAGCACAGAAGTGCGATGTTAATGGTTGAATAAGCCGAACTGGACTCTCGTCTCACACGGTCATTTTACGATTCCGAGGCGTAGAATATTCCAACTATCTAAATAATTTGATATTGACCCTAATTCTCACTCATTCACATACCTCAAGCTCACCTTATTCACTGAACCCGGATCGTTACCTATGGATAAGGTTGCTTCCTAACGCTTCTAAACTACGAATTTGACAGAAATTGGGAATCATGGCTACTCTGGGGAGTGCTGTGGTAGAGTCGAAAATGAAATTCGACACAAACTCAAATTGGAGTTCACACATTTTTTGTTCGATAGATAGATGAGAGGAGTGAACTTTGGAATACAGCCTACCGAGAAATCACGTTTTTTGTGCTTTCTGATCATGTCTTCCTGGAATCCGTGATTCGCGGCCCGGATCGTCGAGACATAAAACATAAAAGATGTCCCGCGTTGGAGCAGAATAGAGAGAATACCATACCTTGATACATCAACTAAAAATCGATTCGCAGCGTGCAATGTTACCTCTGTTATCTTCTAGCCAAACGTAGTCATCGGCGTATCCCAAGTATTGCGTTTACACATGTGAAAATTGCGGGCAACTATGTCGTTTGGCGATTAATTTCCTTAACGCGCTTGGTAAAACTTATCAGAAGTGAATCTGGAACACGGTTTATACATATTCATTTCTAGTAAAGTGCACGATCGACTAAATCAAAAGCGGCTTTCAGATGAAAAACAATGGTGTTAAGTCTACATTAGATCTGATGAATAACAAAAGTGACTTCGCGTTTCAGCAGTTATTTTGTTGTCATGATCTGCCGTCTGGCAGAATTTCGAGGAGTGTTGATTTTATCTAAATGCTATTATTACACAAAACTGAATTACGTTCATTAGAAGAACCTCATCCGTTCCAGGATAACGTTTATGGGCATTTGGGGGGGGGGTGGAGGAGGGTGGTTGGAAGGACGTTTAGTTAACACCCAGTCTGACAATTATTTCGAACACAGTAAGTTTTCGGCTATGCGGGTAAAAAGAGAGAAAAAAAAAGAATAATTCACATTTTCATTATCTTGCGGATATAGGAACAGTTCAAAATCGACCTAATTATGGGATGAGTCGAGTAAAACATTTCCCTCGTTTTCGCTTATCCCTGAGTTTTCGTAAGCTATTCTCCGTTCCGCTCTGACCCTGGTCCATCTGTATCTAGTCTTTGGTTGCATGCTTGCGCATCGGTGCGTTGTTGAAGGAGCATACCTCACGACCCCAGTAGTCTACGGCACTATCAATGACTGCAGAGACTTGAAGTGAAGAATCATCTAAAGTTACTGCTCAGGCGTAGTGACGAGCCCGGTGACAGGCAATTGTTGTCTACCATTAATGTAACCGCCGGTGACCAAGTGCAGAAGTGGCAGCGGTTTACATCACTCGAGTGCTACGTCCACAGTTAGTACCGCTCAGTGTCATTTTCGCTTACCATCTGTGAAGGCCAAGTTTTTTCACGGTTTATTTATCACGCCAACTAATGTTATTATCTTTCAGCAAACACAAACATGCTCACAAATTTTCTCGGGCCCTATATTAACCTCATCGGGGACGTTATCCAGTACGACAGCAGCAGCAGCTGCATCGGTTATGGCCTGTGGCACGAACTTCTCTTCCGACTCTAGTCCTCCCATTAGCGTGGATCACAAGGGACTATGTGCGGCGGAAGACGAAAAGTTAAATGCAGGATTAATGCAAGATCAGATGATTCGTTGTTCAGTTAAGACGTGTTCTCGTTGGTATCATCCAAGTTGTCTTCGAAAGTCCCCGTTTTCGACGGCCGTCCGAGACCGACGTGCCGGTGCCTTCTCGTGTCCAGCTCATACCTGTCTTGCCTGTGCTGTGGAAACACCCGGTACTCTTCCCAGGCCAACGCCACGTTACATCCGTTGCTTTCTCTGCCCTGCTGCGTACCATCCCGGTGAATGGTGCCTTCCTGCCGGAAGTAAAAAGGTTAGTGCTCTCTGTCATGAAGCCATATATTTGTCCTATTTGAGGAATTTAACATATGACCTAAGGTTTGTGCGTCAAAGATGGAGTCCGAAGGGTAGTCAGCTAAGCAGAATTTGACATATTGCTGTTTAGTCAAGTGATCTAGGACGGAGCCTTCAAACTGGCCGTGCTGTTCGTTACATCTCCGGACTATTTTACTGCATCGCCACTTTATCTGCACCAATTTTACGTTAACTTTCGTTTGTTGTTATAAAAACTTCGTTCCATTAAAGATATGTCATATCCGTGTGAGTTCATCAGATCTTTGAAACACTCGAACTCTTTGCTGAAAAGTACCTTTGGAAAATCAGTAGGAAATAAAACGCAGAGAATTTTTGGAAAGCTAAACGAGCATCGCCGTAAACACCGAGCTGGTTGGAAATTTGGACTAAGGAAGCAAGTTTTGTCGACTATGTGCTTAACAATCATCATAAACTCCGGCGTTCGACCACTGCTTCGAAAATTGACCGAATTGACTGATTTTGTCTACCTTCGGGAGGACAATCAAGTGGGTGTCATTTTTCTACAAGAATCCTGGATCCGCACTAATACTGATGATAAAATCCTCACACTGGATGATTTTGATTCCTTCCGCGTCGACTGCCGGGCACCGTATCGTTAACGTGGAGGCGTCATTAATTTTATAGATGAACGATGATGGAATCGAACGAAAAGTGTTTTTGCGTATTCCACATCTCATCAGGACCTCTGTACTAAAGTGCAGACCTAAACATCCAAGTCATCACAGGCCCATAGTTCTTGTTAACATTTACATTTCCCCCAATTTGTCCTCTCTCCGAGTTTGATGAATTTTCTGATGTTGTCTCTGCAAATCTATTGAACTTTGTTGGCTCTTCCTAATGTGTTGTTTGTGACGATTTGAACAGGCTCGATGTGAGTTTCCTTACATCCCTTGGCTTGACGAATATTGTTACCTTCCCCACCAGACTTGACGCCCCGCTCGACCCTTGTCTTGGTAATACTCCAGACTTGATTCATATTGCCTGTCGTCCTTCGCTTGAATGTCCTGATCATATGATTTTAAAGGTTTCGCCCATGATTTACTCTAATAGTAAACATACACGTCTCACTCACAGCCGTGACCGTAAATATACAGTCGACAGTGTCACGCAGAACACCTCGCGCGACTCAAAGATATGGTTGATATTTCTGACCTGAGCATATTTTCTCACCCCGACCCTTCGTCGTTTTGTGAACATTTAACTGAGTGCCAAAACTTCTGCTTTAATGTTTGCTGCCCTATGGAAACATTAAATCCGGCCTGACCGTTACCCTTTCCCTCATCTGAAGTGATTGCGTCGTATGAAGGAGCGCACCGTCAAGGCAAGAGACCACGGTATAATAAGAACTATCACAACCCGTCTAAAGTGAGCTTCACAGACTGAACGCCTCGTACGTCCAATCGCTAACCGCCAGCATCGACTGCAGGGAGACATAGAAGACGATCATGCACCTAAGCGGTGCTAATTCTCGTAAACGGTCACCCTTAGCAGACGTTTATGAACTCATACCTACTAGTTATCCCAAACCACGATGCTGACTTCTACCAGAACCCTACCACGGAAAGCATTACCTTATTGGGCGTGTACAAAGAGCTCACTCACCTCCATGGATACAAGGCAAGCGGCTCGGATTGCTTCCTACCGATCCTGTTAAAAGAATGCGCAAGCCCATCATCCCCCTTATTTTCTGATCTATTTGACGTGTGTTCAAATCGTAACGTTATTTTCGATTGTGGCTTCTACCACTCCAGTACCAAAAAAGGATGCATCTAAACAACATCCAATAGGTCGCACATCGAAAGTTCTTAAGATGTTTGAAAAGATTATATTGAAAAGACTGCCTGCCCAGATCAATATGTTGGACTCTAAGCAATTTGCATATCGCCAGTCACTATCTACCATCGATGACCTGGCCTCTCCGTTCTGCTGTTTTATCATCTGTTGATTGCAAAAGCGAAGCCGTCAGGGTCCGTTCCTTTGAATAAAGTGACGGATTTAATCGCGTTGATGAATCAAAAATACACCATGTACTTTCTGACTCGAGCGTCAATACCTCCAGCATTGATCTTCTGTTTAACTACTCTTCCAATCGGCAACAATTTACACGATACTGTGGCCAAACTTCTCCCATGCTTCCCTCTACACAAGGCGTTCTCCAGGGCGCCATTCTGTCACGGTTTTTGTTTTCTGTTTATATATCCATGCACGTTTGTAACGACTGTCTTCTTATTCAATACGCCGATAATGTGATTTTTGTAATGCCCAACTCTAACAGATCCACATTTCCCCTTCTACAACAGAGAGTGACTGAGCTCATCAACTGGTCTTCAGATCAAAATCTAAGGATGAATCCCGTAAAGTGCTCTGATATTCTGTTCTGTCTTCAAAAACCCATCAGTACTCAAATCTGATGGTATCCTACCCAGACATAGTGACTGATGGAAAACCACTACAAAGAGTACCGTCCGTAAAATACCTCGGTGTAACCATCAGCCGTGACCTTACCTTAACAGATCACGTCGCGGCTGCCTTCTCCAAAGTTCGACGACTCACCTTCTGCTTGATACGACTTAGGTCATTTTCTACCCCGTTTCATTTAATGAGACATTTTGTATTTTCTTGCAGCCTTCCGAACTGGCTCTGTTCTTTCCCCGTCATGTTTGCCGGACTGCTAGCAAATGATTTTAAAATTGACGTCAGGTCTCTTGAACATTTGTCTCGACATAGTGGCATCACTTACGACCTGCTCATCCACTGTGTCGCAGCCCAATATCAAATTGAGTGTCTGACTTTCGCAAGATCTTAGAAGACAGCATATACCTTGTTCATCCTTATCTTAGCACTTGCATAACAATATCTGCCACTCGATCGCACTCGCTCGGAGTAGGGCATATAGATCCTCTTACCTTACCTCGCCTGTTTCCACACGAACCCGAGTACCATCACCACTGACTTTCCTAACTCGCTCCGGTAATCATACGTTTTTCCCCCTGTTGCTGATTTTTGCAGTGCAGTGCAGTCCAGTGGTTACGTAGCTGCTGAATATTCACCCTCGGGTGCATAAAGCATATAATTGACTTGAATGTGTCAATTTCGAAAGCAAAGAACTGTCGGTGTAGCTTTAGCGGTTATCATTCACCGTAGAATATCTTTTTGTTCGTATTGTCCCAACTCAAACAACCTATATGCCCGTGATAAGTCATACGTCCTTTGTGTGTATCCCCCCCCTCCGTTTTCTCAGATTGCACATAACTGGATTATTTGTCCGAGACACGCGCTTGATGGTGGTTCTTTTCAAGATGTACCCCGGCCGTTGCGTATTCCGATTCCTTCTTCCACTCTAACTACAATGTTTCAACCGACTAATGTCTCTTGGTGCTTTATATGCTCCAAGGGTGGTCGAATCATTTGTTGTGAGATGTGTCCGGCCTCATTTCATGAGGAGTGTCTCAAATTAGATGAGGTATGTCACACAGTTTGTTTTGTTGGTTATTTACCCGTACTTTGTTGATGCAATATGACTACCGCTTTAGCCGTTGGCCGTCTCATATACGAACGCAGTAAGTATAGTTAACCGCATTAACCAGAAGGAAGTAGATCAACTCTCGGAACGTTTCGATTAGCATTCCGACTATCAATTGACAGCTGCTGCATTTCCAATTTTCTAGTAGTTATCAGTCTTCCTGATGTTAGCATTCAATTGAATATCAGCCGCCGATAAGTCAAAATAAATCCGACTTTGGTACGAACTTTCTCATCTGTCCTACACATGCATTGTTTGAAGAAGTCAAAAATGTTCTCACACGTTGAATTTCTGGTGACTTTTTTAACGTATCACTCATCGTATCACAATGTTTATGCCGTTGAGTAAGTTCAGTGTACTTGTTTGCTCAGAATAGCACCACAAAACTGAAAGAACGGTACGACAAGATTAAGTGGCAGTGCGAAAAACAGTTGGAATATATCTAATCTTCGTATGAAGGCACTCCCGAATCCTGTTCAGTTTTTGTACGTCTTTGCCCTATTCCGATTAACATTCGCCAACCACCAGTTAATTAACTTGTGTTTTAACTAACCCGACGATTTCTAGCGTAACATACGTGACAAAAATTACTCGTCACAATGCATGTTCGTTAATATTACATAATCCCAAATATCAATGACTTGAGGTGCGTTAGCTTGATCTCCTGAATAAAAATGTAGCCTGAGTGTTCCTTAACAATGTAGAACACAGAAATCGTCATTCTGGAAATAAGTGATTTCAACCGTGTCCATGACCTTAGTTGAACTAAATTGTCCTGTTATGTGGTGTGATTTGCGTTGCCACGTAAGCTGACTGCACAGTGGAGAGTGGCGCTTCTGAATATTGTGTGTCTACCGCATAATGAGCATTCTTATTTCACAGTTCACTATTCAGTGTTTTGTGTTTTCTTGCTTTTTGCACCAACCATTTTGGACATACAAGAATGAATTCTGATGTACAGCAAACAGTACATTGGGGATTTTTTCTCTCGGTCAAAATGAACCGGCTATGTGAGAATCGACCAAGGTAGTTGTGTTCTGTATGTCTGGGCCGAACGAGGTTCGGAGTGTAGTTTTGTTCTGACCTCTGATCTAACCTCACTGAAACGTGGATGCTGCTCCGTTAAATGGATTGGAACTCTGCTTTGGAGTGGCAACGAAGTTTCGGGAATGCGTCACTACAGTAAAATCGGAGATGTGTTGTTTTTTCATCGTACTCACTAGTCCACATACATGAGTTCATCGATACATATCAAACCATCTCTTATCTGAGGTAATCTTCAGTCTGCCTTCGTTGTATGCCGCAATAACGAGAGTGATAATGACAGATGTAACAGTACCACAGTAGTACTGATCTTAGAAATGTATTTTGGAATTATAGTGTGCCTAGAAATCTGACTTTTTCTTCGCGGCTTGGTTTGTAGGGGATTGCTAATTACCAAGTAGTTTGTTTGTCGATTGAAGTACTGTAAAAATTTTAAAACTAGATTGTTGAATTCCATTGCCATTAGAAATCACATTCTGGTACGTAAAATGAGCCCAACTACGGGTCAAAATGTCTAATCTACCTCGCAAGGGTATGTTTCAATGATACGAGTTTCATTTACTTTTTGTCTGTGAGGTATGGTTGTTTATCCTCATTTCAATCTCTTGTACAAAGGTTCCTGACAAGTTCATCTGTGAGGATTGCGCTAGTGGTCGCTTTCCTCGCTACGGTGAGATCGTTTGGTCTCGGCTTCCTCCGAATCTCAATGCGCATCACAACCGAGGAGTAAAGTATCTTGATCATCCAGTTGATATTGATTCGGCTTGTGATCAAATGGCTCACCAGGTAGACGAATATGCTTCGCTGACCGCTGGAGTTTACTGGTGGCCCGGTGAAATCGTGCACCCACAACGTCTTTTTCGACCAGATTCGGAATTTGGGACTCAATCCGGTTCGTTTTCCTTTGAAGTCGTAGATGAGATCAGCCAGAAAATTGTAAGACAGTCTGAGTATCCTCTCGGCTTGTTTCCGGTAAGGCTGTTTGGATTGACCGCAACTTCCAGCAATGATTGTGCGTTACCAGTCATTGTGTGGAGTACCCGAGCACGTTTATTCCCCTACGAAGAAGGCGATGATAAACGCAGTGCTGATACCAGGTACAGCAAACGTTTCCGTCTATATTCAGAATTTCTTGTATATAACGTTTCTCCGGTTGTTTACCTCCTATCCTTGCCGTTTCAGCGTCGATTCCACCGGCGACGACGAAGACGAACCAAGAGGAGATCGCCAACGCCGGCGAAGTTCTTACCACGACGATGGAGAAGATGAAGATCCGTTGTTGCAGTTGGGTAAGGAGATCGACGAAGATCAGTCCATCCCTGACAATGAAGGCGATCTTCGAAACTGTATGAGTTCACCATTATCGAACCTTCGTTCGAAATCTACCCGAACGCGCCAGCGTTTCTCGTCACAAAAGCCGGTAGATAACGTGCAACAAAAGTGCAAACAGGACACCATTATTAATCCGGCTCTATTAGAAAAACGTAAAGAGGTCTACAACGCTGCTGTAAAAGAAGCTGCCATCGGGTGGCATGAACGTCGAGAAAAGTTCAGCCAACTTCTCGGTCGTACTAGACGGCCGGATTATTATAAACCAATAAAAGTGAGCGCACCTAATTTTGGAATTTGGTTTATATTATGATTTCTACCGTTTTGCAAATTTACGTTCGTTATCCGAGTTTTATGGTTTACAGTTTTCATTCAGACCGTACTCAGTAGAATTCGTGCCCTGGTGTATGGACGCAACTGACTGCACTCGCTATTGTAAACTATCCCAAACCCTCAGTGCAATGTATTTGTGGATATACTTTTATCTAAGGAATTGTCACTACGCTGGTCAACACGAGCTTAGTGAACTTGCTAATTCTCGCTTAGTTTAAGCGGGCATTTAAACTACACTTTGTGACCAACTTTTGCACTTGTGATTTCAGTCAAAATGTGAATTGATTTTATTACTGTTCAGCTAATCTTGCCTCCCCCACCCATGCGTTCGACTGTGTTCAGGTAAATTGGCCATTGGGTTCTGTACGCATCTATCGTCTGACGGATCCCAGCGAAGCTCCTCGATGCGAGTGTGTGCCCCATGCGGATATAGAACCCTGTGGGCCATCAAGCAATTGCATTAATCGAGAACTACACTATGAGTGTTCACCTGGTGCGTGTCCGAACGGTGAGGCGTGTCAAAACCAGCGATTCACGAAAAGATTGTACCCAGCTCAACGTCCATTTTGGACGGGCGAAGAACGAGGTTGGGGCCTGAAAACACTGGTGTCTATTAATTCGGTATGTCTGACATCCCGGGTACCCATCATACATTTCCCGTAATTCTATCCACATTCTCATTATGCTTATCACGCTTCTTTGGTCGTGCTTATGTTTACCTGTTTTGTATCAGGGTGACTTCGTCAATGAGTACATTGGTGAGCTGATTGACGAGGAGGAAGCTAACCGTCGTCTTCGATTCGCCCATGAAAACAATGTGACTAACTACTACATGATGAAGCTAGACTCTCAACGGATCATTGACGCCGGGCCGAAAGGGAACTTAAGCCGATTCATGAACCACTCGTGTAACCCGAATCTTAATACTCAGAAGTGGACTGTCAATGGGGATAATCGTATTGGGCTATTCGCAGTACGGTAAGTGAATTCGCACTGTGTATATTTCAATTCACCCACGTTGATACCCGCTATTTACTCTGTTCACTTTTAATTTTTAATTTCAATGCTCGGTTCCTCACTCTTGGAAATTTGTCATCCAAAATTGCAGGTATTGCCTCATTAAACGGGTGTTTGTTGGTTTACCGTTTGAGGACTACTTTGCTCCTGTCTTCTAAGCGATCATTATTCCTCCTCATCACTCGCGTTCATTTAATCGACATTCACATTTATGCGCCTTTTTGCATTGGTTCCTGCAAACGGTTTGCTGGTCGAGCTTATTCCAAATTGTTAGAGTTCATTACAGCTTTCCATTATTAATTTAGTAAGTTGCATTGCTCTGTTTTATGCTCTCTTGTGCAAGCCATGGACGATGTTTTCCAGTCGCTGATTCTTCTTGCTTGAACACGTTCACAATCGAGGTTGTTTGTGCGATTTGATCCAGAGAAACGGTACTTTGGGAACAATCGTTTTACAGGTAATAAAGTTGCGTACTTTTTGAATCAATTCTGCACACTATCAGAAAAGGAAACACAGTCTGTTGTGATTTATATTACTAACGCATTTGCATACTGTTCAGAAATGGATTCATATCCATTGTGTAATGTTTGGTACGTGTCGTGATCGATAGAAGAAAGCGGCGATGTTTGTTTTTCACATATATGCACCGACAATTTGCAACTCTTCCGATACCGAAAATATGCTTGCGAGACGACTAGTCCCAGTGGATTGATTTCAAGTGTGCAGTCGGCAGTGAATCTCGAGCGGAATACTTCGCGGACTGTCGAAAGATCATGAGAGAGAGAAATCGTGTGAGACTGAGGTAAATGGAGCATATCTAAGGAAGTTGCGTTCAGAACGCGCTTCCGTTCGATGATTACATTTGGGATTGCGTGTGACATGAAGCACCAAATGGGCCGTTAGCGAAAAACATCAAACATCTTACAGACTCACTGTGCTGAAAGACACGGTTGACACTTGACCAAGTAAGTGGGGACCCTGAACAATTTGGTGTACACGCCAAGTCGCACAAGACTCACACACAGTTGACACAGAACACGAGACACAGGCCAAGTAGGCACACGAGACACAGAGCACAATCACGGACGATGAGTGATACCTGTGACGTCGCAGGATTACTAACACAACGGATCACTTGGGTCAAACCTCCTAGACCCGTAGTCGCACAACAAAGATGGTTCTCTGCTGGCCCACAACTCGAACACAAGGCGCGCACTTCAGTGATGCGAGCCACCGGCTAGCTAGAGTGAGAAGTCAGATACCAACGGAGTACCATGCACTTATTGGTGCCGACCAAACGAAGTCAAACTGGAGAGTGTCAACTGTACCGTTTATGTAGTCTGTGTAACGGACTCCTAGCAGTTGTTGAGATATGCGTAACACATTCAAAAAACGCCAAGCGTCCAATTGTGGTTTTCAATACGGTTCTTTATAAAACAATCATGAATATGACACAAAAACTGTACAAACCTCAACGGTAACCGCTCCGTGAATCAGAGTCAGCCGAATGCGTGCAAATCCAGGATCGCTTGAGGTTCAAGCGGTCAAATCAACGAAATATCTATGGGAAATGTGGGTCAAAGGTCACAGAACAAAATTAATGCACGCATCAGTCAGCGGTCATTTCAGGTCAATGCCAGATGTGTGGTTCAGCGAATGAGCATGTGTGGCGCAAAACGGTAATGACAAACAAATTTGGATTGAGGGTAGGAAGGTCAAATCGATCCTGAATTAGAGCCTCGAGTTTGGTTGTTCTGTCGTTTACAGTCTGTATGAGCGGACTTGTAAAAATCATGCATGAACCAATCAGCGAAGTCGCGTGAGCAGCATAAAATCAATGAGGAGTAAGCACTAAAATATCCAACTGGCGAGGAGACAATTTGAATCTTGTACAAAAATTGCAATGCGAATCATTCGAAAACTAAACAGTTTTATGGGGTTGAATTCTGCGGGTTCGAATGTATATGAAAGATACCCTTTTCTAAATAGGATGTCGCCCGAACAGTTTGTCTGTCTCTGTGTGTGTTAGCTCTAAACGGCAGTAAAACCTAACTGGCTAGACTGCTTTCATTTGTTCATGGTAGTCATATCGTTGACCTACTGTATTATCAGAAAGAAATTGGAAACGTAGCAAAAGCAGGTTAAGTGCTATAACAATTTAGGTTGTTTGTCTCGCCCAAAAATGCTACTTATACTTACCCGCATTTGGACATGAGCTATTTTAGTGTTGCGTGTCTTCTGAAAATCAACTTTCTTCATGCAGACACCAACCGTAAACCGTTCGAGTTTACACTTTACGACGCTGTTGCATCTTGCCTTCGAAGGCATCCGCAGGATTTGTGTTGTCAGTTCTCACGGGGACACAGTATGTGCCCATCTTCTCCCTAGGAAATCATTCCAAAGAACCTTTTATGAGTGACTGGTTTTTGGTTCACTTCAGTCCAATTCGTCCGTTATAATCCTCATTTTGGTGACTTCAAACATCTTGAAGGATATAATGCATTATAAATTGTACCGATAGAAGTACACGGGACTACGCCTATCACACTATTTTCGCTGTGAACTTCGACATTTATAATTGTAACTTTCCTCTTGTTTACCCAGTGATATAGCTGCAGGTGAGGAGTTGACATTCGACTACAATTTTGTTGCTCTTGGACAGGAACGCTTGAACTGTCGATGTGGTGCATCGAATTGTACCGGTTTTCTCGGCTCCTCCAGCTCTTCGATAACTCAGTCCGGTACTGGTGGACATCACACGAACCAGCGGAGCACGGAAGACCGACTCGAGTCAAACAAACAAACCGTTTTGGAAGGTGCATCAAAAACCGTTGCTCCCAGTGGCTTGCTTTCGCGCGGCACTGCCCCGAACGAGAATGCACTTTCAAAAAAGGAGCGCCATGAGTGCACTTGCTTCAGGTAAGGCGATACTCTAGTGGTTCATTTTAGTTCATTGCAATGCAACAGTCTTCATCCGCGTTTTGTTTTCGCAAGGGCTTTGGGGATTTATTTACTGCTTTATGACGCAAGTGCAACACAACTGACCATTAAAAACTATGGGAGCACTCTGTACATTTGTTTCAATTGGTTTCTCTGGGATCATCGTCAACAATCCTTCGCATACCCAACTAATCCCAACTCGGGAACTGGAATCTGGCGATACAATATCACCGTAAAGCTATCAAAAGTGGTTCCCAGCAGCGTGCTTAACGACAACACCACGTTGCATACAGCGCCCATATTTCACTCTTTTTGAACGTCAGTGACGTAGCGCTCAACCCGGATGGTAAATATTCTCTCAGCATAGACCTAAGAGCACGTTACGGGCGACGTACAGCGAATGCCTAGTGAATCACTGACATCCCCCTGCCACTGCCAAGCTTACTCATAGACAACAGGATGTCACAACGAGGCCAAGAACGGCGACTGTTGGCATAAGCCGAGTTCAGTTGACACAACCATTAATCATGCACTGGGTGCGGCCGCTTTGGTTGCTATCTCTCAACGGTAACCTCAATGGGAAATGATATAGAAGAAAAGGTATGATAAAAGTAATAAGAGATCAGCAAGGCTGCAGTTCGCTTTCTTCCAACCCACGGACAGCGTGCTTGGTGAACACAAAGCAGTAACAAGGTCTGCATATCCCACATAGCAGTGCAGTCGTGACTTGACGAATCACATCTGTGCGGCACTTTGGGCAATCAATAATGATGCCATATGTGTCCATGTTTTCCTTGCTTCATGCTGTATAAAGTGTTCATTTTTGTTTACAATTGAGTACAGTTTCCGCTCTCGTTCTTGGTTACATTTCCGTTGTGGTTGAACGGTCGAGAAATCACTGGCCGGGGATAATTTAGAGGTTTGCACACAGACACAACTAAGTCAACGGATTTGTGGTCGGCAATCAACTTAAACTGAGTAACCAGGGAAAAATAGCGCTATTTTCGGACGGCCTCGACGATTACACAGGCTTCCTTTCCGACAGCCGAGTGAACGAGAAAAAAACCACCGGTCGGTTATTTTGGCTGGACGAAGCACCTATGTCTATGTCTGAAACGTCCTTCTCGACAACTAGCGGAATATTATAATCCATTGTCACGACGACAGCACTCTCCAAGTCTAGCTTGAGACGTTTAAATGCCTCTCGCGCAGGCATAAGTATAGGAAATGTTGTATTCCGAACGAGCGGGTCAGGTTAGTTGGGAAATGAAGGTATTCACTGAGAATAATAAGCAAACATGCGAACCAATCGCCTTTGAGACTTTAGGTCAGTGGGAGGTGGGGCCACGCGTAATGGTTTCGTCTGGTCAGGATCAGGCTTGATGGTACCCTGTGTTACATAGTAGCCTTTTAGAAGTTACAATTTTCGAAGCATTTAGCGCCAAAATGCGGCGGTTTTCAGAAAGCGTCCAAGATTGTAATTATGGTCGTACATGGTCAAGTCAAACACGGTGACATTGCCTCTAGAAGCGAAGATATCCTTCAAGTTCTCTGCTTTAAAAATGAAATCGATAGTGTGTTGAAAGCAAGCTACACCATTGGTAACCTTGAATGATATCTTGCGAAACTGGGGAAGGTTACCACCAACCTCGATACCAGTATAGGATTTTTCGTGTTGGGTAATGGGTATCTGATGGTGTGCACCTTGGAGGTCATGAGTACTATAGACGGTATAGCCAGAGGTATTCTCTATCATTTGATCAATACTTGGAAGTTGGTGGATGTCCAATTGCGTGAAACGATTGATCGTCCAGTCGTGATCGATAACCATTTTTTTCTTGATAGGAACTTTTAATAATGAAAACTTGAGGCCTCCAACGGTAGTCCGAAGGTTCAGTAAAGCCGTCAATTAGAGGCTGTTTTTCCTCCAATGTGATGAATTTCTCATCTTCGCTGGAGTGTGTGCGAGATTTTGTGCCGATTAGTTAGCAGTCTGGCCTCAAATGGGTGAATAATGGGGATGCTTGAATCTTTGCATCTGTAAGCCCACATAACAGGAACGTGTCACGTGTACCACCAAATGGTATTTCCACTTTGTTATGAAGTCCGCGGAGGTCATGCCCCGAAAGGACATTTGCGCACAAATTTTCATCACGAGAGTTTTACGTTGTCGTAGGAAATGTCCTGATAGCGAGTCGATACACTGCAGTAGCCGGTAATATTGCGAGTCAACGATGTCGAGGCCATAGCGATTTCCGAGTCGCACGAATGAACCGGCCAATGATAAGTATTAGCGGCTAACCGGGACACAGCTTTCGGAACTCCCAGTGTCTGTCAGCGCTTGTAGTTCTACTCCATTTACAAGAATCTCTGGTTACTCGAGACAAACAGGCAGGAGCAGCAGCGGTAACAACTGACGATATTATAGGATTGAGAACCGAAGAGACTGAACAACCAACTGGTTTAGACTTACAGACACGTTTGAAATGTCCATTTTCCCCGCAAGCTTTACAAATAGCTTCTGTAACGGGGCATTTCGCACGGGGTTTTTGGAATAACCACAGAAATAACGTTTCTTTGGACATGAGAGACGTAATCGGTACGGATTCAGATTTTGGGGCCAGTGTGAAGGTTACATGTAGAGTTATGGTGGATGCCGCAGCACACGGAATACTGTCAGCTCCGTAGGACTGTGATGGTTTCTGTGCGGCTTCTAAGGTCCTAGCCATATCTTAAATAGTCTGAATATTCATATTTGGTTGTTCTAGAAGCTTCGTGCCTGTCATTTGATCGTAATCTAGTCATCAGGGCATGGTGCATGGCGTCGCCCCGATGCTTCTCAACAGTCACCGCACAAAAATCGCAATTCGTCGCCAATATCTTTGTGTTCTGCACGAATCGGTCTGTATTTCGAGTGCTATCTTGATTACGAGAGCAAGAGGGTATCGAGCAAAAATCACACTTTTGGAACACATACAAAGACTGGAGGAGTGAAATGTCACTTTCAAAAGTTTTACAGTCAGATGCATGCTCATTAAGAGAAGGTGAAAGATTATCGGAGTCATCTGATTTCACATGTTTTGAAAAGGCGTTGTAAGTCTGAAGCCAGTAGATCCACTGCTTGGAAGCTTTCAAGGAGTTCAGATCTGTGTTGAATTTGTCAGAACGACTTATTAGACGTGTGAATTGATATCTAGACCAGTAACAGAATCAGCGAGACCAGTATGATTAGGATGACGGAGCCGGAATTAGGAATGCTTTACTCGCCTGATAGGAGTACGTCAGGTGAAATGTAAAGAGAGAACCGTTCATGAAATGTTATGCAAAACGAAACGAATAAACATACGATAATTTATACAACACGGACATTGGAAGCAGCGAGGTGAGGAGAATGCTTAGGTCTGAGAACCGATTCTTTATTTCCACCTATTTCCTAATTAAAATCCTTACGGAAAGATACAAATTCTTCCTGACGAGTGTGTTCGGCTTCTCGCATCCATTTAGAATTAGGATGTGAAGGATGAGAAGAAAAAGATATGAAATGTTTCCCTAGTGATTGATGTACAGTTTAGTCCATTCAATCGTTATTTTTACACTTGTATGCTCTGGTTTTGGTTGATACCTTCCAGCGTCGTCGAATCAGAGGCAAAGAGGATAGAAACCTGAGATGAAAAAGAGCCTCTAGCAAGGTTACAAGCTGAAATTATCACTGGCTGCAACATCTAGCCATATCACTTAATGTCTCCGGCCGTCATGTAGGCCAGTTGCGTGAACCCTCACCTAGAAGTCCTACACGCCCTACTTGGCCAAGTCCACCGGTCAAGGTTTTCATGCCCTTCTGCCTCGTCATGAACTGACCACCTCGACCTACCTTCCAGCCACACCCTGCCTCGGACGACAGCCTACGCCAGAGAAGTCTATCAGTGGACATGTGTAACATGTCCCAGCCACCTTAACCTGTTGAGATTCAGTACTTGATCCAGGGACTGACCTGTGGTTCCCAACACCTTACGTCTAACCTCAGCATTGTTGATACGGTGTTTCCGCCATATTCGGACAATTTTACGGATACATCGATGCTCAAACACCGACAGTATCCGTCTATCTTCTACCCTTAATGACCATGTTTCCGAGCCGTACAGAAGAATGGACCTCACCGCCGCATTGTACACTCAACTCTTGAAAAACAGTCGGATGTCACGCCGACGCCACAAATAGCTGACGTTAGCAAAAGCCAAAGGCGATGACATTTCTTCCCTTATCTGTCCACCTGGTCAGATGTAACTACTCAGGTAACAAAACTTATCTACTTCAGCTAGAGCTTCCTCCGCCCAAACAAGTTTCAGTGTAGAACCAACCCAGTCCTATAGTAGCATTTTACACTTTCAAAAGCGAAATGCATCCCAAACATCGATACACTGTTGTTTAAGTTATCTAAGAAAGCTTGCCACTCACCTGGACCTTCACTCAAAAGAACAATCTTGTCCGCGTATTCCAAGTCAGACAGTTTATTGTCTGGGCAGAGATTGTAATGACTGCTGAAGATTTTTGGTTAGGTCATACTTTGCGGCTGCCCACACCGTAGAAAGAGTTCTTCTTTCGGAACCTTAACCGTTGTCTCATTCAAAAGTCTGACTCACAAGATAGTTAGGCGTTAACCCAGAACGAGAACGTGACCGAAGCACCCGTGAAGGGACTTCTTCTGGTCTGTCACTTGGGACTTGATTGTTGCAAGCATTCTGTCTTGTCTTTGCTAGTGCCTGGCCATCGATGTGCACTTCGGATGCGGTCCTCAGCCCTATGCAGCCAGTTGAACAAGCAGAACTTGGACAAGGCAGCATTCTTTGGTTTTGGACGAGCGACCATTGCCCAATGAGACGGGATGACTTAACCTACCACCGAGGGAAACCCCAGGTACTCCACTGCCACATCCATCTAGTGGGTGTATTTTGACCGGCAAACATCTTTCTATGTTTAGTCGCTGGAGTGTCCTCTCCAGGGGCACAGTGGATGGAACTAGGTGTTGCCCATTAACTGGTTCAGAGACGGGACTTCGTCTGGCCTCTACCCACCGACCTGTCAGGCATGATTGCATCTTCGGCTTAGAGAAGCCATATTGCACAATTCTGTGGGTCATGAAGGCCTGCAAATCATTATACCACACCAAGGTGCAGTCTCATTGTGAAGACATAGGCCGATTAGGCTTTTTGCATGCATGATGAATCTTCAACAGATGTTCAGTCCCCATATGACATGCAACTTCCCAGATAATAAATTGTCCACGTTTTTCTCTCCAGATAATTAGGCATGCTTTTGTAGACAAGCAAATATGTTTTTCGAAACCAAATGGCAAGCTTGTCTCCAGTTTCAACTGTCGTACTCGATTGCGGTCCATTTACTTCAGAAGCTTTCTTTCTAATTTACGCATTTTCCTCAACGCCACATATTTGTACTCATTACCAGCTTTGCCACATCGTGATTCCACCCCTCCCCATCCCCCTGTTCAAGGTGTGGTTCGACCCATCCGCCTCCTAGGATTGGCTTCGATAGTGCTCAGACTGCCGTTTCTAATGAACATCGTTCATGGGAGTCTGAAAGGCCATGTGTGTCCGGGAAAAGACGACTGGAACGAGAACTGAAGGACTTGTTTGCGGATTCAAATTGTCACTCGTCGACAGTGGAAAAGTCACCTTTTACAAACAAGCACCTGTGCTTCTCAAGACCTGAGATGGATGGTTCTAAGCGACCTGCACGCGATTTAACCTGTGCATCATCCCCCGTCGAAAGTCCCCTCCTTTTTTGTACGAAGTCCGATTGTGGTAAAGCATATCATCTCAGCTGTCTAGACCTGGAAAGCCCTCCTTCAGGTAAGGCATCCGTCTGTTGCGAAGCTCTGCTCTTCAGTTCAATGACTTTCTCCACTGTAGAGTTTTTGGAATATTTAGATCCTTGGATAAGCATGAATGATCAGTTTAAGGAAATACTGCTTGATTCTTTTATCTTTGTATACCATCAATGCAATATTCATTGCCTTGAGTCAAAGGCAGTTCACCCACACTTAATACTTGTGGTCGCCTACTTCACTGACTGTGGGAGTGCGTTTTCGCACGCATTGCACTCTGAAATGAAAAATATGGAACACTCGATCTACGATCACGACTACGTGACTTTGATTAAGTCACCTAACACTGGCAGAAAGCTTTCAAACTCTTTTGCTATATCGAGAACGTTGAAGTTTCGATGATGCCACCGAGTTTTGCGTTTGGGCTGTAAGCGTCTCATCACTAGTTAAGGTAACATCGTCATCTACTGGAGCTGTGACGTTCAAAATCTAAATATCAAGCTCTGCGAACACTGAGTTTTGGGAAACAGTAACATAAACCTTGAACAAAGCGGTTGCAAACATTGATCACTAATCGTGGAACTAGATAAGTTAGATGTGTGTCGTTCGTTGAATTCGAATCCGAATTATTAATCATTAGTTCTTCGAAGATTTGTCACGAAACAGTTAGAAATTCTTCATTGTATTACTCCCAGTCGAATCAGGTTGTTCGGGATGCGTGCATAAGCTTATGGTTATTCTGTATACTTGAATGTTAAGTGGTTTTTACTGTCGTTCATGCTCGCACTTCCAAGAAATGCGTTGGTTAAATTGATTCGCATATGGGCATGGATTGTCGCGATGTTCCGGAATGTTCAGGAGTTGAGTACATTCGATACAAGGGGCTTTATTACCCAGTTGCTCCAAAGCAGTTCAGTTCGGACAACCACTAATCATGCACTGGGTGCGGCCGCTTTGGTTGCTATCTCTCAATGGGAAGTGATATAGAAGAAAAGGTATGATAAAAGTAATAAGAGATCTGCAGATAGTAGCATCAAGTCGGCAAAGAAATTTTGTGAATACAAGAGCGACACCGGGCGATATCCTCTAATGTATTTAACCATCGAATGGAGGGGTCGCTTGAACCTCACCCAGGAAGTCTGACACGCCCAACATGACCAAGTCCACACTTCCAGATTTTCATCCAATTTTCCACATCATGCACTGGCCACCTTTACTTACTTTCCAACCATTACCCGCCTCAGCGAACATCGAGCACCGAGGAATCCTATCTGGGTACATGTGCGACACATGTCCCAACCATTTTAACCGGGTGAGCCTAAGTGTTTCATCTAATGATTTGGTTCATGTACCCGAGACCATGGCGAACCTCAGCATTGCTGATTCGATGTTCTCACCAGATTTGAGCAGTACTACGAAGAAATCGGTGTTCGAATATCAACAACCTTCCTATATCTTTCTCTCGCGGTGACCATGTTTGTGAACCATGAAGAAGAACTGGCCTGACTGCTACATCCTTCAACAAGATACAGCGTCAGAGAACTGCGTGGCCAACTGAGTCGAAGGCTGCCTTAAGATCAAGAAAAACAGAAGTGGTGGGCTTACGCATGGTGTGTCTGTGTTGTAAGTTTTATCGAGCAGTGGAGATGTGATCCATACGTTTTTGACCAGGTCTAAACCCAACTTGATTCCTGCTCGAGCACTGTTTGTGAGCGTTAGATAAGTGGTGGAGAAGAACATCAGCTGGTGGTTTAGATACGATGTCTTTCTTATAAATCGGTACGATCACCGGTTCACACCAACTGTTCTCGACTTTTTTCTTCTCTCATCAGACCGAGGAGTTTTGTCAACTACGGTGACAATGTTGATCCACCATCTTTGAAAATAGACGGAGGCAACCTATCCGGTCTAGCAGCGTTATTTCATTTAGAGTAGCTTATCTCATGGAGAACCTCCGCTTCTGACGCAGGATTGGTATCTATATTCAGGGCTTTAACCCACGTGCTGCTCATTGCACCCATTGTGGATGAAGGCTATTTAAATTGTTTCTCGGAATGCTCCGCCTAAGGACTTGGACGACGCCATTAAGTCCGAATCAATGTGCCGTTTGTATCTTTCATCAGTTCGCTAACGCCCGGCTTTCATGGACCGATATTTCTAATTACGTGGAAAAGGTTGTGGCTGTTACCGATCGTCGTAGCCTTTTCCTTCTCTTTGTGCTTCACAACCTACCACTGCTCACGGTCTTTTCTCAGGCTCCGAATCAGTTGGCATTTAAGGCATCTCCGTGTCTCATCAATTCAGGAATCCGGAGGACTCGACTTGTGTGTATTGAACAATGCAGCCGAGAGTGCTGATATCTCTCGTTCCTGTGTTGGTCTTGTTCGTGGGTCTTAGGCGGCATTAGAAGCCTCAAATAGGGCTTCCTGGATCTCTTTCCACAACTCATCTGGATCCTGGACGTTTGACCGTATCGACAACCTGGTGGATAGTTCTTTCTGAAAAACTAATCCATGGCCAACATGCAGTGGCAGCTGTGGGGACGGTTAGCTTCGGCTTTGTTCCGGTCACTAAAAGGACATAAGCTCCGAATATTTGACTGTGTGTGTGCATTTGATTCCCGCGACTGCATAATTTTACTTAACTTTTATGGTACACCAGCAATGCCATGAACTCGCGGATTTTCTACGATTGGATTCCCTTTTCAGGTCGTTGGTATTGCCCCTGGCATCATTGTGATGCTTGTGGGAGACCCGCGCACGTGTTCTGTGGTCTGTGTCCGTCCTCATTCTGTTTAGCTCACGTGGAAGGAAGTATCACGGTGCTCCCTCCACTCCCGAACAAACGCGCCTCCCGTATGGCCGGACCTCGAGTTGGCAACTCTAAACTCGACTCAAGCAAGGTCATGACTTGGCCGAGTTTTATGGCAAGAGTAGGTACCATTGAGGTAGTTTTATTTTTACGGCCCACGGATTGCATGGCGAGGATAGCACCCATTTCTTCGTTAAATTCAAATGGAAGTTCCGATCTTCTTACATTCATTGGCCAATGATATTGTCTTATGACATTTCAGTTTTCGCTGTGATAGATAAGACGTAACAAATGCATGCAGGTACTTCATTGAAAATAATGCTGTGTGATGTCCACATGTTCCGAATTTCATTTGGTTACCTGCTGGAAGGTACCGAGTCGCTACGTTTTTTAATTTTTCAAAGCCCGAATTCAAGGTTTAAAAGTTATTGAACGATAAAATATAGGCTTACAAAACCATTTAGTAATCGAAATTCTTTTCGTGATATCGGGTCTTCTTCCTCCTATTACTTTCAGATTATCTGCATGTCGCATAGCAACCTAATTGGGAATATTCGGTGTCCATCGAAACCAAACCATGATTCGTTAGAAAAGATCAGTATTCCGATGGCCAGATCCTGGTCTTCCCGTGGACGAAATAAACGTTCCGGTTCGTTTAAGTATCATCGAAGTTCTGTGATGTTGCTCCGTCGTCCAAGAGCCGGTCGGATCGCTGATTCTAAGCGTATAAATCGTGCTTCCTTCTGTCTAAAGCTTCGCAAAGCTGTTGTGGCGGATTCAAATGACGTTCGTCCCGCTATGTACCGGACCAATTGACTTGGCACCGTCGCCCAGTACGCCGTTTGTTGTAAGTCGATTGCTTACAGTTATTGTCAAAATTCAAATGAGAGCATCTTGTTTGAAAATCATCTATCCCTCGATCGAAATCTCTCATGTCAGCTACACCCATCATTTCGTGACCAGTGAATACAAGGGCATTCCGGGTTACCTTGCTCTTCAGAGACAAATATAGGACGACAGATTCATTAAATCGGCCATTTCGTATACTCCATGAACCCGCAAACATGAGAGAATATGAACCGCATGTATAAGAAAAATGAGTAGTTGTTTCTACACAAACCTATGCCATAATTTTCAAAGCACATTGTTTTTCGCTTAATAATATGTTTGCCATTCTCAGCGACTTATTTAAGCTTTTGAGGCATGGAGTCCACTAATTGAGTTATGAAACCACTGGTTAAGTGCATTATTTTCACCTCCGAATTCCAGTGTAATGAAATTGTCAATTTATCTGGCCAATACTGAGAATAAATTCTCAATCACGTTCGAAACTGGACTAATAACGGTCAATTGTGGGAACCAAACCTCTAAAGTGTCCATGTTTTCGCTACTGTAGAAGTATGTAACCGATTTATCCAGCCTGTTTTGTCACATGTCGCATTACCGTGCAGCAAAATTGTTATCCCAGTATCAACATCAATTCAGTCTTGATGACAGCCGCTTCCGGTGAATTTAACCTTCATACTGATATTGGGCAGTTTACTAATTTATCACTCAAATTCAGCTACTTGCTGTTTGCCACAATAATAACATTAACAATGAATGGTTGAGTGGATTTATATATTTCCCTTCTTTGTTTACTATATTATGGCAAATTTACAAAAGAAGTTCATTTTGAGCGCAATAATTCCCAAGTTGAATTTGACATCTTTACTTCACTTTCAACTACGAAAATACGCGAAAAGGGTTTTGAATCTCCATCCGATTGATTGACTGAGAAATCACTCTGATTTATCTGGAATCGAGCCTGTTAACTTCCCCAACCCCGGTCGCGCCAGCTGTGTTGTGTTGCAAGCTCCTTGTTTGCACAGTGTTCCGTTATGTCCGAACAGGGTCGTGTATGGATCCAATATTTGTCGTGACTAAGGCTAATAGCTTGTGACTGAACGGAGAAATCGTGCGAGAATCCGTATGGAGAATACAGGCAATTAAAACAGCTTCCACGTTCCAAACGGGCGAGTCGCATAAGCGGGTGACGTTGCCCTGTGGTCATCGAAATACTGAAAGAGTCGCAGTTAAGCGGGAAAGTCAGTAAAACAATGTTTTACTGATGCTCAAAATTAACAACGAAAAAAACCAATAATGAATAACAGTTTACGAACTACGATTGTATTATTATTACAGGATATCATCAGTTTCGTTACTGTATCTAACCACAGGACAAACTCCTAGTTTCGTCTACAGCTGTCGACGCAAAATTACAACCCCAAATTACTTGGGATGTTTAGTAGTTGCCAACTTGCTGGTTTGCTTCATTTCTTTCTGAATGACTCCAGTTGTATTAGCGTCGAGTAGGATTCCTACAAGGGTGTTATGTTATCTTGTAACTGATATATTTGGGGGAATTTTACGTGTTGTTTACGTGTGACGTGGTCGTTCTCTTCTCACACAACATAGCTACAAAAGTAGATCTTCTAGTCAAGCCATAAATCACACGTTCAAATACTTTCTCTCTGTTTTCGATACAAGTAAATACTTGTTGCTGTCCTCTCAATATACCTACACATTATCTGTTGAATTTCACCCTTTTCTTATCCTCAAACGCAGGTCAGTGTAACAGCACATTGTTGCGTATGCTCTGTCGTTTCGTATTCAAGAATTTTGTGATGACCCAGTGGCATTTGACGTTTGTGTCAAAGAGGAATCGAAGGTGATCAGACTGGTTGTATCTCGGTGATCAGTGCCCCATTTTGTATTGTTTTTTTCTGAATAGAGGTGACCCTCAAGATTCAATAGAACCTTATCCGTTTCTGAAATCTTGTTTTCTGTGGGATGGACTGGAATTCGCCCTAAAAATGTCGCAGTTCGCACCACAAAGTGAAGCTGGTATTTGCCAAAAGTTGGTTAGGAGTGATAAGGTTACTAGGTGCTTAAACGCGTTCATGGTTCGATTTGGGGATTTCACCAAGTCCGACACGTTGGACAAATATATCCGAAGAATACTGAAGTTGAATTCGGTTGTATAGGTTTGCTCGTAAAGCAAGACTGGTACTCCAAGTCTTGAAATCTTCTGAAGTGGCGTACCTACAAACCACCATTTTGGGATATCCTACTGGTCGAATTCTTTGGCGAGGGTGATGCTTAAAAGTTCGGTATGAATGGTCAATCCACGAAATCGCGAATGGTATTGAGACCTTGACCATTTTTTCTGGTCATGTAGACTTCGCCGATCCGACTCGCTAGCTTGTTATTCTTGCATTCCCTTGCAGTTCTAACGTTTTCGTGATCCTAGTATTTCACTTTTGGGTTGGTTTTTGTCAAGACACGAGCCTGGCTTTCTCAACTTCAAAAACCATCCAGGATACCAAAATCTACACTTTTTGGTTGGCGTGCCGTCGGTGCATAAACGTGCATGCGCACGAGGATGCAGCAAGTTTGGATCATGTTCCCCTCGAATACAGTGCGTCTCAAAAGTGGAGCGGACACAAATTCTTATGAACAACCTATCGCGGAGCCTTCAGGGAATAAAATGAACCGGTCACATTTGGTTCGGTCTTCATTTCAATACCTGCGTTGGGGCCCTTGCAGTCATAGTGTACGTAGAGAAATCCGCTGTCGATCTAAAAATCAGACAGGATGAAGCGTAAGAGCACCTACAAGGTCTGTACTAAACATGAGCGGTGTTGATCTTCAACTGGGCAGATCATCGATTACCATAACGGCGGCGTCAACCAGGGCCATACACGTCCTTGTGACAAGCGAATTGGAGTTCGGTCCGGAATAGAGTTCAACCAACTGTGGTCGATTTTTCTCATCCCCACTAAATCTGTCTGCGATGTTGTTGACTATACGAGTTTACGTCCTGACGCCACTGTCGACGTGCACCATAAACGTGGGTGGTGTGGTGGAGCACAGTTGCTACAGTATTATTTCCCCGATTAGGTACCAACTATCCGAGTGAAGCAGGCGCCAGCTTCATGTGCCAATCTGTTTCAAATTCACTAATCGTGCTTCTGATGAATAACAAGGAACTGTAATTGAATGATATAGAAAAAATAGTGAGTCATTGATAGATGAGCAATAGTAGATCAAACTTTTCATTCGGGAGTGGAACTTAACTTCCAAAGAAATTGCCTTGGTGACCTTGTGAATATAACTCGGTAAAACAAGTAACGCGTTTTCGCACCTGCAAGTGATTCATTTTTCTGTGGCCGACGGAGAAATGAATTACCGTCAGTCGGGCTTTTATGTGACTCTGATATAGTTTAATGCTGCTTTTGTGTGTCTGTTTAAGTTACTTAACGAGGAACATAATTCACCATATAATCCAGCTTTGATACGGAAACACCGCTGTGCAGTTAAATCTGCAGTAACAGTTCCCGCAGAACCAAGTAACCGATACTAGTCCGCAGGTTTGCAGGCGGAACTAACTGGTTCAAGCGTACGAGCAGATTAGTTCATGAGGGGCCCGGATCCACTGTGAAAGCAGTCCAAATTGAGACAATTAAATAATGGCGGATGGACTGTTCGCCTTTACCCTATGATAGGAAGAAGCGTTCGGAGTTGGGACAAATTCTTCTATGTTAACATAATAAGGAATTCAGTGCGGCAGGCCTGTCGACTTATTCAAAAGTTTCTCGATGGTTCAGAAACTGATGGCCTGCCGTAGTTTGTGGCGGTGCTCAAGCGGCTGTTGAAAAATGGTTCAATTAATACATCCACGACTGACGGGGAACTTATTGTGCTCTTCTCCGCTTTGTTTCCTTCACGTGTAAGATAACCTCAGGAAAACCATAGTCCTTAACAGTTTAAGTGCCAATAAAATACTCCATGCAGGTATAACTTGGAAGAAAGCAATAATGGTTTGGTAATTTTCGATGACCTGGAATTAGAGTCTTGTTACGGGTCTTTGCCCACCTGAATGGTCTTATCGATGACGCTTCTGATGTGACAAGCGATCCTTGTTTCGCCACATTTAATAGCTAAACACCCAGTTATGTCTATAATTACTAATAAACAGCCCTTCATGAAATGCGCTCCAGGAATACAGTACAATGGAAGATAATTAGTTAACACGCTTCCGATTCCTGAAGACAGCGTTGATTATTTAACATGAAAGTTAACATCTGAAAAGACGAAACAGGTTATTATGACTACTCACGACGATGTTTTCGTTTGTGTCGCCCCCTCTGATTACGAGGCTTAGCACTTTCTGGCGGTCTACCAGTTGAAATTATTCAGAATACCTTTGGAACATGGAATCAACAGACATTAACCCGGAGTTTCACGGTGTACCAGCTGGCAACTGAACATTATAACAAAACTTTGTAGCTCTCTCCTGGTTCACAGTTCCATTTGAGGTAAAGTTTTGAAACTATTCTCGGTATTTTTGCTAACGTAGCCTCCATTGAGGTATATGATGGTGGATTCAGGACCCAGCATGAACGGCAGACGTCTGTGGAAGTCCACCATGTGAGGATTGCGGAGACGCGGTAAAACAACGTCTATTTCTGTTTCTAAAATGCGGAACGCCAACATGATCTTCTCCGGAAGCCAGTGCTATCGGTATGCACCTCAATGGCAGTCATTAGGCACAGAGTTACTGGACTCACCTCGTTCGATGACAGCTGGCATTTGCCCGTCGCTAAAATGCCAGTATCAGTTTGGTATAATTTTGGATCAAGATGTACGCACATAAATACTACAGTTGCCTCCCCGAATCTGCAAATAAAACAAAGACCGAAAAATAACATCGGTAGGAAGGTTTGTTTACCCTTTTGTTTTGTTTCATGTGTCAAGTTTGAAGCGGTCCAATGGAATACGATTTGCAACTGCTAAGAGGGTGCGATAGTGGAAGACCGATAAATTATCTAAAGTGGTAGCTGTAAGGCATCAGTGTGAGCGTATTGATCAGAATATGGATGGGAAACTGAGAGTCACGCGAATATCGGAAACGAAAGTAGTTTCGATTGCATAAAAACCATTGACGAATTGAACAGCCGGGATGAATCTTAAGGTTTTCACTTGCAGTGTATCGACCCTCGGGAGGGCTGAATTTCTACATATGTTACTGAAAACGATAGCAGTAGTTAAGATTTGACATCCGGCGAAAAAATGTCCCCGACTGTCCGCGTGAGATGATGGTGGCCTGTACCGAAATTTGAAAATTAAGCTTCGAAAATGGTTTCTTTTAGCGCAGAGTGATCGCACAAAGCTACCAACTTACTCCTTCTGCTCTGTTAGTGATATATCAGCCAATATGGACACGCCTATTGTGAATAAACTAGTCATGCTGGTCGATTTTAAAGCGCCTTGCATGGACAATCTGAGTCAAATCACAATTTAAGCAGTATTCGCTCGTCAGTATGCCGTCCATTGATACAGTATTTATCGCTAACTTGTTCGCGGTTCAATCGTGTATTTTCACCTTGGCCTCACGCATTTTAGAGGATTCAGTGGGTCTTTTCCATTGTAAAAACCATTAACAGGTGCACTGATTCCTAGCTCTTAGCAACAACCTAACTTGATTATCAAAACAATCATCAAGACTGAAAATTAGGGAGAAAACCATGAATAACAGTAACTTTTTTGCTGTTAAGTTGTGCAAATGCAAGTGTCACGTAGTCTTACCTACCTGCATATGATCAATAATTGGATGAATCCCGTGGTTGTGTAACCCACTGTGGAGGCCGGATACGTTCTAAACGGCCAAGTGCAATTATTTAGTACTATTAATTAGCCAGCACCACCCACGATGAGGCAGACAGTGACTACGCTTAGTGATATTGGTAACTATTTCTAATTTTTAACTCGGCCGTCGTCTGGTAGCAGTTGCTGGGTGATTAACATTGTGTTTGCCTTTAGTCTTATGATAATGTTCGATTTACCACCTAAAAGCCATCACATTGACTGCAGTATGCACTAGTAAAGATGTGCCGAAATGTCGAGGAAGGTATCGTGCAACCTAATGTTATTAACTTGTTTCCATATATAATAGTGATATTGAAGTAGGAGGAATGATGTGGGGATCACACGATCAGTTAGGCAACATGCAACAAAGTAGAAATACAAAGCACTAAGGATTCCCTGACTGTGGTGCTTCTGATTTCTACTGCTCAACAGTATCATTACTAGGGAATCAAAACAACCACCCTTAGGACAAAGCACGGAGCGAGCTGCGAATAACAGTATCAGTTCCATCAGTAAATGTTCTAATACAAAAACTTTACCTGTTAACATGCACAGTCATATCTTACTGCCCATAACCACTGGCTGGATGGTTGGAAGCCCGGCACGCTCTAAATGGCTACGTGCACTGATTCGATTTTTTATCTCTTCACTTTTGTTACGGACTGATCACTTACTGTCGTTTATCCTATCAAGTTTAATATAGTCTCTAATAAGTGGTATATTACTAGTTAGTCAAACCAACCACCAATCCGACTACATGTTACATCTTTATAGTGTTTGATCCCAGGATTGTAGTAATTTCATTCAAAAAACTTTATCGATCTGTCAAATAGGGATGAAAGGAAATCACTTTAGTTCAGTCTGGCAGAATACATAGTAACTGCAATTATTATGCGCATGATCATTTGCGTGTTTGGTGTAACTTTTGGCATAGTTCATGTGACCTCATAATTAAGCACACTGCCAACTCTTCACTGAAGGTTCGGAGTCTCCAGTAACCTTCGGGTGCAGTTCATCTCATATTAGGTTACGGCAATGCTCTTTCCGTAGTTTCGCCTTCACTGATGCTTTTACTCAATGTAGCCCAACATCAGTCTACTTTAGTTGAACTGCATTGAGCAGTCTTTCCGATTCGACTTCCCGATCTGGTTTGCTCCTATCAGTGACAGTAGGTTTTCAGTATGTCAAATTGCCAAAAATCAGCTGCCTGAAAGACGCCAAAGAAGCGTTAGCCTCGTTTACAAATTGATTTCCCAGGCCCATTTGATGAGTTCCATTTGGCCCATACGAGGTGGTTCGAGATCTGTACCCTGAAACTTACTATCGAATGCGTCCCCAGCGCCACATTTTCGGCCATTCTATGACAACCAATAGTTCCTCACAGAATGTCACACCTCACTGTTTTGGTGTTGGAAGATTTGTGCTGCCAGAAAGACCTTCAGTAAATTCACCCACTGCCCTGTTGACCGCGGTCGAGTAGCCTAGAGAAACACTTCACTGATTATTTCAATAGTACTATTGCAAACTTGTGTAAGGAAATTCACGGTCGGGGTCATCTATCCATTATTACTCCTTTTCAAAACTACTAACCTGGTGTCCCTCCGTGGCGTTTCTCAGGCTGAAAATGCTACGTGTTTGTCCTTATTTACTTGAGACCTGTGAAGCTGGTTACACCTACCGTTCAAAGCAGATTTTCTGTCAGGGTAATCCTCTGCGCTCACGACTATCGCATCAAACTCCCTGCGCAGCTAGAAATAACTTTGGCGGACCACTAGAGAAAATATGCCATTTGGCATCTGTGTTTGGTAGGACATGAGTCTAACATGGCAAATGACTAAAAAGTCAATACTACTGCCGCCGCCAGGTGTCTTGCGTGACTCTTTCGACATCCCACCAAACGAATCGCATTCCACATTATCTGCTATATTATGCTATACAAAGCTACTCTTAACCGTTCTGATAGATACCCCTAATTAGAAACGCACAAGTTGAATAGTGTGCCTCTGTGAATGTGGCCCATGCTGATCAATCCATTTGGGAGACCTTGCTGGACGACTCCGCTAAAAAACCATGTTTTGGATCCGCAAGAACACCCTTAAATCTTGTTTTGAAAGGCCTTTCATGGTGAGTTCTTAAGCAGTAGAACCGCTTCCAATGCTGTTTTCGACTGCCACTCTGTCAAAAACATAACAATCAATGGAGGAAAATGTACTAATCCCAGGGTTATCACTCTGGCAGCTGTCGGTATTTTAAAAGTGCCATTAGACTGATGAAGTGAAAAAATCAGCGTGCCCATTTAGGTTGGAGCCACTTCACTACAGCACTTTTCTGTTAGGCTTACACCATTGGATACTCGTTGCCGTGAACCTCGAGACTCGATTGGAAGCCTAAAGAGTGTGAGTTTGAAAGTTGTTGACACAGCTCAACCTGACTAGCAGACCAATACCGTTACAATAAAATATGAGCGTTATTGGTTTCCAGAAGAATACAAGGATCTGAATATAATGAGGCAAGTAGCACAGTGAACGGCTAACAGGATCAGATACATAGGTAGTTCAAAACCACGAGTAGTGCAGTCCAATCATCATCATCGTACAGCGTTAAACAGTAGGGCAAGCCCCACTGAACACTGCCTTTCTCACCATGTTGCAAACAGAATTAGGAAGTATGAATATACAAGATGGAACAGGAGTAGACCTAAACGGGAGGGAAAAAGGAAAGAACGCCACAATAGCCAACACGGAATGCAGAGTCTAACTGTACAAACGCACATCTACCAATCATTCTGATTTGACAGAAAGTGACAACACGATCGCCACTGTTCATGATTCGCTGTCATATCCTTTATTGTATACAGCTAACTGGTTGAGGGATCTTTTGGACCCCAACCACGAAGTCGTGAAGCATCTACTTTTCCTAAGTTCGCTGTACATTTTTTCATTCCTCGTTGCCAAGTCATCTGTTGACCTCCACATGGCTTCTTCCACTTCCGAGGAGAAACGAAGAATAGGGCACGGTACAGTAGACGCCTGTTTACCATTCGTAATACGTGCCCTAATCAATGTACCCTACCAAGCTGGATACGCTGTGATAGAAAACTCCCTGAACTGGTACCCAATACTTGGTTTCTGACCTCAGTATTGCTTACTCGGTCATTCCACCCAATCTTAGCGACACTACGAAAACATCGGTGATCGAAAACCTGAAGACGACGAATATCTTCCGTACGCAGACCCCAATTCTCGTAACCATAAAACAAAACTGAACGCACCACGACACAGTACACACGACCTTTCAACTTCAGTAAAATATCAGGTTGGCGCCACAAGTGCTTTAGTCCAGCGTACGCCACTCGAGTCTTGGATATACTCGTGTTCACCTCTACTACAGTGCACCCATCCGTCGTCACGATGCTGCCGAGATAAGTGAAGCGATTGACAATTGCGAGCACCTCTCCATTGAACATCAAGCTCGGGGCCGTTGACGTCCAGTCTTGCAACATCACTTTACACTTTGAAGGTGCAAAGCGCATGCCAAATGGAGCTACAGTTCTTGCAAGTCTATCTAGTGAACGTTGCGCATGTTCCGTGTATTCGAACAAGCAAACAACGTCGTCTGCGTAATCTAAGTCGCACAACTTCACACTACTTCCTATTTCGATGCCCACATCTTGGAGACCTCACAAGACATTCTCCGTTATCTCGTCCATGATGAAGCTGAACAAGGATGGAGAAATTGGATATCCCTGTCGAACGTATTGGTCGACTCGAACCTACTGGATAGTTTGTTGTAAACCGTTCGCGACCAGAAGTATGGGGGTACAATGACCTCAGTAGATTCACGAACTTCTGGGACAAACCTTTCCGATGAACAGCATTGAATAGCGCCGTTCGGTCGACTGAATCGAAGGTGCCTTACAAATCGAGTAAAGCCATTATTGTTGGTCGACGGTGTATGTGACGCACCTCCAGTAATTGACGAAGAGTAAAAATCTGGTCGATGCATCCCAACCTGGGCGGAATCCGGCCTGTTGTTTGCGGGCGTTCCTCTCACGAGCCGGTGTAAAACGACGCAGCAAAATCGAGGCTAACACCTTGGTTACTATCGGGATTAAACTGACTTCACGATGATTACTATAATCATTGCGTATTCCCTTCTTGAAGATGGGTATACTCAATGACTAACCCAACAATAGTGGGATACGTCCCTCCTTCCAAACGTCACGAAGCAAGGTGGTAAGTTATTTTATCAATACACCACCACTCACTTTGAAACGAACTGGAGGGAGTTCGTCGGGACCGGCCGCTTTCGCTCACTCTAGTAATCGGATGCACGACTCTACTTCGTACTAGATGGGAATAAGCGATTGTCCGCGCAAAACTGGATAAGCCTATTCCAGTTATCTCTGCTCTGAGCGGCTAAGGCACAAGGCTCACTTAAACAAGCTTCTGACGCACTCAGTTTGCCATCTCGTGCAACAGCAGCTAGCACTTCAATGTCCAAACTCTTGCTCCCGCGAACGAGAGTGGTGAGTTCGTCACAGAACTCATCCTTATGCGTATCAGAGCTGCAGTCTGTTCGGGCGCATGCCGAGATCACAAACAGACTAAGCCTAACACAGCTATCCTTTCGAAAGCCAATTGACCCTGGGAGTCCCACAGCACATAAACTACTATTAACCGGGATCCAGTCTAAAAGAGCAGCCTCAGCCTTGTCAGTCAAAACAATTCCTATACCAAGTTGTCTCCTGAAGTGGTCAGAAAATACCTCGATGAAATACCGGGAACAGTTAGTTGAATCAGACTGCTCGAATCTTTGATACGCGTTTCACTTACGCAACAGACATCATTCTTCAGAGAGCCTGTTGTGAGCGCTAGGCACGCCTGCTGACCGGTCTGCATGAGTGTACGCACTTCAAAGGATCCGAGATTCAGAGGGCGACGAGGCTTGAGAAAATGTGACCTATGCGATTGCGGATCATTTACGACACTACTTGACAATGAACCGTTGCGAGTATCGACCGTGTTATCAGTGGGGGCATTATGGGTGAATAGAGGGGGCAAATAGATGTGGTTGGGGACAGAAGACAAAGGTTGAATAAAAGAGACTGAACTCTGAGCAGTGGTTTTCTCATTATCATCCACCCTGCTCGATGCAATGAGCAGCGCGGTCCTGGTTATCCTGTGCGACGATCGATGCAGTATGGAATTCTTTCTATTCGTGCAGTTTATGGAAGATGCTGAACCGGTATTGCTAGGGTGTCCAGCCGCAAAGCAGGAGGACGATTAGGGTTCTCAACAAAAGCCTTCAGTTCTAACGAGAACCTGTCCGCAAGGCAGTGGGGTGGCTGAGTGGAAGCCCATCTGCTTGGACCAATTATTCTTCCACTAATTTTACCGACTGAGTTGCCAGTTTAAATCGACCCTCATCCTGGAGGACCGGGAGACTGGACTTTGTCCAGCCACTACCCATTGACCTTTCAGTCGAAGAATTTGGAGATTGCAAGCGAACAAGAAGACCCGGGTTAATACCAACTATAGAACAACCTCAACAAGTCAGTGGTATGCTGACACTGACTTACTGACGCGTCTACTCATGAAGTGGCTGAGTTTTCGCGGACACCCTTCACAATTTTCTTTCTGTTGGTGGATGTCGATGGTTTCGAATGAGATACGTGTTCTCGATTCGAACAGTGGGTCAGATCTAAAGATTGGATCTCCTAGTTCGTATTCTAGGTCACTTTCTTTTTTGGGGGGGAATGTTATCCGTAACTCGAGTAATCAGTACGCGAAACAAGGAAATCCGGAAGGCAGATTTCACGTCGCTTAGCTCTCGGAACCTAACTCAGAAGTCGAAATAACGTGGAGTGACGTACTAATAAATGAGATGAATGTGACAAATGATTGATCAGTAATAATTCGGGTGGTAAAGCAAGTGGTTGGATCCCAGTTAGCAGACGAAAAACAGTGGTGACTGTCGACGAAGTAGCACAAAATGTGTGGATGCATCGGTGTACTTTTACAAGTGAAAAATGTAGACGTCATGTAGAACTGAAGATCACGGGCTCTTCCCAAACTGTCTTTTCTGAAGCTTATAGTTACTTATTCCTTGTTTCAAGAGTGTAACGATGCAAGCTATGGACTTCTGCATCCAAGGGATAGGTCCAATGGAAACAAGTTTCCCTTAAATCGTTTATTTGAGGTTGAATATTCTATACCTAACTCATATTGTTTTCCTATGTTGATTAACATTTTATACGGTATCTCGTTGAAAAATTACGAGATAATTCACTGAATGCAACAGACTACTTGCTAATTCAGCGGCTGTGTCCACAGCAATATTCCTTTTGCGAGCAGGCTACTGGTAAAACTTTACCTTCACTATAATTCGTCATTCCAGATTTTGCCGTACATAAAAGTAATTTGGTAGCTTTCTGGAGTTATTTAAAGCAAAATGAACGTAGTCAGCGCTTGCAGATTCAACGTAGAGTTATCTGATAGACTTTGTGTTATTTCGTATTGAAATAACACCTTATACTATGACTTGAATACTCTCGTGTTCACATTAGGAACGGCAATACTGGAAAGTAAGCCGTTTTCTTACCAGTTATTCTTAATGATTCTTTGTCTCGATCGTATATGTAATAATAGTGCAGTTGCTCAGCCGTTAACCTTTGTTACTGTCATATGAAGTAATGATTGGATTCTGTAGTTCATTTGGTGATGACATTTTAGCCGTAATCCGATTTGGCCACCGATAACGGGTTATCAGAGTCTAATTCATTTTTTTTCGGAATCCAGCTTTGGCCAAGGCAGTTGAACTGCTTGGATTAGTTGCGTTTGTGTAAGCAGATAAGGACTCTGTCGGCGAATAACAGTCACCTCAGCCGCGGCCAAGGCCTGGAGTCGGCTTAGTAAGAACCGGTGCTTCACACTGGATGAGCCATTCGGGTCTTTGTCCATTAAGTAACCTAGGTTGAAACCGTATGTTGTGTCCGTCTTCCAGTGGTTTAGCCACTTCTGGCAGTGCACCTAATATGTTAAGACAAACTGTTAGCCGTGTGCCACATGAACGCTTGAACAGATAAATAATCATGAAGAACGTCAGCTCTGGCAGTCTGCCCTTTACTTGCACTCGAGCTATGGCAGAGGTGGAGAATACCTACCTAAGCTTTGAAGCGGGAATATTGGGTTCGTAACTGCTGTCAGTGATCTAGTAAGTTATTCTGTATGCATATCCCAGCTCACTCATAGTTCCTTTTTGAGACGGGAACAAACTACTGTGCAAGCACATTTGCTGGTAAATCAACTCTCTTTCCCAGAACTTCTTCTACGAGTGTAGATTTATCTTCCACATTATCTGGTGAGCAAACTGTGAACCCTGAAAGTTGAACACCGAGCTAGGTTTCTCGTATAGCTTAATGTCACCAAGTAATAAAAGGTGGCATTCTTGTCATCCCATGTCTTTCTCTAGGGATCTATCGTCATACTGAACCATTTTCCTTTCTGATCATCAACTCATCGAGGATTGCTAGTTTGTTTTTTTAAATTCTATTCTCATCGTGAAATCCAGTGAACTACAGGCTCACCTGAACTATTCCACAGGATTTTTGTGCGTAATGGTCCCCTTCCACCACCCAGAAAATGTCACATGCAAAAACGTGACGGGTCACAGTTAAACCACCAGACGCCCTCACCACAGTTTACCGTGGTAAGCTGGAAAAAGTATCGGACATATCCAGGTCTATGGAATTCAGTATGTTCACCCGAAAATGTGATGTCTGACAAAGCGCTCGCTGGGTAATACTTGTCGAGCCCAGATGGAATGATTACCCCCTCTGCCGCTTGAAGGATTACAGACAAGTGGAGTCACTGATGATACATGACTGAGTTAAAAGTAGCACTGTTTTTCTTCATGCACTCATCAGGATGCGTGTGATTTTTTGAGGAAGACCTACTTCACTGCAGTAAACATTTGTTTGATGGTAGACCATCAGTGTTAGTTCGTGATGGCGGAGATTCTATCACCTTGAAAGGCAACAAAACGAAAACGCCCCTCTGCGATCGAGACCCTAGTCGGTTCGAAAACTTTTTCATTAAGCTGAGACTGTGCATGGTCTAAGCAGCGTTACCCTGAAGTTTTCGAGTTATTCGGTTAGTTCTTATTTGGTGACCAGAATAGTGAAATAGATATCTGGAAACAGTTGAAATGTTGGAAATATTTGTAACAAGCTTTTTAAACTGGGCACTACCACCTGAATTTCTCATCAAAATGGCAAACGGGAAGGTAGATTTTCGTTCTGTTCCATATCCACAGATTCGAGGTTTTCTTCGTCTGTTTGACAACCAATAAACATGGGAACGTTTTCGTAATAGACACTAAGTCGGTGACGTAAAACATGACCCAAACAATGGCTGGTTCTCTTCTATGTTTCGCGAAACCCATTTAGATCGTCAATGTAGGATCCGTTGGTTCATCCATTCTTCTTCCGCATGTTTGCTTGTAGACTAAGCCATAAAACAAAAATTTCATGCTTCATGTAAGAAAAATAACACCTTGAAGAGGTGATTTACCGATCTTACAATCGGAACGTGAGGCACAGCTGGATGAAAACATTTATGACAAGACTTGTTTCTGAGTAGTTTACAATCATTTCCTGAGTTGAGCGTTCAAGCTGCATGATGAATCATATTATATACAAATCGAATCTCCTACTACTCAATTGCAAATATTAACCAAGCTCTGTAGGTTGTTCATAACGGAATGCCTTCGTTGTACTTAGGCCCCTACAGAGAAGTCATCCATCATAGGAGTCGATCGCTGTGTGGGAGGCGGGTTGTTACCGTTCGAAGCCAGTGACGGAAGGGTGCTATATCATGTAGTGTAGATGTTCAACAAACCGTTGAGAGCCAGCCCGGATAGCCTTGTGGTTAAGGTGTTCGATTCACAATCGTTCACCCCGGGTTCGAGTCCCCGTGGGGGCTCGGTGGATGTGCACTGCTGATGATTCCCAACAAGGATGAAACAGCTGTACAGTGCTTCCATGGTTTTCGATGGTGAGTTGGGCGTTCAAGCGGCATGATGAATCATATTATATACATTTCCTAAATAAGCGAAGTGAAACACTGTAAGTAACAACCGTGGGATTTATTTCCCCTTTTGAAACAGCGTCCTGAAATACTACTAGATTGTCATTTTAGGCCTCACTCTGACCGTGTGGTCTGGTGAGTCATAAGCAAGTTACGACAATCAGAATTTCACAATCCTACAGATTGTCAGTTCATTCTGTTCGAACGAAATCAAAGTCATGAGCATTCTATTTGTGATAACCATATTTCGAATGGCCTACTTCCCACTGGTGAAACAAGGTTGCTTAGATTCCGTCTATCACACTCAATATTAATGAGGCTTAACACACTGCTGACCGAAAGTTGTGCTGTGTTGTGGTCCTTATATCGCAAGACACACGATGGTTGCGTGCACTGGAGGACTGGACTGAAAACGTGTTTATTGCCCTTAATTTTTGTACAATGTGATAATTTAAGGCTTATTTTCACCTTCTACTTCAGGTGAATCGCACTGGCTGAAACGTACTAATTATGATGAGCCCGTCATCATAATCGCTCGAGCTTCCGTACATATTTAGGCACACATAGAAATAAACACATATATAAACTGCTATTCAGCGTATACATAAAGAGCTTTGTCCGAAACTCTGTTCAAGTTGGTTTTGCTAGCTGACACTGAATTAATCACGTTCAGTGTTAGCCAGTCGAATCCAGCTTAACAAGGTTGAACCGTCTGATACAGATTCACCCAAGACGTAGGTAAGTGGCAGTAAAAAGTGTAAAAGATTGCGTGGCTGAAACCAATGTTTTCAACTTTTAAATGTGAAGTCATTTAACTCAACCTTTACCTTCAGTGTCTCACGTTTAGTTATTAGGCAACACTTTCGGTAATTTTGTCGAGATATTCGATCTTTTTTCAAGTCTTGTTGCACAATTTCGCTAACAATTTTTGTTTCCGTAAGTATTTTAATCTGTTTTTCAAATGCCTTGCTGTGGCATGAGAAACAATTACCATAACCATAAGACCCTGCTGACAGAATATTTTTTACGACTGATGAGTAAGGAATTGGGATGGGACTCTATTAATCGCGTTGAGAGAAGAATGGGCGCGACTACCGTGGTGTGTATGCTATGAAATATATGACCAAAATAATGATGATGATGATGATGATGATATATATATATATATATATATATATATATATATATATATATATATATATATATAGTAGTCATTCGGAAGACACTGTGTATTTATTTGTGGATAATTCATAATCTGTTGCTGAACTAGACTGATAGTTGTAATCACACAGAAGTGTTCACATTGACTGGTGCAGAAATGTTGTTCTAGCTGCAACTGAAGAACGAAGAACTGATTTTCCTTTTTTATTGTGCTATCCCCGCGAACTGGTATTTGAATAACCTAGACTTTTTGAATTATACCGGGTTCAATCGGCTATTGCTTCAAAGCTGCGCTGAATTTGAATTTCTTTACTTGGCCAACCAACATGTGGATTTAGTGAAAAAGCAATGGTCGTCGTAATCAGAAAGTCTGAGGAGAAGCTTGGCAGGATTCCTGAAGCTATCCACCGATCATTGAGCCTTTAGACCAATCCGTGGTTTTGATTCGCATCGCGAAGTGCCGTAAATTATTCAGTCATTATCCCCTATCATAATTAGAAAGGTTCTATTTCTCTTTCCGCTTAATTTGACTGGTCATTAGTCATAGATTAAGAGAGCTCCTCCTGCAGATATGTGGTTACCAAATTTCCGCTTTTTGTTTCAGTGGTACAGCGAGACAGCACAGAGAAAAAATGAAGTAACGTGCATGAAGCCTTGTCAGAGGTCACGAAAATAATCAGTAACCTCGAGCTCCCAGTACAGATATTAATAATATCAGAATCTATTTGGTTTTGTTTTTTTCTTTCTAACCCATTCCTGATTCTCACCATTTATGGCCCAAATAAGGCTGATACTGGGGATCATACATGGCGGATATGTGTAAAAACACTGTCTGGTGGGTTGGGCTTATTGATAGTTGTCCTTTTTCTCTTCAGAACCCAACAACTATCTCCTTCGTATTAGGCTATAGTTCCCTAAAACCAATTCCCTGTGGTTTAACCGCCTCGATATGTATTTCTTTTTATTTGAGAAATTTTGAAGTGTTTGCAAATCTTCATAGAATTGGTCAGCACGTTATTAGCTTTTACTGGGCTATGATCCAGAAGAACTAAAAGTCTTTTGCTGCTTTGAAAGCTCACTGCAATGCGCTTGCCCGAAAAAACGATCTGGGAAAACAAAAAAGCGTCACCGTTATTCCCATTGCAATAGTGATCTGAAGAAAAGTCTTTTTGGCTTGGTCACTATAAACTTATATGAGTGTTCTAGTTTTGATTGTTTAATATGAAAGATAAACACCTGGAATATTCTTATCAAGGATGATATATCAAAAAGAAGTAAAGACATAAAAAACAGAGGGTACAAATGTAATTTCAGGTAAAGGAAGAAACCTCATGAATTTAATTATTACTGACCGCCGTACCTTGTCATGCAGTTTGGTATCGCCTACCTTCCAGTTGATGAGTTCAATGAACTCCGCCGGAAAGGCCCTGCTTGTTCTCACGGATAGTCACTGAGGGATGTGTCACCTGCAGACATGGCATGAATTACTGGGTATTTTCACTGAACTGGATCTTGCACTCTTAACTCACACACGGTTTGGATCATTCTCAGTATTTCTGATCGGTAACAGAGGAGTTAGATCTAATAAATGATTGAATAAAGTAGTAGTACCAAGTGAACTACTAGTTTCCGGAGAGTTCATAGGCACCGTGTGGCAGACACAACGAACTGTTGAGTGTGAAGGTTGCTTTACATTATTCAAGACATGCCAGGAAGGCCATATCATCGGATGATGTATCATAAAATATGCCTACCGAGAACAATGAAAGTTTCAATGATTTATTGTAGCGCAAAGACAATCTGGTGATAACGGAACACAATGCAACCAAGGGCAGATAAGGTTTATTCAAGTCCAAGTTTTCCTACAAACGAAATGTATCCTTCGTCCACGAAATTCCAGACTCTGGTGCAGACATGTTTTTTTTTGTTGCTTTACCATTTCAAAGGTCTGACATTTTGCTTCAGCCGATAGGAACTCCGTCACGGGCTTTAAAGTGGTGACATCATACATCCGCCTAATTTCTCCTTCAATTTATTGTTGTACCGAAAGTCAGAATACCTGTTACAAAAACTGAGATTGAAAGAATCTCTTCTGAAAGATATCACCTCATGTAGTTGAGGCAAAGTGTAATTTTACCAAAAGTATCGGGCACATTGTGTGCGGCAGGTAGTCAGTAAACTCAAAGTGCCATCCAGCTCAGTTTAGGTTTTCTGGTCTTAGGTTTAGGATCAATAATATTTCGAAGTCAATCGGATTTTTGTAATGTCCACCTATTGATTCATTAAGTTTGCCGGCTTATCGAGCTTAAAAAAGAACACTTTCGAAAAAAAAATACTGAGTTCAGGCTTTTATCGGTTCTTGAAGGCCTATGAAATTTACCTTACTGGGAGCTTAACAGACTCAGTCAATTTGTCTGTCCTTAAAGTCACATTTCCAGTTTCACACTGGAAACCGGGGGGTATTTTAGAAATGATATTCACCGCGCTGCACAAAGAAGCCACGGTAAGATGTCACACACGGGCCCTGGATATACCGATATTAGGCCAGGTCATGCGACAACAAAATTTACGGCCGTAGAAATTCCATTCACCGAGTTGTCGACCTCAAGTGTCACTTCTTTTTGACTTTACTTTCTTACCTTTCCAAATCATTAGCCTCGTTTGAGGTGCCAATACCCCCCAGCAACAAAATCGTCAGTGAATCCAAACTCAGCTGAAATGCAAATTCATTTTGCTGACCGAAATAACGACAACGAAACATCTTCAATTTTCAAATATGCATACCACGAATAAAGTACTGTTTACTTTGGAGACAGCCGAAAATTGGGTGCGTCTCTGGCTGCTGTCAAGGGTTTTTTCCCTGTCATTGGTTTACATGTTACTACAGAAGTAACATTCAGAATTCATCTCTGTCCGCATCCCAGATGTGGAATCCAGACCGATTTATGAAGTGCTTTGCGCTTCTTCATTTTCTGGACTGTTTTTCTCTCTTCTGCAAATTTTGTTGCACAGAGTAGCAGAAAATTAGAGTCGTGTAATATGAATAACCATGCAGTATCAATGTTCAATTCATTACTAAAAACCTTAGAAGCTCTGTACAGGGGCTCCATCCCTGTTAAGAATCGTCAGCAGTACAGGTTCACCGAGCTCTCACTTAGATTCGAACCCGGGGTGAACGCTTGAGTCGATCATAAACCCTACTAGACTATCCAGGCTGCCTTTCAACGTTACCATGAGCTTATACACCGAGAACAGTATATACCGCACAACTAAGTCGTCCACCACAAAAGTCGATCGCTGTGCGGGACACAAGTTGCTAGCGTTCGAATCCAGTAGCGGTGAGGTGTAGTGTAAATGTTCAACAAACCGTTGAGAACCATCCCAGATAGCCTGGTGATTAGGTGTTCGATCCACAGTGGTAGACAGTAACCCACTGTCGTCCAGATTGTTACCACACCTGACCCATTGGGACCTTATGTGGTTCTTCGCCACTCCATGTCTCGGGGTTCGGTTGCCGGTTATTCCCAATAGTGCAATGGGCTATCGTGGCTATGGGGTATATACCCCTTCCGCTGCACTCATGCGTAAACATGTAATAAAAAATTTAAAAAAAAAATTAAAAATACCATTCACCCTTGGTTCGGATCCCGATGGGGGATTGGTGTATGTGCACCGCTGGCAATGCCTAACAAGGATGAGTCAGCTGTAAGGTGCTTCCGTGGTTTTCAATGGTGAGTTGAGCATTGATACCGCATGATGAATCACATCATACATATGTTGATACATCGTTAAACTTTTAACTTCGAAATTCCTTATCAGACGCTTTATCAGTCTGTTGGCACATCAAAATCTCTTCGCGACTAGTGTGAAAATCTCTGAAACCTACCGGTTGTTGGGTTATCACTTAGCAGAATAGTTCAGAGACCGAGCGGGAATTTTGTTACGTTTGATAAAACAGTAACGCTCACAGGTTTCGTTTCATTCCCCATGACAACGATATTTCAGCTTCTACGTCTCCGCAGTACTGTGACCATTTTTATCATCGCTATCATGCACAAGAACATTGGGGATGCACGGTGCATCTGATACAACGGTGTGACAGAACAGCGCCAACTTGACTATATTCAACTAGCACCCCAACAACGAAGGTGTTATAAAACAAATGAGAGGCAAACACGTGTAAGAAACTATTAGGTACATATCCGAATGAAAGTGAATCAACGTGAACTGACGGTATCAGCCAGGGTAGTTATTGTTGAAACGTCATTAATTTCAGCTTGGATTGCAAACCAAACCAAGCCTGAGTTACTAACGAGGACAAATTTCTCGAAGTTGTCAATGGGTGGACACGAAATTCCACACAAAATGGTTGCACCAACCGTTGTATCTATATTGAGCATAAAGCTGTACACGCGAGTGTTGCAATGCCTTTTTTCGGTTCATGATATATATCATTTGATCTAACATAAGGTTTACCGTGGATGCATCAGTTGACGTGGTATGTCTCATCGCCTGCACTCCTGTCATGCTTAAATTGTTCAAGAGATTTTTTTTGCTGTAGACTAACATGGGGTCTGCAGAAGAAGGTGCATATCTCTCTGCTTACCGTTCGCGCGCCAAACTTGATGCTGTAGTTTACCGAGACCACTCAGTAGTTTTGGCTTCAGATAAAAAATATATCAGTTTCAGACTGGGGTATTTGGACCACAAAAATGCATTTGAGTGCCTTGATCGATCAGTACTGTCCAGTATGCTTTCTGTAACTGGTGTTGACCCAAACATCTGTGGGCTGCTTTCAGACTATTTCAATTATCGAAGACATTTCACTTGTTTCAACGGCAGAAAGCCCTCTTCTCTTCCAAGGTGCAAATTTTCACTTCTTTCTTTTTCCATGTACGTTAAACAACTCTCAGTCCTTCACACGAACGCACGTGCCGAAACTCCACATCCATTCCATTCACATCTTCCATAATGGTCGGGTATTGTGCCATGTACTTGGAGATTTGTGCTAGAGAACTGATAGCAGATTTTTCTGTTAGTCCGAATTTGCTGTCGACCTTTCATCGACTCCGTTCAAACGAATGTATCATTTCGTACTGTTATGAAGGCGGCCTCAGGCCGTGTGACTGTTGATAGTACTCTGATACAACCTCTTTGAAATAGTCTCAACTATTGGCAAACCGCAAACGAAGCACTATTGAATAAAATGGAAATGATAAAGGTTACTCACCTACATAGAATAGATATATGGCGTTGCGTTTGAAGAATAATTCCAGTCTAATGTTCAAATCAATACATGATGCCCAGAATACGTCTGCACACTCGCACACTGCTTTTGGGGCTAGATATTACAATATAAAGGCATAAACGGTAGCACTTAATGCTAATGCTTGTCACATCCTCGGTACAATCCAAAAAGTGTTTCTTCGGGAATTCGCCACACAAATAATTAAGTATCGGTGGTGACAGTTTTATATTGTTTACTGAGTAATTCCCTATACACCGTCAACGTACAACCATTCTGTTTCAATAATCGAAAATCGCAACTGCCGCAGGCCAGCTTCTCCTCTGGTACACAAAGGCCCTTGGGGTACTTGCGAGTGCGGGTTTATTCCGTTCCAAACTAATGTCGAAACTTTGAACTGAATTTGGTAATCCAATCGATTCAGTTAGTTGTCATTAACATTTCAGTGGGTCCATTTTCATCATGATGATCTTGAATATCTCTTATCCGTTCACTGTGACTGGCAAAAACTAGGTCTAGATTGTGGAAATACTCCTTTATTGAAATATTATTTGTTCGGAAACAAAATCGACGTGATGAATTCATGGTGGCTTATTCTAGCTCATCATGGATCAGACTCTCACATCAGAATTGACGATAAAAACAGGTACACATTTCTATGCCATGCAATTTAATACACATCACCGATTATTATGAGACAGCATAGAATTTTAATGTTCTGTATTATTCTCAGATGTATAATCTAAAAATGGTTTTGTACTGGCCTTATACGTTGAGAGGTCACTGCGTGGTTCATCAGTTTCTGCATTGAAGAATTTACGATGTATAAATGGGTAGTCCTCGACTAACGAACGGATTACTTTCGAAGCCGATGTTCGTGGCTCGAAATGTTCGTAAGTCGTTATTCAAAATCATTTTACGTGACACTATACTGTACTCAAATTTACGTCCATTATGCTGTGTCTGTGTGCAAACCTCTAAGTTATCCCCGGCCAGTGATTTCTCGGCCTTTCAATCACAGCGAAAATGTAACCACGAACAAGAGCGGAAACTGTACTCAATTGTAAACAAAAATGAACACTTTATACAGCATGAGGCAAGGAATACATGGACACATATGGCGTCATTATTGATTGCCCAAAGTGGCGCACAGATGTGATTGGTCAAGTCGGACCACAGTACGCCAGAAGTCTGATTAGCTGGCGGGTTTGTATGACGGGTAGGCAGTAGATTGTCTGTCAGTGGTCGATGTGAACAGTGGCGCGTGATAGACTGATCGGCCCATGGGCACACGCGTCACGACTGCACTGCTATGTGGGATATGCAGACCTTGTCACTGCTTCGTGTTCACTAGGCACCTTGTCCGTGGGTTGGAAGAAAGCGGACTGCAGCCTTGCTGATGACGTATTTTCAGGGAGATTTCCGACTCTCTGACAGCTTTCATTTATGACGGCAAACAATCAATCAATAAGATGGCGGCTTGAGCTATCAGCTTATCATTATGGCATATTCTACCGGCCCGGTAAAGATAATCATGTAGCTGATACACTTTCTCGCAACACGTAACCTTCTAGTTTTAATGGAACCCAGTTGAAATGCTTGCATGATTCCTTGTGTCATCTTGGGATAACTTGGATGCTTTATTTTGTGCGTACCAAAAAATTGACTTACTCTGTGGATAGAGTCAAAAACATGACTTCCAGGAGCCCTTTCTGTGTGGAAATAAAACCACGGTTTTATAAACCCCCGGAGGTCACCTAATCAAAGCTAAGTACGGTTTTAATTCAATGCATATGGGATGCGATTTCGCAAATTTCTTAAGGCAGTGAAACCACTTATGACTGGTAATAAAAGTCCCATCTGCATCACTTTCTCGGAAGTGCGAGTACAAACAACTGAGAGGCTACAAACAGCATCTGTTACGGTGCAGCACAACGTTGGTAGTGTCCGTAGTCCGTATTGAGAATTAGATTTTGCGCTCAGTAAATCGAAGCTCAACGAAAACAAATCTTAATTGTGGTCCTCTTCGTTCTCATGCGCGGAATCTCACAGGCACAGGGGTGTAATTGGCATATGGTTTTATGAAGCATAAGGGGATGAATAGGCAGCCATTTATCGTCAGTTTCAAATTATGCTTATAGCTCAACCCAAACTTCACAAGAAAATCAGTATTTTCAAGTGAATGCACTTTTTTCTCTACCTCACAGAAGCCGTTGAACAACACCAGCCTAAGCTATAATCAGCACCAATTTTCAAAAGTACTGAACACCTTGGTGTTTACCTATGTACTGTGCAAAAACTCTAGGTTTCAGATAGAAAGAACGTCAAACGTGGTCTTATCACTATGGAGGGCTGAGAGCAGTCACAACACAGTGCGTGCAATAATTCTGGTTCCACTTTTGGACTTTCCAAATTGAATTCACGCTTCTGAAAACGATACGAGTGAGAAGTGGTTTTTGTCAATAAGCCTTTCCCTTGTCTGGCACTTGTTTCCGATAAAGAGACAACTGACATGATTGCTTATTACAAGCGAATAAGTATCGATGATCCACCCACCCGAAGACCTCACACAAGTTACCGAGCATCACGTGCATTAGTTTGGTGTTATTCTACTGTTGTAGCTGTACATGATGTTCATCGAAACGAAGGCAATCAGTGAACAATGAACTGCAAATCAGGACAGTGACAGGAATGCCGTATCGTGACAGCTACTCAGACTTGAACGAACATCGTCATTTGTCCTATGGAGGACGGATACTCAGATTCATTAGCTAAGCAGTCAAGTTCTGTTTTTGCCGTGTAACTGGAAAACTCTTCTGGTTATCACGAGATGATTATTGCAGTGCTGGATAATTGACACGCTCTGTTGTATCTCTTCACGCCGCTCATTTTCAAATAGGACTTTGGAAGTTCAAATAAAATCGGAAAACGCTGGAAAACAACCGACATGTACTGCCAAACACATCCCACGAATCGAATCATCGAACTTTAAACAGTCAATGCAGATAGTTCCATATGACTCATTTTTCCGAATTCACTTTACTTCGATGAATCAACCAAAAGTTCTTAGTATTCGTGGAATTTAATATAAGTTCAAGCAACCACAATATTATATAACGGAAAATCCACTCTGATTTTTCGCAATATTGTATGATCTTTTGCATAGTTCGCGCCCGACTGACCTTTCTAGGATGGCTCAGCTGGCACAGCAACCGCTGGATAGACAAACATTCGATTGTCACTCTCGGAGTGCATCAACTTTATCATTCTCGGTTGATTCAAATGTCAATAGCTGTTAGGACTGCAGGATTCGGCCCACGCTTTGTACATCACATATACTCTACTAGATGAGCTACGACACAACAGCAAAAGTCTTCGGAGATTTCACATTTGGTCAATACTGTTTATCCGCACAAATTACATTAGCAAATGACATCCGGCACAGTGAACTAACTTGTAATCTAACTTATTACAGCAGGAATTCCCCACAAACCGACCAGTGTGCAACCTCCGAGTTCAACGACCTTTCAAATCTGGGTCAAATCTACATATATCAAATCTGCCCAACTGCATTTCATGATTATGAGAATTTCTAACTTCTTCAATTTTATCACGAATAATTTCATAAAAGCAATCGGAAACTGTTTTGCGCCGTGTGCACAAACAGTAGGTATACTTTAGTTATATCACTTGGATCTATCTCAAATGCGAACTGGTATAGTGATAATCAGTGGTTATGGGTTTCATTCAATTGATGATCGACACTCAGTTCTAATAGTTATTGTTCGCACTGGCCAAAAGTAATTGCATGAATGACTTGTTGCATCACTCTACCAACACTCGTCCCTTGTGCGCCCAAGTGGGGCAATCTTACGGTCACTTTGATCTAGGTTACCGACCCGCATGACGCATATCTCAGTTTAAACAAACGCATAGACCGAGGCCCTGGTGCAAGACCAGTACAACTGGCTGTAATTGCTAGAATGAGTAACAATATTGTGGGTGCTTTCTTCCGTTTGTTTACTATGTGAAAGTTAACCATACCGAAGAAATCCTAAATAAAGAATGGTTTTATTGACTTGTACGACATAATCAGCAATTCCATCTAACAGTTAGCTACATGTATGGTAATTCAGACGGTCTTAGTTTGGGTGATTCATCGGATTTCAGTTGCGTCGGGGATTCTCAGTGAGCATAGTCACTCGATACACTTGCGATGATTCAACAGCTGCCACACGTGATACGGCAGGGTACATCTTTGTAGCCACGCCCACGGATGAGCCTCAAATAATCAGGATCGCCGCGGACAAGTCCGACAAAAGCTCCCTGTGATTCGTCATCTTTGAGTCTACCAATTAACTTCTCTGATTTAACATATTTATACAAACCCGTTCAGCATTACAACTAACGTGCTGTTTTGCAGCCTTGATCTTTTTGCTATTTTGGTTGTGCGTAATTCTGGGTGGGAGAAATTTCAATACGTCCTGTCAGTTCTGTTCATTACAATTATTACAACGCTTCGAGGACAGGACTAATCTGACCTTCGATATTTTTACATTTCATTATCACTTGGGCATTTAAGTTTGAATGAATTTCAAAATTCCTTCAGGGCGCAGCAACAAATCGGTCTACCAAATCGTGCGACTTGTCATGCGCAACGTTTACCAGAGGCCACAACCCGAACTATGTAAACAGAGTTGCCTTCTCTGGAACTGAACAGTTATCCGATCACCATCTAATAAATGACTTGACCATTGTTAAATCGATGCACTTTAACAACCTAGCCAACAGGCGAAAAATTAGTCTTCAGATATCATGTCTTTTCTTTTCGTCGAACACGTTCGGAATATTCGGCAAGGTTTGGAAAAGCTGGAGACTAAGCTCAAAGAGCAGTGACTCCTTAAAACTACCTCAAACCAAGCCGAAAACCCACACCAACTGTATATTGAATTCAACCAGACAAAGTTCACTGTGTCCTAGCCACCACAGAACCACCAAGTAATCATTACTGGGTGAATGAACGTCTCTTTTGGAGGGTCGACTGACCTAAATCGATAGTCTCAAAGGATTTGATAACACGACATTGAGAAGAAGACGTCACCTCTGAATATTAATTTTTACGCTAATTACAACCAACACAAGAAGAATTACTATACACTGAATTATGTTAATGACTTAATGGTAATCTTATCGAACAGGCGTTTTTTTCTCGGTATTACTGAAGAAATAACTCGATATGGCATCGAACCGGTAATCGGTACATTGTGGGTGTTGAATAGCGATAAATGCTCTACTCACTAACTTAATTTACGTGGGTTCAACAATAAACGAGATTCTTTTGTGAGAAAAGTTTGGGATTAGACTTCGGACGATCCTCAGTAGTATTACCTAGTTTATACAACAAGCATCAAATCGAATAGCTTGTTGAAAGGTCCAAGTTTATCTGATCTAACGCTATATGCATGAAGCGCTAAGGAAAAAACGAGGAAATCATGATTATTTTATTTCGCTAGAAACAAAGGTGTTTCGTCGTGACTATTCTCAGTTAAAAAATCTGCAATACTCTTAGGGTGAACAAAAAAAGCATGAATCAAATGTACCTGGTGTTACAGACTGCGAACAAGGAAATAAATCTCTGAGGCGTTATAGGGCATTTGGGTCGGTATCCTCAGCTCATTGGGCCAATTCGTTTGTCCGGCTATCTTGGAATATGGGAGAGACTATGTTGAATTGTAGGCACAAAGTGGCCGGGTGATGGGACGAGAACGGGAAACGCGAGAGACATCCGAAAAGCGATCCACTTATTTATCACTTTCACACAAATGGTGGAGATGGTCATGCACATCGAAGCAGATTGGCGGACTCTCAGCAGAGGCATTACCTCGAATGGGGGTCCCACCAGGGAAGCCCTAAGGTTTGGTAATACACAAGTTAAAACCAGATGAGCGATCCCAGCGGTTTCCAGGCGGATCTCGTTCTCGTCTCCCTTGTATTGGTCATTCTTACTATTCTCAACACTTTAACTGAGAGCGTATTTCAATCGCTCCAAACGAGAACTAAATTAGCCGAAATAGCGTGAAGACTAAGGCTGCGGAACTGCACGTTAATTATACTGCGTAACTGGTTTGTATATTACATGAAAGGAAATAGCTATTAGATGAAGATAACCAGTCCAAGCGGGGTTTTGTTGTACCTGTTAACGGCGATTCTGATTGGCTGGTGCTCCTTAGCGTGTGTGGCAAAGAAGCTGTACTGGACAGAGTCCCGTTTCAGTGCCTACTGAATCACTACATCATGTCTACTTCTTCCGAGGATAATGAACTACTGTGTATCCATGAGAGACTGGTCATATTTCGATGCCGAAATGTCTAATTTGTCGGGCACATGAATCGATTAACCCATTGTCGCCTAAATGGCGCACTGACATCAACCGCGAGTACACAGTTCAGTTCAGTCGACCACTAACTTCGCAATTCTTTGATGTGATTTTAACTGCCGCCTCGCAGTGTCGTCCAGTTGAGGGCGTAACGAATAAAGCATTAGGTAGAGAAGAGCCAAAAACAAAGTAAAAGCGGAAATCACGAAGACAAGGAAAGGGCTCGAATGAAACTACGCCACCGGTACAAACTTCTAGCTATGTTACATAATGTCCCTAACCATCTGATAGGCGGGTCTCGTGAACCTCAACTCAGAAGCCTAACACGTCCTACTTAGCTAAGTCCATTGTCCAGTGCTTCCATACCCTTTTGCCATGCCATGGGCTGACAACCTCGACCTACCTTCCAACCCCTACTCGCCTCGGACAGCATCGTATGCCGATGGATTCTCTCGGTGAGCATGCGTAACAAATGCCCCAGCTGTTCAGTTCCGTCCCACTAACTCTTGTCACAAGACCCTGTTGGCTTCGAACCGTCCCTAATTATTAGTACAAAAAAGACAGCTTACATGCGATGCATGGTGGTCATAGACAAACTCTGGCCCGCACACTTATTGGTCCACCTGTTGTTTGTAGCCAGCTCGTCTCATTGGTTAGTCTGGTAACAAACAGTTGGTTCAGACAACGGTTGGCATTTGTTTGGTCATTCGGTCCATTTCGGTCGCTTTAATCTTATCCTTGGTTTAGGACAAGCGAAGACCTGCTGGCTACTCTCCAAATCAGGATCCCATCTACTAAACAAACCAGGCCGTCTATGGACAACGTGCCACCCCAACACCAAATTGAGCCACAATCAACACCATTTTTCAAAAGTATTGAGAGCGTGCCAACCCACTCGCTCAAGCCAGCCACCTTAACCTTTTCAGATTCAGTGTTTTCCCCGTAACAACTAACCACTTGTTCCCCACGCCCTACGCCTAACCTCAGCATTGCTGATACGGTGCTCTCACCATATTCGAGCAACGCTGCAGAGACATCGATACTCAAACGCCGAATGTCTTCGCTGATCTTCTACCCTTGATAGCCATGCTTCTCAACTGTATAAAACAACAGATCTAACAGCCGCAGTGCACACTCTGCCCCTGACAGACAATACAATGTCTCGCGTGCACCACAACTGACTGAGGCTGGAAAAAACCAAACGCGCATTCTGTATGCGCGACAACACTTTATCCAGTATTCGACCGCTTGTTGAGATGTAACTGCCCAGGTAAAAAAACACCTGTTTCAGTCAGCGCTTCCCCTGCCAAGATAGGGTTTGATGTGGCGCCAACCCAGTCCTGCAGCAGCACCTTACACACTTACGTTCAAAACGCATTCCGACCGCTTCTACACAACTGCTTCGATTTTCTAAAAATGCTTGCAACTTACCTGGATCTTCAACCAGTAGAATAACATCCCATTCCAATTCGCACCCAATCAGACACCACGTGACCTATTGCACTTGATTAATCGGGAAGCTATGAAAACCGGGTTCGTGGACCTTGGTAACATTTGTCAGTTGTATAGATCACTGGCCCTGCATTGTACACCGACAGCCACGTGCCCCCAAGGTCATAAACTGGCAGTACAAATTCAGCATTTTACGCACTAATCATAAAAATGTATGCTTCCACTTTATGCTGACGATTCTTACAGCTTTTGTTAATTGGCAACACATAGAGATCAACATGAATCATGTGAACAATCAGAAGTAGCCCAAGCATGACGCAACAAGACTTGAATTTAATGCTCTTCTGCATGCTATAAAGGCATAGTATTACTATGGGGAGAAAGTTAATTGTGGTCATTCAGCCCACTGGTGACTCTGAAACCGAAAACCTTAACGTGTTTATTCTGTCGCAACTTTATTCTGTGTGTTTCAAAGCATTAGCACAAAGTAGGGAACTTATCGGTTTCAGAGCTCAGCTCATTCATTTTTATACCGCACGCAAAAGGTTTGCAAAGTGGGCCTCTCAGTTTACTTTTTCAGAGTACTCATTCGGATCGCAGTTGCTAGAGATCCCAATGCTGTGGGGCATGACAGGGTAGAGATTTCGTAAGGCAGGTGATAAGTGACCGCTGCCCCATTTGTTGTATCAAAAGAGTCAACATCGATATTGTGGGTGAGGACCTCTGCAAAGATACACAGTTGCACAAATGCTCTAACGCCCCGCTGTAGCGAAAAGGCGAAGCCGGGAATACACACCGGTATTTACTCAGCCAGACAATTCAAAATGGTAGAGCAAGAACGGCCGTCTAAATACTTCATTTTCAGGCCCGCACTTTCATAATCGATCTTCTTGCTACTTGCTTATGCCGGCTGCTTTTCAACCATGTACCCGCGATAATTAAGCCTGTTCTCATGCATGCCGCTCTCGCTGCGTTCACCCGGTTGTTTTCTTGACCTCCAGCTCTCGAATCGGGTCATCTTTCTGCTTTCTTGGAGTCCTGTTGGGGTCCGCTTGCTTGTCGGTAGAACCCAGTTTGTCTCTCACGGGCTGATCCCGAAATAGTCCCTTCTTCTTTTACATGCCTGTCACCGCAAATACAGTCGGGACGAGTACGAGAGGCCACCACAAAGGACTAATCGTTCAAACTGAAGAAGTTGTTGATTGAGAACTCTGCCACTTCTGATAATAGCAATAATTTTTATTTTACTTATTTATTACACAGAAATGGCACAATATCAAATGAATGGCGACATAACTCCGCCTCTCAACACAGGAATACTTTGGGGTGTCACTCTGTCTTCTTTTTCCAGGTTAGATTCGCAACTTACCCAAAACTTCTGATTAAGTACACTGATGTTACCACTGAAGCCAAATCTGACAATGACCTTCAATTTTCTGGAATTTGTGACCCCCTATCTTCTATTATCCAGTGGTCCACGTCGTCACATTGATTTCTTACTGTATCCGAATTTATTGGCACTCTATTTTCACTCGCTAAGTGAGGATGTCCATCTTCAGCCGGAGGAAGTTGTCCTTCTTTACACGGTCACAACAAGACACTACCCAAAGTTCGGTCAGTGAAATATCTTGGCCTAACCTTTTATTGAGACTCCACCTGGTACCAGAACCTAATTAATGCATTCACAAAGATTCGACGACCATCTTTCAATATTCTACGCTTGAGGTTCTTACACGTTCCACAATACCTACTTAAACGTTTCGCATACACTCACGTGATGTCACACCTCGTTTACTGTTCACTTGTCATCTTTGTCGGTCTTCAAAAGAAAGATTTTGTAGTTTTGCGAAGGTCTATCAAAGTTATATCGCGATCCGATGGCATATCCCGTCCTAATGTAGCCAATTTTCTTACAGAGAAACACCGTTCTTTGTGACAAACTTTGCACTAATATCTTATCGATCTCGACTCATACACTGTATATGTATTCAAGAGGGTGTATTTCTTCCTATTCCACCAGATGCAAACACAATTTGTTCTACTTTCGGACAACCGCTCATCATTTGCGTTCTACCTAATCCCGTTATGTTCACAAAACAACACCGTAGGAGAAAAGAATGTATTCGGTCGCCAAAACCGGATAACCTTAATCTGAAATCTACAAGCATAGAATTGAGTGAAACATCGACCATATACATTTCAAGGATAGTCAGATTCTATCGATCGAGGCACGTGACTGGAGTGATCAGTATAGATCGACACGCAAGCACATACAAGCAACAAGCACAGCAATCGTGGCCAGCATATGGCACGACAAGTTAGGGCCGGTCAAGACACAACACCCTCTCCCCTTTTCTACTTCAGCTGCGCGTAACGTCCAACTGGAAAACGTTCACGGCCGGATCTTCGGAGCCTCATACTGTCTGCTGCAGGCATGTGCTGACAGGGTATAGTTCTCAACGGAAGTGGCTTCGCTAGTTGTATCCGATAACGTGCCGGCGAGCGTTAGCCTTAGTTCCGTCCTGCAGCAGGTATGTACCGGAAGACAGGGCGCTTCCAACTTTTGCTGGGGCAGAAAACATGTTCTTACCTTTGCAAACTTGAGGTCCGCGTATCTTGACACATGTTCCAGGCTCAACCGTCTGACCGTATCATCTGTACTTATTTTGGTATTTGGTTCTCCTTTCCTACTGCCCTAGTTTGAATCCTTATACTGCAGTCGGGCCGCGTTCAATTGCATGTGTATCTGTCTATCCAACACCAACTATAAAGGAGTCCTTCAGATGGCAGCATGCCGTGTAATTCCGTAGGCGGTCAATGAAGTAGTAAGGGACTCCTCCCATTTCTTCCCCTCAATGCTTATGGCCCGAATGACTTCGTTCAATGTGCGATTTGCACGTTCGATCATGCCACTGACTGCGGGATTGCACGGAACCGCAACCGAATCTCATAAATAGGTGCTGCAGCCATTGCAGAAAAGCTTCTAGCCACTTGCAGTAGAAACACACGGCAATGAGAACGTTCTCTGGTGATAAGGGGCGTTTTCAAACGAACCCACGACATCAACTGCAATCTTTACCCAAGATTTCATAAAATACTCAATGGCGTGAACAACAGGTGCATAAAATGATTTCGTGCTTTTATGAAAACGCTGACAAGGCACACATCATCTCACTGAATCCTCAACACGGGGGTTGTATCGTGGCCACCAGTAGTACTCGCGTATGCAGGCTTTCGTTCGCGCGATATCAGGTTGTCCTTCATGCCAAGCTGATATGGCCTCAGGGACCAAACTTCCCGATATCACAAGTCGATGACCTCTTGTGACACAGTTAACCGCTGGTAGCACATCTCCGGCGGCATGAAATGGTAACAATTCGGGTTGTTGTTTTGTTTAGCCATTCGGCGGAAAGGTAGTTATAGACGGATTTCATAACTGGACCGCCTTCAGTGTGTTTCGTAACTTCATTAGGCGCAATCGTTTTGGAGTTCGCATCACTGAGAAATGCAATCGTTTTGACTTTCTCCCGGTCGCTGTTCTTATATCCATTCTTTAAAGGAAGACAACAAAGCGCGTCAGCTATTTGGTTGTTTTGCCAGGCAACGTAATTGATCTCAAAATCCCAATCTAACGGTCGTGTGTAGCAGCGGCTGATGCGTATAGGGTATTGGCCTTTGCCACCGCGTGGTGGTCAAAGATGCGTGAACAGTACGCGAAAAACGCCGTACAAAAATGTGGATGTGCTACTTTTAGCAAGCCCGAACACATGCGAGAGTCTCCTCATCGGTAGAGCAACTTCACTCCGTGGAAGACGAGGAATAAACAAGCATGAACCGTAAGTAGATTGGAGATACCGACTGTGCTAATGTATGGCACGGCGCAGGGCAAAAGCCTCCACAATACTAAGAGAATAGACATAAAATTCTAACAGCGTCTGTCAATTCCAATGCGAATGTTCAGTCACCTTAGTCGTCGAACGTCTCACACATTCCAGTGTTGCCTCGGAAGACAATAAACAATAAGCCCACTGTGATGAGGTCATTCATTTCCCGACATTTCTGTGAGACGAAGCATTGCATCCGCAAATATCCGGACCAAACGATGCATCGAAAATTCGATGTACCATGTTATTTTTATTGTGAACGTTTTAAACGTAAATAACAGCGTTGTTGGTAGGCGTGTTTCGCCAACGTTTCGGTTTTCCAGGGTAACCTTTCTCTGGACAATTTCGCAATCAAATAACTGTCTACATCTACCAACAACTGTGTTATTAACATTGGAACTTTCACACTGAAGCATTACATCGTTGCAAGTCAGATATTGAAAGAGATCTACTCCATTACAAACACCAAACTAGTAAGATGGACAGAGGTGCTGTAAGTTCGTACAAACAACGCCAACTTGTGATCAGTTTGTCATTACGATGGAACCAAAATGCGATAGTCATTGCACCTATAAGGTAGGTGTGACTTTCCTCTGCTTCTCGGTATCCCGTTCATTCATTTTGCTAAAAATAATGTTTGACTGCAATGTACAGTTTGAAAGATGCCGCTTCTAGGAACGTGAGCGTATATCGGCCGAAAAATCACCAGGAGAGCTGTTGGAACGTGTCCATAACTTTGCGTGTTCCTTTCTGGATTAAACGCGACGAATTTAAGACTGTAACTAACGGGCACGGGTACCGTCGTCCAAACTTCCAGGGGAACGTTTTTTCAGTTGATATCATTTTTGTTCAGCCATCAACTACTATTGCCGACTGGAACCAAATGCTTAAAACTGTCGGCCGAAGTGAAATCTGAATCAAAGCATGCACGCCACGCAGGCTTTAGTATCACGAGTGCTCTATCAGCCCACATCGAGTGCATCGGTTACCTTAAATGATTCAGCTACTACAACCGTTGCCAGTAGCCTAAATCAAGATTCGAACGTTAAAAACTACAGTCAGATGACGACTGCACGCATGGTTTTGGGAAACACCGGCGAACTTGACCCTGGAAATTGCATTAGTGACACATGGTGAGCCTCAACAGGTCAAACTTTGTGCGACAGTGAAGAAACTCATCAACAAATTCCACGATGGCGTTTTCCAAATATCTGTGCTGCGATTGATCACTCATTGACCAACACCACTCCGTCACCGACAGAAATTAACGAAACCGATTACAACCCCGGTTTAAAAGCCAGCTACACCGCTGAGATCAGAGGACACTAATTATATGCGTCGAATAATTCAACGAAAATTTGACTCTTTTTTCGATGTTGAAAACTACGAAAGCAAGACGACATTTTCCGCGGATTAGGATTGTGTGGCAACCGCCTGATGTCTCTGTTATGACACTAGGCCATACACAATTGACACTGAACTTCTCATTTCCCCGAGACTGAGTGAGCCGACATTTTGCTGGTGTTAACACGTCAAACGCAGAATGAAAAGCACAGAGCGCAAGAGACACAACACCTGCGGTCTCGTAGGGAAATGACACACTCGATCAGTATAACGACACGGCACCGCTAGGATACGACTTCCTAGACCTGGAGTTGGAGTACAGAATTCGATGAGGCTAGTCCACTCGCTGGCTAGAGGAAAAAGTTGGACACAACGCAGTACCGCACGTTCAGTAGCGACGACCACCACAAGTCAAATAGTCACCAGCTCTACCGTTTATATAATCTGTCCGTACGACTTTGCAGAAGCTGTGAACTGATCAACCAGAAACGCGAAAATACAAAGAGGGGAAGAGAAATATACGAAGGCAAAGAACTAGCAGAAAAATCAGTTTGTTCCGTAACGAAATGGTTTCGTGGAAGAATAACATTCTCTTGGGCTATACGGGTTCACGTGCAAAGAAAAGACACCTCTATCTGGACAGAGAGTTGCCCTAACACCTTCCCTTTGAAGATATTCCCTATATCTGCGGGACCGTAGGTTCGATTTTAGTCGCCGAGTTTCCCTCCTTGAGCAATCATACCACCGTTCGGGAATCAATTTTTATCTAGTTCCTTTTTTGGGACAGGCGGTTGACTATTCCAATTCCAACGGCGTCGTAACGTACGGCGCGGAATTTTACGTGTGCAAATTGTGGACGACTGGTTGCAGAGAATGCTAGAATTATGCACAGGTTACGAGTCGCGCCACTTATTCAATTTTGATGAAACAGGTCTGTTGTTCGGTAGCATGCCAAACAGAAGCTTTGTGCACGTGGGTGAAAAATGTTCTGACATCAAAAACAAAAGACCGGTTGACAATTATGTTGTGCTGCAGTGCATTCGGTAAATAAGTAAAACCCCTTGTCATCGTAAAATCGTCGGTGTTTTGAAAAAAAACGTTACTCAGAAGCCTGGAGACATTTGGTTTTGTTTATTTAATGACACTTTTCAATTACAGTCAGCGTTGATAATAGTTGGACATTTTTGCTTAAAAATCGCAAACGAGATTCTCCATTAATTGGGAATCCCATCATCAAATCGATCTGCTGCTGCTTCGTTCGATGTAGCGCTGCGTCGCGAAAAAATTATAACAGGTTATCTTTTGTTGTATACGAAACCAAATATCCTTAAGCCGACGCTTGTCCGAAATGGCATACAAACTGTCAATAACGGGGGTTGGAGAAATCTTCTTAAATGCGCCAAGAGGAGCTGTTAAAAAGTTCCTAGATTGTTCTCGGCGGCGATTCGACTCCAAAATTACATAGCCTTGGCTCTCGCGTTGTCCGGAGTAGCTGCGGCATTGCTCCCAGGTGTAGGAACTGCTCATTCCGCTTTGGAACGCAATTCGTGGAAACTCCCACGTGCAATTTTTCCAAAGCATCTGGCATGGGAAAATTATTGCAGAAATGCCAACTTATTGTTTGAGATGAATGCACAGAAAATGTCACCCGGGGATCCTTATTGATCGCGGAAACATCAGACCACTTGGAAACGCATTATTATTGCTTGCAGGGGATTTCAGCACACATTACCCGTAATTGCTCGATCGACACCAGCGGACGAAATAAATGCCTACATGAAATACCTTACATTGTGGGGATACGTTAAGACGGTAAAAGTAACTACAAATATGCGTGTCAAGCTGCAAAACGATCGGTCAGCTGAGATATTCGCACGACAATTGTTGGAAACTGGGGAAGGAAAAGTGCAGACTGATCTGACCTCAGGACGAATTCCACTGCCTCATAACCTCTGTAATATGGTGAGGTCGAAAGAAGAATTGATTGAATAAGTAATTTCCAATATTCCAGCCAATCACAAGAATCACGACTACTTTAATGAGCGAGCTATTCTTGCGGTCAAGAACGAAGACGTCTACGAACTTGACAGTATTATTCAGTCTATCATTCAAAGCCAGGCAGTCAAATACAAGTCCGTGAGCACTGTTGTAGAAACAGATGAAACGGTTGACTATCCGACAGAATCTTTGAACTGAGTCAATTTTCCATGGATGCCACCGCAGGTACTGCAATCGAAAATCGGCATGCCAACTATCATTTTGCGAAATATCAACCAGCCAAAGCTTTGCAGCGGTACGGGGATTGCAGTAAAAAAATCAATGAGCGACGACGTAAAAGCAACAATCTTGATAGGACATTTCAGACGTGGTTTCGGTGGATATGCCATTTCAATCCAAGAGATTGCAATCCCCAACTCGATTGCATTTTGCAATCACTATTAGTTCGGGGTCAATCTTCAGAATTGTTTTGTCCAGATTGCTTCTCACATGGGCAATTATATGTCGCGCATTCTAGAGTCAGCAAACCAGAGTTTCTGTCCGCACAGAAAACGGAACAACAAAAGATATCGCCTACCCACAAACATTGTGAAACTGAACATTAGAAACGTGTGCTTTCCCCTCTTTCTTTTCCATTCAACCAGACTGAACCACAGTCACGCGTGGAAAAGTACGGTTAGTATTCGTATACAATGGTAGTTGTTCCACTGCCTCTAGAAGATGACGTTCAAACGACGTGACCTCAAAGATGCACTTATAGTCTATACAACGACCCATGCAGTTGGTTAAAATAAGAAAACTAGATGCTTTGCTGACCTCTGGGCATCTCGATATACTTAATTAGGCAAAAGCTCTAATATTCGCTGGGGTCAATTAAACGGACGGATAAGTTCAATAAGTTTCCCAAATTAACTGAGACGTGCCAAAGTGCTTCGGGGTTGATTTCTGTATCCACTGCTTTTTTAGGGAGCTAATGTGCCGGATGACGGTAGTTTTGTAAGTATAAAGACACTCTTCCGGGTCTAAACAGGCGGTCATGAATTGAAATCATTGAAGCTTGAATCCCATCTTAAACGCTCAATGCAAGTTCTTGGGGATATGGTTTTTTTATGTTATCATTTTCCTTGACCAATCTGTAGGTACCTCGATTCGAAGGACGACGCACCTTTGCAAAAATCACATCCATGTTTCTGCAAGAAAAAACACCGGAACGTTCTAGTGTTATTCATTCCTTGTGCAAAACATTTACGGCGCAGATGTTGTTATTTTGATTTCATGAAACCACGTTATCAGAGTCAAAGGCTGTGCAAATGTCTGGGAGCACAATGATTGGTGTCTGAAAAGCGTAAGTTTTACTTTTACGCAACTATCTCCCGCGGGGCGATAAGTCGGCTTCATGGATATCACGGACGATTGTTAACCGCGCGCGGCGGTCGCAGGTGGGCTCGATACACGTCGTGACCAAGCTCATTTTCCATCGTCGGACTTCATAGATCGACCGAAAGCCCAGGAGTGCTACGTTTCTCTCTCTCTCTGGTACCTGGTCCACATTTTGGACTGCCTACCAAGGCGACAACGCCAACAAGGGAAAGGAGCAGGACAGAGTGTTCTGTGGGCCACCTCTGACTCCGGTCGTCGGAAGATAAGGCGGAACCACTGCAGTCGTCGACGCTGGAGGTGGACGAAGAGTTCACCGACGCCACAGCATCGTCTCCTTTGGACACGGTGCCAGTTAACCTTGAGGATCTGCCGCCTGTACCAGTAATTGGAAACCTCCAACCTACGGGTATCCTCAGCTCGCAGTGGCCGACTTTCTCATAGATGAGCATCAGCGCGTGGTGGCACGATAAACACGAACTTCGGTCCTCAAACTAATTTCACCGAGAGTCCAGAGTCCGTCTTAGCTGGAGGAATGCTCTCACTATCTTTTCCTGGCCGTTCGGAAGCAGAGTTAAGCCTAGGTATTTAACTAAAGGGATGCATTCGACTGATCGGTCGTTCATGGAAAGTTGTTGAATTATTAGGTTGTGAAAGCCTTTGTTTTGGCTGAATTTACTTCTAGCCCGATAGACTTTAAAAAAGAACTGACTCGGTCGGGAACTGGTTGGAGTGTGGCAAAGTCTTCTAGCACGACTATATCATCTGCGACCTTCAGGTCCGGCTGAGCTGAACGCCAGGGCAGTTGTGTATTCACTGACTCACTGTCAAATCAATAGTGTAGTTAAACAGCACCAGTGAGAAAGGACAGCCCTAACTCCGGTAGTGAGTGCGAACTAACGGGATTCTTCGCAGTACATACGAATCCTAGCACCAGTTGTCGAGTTGTATCCCCTTAAAAGCCTCAAAAGCTTTTTGGGCATCCCATCAGATTGAATCATGGTCAAAAGGGACTCGCAATCAACCGAATCGAAGGTAGCCAAGAAGCTGATAAAGCAAGCTACCGTTGGCTGCTGAAACTTATAGCTGTACTTCAATATTCGGCCTAGTGTGAAGACTCGATCCACCCAGCCTCAGCCACGACAGAAACTACTTCGGTTAGGGCGAGTGCATCGGCCTTTTGCCTCGAAGAAATGGCTTAGTAAAAACACCAAAAATCTTTGCGGCGAAACCGGTAAAGCTGATACCTTGGTGGTCCTCTTATGCCGATTTACCTTCTTCGAAATAAGCAGCAGAATAGACATGCCCCAGTCGGATAGGCCCACTGCACCATTAAAAATAGCCCGCAAACAGACCGAGACTTGGCAGAGAACTACATAAGGTCACAATAGATCAGGTGGATTATTGTCTACCAAATGGTACCTTAAGTGCTCCGCCCAGGATTTACGATGCCGCTGTTGACTGTCAACCGACGAGCCGTTGGTCATACAGTATTTCATTCATATCGTGGTTTTGTATCGGTGATTCAGATGAGATGGAGCGCCTTTCGAGAGTTACCAATGGTGGTAGCACACTCTGGCGCACGTTCAAACAAGCGGATTTTGCAATCCCTACATAGTTTTACATCAAGTTTACGTCTCGTTACGAGTTGCGTTTCACGGTGCTTCCTTCCAGCCGGGATTGACTGGCATGCGTCGAGGTGCAGAGATTCAGCAGAAGTCCCGGGTATCACGAGGCAATCTAACAGATCATAATTCGCTAAGCCAGTGTAACGCGGCTCGCTCTTGATAAGCGACTAACAGGTGGTTTCATTTCTGGATTTTCGGAGACCGCCTTCAGAAGACAGGCGTGGAAGTTCGGAGACCTTACCTTAATCTAACCGTCGTTCCAGCTTGCGTTTGGATCTTTCCCCTTCCCCCTATCCCTCAATGAGGCAATGCCAGAGAACTATACAGTCGAGTGAGTTGAATGACGCTCTCAGCTCAAGAAAGATATAAATTGTGAGTCTACGGAAGGAGTGCCTGGGCTCCAAAAATTCATAAGTAGAGGTGTAGTCAATACAACCCCTGCCGGATCTGAAAACTACTTGAATCTTATGTGTACATTCTTCAAGGGAGTTGGATAATCCCTGAAGAACAAGCCCGGCGAGCAGTTTGGATACCATACTCTTCAAGCTGATTCCTCGGTGGTTTTCATAAGATCTGTCACCTTTCATGTAAATCCGCCGCATCGAAATCCACGTAGACAACTCCTCTCCCAAAGTGGACCGTCGGTTGTCTCTTAGAAGCAACTGTTTGCGACGAGTGGCTTCAATACGGCCATGAGAAAGACGTAAGCGAAGGCGAACATGTACCAAGGCATGACATAAGTCCACATACGTAGACCAAAATGAACTACAATATTCAGGTGATCCACGCCAGCGGTGACCAATGACTATAAGATAAATCTGAGTCCAACATTGTGAAGACGTAAAAAAACGCCATGTGAGTCTTATGGCAGATCATACACGACAGAAAAAATGTGGTCAGAGCACAACTGGACGAGACGATCACCGTGTTCAGTACGATCCTCTGGAACAGCAAACGGGCCTGCTCTGCGCTTTTCGAAATCACCCCAAGTAGCCAACTTGGACGTTGAAATTCTCAGCAATAATCATCACGTCCGTCGAGTGCACGCTTCGAAGCAGCCCAGAAAAATCCCGATGGGTTTTCCCTTGATCTCAAACTAACTGTAGCCAGTGGGCGAATACATGGACATCATGAACAAGCATCGACGCCTCGGCCTGTTGCTGTGGACACGAATGGAACCGTCCAACCGGACCGCATAGAAACGACTGCTGACTGCAATCCAGTCTAGCAGCGTACGTTTGAGCAGTCCAAACGCGTCTGGACACGAGTACTAGACACCGCATCAACCGACACACGTGAAGAGAGAATAAGGTTGTATCTGAGGTGTGAAACGTGATCACAGAAGTGGAGTCCTGTATGCACGTTTGAGGGACACATCATACACCCATTCTGAAGGTTTCAAGAGTTCTGGTTGAAGCAGCCTGTTCCTCTATCTTACATAGTGTGCGGACGTTGAGGGCTATTAAACGAAGTGATCATGTACACCTAAGAGGTGATGTTGATCTGTTTTTCTCCTGAATCATCCTGAGAGCCGCAGTAATCAGTGGCGCGCTGCCTCGATCTTTATTAGAGGGAAAATTGGTAAGGCTTTTTACAGAATGCTGGAGGTCTCTGGGTGAAACACACTTTGCACCTGTCAACACCACAAAAGGGATTTCTGTTTGGGAACCCTAATCGAAGCCTTTAAATCAAAAGCCTCACTCATGAGGTAGTGGGGAATCAATCCAGCAAAGGAACTTGACCGAAGCACCCGTGGAGGAACTTCTGCTCAGCCACGTGAGACCTGTTTGTTGCGCACATTGTCTCGCCTACGCTGATGCTTTGTTGTCGATCTGCTTTTCAGAATCACTTCTCAGCCCCAAGTACAGAGTGGAGTAGGCGAAACTTAATGCGGCTTGGGCGAGCGATGGCTGTCCAATGAAGTGCGATGACTTCTCCCATCGTCGACAGAAATTCCAGATGCTCCACTCTTCTATCCACCGAGTGAATTTTTGACCAGCAAACCGCTTCTTGTGTTTATTCGCTGGAACGTCCTCTCTAGGGGTTAGAACCAGGTGTTGCCCAAAACCTGGCTCAGAGACCGGACCTCACCGGGCCTCTTACCCACCGACCTAAGAAAGTCATCCTGTGTAGCCATTTACGTCGAGGAACGCCAGCAATCACAACACACCAGGATGAAATCACGTCGTGCTGGTTCGAAAGCGATCTGACATACAAGATAATTAACTACGTGCTGAGATGTAACTGACTCGGTAACAAAACCTGACTACTTCGCATGTGTTCTTAAGCAGGTTCAAATCGGCTCTGCAGAAGCATTTTACACTTTGAAGGTACAAAAGGCATTACAGACATTGTCCCAGCGTTTATCAAACTATAAAAAATCAGCTTAACTAGAATTTCACCTACAAGCAATGTCAATCACGTACTCTAATTCAGACAGTACACTTGATGAAGATCGATGCCGCTATTTTCACGCGGAGACGGTGTTCTAGAATCAGTTAATTTTTAAATTTGAAAACAAAAAGTGATGTAGGACAACGCGATGAACATCATCCTTTTGACAGAATTGAAGGAAAACCGCCATAAGAACAAACTGGAACTCAGCAGTTACCATTCAAAGATCGAAAGATGTGAGTTTCCGTGATACCAATGAGGCGTCCGAAAACTGTGCGGTCATCCGCATCGAATAACGAGATCAAACCAAAGTAAACAGATCGTGGCCATGCGGAAGGCGTTCCTAACATCTTGAATCTGTGGTATAATTAAGATGTGTTCGATAGAGCCTCGATCGGGTGTGGAATAAACTTGGTTCTCAAGCGCAAACCGTAGCAGACGTTTACCACTATCCATGGGCTGAAAAACAGTTTCGTTTTCACTATAAGGGTTTCCCTAGTCAATAATTTGATGGCCAAACTGAGCACAGAGATCACCGCCCAACACGACCGCCTGTGTCAATCTTTCGGTGAAAGTCTTGAGGTTGTTAGAATGAATTTTTGGTTGCACCCGAACAAGCTGGTGGGAGCGTAGGCAGTGAAAACGAAAAAAACACCGGTTGTTGCTCCATCATATTTTTTTTATCTCACAAACGTGTCACAACGAATGTTTCTAAATAGAGTCCTATAAAACAAAGTAAACTCTGCTCTAGGTTCGGAATGATTCTCATACACACATGGCTGAGGCATCTTTAGATAAGCGCAAAGTGAAGTCATGTCCTGTTGGCAAGCTTAGTCAAATTGCGTTGGTCGGGTCATGGACAAGCAACACATCTATGGCTTGAATATCGATGGCGCGCGTCAGAACTGTTTTTGGCCAGTTCGCATTAATGTACGAATGCTAAAGGTTGCAACCAACATGTGATGCACACATGTGTACTGACTATTGGCAAAATCAGAACAGGTGGACTATTATTTTTTTATTACATGCTTACGCTTATTTTTTGGGTAAAGTTCTCGGCCTCGTGAAGCTCAAGCGGATGACGTTTCGGGCTCGTTTTTGTGGTAGTTTTCGTAATTCCCTACTCACCATTGCAGAACTGGTTACTAAACCTGGTAAAAGACACATGATGCAGCACAACTTGAACATACGTTTTGACCAGAATGCACGTCATGAACTCCGGTGTCCCATGCATCATAATAATGCTTTTTTTAAGTACATTTGGGTTGAAATTTTCGAAAGGTTTACGAATTCATAGAGATGTACATATATTCATCAGAACTGAGACCATGGAAAACATGCAATTGAAACTATAGGCAGGTAGGTTATCACAACTTTTCGAATGAATAACGTAGCGCTCGACGAGTACTTATAATTAATGATAGAAAATAATACAAAGGTAGTGCAGTTTGACGTGATTATTCCATGCACGTGACTGCTACTTCAATCACGACAAGAAGGCGGTTCAAAACAGACGAGCACTTATTTGTTGACAAGCATACTTGAAACGTTCGAAATATTTCGGCAACGGATATATATATGGAGTCGCAGTAACTAAACTCTGGTGCCTTTTACCAGCCTCCACGGATACCGTCCAGACCATTTGAAGCGTACGTATCGAAAAGCTACTACGAACGTCCACAGTAGGTGAACTGGTAACCGAAAGTCCCCAAGACTAGGATCATTGAAAAGCGATCTACCTGTTTGTCGTACAGCGAAACATGAATGCCACCGGCGATGTTATTATCGCCGGACGGGACTTGGACAGGCCAAATCTTCGGTGATGTACTTGAATAAATAGAACAATCTGCAGCTTACCAGGACTATGCCATGACCGTCTATTAGCACAGCACAGCATCATCGGATCTATATGCAAATGACTTACATTTCAAATGCTGGTAAGAAAAACCCATGAGAACAGTGAATGAACAACAAAAAGTTTGAAGCAAAGACTGGAAATGAGAAAGCCCAGTGGTTGGTCAGTACACGCTGGTTATGGTCGACAACACTGGAAAATCAGGCAGTTCAATACACGGATTTCCGCCAGAACCGCAAAGCAGGCAATGGTTGCTTACGGAAATCCCTATCTTCTGATAGGAACCGATCATTCAAACGACTGAATCGTTGTGGTTGATCTCGAGCTCACTCAAATGCGATTAAAGAAACAGGGGAACAGTCCATGGTATCCTTGCTCATGACAAACAGCATTCACTCACATTGCAGCAGATTCGAATTCAGGAACTATGATTGGATCTGATTTTTTCACAGCGGCCGTTTTTGTTTTGTATAGAAGAGGCGGTATTTGTGAGAGTTGCTGACTGTTCTGTGCATCCATCTGAATCGAGACCTGTGACAGTTGTGCGACGCAAGGACGAATTTGCATGTGTGACGTTAGGATTCGCACACAAGGTGTCCCCAAAGACGTGAACAGATGCAGTAGCAGGACGGGCTTGAATTCTGCGGAAATCACTGAGACGCCGCTTAAGCAGGCGCAGCTTGTGAGCCAAAAGTGTTAGTTCCGTTTGCTTTTTTTGATATTCACGAGCGCGTAACTGCCGCAAAAGGACGTCAAGTTGGTCAGCGATTCTGGTGGTCTCCGGATTGTCCACTTCATTGCGCTGCGCAGCTTCCAACAATTTGGAATAACGAGAGTGAACAGTCTTCCAAATACCAGAAAACGAATGATATAGGCGAAGGTATTCAGGATAAGTGCGTTCGAATTCCATCCGGTAGTTTTCAACTTGAAAGGCTTCTGATAATACAGGGAATGTGCTATGCAAAAAAGAAACATTTCGAAGCGCAAGTCAACGCAGCTGGCGAAACAAGAGGTATACAATGATGTTTCAACAGCTTTTACTATACCAGTGCCAACAACCGCAAGGTCTCGCAGCGATATCATAGGGGAAGTCAACCGTTATTGGAAATAGTGAACAATATCAGGTTCAGAGTAGGTTCGAGAACGATGTTCTCTTTTGTGACTCCAGTTCAGCGGATTGGTATGGTTCTGTTTCTTATCCTGGAAATTTTGACATCAAACAGTCAGTCACCACGCTAGATGAAATCACCAGTGCAAGGGTGATATGGGGAGCGTTTGCGCACTAGTCAACATTAGTCTAGCGTCAACCCGGTGGGTGATGGAACGTTCGCAATTCAACCGCCCAGCTCAGATAACGAACTAATACCAAAATACAGTTTGAAAAAGCAATATATGCCTAAGTATATGGGATGAAAATAACAACAACACGCAACGACAGGAATCCCATTCTTCCACCCTTGCTCGTCTTTAAACCACTAACCGCCGCAACGAATACTGCGCGCCAAGGAATCCCATCCGGAGCCATGCGCGGTGTCCCAACCACCTTAGCCTGGTAACCTCTAGTGTTGGTTAGCAAAACGACATCCCATAAACCAAGCTCATCGCATTAGAACAAACAAGACGCGCCAAAACATGGGAACTACCTTCAACTGAGGTCTCGGTAGGTTAGTCAGAGCGAAATTGTGATATTGAACCGGACCATTGGGAATAGACCAGGCCCACCTGATATTTTAAATGAACGCTCTAGTTTACGCTAACAACGAGATAAATTGGAATCAGTTTTCTTGATAGGAGAAATGGGTGTTGTGAAACATAGGTACTAGGCCAGTGTAACGAAGCAGGTAGATTTTGTAAAAATAAAAGTATGGTGCGACATCAAAAAATGAGGTCAGAAAAATGCATGATGAATTCTTACGCGGAAGCAAACCTTACTGTGTATACGATAGTAAGTAAGAATTTCGTTGACTGTAATCAGGAAATTTATTCACATCGAGCGGTTCCAAAAGTAAAGTATATCGACTTTGGAAACAAAATTACTCTCCAGCATACGCAGTCAAAGAAAATGTTTACCAGACGTGTTTGAAAATATCCCCTTAATTCTCACGACACTGATCAAACCCACGATAACTCATTACGGCAAGGTTAGATGTGTCAGCGTAATAAGCAGATGATGAAATAGAAACGATCACTTAACTCGACATAATCACATCAGAAAACTACATACGCACCGGTCGAGTTCAGCCATCTTCAAAGATAAATCAGATGAAAAGTCCCCGTTTCTCGAAACTTCAGTCCGACAGGAGCAATCGCTTTGCCCTCGTGAATTGTTATCTATATGGCAAAAAACGAGGTAATACACGCTTGAATGCGAAAACAATTCACCTTCAGAATTGGTGGTGACAACTGAACTAAAACAAGTTTTTCGATTTAGCGATGCAACACCGGAGCCCAAAGTGAACGAGCCAGAGGTTGTCCGGTTAATTATTTAACAATCACTCACTCATTTCAGTTCACACTCACGATTATCTGGATAAGACTCACTAGCCAAAAGGCGTAAAAATTCTTATTTGACACCTGGACCTCCCTAGCTAATTGACTACCTGAATTCCAGTAGATGAGAGTCGCAATCAATATCAAATTCAACGACTGTTAACCACCAAATCCGGTTACCACTGAGAATCGAAACCTTTTATTTATGTCCACTTGTTAACTACTCAGCGTTTGGACAGCAAAACCGACATATTTTTGGCATTAGATGAGAATAATTACACTCACTATTGTTAGTATCTGCAGCGCTGAGTGGTTCTAAATCACAACTAATTGACTGAGAAATTGCATCTTGTAAATGCTGCATTGCAGCGAGATTTTGATGAGTTCGTCGGACACCAGAATCAATTGCGGTTATCTGGGAGTTTGGTTGTCCTGGAGGGATAGCGCCATATGTACTGCTTCCGGAACTAACGTAAGAGCAGGGTGTGTGCGCAGCGCTCTCACCCTCGCTTCCTCCGCTCCCTCCGGATCCAAAATGAGAGCTTGGTTGGTGCTGTTGCAAGTATTCGGTATTATGCAAGGTATCTGGAATGCACAGTGATGAAAGGGTATGCACACTGGACAGATCAGAAGAACGAACCAGACCGTAGGCAGTCAACCTGGAGTCATCAACGTCAGGTCGGGGTACATGATCAGCAACACAATCATCCTCCGGAAGTGAAAGTGGCATATCTGAGTCCTCAGTAGTTTGGGAAGGTTCATGATTAGCAAGACGCGCTCGCTTGGGAAGACGAGTTGACTCCACAGGCGAACAACTGGATCTTTCATGCATAGGGCAAATGATTTCTGACGTGAAGGGATCTGATTTCGGTCGCGGACTGTCAAGGACCCCCGGGCTGACACATGTAGAAGGTGGTTGCGAGCCAGATACAGCCGCTGCTGCAAACTGTCTTACACAGGAAGAATTAGCATAGCGCTGAAAAAGGAGAGAAATACTTAGATTGATTCAAAAGAAACGATACGAGCGGCTAATACTCGAACTTGGTCGTCTGGACGTGTCACGTTTTCCGGATAGGGCTCAAACAATTCACCTACTTAATTGTTCGACTGAAAGAAATTACAGCATGTAAGGACCAGTGGCTTTTTTCACTCACGTTATATATATATATATATATATATATATATATATATATATATATATATATATATATTAGTGCACTCATTACTGAACCAATGAGGCGTCATTTTCCTAGGAACCGACTAGCTCGATAACTTGCACTGGGTGAGATCCCAGTCAATGTCATGCAACCGCGTGGAGTCACTCGGTGCTTCGCTTAATTTGGCTGAGCCTGATGAATGTCTCGGTAAACCCAAGTTCACAGAAGCGACGCTCTAACTTCAGATGACCAGTGCCAAAATCAGCTCTCCGAATTGTCGGCAGAAAACCCAAGCAAATCAACTTGTTCTGCATGAGTAGCTCTGATAGCCGCGGTGAAAAAACCATACAGGATTGTAGCAAGCCAATCACTTTAGGAAACATCTCACCTAATGGGATGTTGATGAACAGTAGGCTGTGTGCTATTCATTAGGCACTCCTTGTGACTATCACTCAGGGCTCATGCTCAGAAGCCATTCAGCATCAGAGGTAAACCGAAGGTGTAAAATGCATCCGGAACGTTGCCACGCAATTATCTATGCTGTTACTCTTGACGTAAATTCGCTCAACGGGATGCAGAAACAAACGCGCCCGGACTAAAGTAGAACCCGAGAGACGATAAACCGAGTTTTGAGCCGACAGCAATACGATCGATCTGATCCAAACCTTGCGACGATGAAGGACGACAGATGCCGCATTTTGTGCGGGAAATTCGTACTTATCTGGAATATTCTGCGGCTAGAACAAAAGTGAGTGAGACCACCACTGGTTTCGATCAACTGAATGGTAAACGAGCCCCTACTATGCCCTCTCAACCCGTTTGGCCGTCCAACTTAGGCGTTGAGATCACCCGAAAACCATTATTTTTGCAGTGCACGAGATAAAGCAATTGAGACAAACCACAGTAGGGTAGGCAGTTCGCCTCAGGAGGACAAAAATTAGTCGAGGCGCACCTTGAAACGGCGAAGCTTCAGACCGCCGATGTTCACATGCAAAAAAGATGCCAATGCCAGCCTGGCGATAACCACCAGACAACTGATTGCCCGATACGCAAAGAGTGAAGTGAGAAACCCGAAGTGGCCTGTGGGCAAGGTACTTCCACACCGAAGGGTTTTGTGTTCGGGTTTCGGAGACAGCAGACGCCCATTTTTAAAGCCTCACGCCTCCTCAGGTTCTTTTAAAGAACCCGTGTATTGCAAGAACATCGAATATACACAAGGAAGTATTGCAGCACAATGGGGGTCCAACAAGCATGGCCCTTAAATTCGCAGGGTAAATTGAAGTGAGGCCACTGTCATTTTAGCGTGGTCAAGAATCAGAAGATAACTAGACTGCTTACAATGAGAACTGACGTTGGACGGGTTCGAAACCCTATGCCTAACTTTACAGTCTTTGAGTGCCTTCAGTGCTTATAATTCCTAACAAAATGTCGCTGAATGAGTTTATAGCTCTAGAAAGACCAACGAAGCACTGAAATTGTGAAGCGAATCATCCGTGGTTGATTCGTCAACGTATAGATCGGTGAAAATCAACTAAGTTGTTTTTAGCCCATCACCGAAATCGCATCCCAACGCTGATGTATATAGGTTGCTCACTAGCAAAGTGCATCAACTCCATAATGTGTTGATCGATGGACACCTATTTCCCTAGGCTGAAATCCGCATCACACGAAAAATATATAGTTGGTTAACCACGAGCGGTGCCATATAATACGAAAGTGAAAAACATGCTTCCCCCTAGGTTCGAAAAGGAAGGTCGATGTACATTGGGCATAAAATTGACGAGCATACCTCTCGCAGTTCTGTTTCTACAGAACGCCACCTGATCAACAAATCTCGGCTGACTCCGATTCGACTGATTACTTCGGCTTCATTCAATCCCTCAGCCAATAAATCCAGAGCAGCAATTTTCTTCGACAATGCATGAGGTGCCGATGGAGCACTTGCACGCGTCGGGCGCCGTGAAAATTGGTCATCTGTGAGTGACACCTGTGGAGTTGTTTTCGGGGAAGCTTTTTGAGACCGAATCCCAAAACCAACGCATCCCACGGTAGACTTGCTCTCCTGTAGGTAAGAGAAGGAAACCAAGAGGTGTACTGATATAAGACAAATGGCATCATATGGTCAGATGAAAAAACTAACCTTCTGAATATTCATCAATCTTATTGGAAAGACCCAAGACATCGAACTAGATAAGTTTCAAATATAATGAAGGTACATGTAAAAAGATCATCCATCCTCACACAATATATATATATATATATATATATATATATATATATATGAATATATATATATATATTGACCGTAAGTAGTATGTAAACGTTTGGACAAAATTTCCTCGGAAGCACACCATCGGTTTCGTGGTTGTTGCCGCTCATCAAGTATGCATACTCGGTACTACTCTGCCCACTCGTCGGAGTGTACAAGTATGAAGACGAGTGGGCAGAGGAGTACCGGGTATGCATACCTGATGAGCAGCAACAACCGCGAAACCGATGGTGTGCTTCTGAGGAAATTTCGTCCACACCTTTACATACTACTTACTTTCAACATGAGCTTGCACACGCAGCCTCGCTGTTCGTTGGGTTAGCAGTGACCACGATACGAATAACTATCAGAAATCACAGTTGTGATTCATTAGTGGGCTCTTCAATGAGGAGTATCCATTCACATTCCAGACGATTCAAATTAGATCCTAGTATATATATATATATATATATATATATATATAGCGGCTTGAGATCGAGCAAGGTTCGGTTCACTTCACTTCAGACAACTATTAATCCTTCACTGGGTGCCGTGGCTTTGGTTGCTGTCTCCTGGCAACAGCTTCAATCGGAAACAAGAAAGGACGGGGATATTGAAGGAACAGTACAAGAGCGGCATTGATCACTACAACTAACCATTTCTTCTAACGTACATAACCACTGCGTGGGAGGGTCTTTTGGATCCCACCAAGGAAGCCTAACACGTCCTACACGGTCAAGTCCATGAACAGGGTTTTTCGTACCTTCCATGTTAAGGACTGGCTATCGTTACTTATCTTCTAATCGGTACCCGCCTCAGTGAACATGACACGCCGAGGAATCGTGTCAGGGGGCATGCGCAACACATGTCGCAACCATATTAGCCTAGTGACTTCGTGTTTCATCTAATAATTTGGTTCGTGAACCGAAGACTCTCCGCCGAACCTCAGCATTGCGTATACGGTGTGCCCACCGGATTCGAGGAACGCTACGAAGAGTGGTGTTCAAATACCGATAATCTTCGTATATCCTCCACCTGCAGCGGCCGTTTCTGAACCATACAGAAACAGGAGCCTGGCGAGTGCAGTGTACACTCGACCCTTAATAGATAAACGGATCTTATGTCGACGCCAAAGATGAGTCAGGTTGGCAAATGCTTGACGAGCCTTCTGTATACGCAAAGACACATCCGATATCCGACCGCCGGGAGAAACGCAGCTGCCCAGATAACAGAACTTATCTACTTGATCAATAGTTTCTCCAGATACTGAAAGGTTTGGCGTTGAACTAATTCAATCCCGCAACAGTATCTTGCACTTCTGAAGGTGCAAACCGCATACCAAACATTGCTACACAGTTACTTAAGCTGTCTAGAAAAACCTGCAACCTACCTAGATCTTTACCTAGAACTGTTGTCCGCATTTTCCAGGTCTAACACTTCTCTACCCGGGGAAAGTTTAATACCGTTATCATCTACTGACAAAATTGCGGTCTCTATGATCATATCAATTACAAAGTTGAGAAAAGAAGAAAGGGGGTAACCCTGACGTACACCACTTCTCGTGGTGAACTCGGGTGAAAGATCACCGTAAGCCCCAACTCGGCTTCGGCAATTTATGTAAAGGGACCTCATGATCGAAATGAACTTTTTTCGTACACCCTCCAACAAGAGGCAGCGCCAGAGAACTGTGCAGTCGACTGAGTCAAATACCGCTTTAAGATCCAAAAAAACGGAGATAGTCGGCCCATGGAAGGTGTGTCTACGTTCTAAAATTTGCCGAGTGAAAATAGGATCAATACAACCTCGACCAGGTCTAAACCAAGCTTGATCCTTGCGCGAGCGGTTGACAAGCGGTGGAGAATAATACCAGCAAGCAGTTCAGATGCGATACTAACCAAACTTATCCCCGTGTGGTTTCACAGGAGGACCTGTCATCTTTGTAGGCCGGTACGACTCCCAACCCACACCAACTCTTTGGAATTTGTTCCCTATCCCATACCAAACCGAGGAGTTTTTTCAACTCTAACAACAATGCTGAGCCACCATCATTGAGAACAGACGGAGACAACCCATTCGGTCCAGTAGCCTTATTCCGTTAAGGTAGCCTATCTCACACAGAACCGCCGATTTTGACGAAGGGGGGGGGGCTATGGTACTACCTAGCAAGCCTGTTGTGGATAAAGGCCAACTAAGCTGCTTCTCGAAATGCTCCGCCCAAAGAATTAGACGACGCTCCTGAGTGAATCAGTGAACCGTTTGCCTATTTGATTAGTTCGCTAATGCCTGACTTTCGGGGACCGGTAATTCTGATTAGAAGGAAAAGGTTGCGGCTATTGCCAATCGCTGTAGCTTTCCCCATCTATCTACACTTCGTAACCCACCACTGTTCACGGTCGTCTCTTATGCTACTAACCAGTTGGCGTTTAAGGCATCTCCGTGACTCATCATATCTGGAATCCGGAGGAATCGATCAGCAGGCATCTAACAACACAACCGAGGATGCAGATATTCATCTTTTCTCTGTCTAGTTGTTGGACCTTGGGCGGCATTAGCAACCTCAAATAGAACCCGCTGAATCTCTGTTCATCGCTCTGGTGGACCCTAGGCATTTCGTAGCGGGGAATGCTGGAGCAACAAGACGACATCGATATCAAATCGATTGGGCCAACCGATCGAGAGCCACAGTCAGAAGAACAGAAGGTGAAGATGTCGGAGGCATCCCGCAGACAAGAGGAGGCATATGGACTAGCAGATAGGAAGCAGTGGGTGTATGGGGTGTCTGAGAGGAGTAGCACTTCTGAGTTGGTTGACTGTTGTGTCCCTTGGGGCATCCTCCATCTATTTGGTCTCCATCATTCGCCCAACTCTCACCTGTGGCTCCACGAAGCTGAAGCATGCATCAGCGGCCACACCCCGGCAAACCGCTCGACAGGCGGGCTAAACCAGGTTGAGGGTTACCGAGGTCTAAAAAACTTCGGCGAGACGGTGTTCGGCATGTGAAGACAGATCCTTCTGAATGGGCGGACGAGATCTACTGATCCAACGGCCACAAAGGAGACCTGTTCAACTGTCTGATCCGACATTCCAGAGGAGGCGAACGAACCGTACAGCAGGTCACGGGCTCCTCTGGGAACACCCTGCTGCCTTGCAGTCTGCACTCGGGTGTGCAAGGGCTAGAGGTGCAACCTCGAACAAAAAGGCCGAACGGTGCTGGGGACACCGCTTCGTACCCTACTCCCGCGACTCTCTATGATTATTCACGAAACCTCAAGCGCTCATCATGCTACGGCGTCCCCGGTAAGCGACACGCCTCGTGTCCCGACGGTCGAGGTGATAAGACAACAAGCTGGGGTGCGGAGCTCGCCTCCGACCTCCGTGCGTGGTCAGCAATGGTTCGTGATATCTATGGAGCCGACTTATCCTCTCGCAGGAGATAGTCGCGTAGAAGTAAAAGTAAGGGAGATCTCAGGCAACCAGAAAGATAGCTCAGGTGAGGGGCTAAAGACCAAGCCGTCAACCGGGACAATCGGACCAGCCGAACAGAAATGGTGTACAAGAAGATCAAGCTACCGGCCATTTGCAACTGCCCAGGATGCCGCCGAAACATTCAGGCAGCCGCAAGAGCAATGTTGGTGTTATGCGGTCTGGAAAAGGGGCTATATAAACGATTGGCTGTTTCATGAACTTGACTTGTTTGGCCGTCGAAATACAAGGGTCCTAACTCGTCTTGTCTTTGTTATAATTCGACTGCATCGATAACCTGGTGGATGATTCTGCTTCGAAAGCAGATCGATGGTTATCGTCCAGTAGCAGCTGCGGAGGGCGGTTGGCTTTGGTGTTATTTCAGCCACCGACGAGACGTAAGCTAAAACGCGCACGGACAAGAGCACGATCAGTGTCTACAAATGTAGACCATAATGATCGACAACCTAGAATTGAGCCGCGCCAGCGGTAACCGATAGTAGTGTAGTCGATCTGGGTTCAACACTGTGAACGCGCAGGAGGACGCCAGGTTGGTCGGTGCAGCTTTTTGCGCGAGAAATTTGTACTCGCTAGGAATAGTCCATGGTCGAAACATAGCTGGATGAGTTGGTCACCGTTATAGTTCGATCGGCTGCAATTCCAAATCGGCTTCCTATACTTCTCTCCGCCTCGTTTAGGGTTTCAACTTGAGCATTGAAATTACCAGCAACAACCATGATGTCCGTAAAGCGCACGCTGCGGATCAGTTGAGACAAATCCTGGTAGAATTCGTCTTTAGCCTCAGGAAAACTAGTCAGTTGGGGCATAAACAGAAATGATAAACAGGCATCGATGTTTCAGTCTAGTGCTGCTGACATGCACAGAACCATTCAATCGAACCCCACACAGACGATTGCTGACTGGGATCCAGTCGAGCAGTGCACGCTTAGTTTTCATGCTCAGAGCGATACCAACGCCAGTCTGATCACGAGCACTAGACGCTGGGTCACCCGACACGCGAAGAGTGAAACGAGAAGCCGAGTTTGTAGCTGGGGAACGAAATGTTAACACTGACGTTGAATCTTGTATGCGTATTTCGAAGATACAACGCACATTTATGTTAAACGTTTAAAGAGTTCTAGCTAGGGCAGTCTGCCGCCTAGTTTGGTAGTGTGTGGACATTTGAAACAGTAAAGTGAAGAGAATGCTTTGGTCGGAGAATCGATTCTCTTTCTTCCCCTGTCTCTAAGCTGCTATCCGTACCGAGTTAGTTATGCCCTCTCGTACCCATTCAGAAATGGAATGCAAAGGATGAACAGCTGAGATAACGAATTTTCCCGTTGGACCGCTGGTGATAATTGCATCTCGGCTTAAGGAAGCCACTGGGTCACGGAGGTACAGTGCAGTCTCGTCGTGACGGATCAAGCAAGGTGCCAACGCAACAACGACAATTACAAATTAGGGGAAGGGGAGTACAATACAGTAAAGCAGACAATCAGCGAGAAAAGTCCTGATTTTCCTTGCTTTATACCGTACAGTCTCAGCTGTCGATTCTGATGCAGTAGTTTTCCTAAGTACTTAGACTTAGGCATACCATACACACGAGGAAGAGCCATGACCTAGTCCACAGGTTTTATTTAGGTCGCCACTCCAAGTTCTAGGGCGGGGTTTTCGGTTTGCATTCACATTCATAAATGAACCAGCGTGAGATTGCTTCATGTACACACTCTAAAAAGCTATCTGAACTCGTGAATTTTACTCACAAAACTCATGAATTAATCCTCAGTGTTAGGATTCTGGATTACTTACTTGAATCATCTTCACTGTAACAGGATTCCTACCTTCAACAACACAATCTACATATAAATCCTGTCTTTCGTCGGAATGTTTCACAGCTGACCCCCGTAGCTCTGCCATGAAGATAAGTTTATGTTCAACCCAGAAGTTTTCCCTCCAAACAGTACGCTTACCCACGTGCATTTGCAGCACGGCTATGAAATGCTTTAGGGCGCTGGACGATCTGCAATGAAAATTTGACTTCATGGAAAGCGCCGAAGCTGACGTTATGTTCCCTGGTAGCCACTTCTTCCAATCCTTCGCGAAAGCTGTTCTCCATAATTCCTGCAGGTCACCCATCCCTATGATTTTACTTCTATTCAGGTGCTCAGCTAGACCAACAGGCTTGGATCGCAGATCGAGTCCACGGATGACAGTGCTGTGTTGGAGGTTTGCTAGTTGCACTGACACTGCTTATCGCATTCAATTTCTGTAGCACTCATTTGGGGTCGTTAGTACAACAACTGTTCATCAATGAGATGTCTCCAGAGTCTACCCACCCGAAAAATCTAGGTCTAACTTTGCTTCTATTGGAGGACACATTCCCTCGGCACAAGCGACAACAGACCACGGAGTGCCAACCGAGTGTATTCTCACAAGACCCAAATACAATGACCACACGCTTGCTTGCGGTTGCGGCGTGCGCAAGACGCGTAGGTTTCTCGAACGTGAAGGATTACTGAGCAGTCGCCAATGTGGATTCCGAACTTGACGTCCCATCGGTAATCTGCTGGCTCTCGTCTCACGCTCCTGGTCCGCTTCACTCGATAACAACGGAAAAACAAACGTGGCCTCGCTCGACATCTCCAAAGCCTTTGGCCGAGTTTAGCATGAAGGTTCTCTGGTGAAATTGTCTACGTTTGGGTTCTCTCCCGCTCTCGTATTATGGACAAGTTTCCTCAGTAAGTGAGACATTTCCGTCCGAGTTGAAATCTTGTCCCAGCTATTTCCTGTGAATGCTGGCGTCTCCCAGGATTCAGTACATGAGCAGGCCCCTTCTTTTATTAATGACCTTCTACCCACTATTTCCAACCCAATCTATCACTTTGCCAACGACGCCATCCTCCAATCTTCCTTTTTTACCGCACTCCCCGCCATGCCAACATCAACATCGGTTGTGACCGCAGTACCTTTAGATTCTGACTTCGAACACACCTTCCGGGGCTCCCACAATCGGACAGCATTCGTTGCCTCCAAAACCTCTATTCAAATTCTTTGAGACACTATTCATTCTTCCCACATTTATCCTTTAATTCAACAATACTGCATTCCCTCATGCTGATCATCTTACATCTCAGCTAACTTCTCGTGCTGCACACAAAGTTGGTTTTCTATTCTGCGTCAAACGGTTCTACACACTAGCTCATCTGATGTGCACAGTCCATATCCGCTTCGCGCTTGAATACTGCAGTCACGTGTGGAATGCAGCTTCGTCTACTTCTCTTCCTCTTCTTGACCAAGTTCAATGAAAGGCCATCCGGCCGATCGATGACCCTTTGTTAACCTCCAATATGCAGTCGCTTGCCCATCGTCAGGTGGTTGCTCCGTTGACCCTCTTCTATCAATACTATTCTGGATTCTGTTCTTCGCAGCTTTCTTGGGGAGCTCCTCTTCCAATAACTTCTACTGATCACATACCCATGTAGCTAGTCACCCTTTCGAAGTTTCTGTTACTAGATTTCGTACTCGTATTTTTCATTCTTTTCCTCTCCCACCCCTTCCTGAGATGTTAATTTGTGGAACACTCGCTCGTCTTCTCATCCACTTACATCTCTCTCTCTCTCTTTAAAAGCAGGATCAATAAACTGGCTCTTCTGAGAATGTCCCCCACAACCCCCTTTCACAATTCACCTCTTGATTATGGGGTATACTCCTTATAGCGTAATTCACTTTACGTACAAGTAAAACCAAGCGGTAGATGAGGGATGATCGGCTAATCTCTACACTCCTCAATTCCCAGGAGAATGAAGTGGTTACCCACAACTGTCAGGCGAGAACGCGTTATATCATGACCGATCAGTAGTGAGCAAAACTGGAAACAGAACTGCATATTAGTCTTAATTTTATTGTTTGCCTACTCATAGCTCAGCTAATAAATTGCGATATAACCGTGGACGGTGTCTACCTGAGAATACGAACCCTACGAAGCTCAACAAGTTTTCTTAAAACGAAGTGACCTTAACCTTTGCCAGCTCTGGAAATCGAACCGTATTGAAGGACAAACATTTGGCATTCATTTTGTCTACAGCAAATACAACCCCTCAGTGGTGCACACTTGGACATCTGTTCACCAAATACCTGCATGAATTCATAGACTTGGTATGCACTTATGGTGAACGATTTACAATGAAGCAAAAAGGTCTCAAATCTGTCTGATATATATATATATATATATATATATATATATATATATATAATGTTTTAGCTGACTGTCCTTCGGACTCCGCCTTTCACGCACAAAACTCAGGTCATCCCACCAACCTGCACTCGGAAGCACCGGACTCGAGTTTCGCTCTTGTTAGAGCTCATCAGTGGTGCATATCCCCTGCCTCACCCAGGGTTTGAACCCGGGCCCTTTCACCTCGAAGGTGCGTGTTGCCACTGCACCACCTCGCTCCCGTCCGGACTGATCCGAAACGCCAAGGTAAGCTCGTTCAGATGTCGACCTTTAGGACACCTGTGGAGAAGACCTCACTTGGTGGGAGGCATTCGCTTGGAGTTAACGGGGCTGTTACCGTGTCTCCATTTGAAGCTGTCGGGCATCTCTGGCCGTCCTAGAGGTGGACATCCCGGTTTAAACCCTGGGTGTGGCAGAGGATATGCACCACTGATGAGCTCTAACAAGAGCGAAACTCGAGTCCGGTGCTTCCGAGTGCAGGTTGGTCGGATGACCTGAGGTTTGTGCGTGAAAGGCGGAGTCCGAAGGACAGTCAGCTAAATCAAATATTCATCATTCCCACACTCCTCGCAAGCAATATATATATATATATATATATATATATATATATATATATATATATATACCATTGCATTGCAGTTATCGAGGTGCATAAAGTGGTCGGTTATTTCCAACTGATAAACATCAAGAATGATTGCAATCTTACGTTTCGGTATAATGACTGACCGGTCCGGGGATGTAGAAATATCCAAGACCCACCTTTACAGTTTCGATCAATAACGGCTTACAGAGTAAAGAAGAATTTACGTTGAATAGAACCTTGATAAATTGATGTTTGTGTGGAGAACTGAGCACGATCTTCAGCTCACTCAAAAGTTTTTTCAACGGTCTATTTTAAGTGACCGCAAAAATGAATAGCATTATTAAGTAGAGTTGGCATCGGCCTATATATAGTTTACGAACACTAACTAGGTGCATCGTTTTCGGTAAGTTTCTATAGTTACATACTGGCATAATACTAACGAAGCGAAAAACGCACAATATAATACATATAAGAATAGGTGCTGCAACACGCCCGACAGTGATCAAAGTAGAAGATGAAGAGCTGAAACAGAAAATAAACTTCCATGTAATAGTGCCACTGCATTAAAATCGATTCACCACCTAATTTGAACCTTAGAATAAGTGAAGTACCATACTTTGAGGACCAACCTTACACAAGAGAGTATCGATGTGCCTTAGTAACTGGACGCGCCTACAAGCGGTTGACATGACTTTGATTTTGGACAATGAAGTGCTAGAGTAAGTAAACATTGACACAATAGGTCCGGAAACTGAAGCTCGACAACTGACCCACGTCTAATGGTAGATTAAAAGAGAAAACAAAAGCACTAACTTTCAACGCCAGAATCTTTGTTCTTTCATCCGCCGAATATCCAGGCCAAGACGGATCTACCTCACAAATAACGGAGGATGCCAGGCGGTATGCCAATCTTCGACCCTGCTGCCCAACTTCAGAAAGAATACCAGCGAGCTGATTTCTTTGTAGTGACGTGAGTCCGTCTTGTTTTAGTCGCAGTATCAGCTCCGGCCGTTGATATGATCTCAAAGCCAACAAATGAATTACTCGGTCCCTGGAACAGCGGAAGCCAGAGGTGGTAAATTACGTGCCGGACAGGTAAGAATATAAACCACTTGTTCGACAGGCATACGTCTGCAATCATCAATCGAAACGAATGAACAACCGCACAAATTATGGGTCATCAAGACACAACAAAAATAGATCTGGTGTTATTAACCAGTGTTTTTTAGTTTCTTTCAAGTCTGCATCAGAGTTTAGGCATTTACTTGAATCACTTTATCGTAAGGATGACTCGGATAATGCGCAAACATCAGATCTCCATCAAAAGATGTAAAAAAAAACATGCATTATGCATAAAGACCTGACTCCATAGAACAATAAACGGGATAAAACTCAACGCAACACGGGCTGGTGTAGTGCTCCATCCTGAGACAACTAGGATCGACGGGCCAGCTCGCAGCGTCCGTAAGTACGACGCACCGGTTAAGTCAGCCATTTTTATGTCCCGTTCACGAATACCTAGACGAAGCGGTTCGAACCATGCTCATTGAAGTCAGTGGTCTGCGAGGGATACCAGCAGGCCTTGAAAGTCTGTTCGTTGCGATTCGGAACAGCATTCTGGATGTTGAAGTCTAGGTCAGAAGACTGATTTTGGGGGCCCAAGTATATGGTACATGGGACTTACTCTGAACATCTTCCTAGCGTTCGGCTTATGCAATTCGCCAAGACCAGCTGACGTCCTACGGGGGGCGATCACTACTTAGTGAGGCCACACAGGTACGAAAATCCTGACCTTCAATTTTTACAACTGAAGGGTGTTATGCCTCGTTCCCAAATGAACGATGCTGCGAGGTCGCAACCAAGACCAGAGCACAAAAGTACGAGGTTGACGGCTGAACGAACTGAACTCTCATAACAGTTGAAGGCCGTAATGTTTATCCGATAACTAAGACTACACAGTCTCCAGGACTAGAGGCAGTGAGGAACTTTCAGTATGTGCTTCATCATCGACAGCTGCGAAATGTGGGCCTCAGGAGAGAGGTCCCAGACACTCCTCGTTCAGATAGGCATTCAGTAACATCTAGCAACACTTGGTTCTGCTCTTGCACTATGTCTTCTGGAAATGAGTCCCACAGGTCTTACGCTTAGTTTAATTAATCCTTTCCACCCATTAAGCTTGCATATCAGTGCTGTGATTCAGGTTTCCAACGCCCAGTGTCTCACGTGGTCGGAAGACGAAACAAACTGGAGTGTAGAGGAAAGAGCCCAGGTTAGGCGTTACTGAAAACCACGCAAGGGTATGAGTGTATAAATAACCTAAGCCTGGCTGGGGCTGACGGTAATCTTTTGATCGAGATGTTCCAAGGAACAGTCCCTCATTATGCTTAACCTCGAATATTCGGTATCTACAAGGTCTGATTATTTGAGGTATGGTCGCAGTATCATCTTACTTCTACCATGTGCGAGTCCTTATAAATGACAATGACACGCTGTGGAAGTCCGGCGTAATTTAGCTACTTACCTAATGGAACGACTGCTCACGGGCTGTGTCGGGGCTGGAGGATCAGGGTCGTCACTGGGCTGACGACTCGTGGAATTAGGAGCAACGAAACTATGAATGGGTGAGTGAGGACGTGAAACAGCCTTAGCGTGGGTCTGCTTGTGACAGTCAACAGGGTTGTCCCCAAAGTGTTTAAGTTTCTTGTAAGAATTGATCTCTTTGGTTTGAGGTCGCCGTGATTCATCACCCAATTGGGCCATCTTCTTGCGTGCGATAGAAAAGCTGTCTTCTTTTGCATTGACCGTAAGTCTGCAATTCACCTTCCCTAAACATCGTATGCGACCACTTGGTAAAGAGTAGGATATTACGTAAGAGGACATACCTGCATATCCGCAAGCAGTCGAAAGAACCCTCGCTGAAGGTGTCTAAATTTGTGATGCTGAATGTAAAGGTGCTGCGACGATCCGCAAGCGGGACAACGAAAGACTGCAGGTGAATAAGAACAGAACAACTGCTTACATTTTTTGATCCCGTTACAGTAAGTTGGAACTTTCCCCCACCCTGGAACGATTTAACAAGAAGCAAATGGGCTTACGAGTGTGCCTGCCAAATGTTCCAAGTCTCGTAAAGCAGAATCTGTGAGCCGGAAGTGAAACAACTGACAATCGGCAAATTCCCCGTCTTCATACAAGAAAGAATCACTTCGGACGAACCCGAGGGGCATAACCAACACCTGATCGCCCGTTCAACAACCGACGACCGCAAATACGATCTCCGAACACTTCCGCTAGACAAGATAAACAAACAGTTCAGTTGAAGTCCCAAAGTCAGATCCGATCAGGTATAGTGCCAGTCGATCACACCCCATCTGAAATGAAAGGAGCTATGCCGCCCTACTATGGAATTCGATCATTAGTGACGAAGTGGATGACGCCTGGGGTTACTTTAAATTGAAAATGGAACTGAACTGCGGTACACCAGCGGTGCGGTCGTCTCCCTCGGTGAGTGTAGCCGTTTTTGAAATTTTTAGAACACACAGCTCGTCCCCCTCCATTTAAGTTTATCTTTATCTGTGCTGACTGGATCCTGAATAATGTCAATGCCCCCCACCATTGATATAACCGCTTGCTCAGATGAGGCTACTTTCCCCATGAGGCAGTGCTATTCCCCCTCCGTGGCCAATGCCTCACTCCTCAATCCGGACGAAACGGTCCTTCATAATGCGCTGGAAACGGATGCACTAAAATGTGCAGTCCAAAGTCAGGCTGCAGAGATAGCCGAGCTAAGGGCCACCGTCCGCACCCTTAAGGATGAGCTGTCCAGCCTGAGGAGTTTGGTAATAAAATCCCTCCCGGTGTCCCAGGCAGCCGATCAGGTTTGTAGAGTTTCCGAGCAGCAAATTCTTGACGCCGCAAAGATTTTACAAGATACCGAGAATTGCTCCAAGCGAGTCATCCTTTGGGGCCGCTTCCTCAGTTCAGATCACCCTCATGACACCTACGCCCAGGTGTTTAACCGCCTTAAGCTCCCTTTCCCACTGAAAGTTCGGTCCACTTGGTTGGTAACCAAACGCACAAACCGGGTTCACGGTAGTCGCATTGTAATGGGTTCCACAGATGCAGCCAAACGAATTGTTTCCTTGGCCGCAAAGCTCAAGGAGGAAATTAAAGGGCTCAAGGGCGTATCCATTGATAAGCCACTTCATCTGAGGCTCCGCAGTGAGAAGGCTGAGCCAAAAATTCCACAAAAAGCCGATCCTAAGCTCAGAGTGCTGCCAGTTGTCCGGGTAACTCGCTTTGAGGACCGAGCTGCATGCCCACCATCCCTCGCTTCCCTACTGACACCATTTCCCGTCGCCGAAAGTACTCCCAGTAGTAGGCCTAGTGCCACTAAACATCGGTCGCCTACGAAAAGCATCCCAGGCCCCATCATAGCCAACAATACTGTTTCAACGGACGAGACTCACTCATCCTTGAGCCCAGACATGAACCCGCAACCTGTTTCTACTGAAAGAAGCAGTGAGGAGGTTAAAGCACCAGGTAATATATCTGGTGCTGTCATGAAAAATAAGCTCACCAACAAGAGAACTCAGAATAGGGCATCAAGCAGTGCGCAGAAGGGCAAACCACAAAAGGCAGCCCACCCTTTTTGGAGACCGAAGGATGTAGGCCGTCCACCTGGATTGATACCCCCCAGGTTACTAGACATCAAAACCTACCGGTCCCCCCAGCAGTCTGCTTACCCTCTAGCCCCCCAATATCTTCAGCCCCCGACTCTCCCAGGACCTCCTTTCCATCCTCAAATCCCCCTCTTTCCCCTCCTCAAACCCAAAACCAGCTGCCTCTGGCGATTCTGCAACAACTCCTGAGCATGTGCTCAAGTGTTTTTACAGCACTTGCCTGAGTGTGTTGAATAAGATCCCGGAGCTTCGGCAGCTTGCAGTGGATAAGGAGCCTCAGATCATAGCCCTCACAGAAACCTGGCTCACCGCTGACATACTTGATGCCGAAATATCCATTCCGGGATACTTCACAGTAAGGCGGGACTCCAGTAGAGGTCGTGCCGGTGGGGTCATCATATACTACGATAATTCGATCCCTCCTCTCACCTTACTGACAACACTAACCTTTTCATGTATTGATTGTTTGTGGGCCGTGTTTAACCTCTCTAGGACAGATACCCTATTGGTTGGTGTTGTCTACCGTCCTCCCGCATGCAATTCAACTGACAGCCTAGGTCTCATAGACTTATTAGGCTCCCTGAAAAGCTATACAGACTTCACCCATCTGTTAGTCACTGATGACTTCAACTCTCCCAGTACAAACTGGCAAAGAGCTGATGCCCCGGATATCACTTCCGGTAAACCCCTCCTTGATCTCGTACTGAAAAACTCATGGGTGCAGAACGTAAGAGATCCGACTAGATATCGCACAGGCCACGCCCCGTCCCTACTAGACCTGGTCATCACCAATGATCGGTTCCTAATAGATGTGGTGCATTACTTGCCGCCCCTCGGCAAAAGTGATCACATTCTCATTGGATTCGATTATATCGTGAAATGGCCTCCTCTTCCGTCAGAAACTAAAATTTTGAGATCCTTCAGAAGGACCAACTTTGACCAAGTCTGTGCATTTTTTCGCTCCCAGCTAACTTTAACTAACCCAAGTAACTCTGCGGATGAAATGGCAGAGAATCTCAGAGAGTTAATCTCCCTAGCTGATAGGCATTTTGTCCCCAGAATTCGTCGCCCACAGACCGCTAAGCGACCCCTCCCTCGCCCCATTAGGCGCATTCTAGACGAACGCGCACGCCTCTTTGCTAAATTTAAAGCCACAGGCCTTGTCCGTGATGCAGAACACTTCAGGATCATAAGGAACATATGCAAAGACAAGATTCGGTCCTATCAGAATGCAGTCCAGCGATCTGTACTTGATCGAGCACGGACCAATAAGGCATTTTTCTTTCAGTACATGCGCCGTCTAAGGGGCACAGCTCCGACGCCATTAGCTCTCAAAGATAGTGCCGGATCTCCAATCACTTCCCCTAGCCAAGTAGCCGAGGCATTCAGCTCCTACTTCCGTACAACTTTTAGCTCCATTCCCATATAATCCCACCCTACTATGCACCCGTTATCTCTGACCACTACCCTTAACCGCGTAACTATTCCCATTGGTGCAGTCGCTCAAGGTTTCCGACGGCTCAACCAATATTGCTCTATGGGTCCTGACCTAATCCACCCCCGTATTCTCAAGGAAGCCGCGGATACATTAGCTGCTCCTTATGCCTCGCTTTTTCAGCAATGTGTTGACGATGGAGTTTTCCCCAGTAGCTGGGAAAGAGCAGTGATCGCACCCATCTATAAGAAGGGTAGTAGACACCTTGCTTCTAGTTACAGACCCATAAGCCTCACTAGCATCCCTAGCAAAATCTATGAGGGAATTCTTAAGAGTGAGATTCTTTCCCATCTTCATAGAAATAAGATCCTCTCCCAGTCCCAACATGGGTTTATTCCTGGCAGGTCATGCATCACCAATATGCTTACTGTCATGGATAGTCTAACGAAAGCCTATGATTATGGCCAGCTCTCACACGCTGTATTCATCGATTTTGCTAAGGCCTTCGATAAGGTCCCACATGCCCCTCTTCTTTATAAGCTGCAGACGTACGGGATCACAGGCTCCATGTTGGCCATCCTACGTAGCTTCCTTACCGACCGCACCTTTGTGGTTAAAGTCGGGAATGTTTTGTCTCAACCCTCCCCAGTAACAACTGGGGTCCCCCAAGGGCCAGTCTTAGGTCCTCTTCTTTTCCTGATCTATATAAACGATCTACCGACAACCCTTCCTGCGAACATTGCCATGTACGCAGATGATGTAACCCTCTGGAGTTCAAGCGTTGAAGACCTGCAAATTGCAGTTTACGAAACAAAAGGCTGGTCCGAGGATTGGAACTTCCCAGTTAATGATGACAAATGCGTGAGCATGTCTTTCGGCAGAGAGACTGGTCACACGTTTTCCATTAATGGAGCAGCCACTCTGCCAAGGGTTGACCGACACAAGGTGCTCGGTTTCTGGTTAGATTGTAACTTATCCTTCTCTCATCATCACGAACTTGCGAGCAAGTCTGCCTTTCGAGTCCTAAACATGGTTCGAAGGTCCTTCCCGCGCATATTTAAGGATGATTTCCCCATAATTTTCGGCACTTATATCCGACCTCTGCTGGAGTACGGTAGTCAGATAGTGCACTCTGGTCTTGTCCGAGACCGTGAGATCCTAGAAAGGGTTCAGCGGGCCTCCACCAAGGCAGTAAGTGGTCTATCCCATCTACCTTATCCCGTCCGCCTCTCACTCCTCAACCTCTATCCCCTTGACGTAAGACGCGTAAGAGGTGATCTGTTTTTGATGTTTCACCTTTTTGAAACAGGTCAAAGCGATTGCTTCTTCTCCGTCTGTCCAGCCTCCTCTCTCCGTGGTCACAGCAGAAAAGTTTTCAAACCGAGGCCACGCACTTCACTAAGGATTAACTTTTTTAGCTATAGGGTTATTACAATGTGGAATGCACTTCCGGAAGATATTGTTCTCTCGCAGAACAAAACTATATTCAAGAAAAAGCTAGACCTCTACCTGGGTCTCTCCAAATAATTCCCTTTGTCAAAAACAAATAAACAAAATAGTTGTCTTTTATCGCATATATGTTCATGAACGCCACACCCCCACTCAGCTTAAGGCACTGTCCACAGTGTGACACTGAATGAGGTTATATGTATCTTGTTTTTGCTGCCACCCCCGCCCCCCCCCCTTAATTTTGCTCTCGTTTCAGCTCGGTGAATCCGACAGAAGATCAAAGATTTCCTAAAGAACCGGGACAATTGGGCTCAAAGCCTGGAACCCGTGTAGTACTTCAAGACTTCAAGACTGCATTGGTGGGCTTGTCTGCACCTCCTCGCAGGCGACAAATTCATGCTAAGGGGCCGCTTTGGCTTTACGAGGAACCACATGGTCAGCCGCAAGAAAGAAACCGGGCTTGACAGCATTTTTGATCCTCCGGCACGGGATACTGCAGTCACAAACACCTGAAATTGGTGTTCAACTGTGAAATCTACGAAGAGGTGCGACTGCGAAAAGTGACTTTCGGCCGATTACGTTTCGGTACCGAAGAGGCTGTTCTCATGCCCGAAAAGAAGGACTAGGGCTCGCCCAAGTGTCCCAACACTGCTATGTTATGGAGTTATCGTAGACTCCTGTTGCGATAAAGCAGAACTACCGGCACGTCACTACGCTGTTTACAGCACGGGGGGTTCATCTTCACCCCAGCCTCCATAGAGAGCAGTCACCATGGTAGGACGATTCTTAGTGGTGGAAGAAATCGCCGAGACTCTGCGAGGGCTCCGGCCACACACCTCGCCTGATCCGGACGGGTTCCATCCGCTAGTCCTTCGGGAACTACCTGAAATTATCCCGAATCCGCTTACGAGACTGCCCAATAACTGGATGGAACACGGTAAACTACCATTCGAATGGAGAAAAGCCGTCGTCATCCCGACGTTCAAGGGGGCAAAAGGGCAGAGGCCGCGAATTGCCGTCCAGCAAGTCTTACGTGTGTGGTCGGAAGGATTATGGAACGCCTAGCCTCGACTCAACTGCAACAGCACCTCGACAGTCATGAGCATCTCAGCCACCAGCAGCACTGTTTCCGAAAGGCCGATCCTATCTGGTAAATCATTTGCTAGCACGTGGCCACTGATCACAAGCTTGAGTGGGTGAACCCTGAGGATGGTAACTACGTTGATTTCTACAAAGAGTTCAACAAAGAGCGTCATAACCGCTTTCCGAATAAATTGAGACCGCTAGGAGTGGCAGAACAATTCCTACGTAGATCTAACACTTCCTAAATGGGAGGTCCTTTTCTGTGGAATTGGTTTATCGTACTCTGAGTAACGTGAGGCCTCCGGCGGGGTTCATAAGGCTCCGTCCCAGGCCATTGCTGCCCGTGGCTTTCATCAACAACCGGTGTCCCCTTGTCTGGTTTATACAGACGATCACAAAGTCTGGTGTGTCATCAAGACTACAGCGGACCACGAGGAACCATAGGTGGATTCGGATACTCTAACGCAGCGGTCCAAAGTATGGGCTCTCTCAATAGATGTCCATAAGTGAGCCCAGCCGCAGCTAGGTAGACCGAGGCCTGACGACATACACTCTTTCCAAAGAATTACTCTTCAAATTCCCATGGCTGGAACAGACCTGGGGGTGATATTCTCATCTACGCTGAAAACCCACAACCAAACTGATAAGGTGTGTGCCTCGGTGTGGCGGATCTATTGTGCCATCCTTCGGACCTTTGGTAAGCTACCTTGTAGTGCCTTCTAACTCCTGTATACCTCACACGTCCGTCCTAGACTGGAGTATGGCAGAGTGGCTACATTTCATCGTGCAACTTCTGGATTTACGAAGCTGGAACGGGTGCAGTGATCCACCACTCGTTTCGTTGTTGGATTACGAGGGATCAATTGCGGCAGGCGGCTGGAGTTAACCGGTCTGTTTCCGGGGGCACATCGAAGAGTGCGTGGCGACCTGATATGCATCTGGCAAATGCTCCGGGGTGAAATGGGCGCTGAGGTGCGGTAGGAATCCCCCCTGCGTGGTCACTCACGCTCTGGGGGCGCTAGATGAAGCTCATGAAGCTGCAGCCGACTGGGCTTCCGTTGGGCAACCGCGTTCCAGGAGAGCGACCAAACTGTAGAACTCACTGCCAGCTGATGCGGTAGAAGAGAACAACTACAAACTTTTCAAGTGGAAGCTTGATGCACGTGTGGCGGAGCTTTGGTACGCATCGCTGCCGTGAAGCCACAGCCAAGGGTGGATGATGATGAGACTCATACGGGAGGAGCCCCGCCGCCTCTAATTCCGAAAAATTGAAGCTTGACCCTGCGCAGTTTCAGCCCTATCCGTGACTGAAGACGGCACCCATATACTCGCATAAGGACTAAGGTCACTCCATCGTTGCACGTTGAAGGGTGCCCATTGAAAAGAGCGTAGTGGCTTCGAGCATTCTGAGAAAATGAAAACTTCCGGATCCATCTCCCCCACAATCCTCCGTGAGACTTACTTTCGGCTGCGCTGTTTTTCTACGGTTGTACCCTTTCTGCTAAACTGGCCTTCAAGAGGTTTCCACCTACCTCACAAAGGGGAGCCTTTCGGTTTAGGCCAAGTGTACTCGCTCTGCTCAATCTTCACCGGCCGGTTGCACTGGTCTGATTTTCGTGCACTACTCGCATCAGTACCTTGGTAGCGGTTCTTTGGAGAGACGAAACTCATCTGAAGTACATTTGCGTGATTACAGCTGGGGCTCGCCTGGGTTATAAATAGGCTTCCCTGGTTAGGTCTGATATCTGAACAACAACCCTCCTTCAAGAGCTCGTTCGATTTCGACATCAGGTCTTCCATAGCCTATAAATAATTTCGCATCTTGACCTAAATCCACTCTCACAGCCGCTTGAAGGGGCTTTAAAGCGACCACTTGTTTCAGTGTGTGCTTCGTACATGCGACAACATCCAGCGCCACTTCCGACAAACTCCCTCGGCACCAGCCACTGTGCGGCCTCTTCATTCAGGCCCAGTGAGGTTACGCGCTATTGGCACTCCGCGATCTTTTCTCGCTGACCTCCTCGACGACGCGATCGTAGAAGATGAAGCAGTGTGCCCTGCTATAGCTTACAGCCGGGCGCAATTTTACAAATTGGTAACTCTCATCAGTCACACCTTAAGGCACATAACTGATCAGTCAAACGTTGGCCAGTCGCTTCAATATGCAAGGAGTTCCGGCTAGTTTAAATTCCTTCAACGAACTGGCGATTCGAAATCCGCTTGTTTAAGCCAGCCCGGCGCCGTCCTGTTTTGGTTCATTGCTATTTCTTTCCAAATGGATTGCGAAACTAGCTCACTCTAACTTGTAATCTTAGGTGGTTAGCTCGTCTGGAACTCTATCTCCGATCAATCCAATAGGACGACGAATGTAACTACGAAATCCTCCAAGGCCTTTCTCTTTTCCCATTTCAGTCTTTGAGCGAGAATCGTATCGACAGAGATCGCTCGTGCACCTAAACCAATCCGGCACCACCGTATAAATGACAAACTCTTGCGCCTATATGCCAACTCGGCCCTCCTCTACTCATTCGACCAAGGGGATTTCGTTGGGGGATGGCTTCGAGGTGCCATATAAGACCCGTTCCGGGGTTTCTAGCCGAAAGTTTCTCATAGGAGGAAAGGATGAAGAATCCCGTTCGCACAACAGCACACATCAAGTTTTTGCCACGCAGCCGGCTTTAAAACATCAACCTGGGGGCCCGCGACATGACAGAGTGCCGTATGTTGTGCGTGTGTGTGACTGTAGGGATCGATGTTCTCCGAAAGGTGATGGGGGAGCATGTTCACTTCGTCTAGTGGCCGTGGCGCTCTTTAAACGGCACGCGGGAAATACAACCGGTAAACCTCGAAATTCATTTTTTCCTTTTTTCACCCGGCCGATTCACGACTTCCTTCATAGTCGGCTTCTGTGGTTGGGCCTCCCTGACTCCCGCTTCCTTCCTTACCATCCACCTAATTGTTTTTCATCCCCTGCGTCCTTTTGCTTCCTACTCCGTCATGCTCTTGTTCTATCTCCGTTACTCTCCTCCGTTTCCGCTTTTTCCGCTTCCTGCCGACCAAAGCATGTTACACCGAGTTCTCCCTCCTTTCTTCTTTTGATCTGGTTAGGTGGGTTTTACGGAAGATGAGAAGGATGGCGTTTAACTGCCTTGTCCAGATAAGCTTAAGACTAGGCTGGTGATGCGTGTCTGCCGTGAGCTTTGGTGACCTTCTCGTTTGGTCTCCCATCTAAAGTGTGATGTGCGGCTGAACGTTATCTGCCAGGGAAAAATGCATGAAAAATATGGAAAATTCGGCAAATCCACCCCAACACTTGAAACCGCTCTCGACGAATGTCCCATTATCAAAGAAGCTCCTAACGTAACGTGTTATTAAATCGGTTCAAACACCCCTAATCACCCTCCCAGCACTGCTCGGAAGGCACTATTGCGAACGCTACTGTCGGAGTTTCAAACCAGGCACATGGGCACGGCTTGACTACATGCCTGTCCAGTTTTCCTTCTAGCGACGGATTGCAAAGCGCTCCAGTTACGAAGGCTGACAGTGAGCTCCAAGAGCGACAGACACGCTTTGAGAAGCATTATTCTTTTGCCCTTCGTCACGGACTTTACCCTTCCACAATGGTCAGGCCACCTCTGGCCACTATGTACTCCGGATTCTGTGGATCTGAAGAGCAAGGTCCTTCGGGGCATGTCGTGCCGCATAATCCTCCCACTCGGCCCGTGAATTTCTGATGAACCTTATTGGTATCTCGCTTGAGTTTCACAAACACTCCTGGGTATTTATTTCCAAGTGCCGCCTGACCAGTGCTGCGAAAAATGCATAGGTTTCAGCGTCGAATTTATCCAAGTACTTGCTGGTTACGCTTAATCCGCACTTGGCTTTGCCAGCCAGAATATCGCAGTTTGCTGTCCGAGATAGATCACCTGCAGCGGTTGTATCCGGATCTGTTTCCTGTACGACTCCCTGCAATGTGCCACCTCTAATGAGCACCTGTTGACGTGGTGCCCCCTAGAGGCATGACCTTCCCTCAAGTCAATCAAATCGTGGGTCGTTGCAGACCAACCGTTGCACCAGACTGCCAAAGTCCGCTTCCGGAGCATCTCCATCCAGCTTCTCCCGAACCTATCGACAGATCCTCACACCGTAGGCGAACGAAGGGATACTCAGCTATACCCTAGGAGGTAGGTTGCTAACAAGGGCAGTGAGCAACCTGGATCCGAGAGTGGACCCCTGAGACACTCCCCTAGGTGATACGTGGCTACGATAAAGTGTCCTGTTCACTCTGACCCAAAACGTCCGGTCGGTCAACTAGTCAGGTGTTCAAACTGTCAGAGACTCAGAGAAACCCAATCTCGCTAATTTCTCTGGCGGTGAGCGACAAATCTATCAAAAGTCTCAGAGAAGTCTAAGAGCAGGATAACCATTTGGACTCCTCTGTCTATTGCTCAGGCATACCACTCCATAGTTTTCTTGGGGAACCCATGCGGAGCTCCATCTAATATACTTTCATCGCGGGCGATTCGGCGTGTCGCTTCACTAATTAATCCTTCCCTGAACTCGAAGAGTATGGAGAGCAGTGCCACAAGGCAGTAGTTTTGTAGTGCTGCCCGGTTCTCTACCTTGGATAATAGTGAACCGCGTTGGTTTTCCATTCTATGGGCAGCTTTTCAACCTCAATGTGATGGTTAAAATGTTGGGCAGAGGATCCGGTTGCCCTGTACATGGCGTGACGACTAGTTGTGGTTTGTCCCGCGAGAACAACAATAAATTGGATTCGTGAAAAAACCCTGAATAAATGCATTCGTAGTGTGCTTACCATCCACGGTTCGTGCACCAATTCTTGTTTATTAGCGCCTAAGAGGTGATTTTTCATAAGTCGTTTGTACTTATGTGATTCACGTACTTGTTTTCCCAAGCAGTGACCTTGGATCTCGTTTTCGGTCTTTGTGATCACTTATTCCAGGTTTTTATACTTCCGTGAAGTCGTTCATCCCGTTATCTTTTTCGAATTCGGAATTCACCGCCGGCCACAGTTAGTAAATCTGCGTAACCTTTACCATGCTGTTTCTTCAGTACGCGTGTTCGTCAACCCTTCCCACTACTCATGGACCGCCTGTCCATTACAGCGTTACTCCGCAATACACCATTGCGATCACCAGGGTAGTGTTTCCGCAATTCACAAGAAAGGAGAACACTATTGGCAGGGAGAGGGTGATTAGCGTATGTTGGAAAAGCGTGCGTGTGGCTCGGACCGGCGGCGGTCAAATGGCTGCCGGGCTTGGCTGCAAGAGTTGGGATAAAATATGTATGTTAAACAAGCGAGCAAGGTAGAATATCGTCACAGTACTCAGGCGAAACACACGCACTTTGCCAGTAGCGGCAGCGAAATTTCATCCGTCCCTGACGATTTTCAGGGTTGTAGATACTCAGCTTATCTCCTGTCTGCGCGGATGAAAAGTCATCGACGCCTTATCTATTGGAAAACTTTGGCCTCTGTGGCTGAGTTATTGTTGCCCCCCTGGTCTACCTCTCCGGAGCAGAAACGGAGGAGCGGTATTGGGCCAAGGGGTCAGTGGTCCTCTTGTTACTTTCTGCCAACGGGCCGTAGCCTTCATGCAAATTCTCCAGACCCAGCTCCTGTCGATATGAAAATGCGGCTGTTCAAACTTTCAAGATCTGCTGCTACCTTTCTCAGTATCCACTTCCGACAATCTGAAGTGTCCTGCTTACGCTGTACATTACATAGGTTTCTTCTGTCAAGGTATTCGGTATAGTCCTGAGAACTCTAGGTAACCCATGCCCACCAGATGTCACCGCTTTCCTGTTTAGAACTTGAAGCTTGCAGTGGCCAACCACGGGCTCTGGTCTAAGGGTCTTTGCTGTTGTTCGAGGCTTAAAACATCGCACGACTTCATTTGAAGTTCTTCTCACGCCGTCCCAGTGTGCTTTAGCGCAGACTTGGCCCCGAGTCTACGGCACAGCTGTTAGCATTTCTGTCTTGGCTGGAAAATGCTCACGGGGCAGATTCCATTTGGCGGCCTCCTCAACTCCCCGTGGAAGGGTGCTGTGCACAAATTGGAACCGAATTCCAAGTCACAAGGGTTGGTAAAATACTAGCTGGCCAATCGTGTGCAGCTCTTTGAGTGCCCGGCTCAGTGCCAGTGTAATATTGGTTCCCCTCCAAAGTGTTGGTTGCCTTCAGCGCCCTTGCCGACCTAGGCTGGCTACCTCGCCAAAGAAAGCCGAAAGTGTGAGCCTGTGACCAGCGTTGCAGCACGGTGGCGAAGCGGACAGCATGAAAATTGAAGTTCCCCGTTACAATCAACCAGTGGTGTTTCATTGACCCCAAGTACTACGGCGCTTTCATTTTGCGAGTTGGTGGGGCCATTACAGTTCGAAGGATTTTAGATCACGCCCACGAGAAATACCTTCTTTACCTGCAGCCAAATGGTAGCCCATACCCCCCCCCTTGTACCTAACGCAGTGTTGGGTCTGACTTTCAGCGGCATCTGTGGTGATTCATCGGTGATCGCATGTGGTGCAGCCGGCCTAAGTGTCGTATCTACTCGCACTGGCGAGCTACAACCAGCCAAGAACACCGAGGACATACATGGCAAAAACGCCCTGTGACCGGCTAACTTCTAATCTGCCAGCTGTTTTGTCTGGCTTATCAATTATACAAACCAGTTCCATAGTGAATCTTACGTGCTATTCCGCAGCCCTCGTCTTCTTGCCACTTTAGTGTGCGTAGCCCCTGGCCGTAGCTATTTCAGTGCTTTCTAGCAGTTCGGGTATCGCGAATATAAGCATCACACAACAAACTGTACCAAAGGAGAAATGCAAGGGAGGCAGTGACAAATATATCTTGAAATCGAAACAGAAAATACGATCAACAATTACTTTTTCTTAACAAAAGGTAAAACTTGGGGAGACCAAGGTAAAAACTCAACATTTTCTCGAAGAGTTTTGTTCTGCAAGATAGCAGTATCTGCTGGAAGGGTGTCACACGATGCAATTAACTCCAGTTGAAAAGTTAGTTTGACTACGGTGTAGTCTAAGGCTGAAGGATTACTTCCGGAGAAGTATCAAAGGGTAAGGGGTCAGGTCAGGTCAGGCCAGATCTTAGAACTTGCCACTAGGACCAAGAAGAAAACTGCAGTCGACCGGACTACATTTGTCGAACATCTATCCAGAGCGGCCGCTCACCTTGGAGCTGACTGTTAGCAGAGAAAATAGGGGAGCAGAGCAAAAAGCATTTCAAAATGAAGCTAAGCGCTTGTCCGTACGAGCTTTTGGCGACGATATACATCAAATAAGTGTACCGTTGTCTCAAGACTGGTCACCAAGGACCGGGAAAATGCGAGGTCTGGGCTTAAAAGCCTTTCTGTTGTGACCAACAACGGCCGAGGATGAGAGTACTAAAACCAGCAGTCGCTTTGATTCGAGTTAAATAGGTGAAGTGCCACCTCTTGCAAGTCACCAATCAAGCAGATAGAGATCGAGCAATGTTATATGGACGGGACAAGACTTGTTTTTCAGGATCGCTGCCCTGAGGTTAACAGTCTTGGTTGACAGGGGCCAACCACCAGTGGCAGTTGGATATGGAAGCCCGGGCGGTGGTCGTGAAATGTTCTTCGAGTTGTTTTTCCCACGGTAGGATATGATACTTGACTCCGGGCTTTCTCCCTTTTCGGTTGCGTGCATATGCGTTGAATCATATGAAAATGAAGTTCCTAATGATTCTAGTCCTTGCTTCGGATTTATCAATACCCGCGATCCCTCACGTGGCTGCTGTCTTGCGACTGCGGTGGCTTATCTCTAGGGCACGGGCCGTGTTAGCGCTGTCTCGCCAGCACTATACATGCAACGCTTGCTTCCTTCTGAAAGCCGAACCTAGTTTAATCCTTTCAGTAAAATCAAGGAATTTCTTTGCGGTCGCACCCGAAGACCTGATAAGGGCATTTTTGGAGTCGGGAGCAGTCTTTTCATTCGGGACTCCTTACCTCAATAGGTCTGACTGAAGCAATCTGCAAGAGACTGAGTTTGTCTGTGTAAATTCCCCGAGAAAAGAATTCTAAATAAAAACGGTTAGGTAACAATAAGTTCCAGGCAGTTTGCACGTTGTTTGACGCTACTAGGTTGTTTGTCGTTCGTCAGCCAGCCGCGACAACTGGAAGACAGTTTTGACTGCTGTGCACGCGGGCAGTTGAATTCAAGCTTCCTCAGCTTACTTTTTGTCCGGAGTCGCTCAAAAAGTTGGGCATTTTGGACAACCTATACTGTTGCAGTATGTTTATTCTCGTTTACTTATCCCACTGACGTTCACCGACTTCTAACAACCTTTGGAACTTCAGGCTCGTCTCCCTTCCCTTATACATTTCCTGGGGCTTAATTGGTACTTGGTAACCTGGAGCACCAACTTCGTGACTCGTGACTGCTTTTTAGCTTTTTGAGAACCTTTAGGCCATTTATCAGGTTGTGCCTCTGGTCGTCCGTGTTTTCAGGATCAGCTTTGCCATTTTCTACCGGATTCGTTTATCCTTTTTTGAATCTTTATTTTAATTTACCGTTCGCGACATAACTGAACCTAAATTTCTTGTAATTGGGGTGAATGCTGCTGTAGTACCTTTTGCACCATACGGGGCAAGTACTCTCAAGGTGCAGTACACAAAGTTGGAGCAGCTTTTTCTCTGAAGAGTCTTAGCACGGAAAGCAGCCGAATCCAATCCGTAAACATAGTGATTTCTTCATAATCATTTGAAGAGGAGCGAGATATGTTCAAACCGGAAGAGTCTAACCCTTATGAACACATAAGATCAGCCGTTGGTAGCCGGGCTTGAATGTCTGACAAACAGCAAATGGTCCGTTTGTTCTTGGAAGCTGAATTCAAAAGTGGTAAACCTTCTCAGCTGGTGGGCAAATGTGAGCTCGTTCAGGAACTACCGAGGACGGTACTGGTCTCCTGAAGGTGGTATGGCTTCACCTCTTTTGAAAACCAAAACGCTGTAGTCCCGGCCTAAAAAAATCGACTGTGAGCATTAAAGTCCGTCCGGTTGAATTATGAATTCTTTTGCTCGGAGCGGTGATGGAAAACAGAGTACCATATGCTACAGTTATGGCTGAGTTGTCGGAAGCCATGCCGATCCAAAATTCTACAGTACCTTTATTCAATCATAATAATAACTTCAAACATACCATATCCTTGACAGCGAGCCTTCATCACTTTCCAGCCGATGTTCCATGAAAGTAAGTGACGGAACCGTAAGGTCAAAACACCAGCCGGGAAAACAAAGTGTGACAGAAAACCTGTCAGAATAAAACTGTGGCCTAGAAAATAGATTCCACATGCACCTACAAGTCAAGGAACGAGTTGTCGGAAAGGGATAGACAAAAGCCATTTTAGACGACCAAAGAAAGCGCAAATTCACTGCAAGAGCGATTAACCGAAACCAGAAACCTAAACTGAGTCTTGGCAGAACGATTGAGGTCTAGCAACCCGCTTCGCTATCGATCAAAACAGCTGTGCTTTCCGTGGAACAGAAGTGCACATCAACAATAGGGCAAAATACCACAGCTGAGGTGGATGCAGTGCCAATGCAAGAACAGTGTCGGCAAGAACGGCACCATTATACCTGTTCACATGCAATGGTGTGGATACGAGACTGGGGGGAAATCATAGTTTAGGAAGTTTTAATCCCACATGACGCTACACCACCTTCCTGGTAATACGTCGGAGGTACTTAGCACGTCCTCAGGGAAATGTCTGGAAAGACTTGCCAAGACGGCCAATAAAATTCGGGAAACATATAGTCTGTCAGGTGAACACTCGAACTGGGTTCATCATTGCCCATCTTGCAGCCAATGTGCACAATCTTGTCAGAAAGCTCGAGGTGCTCATTTTGTTGTTAGTTTGACACTTATCCTAGGCATAGCCTGGCAGACGGTTTCGTGCGAATAGATCCGCTAGCAGAATCCGCAAAAAAATTCCTGCTCAGCCACCGTCTACTGGCCCTATTTTTGGTGTAATCGAAGGTGTCATTCTAAGGCACACTTTTTGCATCCCATGTTGTTTTGATGCCTCAGTCAGTGAGGGAAGCGGAGAAGTCGGTAAATGGCAGCGCCGGAAGCTACCGGCTGAGGTGTCCACTGATTATGCATTATCGATGATTCCTGAGACTGGTTGTTCAGGTATGCCGTCGAGTCCGTTCGATATACAGGCCTGTTCACCTTGGAGCTATCTACCTCTTCAGTCGTGCATGACTGATTGCAACTCAGAAATGTAAAACCTTGGGAAACATTTTACATAAAAATGCATCTCCCTCGAATGAGGTTTTACAGTAAACCTCGAACATTCCGTAAAACACGTTTAATCCATTTGAACACCTTTGTTTTCCTCTTTAGGCACAAACTAGGCAGATTTCTCACCTGACCTGAGTCTGTCGTGTTGATAGTTTCAGTTTCGAGCATTTCCGAGCTTCGGCTTTGAACTCCGGCGATCTTTACGGCCTTGTAAATGAGGTCTGCATATACTGTGTATTTACACTTCAGTGATCTAGCACGGCGGAGTTTCAGCTAAGTCTTTTTAGGTTTGGAGACCATTCGTTTGGCTACGCGTTACTCAAATTTGAAATCACTGTGTACATCACTTAGCTGGAATCTGAACGAAACAGGAAGAACCAGGACAGGAAGCAACTCGGCAAATCCCTTGCGCGTAACTCACGTATAACGGTCTCGTGCCAACTTCCAATCTTGCTTGGCCCCCGGTGGTAGTCTGTTTTGATCTCTTGCATCATTTTACTCTCTTACTCCGCTTTTTTTCTTTTGAGTTTATGACCGCCCCCCTGATTTTTCCACTGGTTGCGATTTGTAGCTCTGTGCAAGCGGAGTGTTTCTGGAGCATTTTAACACCGATCAGTGCCGCTGCCAAGCTATTTTTCCTCTGTTTTATGTCGTTCTTGAGTGATGTGAATCTTCTCACTCCCTTATTACCGCACTCACTGACCGTGAACCTAGGCACTTTTCTAGACCACCCAAGAAATATGGCAATGTGGTTGCAATTGTTTCACAACATGAAGCATGCGCCGATGCTTTTTGCTGAGGGAAGTCGACTAACCGAACTCACACTTAAAGGCGTAATGCAATCTGTTGACCGATGCATCGAGCCTAGTAGCTGGCACCGAATTGGCCTCGCGTGCTATTGGCTTCCTTCTGCGGCTTTATCCTGAGATCGGCCTCGGTTGGTCCTTCCTTCCCAGTTGGGCCGTCGTTGACCCTGCACGGGGCAAGCCCGATATTTTGAGGTAGGCATTTTCTAGTAGTCTGCTGGAGATGCGGGGCCGACCGCCTGCAAACTCAGTCAAACCACTGAGCTTAGTTTATTGCCTAAGCGTATTTGTACTCCTGGCTTATTCAGCCCATCGACTCTAAATCTATAGGCAAACATCGAATGGAGCATTCTGGTCTGTCTAGCGCATTCCGATCAGACAGATATTCTAAGTTTTCTGTGCTTGCTTCAAGTTTGCATCTTCATTGTCGGGAGTGGCAGTGATCCGTCGTCTATGGTGGCCCTTTTACTGCCGATAAAGCCACCGATGAACGTTCTAGTTACCTTGAAAGGTTTTCAAAAATAAATTCATGGCCCGAACGCTCTGGATTACTTAGATCGAGCATTGCACAGCCTCCCACTAGGTAGCTGGTTTTTTCATGGCAACAAACAAAACCCCATTTCCTAGGCTCGGCAACTTCACGCTGAAAGAATTCTGAATCCGCCTTGCGAGTAAACAATACTTTACGGAAAACCCGTCAGAGGGGGCCAGCTCCACTTGCGAAAGATCAATGTCTGGAGAGGCGAATGGGAAGCTTTCAATGTTCATTTGTCAAACTTTTGGGAACGAATAATCCGCCATCCACCAGATGTCCTTTAAGTTACGATTCAGCACACCCGCAAATATGTTTCTGTGCGTCAGATTACACTTATCGTCTATTTAGCCCTTATCCTTTCTCTGGACAGCTACTAAACTGACTCCTTTCTATGTGTTCTAAATCTTTGTTATCTGGGGTGGCACCTGACATATTACGAACGGCAACAGCTGATTTCAAATAAATAAGGGGGTCAGTACTACCCAATTCCGTCCAAGGGATTTGCCGAGTTGCTTTCTGTCCTGGTTCTTCCTGTTTCGTTCAGATTCCAGCTAAGTGATGTACACAGTGATTTCAAATTTGAGTAACGCGTAGCCAAACGAATGGTCTCCAAACCTAAAAAGACTTAGCTGAAACTCCGCCGTGCTAGATCACTGAAGTGTAAATACACAGTATATGCAGACCTCATTTACAAGGCCGTAAAGATCGCCGGAGTTCAAAGCCGAAGCTCGGAAATGCTCGAAACTGAAACTATCAACACGACAGACTCAGGTCAGGTGAGAAATCTGCCTAGTTTGTGCCTAAAGAGGAAAACAAAGGTGTTCAAATGGATTAAACGTGTTTTACGGAATGTTCGAGGTTTACTGTAAAACCTCATTCGAGGGAGATGCATTTTTATGTAAAATGTTTCCCAAGGTTTTACATTTCTGAGTTGCAATCAGTCATGCACGACTGAAGAGGTAGATAGCTCCAAGGTGAACAGGCCTGTATATCGAACGGACTCGACGGCATACCTGAACAACCAGTCTCAGGAATCATCGATAATGCATAATCAGTGGACACCTCAGCCGGTAGCTTCCGGCGCTGCCATTTACCGACTTCTCCGCTTCCCTCACTGACTGAGGCATCAAAACAACATGGGATGCAAAAAGTGTGCCTTAGAATGACACCTTCGATTACACCAAAAATAGGGCCAGTAGACGGTGGCTGAGCAGGAATTTTTTTGCGGATTCTGCTAGCGGATCTATTCGCACGAAACCGTCTGCCAGGCTATGCCTAGGATAAGTGTCAAACTAACAACAAAATGAGCACCTCGAGCTTTCTGACAAGATTGTGCACATTGGCTGCAAGATGGGCAATGATGAACCCAGTTCGAGTGTTCACCTGACAGACTATATGTTTCCCGAATTTTATTGGCCGTCTTGGCAAGTCTTTCCAGACATTTCCCTGAGGACGTGCTAAGTACCTCCGACGTATTACCAGGAAGGTGGTGTAGCGTCATGTGGGATTAAAACTTCCTAAACTATGATTTCCCCCCAGTCTCGTATCCACACCATTGCATGTGAACAGGTATAATGGTGCCGTTCTTGCCGACACTGTTCTTGCATTGGCACTGCATCCACCTCAGCTGTGGTATTTTGCCCTATTGTTGATGTGCACTTCTGTTCCACGGAAAGCACAGCTGTTTTGATCGATAGCGAAGCGGGTTGCTAGACCTCAATCGTTCTGCCAAGACTCAGTTTAGGTTTCTGGTTTCGGTTAATCGCTCTTGCAGTGAATTTGCGCTTTCTTTGGTCGTCTAAAATGGCTTTTGTCTATCCCTTTCCGACAACTCGTTCCTTGACTTGTAGGTGCATGTGGAATCTATTTTCTAGGCCACAGTTTTATTCTGACAGGTTTTCTGTCACACTTTGTTTTCCCGGCTGGTGTTTTGACCTTACGGTTCCGTCACTTACTTTCATGGAACATCGGCTGGAAAGTGATGAAGGCTCGCTGTCAAGGATATGGTATGTTTGAAGTTATTATTATGATTGAATAAAGGTACTGTAGAATTTTGGATCGGCATGGCTTCCGACAACTCAGCCATAACTGTAGCATATGGTACTCTGTTTTCCATCACCGCTCCGAGCAAAAGAATTCATAATTCAACCGGACGGACTTTAATGCTCACAGTCGATTTTTTTAGGCCGGGACTACAGCGTTTTGGTTTTCAAAAGAGGTGAAGCCATACCACCTTCAGGAGACCAGTACCGTCCTCGGTAGTTCCTGAACGAGCTCACATTTGCCCACCAGCTGAGAAGGTTTACCACTTTTGAATTCAGCTTCCAAGAACAAACGGACCATTTGCTGTTTGTCAGACATTCAAGCCCGGCTACCAACGGCTGATCTTATGTGTTCATAAGGGTTAGACTCTTCCGGTTTGAACATATCTCGCTCCTCTTCAAATGATTATGAAGAAATCACTATGTTTACGGATTGGATTCGGCTGCTTTCCGTGCTAAGACTCTTCAGAGAAAAAGCTGCTCCAACTTTGTGTACTGCACCTTGAGAGTACTTGCCCCGTATGGTGCAAAAGGTACTACAGCAGCATTCACCCCAATTACAAGAAATTTAGGTTCAGTTATGTCGCGAACGGTAAATTAAAATAAAGATTCAAAAAAGGATAAACGAATCCGGTAGAAAATGGCAAAGCTGATCCTGAAAACACGGACGACCAGAGGCACAACCTGATAAATGGCCTAAAGGTTCTCAAAAAGCTAAAAAGCAGTCACGAGTCACGAAGTTGGTGCTCCAGGTTACCAAGTACCAATTAAGCCCCAGGAAATGTATAAGGGAAGGGAGACGAGCCTGAAGTTCCAAAGGTTGTTAGAAGTCGGTGAACGTCAGTGGGATAAGTAAACGAGAATAAACATACTGCAACAGTATAGGTTGTCCAAAATGCCCAACTTTTTGAGCGACTCCGGACAAAAAGTAAGCTGAGGAAGCTTGAATTCAACTGCCCGCGTGCACAGCAGTCAAAACTGTCTTCCAGTTGTCGCGGCTGGCTGACGAACGACAAACAACCTAGTAGCGTCAAACAACGTGCAAACTGCCTGGAACTTATTGTTACCTAACCGTTTTTATTTAGAATTCTTTTCTCGGGGAATTTACACAGACAAACTCAGTCTCTTGCAGATTGCTTCAGTCAGACCTATTGAGGTAAGGAGTCCCGAATGAAAAGACTGCTCCCGACTCCAAAAATGCCCTTATCAGGTCTTCGGGTGCGACCGCAAAGAAATTCCTTGATTTTACTGAAAGGATTAAACTAGGTTCGGCTTTCAGAAGGAAGCAAGCGTTGCATGTATAGTGCTGGCGAGACAGCGCTAACACGGCCCGTGCCCTAGAGATAAGCCACCGCAGTCGCAAGACAGCAGCCACGTGAGGGATCGCGGGTATTGATAAATCCGAAGCAAGGACTAGAATCATTAGGAACTTCATTTTCATATGATTCAACGCATATGCACGCAACCGAAAAGGGAGAAAGCCCGGAGTCAAGTATCATATCCTACCGTGGGAAAAACAACTCGAAGAACATTTCACGACCACCGCCCGGGCTTCCATATCCAACTGCCACTGGTGGTTGGCCCCTGTCAACCAAGACTGTTAACCTCAGGGCAGCGATCCTGAAAAACAAGTCTTGTCCCGTCCATATAACATTGCTCGATCTCTATCTGCTTGATTGGTGACTTGCAAGAGGTGGCACTTCACCTATTTAACTCGAATCAAAGCGACTGCTGGTTTTAGTACTCTCATCCTCGGCCGTTGTTGGTCACAACAGAAAGGCTTTTAAGCCCAGACCTCGCATTTTCCCGGTCCTTGGTGACCAGTCTTGAGACAACGGTACACTTATTTGATGTATATCGTCGCCAAAAGCTCGTACGGACAAGCGCTTAGCTTCATTTTGAAATGCTTTTTGCTCTGCTCCCCTATTTTCTCTGCTAACAGTCAGCTCCAAGGTGAGCGGCCGCTCTGGATAGATGTTCGACAAATGTAGTCCGGTCGACTGCAGTTTTCTTCTTGGTCCTAGTGGCAAGTTCTAAGATCTGGCCTGACCTGACCTGACCCCTTACCCTTTGATACTTCTCCGGAAGTAATCCTTCAGCCTTAGACTACACCGTAGTCAAACTAACTTTTCAACTGGAGTTAATTGCATCGTGTGACACCCTTCCAGCAGATACTGCTATCTTGCAGAACAAAACTCTTCGAGAAAATGTTGAGTTTTTACCTTGGTCTCCCCAAGTTTTACCTTTTGTTAAGAAAAAGTAATTGTTGATCGTATTTTCTGTTTCGATTTCAAGATATATTTGTCACTGCCTCCCTTGCATTTCTCCTTTGGTACAGTTTGTTGTGTGATGCTTATATTCGCGATACCCGAACTGCTAGAAAGCACTGAAATAGCTACGGCCAGGGGCTACGCACACTAAAGTGGCAAGAAGACGAGGGCTGCGGAATAGCACGTAAGATTCACTATGGAACTGGTTTGTATAATTGATAAGCCAGACAAAACAGCTGGCAGATTAGAAGTTAGCCGGTCACAGGGCGTTTTTGCCATGTATGTCCTCGGTGTTCTTGGCTGGTTGTAGCTCGCCAGTGCGAGTAGATACGACACTTAGGCCGGCTGCACCACATGCGATCACCGATGAATCACCACAGATGCCGCTGAAAGTCAGACCCAACACTGCGTTAGGTACAAGGGGGGGGGGTATGGGCTACCATTTGGCTGCAGGTAAAGAAGGTATTTCTCGTGGGCGTGATCTAAAATCCTTCGAACTGTAATGGCCCCACCAACTCGCAAAATGAAAGCGCCGTAGTACTTGGGGTCAATGAAACACCACTGGTTGATTGTAACGGGGAACTTCAATTTTCATGCTGTCCGCTTCGCCACCGTGCTGCAACGCTGGTCACAGGCTCACACTTTCGGCTTTCTTTTGCGAGGTAGGATGATGGTCGAGCGTAAACCAGATTCGTTGCCAATGACGTCGGTTGCGTGAATCTTCATGAAGGTGTGCCACACCAATAACGTCAAGCCTCGGGTAACCGTTAACCAATATGATATCCGGAAGCCAAATCGATAGGTTCGTAAATGGCCAGGAACGAGGACGACAAGGCCGATCCAGAATGCAAAAGTTGGTGCCAAAATTCTCCATATTTCGTGGGACCAGCGAAGCGTACCATATGGCGAGGTTCCATGAAACGAAAAGAAACGGAAAACTGGTGTAGCAACCGCAATGGACTTGACTAAAATATAGTAATAACTACCAAAGTATGTTAAATCGTGTCGAAACGATAAACACGAAAGTTATTACTGCTAAGTGCAATGGTTAAGATCGTGTTTGACCTAGTCGCGAAAACGTGCTGGGCAAACGATCTTCAGACCGGAACGTGAGACGGGAGCCTCATTCACGGACGGGTGTGTAGGCGTGCTCTGCTGACTTGAACGTGAGACAGTATTCTCATTCGAGGACGTAGCAGGGCCAACTGGCTGCTGACTTGAACGTGAGACGATAGCCTCATTCGAAGTCGTGGCAGTACCAACTGGGTGCTGTCCTGAACGTGAGACGATAGCCTCATTCGAAGTCGTAGCAGGCAACGCTAACTGCAGACCTTGACGTGGCACGGAAGTGTCGTCAACAGGCAGTGCAGGGTTAACATCGAATCTCATGTCAGCGGGCGACACGCTATCATCAACGTACGCGGCTTTGAAAAGACCGATGTTAACGGTATCGACATCTGTCCTTATGCAAGTCCCGATACCAAGCAGAACTAGCGGTACCGTTTCGTACCAGTCGGGGCTCTCATGTGTTTTAAGGGCCGCTTTGAGTTGGCGATGAAAACGTTCGACTAAACCATTCGATGCCGGATGGTACGCGGCCATGTGAATGCGTTCCGTACCCAGCGCGTGAGTTAATGAAGAGAACAGTTCGGACTCAAATTGTTGCCCTCGATCGGTAGTGATTGTGGAAGGACAACCATATGAAGCTATTCATCGTTCTATCAGATGTCGAGCCACTGATTCGGCCGTGACGACAGAGATGGGAATAGTCTCGGGCTACCTCGTAAATCTATCGATGCACGTTAATAAGTAGGTATACCCATGTGATGGGGTAAATGTACCCACAATGTCTACGTGGATATGATCGAAGCGAGCATCAGGCGTAGCAAAAGTACCAATAGGCGAAGCTACGTGCCTATACACTTTAGATAGTTGACACTGTAGACACTGTTTTACCCACATACGAACATCTTTAGTCATGGACGGCCAGACGTATAGTGCAGCTACTAATCGGAGACTGGCTGTGATGCCTGGATGTGAGAGTCCATGTAAGGGATCGAGCACGAGACGTCGATATGTAGAGGGTATGACTGGTCGAGGTATACCAGTAGACATGTCGCAGAGTATAGTCCCAGCACTGGTGGCTAGAGGTACGGACTGACACTGTAGCGACGATGACTGAGCTGCTTCCATACATGAAGAATCCTGTGCCTGTGCTGCAGCCAGGGATGTCTAAAACCGGAGATTTAATAACATTAAGCGAAATACGCGACAAAGCATCTGCAACGCAGTTCGACTCACCTTCAACGTGTTGAAGGTCAGTCTTGGACTGAGAAATATAGTCTAAATGTCTGACTTCTCGTGGAGAGTAACGATCAGACTTAGTATGCAATGCATACGTCAGAGGCTTATGGTCTGTAAAGAGGATGAAATATCGACCCTCGACTGCATGGCGAAAGTGCTTAGCGGCATTATATGCAGCCAGCAGTTCGCGACCAAAAGCACTATATTTGGTTTCCTTCGGATTGAGGCGTCGAGAGAAGAACTGTAATGGCTGCCATATCCCAGAAACAGACTGTTGCAGGACCGCTCCGATGGCAAAGTCGGATGCATCCACCGCTATGCTTAGCGTGGCGGATGGAACTGGGTGCATGAGGAGCGTGGTCCGAGCTAATGTCGCTTTAATCTCCGAAAACGCTGCTCGTGCGGCATCCGTAAGCGACAACTTACGTGGATTGCCACAAAGTAGGTCAGTTAATAGAAGCAAACATTCAGCGGCATGGGGTATGAAACGACGATAAAAGTTAATTAACCCCAAAAATGCCTTGAGCTCCTTGATTGAGGACGGTACGGCGTAATCTAAAATAGCGCGCACTTTACCCTCGCAGGGCTTTATACCGTTTCGAGTGAGCTTGTGGCCGAGGAACACGAGTTCCGGTTTGCAGAGTTCACATTTATCAGGATTGAGTACTATTCGATGTTCGGACAAACGTTGAAATAGTAGCGTTAAATGTTGGAAATGTTCATCTACGCTCGACGATGCGATTAGCAAGTCATCGATATAAACGTGAACAAATTCCAAGTCTCGTGTAATGCTATCGATAAACCTCTGGAATTTCTGAGCAGCATTTCGCAAACCAAAAGGCATACGTTGGAACTCGAACAAACAAAAAGGAGTCGTGACAGCGGTTTTCTCGACATCTTCAGCGGCGACTGGGATCTGGTGACAGGCTCATACCAAAGCGATCTTAGAAAATACAGTCGTGCCGTGAAGTGATGCCGTGATGTCGTGTATGTGGGGTATCGGATAACTATCGTAACGGGTGACCGAATTTAGTGCGCTACAGTCGCCACGTGGTCGCCAGCTAACGCCATCTTTCTTAAGAACCATGTGCAGAGGCGAGACCTATGGACTGTGAGAAGGACGAACAATACCTTTAGAAAGTAAAGTGTCAAACTCACGTTTGGCGAAAACCAATTTGTCCGGTGCCAGTCGGCGAGGTCGTACCGTGACTGGTGGTCCGTTAGTGACAATGTGGTGTGCCACACGATCGGTCACTGCATCTATCTCTTCAAATGGTTTAGTCAATATGGGGAATTTAATAAACAAAGACTCAAAATCGTGCGGAATGTTAGAAAAAAATCCTGTGATTCCGTGTGCATCTGTTCGAGCTGCAGTACCCGTAAATTTAATGTCCGACGAAGGATCGATAAGCTGCAGCCCACATGAATCAACAAGTAATTCATAGTGCTGCAGAAAATCGATTCCCAGTTTGCCTGTGGGAACATCCGCAAGAATGAACGTCCACAGATACCGTCGTCGTGGTCCCAGGTTGACCGCATGCTGTCTCTTGCCGTAGGTAGGAATGGAGGAACCATTCGCCGCTGACAGCCGAAGCAAAGAAGCTCGTGGCTTGTCTTTACCAACCGGAAAGACAGAAACTTGGGCCGCAGTATCGACCAGGATCCTAGTGTAACAGCCGTGGGTGGAAAATCCCCCTTTTTCCCTCGCGATTCAGTGTTTTTCCCAACATCACTCATTTGCATACACTATTGACTTGTCTTCACGAACTGGTTGTTTTTCTGGACCAATTGTTGTTTGTTCGCGCCCAGAGTGCTACTTGGGCACATCCTTGTTCAGGACCTGCGTGACGCACGTGCTGTCTGCTCACACGCTGCTATTCGGTTTCTCGTTGTTGAGTCCTTGTGATCGTATTATTGAGGTTTGTATATTGTTTATGTCATTGTTTATTGTAATAATCTAGTATCGTAGAATATCACGGATAATCGTCTTTTGATTTCGGGATCCGTTGCGAATTTGGCTACGAATTGCTCAAACGTTCGTTACAATACTCAATACATCAATTTGGAACGAGGAAAAATCACGCAAAATGCCAAGAAAAGGATCAAAAGCAGTTGAATCCGGACAGGAAGTAATACGGCAAGTCTCTGGGGAGGTTTTGGGTACATTTGATTCTTTAGTTATTGCTAGGTCGCCTAGTCCTGTCAGTGCTAGTTCATGTGTTAGTGAGAACAATATTGATCGTAAGGATGCCGATTTATATAAGCTGAGAATACTAGAACTAGAGCAACAGTTACTATCGGCTTGACTACAGGCGCAGGAAGCAGAGAATTGTACACAGAAACAGCGAGAGCATGAGACCAGTGACTTCGACACTTCAAATAGATCAGGGTGCAATAAGGTAGGGAACCCCACGCCGGTCGCCGACTACAAACCACCATCGATCGATCTGACTAGAGTGGAGCTAACGGTTTTCGACGGGCTAGCTGAGCAATACTGCCAGTTTGTCAAGCAGTTCGAGACGTTTCTTGAAAATAAGGTAACCGACCCTGGGCAAAGGCTTCTTTACCTTACTCACTACTGCCGAGGCCGAGCAAGAGAAGCTATCGACGGGTGCACCATGCTCGACCCAGAACAAGGCTACACAAGGGCAAGGAAGATTCTAAGGGACTTGTTTGGCCAACCTTTCAAAGTAGCCCGTAACCTAATAGAGGGCGTGATGGTAGAGGCAAAGAGAACCAAGGGCGACGTCTACACCATGGCCGATCTGGTGATTAAGATGCAGAACTGCTCAATGGCCTTCGACCATTTAGGTTACAGGGCTGACCTAGACGCCATGCACACTTTGGAAGGCATAGTCCGTCACTTCTCTCCCGAACTACAGGGTCGGTGTGCGGAAGAAGCAGAACGGATAAGCCGAAGCGACAGAGAACCCAACTTCGAAAACCTGACCGAATACTTGGACAGGCAAACGAAGATAGCTGACAGCAGATTCGGCCGACTCATCCGGGACAGCAACCGAGCAAACAAGCCCAGTACTAGCCAAGACCAAACCCCTGTACGGGAACATACAAAGTACCAGCCTTGAACCAATACACACGTCATTTCACGAGATGCTACGGCGCAACCAAATTGCAGATCCTGTGGTACTAGCCATGGCCTACCAGAATGCCCCAAGTTCGGCAACGCCACAATACACGAACGGTGGGGAATGGCGAAGATTGCAGGAGCGTGTTATATTTGTCTCAACACCACGCACCGGGCGGCAGCCTGTAGGACAAGGAGCCGATGTGGTTACGAGGGCTGCACGGGCAGACACCATCGGCTGCTGCATCAGGTGAGAGTAACCATATCCGAGGCGAGTACCAAGCCCAGTGTGATTTGTTCAACTTCACAATCTGCCAGTAAACCGGTACGTTTAGGCGTAGTGGCCGTGGGAGTAGTGACTCCGACTGGGATAGTCAAGGCGTTGGCTTTCGTTGATAGTGGATCCGACACCACTTTAGTGAAAGAGCGGTTTGCCGACAAACACCAACTGGCTAAAGGTGCGACGTCGTTAGCGGTGAGCACGGTGGGCGGAACACAGGTAATGACTGCCGGTAGATTAAGGCTGCAACTCATCTCTCTAGACACTAACGAGGAAATTGAACCAAACGAGGCATTCACGTTAGCGGATCTCCCCATGCGAGCACCAAGGTCGGTGAACGCAATCTTGATTCGGTGGCCCCACCTGCAGGATGTAACCGTTGTAGACTGGGAAGATGATGAAGTGGATCTCCTCATCGGCTGCGACGTGCCAGAGGCGCATTGGGTGCTTGACCAGAGAGTAGGCGACCGCCAGGCACCTTATGCCGTACTCACGGCTCTGGGATGGATGTTATACGGTCCAGTAGGGGTACGCGGTTCCGTGAATTACTTATCCGCCGGTTATCAACCCCAAGAAACCCAATAAACTGCGCGTGGTTTTCGACTGTGCGGCCAAGTTTCAGGGCAAGTCGTTAAACGATCGCCTACTACAGGGGTCTGACTGGACCACACCACTGATCGATGTTCTGTGCCGTTTCAGAGTGGGTAAAGTGGCTTTGTCTGCCGACATTAGGGAAATGTTTCGTTAGGTAAAGATTCCGGTAGGAGAACGAGATGCTTTGCGTTTCCTGTGGTGGGAAGGGAGCGACCGAAACAACGCAGTGGTGAATTATAGGATGACCGTCCACCCCTTCGGAGCCATATCGTCACCATTTTGTGCCAACTACGCCCTCCGAGAATCAGCGAACAAACATGGCGATCTAGTACATCAGACGGTGGTAGAAAGCGTCAGCAGGAACTTCTACGTCGACGACTACCTTGGGTCATTCGATGATGTGGAATCAGCTCTAGAGCAGTTCAGGGGTCTGACGAGATTGCTGGAAGAGGGCGGCTTCCATCTAACTAAATGGATGTCGAACGCTTCAGAAGTGCTGAAGGTCATCCCGTATCACGAAAAGGCCGAAAGGGTAAGAGATTTGGACGGCTCTCCACTTCCTATCGAGCGCACCTTAGGGATCCAATGGGACGCGGAAACGGACGATTTTGTTTTCGAACTAAACGTTCCCGAGCTGCCAATAACCCGTCGTGGCATACTATCTGCCGTCTCAAGTTTGTTCGACCCGCTCGGTTTCGTCTCACCATGGCTACTACCCGGAAAGATCTTGCTGCAGCGGCTGTGCCGTAAGAAAGTTGATTGGGACCAGTCACTGGACCGAGGGGACCGGCTGGACTGGGAAGAATTTTTGAACACCTTGAAGAAATTAGGGGACATAAGAATCCCACGATGTTTGACTCCTGGCCATACGACACGGACTGGAGAACTACATGCCTTTTCCGATGCATCCGAAGTCGGTTATGGAGCTGTGGTGTACGGACGATGGTGCACAGGAGATGGACAATATACCACGAGGATCCTGTTCGCCAAAGCCCGCGTTGCTCCACTGAAGTCGGTCTCAATCCCACGCCTTGAACTCAGCGCAGCCGTGTTGGCAGTCAGGGTGGTGCAAGCTGTGAAGAGATGTTTGGATCTCTACATTTGGTGGGTGAGCTTCTGGACGGATTCAACGATAGTACTTTACTATATCAACAACGTCCGGAGCTGGTTTAGTACTTTCGTTGCTAACCGGCTCACGATTATCCACGATGAATCAGCCACGCACCAGTGGAGACATGTCAGGTCTGGTGATAATCCGGCCGATCTGTGCTCCCGAGGTGCGAACAACTTCAGGCAACTGGACACGTGGACGAGAGGGCCAAACTTCCTGCAATTGCCCAAACAGGACTGGCCCGTGTTCGAACTAAAACCCCCTACGGAAGTGGAACTGGAGATCAAAGGCGTAGTGATGGTGGCCAACGTCGTCGAAGCGTCATCCATTATATCGCGACTGGTCAGGTTTTCTTCCTGGATGAAGAAGCTTCGTTCGCTAGTTTGGTCAACCAGGTTCAAGAGAAATTTACTAGTCATGAAAGGGCTACGGCCCTCAGGTCGGATACCGGTCGGCCCGATAGGTCCCGATGAGCTACAAGCGGCAGAGTACGATATTTTCAGAATGATACAACGCGAGGCTTTCGCCCGAGAACTCAAGAGGGCGGAAGAAGTGGGGCCGACCAATAAGGACATGCCATCTCCAAGAGACGAGCTGCAGCGTTTAAACCCCAAACTCATCAACGGACTGCTGCGGGTGGATGGTAGGCTGACCAACGCCCACCTGAACTTCGACACAAAGTATCCTATACTGCTGCCTGCGAGACAATCTGTAGTAGAGCTAATGATTCAACACGTCCACGCCATGGAGGGACATGCCGGGGAAAGTCACGTGACGAGCGTCATCCGAAAGCGTCTTTGGTTGTTGAGAAGACGAGAGACTGTAAAACGCGTAATCCGACGGTGTGTGCAATGCAGGAGACGCAATGCCACAGCAGGCAAACAACTCATGGCCCCACTACCAGAATGCAGGGTGACTACGGGCTGGTGGCCGTTCAGTGACACCGGGTTGGACTATTTCGGGCCCTTGTGGATCAAGTGCGAGAAAAGATTAGAGAAGCGATACGGATGTACCATGACGTGCATGAAATCACGTGCGGTACACCTAGAAGTCGCACATCAGATGACGACCGATTCGTTTCTACGGGCCTTGCAAAGATTTATCAACCGAAGAGGCGTACCGGCCGATATATACTCAGATAATGGATCGAACTTTGTGGGCGCTCACCGGGAATTGCAGCGTTGGCACAAGAACGTAAACAGGGACGAACTGCAGAATCGAACCATGGCCTACGGCATACGACGGCATTTCAACCCCCCACAGGCCAGCCACCGAGGCGGCATATGGGAACGCATGATCCGGTCCGCCAGACGGATATTGCTGTCAATCATGGAGCAGCAGCCACCCGACGACGAGACGCTGAACACCGTCATGACTGAGGTGGAGCGAATCCTGAACAACCGCCCCCTGGTCCCAGTATTGAACGGCGACCCCACCCACCAGGCGCTCACCCAAAACGACTTATTGACGCTAAGGTCGAACGAGGGTTTCCAAGGGCCGGTAAACCTTCGTGGGAGCTACCTCCACGAGTGGAAGCAAGCGAACTATCTGGCCAAGGTCTTCTGGAGGCGATGGCTACGGGAGTACCTACCGGCTTTGCAGACTCGACAGAAGTGGCTGGACAAAACAAGACCATTGAAAGTTGGGGACGTGGTTATGATCGCCAACGAACGCGCACATTTTAGCACTTGGTCTTTGGGAGTAGTTATGGAAACCATCAAAAGCACTGACGGAATGATAAGAACGGTGAAGGTGAAGACAGCTAACGGAGTGCTCATTCGTGACATACGCAGTATTAACCTACTCGAGAGCGAAGACGGAGGAGCTGATAACCCTGAGGCCTAGTAAACCTTTTTCACACCAGTAATCGAGGTGGATAAAGAAACACCATATATACCACACGGTCTCCGTCAAACACGTTAAGGTGCTCGCGGTCTTTCGTTTACGTTGCAGAAGATTCTTTCCGATATGTGGTGATGAGCGCGATTCCGTTGTACATCCCGATACATACACGCATGCACGACGCACTCTACATCCCGTAAACCCATCAAACATGTGACAGTGTTCGTTGTTTTGCTTTTTGTTGACTCTACCGAATGCCCCTTGCATATGTGGAAGTAGCGGAGCTCAGGTCACACACATGCTACATTTTACTCGTTTTCTTGCCACGCGGTCTTTTGTTGACATTGCAGAAAGTCCCTTTGATGTGTAGTCATACCTGTGATTTCATTGTACCCCCGGCACACACACACGCACTCACACACACACTCAAGCATGTACATCCAGGACCGGACGGCCCCTTACGAGGACAACGTCTATGTGACCCTTCACGCCCGCCATCGGTCATTTGGTCTTGTGGAAGATGTAGACTAGCCTCACGTCTACGTAGCCAATAAGTTAGGTGCGACCAGTAGTAGAACGTTGACGACGAGCATTAGACGCGCGCACTGACAGCAGGGCCTAGGCAGGTAGGAAGAATCAGTACCTTTATACCGAACCTTTGATTCTGCTAAGGATCCAGGAGGGTTTTGGTGGGCGGTGTAACAGCCGGTCGTGGAAAATCCCCCTTTTTCCCTCGCGATTCAGTGTTTTTCCCAACATCACTCATTTGCATACACTATTGACTTGTCTTCACGAACTGGTTGTTTTTCTGGACCAATTGTTGTTTGTTCGCGCCCAGAGTGCTACTTGGGCACATCCTTGTTCAGGACCTGCGTGACGCACGTGCTGTCTGCTCACACGCTGCTATTCGGTTTCTCGTTGTTGAGTCCTTGTGATCGTATTATTGAGGTTTGTATATTGTTTATGTCATTGTTTATTGTAATAATCTAGTATCGTAGAATATCACGGATAATCGTCTTTTGTTTTCGGGATCCGTTGCGAATTTGGCTACGCATTGCTCAAACGTTCGTTACACCTAGCGTTAGTGCACGAATCACGCACGTAAAATAAACGGCCAACCTGAGACTGATTGCCGGCGAGTACGGTCGCTTCTACTCGCCGGTAGTGGCATTTCCCGCCGCGTATGAACACGGCTGTCTGCACCTACGGGCGGCTGGTCCGAAAACGCGATGGAACCAACAAAAGCCGCTGGTAGGATGATCGGGTTTGGATGAGGCAGGTGAGGCGGATTCACGGCGGACGTGGGCAGTGGAGGGCGCCCGTCCGTGCCGTTGTTTACGTGGGCTACTGCGAGGAGTAGGTATTTTAACTCTGTCCTTGAAGGACAGTCGGCTCTGGATGGATCGAGAGTGCCAAGGCCTCTCCGGCGATTCATCCAAGTCGACACCCCTAGGATTGCGCGATGTCGTTGCAATGAGGGAATTAGCCCCACTGCCGACACGTGCGACAATTTTGTCAGCCACGGCGGTTGCTCGTTCCAAGGACGAGTCCTCGAGGAGAGCAGTAACGGTGATCTGAACGTGGAAGGGTAGAGAGTCCAACCACAGTTCCTTCACTATCTCCGAATCTTTATCGGCGGGCCCTGCCAAAGACCGGAGATGAGCTAGGTGGCGGCTGGGTTTAGTATCCCCTATGGGGTGCCGTGCTAGTAGCTGACGTAACCGTTCCTCCCGAGAAGGAAGGAAATGTTACAGTATAGCCTCCTTAAGCCGATCGTACGGCTGCACTTGAGGAGGATTTAATACCAAATCCCTCACCGAGGTGATAACATCACCTGGAATTGCCTCTAAAGCATAGGAAAATCGTTGGCGTTGGCCAACAATCCTACGTGCCTCAAACTGCAGCTCCAAGGCTGCAAACCAAACCTCTGGATCATGAGGGATAAGCGCCATTGGTTTAAAGGCAACCGCAGACGGAGTGAGATCTGTGTCGAGCTTCGCCTTATCCTCTGACATGGCTACGTTGCGATAATATATCGTAAAATATATATATCGTGCAACGAAAGGAGGACGTGAAACAGCGATAAGTCACAGACTCACCGGGCGGGCAAATAATCCAGAAGGTTCTGGAAGTTTTTGGGCTCACCAATATAGAAGACGTTCGGGAGCGGCTGGCGAACGTGTCTCCTATCGCGTCTAGCAGCGAATACCAACGATATCCCTTCTATCGGACGAATAGAGAAGACGTAAGTCGGTTTACAGATGCGAGGTGTATTCTATATATCGTGGTACCGAAACAGTACCGATACGAGAAATACACCGAACGGAAAACGGAACGAAACGCGACGGCTGTGCTGAGAGCAAACCGCGAGCGAACGAACGGAAGTGAAAGTTGATTTTAAACGAGGTCGACGGAAACCTCGGACAAGTCAGTCCAGTAAAAAGTAGGCAACCGGAGAACACTGAGGTCAATGTCAAACGTCAGAAAGATCGTGGAGAAAATGGATCCAAAAATGGTGTCCAGAAAATAGTCATTTTTTCAAAACGATCGAGGTCACTAAAAGACTATCACCCCCAGGTCTGTTCCAGCCATGGGAATTTGAAGAGTAATTCTTTGGAAAGAGTGTATGTCGTCAGGCCTCGGTCTACCTAGCTGCGGCTGGGCTCACTTACGGACATCTATTGAGAGAGCCCATACTTTGGACCGCTGCGTTAGAGTATCCGAATCCACCTATGGTTCCTCGTGGTCCGCTGTAGTCTTGATGACACACCAGACTTTGTGATCGTCTGTATAAACCAGACAAGGGGACACCGGTTGTTGATGAAAGCCACGGGCAGCAATGGCCTGGGACGGAGCCTTATGAACCCCGCCGGAGGCCTCACGTTACTCAGAGTACGATAAACCAATTCCACAGAAAAGGACCTCCCATTTAGGAAGTGTTAGATCTACGTAGGAATTGTTCTGCCACTCCTAGCGGTCTCAATTTATTCGGAAAGCGGTTATGACGCTCTTTGTTGAACTCTTTGTAGAAATCAACGTAGTTACCATCCTCAGGGTTCACCCACTCAAGCTTGTGATCAGTGGCCACGTGCTAGCAAATGATTTACCAGATAGGATCGGCCTTTCGGAAACAGTGCTGCTGGTGGCTGAGATGCTCATGACTGTCGAGGTGCTGTTGCAGTTGAGTCGAGGCTAGGCGTTCCATAATCCTTCCGACCACACACGTAAGACTTGCTGGACGGCAATTCGCGGCCTCTGCCCTTTTGCCCCCTTGAACGTCGGGATGACGACGGCTTTTCTCCATTCGAATGGTAGTTTACCGTGTTCCATCCAGTTATTGGGCAGTCTCGTAAGCGGATTCGGGATAATTTCAGGTAGTTCCCGAAGGACTAGCGGATGGAACCCGTCCGGATCAGGCGAGGTGTGTGGCCGGAGCCCTCGCAGAGTCTCGGCGATTTCTTCCACCACTAAGAATCGTCCTACCATGGTGACTGCTCTCTATGGAGGCTGGGGTGAAGATGAACCCCCCGTGCTGTAAACAGCGTAGTGACGTGCCGGTAGTTCTGCTTTATCGCAACAGGAGTCTACGATAACTCCATCACATAGCAGTGTTGGGACACTTGGGCGAGCCCTAGTCCTTCTTTTCGGGCATGAGAACAGCCTCTTCGGTACCGAAACGTAATCGGCCGAAAGTCACTTTTCGCAGTCGCACCTCTTCGTAGATTTCACAGTTGAACACCAATTTCAGGTGTTTGTGACTGCAGTATCCCGTGCCGGAGGATCAAAAATGCTGTCAAGCCCGGTTTCTTTCTTGCGGCTGACCATGTGGTTCCTTGTGAAGCCAAAGCGGCCCCTAAGCATGAATTTGTCACCTGCGAGGAGGTGCAGACAAGCCCACCAATGCAGTCATTTTCAATTTGAAGTAACCCCAGGCGTCATCCACTTCGTCACTAATAATCGAATTCCATAGTAGGGCGGCATAGCTCCTTTCATTTCAGATGGGTTGTGATCGACTGGCACTATACCTGATCGGATCTGACTTCGGGACTTCAACTGAACTGTTTGTTTATCTTGTCTAGCAGAAGTGTTCGGAGATCGTATTTGCGGTCGTCGGTTGTTGAACGGGCGATCAGGTGTTGGTTATGCCCCTCGGGTTCGTCCGAAGTGATTCTTTCTTGTATGAAGACGGGGAATTTGCCGATTGTCAGTTGTTTCACTTCCGGCTCACAGATTCTGCTTTACGAGACTTGGAACATTTGGCAGGCACACTCGTAAGCCCATTTGCTTCTTGTTAAATCGTTCCAGGGTGGGGGAAAGTTCCAACTTACTGTAACGGGATCAAAAAATGTAAGCAGTTGTTCTGTTCTTATTCACCTGCAGTCTTTCGTTGTCCCGCTTGCGGATCGTCGCAGCACCTTTACATTCAGCATCACAAATCTAGACACCTTCAGCGAGGGTTCTTTCGACTGCTTGCGGATATGCAGGTATGTCCTCTTACGTAATATCCTACTCTTTACCAAGTGGTCGCATACGATGTTTAGGGAAGGTGAATTGCAGACTTACGGTCAATGCAAAAGAAGACAGCTTTTCTATCGCACGCAAGAAGATGGCCCAATTGGGTGATGAATCACGGCGACCTCAAACCAAAGAGATCAATTCTTACAAGAAACTTAAACACTTTGGGGACAACCCTGTTGACTGTCACAAGCAGACCCACGCTAAGGCTGTTTCACGTCCTCACTCACCCATTCATAGTTTCGTTGCTCCTAATTCCACGAGTCGTCAGCCCAGTGACGACCCTGATCCTCCAGCCCCGACACAGCCCGTGAGCAGTCGTTCCATTAGGTAAGTAGCTAAATTACGCCGGACTTCCACAGCGTGTCATTGTCATTTATAAGGACTCGCACATGGTAGAAGTAAGATGATACTGCGACCATACCTCAAATAATCAGACCTTGTAGATACCGAATATTCGAGGTTAAGCATAATGAGGGACTGTTCCTCGGAACATCTCGATCAAAAGATTACCGTCAGCCCCAGCCAGGCTTAGGTTATTTATACACTCATACTCTTGCGTGGTTTTCAGTAACGCCTAACCTGTGCTCTTTCCTCTACACTCCAGTTTGTTTCGTCTTCCGACCACGTGAGACACTGGGCGTTGGAAACCTGAATCACAGCACTGATATGCAAGCTTAATGGGTGGAAAGGATTAATTAAACTAAGCGTAAGACCTGTGGGACTCATTTCCAGAAGACATAGTGCAAGAGCAGAACCAAGTGTTGCTAGATGTTACTGAATGCCTATCTGAACGAGGAGTGTCTGGGACCTCTCTCCTGAGGCCCACATTTCGCAGCTGTCGATGATGAAGCACATACTGAAAGTTCCTCACTGCCTCTAGTCCTGGAGACTGTGTAGTCTTAGTTATCGGATAAACATTACGGCCTTCAACTGTTATGAGAGTTCAGTTCGTTCAGCCGTCAACCTCGTACTTTTGTGCTCTGGTCTTGGTTGCGACCTCGCAGCATCGTTCATTTGGGAACGAGGCATAACACCCTTCAGTTGTAAAAATTGAAGGTCAGGATTTTCGTACCTGTGTGGCCTCACTAAGTAGTGATCGCCCCCCGTAGGACGTCAGCTGGTCTTGGCGAATTGCATAAGCCGAACGCTAGGAAGATGTTCAGAGTAAGTCCCATGTACCATATACTTGGGCCCCCAAAATCAGTCTTCTGACCTAGACTTCAACATCCAGAATGCTGTTCCGAATCGCAACGAACAGACTTTCAAGGCCTGCTGGTATCCCTCGCAGACCACTGACTTCAATGAGCATGGTTCGAACCGCTTCGTCTAGGTATTCGTGAACGGGACATAAAAATGGCTGACTTAACCGGTGCGTCGTACTTACGGACGCTGCGAGCTGGCCCGTCGATCCTAGTTGTCTCAGGATGGGGCACTACACCAGCCCGTGTTGCGTTGAGTTTTATCCCGTTTATTGTTCTATGGAGTCAGGTCTTTATGCATAATGCATGTTTTTTACATCGTTTGATGGAGATCTGATATCTGCGCATTGTACGATTCATATAGTACATATAGTACAGTACTACCTTTGAGTCATCCAAAAGCTAGCCGACGAAATACAGAAGTCGAAACATCTCTTTATTGCATATACCTTCCTTACTGCTGACACAGCTGCGCTGACCTCGAGGCACAGGTTCCGAGCCGATTTAAGCAAGGCAACGCGGGCTTCGGCGGACAGGATCCTCGTAGCTTATTGTCCATCTCCAGTGCTCCGAAGTCCGTATACCACGGCTCCGTAACCGACTTCGGGTGCGTCAGAAAAGGCGTGTAGTTCTCCCGTCTGTTTATTATGACCACGGGGAAAGCATCGTGGAATCCGTTTATCTCTTAGTTTCACTAATGCCTTCAAAAATCTTTCTAGTCCAGCCGGCCTTCTCAGTCCAGTGGCTGGTCCCAATGGCCTCCTTACCGCAGAGGCGCTGCAGAAGGATGGTTTCGGGTAACAGCCAAAAAGAGACATAACTTAGCGGATCGAACAAAATAGAGAGAGAAGATAGTGTACTTGGCGGCTTACTGGTTGGTCGGGAACGTTTAGCTCAAAAACAGACTCTTCCGACCCCGCTTTTTGTTGAATTCCCAGCGCGCTTTCGGTGGGGAGTGCAGAGCGGTCCATATCTCTAACCTTTTTGACCCTGTCATGGTACGGAAGGGCCTCGAGCACTTCCGGAGCGTTCGATATCCATTTCGTGAGACGGAAGCCATTCTCTTCTAGCAATCTTTTAGGCCCCTGAACTGGGCTACGGCCGAGTCTTCATCACCGGATGACCTAAGATAGTCGTCGAAGTAGAATTTTCTGCGAACGCTATCTACCGCCGACCGGTGGGCCAGAGCTCCATGCTTGTTCGCTGTTTCTCGTGGGGAGTAGTTCGCACAAAAAGGTGACGATATCACTGCGAAGGAGTAGACGGTCATCCTACAACTTATCGCTGCTTTGTTCCGGTTGTTCTCTTCCCACCATGGAATCGCAACGCACATCGATCTTCTACCGATATTTTTACTGGGAGAAACATTTCCCTGATATCGGCTGACAAGACCACCCTATCCATCCTGAAAAGGCACAAAACTTCAATAAATGGGGTGGTACAGTCAGGCCCCTGTAGCAGACGATCATTTGCGACTTGCCCTGGAACTTGGCTGCACAGTCAAAAACAACCCCCAGTTTTTCGGGTTTCTTGGAGTGGAGAACTGGGTGGTGAGAGAGATACCAATTCTCCTTCCGTCCGTCGGTGGCGGCAAGTACCTTTCCAGAGCGGCCGAGAACTTCGCTCAGAGTCAGTAGTTATGCGCATCTTTCCTGCAGATCTTGGTCTTGAGCTAGACGTTCTTTCAACCGTAATAGTCTTTGCAGGGCTTACTTTCTCTTATCAACCCAAAGGTCAGCTGGTGTGCGCCAAGGGAGGGAAACCTCGGACTGTTTTTCCATGGCCTCTGGATCCCCGTCACACTGTCTTCAGAGCGAAGTGGCCCTCTTGAATCGATAATAGTCTTTCGCCTCCATTGTCGCAAAACTCGTTTTTATACAGTCTTTGTAATTGATTGCTCCATCCGCCTTGGCTGACACGCAGTTTACGGAACCACGTCCCCCGGCTAGACCGTTTAATATCCGTCCCAGTGCTGTGCGTAAGGCATAAGGTGTCTGGCTACTGCCCACGGTCTGGTCCAGTACCCGGTGTGCCTCCGGCACATCGCAGCCAATGAGGAGGTCCATTCATCGACCTCCACGTCTACGACGGTAACATCCTACAGGTGGGGCCACCTTGGTGCTCGCATGGGGAGATCAGATAACGGAAGTGCCTCCGTTGATTCGATCTGCTCGCTCTTGTCCAAGGATATGAACTGTAACCTCAACCGGCCGGCTGTCATCGCTTGCGCTCCGTCTACCGTGCTCACACCTTACGACGTCGTGCTCTTACCAGGCCGGTGTTTGTCGGCGAACCATTCCTTCACTGAGGTTGTGTCTGATCCACTTTCGAGGAAGGCCAACACTTTGACCACTCCAGTTGAGGTCACCGCTCCCCTGGCAACTGCTCCTAAACGTACTGGTTTCCTGGCAGACTGCGATGTTGAACAAATCAAACTGGGCTCCGTGCTCGCCTCGGGTATAGTTTCTCTTGTCTGGTGTAACCATAGGTAGTGTCTGCCCGCGCAACCCTCGGGACCACAGCTGACCCTTGTTTGGCAAGCTGCCGCCTGGTACGTGGTGTGAGGGAAGCTCCCGTTATCCTCGACATTCCCCATTGTTCGTCCACTGTGGCGCTGATAAACTTCGGGCGTTCTAGTAGCCCATGGCTAGCATCACAGGACCTGCAGCTTGGATGCGTTATAGCCTCGCGTGAAATGGCGTGCGAATTGGTCCAAGGCTGGTATTTCGGATGTTCCCGTGCAGCGGTTCGAGCCTGGCTGGTGCTAGATTTGTTTACTCGGTTACTGTTATGGATAAGTCGGCCAAATCTACCATCGGTTACTTTGGTTTTCCTGTTCAAGTATTCGGTCAAGTCTTCGAATTTAGCCTCAAGGCCGCTTCGTCTTATACTTTCCGTCCCTTCCGCCTACGGACCCTGTAGTTCGGGAGAGTTACCTGACTATCCCCTTCAAGGTATAAATTGCATCGAGGTCAGCCCTGTAACCTAGGTGGTTGAGGTCCACTGAACAGTTCTGCATCTTGATCACTAGGTTGGCCATTGCATAGACGTCGCCCTTTGCTCTCTCGATTTATAAACTGACGCCCTCTACTAGACTACGAGCTACCTTGGATGGCTATCCGAACAGGTCTTTCAAGATCTTCCTTGAACTTGTGAGGCCTTGTTCTGCGTCGAGCATGGCAAACTCATCGACAGCTCCTTCTGCTCAGCCTCGGCAGTCATGAGTCAAATAGAAAGGCCTTTGTCCGGGGTCGGTTATCTTGTTTGTGACGAAAGTTTCGAACTGCCTGATGGACTTGAAGTAGTATTCAGATGGTCCGTCAAAACTGGTAGCTCTTCTCTTGACAGATTGATGGTTGGTAGTGTTGTTGTTCTGTATTTGACGAATGGCGCAGAGTTTCCTACTTTCATCTGTCCTGATCTGTCGGATAGGTCGTGGTCGCCGGCCTTTTGCTTACGCTCATTCTGTCAACACTCCCCTTCTGCCTCATGAGCCTGCTGCTCAGCCGATAAAATTTGCTGTTATAGGTCTAGTGTCCTCAACTCAAATAGATCAACTTTCTTGCAATTCATATTACCCTCAGTACTACATGAGCTAGTACCATAAGGAATAGGTGACCTAGCGTTAACTAAAGAATCAAAAGTACCCAAAACCTCCCCAGCGACTTTCCGTACTACTCCCTGCCCAGATTCTGATTGTTTCGATCCTTTTCTTGACACATCACGCATTTTCTTCTTTCAATTTGATCAACTGAGTATTGTAAAACGCACTTGGGCAAAACGTAGTCAAAATGGAAACGGATCCCGAAACCAGAACGGGATTATCCAGGAAATTCCACGATACTAGTTTATCAAATGAACAATGAAAAAACAAATACAAACCCCAATTATGCAATTACAGGGACTCAGAAAACAAGAACGAAGTTGCGGCGTGCGAAAAAAGGAGCACGTGCGTCGTTCGGGTCCAAAACGGGGTACGACAGAGTAGCGCGTCGGACGCGAACAAACAAATGTTGGTTCATGAAAACATGCAGTGCATAGCAACACTCAAGGAGGGTATATGAGCGGGCGATTTCAAGTAAACTTGAAATGGCAGTATTTTTGGGGGATTTTACACAACCGGGCCTTGCACCCTCTCTCCTTGGTTATACCGCTTTCTTATTACTTTCCCTTTTAAACGGTAGAGTATTTGAACTTATCACCAAATCTCTAAACATGCTCTCCCGTTGTGGAAACAGATAGGGATATTTTCGTTGATTCTATCATAAGCAAACTATTTGATGCTTGTGACAAATTCACAAATAAGTTACCTTCCGGCACAATTCAAAGCACAATCTACAGAGAAAAAGGCTTAGCGGGCTTTATATGCGGCTTTTGTTGAAGCCGTGGTTGAGCACAGAAGTGGTTTGGTCAGAGCGCCTTCACTAAACCTGAAAGATTTGTACTCCTGACCGACTGAAGAGGGAAGACTACTTTATAAGAGATACCGTTTTAGCCACCGGTCACCCGTAAACATTTAGTGAGCATCACAGCAAACCACAGTGCAAAAGGAACCCATCTTGAAGGCAGAACAGGTCCAGTTATTTTATATAATATGATTCATCATGCAGCTTGAACGCTCAACTCACCATTGAAAACCATGGAAGCACTGTACAGCTGTTTCATCCTTGTTGGGAATCATCAGCAGTGCACATCCACCGAGCCCCCACGGGGACTCGAACCCGGGGTGAACGATTGTGAATCGAACACCTTAACCACAAGGCTATCCGGGCTGGCTCTCAACGGTTTGTTGAACATCTACACTACATGATATAGCACCCTTCCGTCACTGGCTTCGAACGGTAACAACCCGCCTCCCACACAGCGATCGACTCCTATGATGGATGACTTCTCTGTAGGGGCCTAAGTACAACGAAGGCATTCCGTTATGAACAACCTACAGAGCTTGGTTACTATTTGCAATTGAGTAGTAGGAGATTAGATTTGTATATAATATGATTCATCATGCAGCTTGAACGCTCAACTCACCATTGAAAACCATGGAAGCACTGTACAGCTGTTTCATCCTTGTTGGGAATCATCAGCAGTGCACATGTGTGATCACATTTTTGATTATTTACGCCATAGCCTAAGCTCCGCTCTAGGCCAAACATTTATGGCAGCTCAATTGCGCATAGTGCAGACCGCTAAATGGCTAAGATTGAAGGATCGCTCTGATCGGTATATTGCTCCCTAAGCCTCACTTTTTGCCCACCAGTTCGGTTGCATTTGCAATGGCACGCTTATTGGCAGAACAGAAAGATACTTGGCTCAGAAAGCGACCGAATACATTCCGAAAGGGCGTTTGCACTCCGTGATTCAGGAGTACTGCGCAGAACAAACTCCTACTAGAAACCCAGCACCCGTTGCTACGAGGCATCTACTTTAAACAGGTCATCGAGTTGACCTGACTCAGTCATTCAAGGTACGATTACTTAGCCGAAGTTCCAAACTGGCGGCTTTCAGCTAAGCTCCGTTCACCCAGCGAGAAAACCCCACCTTTGTACACACAGACAATCATGGTAAACAAACTGCTTCCCCCGGCATTGGCCACAAAACCCCAAACGAATTGCTGTATTCTCTGTGGTAGACAACATTTTTCTTCCTGTTTTTCCACTCTTTACCTTATGTACCCTATCATATGTAGAGTGATACGTTGAAAGCACTAGATTGGCAAGAACGAACGAAGTGCTAGCATCTAACAACGTCTTCCTTCCTTTCTTACGATCAAATCGTTGCCTTCACCGCATACTATCTAACGCCACCTCATTCCATTCCATCAGCTTGAAACCCAAAATACTTCATTCACGCAGTTCAACATGTAGAAACGACCTCATTCCTCACCCAGTACGTTCACTCGTTGACCCGGCCAAGTGGTCGTCGATCCCGTTATTCACCCTCGTCATTATTCAGATTAAACGAACTTCTTCGCTTTGTATCCAGGCGTCTGTCTTTGCCTTCCAAAATGCCCTCACACCTTTCGCTTTTGGATTCCTCCGCAAATCACGTACGCGCTGAAAATTCACGCCAAGCTGGGCCCATGAAGGAGCCTGCTGGCTTGAATTGACTTGACTTTAGCAACAACTGCCTTCCATGGAAGCCTTTTGCACCGGAATTCAACAGCAGCAAAATCATTGGGCCGCTGAGCTATCTGTGATTGAGGGAAGTGGCACTCCGGAAGAACTGACCCCTCAGCAATGCTGTGTTGAGCCTCAGAGATACAGGTCAGCTCTGATTAGTCTGCGAGAACCTGACCACATACCACTGCCCCAGTTATTCGCCTAGCAGGGCGAGCCATTCGCAAGTGCCACCAAAGTAGCTTGCTTAAGGTGGTTAGAGTAGCCAGCTAGTATTACTTTTGAACGTTTACCTACCAAACTACTGTTATTTGACGCCTCTACCGGAGTTTGAAACCCCACAGAGCTCGAACAAAGTTAGAACCGGTATCTCTGAATATGAACTCACGAGATCCTCCTCTAGAGATAGATCTTGAAAAGGAAATTAAAAATATACTGGGCCGTGGATCAGTTCTATTTGCACAGCACTCGTATGCTTGCAAGCATACAAACACCCGTATGGCTTGCGCATATTTCCGCCAGTTTCGACATGAAGCTGGTCAGATCGGTCATCCACACAAAGCCTAAACTGCCGAGCCTTGTGAATCCCGCTCAGAGGCTGAAGGATTTGGAAGCCTAAACAAGGGAGGCACCCCCGAATGTTCGTTGTACAACAGCTGTGCCTTCCACGATCCTAAAATCCTTTCTGCCAAAACATGAGAGGCTTCAAAGTCAACTTTTACCTTAAGGCAACGCCTTCCGGTCAGTTGAAAGAGCTCAAATTGCAGAGACAGGATGATTTGTATCCCACCGTGTTTAAAAAGGATCAGTGTTCCTCCTCCGACCCTTTCCTGTGTCTGACCTGGATAGGTAAAAATAGAAAACTCCATGGGTGCAAAGACTCAGTTAGCCCATAACAGGGATCCTAAGCTTACATCAGCCGAACACCAAATAGCTGCCAGCAGCCTGCTCACTTCATAATCCATTGGCCCCAGTTATGCAGACACACTGCCTTCTAGGTTAATCAAATCTTGTTGCGTGGAGTGCCCTGAGGGCTTTAGTGTTTTTTGCCTGTGGCTGATTTAAGTTGGTGACTTCGGGCTCCTCTCGAAATATAAAAGTTGTGCTAGTCCGATCAGTGTATATGAGGCTTCATGTAACTCCTTCCCTGCTAAACTTTTGAATTGGACGGCGTGCATCGGTTCGAACGACATCATGGACCACCAAAGTCAAATTGCCACACCTCCAGTTTAACCCTATTTGAATAAAGCTACGCGAGGTTCTCTGCGAGCGATAGTGCCGTCACGAATAACCGTAGAACCAATTCCTTCCACTTCCGGCGTTTTCTCCTACAATATAGACATTTACCGCTGCCTGCATGCTCGGCCGCGTTCGCAGTGGTCTGAAAACTTGGACCGCGAACCTGAACGATCACTTATGACATAATGACTCTGACTGCGCCTGCAGAGCAGCTTCCGCCGGGTTCTAATCTGCAGATTCATAGAGCCATTGGTGATTCCCTATAAACTGGTTTTTAATAGCCACTGTAGTGGTGAATATCACTGTGACCTAACCGATGAACTGCAAAGCAGTGGTGTACTCCGGCCGTATATTAGTACGATCGATGCCCACCTGAGGCTCATCAGTAATGTTGCTCAGCCCTCGCTTTCTGAGAACAGCTGAACCTATTTCAGGTCGTGGTGCTGTAGGAAATCAGCGAGGAGCGACTCGGGACTTTCCTACTGTGAAATGGCAAATAGATCCACAGCTATGGCGGAACCGAAAATACCCAGCCGCATCCCAACCTGTTTCTGATGCATCACCGAAAGTGAGCAGCTCCACGGCCCCACATAAAGGACGTTGGCCTATGAGATATCTGCTGACACTACTGAAAGTTACGGATTGTACGTTATTCGACCATTTTGTCTGTCTCGCCCATATTCACTGAACTCATGATCCCCACCTAGAATTCGATTACATAAAACTTGAATGAACAATCTTGCTGGCAGCAACGCTGTAAAGACCAGACCTAGGGGATCACGAAACAAAGCGGCACATTCCATGAGTACCCTTTTTCATGCAGGATACTTTAGTCAATTTCACTTCGGAGATGGAGCGAACAGCGATGACATCTCATTGCACTCCTGGAGCTCCCTGGACTTGGATTGTCCAATTATCTTTGTTGCAATTGCCACAGGACAAATCACCACTTTGCAGGCACGCGGCAACATATGCAAAATTTGGGGCCCCCTTAGTCAGATGTAACTCCCCCGTTTGAGCATACCGCTCAACTTATTTACCAACCTAATAGCACCGCGCACCCAAAGTTTTGGCCGTCAAAGCGGAGTATGCCTGACCGTGATCACTGGCCGTAAGTCTTACAGCAGGTTTGGCGGTAAAGGGTACAACGTGGTTTCAGAAGGATGTACCTTTGCTTTGCATGACTCCGGCGCAATCCCAGAGTAAGAAGCTAAGCACCCACCTGTCCAGCACCGGCTCTTGAAATTGTGAAAGCATTTGTATTGCAAGCAGGAAAGGCTACGGAAGGAATTCGGACGAGCATGAGTACCCCTTTAGTACTTCTGCTATCAGGTACTAACCAGATCCCGCAAATAGCCTGTGGAACGGGCAACAAGCCGAAAGCTTCGACCCGTGCCAAAAATGGTATAAGTCAGTGGAATAGGAGAAGGATGTTTTATTTTGAAGCAACGTGGTTCACGTTTACGTTTTGGAGCGACACTGGAAGTGATACTAACCGTGGGGGCCAAAGGTACAGCCATCCGCAGGCAGAGCAGTCAAAAATGGCGGAAAACAATTGTCAATAAAGCGAGCAGGCAGAAAGCGCACTGTCCTGTAGAGTCAAACGATATTCAAGCCGCCAAGAGCTAAGTGCCAACTGGTTCTGTCCGTTTAAAGTAATTTTTGGCCAATAATTTACACATTCAACCCCAGATACCTCCCGGTCTCTGCACCTTTAAGATATTGTTTATAAGGTCCGGCCTACTTAAAAGTTTGTTTACGTGCATTCCATCGTGTTCTGCTATGCAATCAAGTACCACTCTCACCACCCCAGGTTTATTAGGGTTCAACACGAACTGGTGAATCAAGAACAGCCGTTTCGTATTTGCGGCTTTCTGACCAATTACCCTTCGGGGTTATCCATCGAATTCTTGATTCCAAATAATTTATCTATACTTTCTTGTCGTTTATGGTCCACATTGAAGACTTTGTTTGGTAAGTTGCAAATATCTGCTAGGCTGAATTGCCGTCATACAGAAAGTTTGCATCAGGGCTTGGCCGAAGCCAACCCTCTTTGCAGCTTCCATTGAATAACCGTAGGCCCTTCTTCACAATATGCCTAGGTTACATATAGTCAAAGGAACCCGCCCTTTTTCGCTAGGCCCTTTCCCTGTCTATTATTATTTAAACAGAATTTCGATACGCTGGGTGAGGTGAGCTGACCTCAAACGTTGATAGTGTGTGATAACAACGATAGTTCGCTCTGGATAGTCCCGAGGGATGCCGCAGTGCTCAGTCCAATGTTTAAGGTGAGGGGGGTATGTGATTTTTCAGGGGGACATGACTCAAAAGTGCACGTGATAAAGTACCAGAGAAAAATTTCAAGTTGACATATCACGATAGCGAGTGGCGAATATAAACTCGGGGCCAGATGGTCGGTATCCTGGATTGTTCCCACTCATTTAATTTTTTGAAATTGCTCCCCCTCATTAGTGACGCGCCATTTTTGGAAAAGGATGAACTGATCTACCAATTTCATATTGAAATTTCGTCGTACCAAAGATGTATTGTACCTTGTGCATTCAAACCCATCAATTAGTGTGGATTATTGCATCAAAACATTGATGCCTTCATTGAGTTTCATGTAACAACGAAGTTTATTTTGCAACTGTAGGAGGTTGAAAATGTGAGCACAAAATGCGCAGTCAGGTACGTCCCTGAATTTGAGTTATTGTGGCCGAATGATCTATTCCCTATGACCTGTGTCTCCAAAAGGGAGCACCTAAAACTGCCTCTAATCAGCGTCGCGATGAAGAGTCATTCATACTGGGCGTCACTTGACACAGGGGCTACTTCTAGTTTAGCCCACCAAAGGATCTGCAATCATTGCGAGGATAGAGCTGAGGCACCGAGAGTTTCGGTAGTAAACGGAGTTCCTGTCAAATTATGTGGCTATTCTCAGCTAACTTCTCAAGCGGAAGGGAAAGCTGCTAAGTACCCAGTTGTCGTATCCACCGAAGTACCATGGGAGCTGAAACTTGGACATGATTCCCTGCATAAAAATGAGTGTTGCCTAGACTTGGGTCCCGGCAAGTTGATCTTTGGAGATCAGAATATCCGATTTGGCAGCGTGGAGGGGGACGATCACACATTAAAACACAAGTTGCAACAGACAACCCTGCAGGCACGACGAGGACAGTCGAAGTTGTACACAGGGTTATCGGGCCCACTTGAAAATATTTGATGGCAGACCCACCAAGGGGGAGAGAGAACGGATTCGGGAAATACGGACGGGTGGGCCCACCAAGGCAAACAGCGAGGTTGCTCATCCAGGTGGATAGTTCTCTGAAAGCCGTGGATAGCGCCCGGTTGGAAGAGATTATAACAACTCGCAGAAAAGCATTTACCTGGAATGGAACCCTCTTAGGGCGAACTTGATTCGTACAACATCGTATCGACATACAGGGGCTACTCCAGCGGGGCAGAACCCGCGCCTAGTTCCCGTTCGGTACTGAAAAGAGTTGACCAATATCATCCAGGGGACATTGGGTGGAGGAGTCATCAAGGCCTCACAGTCTCCTTGGACCTCTCTAATGGTGTTGCAAGGGAAGAATCCGGATTTCACAGGCCAAACCAAGTGAGCACGAAAGACATTTTTCCACTTCCTCCGAATGACCGTACTTTGGAGGCACTTGGAGGTGAAAGATATTTCAGCGCTTTCGATTTGACATCCGGCAGGTGGAGGTGCACGCAGATGACTGGGAGGAAACCACCTTCTGTATCCCCCGTCTTGGGTGTACCATCTCCAGACTATGCCCTTTGGGCTGGTCAAGGCTCCTATGACATTCCAACACCTGTTGAATGTGGTTTTAGTCGACCTGGTGCTGGGAAAACATCTGGTTTACTTGGGCGGCGATATTGTGCTATGAAGCACACCGGCTGAACACTTCGCTAATCTGGAAGAGATAACTACGGCAGTGGAGAATACCGGGTTGAACTTGGAGCCTGGGAAATGAGAATTGCTAATGCGGGAAGTTAAGTACTTAGGTCGCATTATCAACAAGATTCAAGCTAATAAAACCTGCCCGGTTCTGACGAGCCTAGCAGAAGCCAGGCGGTTCATTTGACTGGTTCCATATTATAGTATTCTTCTGGAAGACTGCTCTTCAAAGGTGTTCCTGTTGCATTGGCTAACGGAAACGGACAGGAAATTTCTATGAACCTTGGAGTGTCAGATAGCGTTCAAAAAGCTCCGTAAAGGTCTAACCGAAGTTCCGACCCTCGCAACCCCAGGTCTCACCGAAACAGCAGGTGTCTTTTTCATGCATGCGGATGCCGATGAGACGCGGAATAAGGCAGCCCTTTTTCAACTGGGTAACGACAACGAAGAACAAGTGATCGCCTTAGACATTCGTTGCCCCAGCAAACTGGAGAGGAATTATTGCACGATTATTAAAGAGTTGCTTTCACTAATAAAATACTTACATCATTTCAAACAATATTTGCTGAGAAACAGATTTAAATTTCGAAACATCCATCAGTCTCTGAAATATATGCGAAATTTTAAAGAACTTAGGGACAAGTGGCCCGTTGGCAAGAAAGGTTGCTAGAGTTTGAATTCGATTTTCAACACCTTCCTGGTCCGAAGCACATGAGTGCCGACGCCTTGTCCCAAAGTCACAATCAGCATGATGATTGTCCGAACTCTCGAGTGGCCACAATTCTGTTGGAAGCCCAGAACGAGAAAGTGACCAGAGATTCAGCGGAATGATCCGGAAGAGAAATGAATCTATGACAAGTTGGAGAGTGGTCAGTCTAAATCCACCAAGGTGGAGATGGCCGGCTGTAGCTGGAAGATCCTTTGCCTCTGATCCGCTTGGCCGCGACCACAGATTCAGGAGGAGGTGATGTACTATTAGCCCGGAGAGAACTGCGGTCTGAAAATGATCGTGCCCTAATCAAAGATGCACTGCGGGTTAGGAAAATTGCTTACCGAGTTGGGCCCTGCGGGGCAGAACAAGGTTGGTCACGCCGTGTGGCGACGATTTTGGCGGCCTCAACAGCTTCGGGAAGTAGCAAACGTTTGTAACCGCCGCGAAAAATGTATGAAGAATAAACCACCAAGGAAGCGCCCTCGAGCTCTGCTACAAGCAGTGCCGGCAGGTTATCCTAACTAAACTGTAGTGAAGGGTGTTGTGAGACTTTTACCCGAAACCTCCAGAAAGAACTGATACTTTCTTGTTATGGTAGACTATTTCACTAAAAGAGTATGAAGCGGTATAATTGCCCTCCGCTGATGCCATCACGATTGCAGGTGCCATCTTTGAACGGTGGATATCTCCTTGAGGTATACTACAGCCACTATATTCAGATCGGGGCACAAGTCCTGAGAAAGCTGTGGTAGTGGAGCAGCGTTAAATCAGCGGGATAAGTAAAACACGTACATCCCTGTACCATCCGGAAGGTACCGACCAGGTTGAACAGAAAATCAATCGGTAGAAGGACTACTAAAGGAGTTCGCTGATGACTGTTCTAATCGGGATTGGAACATGGCGATTTCCCGCTCTCTCCTGGCTTACCAAGCAACAGTGCATTCATCAACCGGACACACTCAGTCTGCCATGACATGGGGATGCCAGATGCGGCTGTCATCGAATTTAGCGATTCAAGTGGGTGCTCCGGATCCTCACATCTAAACAGAATTTGCTTGGAAGCGGAAACAGGAATTAGGGGGCACCTATTTAATGGCTTGTGAGCGACTGAAAAGCGCCTACGCGCACTCGAAAGAGTACTATGACCAGCGGGTTGCGAAGAATCCGCTTCAACCCGGGAAGCAAGTATTCCCACATTATCCGGCCCCATTTTCAGGAAGACTGCTGAAGCTAAACCGTGAGTGGACTGGGTCCCATGTTGAACTGGACTGTCCAATGGTAAAAAGTACCGCATTGCGCCGAAAGACCATGCGGATACTAAACCGATGACGATGCACCCCACCGGTTAAAGCCAGCCAAAAGAGAGATAGAGCTCCTCGAGGAACCACGGAGAGGAAGCTACAAAACCGAGCTGGGAGCAGCTGGTGAAATATGAGTCGACATCGAAAGTTTCTCGAGTGATGACGACAAAACGATTTCCTAAAGGGGAGACAGCGTCCGGCTCCGGCCACTGTCCCCACGTACGTACCTTGCAATGCTGAATATCACTAGAGTACGCTGATAAAGCCACACTTCAGCGCTAAACCATGACTGCCGGCGACTGAGCTGAGAACCGACGTGAAATACATATTACCTTCAGTGTTTCATGATCAATGGTAACCCAGGCAGCACAGAGGGACACTCGTCCGTCACCTGAGTGTCCCCTTGAAGACGGCCGCAGAAGGTCACTGCAATACCCCAAAAAACAACCAAAATCTATAGAGGTGCCGTAGAATGTTTCATAGATCTAAAATTTTCCAAAGCAATCTCTAATAAGCCACATTTCGGAATATTTATTAGCTTGATCCCGACTGATTTTAGATACAGAAATTTTTCCAATCGCGAATGCAACAAAATTTCAAAAAAATATTTCATGATTGTGAACCATGATAATAATAAATGTTCACATTTATTGTCCAGTTAACCGCGTATTATGAGTCTATATATCCCATTTGTTTTAATGCATTCCTACACTGGCCGTCAGTTTTGCCGTTGGTTCTGTAGTGGCCATCACTATTCTCAGGCCGGAACCTAATCCTGTTATACGCAGTATCACTGCATTATTCACATTCTGACTCTTCGCACTTGCCTTCCAAGCCTGAACACCGTGGGGTCCAAACTACAAGAACCGCCAACCCATAATGCACTCTATGAACCCTTTCCCTTTGCCTCATTCACAATCTGTCCCTGGGACTCCTCATGCCCGGAATGTCAAGAGATTTTTGCATAATATACGCTCCGCGCTGATGTCTATGTTCTTCCTGTGTGTGATCTGCCAGAGAACGGTATGTTGGACGTCGGCTCAGCTTGCTTTTCAAAGCTGTCGGACTCACACGCGTTCCGCATGACAGTAATGCAGTGCAACAGCTGCGCAGATGCCACAGTATCGCACATAGTTTCCAATCAAATGTTGAGTTCTGCCAAAGTTTTCTTCATCTGGAAAGCAAGATTTGTGAAATCGTTCATCACAGCCACAAATATTGGAAGCTACATCCGAACTTGAACATTAACAAACCAAAGTTTTCTCATAAGAGCTATGTTCGGAAACTCAGTTCTGGCAATCGATATCTTCGGTGCTGTTTAAGTTTCACCTGGAAAAGATTATATGACGGTGTGTTTTAAACTTATACATACTATCTAATGTCTTGCAGTGTCTCTGATGGGGGTTGGCGTAATTGTCACCAAGGAGTGCGTTATAAATTGGGACCTAAATAATCGATGAAATATTAAATACACACGTCGCGGCAACTGGACACGAGCAATTTTCCTACGGATTCCATGTGTCCACTTGCTTGTCGCGTACCAATGACATCCAAAATGGGGCTTCGTCCAGAATTAATTCTATGCTTAAGACACATTGAGTGGCATTATTCCGAGGCTAGCACTGCGTATGTAGTCATTGGGAAACAGGTCTATCGTATCCACCCGCTGTACTTCAGTCGGGAAACTTTCAGCATGGTGGACACCTGGGCAACAATCTTTAGAATCAACGTCATTGTGCTGCCTTCCGGTGGCTGACAGGAAAATGAGCAAAAGATGGATGCAATAGCCGCGCTCTATGCATCTGTGGCAGCAGTATTACCTGTAGAAGTACTGCCTTTCACTGAGCTCAAAATGTACAAATACACCGGCGCCTACATTCTTCTTCTGGATACTCCTCGGTGACCCCGGCAACGACCTCAAGCCTAATTTTTCTCAGAGCACAATAAAATTCCCAAATATGCCACCGATGAGCGCATTTGTACTTCAGCTTGCCCTACAACCTGGCTGGCCAAGGGAACAACTGGAGAATATAAAAACAAAAACCTAGTTACCTTCTGCAAGCGTACTTATCATCTTGCTAGTTTTTATAAATTTAACTCCTCCAGCCCTGAATGATAATTCTTTCACAAATAGCTGAGCACCAGGAAGCTTACCGTTCGTGAAATTGGCCACATCCAAATCAGCTGATGTTAACTCCTTGTTTGGCATACAAGTGGTATTCCCCATTATGTTCTCACAGATACCTCTACTTAAAAGTTCAGCATGCATTACTCAACAGCGGTACGGCTAGTATCAACTGACTTGTTCTTAAGCATTTGCCACAGGCGAATCCTTCGTCGTTTCAGGACGGCCGATTCCATCAATTGCATCATCTGACTAGTCATCCGTTGAACCGGAACAAAGGCCTGAAAATTGTAACGAACCTCATAACAGCCAACATTTTACTTCACCTTCTCATAAGAGGGATGAAATGAAATCGGACGTATTAAGCCTGTGGACTGCTGTCTTTTCTTGCGAGTCTATATTGCAGTTCTGGAATAGCCAGGTGACTCATGGAGTATTAATCCAAAATATGCGTAGATATAGGTGTGAGTAAATCGCATATACCCACCGAAGAAAGGCAGAAATTGACCAAACTAGACACAATGCATAACATGGCTACCGAAGCAGTGGCAACAAGGCGCAAGTCGGACTTGGGCAAATAGGCGAGATGTAGATCGTTCTCAAAAGGATCACAGATAGACTCAGTATTAGTGTTTGACAAACAAACACTCTTCCGAAGTCCAACATACCGTTCTATGGCAGATCACACACAGGAAGAACATAGACATCAGCGCGGAGCGTATATTATGCAAAAATCTCTTGACATTCCGGGCATGAGGAGTCCCAGGGACAGATTGTGAATGAGGCAAAGGGAAAGGGTTCATAGAGTGCATTATGGGTTGGCGGTTCTTGTAGTTTGGACCCCACGGTGTTCAGGCTTGGAAGGCAAGTGCGAAGAGTCAGAATGTGAATAATGCAGTGATACTGCGTATAACAGGATTAGGTTCCGGCCTGAGAATAGTGATGGCCACTACAGAACCAACGGCAAAACTGACGGCCAGTGTAGGAATGCATTAAAACAAATGGGATATATAGACTCATAATACGCGGTTAACTGGACAATAAATGTGAACATTTATTATTATCATGGTTCACAATCATGAAATATTTTTTTGAAATTTTGTTGCATTCGCGATTGGAAAAATTTCTGTATCTAAAATCAGTCGGGATCAAGCTAATAAATATTCCGAAATGTGGCTTATTAGAGATTGCTTTGGAAAATTTTAGATCTATGAAACATTCTACGGCACCTCTATAGATTTTGGTTGTTTTTTGGGGTATTGCAGTGACCTTCTGCGGCCGTCTTCAAGGGGACACTCAGGTGACGGACGAGTGTCCCTCTGTGCTGCCTGGGTTACCATTGATCATGAAACACTGAAGGTAATATGTATTTCACGTCGGTTCTCAGCTCAGTCGCCGGCAGTCATGGTTTAGCGCTGAAGTGTGGCTTTATCAGCGTACTCTAGTGATATTCAGCATTGCAAGGTACGTACGTGGGGACAACTGCCGGAGCCTGCTACCCACCCGGAAAATCCCCTTGGATTCAAAGTCGGGAGTAGGATTTTGCGATACCTACTGCAAGGGATTCAGTGGAGGTTTCTCTCCACTCACTCCAGCGTGCGACCCAGTGCAGGTGCGGCTTGGTAACTTTATGTTGTGGTCGGCCTTTCCGGTAATGTTTATATCGTGTGTATATTGGTACCGTAGGGCAGTCGGTCTCCCGTCGTTAATGAAATGGTGGTTTGAAAGCGGTGCGGGTTTCCTCGAAAACTGGGGTCTCTTATAGATGGCGTCCGGAGATGATGGGCGAGCAGAATATCGGCAAAATTGTTCAGCAAAGAAGAAGAAGTGTTATATGGCTTCGGTATGGAAAACGAACCTTGAATGAGCAGCCACAACATTGGGTAAACAGTCCTGATTTTTCTTTTTGTAATTATTTTTCTTATTTACTCATGGGATCTAATATACCGCATCTACGAATTGGATGGATTTCCATATCACCCGTCCGCGAGTGGAAATCAGTGGAAGCGGCTTTGCCTTGAAGGCTACTTCCGGACTGGCCGGGTCACTGGGTCACTGGCTTTGGCACAGTCGGCTTATGGGATGCCGAAGTAGTGGGTGCGGGTCCTCAAGAATTCGCTGGGGCGAAGTTGGACGGAATAGATTCGTCCAGAAAAGCTGCTTCAAACCGGTCTTTGGTCCCCGTATCCTTCCTGCCGTTGTAGTCGGTGAAGAATGTATTTTCTCGACGGAGTGGGATCCTGTGTGGGCCGCAGTAGACAAGTTGTAGAGGAGCGCGTGCCTCTGTCCTGAGGAAAACGTGCGTACAATCATGGAGGTATGGGTGTAAGTAAACCGTAGTGTTTTGTTCGTGAGCCGCGGAAAGATATACCTTACAAATCTGGTGCATTACCTGGTGGCGTAAATGGAGTAGTCAAACGTAACGACGAACCTTGGGGCTACCGTACTACCAGGAATTCGAAGCACGCAAGCGAATGTGAGTTCGGCTGATGAGCATTTTGGGCTGGCCTTAGGGTTTTGCCGTACTACAGGAGTACTGGCGGTAGTGACTTCCGCCAGACTTGATTTTTGTGAGCTGTCAAGGCTGTCTTGAGTTGCTGTTGGGAACCCTCTACCATCCTGCTCGCAGAGGAGTGATAGGCTTTGGTACGGATGCTGTGGGTGCCCAAAAGTTGCAAAGGACCACCAAAGGCTCCCTCGAAATGCGGGCCGCTGTCTGCGGTAACCACGACTGGACAACCAGATGGTGCAACCCAATGTTTTAAGAAGGCTTGGGCGGCTGTTCCGCCCACTCGTGAACTGGAAGACGTGGCCCAGATGTCTGGACTCTCTGGGATAGTATCTGTCCGCGGTAGCGTGCAACGTATGGGTGATCGGTTTGTGGTCAGTGTACACCGTGAGTTCGCGTCCCTCCAAGATGTCTAAAGTGACGGATGCCTAAGTAGATAGCAAGAATTTCGCGGCCAACTGTGCTATAATTGGATCCAGCCGGTTGTAGATTTTGGAGAAAAATATCGCGGGTTGCCAAGTGCACGCTAAGTATTGTTGCAGTGCCAAGCCCACGGCTTTATCTGATGTGTCGGTGATTAAAGCACTTGGGGCTGCTGGTTTCAGGTGTGACAACCGGGCTATGTTTTCAATAGCCCGCTTCAGCATAACAAATGCATCGCTTGCGGCTTCTGTGAAAACCAGTCGCATCGCTTTGGCTTTTAACACTTCTGTGAGCAGCTGCCTTAGCTGAGCACTTTGTGGAACGAAACGCTGCGAAGGTTGACCAACCCATCGGAATGCCGTAGTCGCTTGAATGACTTAGGTTCTGGACAGTCCGGGATTGCTTGCACCTTATCCTACGATGGTATGACTCCCGTGGGAGTAACCTAATGGCCTAGAAATTTGATGGCGTCGACCCCTTCCACGCACTTATTCGCGTTGAATGTGACCCCGTGTTAAAACAGGCCGTCGCAAAGGTTGCGTAGATGTGGTAGACTTTCTGACTTGGAAAGCTAGGAATCAGGATTTTGTCAAGATAAGCGAACGGAAAATCTAAATCACTGAGTGCCATATCGATGAAATGCTGCAAAAATTGCTCAGCTTCGCTGAAGTCCAAACGGCATTCGCAGAAACTTGAAGAGACCGAAAGGAGTCTTTACGGCTATTTTGGGGATACTAACCTCCGCTACGGGTATTTGGTTATGTGCTCCCGCACCACATCCATTCGACTAAAAATTACCCTGCCAGGTAAACCAGCTGCTAGATCCGTGATGTTCAGACTAAGATACTGAGCGGGAGTAATCATTCGGTTGATGAGCGATAATCTCTGCACTGTCTCCAGTTTTCCGGTGACTCCCCCGGGACCATGTTTAGGGGTGATGCCCACGGACTGACGGAAGGCCGGATAATTCCCATGTTGAGCGCATGTTGGGACTCGGAGCTGGCTACACGGAGCTTCTCTGGAGCCGATCTGCGGGGTCGAGAGTAGACCGGGGTCCCTTGTGTGACGATGTACTGGGTCAGATCAGTGGTGATTGGAGGCACATTGCCGTTTGGGTAGACAAGATTAAGTTACTGGCTAAATAAACTACCAAATTTTGATTCCGACCTCGGAGTTGGCGTGATATTGCTGGTGATTGAGCTCGGGTAGGGTAGCCGGCCATGAAACTGGGTGTGACCCTACCTACGGGCTGTCGCCTACCGGGATGGACTACTAAACCGTGACTTCCGTGAAAATCTAAGCCCGAAATAGCCTGTGCCGTTGGACGGCGACGAAAGCCCGCGGAAAAGGACAAAGTAGGCCAAGGTCTAGGATGAGAAATTGAATGCCGTTGGCGGCTTTTGGTTTTAGGGCTGCGGGAAAGAGAGTGAACTGTTTTGAAACCGGTATTATACTGACCTGTGCTTCCGTGTCGATTAGGAAACGCATACCAGTGGTCCTGGCTTTCACGTAGATGAGATAACTAGGACCAGGGGCGTCGGTAGAGCTTTTAGGATTTATCTCAGTTAAGTCAGGACCTGCTCCCGTATAGAGTCTATAGCCCGTGGTCCTTGGTATGCGACACGATAGCAAATATACTCGGCAGCGCGCAAAGCAGAACTCAAAACGCTGGAGCGGGACAACGTGTGTATTGGAGGAGCGCAGCGGCGTGCAGACGACGTACACAGGCGGAGCAAGTGGCGCCACCAAAAACGGTCATTGTCCAAATAAACAAATTTGTTAGTCTTCGTCATCGAGTGCTTTATTGGTAGCACTACAAGCTCGTCGCCATCACTTGATTGCGTTTGCGAGCTTCAGGTCCGAACAGGCGGTAGAAGTAACACTTGCCGGATAAGTGATTCGGCTGAGGGACGCCAGTTGTGAAATAACTGCTGGTTGGGCTTTGTGTTGTGAAGGCTGTTAAGGGTGCGCTCTTGTTGTTCAGCCACCTGAGTCAAAATGCAAACTCTTGACATAACGTTTGAGTATGCCTTATGGTGACTGATTTTCGAGGTAGGGTTGACGCTAATATCAAGCGGAGCGGCGATAGCGGTGGTGTACGCGTAGGATTACGAGGCGAAAGCGTTTGCTTTCTCGAGGGATTTGTCTGCAGCCTCTGTGCACTTATCTAAACCGTCGATTTTTATGAAGACGGTTGCTATGCTTTGGGCATACCGTGATAGTCGTCGCATCCGCAGTTGATGCTGGACTGCATTGTCCATGTACGTCGTACCTATTACTGAAAGCATTTTCAGCGACACTGTAAGGGTGTCATATTTCCCAGTTAGTTTTCCGGGAGAACGAGCTGGATGCGTTTCTCTTCCGACGCTACCGTGCGTTTAATCAGAGCTTCCCGGAGTGTGCCGTACGGCTTGTGATCCGGAGGTTCGTAACGATATCCCGGATTTGTGGGACCATACTGGCTGGCATGGCCTAGAGTAGTTTATTATATTTGGATTGCCGACTAGATATGCGAGCATAATAGAAACGAGACCCTGGGATGGAGATGAAAACTTTCGGATATTCCGGTATGAAATCCGGTATTTACATGAGCGCAACATGGCACTCCGGTTCATACTCGGACTGAGGTTCTCTGTTCATTGTGAAATACATGCGCTGCAGAAATAAACTAGGTTGGGATTCCAAAACGATGTTGGCAGCGCCTGATATACAAAATCTCCGAATAAATAGGAACGAAAACTGGCCGGTGCAGTAATGACGATCAAAAAGGGGAAGAGATGGCCGTGCGCTACAAAATAATGTAAGTATTTCAAAATTTTCAATGGGGATACACCGAAGTAGCGCGCTCCAAATTTGCCCTATGAGGCACGCGCTGGGCAAGTTTGGAGCAGATGTGGTCCTAGTCCCAACCCTGGGGCAAACCTGTGTACAGCCCCAACGTTTGTAGTACGGTGAACGAAACCATACCTGACTGCCGCTTCATAGAATTCTACTGGTATTTATTTCCAATTTGGCTGTTTGCGAGCCCATCCCACATACACATATTCCTGGAGAACTTATGAAAGAAAGCTGAAAGTCAAATTCGTGATGAGAAAAACTAATTACCGTTCAATTAATGTGTATATCGTACAGTTTCGCAAAAATCCATCAGATTTCATTTTCATTGAACTTTAGAACCGGTTGTCTCAAGTCGCGATATCTGCAGATACGAGAATAAAATGTAGACTGTTTTTGAAAAATAGCAAGTGAATCACTTTACCATTATGTGTTAAGTGATAGAGCCATCCGATTTAAATGTTTTCCATAAGCTGCATGGCATTTTTCGACGATGCTTGCAAGTTGAACATAAGGGATGAATCTATCTTGATTTTTCGTAACGAAGCAGTTTGTCGACCTATATTGAGCGACATATGCTTGCATAAAACGGATATCAAAAGCGGCGTACGGGGAAAAATCGGAAGCTCAAAGTAACTCAACAAACGGTTATTGTACTTCAAATGTCAGTCTTACAGTAAGCAAGTTAGTGTTAAAGGAAAATAGGAAATGAGGCAACTTTGTTTCATTCTACAATATTCGAGGTAGGAAAAAAAGGGTGCTCTCGCCAGAACTCTTGGCATTTCCAAAATGAATGTACGCTGCGTCTCAGGAAAGCGTATACCAGACCCCAATTATGTGATCAATTTTCGCATCCCAGATGCAACTTCAGTCCCTCGCTTTACACCGCACGTATCGGGTGATCCGGTATCTAGCGCCCGTTGTCAGGCTGGCGTCTGGATTAATTTTCCAGATCTACCAGTGCACCATTGTACTAGATTCCAGTCATTATTTGTTTGTGCAGTTCGGTGGATCGGTTGTATACGTGCCCACGGCAACAGACCGAAGCATAGATGCTTGTTTTTCCTGTTTGTGAGTTTGTCCACTGATTACAGGGACAGACATCATCGGGCTTTTTCTCGGCTGCTTCGAAGCGTGCGTTCAACGGCCGACACCGACGATCGTCTCATCCAGGTGTGCCGACTGCTTCTAACGAGCACGAACTTCTGTCATAAGAAGCTTCGCTCTCACTTGACGTCCTCCTAAGCCTTCAAAACACTGGGCTCAGATTGACCATATTATCATTGATCTCCGCTAGTGTGGATCAATCAAAGATTGCAGTATACGTTAGTCTATTCCTATGGGCTCAGATCACGCCTTGGTACGCGCTCGCTTCACCTTATTCTAGCCTTCGATCTCGCCCAAGACACACGTCCCAGACAACTGTTTCTGGGCGACACACGGCAATGTTTTCCAGGTAGATCAGTCCATACGATTACCAATGCAATCGACTCAATAGGTGGATGGCAGGCTTCGTTGTGAAAATCAGATGATTTTGCCTCGAAAGTACCGCATCCAAACTGTTCGCTGGGCTAGTGCCCCATCGATAACCGATCCTCCATCGCAAAGTTATATATGTGAGAATCGGGCTGGTTTCAGACCCGATAGGCGTCATATCGATTAAATTTTTATACTTCAACAAATTTCAGGGCACAGAAACAACTTCAGCAGGCTTCAAATCTTCGCCCTTCTTGATCCGAAAGCGGCATTCAACTCGGATGACCTCACAGTTCACTGAAACTGCTTCTCATTGAAAAGTGCGCCAGAGAAAATTACCTCTTTTCCGACGATTGTGTGCAAGAAGCCGAAACCGAGTTCGGACTGACAGCAATCTGTCACCTAAGTTCAAATCGAGGAATGTTCATCAGGTCTGCCCCCTATCGTTTTTATTCTTCAATTTCTTTATTGAAGTTGTTCTTCCGTGAGAATAGCGGCACAGATCCATACTAAAGCCGAAAGCTATCTGACTTTGAACTCGCGGATATGATTTTTTTTATAAAGATCCAGATATGTTACTTGATTATCGCCTTTTACACAAACTCATCGTTTTTCTCTTCTCAGCCCTCATACATGTATTGCATATTGAATAAAGCCATAATTGTGTACCTCATTTGTCCTCCGTCTGCCCTCGAGTTTAGCTGCTTATTGCACTCACAACATTTTATTCAACCTACATACCGCTGCGACATAAAGTATACTTCATTTGAAGCTGTGCATTGCAGAACCAAATGCCGCGGTTGACGCCAAACCTTGGAGTCTCTGGTGCAGAATAACTTGCAACCTTCTCAAAGCTGTTGAATCCGTGAACCCATACAAGCTGCGTCCGTGAATATCGTACATCCTTCGCCTCACTGTATGGAATTATTGTAGATTGCGAAAATCATGAAAAATCCAACGAGGTGGTCACTGGTCTCTACTTTCATCTGAAGGACGAGGAATTGCCTCGTCGTACTCCTGCACTTGGGGAACAGGAAAACTGACGGTCTCTAGATCAGTTTACACAGAAGTAGAAGTCAATAATGAGAGACTGCTACTTCAGATCGACCATGGTTGAAGAAAACCGCGATGAACGAATTCCTGAGGCTTCTATCGCCAGAATCCAATAAAACCATATCGAGCAACACCTTTTGGAAAGGGACTCTGAATTTTCAGACTGCTTCCGAGCAAGCCAGGGTGTTGAAAATGGTCAAACAACAGTCTGTCCTACCGAAGTGCCTCGGTTTAACCGCAAACTCCCGCAGCTCACGTCATTCCGACTGAAATCTCCGGTGAGAAGGTTATGGCCGTAACTCGCCCTAGATACTCTTTCTGCGTTTATTAGAAATACCCCAGATTCAAATACCAAGCTGGAGATGCTGCATGCAAGGCACATGGAAAGACCTTTTCCAAAGTTCTGTTGATCCAAAAACCAGACGAGGGTTTTATCTTCTGCACATGCTGCTGTCGCGCCAGAATCCCTTTCCAAGTCGAACTTGGACCTTAAAGTCAATAGTATTCCGCGTAGTGCCCTGATTGATGCATGCAGATTGGCCGGCCGTCTCAGAGCGCTTGCTACATGCCAGTGAATGGAAGACATTCCCGACTCTGGAAACCACACGGACTGCTTCCAGCAGGTTACTGCCTTGTCTAGATTAAGTTCAGCAGTCGCGCGTTTTACCAGTTCAAACTGTCAATTCTGAGTGTCTCATGAACGGAAGTATTGCTCGGACACGATTTCCTTGGGCAACATGAGCGTCATATATCATCTGATGGACAGGTACATATTCATACCGTTTTTTTGTTGGGACCAGCTTCCCCCATAGATTCGCCAGGTCACTAATCCTTACTTCGCGGTTTCCTCATTAAACGTGTTCGTCGGTCCTTCGTAATACGTAGACCACGTGCACGTTACTCTACTGCTCGGCACCGTACGAATACGTTAACCAGAACGGTATTCTCCACGACCCGTGAGAACGGGAAGACAACTGGGAGATAGTGGTTGGCGTGCATTCAAGCGGGTGTTGTTGTAGTCGCTAGGCGACCGCAACAAAATGAAATTATAACTACCGATTGTAGTTTTTCGAGCCTGTTGATAAGTAAATCCATGGCGAGTTTCCCAACTTGGTGCCAAAAATCGAATGCGAGAATCGCCACGAAATCAGCGAAACGGACGGGATTTTGTTGTTGGCGGCCAATATGGCTACTTCGCGTTGCGGGTACGGTTGGAGATTCTGACGGACTAGTTTCCGGGTTCTCACTATGCATAATTGTGGATGGTTCAGTTAAACATTAAACGTGCGAAAAGCACGAACGAAAGTGGCTGCCGCTATTGCCTTGCCAGTTTTCCAGAATTTATCTCTCGAATACGAACTCATAAATGAGACGCTGCCGAGACGATATACATATACGCGGTGAAACAAAGCAAATTCTTTCCTATGGGATCATAGGGCTCTCTGACTCACGGCGGGCTCAAATGCTCGAAGTCAATAACGATAATCACAAACGAAGTGTGGTGGTAGACTTTATTCGAACCACCAAAAAATCCACGAACTAAAATGCTAATCCATTACCGAAATTATACGGGGTGATCGGAAACTGCCGAGTACGGCACACTTCGCCACACCAGCGACCTGTCTTCGCAGTTTTTAAGTCAAAACGTCAGGGCTAGGATTGACAAGACACTACTTTCGAGAATGGAACTACTGAAACCCAGCTTGGATGTCGATTACAAACTAGGGAAACATAAGGCATCCGCAGATGCCCTAAGAGTGTCTTGCTGTGGAGCTTTTCCCTATGGGGTCGACCAAAGGCAACTGCACAATACCTTGTCATCGGAGGATCACGCGCATGACTCATATTGTACGATCTCGAGAACTGCCCTTTTCTTTTGAGCGTACGACAAAAATGACCGCTAACTGCGAGACCCGCTAAGAAATAAAGCCGGAGTCCCAGTCTACCCCATCGGTCAACTGACCAAAGCGACAGCCGCTTGAAAACCTGCCCGCTGATTTCAAAGGTCCACTCCCATCTTCATTCCGTGGCTGATATTTACCAAGTACCCTAGATTCCTATTTCCTTTTGCATACCCAGACTTGAGCACTCAAATCGTAATTAGGTGCCTTTGTCTGTTGTTCTCCAGCCTCGGAACTCCGGGATACATTCATTCGGATCGAGGTTCATCCTTTTTGTCTGTCGAGGTTAAACGACTGCTTTTTACCAGCTGAATCGCCTCGAATCATACTACACCGATTAACCTAGAGGAAAACGGTCAAATGGAACCTCTAAGCGGAACTCTCTAGAGGAATATTCTGTCCGGTCTGAAGTCAAAGAAACTCCCGATGGAGCGCTGAGAACTTGTTTTGTTCGATGCCTTGCACTCGATTCGTCCGTTATTGTGCACCGCGACCAACACCACACCCCATGAACGGCTACTCTGCTATAATCGAACATCGACTACAAGCACTATAGTGCCTACCTGGCCGATGACACCCGAGACAGCCCTCCATCGAAATAATCACAGAATGACAAAGCACGATCCTCTTGTGGAGGATGTACTGTTACACGGTTATCCGTACTAAGCCCATTTACGACTTCGTGATAGAAAATGAGCACACTGTTTCGGTTAGTTAGTGGGTTCCCAAGTCAACTGACGCGCATAATGCAAACACTACAACCGAATGTGCGATAGAACAGACTGGGTCGCCACCAACAATCGAACCCAACACAAACAGCTTTGGAGCACCTGAACATCAAAACAATGTAGTGACGTCCAGGATGCATTTTACAGCCTCCAAGCCTATTTCATCCATTTCTTCGACCCGAATGCCTCTTCGACAGTTGTTTATCAAAACGTTCGCTGATGAACGCGGTGACTACCTGGCCGTTGCCCTCACACGCTCTCGCAAATACACTCGAACAATTTTCTCACCGGTCACGACAAACAGCGCCCCGCAATTTTTGCTTTCATGGTGAAGGTTGTCGATGCTGAGGGGGTATGCCTTTTTACCCTCCGGAGCAATGCGACAGTTTGCGGTGAGGTGTACAGCGGCGGATCAATCGCCAGGTGAATCTATATTCACCGCTGGTCTTTAACCAGCGGTTGTCAGCCTCCGAACATGATCTTAGAAAGACCCAACACACCTATAAGACGATCGCAAAGAAAACAGTTATCAGATGCGGAACGCATTGGATATAGTGCGGCAATAAAGTAGCAGCGATCCGCAGCAGGAAACGCACATAAAACATCAAACGGGAGTTAAAAAAAATTGGAATTTACCACTGTTTATCCTGATAATTTTGCATTACAGTGGCTAGGAATCAAGGACTGTATCAACGCAAGAGCATATAAATGGAGGGGAACAACGGAGTATCTCTTTCGCGGTTGTCTGCGTTGCAGGTTGTTATAACACTCAGTCGCCCGGGCAAGAGTGGGCCTTTTCACTGGAGAAAACACCTCTAGCAACCGCATAACGAACAGCGTCCTGCAAGACGAAGGCCCTGGCCAAGATGAACCGCTGGTCAATATATGGTTCATTCACCCATTCTAAGGAGACTTAGCGGGTAAGTGGAACACGACCACGCGACGAGCCCCACGCCAGCCCACAATGCTGTCAGCAGATTTCTGGCATTTTAGAGCGGATAACGCCAGCCAAACAGAAAACCATTCACATTCTCGAGCACTGCCGCTGATCGTCCAGGACCCCAAAGTTGGTGAGTACACCTTGCTCACGAATAAACACCTCCTCCTATCCTCGACCTGGAGACGAGCCCGGTAGTACAAACCTCAGCTGTCCACAAACGAGCTCTCGGCTACGGCCTAGAAGAGCAAATACCATTACTTAGAATAAGCGTAGTGATGGTGCCAACGTGCGGTGAAACAAGCAGGCGCGCTTCGGAACGTCAGCTTTGTACGTATCTAGCAAACATTCACGACGATTGTTCATTGTGCATCAACAAGTCGTACTGTCGTTAGTGTGTCAGACCCGAAAAGAGCGCGAACGGTATAATCTGCCTCAGAATTTAGTATATATAGTCAAAATTCATAATGTGGAAGATCATAGAGTGCTACGCTCGTTTCATTACATGGTTTAAGTATAAATATCGAACTTTGGTTTGAGCAGCTGAGAATTATCTGCAGTCCGCAAACGCGCCAACCCCGTAAAACGATCATGCATGAACGAACAAATACCACCCTTGAATCGGCACGTTCCTCAGCTCACGTTTCTGTAGAAACTGGCGGGCACCATTAACGAACAGAGACCCCTGTCAAAATAAGAGCTAGCCGACATGGCCCACCTGTCTCATTTCGCTCACGACTGTCACGGTGAGAATGTCAATGATTTTTGACCGACGGCACCCCAACTCTTATTCATGTGAGTGGAGCACCGAGAGCGAAACTCGCATGATTGACACACCAGAGAAACTAACGGTGGCAGGAGAGCTCTGAACGTAAAACCGTCATTCAATGTTTCCAGCTCCCCCAACAAGAAGTGCACTGCGTTACCTGAATAGCGGACGGAAATCAAGGTAAATGTGACCCCGATAAGTCGGTTTTGTGCGGTCGCACACCATTGCTGTTCACGTTATTTCTCGTCGAATTTAATCCACCGTTGAAACAGTACACACCAAAACGAACTACATCAGTCATACGAAAGCAATGTATCACACGTTGTTCCGCCAGTAGTGCTCGTTATGAACGCACTAATGGAACGACGCCGAGTGGGAATAAATCGTGTGAAAAAAGAAAAATACGATTGGAACTACGGTTTCGAAAGTCATTTCCGATTGGGATGACACAGCGAACGGAGACTATAAGAAAATGCAATATATTTATTGACTGAAACAACAATTTGAGCGTGCTGTACGACTAAAATACCTCAAAACAGCGTCGATAAAGAAAAACCATTGAACAGCACTTCTCGACGATGGACAGCATTGCACATCTGCATAAACCGTTGGATTTAAGTTTTACTTAGTTCACAAGATAGCCGCGACAATTTTTACTACGGCACAAGCATTTCATTCGTGGCCCCTGAAATAGAAAAAATTGACAAGGTTCAGAAGAACATAACCGGTTAGGTTATGGAAGAAATTGTACAATGCAGAAATACAAGATTCGCTAGAAAGGCCGCTGCGGTTGAATAATGATATCAGTAAGCTAAACCCACGATTGATCGCGCGTGATGGAACGACTCACAGCAGCACTTGTATGAATAATCCGTATTTCGGTAACAGACAAGGTGCATGTGACCGAGAACAACAATAACGGATTGATTACCCAGTTTTTTCAGCTGCTTTCGTACAGGTAGCAATTATCTATTGTCTACTATGAGACTAAAGCATCATTTCGAGAAATACTCGTACCAAAGTTGTGTGAACGACGGTTGGCATCATCAAAAAGACGTGAAATGTACCGATTAAACAAACTAGCTTTCGCTCTTCAGGGCATAACTACGTTAGCTACAAAGACAGCGGTTCCGAAGCAAAAATGCACAGTTTGTATTAACAACAAAATACCAAAAACGAGGTCTTTCCCGTAACTGGATTTTCGAAAAGTGATGCTCGTTTATGTGGTGACCCGAATCCTTAAAAAGGAAACATTTCACTTATTCGATTTAGTTTAAAATCCAGCAGTAATAAGAGCTCAACTATTATACAGCATAGAGAAATTTGATGCTACCAGCGTTACGAAGTTTTCATTCAGTTACAGAAGAAACTAACCTTGGAAATACTTGATTTGTTATCGAACGAGACCTAAAAACAAAAGCGATTGATTAATTGAAAGTACAAACTTGGTGATAGTCTGTTCCCCATTTTACCGCGAATTAGTTTATTTAGCGTGTGACATTGAGAAGAATAAAAACAACTGTTTGTAATCAACCGACGTTCCGGTTACCACGGTTTCACGTTTCCAGCTACCGTAAATCTTGATTTTCCCGACCGGAATTAGCATAAACGATGAAGAAACGTACCGAAACGAAAACGACTTGTTGACCTCAAATATACTCGCCGACTCTGATCCCGAGAGGACCAATGGACTTCCTATCCCTATACCATATACTAACTTAAACGAAAAAAATCAACTGGCGCCCGAAGGATTTGGGTTATCATTGAAGAATTAATGGGCTGTGAACCTTCCTTAGAAAACGTCGTTCGAGGAAAACGAAACGTCGCCTAAATACAAATATTTATTACAACGCCCTGTTACTTGACATTTTGCGTAAGTGATTTGCATTCACAGTTTTCTCGCGTCCATCAAATGTTGCCTCTCGTATTCTCCACAGAACTATCAAACCAATAGTCGTAAAATTTGAGCGACGGAAACATCTTCAGAATAAAACACCGGTTTCTGGTTGTCATGAACACTTCTTTCTTCAGTTCAAATTGAAAAAGCGTTCCAAGTGGGAACAAATAATCACGTATTCGTGAGGATCATAGCACACAGTCTCATTGATAGATTAGAACTGACCTCGCTGCCTGTGTCCAAAGACGAAAGCGAATGACTGGGACTTTTTGGCATGGTAACTGTCGAATCAACAACTTGAAGGGATCCCTCGTGATTGCTGACTACCAGAGATGTCTCATCAGAATTATTGATTGCGCCTGGGTACAGTCAGGACAGAAAAAAGTAGATAATACAAGGAACAGGTTAACATAATGTTCTATTTTGAAAACTATCACCAACCGGTTAGTTCATATCCATTTGGATTTGACCGCCTTGAGAACAAGGGTGGTGCCAACGCAACAACAACGGAGAAAAATTACCAAGTCCAGGAGCGGAGGAATAAGAGTAAGTACAAGTAAAAACAATTTTTTTAATATGCTCACCGTATACGTTTTGTAGATTTTTGTCGGTTTTTCAAGTGTTTATGAAGAACGGGAAGTTAGCAGACAGACCATACAGCATTCGGTTTCAAGCTATATCTCTCAGCGTCTCTAACCTACGGCAATCATTTCTTGGACCCCAACCAGGAATGCAGGAAGCACCAACCGATGCTAACTTCTTGCTTCCGAAAAACCGAAAATAAACACTCACATCCGAAGCGGGCCCGCAGAACCTATTTAACTGGTTCTTGAATTCGTGCATGCATTCTTCCCAATTACCATGACACATTGATCACCTGTTACAAGTCTTTTGAACTGAGCTGAACTGCCTAAGTAGAACACATTAGCAACAGATACACTGCTTCTTGTGAAACAGTGAGGTTTGGTGTTTGCATAACCAATTTCTCCAGCAGCACTCTGCACTTTGGGGATGAAAAACGGGTTGCGAACATCGATGATCATTTACTCATGCTGTTAAAATAATCTCTCAACTTACCCTAGTGTTCACGAATTAAGGGGTTGGTACTTTCCCGTTCAAGAAAACACAATACAGCTAATTTCACATGACGATGTGATCTTCGTTACCATAGAAGTACCGAAGCCAACCAATTGATCAAGTCTAATTCCGTACAAGATTGTCTATTTTACGAATATTTAGCGTCTCAAACAAGCGATGGATATTTGCGCATTGAGCTGTGCCCATCGGGTCATTCAGCACAGTCGCTTACGATGACCGTTCGAATTGTCCCATGAAATACCTTACCCAACGTGCTCAACGGCATTCCTGGGTCAAAACCAACGAGCCCCTTACTCGCCATATCCAACAGAACAAACGCAATAAAGTAAACGACATGAAAACCACACGTCTGCTCCTCCGTCGGATGGTGACTGTCCTCAAGTGAACAGGATAGCTATCGTGCAAAGAAGCATGTTTGCAACATGTAGTTAGTTTTATCGATGTCCGAACGAGCATGCCCCAACAAACAAACAACTACCCAGGCACGTCTTGTGGATTATAACACTATGACCAGTGAGTAAACACTTTGACTGTTAGATGCAAAGATGAGACGATGTCGATTTCGTGCATAGAAACGAACAGTTTGTGGTCGGGACACAGTTGGATGAATCGGTCACCATAATCTGTTCAACAAGACTATAGAAACACCAGGTGACTTGGATCTCGTCTCAGTGCACGATCGACTTTTACTTCTAAGGTTATCTCGTGACCAGCCTGACTAGGGGCATTTGTAACAAGTTTACATGACACAGGGATAGTCAAGTTTGACGCTGAGCGTAATCTTTCACACGCGTATCGGACGCGATGCACACGTGTGTTCTATCGTTGTCAAGTGTCTGTGCGCGCACATTTAGCAAAAGTTGCGAATAATAAACGCGAATAAGTAGGGAGGATCCTCTGGATTGGAAACCACTTCCAGATATTTTCTCATTCTCACATTAGGTTCCTTTCAAAAGCACTGCATCCGTTCACATTTGAATGGGAAGGGAAGAGTAAATTGTGAAGTGACTTGGCTTATTTGAGACAAGTGATTAAAGTATGTGTGCACTAATCACATCTGTTTGACCCGGCCACTTCACTGTTCCATGTAGAAAATTAGTTCGAATGAAACACGAGAAACAGAAGTGGATAATATACGTAGTTCACTACGGGGAAACACTAAGTAATCGCAACGCTCGTAAGTGTTTGCTGATGCTGACCTCAGGACTCACGGATCAAATCACTGCATACAGCATACTGCAGTGAGCAAGCTGAAAGCAGTCATATAGCTGTTCGATTCAGGCGTAGGATCCTGTTAATGCACTGATTGGGGTCCAGCGTGTTTTACATTTTGGCACCCACAATGGGACCGAGGGGAGTGAAAGGCCCGTGAATGACTTGGTGTGCGACGAGATAATTGTGAAATGAGTTGAGTTGTGGCCCAGTGAAGCTCTGGTGGAATGGCGTGCCCGACCTTAGCATTGCTCACTCGATGACGGTTAGGCGAGTCGATAACCATTACTGGCTTGATTAGCTAAAACGCGAGGTCGGCTCCTACGTACACCTCTATCTCGTCAAGGCTTCGTCGCCTCGAAGAATTTTTTGGGGTACTGTTTACTATCGTATTACGCAAGCAGTGCTCTTCCGAAAGTTGCAAGTGCTCAATCTACAAAGTGCGTCAACAGGATGCTACACCTATATTAATCGCAACACAAATTGTCTACCTACAGCCTGCAAACTACACGCCGGTGAATATTCTATCACTGCATATCCAGTTTCATTCAGCTCAGACTACCATGACAATGCCGTAAATGCGGTGGTTTTGGTTACTATCTCCTGGCGACAGCTTCAATCGGATACAATGAGAGGACAAGAATATAACAGCAGAAGGGGAACTACAAATACTGGGAACAAGTCGATAGAGAAACTTTGTGATTGCAAGAGCGCCATTGATCACGACACCTAGCCATTTCCTCTAACGTACATAACCACTGAGTAGGAGGGTCTTTTGGACCCCACCCATGAAGTCTAACATTCCCTAAATGGCCAAGTCTACCAGTTAGGCTTTTCATACCTTTCTTCCATGTCATGGACTGACCACCCTTACTCATCTTCTAACTGGTAACCGTCTAAGAAAACATCCGGCGCCGAGGAATCCTGTCAGGGGCATGTGTAACACATGTCTCACCCATCTTCGCCTCATATCTTTAGTGTTTCATCCAATGATTTGGTTCGTGAACCTAAGACTCTCCGCAGAACCGCAGCATTGCTGATTCAGTGTCCCCACCAGATTCGAGGAATGCTACGAAGACACTGGTGTACAAATACCGAGAGTCTTCTTATATCCTCCACTCGTGGTGGCAGTTTCTGAACCATACAGAAGAACTGGCCCAGTTGCTGCAGCGTACACTCAACCCTCGGTAAACAAACGCATGTCACGTCAACGCCAAAGATGACTCACATTGGCAAATGTCACACGAACCCTCTGTATACGAAAAACACATCACCCGATATACTACCTCCGAACGAAACGCAGCTGCGAAAACAGCAGAACTTTTCTGACTGGTCTAGGGTTTTCCAGATAGTGAGAGGTTTGGTGTTGGACTAACCCAATCTTGCAACAGCATCTTGTACTTTGAAGGTGTGGCCCGGAGACCGGACATTGCTGCACAATTACTCAAGCTGTCTAGAAACGCTTGCAACTTACCAGGATCTTCACTAATGACCGGTGGTGGTGGGGTGGTTTAGAGCGTTTGCTTACCGATTCGGAGGTCCACCTTCACCGGTTACTTTGGTGGTAGACAGTAACCCACTGTCGTTCGGATCGTTACCACACCTGACCTACTGGGACCTTATGTGTTTCTTCGCCATTCCAAGTCTCAAGGGTCCGGTTACTGGTTATCTCCAATAGTGCAGTGGGCCCTCGTGGCTATGGGATATATACCCCTTTCACTGCACTCATGCGCAAGCATACATTCGAAAACATTTCATCCGCATATTCAAGGACTTTCTCGTCCGAGAAAAGTTCAATACAATTATCTTCACCTGACAAAAAGGCGGTTTCTGGGACCATATCAATCACGAAGTTAAAGAGAACAGGAGAGAGGGGGTAACCCTGACGTACACCACTTCTCGTGGTGAACTCGGGTGAGAGATCACCGTAAGTCCGAACTCAGCTTCAGCTACTCATGTAGAGGGACTTTATGATCGATATGAATTTCCCTAGTACATTCTCCAACAAGACGCAGCACCAAAGAACTGTGCGGTCGGCTTAGTCATCGGCTGCTTTAGGATCAAGAAAAACGGAGATAGTGGGCCCATGGTAGATGTGCCTATGTTCTAAAATTTGTCGAGTGAAGATAGGATCAACACAACCTCAACCAGGTCTAAACCAAGCTTGATCCTCACGCGAGAAATGTTCGCGAGCGTTAGATAAGCAGTGGAGAACGAAACTAGCGGGCAGTTGGGATTCGATGCTAATCTGACCCATTGACCTGTGATTTTTACGGCAGAGCCTGTCTTCTTTCTCACAAATCAGTACGATCACCAATTCACGCCAACTGTTCGCGATTTGTTCCTTATCCCACATCAAACCGAGGAGTTTTGTCAGCTGCGGAAACAATGGCCATCCACCATCATTGAAAATAGGTAGTGACAACTCATCCGGTCCAACAGCCGTTTGTCGTTTAGGATAGCTCCTCAGCCGAGGAACCTCTGTTTCAGAGGGTTCACTGGTATCAACAGCAAGAGCTGTAGCCATCGCGCTAGTGAGCAATACTGTCCTGGATAAAAGTTAACCAAACTGCCCTCGAAATGCTTCACTCAACGATTAAGACGACGCTTCTGAGTTTGAATCAGTGAGCCGTTCACCTCTTGAATCAAACTTTCGCCTGGTTTTCAGGGACTGGTAATTCTGATTAGACGGAAAAGTTTGCGGCTGTTGCCAATCACCGCAGAATCTTCCATTTCCCTACACTTCAAGATCCACCGCTACTCATGGTCGTTTCACGGGCTCCGAATCAGCTGGCATTTACCGTATCTCCGTGCCTCATCATATCCCGAAAAGCGATCTGCAAAAAATACTGGGGACACCTCCGCTACGAGAAGGCAGTGAGTAGGGCCTCCTCAGCAGAGGCTGTGTTAGACGCATGGTCACTTGGGAGCATTTAAAGAAGCGTTCGGGACATGCAGCCATCTCGGAGCCTGAGACACCCAGCCCCAACCATACTGAGGCATTTGGTGGCAATATAGGAGAATTGCCGATTTTCGAACACCGACGTCTTTGCGGCATACCTCGAATCTGGTAAGAATATCGCAACGGCAATGCTGAATTTCGGAGCTGAGTATTAGGCATATCAGTCAATTCATTAGATGAAACACTATGTATCAGGTTTAGCTGGTGAGGATATGTGGAGAATGCCCTTGAATAGCAATGCTCGTCGTACTGATACGAAGATGAAAAACGGTGGGCAGTCCACGACATGGAAGACAGGTATGAAAAGCCTAACCAGTGAACCTGGCCATGTGGCGTGTCAGACATTCTGAGTGAGGCCCAAGAGATCTCTCACTCAGTGATTAGATACGTCGGAAAACATGGTTCACTGCTGCGTGCAGTGATGCTCTCGTATTGAGAAATATTCACTAAACCCTTTTTCACTATTTTTGATGGAGACTACTGCTGCTCTCAGCAAAAGCAGCTAACGCATCCAATGCGTGTTTCTTTGGACGGTCTTTTCATTCCGTAGGCGTTGGAAGTGACGCATAATCATAAAAAAGTAAACGAGTTAATGGCGGTCTACCCACACAAGATAACTAATGTATATAATCGACACTGGTCGACGGTTGTTATATTCTTCCATTTGGTATGAGAACGGTGATACCATAACATCGGTGGTGTACAGTAATCCGTTGTTTGTGGGAACGTGAATTCGGAAGTTCCAAAAGCAACAAATGGGTTTATGCAATAGGTATTTCAACAACAGATCACGGGAAATGACGGCAGAACACAATAACGTGGCGACCTACCGGTCATATTGTAGTCGAAAGTCAGCTCCTCGTCTTTTCGAATAAATCTTGAGGCATAGAGCGCAATGCGTGGGAGTTTCGTATTCAGACACTCGATGAAAACACAACGAACCGTGAGATTCGGATCACACTACGAAGAAGAAACATAAATGCTGAAAGAACATTTTTCAATAGATGTATATATATATATATATATATATATATATATATATATATATATATATATATATATATATATATATATATATATATATATATTCACTAGAATCTAATTTGAATCGTCTGGAGTGTGAATGGATACTCTTCATTGAAGAGCCCACAAGTGAATCACAACTGTGAATCCTCATAGTTTTCTGTGTCTGGGTCACTGCTAACCCAACGAACAACGAGGATGCATGACCAAGCGCTCATATTGATAGTGAATAGTGTGTAAACGTGTGGACAAAATTTCCCTGGAAGCACACGAACGGTACTCTGTTATGCATTTCAAGTCATAGACAAATATCAGAACTGGATACGATAAAACAAAATAAAAGTTTGGTTTATTAAGCCTTTAGACAAGTGGATATCTTGAAGTTCCGAGAGCAATACACAGTTAGCGTGAGTACACCCCAATTACTGTCATCAATCTTTGTATCCTGAAACATTTGATACCTTACTATCACCGAAAGTACTACAGTAGTGAGGGCTGTGCCACATGGTTCGACGATACGGGCACATCGTTTAAACCTTCTCCAATCAATGTGCGGTGCAGCATTTGATATAATTACCACGGTCAGCTGCGCAGCATATGATCGTCACACTTTCACCTTGTTCCGTTAGCATTGCAACACCAATCTTTGTAAAAAAAAAATTAATAATAATAATAAATTGCTCCAATATCTCGATGTCATATTCTAATAATTTTGACCTGACTGGCTTGCTGCGGCATGGCTAAAGGTTGTGCGTCAAGGCTGAAGAATGATGGGTCGTAGCTACAGGATTGTGGGTCGTGGCTAAAGAATTGCTGGTTTTGGCTAAAGCTTGATGGGAGAAAGTGTAGAAGAGGCGGTGTATCGGGAACCAACGACAATGGACCGCATACCACTGGCCACGGTCAAGTCACGAGGTCAAAGTCGATAGCGCAAGGGTGGTCGCCTTAGAACGCTCAACTCACCATTGAAAACCATGGAAGCACTGTACAGCTGTTTCATCCTTGTTGGGAATCATCAGCAGTGCACATCCACCGAGCCCCCACGGGGACTCGAACCCGCGGTGAACGATTGTGAATCGAACACCTTAACCACAAGGCTATCCGGGCTGGCTCTCAACGGTTTGTTAAACATCTACACTACATGATATAGCACCCTTCCGTCACTGGCTTCGAACGGTAACAACCCGCCTCCCACACAGCGATCGACTCCTATGATGGATGACTTCTCTGTAGGGGCCTAAGTACAACGAAGGCATTCCGTTATGAACAACCTACAGAGCTTGGTTACTGTTTGCAATTGAGTTGTAGGAGATTAGATTTGTATATAATATGATTCATCATGCAGCTTGAACGCTCAACTCACCATTGAAAACCATGGAAGCACTGTACAATCGTTCACCCCGGGTTCGAGTCCCCGTGGGGGTTCGGTGGATGTGCACTGCTGATGATTCCCAACAAGGATGAAACAGCCGATGTGATACTTAAAAGGAGAATCTGTCGCTTTTCTCGCAAATCGACACGACCACCCATTCACACCATTTCCATCCTTGAAAAAGGATGGATAAAAACCATTCGGTTCGGCACCGTCGTACATTTTCAAGTAACCAATCACCCGGATAACATCCATTTGTTATGGAGGAGTGATATCTACCTGCATTATTTCTGTTGCTGACATATTCCAACAGTGAATCGTCGGATTGTTTCGTTACCTCACACCGAGCTTCGGTATACCGGTACTTCTGATCAACTATTGTTATATACACATATGTATATACACATTAAGTTGTGGGAACAAATCCAATAGTCAACAAAATAAACTTACCGAATGGTTGAGGAAGTGAGATATATTTCCCATCTGAGATGCATCAACCGTATAGTGAGCGTCACCCTCGAAATCCAAATCAAAAAGGTAGGTCATTGTCTGTTTATCATATACCAGGCCGCGTTTTTCCGCTTCTTCAAATGCGATTATCTAAATAATACAGGAAATAAACGGCCAATACTATGAGATATGAAGCAAACATTTACTCAAGATCAAAGGAAACTGCTGAGAATGGCCGATGTGATTTTCTGGATTATCAAACAGACGTTTCGTTCAACAACGAACAACTGAACCGAGCAGAAGACGTCATAATAAACACAAACAACTGACGTCTTGTGGCTCATTATTTTACTACTTTGACGACTATCGCACTCTTCAAAAAAGGCTGCTTGAGTTTGATTTGCGTTCGATCCTGCGTAGTTTTCTTTTGGTCGTTTGGGCACGCAATCTCGTCGTGATGGACGATGACTGCAGTTCCGAAGTATATCTCACTATAATATCAGAGAACCACGATAGACTCAACATTGAATGTTTGCCAGAGTCCTGGACCACTACGATGCTTTCTTGATTAATCTCGAATAAGTCTAAAAACAGAATAACTCCATGATTAAAAACGCAGAGGAAAAGTAGTTTTCAGTTATTCACCATGAAGCCTCCACCTCAATAGACTGTAGACAGTAATCCGCTGTCATCGGGATCGTTACCATATCTGACCTATTGAGGCTTTATTTGGTTCTCCACTCCATGTCTCATGGTCTGGTCGCCGGTTATCCCTAATATTACAGTGGGCCTCCGTGGCCGTGGGGTATAAACCCCTTCCACTACGCTCATGCGCACGCATGTGATTTCCACAGTCAGTTTTAAGTGGTACGGCTGAAAATAGATGAGAAAAATTCTTATCGATAAACAGTGTGCTCAAAACACCGCGATCACTTTTGTGGTCGAAATTGGCAATTTTATACCTAAATGCTTGTCAGTACGGAAGACAGTGCGAAATCGACAAAACTGTAGATAAAGTTGGGCGTATGCGCGCATATCACTCGACAGTAAAAGTGACCGCGAAATTTGGAAGCTAGGGAAGTGAATTGGCGGACTCGACAGATATGTCGCTAAGATTAAGGGTTCTACGCTCAACACAGTGATTTACCGAAGACTGCATACAGACACCTATGACTGATCTACTCCTTGGAAATATATGGGGAGTTTATCACGGGTAGGTGTGACAAAACCAGGGCATCAAATGAACTGCCGTCAAAGGTACCAACTGAAGTTACTCTCATCTCATCTTCAGCGTTAACGGGTTTATTCAGTCCATGAAATATGACAAACTACGAAGGCAGGTCAGAATGTCGATGCATATGCCGCACATAAAATGCCCTGAATAAAAAGGTGCATACCGCATCGGTTCGCAGTTTCACGACTGCGGCACCTGGCTACTTCTTGTTTAGTGTCTTCCCATGGTCGACAACACGCCGCCGAAGCACTGCTCGCGTTTAGAAAGTAAGTAATGATGAGGTGCGTCGTCGTGTTGAACATCGATAGCCGCCCTCTTAGTGAGTTGATCGCTCTACACCGTCTCCGGTGGCTCAGTCACGTTTTACGGATGCCTTCTTGCCGTCTACCTTTCCGTGCGTTGTTGGCACGTGCTGGGTAAGGCTGGAAGGAGCGATGTCGCGGTCAGCTCCTGACTTGGTACAGAGAAGCTAGCATCAGGATTTCCGTTGGTCCGAGACGCTGAGGGACACAGCCTAGGATTGAACTCAGTGGCGCGAATGCTGTGTGGTCTGTCTGTCAAACTCTAGTGTCCCACAAATACAGAAATGTCATTCAGACAAACAAAATGACAAAAAAGCACCAGAGTGTGCGGTGAAGAAAAGGAATTACATCATCATCTTTTCGCTACTTCGGTTAATGTAACCTACTCCACCTCTCCTATTTTACAATAGTTGTTGTTGAGTTAGCACCAACCCCCATTATATATATATATATATATATATATATATAGATATATATATATATATATATATATATATATATATATATATATGCGCAAATCGAAGGTTGCGGTTTTTCTAGAATGTTTTCAATAACGAACGAATGGTGATAGAGGGCAACCCTAACGAGCACTATTGCTCGTCACTATACACGTCAACTGGACTTTAACTTATTCACCTCGATCATTACTGAGCAAGACAGTGACCAGCTCGATTCCGTTCTGTTCCTAATTCAGACATTGGTATGATTTTAATTAAATTCACCAATTTTTCCAGTTTCTTGCAGGCGATTGGTGGTTGACAGCCTCCTTTCAATTTCATCGAGTTTTAAGCAAACTCATCTCCTTTGGGGTCTAAAAAAGTAGTTCTTGAACTAATCCTAGTTGAACAGGAGTGGGACCGAATGAACAACCCTCGATCGATCCATGTGCACTGACAATATGGTCAATGTGTCCAGTGCTATGACGGCGTAGGAATACGCGACGTGAGTCTGTGTCACCTCTCATGAGAGACGTTCGCGCTGGCCAGGAGCACTTTACGGTGAAAGCACAGCTGGATAAGGGGGTGGACGTTATCAGTTTGATCGGCCAGAGAGCAAATACGCGGTTACGAGTCGTGCGATACTGGATTATTATCTTCTGTCAGTGATCGGGTAGGCAGAGTTCGAAGGCCGCCTTAAGCGATTCAGACCATTTTATCGCCAGTGGTCTCCAGATAAAACCTACAAGACAAAATATCACGTTCTTAAGGCCGCTGCTTGCAAAGCTGGTTTGGTGGACTGGAAAGCACAGTGGCTACAGCGAAAAATTTTCTCAGCCGAGATTTCAAGTTCTGAGATGGAAAACTGTCCATTGAGCACACCGGAGGGGCACGTGAAAAGTTTCTCGTTCATTGAGTGTTCGGTAGAACAGATTTCATACGTAACTCTTACTATCTATTCAGAGAAATTTGTGACTACAGTGCTGGTTTAGGTAAAGAAAACAACCCAATTATTCGAACATTTCCACTCAGAAGCCGACCAATAAAGATACAAAAATATTCTGTTACTGATTTTTCGCTTTCATGTTCATACATTTCATGGGTTACTGTGGGAAGTGCACCAAGGTCACTCAAAATTGCATAGCAAGAACGTCATTCATATATAAGTCGCATTACCGGATCTGCAGCGAGAGCCCACTGTGAAGACCACAAGCTGCGGAACTCCGTCGTTAATAGAACGAATTCTATGTGCGATAACAGTTAGCCACTTTTATTAAGGACTCCATACCATGCCACACACATGCGCCATACATACAGCACTATACGCAAGCTAACCAAATATTGACTTTGCGGAAAATTTCCACTAAATTTCTCGCTTTTGAAACAACACTTACCTCGCCTAAATATTCGGTAACGAACGTTCCCTTGGCAATAGCAGACTTCGTTTTAACGCCCCAACCTCGATCACGAGTACGGAAAACGCAAAGTGGAATCTGACGACCAAGCTGTACAACACGAAATGGACAGTTGGGACCGCAACTGCATCTGAAGCGAGGTAAAATATGGAACGAAAAAGAGAAAATGTGGGACTGAAAACGAATGCGCATGCATAAAAATATCATATATTGTTAGTATTGATTCACAATTTCCCCCAACATACCCGAGCGAAATTTCGCACCAAAATGATATATTCGGCTCAGCTCAAATCTATGGGACCTAATGAGACAAAACAACCGATATATATATATATATATATATATATATATATATATATATCCATGAAAATTTGAGGCACTTTTTTTTCCTAAGTTCGATGTACTTTTTCTCGTTCCCACTGCAACATCATCTGTCGACCTCCACGTGGCTTCTTCCACTCCCCAGGAGGTGCGATACGCTGGACGTGTATTTGCCGTACGCAACACTTGCCCCAACCAACGAAGACTACTAAGTTGGATGAGCTGTGATAAAAAATTCCCCGAACTGGTTTCCAGTACTCAGTTTCTGGCCTCAGCATTGCTTACTCAGCCACTTTATGCAATCTTAGCGATACTACGCAAACATCGATGGTCGAAAACCTCGAAATGACTAATATCTCCGACACCCAAACTTTGTCCCGCAACCACACAACAGAATCGGGCACACCGTGGCACAATACTAACGACCTCTCACCTTTAATGAAGTATCATGTCGGCACCACAAGTGCTTCAGTCATGCGTACGCCACTCAAGCCTTAAGTATACACGCACACACCTCTACTACCGTGCTTCCATCCGTCATCACGCTGCTGCGGGCGAAAATCGTCAGAAACTCCTAATCGAGCATCTAGCTCGGAACCGCTGACGTCCAAGCTTGCAACATCTATAAACACTTCGAAGGTGAAAAGCGCACACCGAATGAAGCTCTCTATTTCTACGTGCAACATGATGAAGACGGCAATATAATCGTCGCACAGCGTCAAACAGCAGGACGGACTTCACTGACCACTGTCCCTTTCACCATGCTGCATGTAGAAAGGTGGACAGGGAGTGGCGAGTTCATCGTCGAACCATCCTTATTCGTGTCAGAGCTGCGGCGCATACCGAACGAAGCTACAGCTCTCGCGTGCTGTGCATGTTCCGTGCATTCAAACAAGCAAACAAGGTCGTCGGCGTTATCGAGGTAACATAACTCATCATCATTACTCAGTTCGACGCCCACATTTTGGAGATTTCGCAAGGCATTTCCCCTTATCTAGTCCATGGCGAACTTGCACAGGAATGGAGTAATGGGACATCCTTGTCCCACACCGCTCGTTGTTTTGAACGGATTGGGTGGTTTGCCGTAAACTATAGAGCAATCATAAGTATAAAAGCACAATGATCTTAGTAGAGTCTCGAAATTGTGGCATGGCTTTTCCGTGAAGAGCATTGAACAGCGATGTTCGGTCGGCTGAACCAAAAGCACCTTTCGAGCCGAGGAAAACCACTGGTGTCCGTCGGCGGTGCGTGTGACGCGTTCCAAGTAGTCGGCGAGGAGTAAAAATCTCGTCGATGCATCTTCGACCTGTGTGGAATCCAGTCTGTTGTTCGCGGGTGTTTCTCTCATCAACCGGGGTTAGAAGCCGAGCAAGATAGGGGCTAGTATTTAGGTGACTATCGAAATGAAACCGGTCCTATGATTATCACCGTAGTCTGGTTCATTGATTTCCAGGCTGCCTTTGACTCAGGTAGTTGTGAATGCCTTTGGGGTATACCAGAATCTGACGGTATTCCCGCCAAATTCTCAAGAATTTTGAGGGTTTACTATTCCTCCGCTAGTGCATGTATCCGAGTGTATGGCGAAGGACCTTTGGCGTTCGCAATCAACTCCGGAGTTAGACAAGGCTGCCCTCTCTCAGCAGTGTTGATCAACTATGCAGTCGACTGGACAATGAACAAAGCCTTGGCTGATTACCCCAGTGTCCAGTTGAGTCCAACAATGCACATCTTGGGCTTGGAGATTGGACCGTCAGCTGAGCAGTTGTCCATCTATGGTCAGGCGATCGAGTGCGTACCGTTGTTCAAATGTCTGGAACCAACTCTGCTTCCGAATGGTCAGACGAAGGACAAAGTATTGTCAAGGATTGACAATGCATGGAAAGCGGTTTTTCAGCTTCGGCGTGTCTTATGGTGTCGAAGCGAAATCGTCCTTCGAACGAAGATTCGCGTCTTTTATGCCGCTATCCGACCCGTGCTCACACACCTGGTCACTATGAGCTGAAGGAACCAGGAGGATGGAGGTGTTTGACCACTTGTGTCTGCGCTGAATTCTTCGTACAAAGTGGCAGGAGATGCTATCAAACGACGGAATAAGGAAGTGATGCTGCGACATTGATTAACTCGCTGCCTTTTCTCAACACTGCCGCCTGCAGTGGTTCGGTCACACCCCGGCGACCCAACACTATTGTCCAGACAAATACTCTGCTCTGCGCCATGTACGGGATGGCACTTTCGCCTTGGCGGTCAACTGGAAACGTGGTAAAGCACCATCGAGAAAGACATACAGCGCCTCGGATAACATACGATCTACGGCCTACGATACTGGAAAAATAACTAGGCGACGATTTTCGCTGAACTCGCAGCCAACCGCCACGCATGGTCGGCGATGATACGCGATATTCATGGAGCCGGCTTATCCTCTAGCCGGAGACAGTCGTGTAAAAGTAAGACTAAATAAGTAGTCAAGCAGAAAGTCCTGACGTCGTTATCGGGAAGTGTCCAGGTCGCAATTCTGAAGTAAAGTGCCGTGATCTGCGGCGTTGCACAGCCGTCTCTTAAGAAAACTATCACGGTGGTAGCACAATTCAGTTCAGACAACCATTAACCGTGTGCTGGGTGCGGTGGCTTTTTGTGCTGTCTCAGCGAGAACCTCAGTCAGAAGTAATTAACAAACAGGTATGAAAAGAGTAAAAAGCGAACTGCACATGGTATTAAGTGAACGAAGTTTTTGAGTGCAAGAGCGCCACTGATCGTGACACCAAGCCATATCTAGTGTTTCTAACCACTGAATGGAGATTTTCTGCATGGTCAGGTTTATTGGTTAGGCTTTCGTATTTCCTTTGCATTTCATAGACTGGCCACCCGTACTCGAAACCCAATCATTGTCCCCTCGGCGAACATTGCGTGCCTAGGAATCCTACCTAGGAGCCTGTTAAACGCCTCAATTTAGTGACATTCGGTGTTTCATCTGATGATGTGCGCCTAACTTCAACATTGGTGATAGTGTTCCCACAATATAGGAGCACTACTACGAAGTTATCCGTGTTCAGATACCGAAAGTTTTCGTATATCCTTCACCCGTTGTTGCCATGTTTCTGAACCGTACAGAAGACTTGATCTGACCGCGACAAATGCCGCAGGTTGACGAAAGCTGCTCTGTCTGGGTATTCATGATATGATCTGCTTCCCAACACTACCTCCGGCTATAATAAAGCTCCTGAGGTATTTCAAGTTATCGACTAACCAGCTGATCACAAAGGGTGAGTGCAAACACAGACTCCTGCCAGACGTGTGAAAGCTCCGCACCCTGAAGACGCAAAGTGCTTGCCATAAATAAATCCTTTAATTGCTAAGCGGTGTTGCATTGCCTGTGCACATTTTACCCAGCAAAACGAAGTCACCAGAATATCTTGATTGGGGAATTGTTTCCTGGCAGTTTTTCAAATTCACCGTTTAGTAGACCGGACTGGGCATCCTGCAGAACATCCTCTGTAGCAAAATTGGAAAGTGGGAGTGAAGGACAACCTTGGCGCATTCCGCTGTAGGTAACAGAAGAGGGTGGAGGCTGGTCACAGGCCCTAAACTTCCGTGGTGTATGACGGTGCAACTTTGAAGATCGACACATTAAAAAAATTTTTATTACATGCTTGCGCATAGGTATATACCCCATAGCCACGAGGGCCTACTGCACTATTGGAGATAACCAGTAACCAGACCTTGAGACTTGGAGTGGCGAATAAACACATTAGGTCCCAGTAGGTCAGGTGTGGTAACGATCCGAACGACAGTGGGTTACTGTCTACCACCAAAGTAACCGGTGACGTCGGAGTGACTACATTGACGTGCGGCCACCTAATTTGCTCCCTGAAGTATTTAACCCAACGATCGGATCATTGCTGTCTGCAATCAATAGGGTTTCTATTTCTTTCGCATATCGTTTCACTGACCGGTATCCGTCGTCCACCGGCGTCGCGAATAAGTCTAAACAGATTTCCTCTATTACCTGGAGCAACTGCTACTTTCATTTCTCCAGATACCTTGACCCACCAATTTTCGCGGTCATTATCGAGGCTTTTCGTGATTTGCCCCTGCAGATGTCTTCGTATCTTACTCATCTTACAGTTCAAGAACTGATGTCTGTTCCATTAGACTCGGCGACTCTGTAGAAATCCAAACCTGCTGCAACGTGCATCGCCTGCTGGGCCCAATGCTTATCCAGATTATTTTTCCTCGTAGATCCTGGTTCGTGTGATAATTTCTGTTCATTACTGGTGCGAACATCTGGATCACATAAACGTTGTACGGATAACCGGGTTTGCGTCGAAGACCACGGAGCTGGAGCAATCATCGCATTAAAACCGAATGCATAGTCCGACTCTTCGTACGTCGACCAGTAGGATCCACAGTTCTGAACAGAACTGCGCCCCCTCCCCTCCCCGGAAGCTAAATGCGATATGATCAATTTGACTCAGAGTATCTGTAAAGTTAGAGCGCCATTTCACTGTGTGACGCGAGCTGTGTCGGAAATTTGTACTAGACAGGGATAACCGACTGTCTGCACAAAACTAGAAAAGCCTACCCCGTTATCTGTGCGTTGAGCGGCTAAGGCACAACGCTTACTTAAACTAGCTTTGCACGCAATACGTTCGCCAACTTGTGCACTTAAGTCACCAGCTAGCACAACAATGTCAGAGGTTTTGCTCTTGCGAACGAGAGCGGTAAGTTCACCATAGAACCATCCGTATGCGTGTCCGAGCTGCAGTCTGTTGGAGTGTATGCCGAGATCACAAACAAACTACGGTTAACACAGCTATCCTTTCGAACGCCAATTCACCCTCGGAGTCCCACAGCACATAAATGACTAGTAACCGGGATCCAGTCTAAAAGGTTAGCTGCAGTCCTGTCAGTCAAGACTATTTCTACACCATGTTGACCCGCAGCTCTAGCTGATCGTCTCCTGAGGTGCGCAGGAAATACCTCGACGAGATACCAGGAGCAGTTATTTGAATCACATTGCTCGTATTCTGAAAACGCGTTTCACTTAAGCAGCAGACATCAATCTTCAGAGAGTTTTGTGAGGGCTAGACACGCCTGTTGACCGGCGTGCATGAGAGTATGCACGATGAAAGAGCCGAGGTTCAGAGGCTGATGAGGTCTAGGAAAATGTGAGTTACAATGTAGATGATTATTCACGACACAATTTGGCGAGGAACCGTTGTGCATAGCGCGCGTGTTATCAATGGCAAGAAAACGATCACTGGGGATGGGGTTACCCTCCTACATTGTACGTGATTCTGCAAACCAACATCGAAGACCGCGTTCGTCACTAAAGCACTCAGCGTCTAATGTGTGCTCAAACGCATGAGAGACAGCAAGCAGCTCTGGCGCGCACCTTCGAAACTCAGAGGCGCGCGTTGCTCTTCCGAGACTCGCAGTCAGGAGAAAAAGGGACGTAACGAGCTGCAATTCGCTCGCTGTACGTCGTATCCGGAGATAGCGAGGTCTCTACACATAACCAGTTCAGTTCACTTCATTTCATCCAACCATCAACCTCGCACATTCGTGATCTGGTTCTGGTTGCAATCCAACAGCATCGTTGATGGGTAGAATGAATTGGAACGTAAAGTGAGAAAGAACCGGAAACAAAGTAATAAACGGAAATCAAGAAGACAAAGAAAGAGTCCGAATGCAACTACGCCACTGGTCGCGTTGCCTAGTCATGTCGCTCAAGGTCTCCAACCACCTGGTAGACGGATCTGGTGGACCCCAACCCGGAAGTCTCCTATCTGGCTCAGTCCGCTGGTCAAGCTCTTTATAACTTTTCGCTATGTAAAAGACTGATCATTTCGACCGACCTTCCTATCAATATCTGCTTAGGAGAACAGTGCACGCCGAGGAAATCAACCGGTGGACATACGTAACGTATGTCTTAGCCCTCTTAACCTGTTTAGATTCAGTACTCGTTCCAGTGACTGTCCACTGGTTCCCAAACCCTCACGCCTAACCTTAGCATTTCCAATACGCTGTTCCCACTTGTTCGAGCATTATCACACACGATATCGAGGCCAAAACATTGACGGTTCTTGCCTATCCTCAACTGAAATATCAGACTTCACCGCCGCGGTGTACACTCGACCTCTGACATACAACCGAATGTCACGCCAGCGCCACAGGTAACTGAGGTCGGCAAAAGTCGAACACGCCCACTGTATATACAACGACACCTCATCTCACAACTGACCACCTAGCAGGAAATAACAGTATCAAAGCTGCCTACTTCAGCTAGAGTGCAAGAACACCTTTGAGTGGTCGGTTCTGCGTGTTTCAATTCTAATCACCGGTAAACTGTGTGATTTGCTCGAAAGATTTCTTCAAGGTAATTACAGGACGTGGTCGTAACGGGTGCCCGTTCTTTGTCGTGACCTAAGGTCCCACTGACTGTAGTTCGGATACAGTCAAGGCTGTATTCAAGCAACAATGACCCGCCCTTCGGCAAAAGATCACGAAGAGATATCGTATTAGCTGGAAACCCGAAAACTGAGGTGCGTCGCCTTGGTCCTGGCGAGCGAATGTTCGGAGGAAAAGTGACGCTGGCAGCCGACGAAGGGGTAATGGTAATCGGCTGCTACATCTCTATGAAGATCGTTTTTTCTATCGAGTACGTATTTCCGATGGAGCCATCGACACAGCGATTTGGCGACCGTCATCTGCAAACTGGTTTTGGACACACATGAGTCACAGAGCTATAAGCTACCGTTGCTGAAGTTCATTCAAGTTCCGTAGGTTGTATTGCGGTACATTTTCTTATTACATGCTTGCGCATGATTGCAGTGGAAGGGGTATATATACCCGACAGACACGAAGGTTCGCTGTACCCTTAGACTTGACGCTGCGCCGGATCACATATGGTCCCCATAGGAAAGGTGTGAAAACGAGCCGGACCACAGTGGATTGCTGTCTACCACTATTGTTAGACATTATGCCAGTGTGTGCTGAGCTCATGGTGTCTTCTCCACTGAAGAGAAAGTCGGTTGTCAATGGAGAGGCAAATTGATTCTCTAGGACTCCGACCCGAGACATCGGAATGAGCTAACTCACCGGCTGGAAAATAAAAGCACATTTACGATATTATGAAAGTAGTGAGTATCGCATCTTGTGGATCAGTCACACGACAAATTGTCGCTCACTGATTTCGAGATAGTCGCGTGATGTCAGTGCTGGCATCGAAAATGAGGGATTATATTTAGGTTTTCTGAGTATCCGGCAGCATCAGAGCTGTATGCAACCGCGTACGTTCTCTGGCAGCGAATGAGGCGTCGGCCACGATTATGGTTATCAGCCGTACACGAGAGGAACCCAGGGTAGCTCAAATTCGTCTACCTAGACAAGTCAAACGTTGAGTGATTGGGACACTGGTTTGTTCACGTTGCTCGTCTTTGGAGCCAGAACTGGATCTCTTCGTCCCGATCTCGCCTGTGACAGCCGTTCGTGAGCATGCGCACTCCGCCACATCCATGTAGCCGGTTCATTCCCTCTCAGGAGATAGCCGCATGAAATGAAGGTAGTGTTCGAATACGTTACAATCGTTCTTTATTATAAAACACCGCATAAGTTTGTCAACAGCACTGTGATGTGGCGAATGTGACCTGCCACTAAATGTGGCCATAGCCCCTCGTCGTAATCCATCTACCCGACGTTTTACAGAAGAGTCGAACGAGCTTCATCATAGGTCGCTGACTTTTCTGGAATAAATCTGCTGCCTCGATGGTTCCACTTGGGCGTGAAAACACTAGAGGTGAATCGTCGACCAAAAAGACTGAAAGTATACCTTCAAAGTACTCGCTACTCTGGACTGGGTGACTGAGTAGTACGGCAGTAGCGAACGGTGCTCGGAACAACGCCCCGTACTATATTCCCTAGAATATTCATAACTTTGAAAATATGCCACGGCGTTAGTGCAAGCGACACACTTTGTGCTCCAGCGGTCAAGATGTCAAGACAGGCTACAATACTTAACCGTGTGAAACAGGTGTATACAACTTGTAGGGATATATGGACGCTATTGGGCTTAGGCAGCCAGTCTCACAATGACACTCCACAGACGCAACATTGACAACCTGTCTTCCGGAAGTTCATCTGCCCAACTTTAGTGCTTGGCGCATTAAAGTCTCAGAAGAGAAGATAGCTTGCTGGTTTCATCATAGCAGCTTGACAGACAACTTCGGGCTTCACGGCATTGCATTTTCAATTAGCAATAAAACCAAAACTTCAATGATAGTTTGGGAGCCGATTTCCGCAAGGCTTGGTATGGCATGTTTCAAGGGATCGCCACAGAAATTGACGGTGATTGCGGTCTATACTCCCCCGACCAACACGGCGGACACAGACACAAAAGATGAATTCCAAAACAACCATATAATGGGTTAATCAACCGGGTCGATGCATAATATTGCGTTTATAGTCAGAGACTGGAACACTCGCGCAGGTCCGTCGGATGAGTAAACGTGGCACGTCCCGGGGAATTTCGGCCTTGGTCAACGCTGCGAGAAGGCTGGCCGCCCGGTCAGTACAGCCGACTCGTACAGAATGCGCATTAGTAACACCCTCAAAGGCACTTACTGATATGGCAGTTCAAAGATCGCACTTCGCACTGGTCCTGTTGGACTACGTCTGTGGAAGACTGTCGAGCCTATCGCGAATTAGCAACGGGAAACGCGAACGATATATACCACGTTTTTGTTAGTGCACGCTTCAAAATCGATCCATCCACGCGCATTAGGAAGCCTCTCTACCGACCAGAAAATACGCCGTGGCCCTGGAAATGCTAGAGAAATGTCAAGCGCTGTCACGGAAAAGCGCCACACGATTACCCACCGTAAATAACGTGCAATCGGATGCAGCCCCGCGAAAACAACACCATGATTGAAAAGGTGGGTAAAAAGCTGTTTTGAAAGAACTAGGTAAAATCGAGAGACGTTCACAAGACTGAATTTCTGAGGACACACTTTACCAGTCAGCCAAAAAACAAGAGGCCCGGATATCAGAAAGCGGCGAAAGCCGCGAACTGCAACGAGAGGTCCATTGCTCTCCTACGGCTGGTAGTAAGCAATGCTGGATTGAAGCAGCTGAAAATATTTTTTTTATTACATGCTTGTGCATGAAGGGGTAAATACCTCATAGCCACGAGATTCAACTGTACTATCAGGTATAACCGGCAACCAGACCCTGAGACTTGAAGTGGAAAACTACATAAGGCCCCGAAAGGTCAGGTATGGTCACGATCCGGACGACAGTGAAATGCTGTCTACCACCAAAGTAACCGGTGGTGGGTACTGCGGCAGGGATTGACGACTTCGGGAAGCTATTCCACCTCGTCGGCAACGTGTCGTATAGGCCGGCGCGACGCAGTCAGTCAGCCCACGTCTGAGCAGAAAAGAAAAAATAAAGATGGGTACAGCAATTCGACCAGTTGCTCAAGCGATCTTCGGATCACAACCATCAGTTTTTGCGCATTCGTACGATGTCAACTGTTATACATCGGATAAAACTGAGATCGCCTCGGCAGTCAACCACCTAAAGAACAGAAAAGCCGCTGATGAAGACAGCATACCACCAGAAGTCTACAAGTGCTACCCGTCGTCACTGATCAACAGATTATGCAACCTATTTGACTCCATACGGCGAGACGTCTTTCCGACTGGTTGGGGCACGTTTATTCTGTTGTCCAACCCAAAGAACGGGGAGAAATCAGTGCGCGAGAGCAATATGAGGGGTCAGTCTGATCAACATGGCTGTTCAAAGATTTCTTGAGTGTTTCAACTCATCCGCCTCCCTGCTCCAACGGACTGAACCAATGAGTTTTTCACTATGGCTAAGGTTGCATGGATTAAATTTCCACACTGTGTCGAACACTGAGAGTCCAGGATAATAGAAAGCTGCATGTGTTTGATCACTAGTGTTTGCGACATTTCGAAAACAAATTGGAGACGGATTAACCAACGACGATGGTAGGAGACGACGCTTTCAAATCGGCGAATCTCCCATTTTCCTCAAATATCGACGACCGAGGTCACCGGGCCATTTCCTATGGTGATCTGAGACAGAACTAACCAAACAAACATTTCGTCCCGAAACCTGTCCTAGCTGATGCCATCGCCTTGGTCAGTTCAGTCCAGACAACCAATAACCTTGCACTGGGTGCGGTGTCTTTGGTTGCTATTCCTTAGCGACAAACTCAATAGAAAATAATAGAAGAAAAGAGTGTGAGAGGATTAATAGGAAAACTACAGATATTGGTATGAAGCGGATAAAGAACGTTTGTGGACACAAGGACGCCACCGATCGCCACACCTAACGATGTCCTCCAAAGCACCAAATCACAGAGTGGGAGGGTCTCTTGGACCCCACCCAGGAAGTTTAACACGTCCGACAAGGCCGAGTCCAACGGTTAGGCTTTTCATACCTCTCTTTCATATGATGGACTGACCAATTTTACTCATTTTTAAACCGTTACCCGCCCCAGTAAACATTGCGCGATGAGAAATCCTGTCAGTAAACATGCGTATCTAATGTATCAACCATCTTAGCCCGGTGACGTTGTATTTTATCGCCCTGGTGGCCAGCTCAAAACTTGGATCAACGCTATTGAGAAGAATATAGAGCAGCCAGACTTGTGGTCAGTTTATGCTGCCCATCAGCGCAAGAAAAACTGGATAACAATTTGTAGCGAACTCGTTTCTAACTACCGCGTACGGTCAACAATGATGTGCGATACTCTTGGAGCCGACTCGTGCTCAAACAGGAGATAGTCGCGTAAAAGTCAAAAGAACAAGTAAGCTTTATTGCACTATGGACAATACACTGGCTTGTCAATCATGAAGTCTGCACATGCACTGTACTTCCTTGATTGTCATAAGACCTTCGGCATGGATGATCTCTATCCGGCCCTGTCCAAGGATAGTAGTTTTGGTCACCCACGAGCTAGTCAGTCTCCTCACGAGATATGACTATGGAAGTGTTCCACCAAGCAGGATTTGTGTTCATCACCCCAATCTACAAGAAGCAGGCTTCCAATATTTGCCACACCATCACCTCGAAGCTGCTGGCCTCCATAATCCCCCGTCGATTATTCCCAGAACGCGGACAACAGAGGCGCGAAGAGCAGAGAGGTTTTCATCCCAGTCGTGGATGCGCTGACTGAATTTTCATTATACTCAAAACATTCATCGCGGACTAATGGGAGTCGCATTATGGCACATTCGACAAATTTTTGACTCCGCTGAGAGGACGGCTCTCGAGAGTCTGATAAATATGTCAAGATCACTTACCCAATTCACTTACGTAGTTTAACATTTACCCAACCATCTGTGGGAGGATAAGTCGGCTCCTTAGATACCACAAACCAATTATGACGATGCACGGTGATCGAACGCGAGCTCGGAACATCGCCCGACTCCACGGACCGACTGGTTTGTGCATTGCGCAGCCCACCAAGGTGACAACGACAACAAGGGAAAGGAGCAAGACAGCGTTTTGTGGACTATCTCTGACTTTGGTCGCCGCAGGGTCTGGCTAAACCACTGCAGTTGTCGACCCTGGAGAACGACGGAGAGCTCACCGATACCACAGCATCGTCTCCTCACGTTTCCGTTGGGCACCCTGTCGTGCCAGTTGACCAAGAGGATTTACCGCATGCGCCAGTGGTTGAAAACCTCCAACTTTTGAGTATCCTCAGCTCGCAGTAACCGGGTTCCGCAGCCGTAGATGAGTACGGGGCACGTAGCGGCACGGTCAATACAACTTCTGGTCCTCACGCTGATTTCACTGCGAGTCAGCAACGTCCGTTCCAGCTGGAACAGGGTTCTACTGGTGCTGCGGATCCGTAATACTACTACATACTTTGCTTGACCGTTCGAGAGCAGAACTGAGCCGAGGTATTTGAATGAATGGATGTATTCGACTGGTGGGAAGATGAACAGGTTCTATAAATTTTTGAAGGCACTCTGGCTCCCCCAGTGGTCTTTCCGTCTTTCAATCTGTTAATAATTTCTGTGGTCTCAGTAGTATTCGGCGGGTTGCAGTTACTATCGAACCGGATTAGAGAAGTCTGTAACGGTTGGTCCGTAGAACGCTTGAGCAGCTGACGGAAGTGCTCGACCCATTGATCCATTTTTATGCTTTGTTTAGGTATCAGGTTTCCTGCTGCATCACGAAGAAGGGAATCTTGTTGGCAGTACCTATTTGGGTAGTTGCGAATGATGCGGAACAGTTTACCAAGATCACCACTTCTTGAAGCGTATCGGACTTCATGTGCTTTGGCTGACAGCTGGAGCATGCTCTCAGAGATATAACCTATTTTCCGCCTTTTTGTTCTTGAGATTCGTCCATGTAGTCTCCCTGATTGCTGACTTTGTGCATTCACCGCACTTCCTTAGAAATTCTGTTTCCCTGTGCGTTGGTCTCGGCAATCAGTCAAGTTGTGACTGCTGATGACCGTATTCCTCCCTTCTCTAGATTTTGTAAGGCAACATTTTCAGGGTTCAGAGACCCCAGCATGTGTAGATAGATGAATTTCGAAGCATGCACGTAGGAGAACATGGTCGGTGCCGTCAGCATTGTCCGTCTTCGCACCTCGGTGCGCTTGGCAATCCTCCATAAACGAGACATAACGAGATCTCATCACGATGTCGTCGAGTGGGTGTGCAGTGTGATCGTCGTTGGAGTACCATGTTGGCAGGTGTTCCTTGGGGTGTTTAAAGCGAGTGCTACGGACAACCACACACATAGACGTCAGCTAAACCGACCAGCCGGCCACCGTTTTCGCAGCGCTGAATAAGGCCGGATTCCCGAGGCTATAGCGAATGAATTCCTTGGTCGTACGTGTGCGAGCGTTCCAATCTCCTGTTATGAAAAGTATGTCGGGTTTCGAAACCCGATTGACTGCTTCCTGCATGTTATGACTGAATTCAGGTTTGACTGATTCCTCAGCCGAGTTGGTTGGAGATCAGACCAAAATCATCATCAGATCCTATAGGAAGTCTTTAAAGTGTGCCAAGCCAAGCCTGGATGAGACTGATTTCCAAGAAGGCATCTCATTATTAGCCACTTTGTTCAGCGCAAATGCGACGCCGTATAGACCGGTGTTGTCTGTCGGGGCAATAAGATGTATGCACTCCCCGGAACTAAAGCTGTTGTCTACCTGAGTTCGGTAGCCAGACTTCCGAAAGAAGCAAGCAATACCTACGAGACAGCCATGAAGAGTCCGCACTGTTGTGCACTGGCTATCGAGTTCTAAAAACATCCTGAAATTTCAACAGGTTACATGTTTTCCTCCCCTGCAACGAATTCCGGACTGCTATCTCATCACCTCGACCGCCAAGACAGGGGACGCCGAAGCATGATCAGCGCATGAGGTTTTGTGAATTATGGCACAGTCGCGGGCGTAGCGTTCGAAACGGTGTCCCCAGCATCGTCCGGTATTTGTTCGATGTTGCGCCTCTAGTCCTTGCATGATCAAGTGAAGACTGCAAGGCAGCAGTGTTGTTCTAAAGAAGGCGGTGGCCTGTTATTCAGTCCATTCGCCTCTTCCGGAATGCCGGGTCAGGTGAGTTGGGCAGTTTTCGTTTTTAGCATTTGGATCAGTAGATCGCATCTGCCTATTCAGGCGTATCTGTCTTCGCATGCCGAACACGGTCCCCGCAAGGTTTTTCAGACCTTGGTCGGCCTCAATTTGGTTTAGCACCCGTCGAGCGGTTTGCTGTGGTGTGGCCGCTGATGCATGCTCCAGCTTCGTGGAGTCCCAGGTGAGAGCAGAGTAACTGATGGAGACCAAAGAGATGGAGAATGCCACAAAACACACGACAGCCGATCAACTGACATGCTAATCTTTTGACACTCTACACACCGATTTACTATCAGACATAAGGCCGAGTGAGGTCATATGGCTCATTGTTGCGTTTGTCCTCAGATAGAAGTGGCATGCGTCATGGGTATCTACTCCTTCCTCGTTTAACTTTATCGACGACATCATGAGAGACCCGAGAAAGCTGAAACAATGAAGGCGTTGAGGTCGTAGTTTGTGACAAACAGTTTTGCACCGGTTATACAGACGACATTGCGCTGGTTTGCGACGACGTCACTTCAATGTAGTTCATTCAATTACTAACCCCGCACTTTTGAACTCTGGTTTTCGATACTACCTCGTAGAAACATCCAATTCAGGACGCAGTGCGTTCTAAGCTGCCTGGTGCTATTCGTTTTGTGGTATGCGATTCGACTCGCTCCGAGGTGTTCGCCGAGTGGCTAGACATCGGTCCGCACACAACTTGTTCGTCATTCCCGCCTACGAACCGGAGATAGTCGAAAACGAATTATATCAACGACTTCATGAGCTACTGCGCACAGCATACCGTCACGATTATCGAGGGCGAGACACTGTCGTGTTCCCGGACATCAAGGTTGGCTCTGAATCAATCCACCCCATAACCTCTCATGTTCAGGCATGGCATGCCAAGGGAGTACGTTTCCATCCTGAAAGCTGTCTATCAGAAAACCTCGAATAGAGAAAGGGTCAATGGGCAACTATCCCACCCCGTGCACGCTTCGAGATTCACCTAACCAATCGCCGCAAAAACTGTGCCTCGAAGTGGATTAACACAGCGGCATTAGGATCACCGAGAAAGCGCCAAGCGATCTCAGACGCTACTGCCTCCCATCTAGCCACCACGTTCATAGATGCAGAGGAAGTACATGTGGAAGATCAGTGGACTTCACTCAAGACATCGATCCAACAATCTGCTTTAGAATAACTGGGATTTACGCGACGACGACAGAAAGACTGTATCTCAGGGGTGATCCTCCAAATAACTGAAAGGGCCAGAGATGCCCACTTAAATGGTCATCCAGACTTCCGTGAAGTCCGACGAAAAGCCATCCACTCGGCCAGAAGCGACCGCAACAACTGCTGGACCGAAATCACGAAAAACCATGGGTTTGCGGTCAACTACGAGACTTCCTAAAGCTCTTCCGCCTAATCCGCACTGCATCCGGTAAGCGACAGTCCACAGAGCCACTCCCCCTTCGCGATGCTGTCGGGCTGCTTATTTTTGAACAGGCCAAAAGATGCAGAGATGGACCGAACACTTCGATTTTCTACTGAACCGTCCCGCAGCAAGCTCTCCGTACCGAATCCCAGCAATCCAGAGCGAGAACTATGACGTTAATAACAACCCACCGAGCCGAGATGAAGCCACCGATGTAATACACAAGCTGAAGAACCGGGAATCCCCTGGAGAAGATGGCATCGCACTGGAGGTATATAAACCATGTCTTTCGACACTACTCAAGCCACTGCATACCCTGTTTTGTTCAATCTGGGAAAAAGAACAATTCCCATCGGACTGCGGGACCTCAGTCCTACTTCCGATTCCAAAGAAAGACGACAGGACCGGGTGCGAAAACTATCGTGGCAACCGTTTATTCGACGTGGCCGCCAAAATATTTTTCGTGCTTTTGTTGAACTGCTTTACGGCGGTGCGGGACGCACACGCCCCAAACAAGGGGGCTTCCGCCGTGGCAGAGGGTGCGTGGACCAAAGATTCACTCTCCATCATCATCATCATCATCATCATCATCATCATCATCGTACAGCGTTAAACAGTAGGGCAAGCCCCACTGACCACTGCCTTTCTCTCCATGTTGCACGTTCACTTAGAAAGTATGAATATACAAGATGGACAGGGACTGGACCTACATGGGTGGGAAAAGGAAAGAATACCCTAGTAGCCAACACACGGAATACACACTCTAACTGTACAAACGCACATCGATCAATCATTCTGATTCGATAGAAAGTGACAACACGACCGCCACTGTTCGCGGTTCGCTGCCATATCCTTCACTGTCTCCAGCCAACTGGTAGACGGATCTTTTGGACCCCAACCACGAAGACGTGAAGCACCTACTTCTCCTAAGTTCGCTGTACATCTTCTCATTCCTCGCTGCCACGTCATCTGTTGACCTCCACGTGGTTTCTTCCACTCCCTAGGAGGGGCGGAGAATAGGACACGGTACGGTAGACGTGTGCTTGACATACGTAACACGTGCCCCAACCAACGAAGTCTACTGAGTTGGATACGCTGTGACAAAACGTTCTCTGAATTAGTAACCAATACTCGCTTTCTCACCTCATCGTTGCTTAATCGGCTATTCCACCCAATCTTAGCGATACTACGTAAACACCGATGGTCGAAAACCTCAAGACGACGAATATCTTCAGCACGCAGACTCCAAGTTTCAAAACCATACAACAAAACTGAACGCACAGTGGCACAGTATACACGACCTTTCAACTTCAGTGAAATATCAGATCGACGCCACAAGTGCTTCAGTCCAGCGTACGCCGTTCGAGCCTTGGATATCCGCGTACTCACCTCTACTACTGTGCTCCCATCCGTCGTCACGCAGCTACCGAGGTAGGTGAAGTGATGGACAACTGACAGCACCTCCCCATCGAGCATCAAGCTCGGAATTGTTGACGTCCAGTCTTGTAACATCACCTTGCACTTTGAAGGTGCGAAGCGCATGCCCAATGGAGCTACAGCTCTTGCGAGATTATCTAGTGCACGCTGAGCATGTTCCATGCATTCGAACAACCAGACAACGTCGTCCGCGTAATCTAGATCACACAGCTTTCCACTATTTCCTAGTTCGACGCCTACATCCTGGAGATTTCGCAACGCACTTTCCATTATTTCGTCCATGACGAAGTTGAAAAGGAATGGAGACAAAGGGCATCCCTGCCGAACACCACTGGTCGTTTCGAACTGACCGGATGGTTCACTGTAAACTCTAACGCGGCCAGATGTATGAGAATACAATGATCTCAGTAGGTTCACGAACTTCTGGGGCATACCTTTTCGATGAAGAACACTGAAAAGCACTGCTTGATCAACTGAATCGAAGGCGCCTTTCAGGTCTAAGAAAATCATTATTGTCGGTCGGCGGTGCGTGTGACGCGTTTCAAGTAGTCGGCGAAGAGTAAAAATCTGGTCGATGCATCCTCGACCTGGGCGGAATCCAGCCTGCTGTTCGCGGGTATTCCTATCGCGAGCAGGTGCAAGACGGTGCAGCAAAATCGAAGCTAATACTTTAGTGATTATCGGGATTAGGCTAATCCCACGATGATTACTGCAGTCATTGCGTATTCCCTTCTTGAAGATGGGAACAATCAATGACTAGCTCCATATTAACGGAATACGCTCCTCGTTCCAAATGTCACGGAGCAAAGCGGTTAGTGATTTTATCAACGCCTCACCACCCAGTTTGAAAAGAACTGGAGGAAGTTCGTCGGGACCTGCCGCTTTCCCCCGCCTTAGTAATCGAATACATGACTCTACTTCTACTTCTGATGGGGGCTCAAATGATACCACCCAAGGAGTCACAGTTGTTGACACGGGAGTAACTACACTAGCGTGCGGACAGCTAAACTGTTCCTTGAAGTGCTCGGCCCAACGGTCAAGCCTTTGCTGTTTGCTATGGATGGGTTCTCCATTCCTATCGCAAATCGTTTCACTGACCTGGATGCGCCGTCCACCGGTGTCACGAATAAGTTTGAACAGTCTTTGACTGATACCTGAAGCAGCTGCTATTTCCATTTCTTCGGCTACCTTGATCTACCAATTTTCGCGATCATTCTTAAGGCTTTTCGTAACTTGTCTTTGCAGCTTTCTCTGCATCTTATTCATCTCCTTACGGTTCGAGAGCTGACGCTTTTGCTCCATTATACTCAACGACTCTTGCGAGATCCAGTGTCTTTGATGGACAACGGATCTAGGACCACAGGCAAAACATGTTGCAACGTGCATCGCCTGTTTGATATGAGCCCAATGCTCATCTACATTACTGTTCGTCGTAGATCCTAGCTCATGTGCTAACTTCTGCTCATACCGGGTGCAAACTTTTGGAACACAAACGTTGCACGGCTAATCAGGTTTGCGGTTTACAACGATGACCATGGAGCTGGAGAGATAATCGCATTAAAAACGAATGCATGGTCCGACTCTTCGTACGTCGACCAGTAAGATCCACAGTTCTGAATAGAACTGCGCCATCGGTAGCTTACGGCGATATGGTCAATTTGACTCAAAGTACCTGTAGAGTTAGAGCGCCATGCCGCTGTGCGACGCGAGCTGTGTCGGAAATTTGTGCTAGACAAGAACAATCGATTGTCTGTACAAAACTGGAGAAGTCTATCCCCATTATCTGTACGCTCAGCAGGTAAAGCACAACGCCCATCTAAACAGGCTTCTGACACACTAAGTTTGCCAACTTGTGCATTGAAGTCACCAGCTAGCACTACAATGTCAGAACCTTTACTGCTGCGAACGAGAGTGGCGAGGGCATCATAGAACTCATCTTTCTGCAAGTCAGACCTGCAGTCCGCTGGGGCGTACGCCGAGATCACGAACAAATTGCACTTAACACAACTATACTTTCGAACGCCAACTGACCCTTGGAGTCTTACAGCACATAAACGACTGTTAACAGGAATCCAGTCTAAAAGGGCAGTCTCAGCCTTCTCAGTCAAGACAATTCCAACACCACGTTGACCCACAGCTCTACCTGCTTCGTCTCCTGAAGTGCGCAGGAAATACCTTGATGAGATACCAGGAGCAGTTTGTTGAATTACACTGCTCGAATCCTGTATACGCTTAAGCAGCAAACATCAATCTTCAGAGAATCTATTGTGAGAGCTAGGCACGCTTGCTGACCGGCCTGCATGAGTGTACGCACGTTGAAGGATCCGAGATTCAGAGGCTGACGAGGCTTGAGAAAATGTGAGTTACCAGACAGAGGATTATTCCCGACACTATTTGACAGTGAATCGTTGCGAAGTTCGACCGTGTTATCAGTGGGAGCATTATGGGTGGATAGATGGGGCAAAGAGGGATGGTTAGGGACAGAAGACAAAGGTTGAATTAAAGAGAGGGAACTCTGAGCAGCAGCCCACTTATCACTACCCAACCCGCTGGATACAATGCGCAGCGCGGTCCTGATTATCCTGCGCGACGACCGATGCAGTATGGGATTCTTTGTATTCGTGTAGTTCCAAGGAGATGTTAGACGGGTACTGCTAGGGTGTCCAGCCACAAAGCAGGAGAACCATTAGGGTCCTCGTCCAAAGCCTTTAGTTCTAACAAGAACCTATCCGCAAGGCAGCGGGATGGCTTAGTGGAATCCCATTTGCTTGGATTAATCATTCTTCCTCTGATTTTGTCGATCGAGTTGCCAGCTCAAATCAACCCCCAACCTGGAGGACCAGGAGACTGATCTTTGTCTGACCTCTACCCATTGACCTGTCAGGTATGATTGCATCTCCGGATTAAAGAAGCCATCCTGTACAGCTCTTTGGGTCATAGAGGCGCGCAAGCCAACACACCACGTCAAGGTGCAGTCTCGTCGTGCACTCTCCACCGAGTATTAAGATATCGGTATAGGTTTCAGCTCGTTTTATTGATTTTCGGAATGCCTTTGACTCAGTTGACAGTGAATCATTATGGACTACACCAAAAGCAGATGGAATGCCCCAGAAGCTTCCCAGTTTTATAAGGTCGTAATACGCAAATACCCGCGCGAGAACACGCATCTACAGAGAGCAGTCCAGCGACTTCTCCCTCAACTCCAGTGTTAGACAAAGCTGCCGCCTGTCGCCAGTGCTGTACGACTACACCATTGATTGGATAATGCGTCAGGCGCTCACCGATTATCCTGGTATTCAGCTGGGTACCGATGTTTTTTCTCGCCCATCTAGAATTCACCGACGACATCGACATCGTTGGAGATAGCCCAACTACATTACAGCTGGTTCTCAGTCGCGTAGAATCTTCTGCAAAATCCATGCGACTAGAGATCAATACGTCGAAGACCAACACCCTTTCGACATGCAGTGCACAGTCCACTCTCCCGGTATACTCGAATGGCGACCGAATTGAACACGTCCCGGCGTTTAAGTATCCGGGCTCTACGATTCTCCCAAACGGCCAAGCCAAAGATGAAATCAAGTTGCGCATTGACAAGGCCAGGTCTGCGTTTATTCAGCTTCGGAATGTACTCTGAGCGCGAAACGAAATCAGCCTCCGGACCAAAGTCCGCGTCTTCCAGGTCGCTGTGCGTCCAATACTGACCTACGGCTGCGAGACGTGGCCACTACGTGTCGAAGACATCAGAAAGCTGGAAGTGTTTGACCATTAGTGTCTGTGACGGGTACTGAAAGTGGTGTGGCACGAAAAGCTTTCAAACGAGACAATGAGACAACGGTGCTTTGACATCGAAAAGCTGTCAGTGCTTCTCCAACATCGATGATTGCAGTGGTTTGGACATGTCCTACGATGTCCGGACCCAGGGATCTAAAAAACAGAGCCTCGCTCCTGTTCCGTGTCCAGGATGGCGATGTCGCCTCAGAGGACAGCTGAAAACATGGGTCAGTACCATCAAGTCGGACGTTGAGGGATTGGGACTCCAGGCTCTCTACGGCGCTCGTAACTGGAAACAGAACTGGATTTCTCTGTGTTCAGGTCTCGCATCCGATCGCTGCTCATGGGCTGGTACCATTCAGGACATGCATGAAGCCGGCTCATTCTCTCACAAGAGCTAGCCGCATAAAAAAAGATCCCACCCTTTTTAACTCAAGCAACGACGAACAAGCATGCCCTATTCCCTCATTTCTCCACAATTTCGTTATGGACGGCCAACCCTGAGGAACCTTCGATGGTGTTGCAAACGGCGGTGTGGAACTTTTACCGGGCGCCACAGTTGACTTAGATTATGGTAGCATCACCTTGTTGGAAGACGATCCCCAATTCGTCCAAAATGTCTTAAACCGTTTGGCGCAAAAGTCACGGAGTATGACACGCACCTTGTTCCATCCAAGTGCAAAATGCTCCTCCAAGTGTAGCAACGAGATCCCCGTGCACTCACTCTCAATGGGGAACGTCTGGAAGCCGTCAGCATATTTGTGTACCTGGGATGTTGGATTTCTACCAGGGTATTGGAGACGAAATCTCGCCACCCATCTCTAAGATCCGTTCGGCTTTTGCCAATCTAAGGCACCTGAGGCGTCACCACGTCAGATCTCTCGTAAAAGATAGTCCGCAACGCCTAAGTTCGCTCGATACTCCTTTATGGATGCTGACTAGTTCCAGATCTGCTTCGGCTGACCGTGTTCGACCACTGCTGTCTACGACCAATCGTACGAGTATGGTGGCAGCATTAAGACAGTAAAACGTGGTGCGAAGGAGACTATTTGTAGTGAATTGTGTCACTCATAGAAATTATTTGTCTACGGTGGCTAGGTTACGGCTTGTGGATGCCCGCCTAGCGTTCGCTTCACCGCGATCTATTCGCGCTTGCTGGACAGGATTGGAAACGGTGATGTGGTGGACAACCAGTGATCTGCAGGAGTTGAAGAAAGTTTGCTTTCAGTTTAGCCAAAGTGGGGTCCTGCCGTCTACCAGGTTGGAGCAAGCATGACACCGAAAACAGCTGGAGACGCTGACGGATATGGCCCAAAACCTGGGTCAATGGCCTCAATGCTCCTGGTAATGTTGTGCTGGCTACCCATCCTTCCTCCTCCATTTGTGAAAATCCACAATAGATACAAACGAACAAGAAAAAATACCGTCAGTGGAAAAACTTGTAACAAGAAAATCTTCCCAACTTTCCTGTTATTTTTCTTTTCGCATATTGTTTTCCTACTAGGCTATGGTCGCCTTGGCACGATGTTTGTGCCAGATCCGTGATGAATATGTATGGAATGTGATGCTTACTTTCAACGTATAAAATGCAACTACAAGACTGACGGAGATTCATTACCGCCTTCATGTTAGAGATCGTCGAGAGGTTTTCTCCTTTGAGCAGTTGTATAAGTGCTGACGGGAAGGTTGGAGATGAGGTCGACAATCAGACAGTTAATAATATATCGGAGACTAGTTGTCGAATACGAAAGGTAGTTGGATGTTTCCAGCGATCGATTCATTAAATCACCGACTAAAACGATAAGCACTGCGGTAAAGAAAAACCTTTTCCCCTGGAAAATAGGGACACAAATCTCAGCAGTCAAAATTGAGGCGAGGTTCGGTTCATCTTGGTCCCTTCAACCGCTAACTTTACATTTGTGTTCCCGTTTTTGGTTGTTGGTTCACAGCAACATCTATTTAAAGGCAAAATGAATAGCACCACAAAAAGCAAACAAACCAAAAAGAAAGTTATAGGTAGGAATCAAAATAACGAAGAAACAGTTCAAAAGAAGCCACGCTCCTGACGACAGCAATGAGGCATGTCACCTAGAGTCCGAAAGTGCGATGGGAGAATTTCTTTGAACTCAAAGATGGACCAGGACACGTTCTATTCAGTCAGGCTCATTGATTAAACATTTGATAACTTTTTCCCCATTTCACAAACTGAACATATTGAACAACAAAAACAAGAAATGAAGTCCCGTCACAACCTTCTACCAAGGATCGATACACTGAGCCGAAAGCCAATTTCAGATCGAGGAAGATTGTAGGCCCGTGTTCTCATATTCCATCAATATCATCATCATCATCATCGTACAGCGTTAAACAGTAGGGCAAGCCCCACTGACCACTGCCTTTCTCTCCATGTTGCACGTTCACTTAGAAAGTATGAATATACAAGATGGACAGGGACTGGACCTACATGGGTGGGAAAAGGAAAGAATACCCTAGTAGCCAACACACGGAATACACACTCTAACTGTACAAACGCACATCGATCAATCATTCTGATTCGATAGAAAGTGACAACACGACCGCCACTGTTCGCGGTTCGCTGCCATATCCTTCACTGTCTCCAGCCAACTGGTAGACGGATCTTTTGGACCCCAACCACGAAGACGTGAAGCACCTACTTCTCCTAAGTTCGCTGTACATCTTCTCATTCCTCGCTGCCACGTCATCTGTTGACCTCCACGTGGTTTCTTCCACTCCCTAGGAGGGGCGGAGAATAGGACACGGTACGGTAGACGTGTGCTTGACATACGTAACACGTGCCCCAACCAACGAAGTCTACTGAGTTGGATACGCTGTGACAAAACGTTCTCTGAATTAGTAACCAATACTCGCTTTCTCACCTCATCGTTGCTTAATCGGCTATTCCACCCAATCTTAGCGATACTACGTAAACACCGATGGTCGAAAACCTCAAGACGACGAATATCTTCAGCACGCAGACTCCAAGTTTCAAAACCATACAACAAAACTGAACGCACAGTGGCACAGTATACACGACCTTTCAACTTCAGTGAAATATCAGATCGACGCCACAAGTGCTTCAGTCCAGCGTACGCCGTTCGAGCCTTGGATATCCGCGTACTCACCTCTACTACTGTGCTCCCATCCGTCGTCACGCAGCTACCGAGGTAGGTGAAGTGATGGACAACTGACAGCACCTCCCCATCGAGCATCAAGCTCGGAATTGTTGACGTCCAGTCTTGTAACATCACCTTGCACTTTGAAGGTGCGAAGCGCATGCCCAATGGAGCTACAGCTCTTGCGAGATTATCTAGTGCACGCTGAGCATGTTCCATGCATTCGAACAACCAGACAACGTCGTCCGCGTAATCTAGATCACACAGCTTTCCACTATTTCCTAGTTCGACGCCTACATCCTGGAGATTTCGCAACGCACTTTCCATTATTTCGTCCATGACGAAGTTGAAAAGGAATGGAGACAAAGGGCATCCCTGCCGAACACCACTGGTCGTTTCGAACTGACCGGATGGTTCACTGTAAACTCTAACGCGGCCAGATGTATGAGAATACAATGATCTCAGTAGGTTCACGAACTTCTGGGGCATACCTTTTCGATGAAGAACACTGAAAAGCACTGCTTGATCAACTGAATCGAAGGCGCCTTTCAGGTCTAAGAAAATCATTATTGTCGGTCGGCGGTGCGTGTGACGCGTTTCAAGTAGTCGGCGAAGAGTAAAAATCTGGTCGATGCATCCTCGACCTGGGCGGAATCCAGCCTGCTGTTCGCGGGTATTCCTATCGCGAGCAGGTGCAAGACGGTGCAGCAAAATCGAAGCTAATACTTTAGTGATTATCGGGATTAGGCTAATCCCACGATGATTACTGCAGTCATTGCGTATTCCCTTCTTGAAGATGGGAACAATCAATGACTAGCTCCATATTAACGGAATACGCTCCTCGTTCCAAATGTCACGGAGCAAAGCGGTTAGTGATTTTATCAACGCCTCACCACCCAGTTTGAAAAGAACTGGAGGAAGTTCGTCGGGACCTGCCGCTTTCCCCCGCCTTAGTAATCGAATACATGACTCTACTTCTACTTCTGATGGGGGCTCAAATGATACCACCCAAGGAGTCACAGTTGTTGACACGGGAGTAACTACACTAGCGTGCGGACAGCTAAACTGTTCCTTGAAGTGCTCGGCCCAACGGTCAAGCCTTTGCTGTTTGCTATGGATGGGTTCTCCATTCCTATCGCAAATCGTTTCACTGACCTGGATGCGCCGTCCACCGGTGTCACGAATAAGTTTGAACAGTCTTTGACTGATACCTGAAGCAGCTGCTATTTCCATTTCTTCGGCTACCTTGATCTACCAATTTTCGCGATCATTCTTAAGGCTTTTCGTAACTTGTCTTTGCAGCTTTCTCTGCATCTTATTCATCTCCTTACGGTTCGAGAGCTGACGCTTTTGCTCCATTATACTCAACGACTCTTGCGAGATCCAGTGTCTTTGATGGACAACGGATCTAGGACCACAGGCAAAACATGTTGCAACGTGCATCGCCTGTTTGATATGAGCCCAATGCTCATCTACATTACTGTTCGTCGTAGATCCTAGCTCATGTGCTAACTTCTGCTCATACCGGGTGCAAACTTTTGGAACACAAACGTTGCACGGCTAATCAGGTTTGCGGTTTACAACGATGACCATGGAGCTGGAGAGATAATCGCATTAAAAACGAATGCATGGTCCGACTCTTCGTACGTCGACCAGTAAGATCCACAGTTCTGAATAGAACTGCGCCATCGGTAGCTTACGGCGATATGGTCAATTTGACTCAAAGTACCTGTAGAGTTAGAGCGCCATGCCGCTGTGCGACGCGAGCTGTGTCGGAAATTTGTGCTAGACAAGAACAATCGATTGTCTGTACAAAACTGGAGAAGTCTATCCCCATTATCTGTACGCTCAGCAGGTAAAGCACAACGCCCACCTAAACAGGCTTCTGACACACTAAGTTTGCCAACTTGTGCATTGAAGTCACCAGCTAGCACTACAATGTCAGAACCTTTACTGCTGCGAACGAGAGTGGCGAGGGCATCATAGAACTCATCTTTCTGCAAGTCAGACCTGCAGTCCGCTGGGGCGTACGCCGAGATCACGAACAAATTGCACTTAACACAACTATACTTTCGAACGCCAACTGACCCTTGGAGTCTTACAGCACATAAACGACTGTTAACAGGAATCCAGTCTAAAAGGGCAGTCTCAGCCTTCTCAGTCAAGACAATTCCAACACCACGTTGACCCACAGCTCTACCTGCTTCGTCTCCTGAAGTGCGCAGGAAATACCTTGATGAGATACCAGGAGCAGTTTGTTGAATTACACTGCTCGAATCCTGTATACGCGTTTCGCTTAAGCAGCAAACATCAATCTTCAGAGAATCTATTGTGAGGGCTAGGCACGCTTGCTGACCGGCCTGCATGAGTGTACGCACGTTGAAGGATCCGAGATTCAGAGGCTGACGAGGCTTGAGAAAATGTGAGTTACCAGACAGAGGATTATTCCCGACACTATTTGACAGTGAATCGTTGCGAGGTTCGACCGTGTTATCAGTGGGAGCATTATGGGTGGATAGATGGGGCAAAGAGGGATGGTTAGGGACAGAAGACAAAGGTTGAATTAAAGAGAGGGAACTCTGAGCAGCAGCCCGCTTATCACTACCCACCCCGCTCGATGCAATGGGCAGCGCGGTCCTGATATTCCATGTAGGGTAAAGATGTATTCGAAGCAGCGCCTAACAAGGTTCCAAACCACCTCCAATCTCACATGAACACCGCTTGAGAGTGCTGGATAGTCAGCAGAGAATAATGTCGGTTGACAGTTCCAATGTGACACATACCAAACTAACTCATTTGCGGTCTTCACAAGACGGCCTGTCATCCTTCTTGTAAATCGATAGAATCACCGATTGAAAAACATTCTGAGAAGTTCCGTTAACTTCGATACTGAAGTTTCGCCTGCATAAATAAAACTGGAAGAAAAGAAGCTGTTTGGCCTCGCAGATTTGTACGTCTGTAGAAAATCCAGATAACCCCAATTTCGGACGACGGAGTGATGTCCACCACTACCGTTTCTGCTACGGGCATTACCGGGAATCGTATTATTACGTGGTAACTTCAACTACATTGGGCTTTGCCAAACAAATATTTTCAATCAAACGGTAAAAATGCTGACCACAACACATCGCGGTGGAACCATCCATTTCAATGCTTCACTGCTCGTGGTGTCAGATAGCACCTTAGCGCTATCCGCAATTTGTTGATCATTCCAACTGGAAGGACGGCATCTTACAGGGTGACGGATGTCCGATATCAATCGTTAGTGAGGCTTACTTGAAGCGAAGCTTTTCGAAGATGTTGATAGACGTTTACAATGATTGCTTCATCAGACACCAGAGTTTACTGGTGTCTTCGTTATCCGGTTCCATCGGTAATTACAAAAAATGTTTACCTTGGAGAGTAGATCGTCGATCACCATATCGAAGTAGCTCCTCAGGACGGATGTCCATGTTATGACCACAGGCGAGGCGTAAACAGAAGAAAGCATGTAACAGGGCGTACTCTATATGCACATGTGAAGACCGAAATGGATGCCATCCCTCGATCGATCGATGCCAGCGGTGAGCAATATCAATGTGATCAACGAATCACGCTGCGAAGGTGTATCAGATGACTGAGAGCTAATAAAGACGCACGTTCTGAACCACGGTTTGGTCTGAAAAGCAATACCATATATGCACGAACTTACGCAGAATTACATTCGTAAACTGGGTGACCAACAGCAGCGACCAGACGTTTCTGTCGGTTGTAAGGAACCACAGCTCCCGCAGTAGCTGGGCAACAGTGATGGCGTCGATTTTCCCAGCAGGGCTCTTGTGACGTTGGATTTTCCAAGCGATCTTTCATTTCCACGGTGATCTTACAACTGCATTCACAGCCAACAGGTGACTTATCAGGAAGGAAAACTCCTTGCCCTGGACAATAGTCCGGGATGGGGAGGAAATCCACAGGTGGACCTATAAAGGAGGACAAGTACACGGGTTTATCGTGAGGTAAGGTAAACAGTGCTATCGAGCAAGTTATTCAAGGTTAAAGCTAATTTAGAATAAACAAGATTTCTTAGTTAGACTTTATTTATCCACAGGTCGCAGGAAGTCTTATTTGTTTCGTAAAAACGCAACGAATTTAGACGAACATTGCTCGAGTTCAAAATAATCCAGGTCAGACAATGCAGCGCAATTCCAAAAACCAGATCGTTCAAACTTCGAATTCTCAAAAAATTAGTGTCTATCGAACGATTCACTGAACTGACTCAGAAAAGCGAAAAGATCGGCTGAGTGAGAGTGCTTAGCACTAGAGCAGCTGGGTTAGTTTTAATTCACGATGAGGAAACGTAGGCCCCGTGGGTGGGAGAAATACGCAGGTACTCGGTATGTTATTACCGACTCCTTTGCGGGACTGCCGTAATTAAATAGATGTACAGTAACGTTTGGGCGAAACAGATGACTACCTGAAAAAATAACAATCAGGCAACAGTGGACGTGGCATTTGTTTAAAGTCTCTGGTTTGACTCGAAAGGCTCATTGGGAAGATTATCACCTACATCATAGTACAGCGGTAAAAAGCAGGGCAAGCCCCACTGATTGTTGCCACCACGACGAGACTGCACCTTGGCGTGCTGTGATGGCTTGCGTGTCTGTATGACCCAGGATACACCGGACGGATTTCATAGCCGGAGATACAATTATGCCTGAGAGGTCAATGGGTAGAGGCCAGACAAGGCCCAGTCTCCCGGTCCTCCAGGTTGGGGGTCGATTTAAGCTGGGAACTCAGTCGATAAAATTACCAGAAGAAGTAATTAGCCTAAGCGAATGGGCTTTTACTCAGCCAACCCGCTAACTTATGGACAGGTCCTCGTTAAAAGTAAGGACTTTGTATGAGAGCCGCAATCGTTCTCCCTTCAATCGCTTAGAAACATTCTCAGTACCCAACATCCTCCATGAACTGTAGGAACACAGAGAACTTCAAACTGAAACCATCGTCGCGCAACGTAATCCGAACCGCGCCGCCTATCGCAAAAACCTGGATGGACAGTAATCACTGGTTTACTGATCAAAGTTCCCGTTCTTCTATTAAAACCTTGTCTTCTGTCCCCAAACACCTCTTTGTGCCTCTATCCACCCATAATGCTCCCGATATGCACAACGGTTCCTCGCCAAATTGTGTCGTGAATAATCATCTACATTGTAACTCACATTTTCCTAGACCTCATCAGCCTCTGAACCTCGGCTCTTTCATCGTGCATACTCTCATGCACGCCGGTCAACAGGCGTGTCTAGCCCTCACAAAACTCTCTGAAGATTGATGTCTGCTGCTTAAGTGAAACGCGTTTTCAGAATACGAGCAATGTGATTCAAATAACTGCTCCTGGTATCTCGTCGAGGTATTTCCTGCGCACCTCAGGAGACGATCAGCTAGAGCTGCGGGTCAACATGGTGTAGAAATAGTCTTGACTGACAGGACTGCAGCTAACCTTTTAGACTGGATCCCGGTTACTAGTCATTTATGTGCTGTGGGACTCCGAGGGTGAATTGGCGTTCGAAAGGATAGCTGTGTTAACCGTAGTTTGTTTGTGATCTCGGCATACACTCCAACAGACTGCAGCTCGGACACGCATACGGATGGTTCTATGGTGAACTTACCGCTCTCGTTCGCAAGAGCAAAACCTCTGACATTGTTGTGCTAGCTGGTGACTTAAGTGCACAAGTTGGCGAACGTATTGCGTGCAAAGCTAGTTTAAGTAAGCGTTGTGCCTTAGCCGCTCAACGCACAGATAACGGGGTAGGCTTTTCTAGTTTTGTGCAGACAGTCGGTTATCCCTGTCTAGTACAAATTTCCGACACAGCTCGCGTCACACAGTGAAATGGCGCTCTAACTTTACAGATACTCTGAGTCAAATTGATCATATCGCATTTAGCTTCCGGGGAGGGGAGGGGGCGCAGTTCTGTTCAGAACTGTGGATCCTACTGGTCGACGTACGAAGAGTCGGACTATGCATTCGGTTTTAATGCGATGATTGCTCCAGCTCCGTGGTCTTCGACGCAAACCCGGTTATCCGTACAACGTTTATGTGATCCAGATGTTCGCACCAGTAATGAACAGAAATTATCACACGAACCAGGATCTACGAGGAAAAATAATCTGGATAAGCATTGGGCCCAGCAGGCGATGCACGTTGCAGCAGGTTTGGATTTCTACAGAGTCGCCGAGTCTAATGGAACAGACATCAGTTCTTGAACTGTAAGATGAGTAAGATACGAAGACATCTGCAGGGGCAAATCACGAAAAGCCTCGATAATGACCGCGAAAATTGGTGGGTCAAGGTATCTGGAGAAATGAAAGTAGCAGTTGCTCCAGGTAATAGAGGAAATCTGTTTAGACTTATTCGCGACGCCGGTGGACGACGGATACCGGTCAGTGAAACGATATGCGAAAGAAATAGAAACCCTATTGATTGCAGACAGCAATGATCCGATCGTTGGGTTAAATACTTCAGGGAGCAAATTAGGTGGCCGCACGTCAATGTAGTCACTCCGACGTCACCGGTTACTTTGGTGGTAGACAGTAACCCACTGTCGTTCGGATCGTTACCACACCTGACCTACTGGGACCTAATGTGTTTATTCGCCACTCCAAGTCTCAAGGTCTGGTTACTGGTTATCTCCAATAGTGCAGTAGGCCCTCGTGGCTATGGGGTATATACCTATGCGCAAGCATGTAATAAAAATTTTTTTAATGTGTCGATCTTCAAAGTTGCACCGTCATACACCACGGAAGTTTAGGGCCTGTGACCAGCCTCCACCCTCTTCTGTTACCTACAGCGGAATGCGCCAAGGTTGTCCTTCACTCCCACTTTCCAATTTTGCTACAGAGGATGTTCTGCAGGATGCCCAGTCCGGTCTACTAAACGGTGAATTTGAAAAACTGCCAGGAAACAATTCCCCAATCAAGATATTCTGGTGACTTCGTTTTGCTGGGTAAAATGTGCACAGGCAATGCAACACCGCTTAGCAATTAAAGGATTTATTTATGGCAAGCACTTTGCGTCTTCAGGGTGCGGAGCTTTCACACGTCTGGCAGGAGTCTGTGTTTGCACTCACCCTTTGTGATCAGCTGGTTAGTCGATAACTTGAAATACCTCAGGAGCTTTATTATAGCCGGAGGTAGTGTTGGGAAGCAGATCATATCATGAATACCCAGACAGAGCAGCTTTCGTCAACCTGCGGCATTTGTCGCGGTCAGATCAAGTCTTCTGTACGGTTCAGAAACATGGCAACAACGGGTGAAGGATATACGAAAACTTTCGGTATCTGAACACGGATAACTTCGTAGTAGTGCTCCTATATTGTGGGAACACTATCACCAATGTTGAAGTTAGGCGCACATCATCAGATGAAACACCGAATGTCACTAAATTGAGGCGTTTAACAGGCTCCTAGGTAGGATTCCTAGGCACGCAATGTTCGCCGAGGGGACAATGATTGGGTTTCGAGTACGGGTGGCCAGTCTATGAAATGCAAAGGAAATACGAAAGCCTAACCAATAAACCTGACCATGCAGAAAATCTCCATTCAGTGGTTAGAAACACTAGATATGGCTTGGTGTCACGATCAGTGGCGCTCTTGCACTCAAAAACTTCGTTCACTTAATACCATGTGCAGTTCGCTTTTTACTCTTTTCATACCTGTTTGTTAATTACTTCTGACTGAGGTTCTCGCTGAGACAGCACAAAAAGCCACCGCACCCAGCACACGGTTAATGGTTGTCTGAACTGAATTGTGCTACCACCGTGATAGTTTTCTTAAGAGACGGCTGTGCAACGCCGCAGATCACGGCACTTTACTTCAGAATTGCGACCTGGACACTTCTCGATAACGACGTCAGGACTTTCTGCTTGACTACTTATTTAGTCTTACTTTTACACGACTATCTCCGGCTAGAGGATAAGCCGGCTCCATGAATATCGCGTATCATCGCCGACCATGCGTGGCGGTTGGCTGCGAGTTCAGCGAAAATCGTCGCCTAGTTATTTTTCCAGTATCGTAGGCCGTAGATCGTATGTTATCCGAGGCGCTGTATGTCTTTCTCGATGGTGCTTTACCACGTTTCCAGTTGACCGCCAAGGCGAAAGTGCCATCCCGTACATGGCGCAGAGCAGAGTATTTGTCTGGACAATAGTGTTGGGTCGCCGGGGTGTGACCGAACCACTGCAGGCGGCAGTGTTGAGAAAAGGCAGCGAGTTAATCAATGTCGCAGCATCACTTCCTTATTCCGTCGTTTGATAGCATCTCCTGCCACTTTGTACGAAGAATTCAGCGCAGACACAAGTGGTCAAACACCTCCATCCTCCTGGTTCCTTCAGCTCATAGTGACCAGGTGTGTGAGCACGGGTCGGATAGCGGCATAAAAGACGCGAATCTTCGTTCGAAGGACGATTTCGCTTCGACACCATAAGACACGCCGAAGCTGAAAAACCGCTTTCCATGCATTGTCAATCCTTGACAATACTTTGTCCTTCGTCTGACCATTCGGAAGCAGAGTTGGTTCCAGACATTTGAACAACGGTACGCACTCGATCGCCTGACCATAGATGGACAACTGCTCAGCTGACGGTCCAATCTCCAAGCCCAAGATGTGCATTGTTGGACTCAACTGGACACTGGGGTAATCAGCCAAGGCTTTGTTCATTGTCCAGTCGACTGCATAGTTGATCAACACTGCTGAGAGAGGGCAGCCTTGTCTAACTCCGGAGTTGATTGCGAACGCCAAAGGTCCTTCGCCATACACTCGGATACATGCACTAGCGGAGGAATAGTAAACCCTCAGAATTCTTGAGAATTTGGCGGGAATACCGTCAGATTCTGGTATACCCCAAAGGCATTCACAACTACCTGAGTCAAAGGCAGCCTGGAAATCAATGAACCAGACTACGGTTGGCTACTGGAACTTGTGGCGGTGCCCCAGTACTCGAAGGAATGTGAACGCTTGGTCCACACAACCTCCGCCACGGCGGAAACCCCGTTAGTGTGGTAGAGTGCGAGAGTCTCTCGCAACTGAGAAGCAACTGAGTAGCAGTACGCAGAAAATCTCTGCAGCAAAGTCAATAAAATGAACCCTTGAAGTAGTCGCAGTCCTATCTCATTCCTTGGGAATGGGTAACAGAATAAACGCACCCCAGTCCGTTGGAAGGTCTCTCATACTCATACAGATCAGAACAACAAGTGGAGCCTATCTATCGGTGATGACAAACAGGTCCCATACACCTCCGGTGGTATGCTACCCTCTCCGGCAGCTTCCCTGTTTTTCAACTGGTTGACGACCCTGGCGATTTCCGTCATACTTAGTGGCTCGCAGCTGACGTCGTACACCCCTTCACCCAAGGAAGGTGGAACGTCCGCTGTTATCGGAAGGTCGATTGACAAGCCGGTCAAAATACTCTATCAAGCGTTTGGTTTCTCTCCCTTGTTCGGGGATAACCTGGCCAACTGTATCACAACAAAAAGGACTCAGGCTTGCATCGTCCATTTGAAGCACTCCGAATAAGTCGAAATATTTTACCGAAGTCATCAGCATCGAGGCGGTCTCCATCTTCTCTGCCAATTTGACCCAGTACCCCTTACGATAGGTTCTAGTCTTGCGCGAGGCTTATCGCTGTATTCTTCGGCGTTCAAGGGTGCGCCTCTAGCCTTAGCAAATCCAAGTGCTACCTGCGAGTTAGTAGGACAACGGCCTTAATTGGTGGCGCTCCGCATGTCACTTCACAGTGCAGTCAACAGACGTGATACCTTGGAAACGAGCCCGCTAGCCAAGCGAAGACCCATCACGTCTTTAGGCACTGTTGCTGCTTGTCCGCGACCGCTTATTCAGTGAGCGTAAACCCGGGTTATTCACGACTAACCACCGGCCTAGCGGCCGTGCCCGTATCGCGACCTGGGGACGCGTCCGGTAGCATGCAGCTCTGCTCGAGATCAATGCAACCCAGACTAACGATACTTACTTTTTTCACTTTTATGCGGCTAGCTCTTGTGAGAGAATGAGCCGGCTTCATGCATGTCCTGAATGGTACCAGCCCATGAGCAGCGATCGGATGCGAGACCTGAACACAGAGAAATCCAGTTCTGTTTCCAGTTACGAGCGCCGTAGAGAGCCTGGAGTCCCAATCCCTCAACGTCCGACTTGATGGTACTGACCCATGTTTTCAGCTGTCCTCTGAGGCGACATCGCCATCCTGGACACGGAACAGGAGCGAGGCTCTGTTTTTTAGATCCCTGGGTCCGGACATCGTAGGACATGTCCAAACCACTGCAATCATCGATGTTGGAGAAGCACTGACAGCTTTTCGATGTCAAAGCACCGTTGTCTCATTGTCTCGTTTGAAAGCTTTTCGTGCCACACCACTTTCAGTACCCGTCACAGACACTAATGGTCAAACACTTCCAGCTTTCTGGTGTCTTCGACACGCAGTGGCCACGTCTCGCAGCCGTAGGTCAGTATTGGACGCACAGCGATCCGGAAGACGCGGACTTTGGTCCGGAGGCTGATTTCGTTTCGCGCTCAGAGTACATTCCGAAGCTGAATAAACGCAGACCTGGCCTTGTCAATGCGCAACTTGATTTCATCTTTGGACTTACGATGCATCCGAAGTATTGCTCTAGTCTGGCGGGAATGAGTGAGCAACTGCTCGGCCCATCGTCGTGTGCTGGGTGCGGACAGCCACCTTCAGACGAAAGCAATCGATCTACATCACCGCCGATGACTCGATCATGTTTTGTGTGTGCCTGTCCTCCGTTTAACTTTCCGTGATCTACTCGATTATGTTGGGCAATACTGGGATAATCCACGAGACGGGTCATGACCTGGCGAACGCACATACAGAAGCAATCGTTGCCACACCTGGCCTATTGGGGCCTTATGTGGTACTCTACTCCAGTCTCAGGATTTGGTTGGCGGTTACACCTGATAGTGCAGCGGACCTTTGTGGCTATGAAATATTTATCCTTTCTATTGTACTCATGCACAAGCATGTAATTGAAAATTCGACACTGATTTTGGTAGGCGCTTCACATCGTCGTCGGTTGGGGGCGATGAATGAGACACTTCAGCGTAGAAGCTACTGGTGCGGAAGCTGTGGCGTATTTGTGAAGCTCCCAGACCCCATATATATACATATATATATATATATATATATTATATATATATATATATATATTTATATATATTATTTAGATTCGCCTATATATATATATACATATATATATATATATATATGTATATATATATATATATATATATATATATATATATATATATATATATATATATATATATACAATCGTATACGCAAATAGAACCAAGCAGGCTTGGAATTGTGCCAACGCAATATACAAATACACATTGGGCAAGCTTATCGTTCATATTAGCACATCAAACTTCTTGATCATAATAATCAATCATGCTAAGACGCGTAGCGCCGTTTGTAAACTCAACCGCATGCATAAAATCATTACGAACACAGTCGACGACTGACTCACACTCGGAATCTATGCGATTCTCAACCGTAATAGGAGCTTCGTTGCGGTAGACTGAATTGAGCTTTTGTTCAAAAACCTGGAGAGCAAGACGCAAAACTTGTTTGTCTTTTTTGCTCTGTCGCATGCGCTTGGATGTGATTAAAATGAAATCCGAGTCGCTGGCAGAACGTTTGAGAGAATCAGCGCTCCTACCAGGATTTGTAGGGACTCCAACAGATTGTCTGCAGACATTAGGCTCTCGGTATATTCTTGGACCAACCGAAGACGTTGGCTGCAGTTCGAGGAATCTCTGTAAGAGTCCGAAAGGAGATATCAATGAACACGGAGCAGCTTCCTTCAGTCGATCGATCACTTCTTTGACCTGTGTCTTCTTGTCTGACCGGGGTTCTGACTATGGTATAGCTGGTGAAGAAAAAGATGATACTAACTGGAAGTATCCCAACATCCGCACCTCTGTTCGACAGGAAATTGTTAATAGCCTCCTTACAGTCAGTCAAATTGTAATCCGGCTCCCAGGTATTGAATACTGAGGGCCATCCCTCCCACTTTACACAGTAATATGTCTGACCCTGCAACCGCTAGGTAAAGACGGAATAATAGTACCTTATTCACAGAACGACCGCGAATCGATTCCACCACGAACTCAGCGCCCTCCGGGAAGGAAATTTCACCGCTGCCGTACACTGAAAGAAATGTTTCTGCTAGGGTAGACAATTATGCATACATTCATCAAGTAGTTGGTACGTTTTCTTAATGGGTAACCTGAATAAACAAATTTCCAGAAGAGACCAACAGGAATCCCTTGAAATTTCCACTGGAGAATGCTGAATTTCATTGATATTCCGGAGGACGTCCTTCTCCAAGATTATGGCTTCTCGGAAACAAAACGTCAGCATCGTGGAGCACTAAGTGAGCAGCGACAGACCTGACGGTGGATGGACGACTGATGCAAACCACCACCACAGCGAAAACTAGGAGCCCAGGGCGAACCGACCTTGACGGCTCATTCGAAAATTGCGAGCCCGGGGCGCATTAAAACACAGTGCAGTTCAGTTTGTTTGATACTTTTTATAGGTAGGGCAAATCGCGTGTCCATATGAGTTTTTGTCTGCTCGTTTCAGCACCTCCAAAAGTTATGTGATATTATTCTTCGAAAGGCGGAAACTGTATACACTACCAATTATGGTTATCTTTTCACTGGCCTTAAGTCTGCCTAGCATACCTCCACGTAAGCTTCCCCTAAACATCCGTACACTACTTTCTTGAAATCCCTCATTTTTGTCGCAACCATGAAAGGTTACCTCTCCACTCGAGAAGTAATTTCAAGTCAGATATAGTGCTCTGGGCTAAAGAGACTCAAAGTGTACAGACGATATTGCTAATTATGACCAGGAATTGAACAACGCTTTTGTAGTAATACAAAAACCAAAGTCATGAGCCACGGAAAGTTTATTCGTACCTTCCAACGAAAGATCATAGAACGGGAAAACATGAGTATGGTTTCACAAGTACTTGTGTCATATTGGCCGCCGAACTTAAAACAGCTTGGTTCGGAGGGATGGAACGAAGTTTATGCCCCGGGGGCACCAATAACGACGATAATTGCAAGAAATTAATGGTTTGTCACAACACAAAGCAATGGTCACTTTGTGCACTCACAATTTGGGTTTCCAGGCTTTTACACCATTCTTGTGGACAGCGTTGTTGACGGAAACATGGCTGAGTTGGAGTGCCTCGACCCGGATATGGCTTATCCAAAGTCCACGAGGATTTTCCAGAAGTGATGGGCGCGATGGCCTTTGTTTTCGAGTAAACTGGGTTGTGTCTTAAAGTTGATTGCTAGGTGTTGAACAGGAGCCCTCGCAAGTTGTTATATATACTTAGTTCCTGGTAGTCATTCAACGGGGTCTAGTATTCAGGTCGGCCTGAGGCTTCCGTGTTTTCTGTTGTATTCGTGGAAATCTGTGGAGGAAATATAATCGGGAAACTCGGTGAGGATTTTGCTTACTGGTACAGAGTGCAGCAATCTCATTGTTTTAGAATGAGACTCCAGCTCATCTCAGCTTCTCCCATGGGGGGTAGAGATTGGCATAAAAAAGTGAGAAAAAATACCCCACTGTTTTGTCTTCCAGGCACACCAGCCTTGTCATGACTCATGTCTCCGGGTTGCAGTGTTGCTACGGATCGACTGGTGTGGTTCACCTATTCCCAACGCGGCTTGTTACATGCGGTCCATGTTTCGGCCGGGGCGTGGGAGCTGTGGTCGCCCACCAAAAGCAGCTCCGCCTTCTCTGACAGCCAGATACCTGACTGTGATAAAACCATTAAAAAAATAAATAAAAACGTCTAAAAAAGTGTGGATCATTCTTGGAGCGCCACATGCTGGATTCCAGTGGTTGTGTATCGTGCTACCTCCCTACCTGAAGCAGGCCCTTGTGCCGCCTACCATGAGCACCGAATGTAGGTCGTTGGAGTTTGCTTCCCCGACGAAAATTCGCACCCATCTCATTCCCATTTCTCACGGCTCTCCAAAACCAGTCCTCACATGGGTGTTTTCATGGTTTGCAATGCGATAACGACAAAAAGGACACCGCGGTAACCATGCAATCCTGTCTACGTCCGATTTCCTTGATCATACTCGAGCAAATCTCAGTACGATAGCACCATCGGGTAAGAGCATAGATGAACTCACGCTAACGTTCCAAGGCACGTGACCGATTGCCTCTTATGTATCACCTCTGTCACCCCAATAGTTTCTTCTAATTTAAGGCTCCTCAAAAACTACCCAGTATAGAATAACCACTATGCTGGAAGAGACAGTAACAGCAAAGAGCTATGCTAACAGTGTGCCAGTCTCATTCGCTCACAGTCTGTTATTTCAAACCTATCTTATCTCCTCGTTGCCAAACTGCTTTCTGCGTAAGCAAACGGTACTGGGGATTATCATTCCTAACTGCTCTAAACCGTGAGACCCTAGGTCTTTCATTAGTTTCCGAGCGATGCCGTGCCAACGAGCAAAATCATAAATCCTTTGGGATGCATACACCGTTACCAAACTAGTGTGCGCAACTTCGTTAGCCTGCAGCAGTATAGCACAAATCCACCGCAAGCCTATTTTTACTTAGAATGTGGAGTAGGTGCCATTGACTGCTCAAATGAAACTTCAACCATGCTTCACTCACATAGACCTAACCAGTCCATTATCTATTGTCTTCATATATCATCAAAACCCACAGCTGGAACCACGTCCAGACTGCAACCCCCATTTATTTCAGGTCTGTTGTCTCCCACTATCGCAGTCACCAAACCGGATAACCAAGGACGCCACTTTAACTCGTACGGACAGAGACTCAAATAGAACCTACCATAGCAACTGGGACCGAAATCAAGCCACCCGACAGGAAATACTCCCAACTGCTTATCAGATCATTCAGCTTTTTCTAAAGCAACCAACACACATTCCAGTTCATGCGCATCTTGCTAATATACCACCGCACTCAGCCGATTGACCGACACATACTTTGCCTTGCTAGACGAGACACACCCATATGATGTCGTACGTTACCAGAAACGACGCTGAATATCATTGAAGGCAAATGCGTCAACATATATATATATATATGTCAGTGAAACAGCATATTAACTCTCAAGTCCATGCGGAGATTTCACACTTTTTTATCCGTTACCACAGTCCACCTTTCCTCCGAACCGTAGCCGGTTGGAAATTGACTCTCCACTTCTCGAGGACCTTCCAGTTGCGCTTTCTCATTTCTGAATGGTACATGTTACTGATCCTGAATATAAACTCACCTTTTTATGGACTGCTGTTTCTCCCACATCCACCAGTGTTCACTTTCACGAAATTGGTCTCAGCACCGTTTCGAAACTCATCCCATTTATTGAACCCCGGTAAATCCGTCATTCAGGGTCTGCATCGTCTTCATGGATCGCTATCCTCTCCGCATGCACCGACTTTCCCGAGAACACTTCTTTACAATTGTTTTTTCTTTTTCCTTTTTTTCTTCCTTTTCTTGTTCAAAATTTACTCCATCTGTAGAACATCAGCAGGCCTCCGTTTCCCCAGCTTGCATCATTCTCGTTCATAATGCGTCCTTGACACTGCGCTAACGGTTTTTCAGTATCTCCACCACCCAGCCCGGATTCGAAACCGGTTTGAAACTGCCGCGCAAACCATTAGAATGATGATCCATTCAAACTGTTGTTGGCTATGTCTATCTATCGCTGATACTCTCGACTTTCATACTTTGAATTGGTGAATATTCCACCTTATTGAGTAACGTGTCACAAAATGATCATGCGCTAGCGCGTGCGTCTCTACCATGGCCGAGAAATATACCATTATCATCATTATTATCAGATGCAAATGTAATGGATATCGTCAATACCCCGAGCTGCTCGCAGGTTCTTCGTCGGCGTCCACGAGGATTCACCAAGAGAGAGGGGCCTGGTTACCGTAATTAAGGAGTGCCCCAGGTTCTGCCTTCAGGTGGACTGCCCAGATTTGGACAAGAGCCCTCGGAAGTTCCCATATATACTTGGATTCTGGGGCCAACGTTGATGCGGCCTAGCATCCGGATTTGGCTGAAATGAGTGTTTTCTGGTGCATTCGTAGGGATCTGTAGAGGAAGCAGGGTTATGAAGCACAGTGAGGGCTCCGCTTTCTGGTATACAGAGCAACCACTTCAGCGTTATAAACCGGGAATCAACCCGTATCCAGCCTCATCCATGAGTGGGGATGGTACCCAGGTGGGCTTGTAGTGGCTATCGTCAGCCCTGCGGCTTGGTATTGTCTCCCGCTAGCAATCGCCTTGCAGTTTACCCAGGATAATTTTCATTCCATACAAACAACTGAGACGCCCTCTGCATATGATGTGCTTGTGAACGCCTTTCAAAGAAGGAAAATAATGGAGAGTTCCACCTACAAAGCATCACACGACCTGTCTTTTACTACGCAATCGGCTTTAAACCATCAAGTTGGGAATCCGTACCTTGCTAGAGAGCTGCTTCTAGTTGAATTCTGTGTGAGTGTGTTGAAGTAGATGCCCGTCGAATGGAGCCGAGCAGGTGGAATCCCCATACCTAGTGGCCCTTGACTTCCTTTTGACCTGGTTTCTTAGAGACCCAACTGATATTTCTGCTCTTTATCTTTAAGCTTCATTCTTGGCTGACGGAGTCTGGGCTTTGGTCCCTTGCTGCTCTTTCTCTCATCTTCATTCTCACTTAGTTGATTCTTTCATTTTTTTTGTCTTAGCCATTTAAATCTTCCGTCATTTTTTTCCTTCATTTATTTTTTTATTGTTTTCCCATACTGTTCCACTGGTTTTCGACGTAATTTTTATTTTTTTTTCTCTCATCGTTCCATTCCATTCTCTTGCAGCTTTTTCTTTTTCTTTTATTTCGCATCCTGCTTCTCCATTCCGTTTTGATTTCATTTTTTCACTGTGCATCCAGCCAACCGAAGATTATCATAATGAACCTATTTTGTCCCCCTTTTTCTCCTGATCAAAGGGGAATTTTCAGAGGAAAGAAAGATGACATTCAGCCGACTTTCTTGGAACGACTTTAAAACTCAAGAGATGACGCGTACCTGCGGTGTGCCGTGGAGTCCCTTCCTTCAGGTCCTCCACCTAATGTGCAGCATACACCGGTGTGGGCAAATACAAGGAAAGTCTGTAGAAAACATGAGAAGGCAGTCGAATCCAGCCCGATATTACTCCACACTTCAGTTCAGTTCAGTTTGCACAGGATAGGTAATGGCCGCCGCCATTCGAGCGTCCGGAACTCTCTCGAAAGTACACACCAGTTATGCACCCACCACTGCCTAGAGCATTCCTTCGAATCCCCACTAAGAATGATAGGGAAACGGAAAACCTCATCGCACGTCAACTACGACAGACATTACGCATCGTGAGCCTTCACGGAGACAGTGCGCAATGAGCGGAAACGTCCGGTAAAGTATTCTCCAGGGGGACCGCAGTGCTCCCCGTCATCAACCCAGTTATCATACTCAACGCACACTACAAGGGAATACCTCGTACTACTTGCGATCTAGAGCATCTTTGGAGGACTGAGAGGTCTACAGATCTATCATTGCACCAGGCAGGCCGTTCCAACTGTTCACTACCCTGTTGCCGAAGGAGTGCGACCTGCTAATCAACCTAGCTCGGACATTCGCCAGCTTCTCCTCGTGTCCCTTTGCTCCCGGGATCTAAAGCCACTTGGAATAGACTATCCGGTCTAAGGCCAGAAAAGCCCTGCACTACCTTAAACGTTTCTATGAGATCCCCTCGAACTCTCCTCCTTTCCAACGAGAAAAGACTCAGACCACAGAGTCTCTGCTCGCAATTCTTGCCTCTCTGCCCTTCAAGCATCCGCTTGATGAGATGTTGAACTTTCTCTAGGCAGGCGGCGTCCATTTTGCAGAAGGATGACGAAGCCTGCAAGCTGCCTTCGAACTGGGGTCCTACTATAGCCATGTAAACAGGTACGAATATTTCCGGCTGCCAGCAAGACAATGCTGATCGCGGTCTAAAGAACTCACCACGAGCCTTTTGTGCAGCAGAGTTGCACTGCTGCGGCCATTTAAAGCCATTGCTCATGAAGACCCCCGAGGTCTTCAACTCTACCCACTGCTTCTATGTTGAACAGCCCTTGGTTGTGAGCGGCGGTCAGGCCTTCCGTTGCCACTGACAACAAATGACTCTTGCCAGCTTTCAGCAATAAGTCCCACTTGTACACCCAAACCAGGACGGTACCCATATCCCAGCCCAAGTCTACCCTACCCCCAGATCCAACAATCTTCACATCATCCGCTAGAATGAAGCCGGGATATTGAACAGCGGATGCCAGGTCGTCAATAAACATGAAGAATAGGAGGGGGCCTACGAAGGATCCTTGAGGTACACCACTGGTGGCGTTCACCAAACCGGAACACCTGTCTCCCACTTTGACGTAAAACATCCTGTGGGAGAGGAAGTCCGCCAGCCATCCATATACTGGCCCACCCATACCGAACGCCGCCATCTTGCGTAGCAAAAGACGATGATTAACGGAGTCGAACGCCCAGCTAAAGTCCAGGAAGCATACCTTAACTTGCTTACCTTCTTCCGGTCGTCCAGTCACTTCATCTTTGAAGCACAAGAGATTGGTCAGACAAGATCTACTTCTCAGGAATCCGTGCTGGGCCGGAGTTAGCATGGAGTGCTCCAGTAAGTGCCGACAGATGTGGGCACCGACGATGTTCCCCAGGACTTTATATAGGCTACTAGTTAGGCTCACCAGCTTGTAGTTCTCCATACCCGACCTAGGTCCATTGGTATGTATTGCCACTACGGCCGTGACTTTCCGGTCCTCGGGCATCTCACCCTGGTCCAGCGTGGACCCGTGCAGCCTGCATACCGATGAAGCTATGATATCTACCGACGGCTTGATGATAGCTGGATGAACGCCATCTGGGCCTGTTGACTTGTGGCTGTTTAGTTCCTGTAGGTACTTAAGCAGGTTTTCCTCTGAGAGATTTAGCTCTTTTGAATGTGGAGCAGGATGCACCAGAGCCAGATCGACTCGTACTCCACTATCTATCCCATGTACACTACCAAAGTATTCTCCCGGGGCTTCCGCTTTGTCCTGGTCATCACTGACAGTGCCGTGGTCCCTAATGGATAGTGGATCAACGGCATTCTTTGTTGAGACTTTCGACTCCACATGGCTATAGAATTTTCTCGGCTGCTATCCTATGCACTGGGACAATGTGAGCTCATTTTCCCGCTTAGAAGTTTGCAGAAGGCTCACGGTCTCTTTTCTAAGCCTTGTATAGGGGTTCCACGCTAGCCGACAGCCGGAAGCTTTGTACTGGCTCCAGCTGCGGTTTCCACGTCTGATGGCCACGGCCCCTGCAGCCTTCCACCAAATGGGTTTGCCCTCCCCGCTCCTCCGTTTCCGGGGTGCGAACCCCTACTGTGGGGCAATCAGGATCCCATTATGACCTGCCAGCGCTCCTCGATAGTAGCCCGCTCCATCGTGCCCCAGGTAAAACCCACTGCCCTATTATGAAGCCTATCTATGTTCATACTACGGACATGTCTGAACAGCGTTGAGGGTGCCTTGGGGTGCCTCATGCATAGGGCGACTCTGACGCACACGTGGTCGCTCTTGCCCAGTGGTGAACAATATTGCAGTCCAGACACATCGTTGGAGAAATTTCTTATTGCTAGATCCGGCAAGGACGGAATGCATCCAGCCCTACATCTGGTGTTTCCCATAATACGCTGGTGCAGTGCATTGACATACAGTCAATTTAAGTAGGTTTGCTCCTTCGATCCCGGCAAGCAGACCTAAGCCATCCAGTCGATGGGCGGAAGATTGCAGTTACCTACTATGAGGGTCTTTTGAGCGTCCTTTACTGGTTCAGTCAAAGTCCGCAGTAAGCAAACATCCTCTTCCCGGTCTGTACTTGGTGCCCTACAGACACAGACAACGTTAACCCTTCTGCCCGGGAGGAAGATCGTAACTGCGCACAACTGGACATTGCGGGTACACATCATGGTCTCAGACTTAGGGTGGTTTGCACCTGACCTAAAGTGGATGGCTACTTCCCCACCAAGGTCACCACTTCCTCTATCCAGCTCATAGAATGCAAAACTGCTGCCTATTAGTCTCGGCACAAGGTCTTCTTTAAAAAGCCATGTTTCCGTGACGGCAATTATTGACGCTTTGTGCTCCCTAGCTGCTTTGGCAAGTTCCATCCACTTGTTTCTAATACTATAAGCGTTTGTAAACAGCACCAACGAGTTTGCTCTGTCACTTGAGTGTCACTTATTATCTACTCCTGTCTGGTTCTCAGGCGCAACGCCTGCGATGATGACAAGTTTTTGCGTCGGTCGCCCCCAGTGGTGTGCATGACGCCGGCTGACGATCCAGAACTTCCGACGACCACCAACCCAGGCGTTGCCATAACATCCAGGCTGACAACGGTCGCGCTGCCCTCCACCTTCGGACGGTACTTCCGATTTTCATCTTCCAGCGCACGTTCAATTACAATTATTTCTGACCCCGCATGCGGCGTGTTTACTACTGTCAGGGCCGGGGCCTGAGAGCCGAGTACGGCATTCTACTGAAATTGCTGGTTTCTCACCAGCTCCCTGGCTGGTCGAGCCTGGCTACTCCCCGGTGCCAGACCACCAGGACTTACTCCATATTTGTCTGGCACAATTTAGTACCTACCCTTGGTGGTGTGAGCCACCACTGCTGCCCCCGCCCACAGTCTGCCTCGGGCGGCCTCATCAGCAAACTCCACTAGTATCGGTCTCGCACGATGTTCGCCTTTGTTCCCAAGTGATGACCTCCATGTCCCCACTCTGTGCACCTCTCTCGGAGAAGTAGGGCACGGAACACCTGCAATTAGCAGTGTCCTAGAACCTCCTCCTACCTATGTCCCGCCTGGCTTTCGACTCCCTTATAAAAGGTTCTTCCTGGTCTAGGATCGGGAGCACATGGCTTGAGACCCTGCTCGTCGACAGGATGTGCCTTTGCGGAACCTTCACTTTGTTTTCCAATACCAGGAGCGCGGGGTCATCCGTCCTAGTCGGCCCGTCCTTCGCTATATTACTCTAACTCTTCTTTTTAGGCTTCCTAGCCCTTCTAGGCTTCAGCTCAGTCCACTAGCTCTCGTCGGTCGGATTCAGGGGAGCAGAGGTGACGACCTTACGACAAGCTCTTGGAACTGGACCACTCGCTCTAATGACCGTCCTCTCAGGTGTGCCTACCACTTCCGCGAACGGCTTCCCGCAACCTGATTGCGGTGTTTTGGGATTTATTTTTGTGGTACCACTTGGTGGGCTTTGGTCCCGCCCTTGGGCTTGCAGTTTGAAGGCCAGACCGGCAGGCTCTTTGCAAGGAGCACAGACACGCCGAGCCCATGACTTCTGTTATTAAAGGGCAGATTCTCTTAGCTATTCCTGAACACTTTGAGTGAGCTCGCCCCTTGCACACCTCGCACTCTATACCATTTACCACACGTTTTTTGCACTCAGATGCGAGACGCGGGTCGGAGGTGTGCGACATACCAAAAGTCACAAAACGAAGGGAAAAGAAGCTCAAATGCTCTATAACAACACAAAACAAGAACCCTGACACCTGCGGGTACAGTCCTTAAAAACGAAAAAACAAAAAACCCAAGCACGAGAGCATTGCTGCGCAAAAACACCGAATACTACTCGGTAGTACTGGGAGGAAAATATAAAAGGTTCTCCGAATGGAAAGCCTACTAAATGCAATTCTGATACTCCAAGTAATGTGATTTAAACCTGGTTAATTCACAAAACTATTCAAAAACTCAACTTGAGGGCAAGAACATTATGATTTGAAACCACAAGGTACTCACTGTTCTCAAATAAGCCCCGAATTAAAACTTTCATGTCTTCAAGCCAACCGAAGCACGCCTTAATCACCTCCGCAAACCTGCACGGATGGCGCCGTTCCCACTTCTGTAGTTGGATATTCGAGCTGGGCTGTGGTGACTCACAAGCTGTCACACGTGATATGAGCAGGTACTTCTTCGTAGCCACACTTGCGGATGAACCCCAACCAACCAGGATCGCCGCGGACAAGCCCAACAAAATCTCCCTGTCGTTGGTCATCTTCCAGTCTACCAAGTGTTTTCCCTGATTTAACATATTTGTGCAAACCAGATTTGCAATACAACCGACTTGCTATTTCGCAGCCCTGGTTTTATCACCCTCGTATGCGTAGTCCTGGGTGGGGACAGTTTAGTATATCCCGTCAGTTTGGTTTACTGTGGTTATTGCGATTGGCGCGGCTTCATATGGCTCCCCAGCACAGAACAGCTGAACCCGCATGGTAGTGCATCTGAAAATGAAGACTGGACTGGAAGGTTGGAGTGATGGTGTGGCCCAAGGGAGGGATGTGAAGAAGACGAAACAGACTACATTCTCCTTGACGGCTGCCCGCCGTTCATTGCGCTCGTTGATGAAAGATTTTGCATATTCGAGAGCCCCTGCAGCAATTCTGTCCCATGAGTTGAATGCTGTACTGCTAGGCCTCGTGGTGCCGGTTCACTTCCAGGCAACCGAATGTACCAAATGTCGTTCGCTGGTTCGCGCCCGCAACAAGAACTTTTGTGAATTCATCATGGCACTACATACACAAGCTGTATAGTGTAACTTCTGTCATCAGTTAGAGACCCAGCTGCTTGATCCCCACACTGAAGATATAAGCCATCCGGAGTAGCATAAAAAAACCATTACTGGAGCGCAATCTTTCGTTCTCCGAGGCCCGGCCACCCTGCAAACAATTCGATGACGCAGTCGACGCGATAGCTATACATTCCATAGAGCACTACCATCACGTTCGTTCCCGTAAACCAGCCCCTACAAATCAGATGCCTCAACCGAGGCCTGCTAACGAAAGGAATCCTGAAAGCGAACCAGTACAACCGAGTCGTTGCTTCTCGTGCGGCGAATTCCACCTACTTTCCATCTGCCGCTTCCTTAATGCGGTATGCCACACTTTTGAAAAGCCTGGTCACATTCGCAGGGTATGCCGTCAACCCAAGTGCAATATGATGAGTGAAACGTTTGAAGATCCGAAAACCCATGACAATCGGGTGTCCACACTGTAGGTTTAGAGTGAGTCTAACCAATTCGTGTAGAAATCAGTCCGGCTCCGATGTGGCTTGAAGCATCAGTTCACTGTGGTACCGGGAGCTGTGAGTCTATTATTCCGAAATCAGTGTTTGACTTGATCCGGCACAATGTGCCCGTACACCCCTCTGACGTGCACATTCATGGAGTTACTGTACTTCGACTTTCATCTTTGGGTGTGAAGAGCAAATACTGCAAATCCTCTCAAATTTTATGTGCTTTGTGAATGTGACTGCATTTAATATCACTATGATAAGCCCGTCCATACACCACACTTTTGAACTTTTGTTTATTTGTGTGAGACATATGAATCCGGCCTTGAGCAGTTTCTGACTGTCGTACTTGAGCCACGGGGATTCGAACCCTCGGATTTTGTTGTTGAGTCTATTTGGCTGCGTACTTGGGGTTTGTATAAACTTGCACTTTTTGTGGACTTCAATTTGGTGTCTTGGAAACAACCAATCAGTCTTGTTCTTGTTTTGAGGTTTGTTTGATTTTGCTACGCGTTGCACTATTTGCGATAACTGGCTTACACCCGGAGAGGATAGGTTCTTGGTTCTGATAGAGAAAGACTATACCACAGTACAATTCCTGATTCGGCAGACAACCCATGGATTCTGAGCCTGAGGGCTGTGCACAAACTGGAGCAATCGGTAACCCCGAAGACGACATCCGACAATCCGATGAATCCTCTCGCTCTTAGCGGCTGATCGCTCAATGCATCAACGACAATGTTGGCACGGTGGCCTAGCCCGCGAAGTGGGAAGTGGATGGTGATCCGGTATTCCTGAAACGTCGAGTGTTGCCGTACGGCCAGAGAGAGGACTTCCCGTGTTTGCTTAACAAGATGGGGTGACACTGTTTAGTTGCGCGTGCGACCTCATCAAGTTGGGCGACTCAGACCCTGGCGGCAATGAAGAGTGACGGACGGGCACCCCGGATTTTCGGTGATTACCGATTCACCTCAAATTCCCGATTGTGGAAATGCGCGGTATCCACGGTGGAACCTGAGGATTTCATGAGGTGCATGCTGGGTATCAGATGTTACTCAAAATTTGGCCTCGCTGCTGCACACTTACTAAATCCGCTGTACATGGGGTTCTAACCACTAACAAACATTAACAGTCCATGCAGCGTGCTCCAAGTCAGTTTATTGCTATTGGGTCCACAAGTGTCATTTAGAACATTCTCGGCAGCAGTAGACCAGGTGATCCATGATATCGAAGGGCGGATGACACATAAAATGACCGGCATATTTTCGATCCGCAAACGACGAAGACGGCCATCTTCTTCGTGGAAAATAATGTATCGATCTAAGCACCTACATGCATATTCGGTGCCGCCTAATTGGATTTCTTTGGTTTCACCGTCAATACAAACGGATACCTACCCGATCCAGGCCTTTTCAAACCCCTGATTGGTGTGGAGTCACCGAAAAATCAGGCTAACTTACGATCAATTCTTGGGTGCCTGTAATACTGCTCCACGTTCATTCCGAGCTTTGCCCCAACTGCACAACCATTGTTCCCAGGTCAGTCTTCCGATGTGTGGCAGTGGGACGAACGATGTGAAAAGATATTACGCGGTCTGATCCAAAACATCGTTGGCCGACAGATTCTAACCCCATTTGCACCATCCTAGCCGACCGTATTGATCACTGACTCGTCCGAAGTGCGGCTGGGAGTAGTTCTGGAACAAGGTGGATGTCCATTCATCGGCATCCCCCGTCCTCTTGAAACTGCAGAGAAGAGTTATTACCAGATGCAGGAGGAAGCTTTGGCCGTCTTCTGGGCGGTAAGCCGACTGCACAAGTACCTATTTAGACTGAAGTTCCCAATTGTCACCGACCACTAGGCCCTTCTGTTCCAGTATAACCCGAGTAAATCCGTCGCCAAATCCACGGCTGCTATGTTACAGCGACGGAGCGTTGCCCCGGCAGCCTATAACTATGACATCTCGCATCGACCCGGCAAGGCAATCACTCAGGCAAACTTCCTGTCCCGACCCTCACGATTCGCATAAGCTGACTAAGGCCCTTTCACCTCACCTGATGCTCCCGTGTTGAGGTCAGAACTGAGCAAGCAAAGGAGACTACACTACCCGTCTGTGATTTCGGTGATCGGGCGTGGGTGGCAGCCCGAGGCGAAATGGATGTTTCCCCAGTTCGCGCGAAGAATTCAACATCCAGCCCGAGGGCTCCCTGTATCGAGGTGACCGGCCTGTCATTCCACCTCCATTGTTTGAGTTGGTTTTGGATGAATTGCACAAAGGCCACCTGGGCATGGACAAAATGAAGTCGCTGGATGGACAGATATGATGGTGGCCGGAATTGGATGCTGATATCTGCACTACGACAAGGAAATGCGAGGTGTTCGGTCGGGGCCGAACAACTCGAACCCGTGGCCCGAAAGGTACATCTCATGGTGTGGAGTTCTTTCGGACCTCTGTGGCCCATTCTTGAACAGGCATCACACCCTTGTACTGCTCGACTTGCAGTCCAAATGGCGAGAAGTGTTCTAAACGAGATCATCTACCACCTCGTTCATAATCCAGGTGTTGCGGGAGTGCTTCAGCCGAGAAATAGTCCCTCACGTACTGGTCACCAATAATGAATCCAAATTCTATGCCGCAGAGTTGAAATGCCGGCTTCATTGAATTGCGCATCGGCATCTACTTACGGTACCAAGACATCCATGTTCTAAAGGCACAGCAGGGAACGTGGTGTGTTACGTAAAAGGTGCAGTAACGTCAGCCAACCCGAAAAGTTTGCCCTACTTGGAAGCTCTCCTCGACAGCCTCCGGCTTCAGTACGGAAAAGCGGAGCATACAACCACCATGGGGAGCCCAGACATTCTGTTTAGGTCTGGAAAACTACGGTCATCTCCAATGCGTCTTGTCTCCAGGGATGTTACATACTTCCATGGCAACGAGCCTCGACTAGCTCGTGAAGTCATCACCGGACAGCCTGGCCGATATATGGTCGGCGTTTTTGGACTGGATGATGTGTTTGTGCATCCTTCCCGCCTCAGGTGAATCCACTTTAAGGTGGCAACCGAAGATGTAGCTAATGGCTCGGCTGAGACGACCGAGGATCCAGGTAGTGACCTTATTGATGACAGTGATCCACCTATTCTGCCTCCTGAAACGACGGCCGCAGCGGCCGAGCCGCAGCCAAAAGCTGAAGTTCGACGGTCGGTGCGACAGGAGGGCCAGACAGACGCAGAGCTCATGAGGGAAGAAGGATGTGCTGATTCAGCAGCCGTTATAAGTGAATCGGGCGGGTACTTCTTCGTAGCCACACATGCGGATGAACCCAAACCGACCAGGATCGCCGCGGACAAGCCCAACAAAATCTCCCTGTCGTTGGTCATCTTCCAGTCCACCAACTGTGTTCTCTGATTTAACATATTTGTGCAAACTAGATTTGCAATACAGACAATGTGCTCTTTCGCAGCCTTGGCCTTATCACTTTCGTACACGTAGTCCTGGGCGGGGGTAGTTTCAGTACATCGTATCAGTTAAGCTCATTGTGGTTACCACAGGGGCACCTGGGTGCTGATCAGCAAATTGTTCCCTGAGGTTTTTTGAGCGACAGTTTGCCGGTTATTTTGGTTGCTTTTTTGGTAGCAAATTCGGTGAGCTACAGGTGTATACCGAAAAACGGTTTATCCTCGGCCCGCCTGTATGCCTCTCCGAATTTCGAGCGTAGTCAGTGGATGATAAGGAGGACGCTGATGTGAGCTTTTGTCGATCGAAGTGGACCTCGGATCATGGGATGTCCCTCGGGATAATAAGGTACCACATGGTCATTACGCACTTCTAACATATAGGTTTAGACCGCACAGTTTGTCGGGGCATGTGATGCTGGACAGCCCTATCGGCTGGTATGTGGACTTCTGCTGAACCCTGTCGCGGGCTTCAGTGTCTCACCAGAGTATAGGTGGACGTACCTGGAAGCTTATCTCCAAGTGTAGCCTGGACGCTGTGGCAAAGTGTTTTTGAAGTACCTCACGTATCAAAAATTCCGGCTGTATACGAAGTTGGTAAAAATGAGCATGACTGCGCTAGCCAGAAATATGCCGTTTGTGGTCCAAAATAGGTTATCTCCGTTGTCCATCGAGGAGTCACTTTCCAGTGCAACTCAGCGCAATACACTTGTAGGATAGTAAGAAAGCGAAAACTCCTCACACCTCATTTTCATATATTTTCGTAACGGAATTTGGACTACTCTCTCCCACCCAACTCGTGCTAGCACTGTTTTTCGGTCTGCATTCTCTCCACGATCTCGGTACTTGCACTTTGCTTTTATGGTAGTTTACCTGGTGAGATAACTTCGCGGACATTTGGCATGGTGACGAGTCACACTGGCCTGAGGCAAGATATTTCATTACGGTCTGGTTTCGTTTTATCGCTCGTTTTGATGAATCATAGACGTCCAGTCTACTTACGATGATTTTTAGCCGCCACGCTCAGAAAATTGTTTTCTGGGCCTGACTAAGCGTGCAAAATGTATTCCATTTGCTGGGACCACAGGACAAACGCCTTTCATTCATCCCGTTGGTCAAATGTTCTCTTCGTACATATTTTTGTCCTGATCTTGGCTACATTTTGGCCGGGCAGTGGCTGAGATTTACTGCCAAGAACATGATCGTTTTTTGTACCTATATTTTAACTCACAAATAGTACCATATAATTTGCGGAGCAATCTTGTTTCGATTTGGGCTTCACACCGATTTGGCTACGAGTTGCTTTGAGGTTCCCAGGAGCTATCCAGAACGCGTGAAGCTGATTATTTGGTGGATCGAGCGGTGAATCGTTGGACAGGCTTCACCCTGACCAGGGCCTCGCCGTTTTGGTCAGGTCATTGCTACCTAGGGAGTACAGGCTCAGTTGGTGCCCGCTGCAAACATGGCCTTGCACTCGGCCGAATTGAGTGGTAAGTCTTTGCAACCTGTCCACTGGAACAGATCTGCTCGTGGAGCATCTTTGTCCATTTCCGTTGGCCTCTCTCAGCAAATGTTCACTTCGCCGGAGTAGGTTAAGCTATCTGACTGCACCAAGGAGCGAGATCGCCTTCAAGGACAGTGAATAATACGGGCCCAATCTTGGAAGCCTGGGGTGCTCCGCTAAATGCTTGATGGCCGTCGCATAGCTGTCCGTTCGTTCCAACCCTGATTCGTCTATGAGGTGTTCGGTCATCAAGACTACCGGAGACTCGGGGAAACCAAGCCTAGCTGGTTTTTCTGGGGGGAAAGGCAAGGGAAGATAAAAGCCTTTGACAAACCCAGGCACGTGACGTCCATTTTGAATTCCTTTGTCTGATGCCCCGAAGTACCACTCCACTCTTTCCAATGGATTCGTCTGACAAGGTTTCTGGCCTCAAAACAGGTAGCAAGCGTCATTCAACACGCTCCCTCTATCAATGAACCAGTAGATGGCACTGTGTCGAACGGTTATGGAAAATCTCTCCAGAAACACTACAATTTCATGTTTCCTCGACATCACCCGCTCATATACACTATTTGCTTGTCTTAATGCACTGCACATTCCCATGAACCGACCTTTTTTGTTCGCGTACTACGCCCTTTCCTGTCATATCCTATTTTGGACGTGCTTGATGCATATACTCCTTCCTCGCGAGCGGCAACTTGGTTCTCGCTTTCTGAGTCCCTGTGATCGCATGACTGAGATTCATATCTGTTTTATGTCGTTGTTCATTTAATAATCTAGTATCGTAGAATTCACGGATAATCGCGTTCTAGTCTCGGGATCCGTTTCTAATTTGGCTACGCATTGCTCAATGGAGTCTTGTATTACTCAGTTGATCATTTTGAAACGAGAAATTAAGCAACATGCCAAGAAAAGTTTCGAAGCAATTGGAATCCGGATGGAAAGTAATACGGTAAGTATTTGGAGCGGTTTTGGGCACTATTGGTTCTTTAGTTAATGCTGGGTCACCTAGTCTTGTTAGTGGTAGCTCACGTATTACTAAGGGTTATATGGATTGCAAGAATGTTCATCTATTTAAGTTCAGGATAATAGCCCTCGAACAGCAACCGTTATCGGCTAGGCAGCAGGCCCGAGAAGCAGAACAGAACTGCAGGTAGAACGAGCGTGATCTAATGGCCAATAACCAAGGCCTATCCGACAGATCAGGACAAATGAAAATAGAAATTTCCGCGCTGGCATCTGAAAATGAAGAGTCGATGCAACCAACGGTAGCTCTGCCAAGAGTTAAATGACAGTTTTCAATGGACGGTCTGAACACTACTGCAAGTTCATCAGGCAGTTCAAAACGTCCGCCGGAAACAAGAAAAACGACCCCGGGCAAAGGCCATTCTACCTGACCCATCACTGTAGAGGCCGAGCAAGAGAATCAACCGATGGACGTACCATGATCGACCGTGAACAAGTCCACATACGGACAAGAAATATCTTGAGAGACCTATTCGGCCAGCCATTCAAGGTAGTCCGTAATCCAATAGAGTGTGTGATGTCAGAGGCCAAAATATCAAAAGGCTGCATCCATGCAATGGCCGACCTAGAGATCAAGATGCAGAGCTGTTCAACAGCTGTCATTCATTCAGGGTACAGGGCTGACCTTGATGCGATGCATGCATTGTAGGGTATATTACGCCACCTACCCGCTGAACTACAGGGTCGGTGAGCGGAATAGGTGGAGCGCATAAGTCGGAGCGACCGTGAGGCTAACTTTGATAACGACCGGATACTTGGACAGGCAAACCAGAACAGCCAACAGTAGATTTGGCCGACTCATCGGAGACAGTAACTGGATAAACGAGCCTGGCACCATTCAGGCTTAGAACACTGCACGGACACATCCAAAATATCAGCCTTGGAACAACTCACACGCCATTTCATGTGAAGCTACAGCACACCCAAGTTGCAGGTCCTGCGACGCTAGACACGGGCTACTGGAATGCCCGAAGTTCACCAAGGACACAATGGACTAACGTTGGGAAATGGCGAGCAGGATCGGAGCGTGCTTCATACCCCTCAACACCAGGCACCTGGCGGCAGCTTGCCAAAAAAGAACCAGGTGTGGTCACGAAGGTTGGGCAGGCAGACACCACGGATCGTTACATCAGGAGAGAGACTACTACATCAGAGATGAATACCAGGTCCAGTGCGATTTGTTCATTATAACGGTTTGTCAGTACACCACTACTTTTAGGAGTAGTTGCCTTGGGTGTGCTGACCACGACTGGAGTAGTCAAAGCTTTGGCCTCCTTCGACAGTGAATGAGAAACAACCTCAGTGAGGGAGCGGTTCGCCGACAGACACCGGCTCCATAAAAGTACGACGTCGTTAGCTGTGAGCACGGTGGGCGGAATACAATTAATGACTGCCGGCAGGTTGAGGTTACAGCTGGTCTCCTCGGACTCTAACGAGCAAATCGAAAGCCTGCCCTTAATCCTTTATGCAAGGTGTGCTCCCTCCGCAGGGGAGGACTGAGGTCATCGTCCTAACCATTAAGGAAAGTCAATTCAAGTCCACCGAATTACAGCCAGTCATTTACTCCCCCATTGCCCCTTGAATAACGGGAATCCGACTTCTATTTGTCTCATAATGCCATCCCAAACTGGCGGCGTGGCTTCGTAAATTGAAGTTCGTGTGCAACCTACCAGTATGCTTTGTCCAACCTCATAAAGATAGTTGCCGATAGCAACAAATCTGCAATTGGTGTGCCCCCTCATATGACCAAGGCGTTCCTTTCTGTTTCGCACTTTCTATTATGCACGAAATCCACTGCTCACGACCATTCCGGTTTCCTTTCATCATGGTCAATATCATGCCTTTAGAACAGCTCGCAAGCGGTTTCCGAGGATGAATGCACCACAAAGCCTCTTCCTGTTACCAGTGTTAAAGTACAAGGAAATGTGCCCAGCCCCCTGCTTTTTTCTCTTTCACTTGTGTTAAACTTATTATTCTGTAACAGTGTTATCCCCCTCTTTCCGCCTACGACATCGAGGTTTTCTGTGTTTCCCTACCAGAACCTCAACCTCAAGCTGCTTGAAATATCTGGTGATCTAAGGTGACCCAGTTAGTGGTGCAAATCCCGAAGTATGAACCTCGGAAACTCGAACAAGTGCTACTCAGACTTCAGATGCCAAGCCCCTCTTTAAACATTACGTCTCAATCAGTTGCCCATTGCCACATACTCCTCAGTAGGAGTCTCTGGGGTTCATTATTCTTGCACTTTCAATGTTTCAGTACTTCTCGCCTAACCGCGAAGTCCAATCAGAAAATAGGTCTCTTTTCATTGAGGTTACAGAAGGGCGAACTTATCACGTATTTATCCCATGCTCCGACTCATATGAAGTAACGAACAGCCATATATTCCAGCGTGTCAAAAACGTCAGTGTTTTCACTAAGAAAATAAAACTTTCCCTCATCGGACCACTCATACGGTACTCATCGTCTGTTCTATGGAGGAAGTTGCCCCAATTTACGCCACGGTTCCACGTGGCCAAGCACTAGAGGGTTCAACCTATGGTACCCATACGGATTTATCTGCCGAAGTCCTTACTGATCCGCCTACTCGACAAGGTTCCCTTAAATCACGCCTCGTTCTCTACATCACAGGCACTTAGAGTTACTATTCCTCACTCATGACCGACGACGAGAACCAGTTTTTTTGTAAAAGTCTCCAGGCAATGGAAAAACCAAGACACACATTAATCAAAGTCTATGGTTCTGCTCATCACACCTCTTAAGTCATACGTCACCTTATGCAACCTATGAATGCACAATTTTTCTACACAACTGTTCAATAGGACAGCCCTAAGTAACTTCTTGAGTGCTCCTGCGTTACTCTTTCACAGACTGCTCAAAAATACTGATAACCAGTAACCCCACCCAAAGAAAAACAGGAGGTCATGTCACTTTCCGCGGTTCAAGCTTACTATGAGGCCGCCAAAATTAACGGCTAGCGGAATCGAATCTTAGTTCACTGAACTTCAAAACCAGAACTCATTATATTCTAAGCCCTCCGTCATTTTCTCCCACCCCAATTAAAAATAGTACATAACTTACCAGCACAGACTAAAGAAAATTCACTAGTTAAATGGTGAATAAACCCATGGTCAGATTACTATAGAACGGTAGGTTGTAAACAGAAATCTGTCTTTTCTGCACTTTACACCAGGCCAATACAGTACACGTACGGGCTCTTCGCAAAATTGGCAAAGTCAGCATATAGTCCAGAGTGCTTACAGGAATTCACGATAGCAACTGCTAGACTGACGATAATGTGCCCGTGTGGACAGTCCCGCCACTGTATTTTGCCAAATGTGTCCGTCCTAATATTCTGCCGGCCTTCGGCCGGGGAAGAGGCAGTGCCCTAACAAACTGCTTCTGTAAACACAAGGTTGGTCGACGTAATGCGATTGTAACCGCCTCGGCTGTGGATAGGCATCGTTTTCTTACCCATTTGGGACGTCCTTGTGGCACTCGATAGATTACCTCAAAAGCCCTTTCTGGTGTTAGCTGGTGTCCGTATCAATCGCCTGTCCCAGGATTGCCATTTTTACGGTTTTGCAGATTCTTTTCGCTGGCCAGCTAGAGGCAGTGCTCTTTAACTCGCTCAGATAGACGCTTAAATGTTATTTCTTTATATTCCGCTTCACAGGAACGTGAATAAGGGCGTGGGAAAAATGAGGTCGAGTAGCTTGTCAGTCCGCCTTTGAGTCTCAGTCGCAGATAAAGGCTCGTGTTGGACGAGATCCTTAATTTAATGGTGTTGAATGTAGTTGCTTCCGCATTCAAAAGTTTACGGCCCGGCCTTTAAGACTCCATGTTTTTCTTAAATTCCATGTTTATGTAAATAGGCATTTTTGGGACATCTGTGTACTAGGGCCGAAACAATATTCATACATTATCAGAGGACGTCCTCCGGGTCCCCTTTTTCTCGCAACGCGTTGCAGACTGTTTGCTCTCATAGCGTACCTGATGAGCCCCATAGAATAGACGGACACTATACTTTAAAAGTGAGTATACCGCCCCTGATAGGTTGGCTTGCGTTAGATAATCTGCTCCATAGATTCATCCGAATATCTGGTCAGAACATCTAAGGAAGATAGCAGTTCGTTACGTTCTAGTTTAATCGTAAAATTTACATTTGGGTGTAACTCGTTAAACTACTTAGTATTTGATGCACACTGTAGTCGCACGGTGTGGGCAGGAAGTGCCATCGACAAATCTTTTGCATGCCAGCAGGTGGCAGATGATTGGATTCAACGCGTTTAACTTTCGCCGTAAATACATCGGCCAACAAAAGAACAAGTGGATATCGCGTAACGGTGCCATCTTCCTTTCGGTAGACATTGCCTTTGAATTAAAACGGCCAGTTTAATGTTCTGAGTCCCAGAGGTTCTCCAAAGTTTTTCACATGCATGCCTTTGCCGATTTCTTCTGTCTATCGTCTTTTATGGAAACAACTTCGCGAACGGCGACGAAGCATCCACAGGAATTATTTCTATGAATTACATTTTGCATACTAAATTGCGTAGACAAGTTTAAGTGTCCTCTAGACTGAGGGGTGATAACGTTTGACCCAGCCTTTCGAGTGTCTTATTCAGCCGGCGTGCGATGTCGTGGTGGAGTGAGCCAGACATGCAAGCATGATTAGCGCTGGGATTTCAATTTTATGCCTCCCTGGTGGTCCAAAGGTTCTCCACATTATCGACCCTACTGGTCCTACCCTTTTCAAAGTGGTGGCTTTGGTCACATTATTCTGTCTTAGTTTTCGAATTATGGCACCGACACACTTCTCAGTGCTGCTTGCTTTGTCTCCCTCGTTGGATTAGGTAAATTTTGTCGGGCTCCTCAGCAGCCCCGCCACCCAGTACCGGCAGTCGTCCCTTTCCCTTGCGACGGTCCACGATCTATTTTAGAGGGGCATAACGGGGGTCGAATCATTTCCCCTCATTTTCTTCATTGCTTCCAGGTGGTTTGCAGGGAGAATTCCTCGGATGGATCTTTTGCTATTCAAGTCTTAATAGCTACTACTGACTAGTGTTGATTACTGCTGGTCAACTTTCTGCTCACATTTTGGAAAGCATCATATAGGTGATTCAACAGATTTTACTCTTGTACTTCTACATCAAGCTGGTGGCTTATTTTCCTTGGGCAGCAAAAAGTGTGACCGGGTGGTGGGGCATACGGAATAACCCTATTCAATGAAATTGGGGCTAAATTTCTGACCTACTTTCCAGGGTGGCTTCGCGAAGCCGCCTCTAGTCTATCCGACGTAATGGAGCCTTTTAGACTTCCGCAATCCAATTGGACCTGATTCCTAGTGATTCCTCTGAAGTAAATATATAGCCGACGTTTATCGTTCCCTGAAGTAGCGCCGAGGACCAGATAATCACAAAACAAAAAGGAGCTTTCAGAGTAATCTATCGAGTGCCACAAGGACGTCCCAAATGGGTAAGAAAACGATGCCTATCCACAGCCGAGGTGGTTACAATCGCGTTACGTCGACCAACCTTGTGTTTACAGAAGCAGTTTGTAAGGGCACTGCCTCTTCCCCGGCCGAAGGCCGGCAGAATATTAGGACGGACACATTTGGCAAAATACAGTGGCGGGACTGTCCACACGGGCACATTATCGTCAGTCTAGCAGTTGCTATCGTGAATTCCTGTAAGCACTCTGGACTATATGCTGACTTTGCCAATTTTGCGAAGAGCCCGTACGTGTACTGTATTGGCCTGGTGTAAAGTGCAGAAAAGACAGATTTGTGTCTGCAACACACAGTTTTGTAAAAATTGACCAGTGAAGCAGGTACTGACTGATGCACTTTCGAGGAAGCATATGTAGTCCCAGTTAACAGATGGAAGATTTTTAGGCATTCTCCCCCTTTGCATATTTACTCAAGCCTACCTTCCACTCTCAGTGCTTAGATCAGCAGCGCCCTTGGAGGCGAGAGCAGTTAAATAATGACTACTTCGGAACATGATGATAACAGTCCTACCGTAAAAGTTTCTAACCACAAATGCTTATGCTGAAATGATGGCTGGTGGATGCGCTGTGAAAGCTTTCTTAATGGAGTCGTCCGCTTTTCGTATAGAATATAGTAATGAGTGGGTACTCCATTCCGGAGCGGACTATGGAGGAAATGGGCGCCTCGAGCACTCAGCGCAGACCCAACCCTGGGAACGAGGAAACCCTGTAAGAACGCCTACTTTCTTTTCATCACATGCGTTATCTTTCCTTCTGCCCAAGCCAGTGAGGGTGATAGCCCAACCGGTTTCCCACCTGCACACATTGACCAAACATTTTCCGACAACTGTGCCCCAAAATCAAACGCAGCAGAAAGCGTTTGAAAAATGTTCATACACATAATTGAAAAAAAACTCTCATCGCGCTTTTCATTTCCTCGGTTACCTACTTTGGTTTAACTCACTGGGCCCATTCCTTTTTATACTCAGATAAAGTCATTATTTACGAAACCTTGTCATCTTGAAAATCATCCACTGGCCGTCTTAATATGGATCAGCTCCGTAGTAGAAAAGCCTCTGAACATGTGATCACCACAAGACCAGCCAGAAGGGTTGAAAAACTCATCCAAAAATAGGCAGCTATCGCACAGATATGCTGGATATCATATTACTGAATAAAACTGCAGGAAAAATCACCTTGGAATCATCAATATCACTCGCTATTCTTGAGAGGCCGGGCCAAGTTTCAAAAATGGGTCCCACCATCATGGACTGCCGCCCCAAGTCTATAATATCTCGTGCTATTAGATGTCTTTCTACGTAAATACCACAATCCCCTGATAGAGCCTCTTCTAGACCGCCGCTTCGTCACGAGTTATCTCAGATCTCGCTGGAAACTTGTGTGCCAACTACGAAGCTTTTCTAGGCCATGACATGTTGCTGTTTATAACATGGGGATGAAGGAACGCCCCAAGCAGATGGGAGAAAATCTAGTGCGAATGTTTGTGGCTGGGCGGTGGGGCTGCGGTTCAACCACACTTCTGTTAGAAAATACAAAACAGACCAAACCTATAAATATCCCACGGCTGCACATACGTAAATCCTTCAGCCTAATTACACCAGCCTGCCACTCGAGTTCTAAGCGAATCCTGTCATATTATATGTCCCTCAGCCCCAAATATCTTCAGTGTACCCCCCAGGCGTTATCTCCTCCAACGATAAGTTTCCCTACGACCCGAACGAGTCGGCAACCATCAACTAGGACTAGCAATGCAAATGCTGTTTGCCTCTGGCAACAGTGACCACCAATATATAGGGCTTGACTACCAGCAAATTGCCAACCGAATACCTCACTCTCTGCCTTCGAGCCCCGACCCTGTAGGCTGGTATAAATCCCCTTGGCATCTTACCCCCCTCTTCCCCCCAGAGGTCACTGGCACCACTCCCCATCATGTCATTACGCCAGTTGTTCTCCTCCTCTTTCAACGTTTGCACTTCCGCTTCTTTTTTTCTGAAGCCAACCCTAGGCCGAGGCACCCTCAAGACTGCTACCTCCTTTTCCTCTTCTACTTCGGATCATAGTATTGCTTAGCCGTAATACATCAGTATCCCATGTGGACGGCAGCCCATGCACCCGCTATGAGGAGGATGCACTATTGTTTCACTATATAGCTTACCTATTAAGCCTGGCTCTGGGGACCCATTGCTGAGAGGTTTTGGAGCTCTCGAAGCAGGCCAGATCAGCGAACTGACATTCGAGAGGACATTAGAATCGCAGCTGATGCAGATACTGCAAAAGTACGGGTTGACGCGGCACATTAGGGGAGTAATAATGTAGAGAAAAGGACATGGGGTTTCCATTCCAAGTTAAGCAAGCCCCAGATTGCGAGGGGACGTTGCAGACCTGACAACGGAGGGCCCGCTGGGAATGAGTGGACACTGGAGTTGAGTTTAACATTCAACACATAGAGGTCCTGCTTTCACCAATTCCATTCGGAATTTCTTCAGGAGTTCAGAGAAGAGGTTGACCGGCGGTTGGGCTGAATGGGGACTACTTATCATGACAGTGGTGTCACATGCCGGGAGGTTGGAAATGACTGACGGACCCAGTCGCCCCAAGCTGAAGAGAGCGAAGGCGAGGAACACAGCCATGGCGGACCATTGGAGTGCGCGAAGAAATGCGGGCAAAAAGGCGACCTGGGCGAACCTTGGGAAAAATGGTATCCATCTTAACGTTCGACAGTGCAAAACCGCGGGGATAAAGTTTGTGACAGCTTGAGTGGCTGGCCGTGAGAAATATAGAGAAAAACTGGAGAAAGATGCAAAATCCCACCACAGGTCCTAATTTGGTTACGGGCAGTCTAAGTCGGCTCCGAGAGTATCAAACGGCAACATAAAAAGTAACCAAACAAGGCAGACCGCAGTTAGCTTTTTTATTACAGATGCTGTCACTTTCCCTCCTTGAAGACCTACAGGGGGATGCACCTGATCGACTCCAGGACTGCCAGACCCACCTGATAACCATGGAGGATGCCACCCTGGACAAATAAGAGGTGCCTATTTCCTTGAGCAGATTGGAGATATCCGAAACGGCAGAGCTCGATGTCCATTTGGTCACATTGGAACCACCATTTGAAACCCTCGCCGAACATCTGACAGGGCTATTGGACTTGCCGAAGGGAGAGGGTGTCTTTCCAGGAGACTTGCTGAGATCCACAGTGAGCTCAGTTCACGAAGGTCCATACGAGGAGAGGGTCGTGCGAAACCGCTTGGTGAGCCCAACCTCAGTATTTTAAAAGGTAACGGGAAATTTTTTGACTGGGAGAGGATAATGGCCCACCCAATCACAAATAACTTAGCGATACAGAGTCGACATGGGATCGTAAGACAATGTTCCCTCCTGACCAACCTGGCAGACCCCCTCGTTGAGGTGACCGACGGACTAGGCTTGGGGACAACCTATAAGAGTTTTGCCCTCACTACTAAATGGCAGTCGACCCGTTTAACCACAGCCTCCTACCTAATGAACTAATGGCCCTTGGCTTAACACCTAAATTGCGGCTTGGATAAAGCACCCTCTAACATTTGGCGGCCTCCAGGATAGAGCAGATGGGAGCATTTTGCAAGCGAGTTGCCTGCTTGTCGGCGTACCAAAGATTTCCGTACCGGGACTTATACTCAATCTGAGGTTTGTAAACGACCTTGCCGTATAATTGCGGGACTCAGCGTTTGCAGCTGCGGATGGAGCAAAAAAACCACGTCTATCTCGGACAATTCCATCCAGCCAGACCTACATGAGTCATATCAATGGTCTGTAGAGTGGAATCAGCCTCTGAATGTTGTCAAGTAATAGAACTCAGCGAATGACAGGCTGAAACAAACTATATGGCAGCCAGGGCCACCGGGCAAGGGGGCGACAGTTTCACAGCTGTGTAGAGTAGGATAACTAGTGGTTATAATTGCCGATGATTTCAAACTGAGTGAGTACTTCCTCAATACCGTCCAGGAAGCCTCCAGAGCTCTTTGGCAACTCCAAAGTGAAGTAGTGATGAGAAGGCTGAGGGTTCCATTGAAACCACAGAAGGTGTTTGCGTACGCACTGTAGAACTGTCTTGGCTTGGCGGCTGTAAACCAGAAAGGACATTAAAAGCGTGGAGATGAAGCGAGAACATTTCACGAGATGGCCCGCCCACCTACGGAGAATCAAATACGGGCAGAAGGTCGGGAGACTGAACCCGTATTCGACGGAGGGTAAGAGGCATCCGGCCTGATGTATACGTATTACAAAGCGCAAGCAAACAGCAAGCAAAAGGACGGCATCCTCGGTGTCGATCTGTATTATGAGCGTACTTGACTGAGTTTGACTGGAGAGAGCAGAAACTAATAAAAATTAAGCTAAAGTCGGCGACCCGATCGGGGCGTAATCACCAGTAGACGTCGGAGTCGCTGGGCGAGAAACGTGCAGGACTCCGGTAAAGAAGGGAAATAATAAAAACTTCGCTGATCCATCGTGAACGGAAGAGTTGTCCGACGGGGCTGATTCCATAGAAAAGTTCAAATTGATGAAAGGAACGGTTGATGTGGATGGGGCAGCTAGACGATTTTGATACCAGACAGCAATGCCGTAGTACTGGAGCACTCCCTTGAGTTGCGGCAAGATAGTGGGGGCTCGACTGAAGACACTCCTTCTCCGTCAGGGTTGTCAAAGATCGGACCATTCTATCTGCCGAAGTGGTAGCAGTGCCCGTAGGCAAGGGTTCCAAGAGACAGCAGGACAGCGAGCAGAGATTTTAGCGGAATCAAGTGCTGAGTTGTAATAGGTCACCTTTGAGCCCACTTTTTTCGCTGTCCCCTCTTCTTCAGCGGTATCCACCTACATTTGCCTGGCTCATCGCTCTTTCTTCCGCCCTCCTTAACATATCATTTTTCAGTCGCCAAGCCTTGAGGGAAATCCCGCAATCCGTAGCCTTATGAATGACTACCTACCATCTGCTAGCAGGCACCGACGGAAACCTTGTACACACTTTGGACTGACTCACCATGGCTGTAGGCCTTTTCGCTTCTCTTTTTTCCTGCCAGCAGAACGAGAGGAGACTGACCCCCCGTTATTCACGGAACTGAGGATCTAAGGGGTCCAAAAAGCAAGAACCTGGACAGTTTTGGAGCATGGTCGTACGCGCCCTGCAAACCGAAGTGGATAAAGTGATATGACATATTAGAATAAAGGTAGAGTGGAACGACTGTGGAGAGGCAAGCTCTTTCCAGCAAAGTTGTGGAGGGGAGTGAAGTATCACACCGAAATATCTGAGTAAGGCCCCAGGAGAACATTCGAAACAAAACCAAGATAAAACGATTAAGAAACCCATGGAGCACGGGTTTGTGGGAGATAGAGTGTTGCCGGTGGGTGCCAAAAGTGGTTACGGGGGCGACCCTCAAGAACCACCTGTACCTCCTCCGTTATGTCCTTGGACGGGCGACCCCTAGGTGCATCACGGGTTAGTATTTACTTTGTGACCCTCCCCTTTGCCATTCCGAAGTGTCCATCTGGGACCTACGATACCCCCCCCCAGGACATCTAGCACCGGCAGTTTCTGTTGACGTACCCCTCCGCCAGCGGTATAGCGGAGCCAAACCTGAAAGCTTTCTCTTCTGATATCCACCTCTGCCGTTACTGCAGTGTCTTCAGGTGTTCACTCATTGAGTGCCTCCGAAATACTTTAGCCAAATAATTTGCATGACATCATCAGTATAGGTAGCTCATCCGCGGAGTTACTGGCTTCTGGGTACCGTAATCATCCAGGTAGACTGAAAGCGAGGGATTGCAACACAAAGTCGTTTTCACTGCAGTCGGCGGGGTGTTCATTGCCTCGCCCCGAGTGTTTGTTTTTCACAGTGACACTAATGCTCTTCTCAGACCCTTATCAACCTTTCCCGTGCTCTTGCGCGATTACTAGGATAGAGTGAGCTAAAACGCCATCGGACACCCCGGCCTTTGATTTAACCCAGGTGAAGCTTGTTGGTCCGGATAAGCATGTCAGAATGTGTCCCGAAGAGTTTTAATCCGTCGCTGGAATACATACCAAATGGCACACATCTCTTTTTAGTAAACCACTGAAGTGCCTCGAGGAGCGAATCAGTAGCCATCGAATGCACGGCTTCTATGTACTTTGTGTAAAGTTACGCAACTCATGATTCGACGGTACTCCTTTTCGCTTATCTTGCATCATACCAAAGGGGGTCTAAATTAGTCGACTCTGGTGTCAACCAACCGCCACCAAGGGACCTGGCACTCCAGCTTCCGGTGGACATGCCGTGTTTTCCTTCTCCGCTTTGAGAGTTTATCAACGGCGGTCGATACAACGCTCGGCAGACCATTTTACCACCATTTACCATTTTACAGTCTAAAATCTAGGGCAGACACCATTCGTTATTCAGTTCACTTCAGTGTAGCCTCCGGTCACCTGCATGCGGTGAACGATATGACAGGCACCATGACAGCGGGCGGGAAAAACATTAGATGATTTGCAACAAAAGTTGGAAAAAATTGCTCTAATCTGCCCGCACACTGAGCAAAGCCCCTGTTAAAGGCGAGTCTAGTTTACCTGGGCTGATGCGTTGCAAAAACTTCCGTTTTGTACTCTAATTGTTCAAAGTGCGTCGTCTCGGGCGAGAAGAAATCAGCTCGGAGTGTCCTTTTTATGTCTTTTTCGGCTTGGTTTGGCCAACTTAATGTAGGCCCATCTAAGATTACAATTCTTCGAGAGAGAAGACTTTTCATCGCTAACGCTTAGGTTTTTGAATCTGGTCAACCAGGCAAGTATGCGTTACATCACCTTCTTACAGGAGATTCTCTATAGTTTAATCTTCAGCTGTGTGGAAGTCACCGCGTCCGTCGCTTTACCGCCCACGTAAACTCCGACTCCAGTAAAATGTGGTTATAGGCAACGAGTTTGGGCCATTGTTCCTCAGCAATGTTTACGGTCCCCGGTCTTTCAGTCAGTTTTAGGTTGTTGTGTTTCTCAATCCCGAAAACAGTAGTCAGCCTGGTTGTCAGCGTCGGGTACGTATGCCCGTCGTTATACCGTAATTTTCTCATACTTGATAGTCTGTGGTTTTGCAATGAATGTGCTCATTCGATTTCTTAAATTACGTATTCATTGTAACGATATCATAGAATCTGTTCAAAACACTGAAAGCCAAACTACCCACTTTACTCGTCTCTTTTCCTTTCACAATTCAAAAACCTTAGTAGATAACATTCGGTGGGTGGTTTTCACCAGCTTGGCCATCTGGTAATTGCACGCACTGGGTGAAAAGACAAGTACCAGGAGAGCCGGCGAGTAAAACCAATGGCTGCTTTATCCAAGAGCAGCTGGGACAATTCTATACGAGAACAGGTAGTTAGCAACGCTTATTCCAACCGATCCCAAAAACAAGAGCAAGGTGATCCACAGAGATCTTCAGTATTATTCTTGCGGCTCACACAGTTTACACTGCCCTTGAAAACCTGGAAGCACCTTACGGAAGCAGATTTACGAAACCCATTGCTGTGCCTTACCAAGTAGACGAAGTAACACTGAAAAGCCAAATGTTAACGTAAGATCAGGTTGTAGCCGTGCGGTGTCTCTCCGGAGCAATTATTCGGACACAAATTACCCAGTGACTCCGTGCACTACTTTACTGAAAGACAAGTAGAGGACGGAGAATCACATTCAGTGTATCCAGAAATAATATTAACGATTAGTTACACGGTGGAAAGCAACGGAATCTTAACAGTTGGCATCCTGTAAGTTCGCTTAGCAAGTCAGACCTGAAAATGGCTCATTGAGTAAGAAACAGACACACAATAGCCTGGTTTATTACCATGCATTAAATGGTAGCGGAACCGTATTTTTCGCGAGCCTATTTCACTGAAACAACACAAGTCACTTGACGAAGACTGTTGTTTTGTTAGCTGAAGTCACAGGTAATGATAGCAAAAACCATTATAAGGGCTTATCTCACGTAAGTATCGGAGATGCATGCAAAATTACGCAGTCGGATTGTACGGGCAATGTCACAGCGTGGGTGATTTCAAGAGCTTTAGAAAGGACCGCCTGAGAAAGAATTAAAATTCGACTACCTGCCTAGATTTGTCAAAGCGTATTATTCCCTGTTTTGCGCGGCTGGTTCAACTCAAGGTCACTTGTTTGAAGCTGATAAGAGCTGTAGACGAAGAAGTGAACGGACCCTACATGCGTATTTGCCTTATAACTCACTCTCGATTGGATCTCTTCGGTCCAAACTGAGCGAGCAGAACAACGTCTTTCCCATATATGTCAGGCAAGGAAAGGCGACGCCTTTGGTAGCAGCGGAAGAGCCGTTGAAAACAACTCTAACTCAGGCCTGCCCTAGCCTACGAAAATTCAGCCTGGCTCCATCTGATACTAAGTGCAGAAGCAAAACTCTTCTTGCAATCTTGGATTTTCTAGCGGACACTTGAATGATATCTCTGAACAGACATAACTACTTTGCGCTAACTAGCTGGACAAATGTCATGTATCTTATAGTCTTGTACAATCCAGTGAATCCTCTGAAGGTAAGATTGGTTGCTTCCCAACACGCACCAGGTTCATGCGCGCAAAATTAGCGGAACCCCCTTATCCCATTGGCCTGTTGCATAGTTTTATTTAACAATGATGAGCTGAGGTGAAATCAAGTTTGCCAAAACTCCGGATGCTGCTATATCTCTCCCGGAGGCAAATGGTGGTAGTGCCACCGATACTTCACGAACCTTTTTGAGACCAAGGTTCCTCTTTTGCAGTAAAGCCAGACGGATTATATCTGATTCTCACTGCCCCGGTTGGAAAGAGAAAAATAGATAAAGTATGTCCATCGCATTCATTTCCGGCGGACCGTTTAATCGTTCAGTAACTTTCACCGATCGGTGGCACACTACCACTCAACTCAGGGGTATTCCAGGCAGCCCAAACAGAAAACTACATTGGAAATAATCTCCCATTCTTCGATATGCTAGGCTAATGAGTCTGGCTCCACGGCCGTCGCGGAAGTGTAACCACTGTCCCTTGATATGAGTGCGCCCATACTGACATGGTTGTGCAAACGCATATAAACTGCTTAAGTTGCCAACCACCACAAGCGCAAACCAGAGGTGAGCTTTGGAAGACGGGTGAGTCACCCACAGCTGAAGCTAATTTGCGTAGTCAGAAGCCTAAAATACGTCAGCCCGTTGGGTTGGAAAGGCTGCTCTGAGTCGTCAGTTTAATTGCGAGTTTTGCACGCGCAAAATCCTGCATGCTGGCCAAGTATATCCATGAACAAAGCTAAAGTAAGTTTGAAGCAAGCGGCAGATACCCCGTTCTTTGGCAAACCCACTTACTAGCAACTTTGATGAGTGCAACGTAAGTGGTTACTCACAATTGATTAGGAGTTCAAAATCACCTTGCTGGGAAGTGAACGCAAGTTCGTTTATTTAGCTAAGAGCGAATGCTGCTTCCAACGTAAAGCCGTTTAGCAAAAGAAGGTGAATCATGTGGCCTACTTTTGGACCATATCATCCGCATGCTTGGACCATTAAAATACCGAAAAAAACGTTTGTGGATGAAATCGGTTGGTAGACCTTAATTTCGCTTGACAACATGGAAGTCCTTGGGTCAGGATGAGTGTAACAAGAAAAACATCCGATCAGGAACCGGAATTCAGGGCTTCATCTTAGGCCCGCATAGAGCGTTTGCAAAGAAACTTGAACATAAACGGGTAGCTAATTTATGGGCTTAAAGAATCACTTGGTAAATTCCACCTCACTTGCCTTAATCGTGGTGTGAATCACATGGTGGTAAGCCACGTGGAAGGTGCCTTGTGATCGTGCAGTGAAGCTGGCGTCGTGATTCTCCGGAACCGATCGTTACCAAGACTAATGATAATATTTGTAGGCATAGAGTGACAACGAACGGGATCGTGGTCCGCACACGTGGGGAGAAAACAGAGTGGGACCCTGACGAATATTTGCCAAAGTGATCTTGAAGAAGTATCAGTTTTTAAAAGTGGATTCAGGGGTCAAACGAATTAGCTCCCGAGTGTGGCCGGTTACTACCTGCAGCTGAAATTTTCAGAAATTTACCCTGAAAACAAATCCGGAGGCTTCAATATAGCCCCACGACCAGCCATACGTTTACCGTTAAATCAAAGCGAAGCACATAGTACAAGAGATTCGACGGTATCTAGTGGGTTGCTTGAATGATGATGTTCAGACGGGCTGACTAAATATGCAAAACTATAGCGGCTACTAACGTAGAGAGAGTTGGCATCAGGTTATCCAGCTGGATTGCGTATCGCCGCACACATGGCTTGAGGCGACCTTTTCACCACTACAATGGTGATTCCCCCTATGTTTTTCCCGATGCTGTCATTTGTAACTGTAGTAAACCATATCAAAGAAAAGAAGGTCGTGGGCCACCAGGCGTGGGGATTCTGCCTCCTCGGCGTCTTTTGATGGCCGACTACCCGGACACTGCCGCGCACGTCGACGACTTGGCGGTTTGAAGCCAATCGCGTAAAACTGCAGGTCGCGTGAAGCGGAGGAAGTGTGACCCCTCCCATCCTTCCCCCCTTTGAAAGGCGTTCACACTTGGATGTTATGCAATGGGTGTCCGAGTTGGTTGGCCGGAGGGGGGAGGGAGTCCTACGTAAACTCTACCGCGGCTGCTGGCGAGAAACCTACCAGCGGCCCGGGGAACTGACTGTGGTCGCTGAGTGCGCATCTGATCATCGTCCCTACCCGCTGCTGGAGCTAAAATGGGGTAGAGTTCCTGTTGGTATCATCAAGATTTTGACACCATGAGCCGGTAAGCGGAGTCCTTGCTGTGTTTCCTCACCCTATTCCCTTCACAGATTTCTACAACCATTAGAAGTCACGGAAGTTTCAGTCTAACCCGGATACTGGAAATATTCATTGATAGCTCATTCCGAGGATCCTTATCCAACGCTGATCAGTCTATCTGGCGACGGAACTCGGGCCACTTGGAAACTACGGCTGCCATTCCTGTGAATCCTCGCGAATCCTTCTTGTAACACGGTAAATGCACCCGCATCTGAAAAGTTTCAAAGTAGCTGTCGATGGAGAGCTGGTATCGACCACCGTGTTTGGCAGGTGATCCTAGCAGGATGAGGAGCTGCCGCATCACCCAACTGAGTTGATGGCTTTTTAATGGGGCCTTATTGCTTTACTTGAACGGAAAAGCGTATATGGTGGCCTCATACCTTTCAAGGTTTACTACCAGTAGGTCTCTTACTCTGCGACTGTTTGAAGACGCAAATATATTACCCAAGCAGAGGACAAACTTGATCACATTTGCGACGAGCACTACGTGATAGTTACGGGTTCTATCAGCTATGAAGTGAAAGTAGATTGATAATGTTACTAATTTCATCCGCCTGATTCCTTTCACTTTGAAACTGATGAGAGCAAATGTGATATGGTCTGTTGAGGTCTTCAACGGAGAAGGCAACCCGGCCAAAACAAGATTCTTAGAATATTGCCGGAAGAATGCAAAATGGCGAAAATTCTTACGCACTCCTGGAAATAGCACCGTCGCATCGGGAGCTCTAACAAACAAGATCCTCTTCCCTCGGCTAGTTTTAAAAAGCAATGCAAATAATGCTTCTGGATACCGGAAAAACTTTCCAGTTTTTCTGTGCTGATCCGCTTAATAAGTATTATTATCATACGTTTTTTTATAACTCCATCTTCCTGGAGTGTTTTCCTTTTTCTTCATAGAGCTGTGTTTGCTGACCACGCTCTCAGCTGAGAGCTACGGTCTGTGTATAACCAAGACTCCAAAAATAGGCTCCGGAGAAGGCTTGGCTCAAAGGAATTATTATCTGGCCGAGCAAATATAGCGAAAATGTCCATCAATGCGAGTACCAACGGCAGAAACTTTGCACTCCTAATAAAGCCAGGCAAGTAAAGATGAGCCCAAAGCATACTACAATGCATGGTCGTGTGATCCAGGTGATCTCAGAACAAAGGTTTTCAGGGTAGTAGAATATCTGTTCACAGAGGGCTGAAGGATGTTTTTGAAGTAGACTAACGCAAGGATGATGCCCGGCGAACTAGAAGGTCAAGATAAAATGGTCAGTTTGGCTTAGGCTTTGAAAATTCATCGACTAGGTGCAGTATCTACATAAATAATACCGGAGGTGAACACCTTAACTGGGCATCCGCTCTTTGTCGAAGGATTTTTGCTAAGCATTTCCAAGAGGGAGAAATTGTCAAAGGAGTTTCAAGGAGTCATCTGCGAGCTGTAGTGTATAAAAAGCATGTGGACAGAAGACGGAAAGATGTACAAGAATGGATCCCCGGAGATAAACTGAAATGATTTGTTCGGTCATACGATGGTAAAAGCTTAAATGCGAGATAGCCACGGAGGCAAAGAATAGCAGTGTACAATTGATGTGAATGTGAACAGGTGCGATTTCAAGAGAGGTGATGGAAGAAGTAGCCTGAGGAGAGCTGATAAGCATTGAGCGGATTGTTTAACTTTATCCGGGTTTGTCACGAAGTAACAGCACGGTGGAATAACGGCTATTAGTTGATGTGAAGTGCGGTTGTGGAGGCGGATGGAGTACAGAGACGGTAATAGATTGGAGAGTAAATGAGTGTCCCGGTTGCCGTTTTGAACAAAGGAGCACACGATGACGATGAACAGAGCTACGGAACTAGTTGGGTGGACAAGGAAAAAGTGATCGAAGAGTAGAATTTGGAACAAAAATAAAAAAGTCGGCAGATATGACAGTAGAAACTTGAAGTCCGATGCCTGTGGACTCAGTTGTATAGCAAACGAGCGGCAACTCCGAAGTGGTAGGGGGACAACCAAAGTGATGTTGAAAAAGAGGCCGGAGAATTTCTCAAGTTGGCACGCGAATTGTTTGCCTTTGTTTTGTTGGTCGAGAAATGACAATCTGAAAATAATAGGCAAGTCGACGTGGGGTGTTGAAATGTACAACTGATACAACGACACATAGGTCGCTTAACGGACGACAAAGTGGATGAATGGTAGGTACGCACCTTTTACTGAACACTGCAACAGGTGTACCATGTCATTACGACGTGGGACTGAAGCAGCATGTCACTGAGAAGGATGGGGTGTACCTATAGCTACGGCTTGAAATAAGTCAGGCATCAAAGGTAGTGGTGGAGTGTGGATGCTGATTACTCATGGAATCATATATATATCTAAGTGAATGAAATGATTCAAAAGAATCCAACGAATCAAACAAATCGCACGTCTTGGGAGTAAGAGGGACTGTCATATCGTCGACAGAAAGGCCAACGAAGGACAGGTAAGCATTGAGGAGTTTATATTTCATAACGGGCGGATAACGATATATCAGTAGGAAGGTGGTAATCGAGTAATGAAGTAGCCAGCGATGCGTTCAAAAGTGAATTCATAGGAAAATAGCACACGGGTGATGTTATTGCCGGTGGACGGTGAGTGTAGAAACTTGATGACAATTTGCACAGGCGCCTAGGGGTAATGAAACCCGCAGGGCTGTATGATAAAAATATCTGAGACTTACAAATGTAAAGGAGCCAAGGAGCGTATTGAGATCAGGATAAAGTGTTCGATGGGCACCGTGAAAAAGAACATTTGGACTGACTGAGAGAGCAACCAATTGCCCATCACGTTCCTGAATTTTGCAGACACGAAATATGCCTCCGCGCAGATCATCGTATTCCAGTTTTGGTGAGCAAATGGACAGTTGCAGCAAATGCGCCAGTGAAAGAACAGTAGCCACTAGTTGTGACACAATGAATGGGCAAGTCTACGGAGGGGACAGGCGTAATCATACGTGAGAAGCAGGGAATGAAGGCAGTAAGAGGCTTGCCAGAATCGATGATTAATTATATAGGCAGTTATAGAGTGCCAAGAAGAGGAGAGTTGATGGGTAGAAATGAAAGCTGCACGTTATTTAGCGAGTTAATAAAGAGAGGAAATTTCGCCGAGAATGAAAGGGTAAACTGGACCCTCTATATTGGGAGTAGGCTCGATGGAAAACTAGTCGTTGGAAAAGACAGCAAATGATGTGTTAGCGGCAAACGTGGCTGGGTTGGCGGGGATTCAGAAATCAAAGCCAGTAAGAGAGCAGTCGAGTGAGGTGTAAACATTAAACCGTGTCCACCTTCCGGTCCCTATATCCAGCGAAGAAAGTGCTAACTTGTTGCTCGTGGGATAGGATAGGCGAAAAAAGGTCCTTTGTCTGTAAGTTCCAAAATAAATATAGGAAGGATCTGCGGTCTGGCACCTGTGCCAGCTGTGGATTCAGGGAGAGACGTAACAACAATGTCATAGAAGAACCTAGGTGAGAGATAGAACGTGCAAAAAGAGAATAGGGCCATTGCAACGAAAAGGGTTGGGTCTCAGGATTGAGAGACATACCTAAGAGAGCGCTTGCAAGGATCTGGTATCAGACCATCCTGAATCTTAGCGTGAATTAGTAGCGGGACATCAATCGGGAATAAGCAAACCTGAGTGCGAGGAAGAGAGACACTCGTGGGCCGAAAGGTGCGGACGATGATTAGAGATGGAGAACGACTGGGCGCGGCTGACGGGGTTATGGAGAGAGCTTGTATAAGGGGGGGGATTGTTATTTTCAATCTTGCCAGGGTGCAAAAGATTTCTCGGAAAAGAGACTCAAAGAATGGGGTTTTAAAGGCTAGCTAAAAGCCGGATACTACTTCATAAGCTAGAGCCTCAGACATATTAGTGGCAGGTAACATCAGGACATTGTCAACGGCGAGGTGATGGGCTATTTATATTTTGAGGTGAGTAGGGGAAACAAATCGAAAAATTTCAATTGGGAGTTCATTCCGCAGTCTGAACTATTTTAGCCGAAAGAAATCACACCTCGTAGATAGCCTAGGATTTGGAGTAAAAAGACGCTAATATTTGCGTCGGAGGGAGAAGGGAGTGGTCAACTGGACTCGTAGTGTGTTAGTGGAAGAAAATGGCAGGCGGTGAATAAGCCTTTGGAGGAAGGAAAGATTAAGTCTTATACGGCGTGGCCAAAAGGTTTCAATGTAGAGGATCGCACCACGCCCTTAATAGCTAAGTTTGGTATAATACCCAAGCAGCTGTTTCGTGAATGAGCGACGTGCATTCTCTGAGGTCATTTTATGGGGTTAAATAGTGTGGGTAAAGATGATAGCGCGGTACTCTAGGCAGTGTCGTACGTAGGGCAGATATGAGAAGTGTTGCGTATTGCACACGACTGGGGATCTACGTGGAAATCCGAAGGACTCACTTGCCTTGGCTGCTTGGGTAGATAAACTCTCTGAGAAGTTGAGAAGGCACCAGCAATACAACTTAAGATCTCGTGCTGATGGGTTACAGGTAATAGGGAAGTTGGGTATAAGAAAAGAGTTCGGAGGGACATGAAAGCTTAGGGTCATAAAAGTGCATTTTCCAACCGAGAATCCCATTTTCCAGGAGTAAAGCCATTGTTCAAGGCGTTCTAGATCGTACTGCTTATGAAGAATTGCATCGGCAAGGTCCTGGGGAGAGAATTCACATACAATTTTTATGCCGTCCGCTAACAGAAAAAGGATACCGTGATGTATTGTAGAAAAAAGTCATTAATGTACTTTCAGAATGGGAATGCTCCTAGTACGCTTGCTTGAATGATGCCACTGGTAACAGCGGAGGGTTAAGAGAGGTGGTTATTGACTGAAGCCTCTTGACCACGGTATGAAAGGTGTGAGGAGAAGCAGATGAGTATAGGGGACTTACGTCCGAAGGCGTCAAGCTTGGTCAAGAGCCGCGAGTGAGAAATGTGGTCAAATGCCTTAGCCATGACCAAAATGACAATGAGGCACTTCCTATTGTCTCCGGCTGCAGTAACCTTGTGAAAAAATTCAGGCTGGAAGGTGGCACAAGACCGAACTTTGAGAAAACCATGTTGGTCTTTATGTATCAGGTCACTGGACAATAAATATTGAGGAGGGCAATCTTTACCTGAGCGCTAAAGTAGTCTAGAAGCTGCTGGTGTAGGGCCTTTTGGTCAATAATTTGAGGGATCAAAGAGAGGACCCCTTTTGTGGCCGGGGATAATGATGGAGGCTGTCTACTCTGAAGGAAAACTTCCGAGTTTCAGAGGCAAGTTTAGGATATTCAGAAATAAAGTTGCAACATGAGGCCTGCCAAATGGAAGCAGACCTGGCGGGGTTTTATGGGAGCTGGAGCAGACTAAGGGCTTGAGTTTACAGAACATATAACAATACTGGTATATTTATCGGCCATGGTCGAGATGCACTCTGTAGCGCATGATCATGGTGTAACACGTTACTCAATGGGATGAAATATTCACAAATTCCAAATATGAAAATCGAGATTATCGGAGATGGAAAAACAAAGCCAGCAACAGCTTGAATGGATCTCTCTGATAATGGTTCGCGCGGAAGTTTTGAACCGGCTTCGAATCCGGGCTGGGCACTGGTGCGCGTTGGAGATATCGATAAATCGTTAACGCAGTGCCAAGAACGCATTATGAACGAGAATGATGCAAGCCAAGGAAACCGGAGGCCCACTAAGGTTCTGCAGATGGAGTAAATTTTGAGCAAGAGGAAAAAAGGAGGGAAAAAATTGTAAGGAAGTGTGTTCGGGAAAATCAGCGCATGCGAAGAGGATAGTGATCCATGAAGACAATGCAGACCCTGAATGACGGATTTACCGGAGTTCAATAAACGGAATGAGTTTTGAAGCATGGGGGCATGAGACCAATTTTGTGAGAGTGAACACTGGTGGATGTGGGAGAAACAGCAGACCATAAAAAGGTGAGTTTAGATTCAAGATCAGTAACATGTACCATTCTGAAATAGGAAAGCGCAACTGGAGGGTCCCCGAGAAGTGGAGAGTCTATTTTCAGCCGGCTGCGGGCCGGAGAAAAGATAAAAAGTGGTAACGGACAATGAAGTGGGAAATCTCCGCATGGACTTCAGAGTTATTATGCTGTTTCACTGACAATATATATATATATATATATATATATATATATATATATGTGTTGACACATTTGCCTTCAGTGTTACTCAGCGTCATTTCTGGTAACGTACGGCATCGAGTGCGTAAGGTTCTTCTGGCAGGGCAAAGTATGTGTCGGTCGATCAGCCGAGTGTGGCTGTATATTAGCGGCATGCGCGTGAACTGGAACTCGTGTTGGTTGCGTTTGAAACGCTGAACGATCTGATAAGCAATTAAGAGTATTTTCTGTTGTGTGGTTTAATTTCGGTCCCAGTTGCTATGGTAGGTTCCACTTGAGTCTCTGTCCGTACGAGTCAAAGTGGCATCCTTGGTTAGCCAGTTTGGCGACTGAGATAGTGGGAGACAGCGAATCTGAAATAAAGAGGGATTGCAGTCTCGACGTGGTTCCAGCTGTGGGTTATGATAATGTAATAATGAATAATAACGGTTTATTCCGGAGACGTCCGAGGCATGCCAAGTGCATGATCAGCTGTTTACAACTGATAAAATAAACAGACAAAACCTTTAAAAATGTGGAAATTAACATGACAGGAGTTGAAAAAAGGCTAGGAAGGGGGAGTTAGGTGGGAAAGGAGAGCAGATAAAGAGCAGCAGTCAGGGTGTGCCCCTGCTGTGGACCAACGGTTAATGGAGGCATATAAAAACCAGTAAAGGACGAGGCATAAGAGTGACAGAAACTACGGGGGTAGGTGGAAGCAAAGTGGTTAAAATTAGTGGCATTTCAATTTGTTTGGTTCATTAAGGAAATGGCCATAGGTAGTCTAACGTTGAGAACTCAGTCAGATAGATGAAACTCTATCGTTGATTGTGTCCTTAATTGAAGGGAGCAGGGTCGGAGAAGGGGTCGGTCTTAGAAGTCGAGGCCCCTCTCGTAAGCTATTTCTTCTGCCATGTACATATTAGATAACTGTAGTGCACGGGTGACGCTGATATATGGGATGAGTGCCGACAGAAATTAGGACTTGGTTTGTGAGGCTCAAAGGGTGACGTGCAGCTTGTTCCAGACTTTGGAGTAGACAAGAAGGAAAAAACATGACCCGATGGCCGACTTAGCTATACTAGAAGGGGCAGTAAAAGGCCTGTGCCGAAGTGAGTAGGAGGTTTCACGGGAGAAACTTACTGGGTCAAAGGGAAAAGACCGGTTATGGAGCAGGTTATACAAAAAGACTAAGTTTAGTCTTGAGCTGCGGAGCCAGAGTGAGTCAAGATTCAGATCTTGGCATCGTTCCCTATAGCTTAAAGACGTGGACCAGCCGAGTAGTTGTTTGGTGAGACGCCTTTGTATGCTTTCAATCGCAACTCTGTCGAATTTCGTCATGTTAGAAAATATTATTGGGCAGTATTCGAGCAAAGGCATGACGTGTGATTTGCATATGCTGATGATGCTGTCCCGGAGACGAAAGGAGCGGAAGAGAAGGGCCACACTTCTTCTAGCCTTGGCCGCTTGGATGGCGGCGTGCTCAGAAAAATTGAGGGAGCAGGAATAGCTGAGGCCTAAATCGCGGATAGTAGGTCGACTGGCTATTGGAGACCCACCAAGAGTCAAGGATCCAGGGGGCAATTGGAACTTGTAGGTTAGGACCTCGCACTTATCAGTAGAAAAGCTCATTCTCCAGGTGTAGCACCAGCGGTCAAGGGCTGCGAGGTCAGCGGAAATGTTGCAAAGAGTAGGGATAGCATCATTAGAATTGAAAGAGTAAACTATTTTTATATCGTCTGCAAACAAGAATGGCGTGCCAAGGTGTGCTAGACCCAATGCGTCATTAATGCACATCAGAAATAGGGGAGGACCCAGTACACTTCCCTGTATAACGCCACTTGTGACAGGTTTCGGTTTAGAAGTATGTCCGTTGGCGAGGACCACTTGCGAACGATGAGCGAGATAAGATTTCAGCCAAGAAAGCAGCGGGTCACCAATGCCGAATGAAAGCAATTTGGAGATAAGATGCAGGTGTGGAACACGGTCGAAAGCCTTCGGCAGATCTAGGTAGACAACTACTAATGCCTGCCCGCTATCAACAGCCTTAGTGACTAGGTTGAGGAAGTCAAACTGAAATGTGGTGCATGATCGTGATTTGAGGAACCCGTGCTGCCTATCGCTAAGAAGGTTAGAATCGAGAAGATGGGTGGTAATTCCATCTTCGATAATCGTTTCCACTATTCTGGAAATGATAGGGGTATGGTTGATGGGACGGTAATTAGCAAGTTCGTGGACAGGTCCATTTTTGTGTCATGGAATGATGACTGAACGCTTTCAGTTCGACGGTACCAAACTAAATTTGAGTGACAGGGCAAATAGATTCAGTAATAGAAGTGGAAGGTCCGATCCACCGTTAACGATTGCAGCTGGGGGCAACCCGTCTGGTCCAGGACGAGCAGATGCTTTATAGCGTGAAATGAGCCTGGAAATAACGTATACTTCAAAGAATAGGGTAGATGAGGAAGAGCTGGTAACAGCCAGAGGATTTGGGGGCGCTGCGTCTGAGGCGAGGGCCATGGAATTGGCGAAATAATGGTTGAAGGCCTTAGCGATATCAGAAGGGGAAGAGGCCGAAGTTTTATTCGGTAACACAACATATTGGATCATAGTATCCGTTGCCAAATTCCTAGATTTGTGTAGGAGTGACAGTTTCAATGCTTTATTGGGATGCCTTGGGGCTTGGGTTCTCCTTTGCGGAGCTGTTTTTCCTTCAGGTCCCGGATAATATCAGTAAGACGCGTTAACCTCATGAAAAGAGAGAAGCCGTGGTTTTGGAGGTAAAGTCTTTGCATCTTAAGGTACTTTCGTTGGAGGGATGCAAGCTTGGACTTCCTAGGGGAGGAGTTTTGGGTTATTGGACTAAGTTTCAGGAGGCAGTTTCCCATATTAAAGTAAAAGTGATCAGCCGCCTGTTGAGGGTCAGCCGTTAGAAAAAACCTGCTCTAATCTTGGTTACGGATGAGATTGGGCAGAAAGTTTCAATTTAAACGAACGGGATTGTTGACTGGGGTCAGATAGTCTGGTGGATAAGGATGGAATGAAAAATTACCGGCCACCATCTTATGGTAGCTACCCGAAAATTTATTCAGAACGGAAACCGAGAAGTGGGAAACGCTGTGGGCGAATATAAGATCTAGTATGTTGGCGTTTCTAGCAGGGGTTTTAACGTGTTGCACCCAGCCTCCAATGTGAGTATGGGACACAAAGTCTATTAAGTTGGGCGGTGCCGTGAGGCTTTTCCAGGATATTTTAGGCCAGTTAAAATCACCGGCTATGATTTTTGCTGCCAAAAGTAGTAGTGAAAAGTAATCAAAGGCTTCAATTAAAGGAGTTAAGTCTGCAATGGTAGATGAGGGCGGGCGATAGACACTACCAATGTGCATGACTACAGTTGAGAAACAAATTGTGAGCCATAGAGAATCCGGCATATCTGATGGGGAATACTGAAAGGGCGTGCTGTAAGTACACAAGACACCCACCTCCGCGTCTGTCGATCCTGTTTACCCTAAAACCTTGTACCCTTCAAGCATAATTTTGCTTGTGCTGGTGTGTTCGGTGAGCCAGGTTTCAGTAATAAAGACGATGTCAAGACTGGAGGTTATGACATAATTTTTTAAGTGATGAAGCTTATTTAAGATGGATCGTGAGTTAAATAAGATGAATGACAGCCCACTCATGTGGAAATGGGTGTCAGGGTTAGGTAACGTATGGGAGTTGTTGGTCGGAGGAAGTGCACGGTAAGGGGCGTGAGTTGGGGCTGTTACAGAAGAGAAGGAAAAGCTAGCGTTGGATGCCTCCTCGATGGTTTTGGAGGTATCAGCCGCGGAAGAACCGGAAATAATCAATTTTGGATTATTACCAAGCGAAAGAGAAAACCTTAGACGAATTAGTCCTGCTACTTGTCCTGATTCGTTGGGATCGTTCGATGCTCCAGTGCAGTGATAGAATACGTGGTTATGGAAGGTATTGGCTTGCCCACGTGACAACCTTGGTATTGGTTGTTGTGTGGTAACAGCAGGCCTCAGAGGGTAGGGACTAAAAGAGTTTGGGATGGCTTCGCCGCCCATCGATGCGACTTACCCGGGTGGGGTAGGATAGGAATCGGCGGTTGGTAGGGGGGTTATATTGAGGTCATTTTCGAAGGAGGTATTGGTAATACGCAGTGTTGCGTAGTTGGTCTTCGGAGTTCGGTGTGCCACCGAAGGTATGAACGACTGGTAAGGTGTCGGTATTTGAAAGTGGTTCATCAGGGCTAGAAGAGACCAAAGGTTGTGGGATTGTGTGTCACAGGGTGGGGAAAATTTACTCGGAGGGGGTTTGTGGATGTATCCTGCGCGTAAAACGCCTGTGGTGGGGCAAAACGAAAATTTTGGTACGGTAAAGGAACTAGCGGGATAAATGGTGGCGGAAATGAACAGCTAGGCAGATGCAGCTTTGAATAATAGCTGTGAGGTGCTTTGCGAGCATCGTCCGCATAAATGCTCGTAGAGCGGGGATTTTGCTGGGAGGAATTACGGTTTGAGAAATTATCTATTTTGGGAACAGAAACTGTAGGTCCCGGCATTAGTGACATCTCACAAGGGTGTCTGTTTGCTTCTTATCTTTGCATGACATTAGAGGTGCAGCCTGGTGATGTAAGGCGGTCGTTGCCCAATGAACTAAATGTTGAGGCCTTCAGTAGGGATGGAGTGTGGGTTGCCGAGTTCTGGACTTGCGGCCATGTGTTACCGTTGGTATCGACACTCTGCGCTGGGGGCTGAGTGTAGATCGGTACCATTTTTCGGCCCATTGGTGATAAGTTAGATTGCAACAGTGAGGTTGTGTCCTTAGGTACGCTACTTCTTGGCAGCTTGTTCACTGTAGTATGCTCTGAATTCGAACGAAAATGACCTGCCAATGGTATGGTGCGGTCACGCGGATTGGTTCCAGTCGTGGCTATGTGGTGTGGACAAGAACGACCACACTTTGATTTATGTGCCGTCTTGGGATAGCGATTCAAAGTTGTCGGGTCAGGGAGGCTACGCGACTTAGCTAGCTGCTTCTGATGCACAGAGCTAAGCTGTCTGGCAGGACTCGGTGGATTCGAGTCCCAGGCATCTGCGACACTATTGACGAGCCTAGGGCGCTTGGAGACTGGTGGATTTGGAGAAGGCCCAGGCGTTGCTTCAAGGTCTACATCAGACAAATGTTGGCTGATAGACATTGGTTGTATAGAGTAGGTTAGGCAAATGACGGGGTTAGGTGTCTTTTGGGCGCATTCCTGCCTTGGATGTTTGCGAGAGTTCGACTTTCTCAGAACTTCTCTTTGTAGTGGCGTTTTGTCGGGTGCTATTCGAATGTTCTTGTATGGCGAATTAATAGCAATAACTGTTTGTTTATGAATAAACTCACTGGCTGTCAGTAAGTCCGGAAATTGGAAAAGTAGGTGGCATTGGTGTCGTTGTGTTTGTTTGCGTAGTCCGCTGCTACGGCATATCGCACGTTCCATGTTAGCGGCCTTCAGCAAGGTACTGCTGACCATGTTGAGTTGGGCCCTATCGGGAATGGTAAATACAATCGCGTGATTCGAGTTTCGTATTCGTTTTGAAACCTCTGCAGATATGCTGTCAATGAGGTTACAAGTGGCAACTAAGCTAGAGTCCGTAGTCACCATAGAGGGCTCGAGGAGTTGAACCAGAGGTGTCAGAATTCTGGTGGCTCTGTCAAGAACTTCAATCCGCGATTCGGGTGAGCTAACGTGTTGTTCGGTAATGAGACAGAGCACGACGTAGTGATTGGGAGACGTACGGCTACGCGTGGCAAAATCTTACTGGCCGGTCTGCTTCCTTTGGAATTGCGCATTGTGACTGCTGGCTTCGGATAACCAACTAGTTTTATCGAAAATTTAGCGACTGCAAAGAACCTAGATACGGAACGGAGATGAAATTCTACAGGAAGTCACCTAGGATGTTTGCAAACAGGGTTGACCAGGCGGTTTCACTGTTTGGACGAAGGGGGGTTAGAGTTTTAGCCAAGGAGGAAACGATAACCAAACCGGTTGATTCAGCAAAGAATCGCGGAGTATTTTATAGATGGGCTCACAAGGGGTGATTTGTGGCAGGTAAAGGTCCAGATTTCCTATTGGAGGGTTGTGTTGATTTTTCACGGTAATAAGTTATGGACCCACGGTGGTGTGTCGCAGTCATTGCCGCGGACTATTTGACTCTTCAGAGTAGATAACTATTACTGCTAGGAGCTAAGTAAAAATAGGCCTAAACGATGGAAAAATGAAAAAACGAGACAACCTGATATATACGTCAAGTTGACCATGACCTTGATATAAGGCACTCAAGTGAGCGTAAGTTCCAGATAGGACAAAGTGGATGCGGTAAACGGAGCTAGTGGAGAGTGAGCAGTTCCAGAGTCGGTAGTCATAGAAGAGAAGACCGAGTTGAAAGTCTCAGCCGCTGTAACAGAAGTTTGCGCAATGCGTGGCCAAATTCACAATTGATCCCGAAATAAAAGGCGATTTTCTGTGGGATTCTACGACACTAGATTAGTGAATAAACAATGACTCCAAGGAGATACAAACCTCAGCTATGAGATCACATGGACTCAAAAAACGAGGACCGAATTGCGGCTTGCGAGCTAGGAGCACGTGTGTCACGCAGGTCCAGAACAAGGATATGACAAAGTAGCGCTGTGGGCGTGAACAAGCAAAAATTTGTCCACAAAAACATAGCGCGTAAAGATACGCCAATAGTGCAGGCAAATGTGTGATGTTAAGAAAAACATGGAACCGCAATGGTTTTAGGGGGATTTTCGGCCACCGGTCATTACGCCACACACCAAAATCCTCCCGAATCCTTAGCAAAGTCAAAGGCATGGTATAAAGGTACTGATTATTCCTATCTACCTAGGCCCTGCTGCCAGCGCGCGTACCTTATGCATGTGGTCAACTTTCTACTTATGGTCACACATGATCCGGAGGCCACACCGACACGAGGTTATTCTACGTCTTCCATGAGAAAGGCTGACCGATGGCGGGCGTGAAGGGGGAACATAGATGCTGTCCTTGGGAGGGTCGTCCTGTCCTGGCTGTATGTGCTAGTGTGAGTATGTGTGTGTATGCTGTAATCGCCGCTACTCTCAAATGTGCGAAAGATCTTCAGTAACGACAACGAAAAAAAACGGCGAAAGCTGCAACATGTTTGATGGGGGTTAAGAGGTATGGTGTGCATCGCGTAAGTGCGTATGTGTCTGGATGCACAGTGGGATCGCATATACCACCACATATAGGATGAACCTGTAACGTCAACAAAAGACTGTGAGCACTGCAACCTGCTTGACGGAGATCATGCGGCATGAACGTGTACAACGTAGGTGTGTATGTGTGTTTCGGGGTGTATGCTGGACCGATACGTCAGTGTGTCGTGAATGCTTCCATACACGAGGGTTTCTTTACCCACCTCGAAGACGAGTGCGAAATAGTCTACTGGGCCTCCGTGTTATCAGCTTCTCCGCCTTCACTCTCGAGGAGGCTGATACTGCATATGTCGCGAATTGGCGCTCCGTTGGCTGTCTTCACCTTCACAGTTCTTATCACTTTGTCAGAGCTTTCGATGGTTGCTATAGCCACGCCCAAAGACCAGGTGCTGAAATGTGCGCGTTCTTCGGCGATCATCACCACATAACCAACCTTGAATGGTCTTGCTTTCATCAGCCACTTTCCTCGAGCTTGCAGAGCCGGTAAGTACTCCTGCAGCCATCGTCTCAAAAATCCTTGGCTAGATGGTTCGCCTGCCTCCATCCATGGAGGTAGCTTCCACGGAGGTTTGTCGATCCTTGGACACCCTCGTCCGACTTTAACTTCAATAAGTCGTTCGGGGTGAGCGCCAGATGGGTGAGGTCGCCGTTCAATACTGGAACCAGTGGGTGGTTGTTCAGAATTCTCTCGACCCCAGTCATGACGGTGTTCAACGTCTCGTCGTCGAGCGGCTATTGCTCAATGATCGACGGCAATATCCGTCTGGCGGACCGGATCATGCGTTCCCATACGCCACCGCGGTGACTGGCCTGCGGGGGATTAAAATGCCATCGTATGCCGTAGGCCACAGCTCAATCCTGCAGTTCGTCCCTGTTCATATTCTTGTGCCAACGCTGCAGCTCCCGGTGAGCGCTCACGAAATTCGACCCATTGTCCGAGTATATATCTGCCGGTACACCTCTTCGGTTGATAAATCGCTGCAAGTCCTGTAGGAAAGGGTCGGTCGTCATCGAATGTGCAACTTCTAGGTGTACCGCGCGTGACTTCACGCACGTCATGATATACCTATATCGACTTTCCAATCGCTTCCCGCACTTGACCCACAAAGGCCCGAAGTAGTCCAACCCGGTGTCGCCGAACGGCCACCAGCCCGCAGTCACTCTGCATTCTGACAGCGGAGCCATGTGTTGTTTGCCCGCTTCGGCATTGCGTCTCCTATAATGTACATAACGTCGGATTACGCGTTTTGCAGTCGCTCTTCCTCTCAGCAACCAAAGGCATTTGCGGATGACGCTCGTAACGTGAATTTCCCCGGCATGTCCCTCCACGGCGTGGACGTGTTGGATCATTAGCTCTATCAAAGGTTGTCGAGCCGGCAGCCGTATGGGGTACTCCGTGTCAAAGATCAGATGGGAGTTGTTCAGCCTATCATCCACCCGCAGCAGTCCATCAATGATTTTGGGGTTTAAATGCTTCAAGCCGCCTCTCGAGGATGATAATTCTTTGTTGATTGGTCCCACTTCTTCCGCTCTCTCGAATTCTTGGGCGAAAGCCTCCTGTTGTATCTTCTTGAACATATCGTGTTCTGCGGCTCGTAGTTCATCGGGAATTATCGGACCCACTCTTATCCGGCTGGAGGGGCTGATCCCTTTCAGGGTTAGCAATTGTCTCTCGAATCTGGCCAACCAAACTAATGAACGAAGTGTCTTCATTCAGGAGGAAAACCTGACCAACCGCGATGAAGTGAATGTCGCTTCGACGACTGTGGCCGTCATCACTACGCCTTTGATCTCCAGTTCCAATTCCAGAGGGGGTTTTAGTTCGTACATGGGCCAGTCCTTTTAAGGCATTTGCAGGAACTTCGGTCCTCCCGTCCACGTGTCGAGTTGCCGGGAGTTGGTCGCACCTCGAGAGCACAGATCGGCTGGGTTATCGCCAGACCTGACATGCTTCCACTGGCCCATGGCCGATTTGCCGCGGATGATCGTCAGTTGGTTCGCAACGAAAGTACTAAACCGGCTCCGGGCGTTTTGAACGTAGTACAGTACTATCGTTGAGTCCATCCAAAAACTAGCCGGTCAAATGTAGAGTCGAAGCATCTCCTCACCGTTTGTACCGCCCTGACTGCTAACACGGCTGCGCTGAGTTCAGGGAGCGGGATCGAAACCGACTTCAGTGGGGCAACGCGGGCTTTGGCGAACAGGATCCTCGTGGTATATTGTCCATCTCCCGTGCACCATCGTCCGTACACCACAGCTTCATAACCGGCTTCAGATGCGTCAGAAAAGGCGCGTATTTCTCGCGTCCGTGTTGTATGACCAGGAGGCAAACATCGTGGAATCCGTGTGTCTCCTAGTTTCTTTAAGGTGTTTAGAAATTCTCCCCAGTCCAGCCGGTCTTCTCGGTCCAGTGGCTGGCCCCAATCGCCTTTCTCACGGCAGAGCTACTGCAGCAGGATCTTTCCGAGTACGAACCAGGGAGAGACAAAACCGAGCGGATCGAGCAAACTAGAGACAGCAGATAGTATACCTCGACGGGTTACTGGCAGCTTGGGAACGTTTAGCCCGAAAACAAAGTCATCCGTGTCCGCGTTCCATTTTATTCCTAGAGTGCGTTTCGTAGGGAGTGAAGGGCCGTCCAAATCTCTAACTCTCTTGGCCTTCTCGTGGTACGGAATGACCTCGAGCACTTCTGAAGCCTTCGACATCCATTTTGTTAGATGGAAGCCGCTCTCATCTGACAATCTTGTTGGGCCTCTGAACTGCGCTGGGGCCGAGTTTACATCATCGAATGACCAAAGATGGTCGTCGACGTAGAAGTTTCTGCTGACGCTATCTACCACCGACCGGTGGACCAAATCTCCATGTTCGTTCGCTGATTTTCAAAGAGCGTAGTTTGCGCAAAACGGTGATGATATCGCTCCGAAGGGGTGGACGGTCATCCTATAATTCATCACTGCGTTGTCCCGGTTGCTGTCTTTCCACCACAGGAAACGCAACGCATCTAGTTCTCTTCAAGCATTTTCACCTGGTGAGACACTTATCTGATGTCGGCTGACAAGGCTACTCTGCCCACTCTGAATGTCATAAAACCTCAATCAATGGCGTGGTCCAGTCAGGCCTCTGTAGCAGACGATAATTTAACGACTTGCCCTGGAACTTGGCTGCACATTCGAAGACCACCCGCAGTTTTTCGGGTTTCTTTGAGTGGAGAACCGGGTGGTGAGGTAGACACCAGATCCCTTCCCGCCGTCGGTGTTGGCAGGCACATTTACAATGTAGCCGAGAGCTTCGTTTCGCTACATTAGTTTTGCATATCGTTCCCACAGCTCCTGGTCTCGAACGAAGCGTTCCTTCAGTCGTAGTAGTCGTTAAAAAACACAGTTTCCGTCATCAACCCAAGGGCCAGTTGGTGTGCACCATGGGAGGGGAACCTCGAACTGTTTTCTAAGGCCTTTACTCCTTGCCGCACTGTTTGCAAAGTGAAGTGGTCCTCTTGAGACAACGATAATTATTCATCTCCGACGTCGTAAAACCCCTTTGCATACAGCCGCTGCAACTGATACTTTAGGCGGTCCGTTTCGGCTTATACGTAAGTTACGGAACCACGTTGCCCTAATGGACCATATAATGGCCATCTTAGTGCGGTGTGCAAGGGGTAGGGTGCGTGGTGGCTGCGCAATCTCTGGTCAAATACCCAATGTGCCTCCGGCACATTGCAGCCGATGAGGAGATCCACTTCGTCGTCTGCCTGATCCGTAAAGTTCACATCCTGCAGGTGGGGCCACCTAGTCACAATTGCGTTCACCGACCCTGGTACTCGCATGGGGAGATCAGCTAATGTAAATGCCTCCTTGCTCGTTAGTGTCTAAGGAGACGAGCTGTAACCTCAACCGGTCGGCAGTCATCGTTTGTGTTCCGCCCACCGTGCTCACTGCTGACGACGTCGCACTTCAATGGAGCCGGTGTTCATCGGCAAACCGCTCTTCCATTAGGGTAGTGTCAGATCTACTGTCGACGAAAGCCAACGCTTTGACCACTCCAGTTGGGGTCACCACTTCCACGGCAACTACTCCCAAACTAAATGGTTTATTGGCAGATTGCGACGTTCAGCAAATCCCACGGGGCTTGGTGCTCGCCTCGGGAATAGTTTCTCTCGCCTGGTGTAAACATCGGTGGTGTCTGCCCGTGCAACCCTCGTGACCACATCTGGTCCTTGATCAATAAGCTGCCGCCCGGTGCTTGGTGTTGAGGCACATAAAGGCACGCTCCTGTCGTCCTCGCCCGTCGCCAACGTTCGTCTATTTTGGCGTTGACGAATTTGGAGCATTCTAGTAGCTCATGGCTAGCATCACATGACCTGCAACTTGGTTGCGCTATGGCCCCGCATGAAACGGTGTGTGCATTGATCCGAGGCTAATATTTCGGCTGTTCTCGAGCAGTGATTTGAGCCTGGCTAGTACTAGACTTGTTCAGTCGGTTGCTGTCCTGGCTAAGTCAGCCAAATCTACTGTCGGCTATTTTGGTTTGCCTGTCCGAGTATTCGGTCAAGTCTTCGAAATTAGCCTCATGGTGGCCTCGGCTTATACGTTACGCCCCTTCCGCCCACCGACCCTGTAGTTCAGGAGGGAGGTGACGGACTATGCCCTCCAAAGTGTGCATTGCATCTAGGTCAGCCCTGCAACCTAAGTGGTCGAAGGCTATTGAACAGTTCCGCATTTTGATCTCTAGGTCGACCATTGTATAGACGTCGCCCTTGGTTCTCTTTGCCTCTACCACCACGCCCTCTATTAGGTTACGGGCTACCTTGAATGGCTGACCGAATAGGTCCCTCAAAGTCCTCTTTGCTCGTATGTGGCCCTGTTCTGGGTCAAGCATGGTGCACACATAGATAACTTCTCTTGCTCGGCCTCGACAGTAGTCAGCCGGGTAGAGAAGCCTTTGCCCGGGGTCGGTTATCTTGTTTTCGACGGGAGTTTCGAACTGCCTGATGAACTTGCAGTAGTGCTCAGATCGTCCGTCGAAAACTGTCATTTCACTTTTGGCAGATCGATGGTTGGTGGCGCTGATGCCCTATATTCGGCGACCGGCGCAGAGTTTTCTATTGTAATTTGTCTTGATCTGTCAGATAGGCCGTAGTCCTTGGTCTTCTGCTCCCGCTCGTTCTGTCTACACTTCTCTCTGCTTCCTGAGCCTGTTGCCTAGCCGATAACAGCTGTTGTTCTGGGCCTAACATCCTTGGCTTAAAATAGATCGACATTCTCACAATCCCTATTACCCTCAGTAATACATGAGCTAGCACGGACAGGACTAGGTGACGTAGCATTAACCAAAGAACCAAAAGTACCCAAAACCTCCCCGGCGATTTGCGTATTACTTTCCATCCAGATTCCAATTGCTTCAATCCTTTTCTTCGCATTTTGCATATTTTCTCGTTCCAAGTTGATCGATTGAGTATTGTAACACACGTTTGAGCAGCGAGTAGCCAAATTAGAGACGGATCCCGAAATCAGAAGGCGACTGTCGGTGAAATCCTACGATACTAGATTATCAAATGAACAACGACACAAAACAGATACGAACCTCAATTATGCGATCTCAGGGACTCAGGAAGCGAGAACCAAGTTGCTGCTTGCGAGGAAGGAGCACGTGCGTCATGCAGGTCCGGAACAAGGATATGACAGAGTAGCGCGCTAGAGGCGAGCAAACAAACGTTGGTCCGTAAAAATGTGCAGTGCATAAAACAAATCAATAGTGTAAATAAGTGGTTAGTGCTAAGGAAACATGGAACCGCAGTGTTTTTGGGGGATTTTCCGTGAAAGGTCGTTACATGTGAATCGTCAAATTAACTTAGAATATCTTTCACGTAGAAGTGGTCCACTGCTCTTCGTAACCGTTTGCTGGTGCCACTGAAACCACTGAGGGTGTCCCGAAGGGCAAAGTTGGCACAGAAGGAGGACGACAACTTTCTGGAGTAACGAACCGCCAGCCTGTACTATTCCGGCGTACGATTTGCGTTGCTTTCAAGGCACCAGAGAAGACCGAATGCTTCCCGCTCTTCAACAGGCAATTTCAATTCTGGAAACGCTTCACGTATGCCCACAGAGACACCACTTATCGTATCCGAAAATGGCATAAAACCTCGAATAATGGTGTCGTCCAATTCTGGGACCCTGTGGCATGTGGTCGTTGAGTGATAAACCCTGACATTTCGCGAAGCAATCAAGATCACCCCGACCTTCCTCGGTTTCTTTGGGTTCACAATCGAGCGATAGGTTGTGTACCGCATCTGCTGTTTCTATATGTCCCAAGTCTATATTGCGTTACATGGCTCGCACACATTCTATCCTTAATTACGGTTCAAGAATTGGCCTGTTTTTGAGGAAGCATGGTCTTTTCAGGGCCATTTCTTGGCTGTTCTGTAGTGGGTTCATGTTGGGTCTGCACGATCTGTTAAATATTTGGTGTTCTTGACTACCGTTTTCAAAACCAACCTGTCTTCCTCGATGAAGCATCTCTACCAATGGCCTCATTGGCAAGTTCGGCGTTATACCGCCGTTGAAATGCCTGTCAAATGTCCGCCGTTTCCACCGAAGTGAAGTTGACTTGAATCTGTTTGCCGTATCTTCTGTTTGTACTACGGTATAAAATCCAACCAAATATTTTTCTCACTGCATACGGTGCCTTGCGGCTTCCTTTTCTTTGATCCAGTACCCACCACGCTTCCGGCGCATCTCAACCGATCAGCAGATCTATTTTATTAATATGCCACTCCTCCACTGTGACCCGGTCCCGAAGCGGCCACTAACACAGAATTCATTTTACTGACTGCTGTGTTTCTATCGGCAGGTACATTACGGGGGATGCTTCCAGGTTTTCTGCCCTATTGCTGTTTACCAAGGAAAAGAGATGTAAGTGCAGTTTGACTGACTGGATGACCTGGATACCACTCACTGTGCTCACCGCTGAGGAACATTGATCCCCTCTGGCCCCCTCTTTCCTCACCGGAGTGGCATCCGAGCAGTTATCTACAGAGACCAAAGCTCTTTTTACCCCAACTGGGGTTTCTGCGCCGACTGCTTTTACTCCCAAGCAAATAGGCCTAATAATAGATCGAGACACTGAGGAGACCACACTTGGCTTTGGGATTTCTTCGGCTTTCAATTTCTTAGGTTTGTGCTGTAGGTAACGGTGTTTCCCTTAGCATCCAAGCTGACTACACTTGTTTTCATCTCTCACACCACTACTCGATGTGAGTTCTCGAGACATACAAACAAAGTGCACCTAGTCTTTTAGCCATTTCCCATCGTTAGTCAGCTCCTACCCTACGGAAGCGAGGACATTCTACTAGGCAAAGTGGCGCACCACAAACCTTAAGTACCGGCAAATTTTCACGTCATGGGATATTGTGTATTTGCCAGCGTTCGGCCTCTAAAGGAATCCCTGGTTCAGCTTTGTGATGCTGTCAAAGCCCTGCGTAGCTTGCTTGTCTAGAGTACACGTTGACTGAAACGGTTGATTGATATTCGGGCATGACGGTCTGTAAACTGCGTCAGGCCTCAAACGTAGTTTCTCGCTCAAATCCACCGATCCCGTCGGCTTTCTTCGCCCACCTACTCTGTAGTTCCGTTGGTAAACGGCGCACTATGGTGTCCAATGTGTGAATCGCATTCAGGCCCGACCGAAAATCCGGGTGCTTCAGAGCAATGCTGGAGTTTTGCATTTTTATCACCAGACTGATTAGAGAATCTAACTCGCCTTTGGAGCGTCTTGCCGCTGATAGCACTCCGTCGATCAAGTTCCGACAGACCTCAAATAGTTGCCCAAACAGGTCCTTCAGGACTTAACGTGCTCGGGTGTGACCCTATTAGGGGGCCAGCATCATGCACCCATCGATCGCTTCCCTGGCTCTTCCAAGACAGTATTGTAGCAGATACAAGAATCTCTACTCTGGATCAGATACCTTTGCTTTCTACGAAGTTCTGGGGTTGTTTATTGAATTTGCAGTACTTATCAGAGCTCCCATCAGGTAGGGACAATTCCACATTTGGTAATTCGATTGCGTGTGTTCCGCTGGTGCTGGTCGGTTTCAGTGGTTCAGTGGAATTGCTGTGCTGAATGTTTGCATTCTCCATGGTCTCCAAGACCATCTTTTGTTCCGGTCTTCGGGGTTGTTCTTTCCTGGTTGACTAAGCTTCTTATCCAGCCTGCTCGAGCCGGTTTTCCGGTTATACTGTTATCAACTTATAAATATCATCGCGTTTAAATTCGCAATCTCTGCCTGGAATACATGAAGCTGTGCTGTCAGGATAGCAGACCGAGTAATACCTAAAGAATCGGAGTCATCCAAAAATACCTCACGGACTAGCCGGGCCACTTCCTCCCCAACTTTAGTTTGCTTTTGTCTACTTCCTCGCACTTCTGATTGGTTTTCACGTGGAGATTCCAAGATGAGGACTGTAAAGGGTTATTCCAATCGTCCGTAACGCGTAGCGCAATCAACGAATCCCATAGTCAGAACAAGATTGGTTCGCTGAGTCTACGGTACTGAGTTAACAAATTATACGCATGTAAAATTATGCAAAAACCTCAACCGTACGGCCACAACGTTTTACAACGGGGGCAAGAGGTCGGCAAAGGTCACTGTCAGACACGGTCCTCACGGCAGTCCGAGTTCAAATCAGGGGCACGCCACGACACATGAGCAAAATACAAGCACATGTTCAAATGTGGTGGTTGGTGCGTGCTGTACTTGTTCGAGGACAAGTAAAATAACTGGCATAGTTTCAGCAATACAAGATTTAACAACGACTGTGGAGGATTTCCACGAACGTACGTTACTTCCCTGTGGTTGTCGTCCTTTCTACGATTGAAGCGTCTGCCATTTCTCTGTTGCACTTGCTTCCTTCATGGGATAACTTCGTGGACATTCCGCATGATAATGAGTCACAGTGACTCAGGGCACTTTGTTTTATTGTGGTTCGGTTGCACTTTCTCGCTTACTTTGAAGGATCGTAGAAAGTAGGCCTGTTTACGTTGAACCTTTCGGCTCCGCCCTCAGGAAATTGTTCTTTGGGCCTGACTAGGCGTGGCGACGTTGCTCTATTTGGTTGAACTGCAAGACTGTTACTTTCTGCTTATTCTCTTCTGTTATCTGTCCCCTTTTTGCCGACTTCAGTCCTGATTTTTGAATACCTTTGGCCCGGATAGCGACTAACGCTCACTGTCAAAGGTATGATTATTAGTTACTTATATTTCAACACACGAATAGTACCGCAGAGTTTGCGGTGCAGTCATGCTTTGATTTTGATTCCTCATGGACTTGGTCTAGGCGTTGCTATGAGGTTCCGCGGTGCTATCCAGAACGCGTGAAGTTAGGTATCCGATGGATTGACCAGTGAATCTTTGGAGAGATTTCATTCTGACCAGGACCGGTACTTTTTGGTCGATACAGGCGCCTGTGCTAATAACTCGCACCAAAGCTATTTTTCCGAGTGCAACCTACTTGTTTTGCTTCCCCCACACTTCCGATTTGTGATTCTGTAATGGCCCCACCTACCACTTCGTTCCATGGGGCTCTTTCCAACACATGATTACATCTTGCGGTCTTAGTCCTTTGTGCTGCTGCCAGTGTGACGCACACTATAGGCGACGACTAATAGGACGGCCATGTCCCCTGCACCAGTTGCATTGATGAAGTTACTTTTATTTCTCTTGAATCTATTGTGGCCTTCCAGGATGCTGAGTCAGCCGGTTCTATTCCAATTCCCCCCCCCCCTGGAATTTAAAGCTGATTCTGTCCGCCTCGGCCAGGGAAGCGTCTCGGTATTTGGGGTTCCGGAACTCCACCAGGGCAAGCCTCCCCGGTGATTGCCCGTCACCATTTGGTCTCTGTCTCTCCAGAGGTAATACCTTTTTAATGCACCCAAGCTATGATACCCCAACTTGTTTCAGGAAGTCAGTAGCCCGTTGTCGTAGATGCTGGTTCCTCTTTTGTACCCCCAACAAAACGTTTCGCTTAGACCATTTATAATTACTTTCCCATTACCCCCAGAGCTACTTCCGTGCCTGCCTGTATCCTCCTGATTAGGCCTGTTGCAGAATACCTCTGAGCCCGAAGAGCTTCCACTGGGGTAGCCTGCCGCCGAATCAGACCGGACAAGCCCTTCACCACCGGTTCATCTCGATCTTGAAAGACTTTTCATGGCTTCTTGTTCGGTAGACTTTTTACTTCCCTTTCACAGTGCGCGTCAGTTGCCTTACGTGTCAGTGTCAGTAATGAGGCCTTAGTTGCACCACTCTGGGATGCCACGCCAGCTCTTTCCTCGCGCTCATCTAAGGGTGAGGTGATTTTCTATCAGCCTTCTGCCAAGGTTTCTCCCGCCCTAGAGTGAGACGTTCCTGCCACTTGCTATACACTTTGAGCATACCCAAGTCTGATCGTCATGGTTCTTATCGAGCACCAAGGCTTTCTTTTGCTTTTTGCTACATTCCAAGTGGAACCAAAATGAGCAAAGGTCGCAGTATGTGCCTACCCGTACGTCTAGGGAACATTGCCTTTGGCCGCACGGAAACTCCACCTTAAACTCAGGCTTTGCAGCGTTTGGAGGTTCTTACCCAAGCCGTTATCCAGCCGTCTTCTAAACTTGAAGACTCTACTTGCTGCTACTACATGGGGTGGCAGTTTGTTCTGCGGGTTCGCTACTTGGTGAGAGAAGAAATGTGCTCGGTCGCCTCCGATGGTCCTGGGTTTCATCCGTTTGATTTTGTGTCCCCTGAGTGTCGGATTGTTACTTAGAACCAACAAGGACCTGTCGGTTTCGGATAACCCTTGGAGTTTTTCGAAGGCCTCGACGAGATCCTCCCATAAGGGCCGCCGGTTGAGCGGGGACAGGTAGATTTCTTTGAGGCGCTACCCGTACTTCCTGTCCCACAGCCCAGTGATCACCCTAGTAAATCGTCCTAGGAAGGCTTCCAACAGCAGTTTGTCCCTGACTAGTTTCCGTGCCCAGGCCTGAAGGCACTATTTTAGGTGGGGGTGTACATGCGTTTTGTAATGTGATAATGATGTTTTGGCCTCCAAAGGCCTGACAGTACGATGCGGTTGAAACATGGACCTTTAAATTTTACTACCGCCTATAGGCGTTGCTGGATGGGTTCAAATGTTCGCTGCACCCAAGAGCCACGATCTTCTGTGACCTCAGTGACCTTGGATATCCCGAGTGATACTCAGTCGAGGTGCCGAGTCCCTTCCACGTCCCCTACCGAGAGCAACTGTCTGCGCTTACCTACTTTAAAAGGAGCTTCCATGATTCGGTCTGCTCTTATTCTTATTAGGCTTCCAAGCTCAGCTAAAAAAGGCTTCCCCGAAATCTTGAGATCATCCGCCTACATGAAACAGGGGCACCTCAAGGTGCCCACCAGGTCATTTATATAGATCAGGAACAAGAGTGGCGCCAACACCGGTCCCCGCGGCATCCCACTGCAAGCCCTTGCCGTGCTGGAAATCGCGCCCTCAAGCCGAACTTGAAACTTCCCACCAGTGAGGTACTCTTTTATCTGGCTCACCTTCCTTCGTGCAATCCTCATGCCCTGTATCTTCTGCTCCAGCGGTCTGTGGTTCATCGAGTCGAGGGTCCCCTGGAAATCCTGATAACACACTTCTACTCGTTCGCCTTTGTCCAGTCTACCAGTCACTTTGTCCAGAAATGATGTGGTTCGTGAGACAAGATCTCCTTTTCACAAGTCCGTGCAGTCTCACCGTGATTGCCCTGTGGTGTTCAGCATGCCTTGTGATCCTGTCTCTGACGATACCCTCAAGTACTTTTAGTACCAGCGAGAGCAGGCTAACAAGCTTGTAGCTAGATACAATTTTCCTCCTGCCTTTCTTGTCAATGAGCACCACTTCGGCTGTTAGCAAGTCAGGAGGCAGATCGGTCGAGGCCAGTAACCTGGTGAACAAGCGTTCTGGCACCCAGGACGCTGCGCTTGCCAACGGACGTAGGAAGGCAGGGTGAATCCGGTCTGGCCCGGCCACCTTTCTTCGCTTTTCCGATTGATGACCAATTCCGTTTCCACGAGTTATACAACAATTTCGTCCAATTGGGGAGGGCTATAGGATTCTAATAAAGGTGAATAGTTTCCGGCATCTTCGGTGTGTACCAGCTCGAAGAGCTCTTTAAGTACTTTGGCCTTTTCGCCGACTTTGTTTGCATGCCTACCCTGTCCATCCATAATATTTCCTACTGCCACTCGTTGCTAGGCCTTAGGCTGTACATAGTCGTAATAAGCCTCGGGTCACTTCTTGGCTTTTTGTATCAATCTCGCCTCGTTAATTACCTAGCGGGATTTTTGTACTCTTAGAGCTTGTTCGCGCGTCCTCAGGAACTGGCGAAAGCGAAGATGGCTTCCTGCGCTGCGGAACAGTCTCCCTGCTGCTGACTCGAGCGCCTGTGCTTTTTCGATCCCGCGGACCTACCAAGGCAGTCGGCTTCCACTTCTTATCCTCCTCATTTCGGTGTACATTTCAGCGAGTGGCATTAAGTTGCCTTACATGTGCATCCACTTATCCTCTAAAGTGCCGTCGTGGACTGCCCCTTGCCTACTCTCAGCATCCACCCTCAGAACCAGGCTGTCAAATTTTCGGAAGTTCCACCCTAGTTTTTGGGTGGATTGGGGGGGGGGTTCCCCTCGAAGAAGAGCCTGATCACATCATGGTCACCCCTGTCCAGAGGAGCAGTTTCCTCGGGAAGGTTGAATCCTTCTGGTGATTTAGTGACTTCGAGTTCCAGAAAACTGGGTGTCTTCCCCGTTCTTCATCGGATTGGTTGGTTTATATGTTGCACCAGCGTGAATCCGCTTACCAGCTCCATTGACCGATCGCCAAGTTCACCACTCGGTGCCCACTTCCGGTGAGTTGGAATCACCGGCAATCAATAACTTCTCAGAGAAGGTGGATGTCCTAGCCAAAAGTCCTGGTAACAGTGAATCTTCATTAGGGCTCGTCGATGAAAACCTGTAGACTCAGATCAGGGTTCCCTGAACTGAAGTAGCTCGAAGCCACCTGTATTTTTGATATGGACTTTACCTCTCCTGCTGCTTGATCTTGTACGTCCGCAAAAAAGAAAAAAGGCACCCCCTCCCTCCCTTTCGTCTTGTCAATCCGCCGTGTAGGCGCAGCACCTCGCTAGGGGGAATCTTGTTATTGCTCTGTCGTTATTGAGACAAGCTTTGATGATCGCCATGCAATCGGTGCCGCCGGCTTCAGCTAAAATTCTTCTCTTTTATTCCCCACGCCACTGGCTTTGGTGTATGCCGAGGTCATTCTTCCGGCAGTGGTCATCGCCCTGGTTTCGGGTCTCTTAGGTTGCAGATGGTGTATTCGCTTTCGCTCGGGCAACTTAAATGGAGGCCTTTGGCTTTTTCCGCCTTTCTGACGTTTAGTGCCTCTGTTTGGCCTGAGTCTTCTTGCTGCACTGAAGCCAGGTTGGGACGGCAAACTCAAGGTGTATGTGAGTCCATCTGGACAGTGCCGATCTGCATTGGCAGTTCCAGCGAGTTATTGGAGTCCTCAATTGCTGACACTGAGGGGTACTTAGCCGAGGAGATGCGCCCGGTGCAGGAGTAGACGCTATGAATGGCGTTTTGGGTTGCACCTGCGATCGCTTACCCTTTCCCAATTGAGCCGGCTCCAAGCATATCTTCCCTGCTGTAGCATTCATTATCTTGCCACTCTCAGCAACTGCAGCATCCATATATCTTGGGTTTCCGAATTCAACCGGCAATGGCCGGGGGCACTTGACGAAGTTTCTGCTCTCACAAACTACTTATCCAGTCTGAAAATCCTTTTAATAAGGACATGCTCTGGTAAGCCCATATCTCTTAGCCCTTTCATCACGTGACGACGCACGTCCTTCTCGCATAGCTGGGCTACACGACCTAACGGTTCGGGAATTACCTTAAACATCACGTTGCTATGTCTTCCAATGACTGTCTCCGTATCCCTGGCCAAGTCTCTTAAAGGGTCAACCAAGCTGTTGGCTTATTCCTTTAGCTATATGAGTGCTAAGTCACGAGCATTTACCAGGCAGCGAAGTTGAGAAATTACCCCATTTACGGCTTTTCAAAACCCCTTAAGTCTAGCCTGTATTGTCTTTATCCTTGGACCAGCTTTTGTTGCGCCCCAGCTCGTGCAAATAACTGTTTCGTTAGAAGTGTCGATGATTTACTGAGATGGCTGAAGGCACGTCTATTGGGTCTTTCCTGACTTGACACATACAGTGCAAACCCGGACCAGCATGGCGTTATCCAGATAGAGTTCAAAAGCTTTAACAGTCGGCCTACTGCATTTCTGTTGAAACCATTAGCCACGGATGTGAGAGCATGTTCCTTTCTCTACTTCTTTCAAGCACTGGCACAGCCACAAAAATTGTTCGGCATTCCGAGGATTTCTGACTTCGCCCCCTGTTTATTTTCGATGTATTTTGTCTGAGGAGGTAGGAAGCGTTTAACACGAGCAGAGAAAAAGTGAAGGAAAGCCCTCTACTCTGTGTGTTTAGCCAATATTTAACCACCGGTCATACTCTGTGCCTGAAGGGTTTTCTGTCAGCATGACCAGGGCAGCAGGCAAGAAGTGACCGGCTAACAGCTGCATTATCGTCAATAACCGCCAACAAAACTCCCTGAGCTTGCCTTTCTTCAGCGTCTAAAACGGAGCTTGTCGGTATGTATTTTAGCCTCCGTTTTCAACGACTTCTCTCAATCCACTTCCAGTTGGTCCAGTTGTGTCGTTCTTTATTTATTCTTTCTGTTTGCAACGCTCTGTTGTTCGTATTTCCACATTCTCCTCAGCAGCCCGAAGGCCACACAGGATCACGTCACGGTGTTGCGCAACATTTCAGATAATTAAGCCAAGTTGGAAGATAGACAAAACTTCTAGTCGCTTGTGCAGATGGGCTGCACGAATCCCTGGGAAATAGAACAGTGGGAGAGACAACTTCCTAGAGATTCATTTCCCGTAACGACCCACATTGCACGGAAAAAGTTGGTAAAGGTGGACCAAAACTTGGACAGACCTTCGGTTGGGTTTCGGAGAAAGATAGCGGGAGTGGTATATCAGAAGATAGAGCGAAAGAGACAATGTCAAAAGTAGTGGTTGAAGAGCAGTGAATGGCGGTGTGGAGGGTGACAAGAAAGCCGAGCATATAGACGGAACTGGCTAGAGGAGGTGGAAAACAAATGAGCAAATGGAAAGGAAAACAAACAGTAACGTAAGGGCAGAGTGAGGTGATGTGGGGAAGGTCGAAGACTGGACGGAGTGGAAACCTGGTGAGCAAAAAGTCTGCCAAAGTATTTAATGAGTCTTCTGAGTCAAGTCGGGGCCAGCTTCTGTATGAAGTCTGAGGCCCCCTGTTCGTGACATGATGACGAGTGTGCTCAATAGAGCGCAAGGAAACAGAACTCGGGACGCAGTAGCGGGACATCTTGAGCATTGAAGGAAGGCAACTGCGCTCTGATGGTGCGCACAGGAGGGCAAGTGGCTTCATCGAATCGGTAAACCTTCAGGCAGACAAACCTGCGAGTGTTTGCCACTAAGTGACGTCAGTAGAGGTACAGTATCGCCAAACGGTGGATATAGCCCACCATAGAACAACCGGATCCATACCTTGCCCAGTTGGCTCGTGTGAAGGCTCTGTGGCAGCCTTGATCACTTCCCCTGGCAGTTTATTCTAGCTGGTAAACGCAGGGTGCCTGAAGGACCGAGCTCGAGGTCTGGTCTGTGAATTGATATTCAGCATGAAGGCTGGACCTCTCAAGTTGTGGTTTCCTCCCGGCGGCAGAAGAGCTCACATCTATCACGCCTGTTAGGGCCTCGTACAATATTATGGGATTCCTTCGTTTCCTTCCATCTTCGTAGAAAATAAGTTGGGCTTCTCTGGGTGTTCCTTATAGGTTTTTCCCCTAACGTGGAAGATATCTAGACAATCGTCTCTGGATCCCCTCTAATGAGAGCTTACCTGAACCAGGTGCGAACTCCAGGTCTGGAAACAGTTTTCCAGTTGACGCCTTACGAGAGTCGTGTACAGGGGCAGAAGCACAACCGGGCTTCTGTTCGACGGAGCTATTTGGAAAGGGTTTCTGGCGCTGTTTGACACTGGGTTTGGGGCTGGAAGTCAGCACTGAATATGGTCCTCAAACACTCAACCACACCTTATGTTAGCACTGTTACTGTCACGCCCTTCGCTACCCGCAAACTTAGAGTGTGCAGTTTTAGTACTCCGGCCACCAGGCACTAAATAGATCTCGAGAACGGCCAATGGGACGGGCAACAGGCCAAGAGTTCCGACTCCCGACAACAGACGGTAATTGCCAGTGGTATAGGTTGAGGACGGCCTCTATTGAAACAATATCATTCACGTTTATGCTTTGGAGTGACATTGGACGCGATGCTAGCTAAAGGTTCAACCGTCCGCAAGTGGAGCGGTCAAAAGCGTGTTTTTCGACAGGCGGAAACCAATTGTCCTGGCAAAAAGCAGATAAACAATGCCCAGCCCTGTGGCGTCGAACAACAATAAAAAATGCTTGGATCTAAGTGCTGATTGGTTGTTTGTCCAAAGTAATCCTCTGTCGTGAATATACACGTTCAAACTCAGTCTTCTCCACGTGGTTACAACAACTCTTCCCTGGAAGGGAACTGTCGAAGTGATCCTTCCATCTGAACGAGGCCTACCAAGCGCAGGTCTCCGTTAGCACCACAGTTGTCATGTGTTCTGGGTCGCCTGGGGGGTCATGTTAAGATGCCACAGCCCTCTCGTGCCGCCAGTGGAGAATAAATATAGCGAGCATGAGCTTAGCGGTCGTCTGCAAAGCCTTCATCAAAATATCGCAGAAAAAACAAATAAGTATAACATGCAAAATAATCCGACACGTTTTTCAGGGGGTTCCTCTTTTCCCGTGCCCGTACATGCAATGAAAGAATGAAATAAGACACGTGAGCAAATGGCAGTGAGTAAAAACAAAATGGAAGAAAATAACCCCTGTCGGTCCGTACAATAAGCGAATTCAAAAACGGGCGAAGTTGTTTTCTGGTTTTCAAAATGGTTTTATAAAACATAAAGCGGTTAAAAAGACTTTAAGTGGGATTGAAGGAATGAATGCTATCTATGAGAAGCTTTGGCCGCTGTACGTGATGGCCAGAACGAGACGGTCGCTGAGGCTCTGTGGTTTTGGGTTACACCTTTGAGCTTCCGAGGAGGCATCTGTAGTGGGCGAAAGAACTATTGGAGGATGTCGTTGAGTAGTGTTTTCTTTTCTATACTATTTTCAAGGTGTGCAACCTTGAGATGGCCGACAGACATGGCGTCATGTTTACCGTTTTGGTCAGGGACGTAGACTCGATGCCGTCACCAGAGCACCTCGTATGACACTTCATTAGGCCGCTGTAGAGATATTCCAACGCTATCCGCGCGTATGAAGACGCAGGGGCAGGTTGACCGTCCTGTCAGAACGTAGATCTATGGAGACCATTATCGCGGAGAATGCATTTCCTAAGGGCACATGCGCGCAGCCAATTGTTGAGCGTATGAAGCACAACCACCGCCACTCATGCAACCTATGGCGAAGTGATCTCCAGGTGACCGAAGAGTTTCACTAAAAGCTCATTTTGCCGCTGACGCACTAATACCAAGGTTATCAGTGGAAAGCAAGCCCAAGAAAGCTTGTGCAAGAGACTTTGAGGTAGCCTGGCAGACACCAAACTCACTGAAATGCAACTGCGAGCCTAGAGTTCAGGTGTGTTTTGTAATTGAGTAAGTTTCTGTACTTAGGTTTACTTGGGAGTGAAAACCGCTCCCCAGAAGCGTCCATTTCTGGTTCCAGGTCTTGCTCTAGCTACAGGAATTCTTTCCAGCCACATAGAGCGGCTCATGGCTAGGACAATTTTACTTCACAGTGCTTTCAAACACCCAGACACGATTCGACCAGGGCGGCATGATAATCTTCTTCGGTCGGATTCTTGGGCCTGTTTTATAAGTCCTGTAGGACATTTTGGCTTTTCTCATCATTCATCCATCGAGGTAAACAACTGGTCTAGCAAAAGTTTACCAGGTTCTTCGGAAGGTCGGGAAATCTGGCTAGTCTCAAATCCTTCAATTGACTGGTTTTTTGAAGTCTGCTTGTTTAGTTCCACCTGATACTAGAGGGTCAGACAGCATCGCCATCCCACGCCGCAAGAATCTAGCAGCGAGGCGCATTTCAACTCCTCAGCTCCGGCCATTAGCTCTTTCAGTTCGCTTCTCCTATCAGTTAGGCAGGATAACCAATACAACTACCAAAACCCATCAATCGCTATAATTCTGCGCTCCTTATTCATTGGACAGGTATCGGGTCCACATATATCGTGCGGGGGGTTAAACTTGCACCCAATTAGAGCTGTCCGTGGTGGTGAGCGAAGCCTTTAGCTATCAATGAAAACTCTTATTCATACCTTTGGCTGCTGGGTGATGTGCCGTCTTACGAGGACGGCGACTGCCCAAAATACGCAACTTTTCTCCAAACAGGTCTGACTCAATCTGTGCACCGCTATCAGTAGTCAACCTTACAGAGCCACCGCATAATGAGACCCAATGTCTCACAGAAGCAACCTTCACCCTTTCTGTACCTAAATTGGCAATAGGAACGGCCTTCCGCCAGCGGCGAAAATGGTGGACTACAGTAAGAAGGCAACGGAAAACTTCACAGGGCTCAGAGTTCCAACGATATCAATCAGTTTCCTGCAAGCTGATCCCCCTCATTCGGTCGAACATATTTGTGCGTAATTAGTGGCAAGTAACAGTCGGCGGTACATTTTTAAGCCCTGCCCAAGCCCCTACGAACGGCTTGTAGTGACCGCGATCGTCTTGAGAAAATGACTGCTTTCCGGACACCATTTTGGATCTATTTTCTCTACTATCTTGTCTGACGTTTGACATCGACCTCATAGTGTTCTCTGGTGGCGTACTTTTTACTGGACTGACTTTTCCAAGGTTTCCGTCGACCTCAGTTTGAATCGCCTTCACTTTCGGTCGTTCGCCGTGTGAACAAGCTCGCGGTTCGCTTTCTGCACAGCCGTCGCTTTTCGTTTTCCGCTCGGTGTATCTCTCGTATCGGTACGGTTTCGGTGCCACGGAATATAGAATACACCTCGCATCTTTAAACCGACTTGCGTCTTCTCTATTCGTCCGATATAAGGGATAACTTTGGTGTTTCGCTGCTAGACGCAAAAGGAGACACGTTCACTAGCAGCTCTCGAACGTCTTCTATATGATTATCGGTCGACTGCTCTTGACTTTTTTACGTATTCAGCTAACTTGAAACAGGAGTTTGCTGGGCCATTTTCCAAGTCATTTAAATACAAGAGGTATACCGGGGGTCCAAGGTCCGAAGTCTGGGGTTTTTCACTGTGCATGCTCAGCCGGAGACTAGCTCCTCCCTGTTCCTAATTGAAGGGTCCTGCCAGACATAGAACCCCCAACCCATTTGATCAACTGGTCCGACAGCCTGGGCCCTCGTAACTTCTCCGTAAGCTGACGGTGGTTCACTGAGTTGAAAACCTTCTGGAAATCCGGGTAAGAGCCCTCGACTCACTCTCCACCGTCTGTTCTCCTGGTCACTTTCTCCAAGTACGAATACGCGCTGGACAGGATCGTGTTGTTTTGGGTGCAAGAATATCCGGCTACAATCAACTTCGGCACAAGGGAGGCTAGGTTTGCTGGACGGCAGTTTTCACAACTAACTCTACCAATCCCCCCTGAGTGTTTGTGGGCGATCGTCAAAGTTAACCACTCCTCACGCCAGTCCCCCGGTTTTCAGTGAGGCATTGAATGTTTTCGTCAGTGGTCCTGGTGGTTCCAGGAGCGCCGACTGGATACCGTCCGGGCTCAATGCTTTTGTCTTGACCAGTTGTTTGACGCCGCTACTACTCCATTTTCGCCTATCGGGTGGTTCTTCACCACAACGGTGACCACGGAAGAAACCTCCGGACACGTTAGCTCTTGATCTTCCTTGTACATTATCTGGAAGAATCTACACATGCAGTCAGATTTTCTTGGTCTGTGGTCGCAGCGCATCCTTGTTCACCCGTGACTCCCCCTACTTCACTTGGCAGGCTGCACTTCGACAGCGCGTATCCATAGTATACCTTAGGGTCCGTTTTCGCGTTCCTAGCCAGTATCCATTCATAGTCCCTCTTAGGCTCATCTTGATCGCGTGTGGCTTGATTCCTCGCAACCAAATATCGAAGGAGGACGCGGTGCCCTTCCCTTGCCCTGTACCTTTCCCATGCCACTTGCTTTCTGCGGTCTGCTTTTCTTTCCCGACATGTCCACCTCCGTAGTACCCCCACTTCGCGGACTCTGAATAGGAGCGACCTTATTCGTTAACCTCATGATGTTACCTTTTACTTTATCCCACTGTGCTCGGACCGTACATTTTCCCGATTCCAACATCCAGCTTAGCACTGAAGCCTTTGTCAGAAGGTCACCTTGATTTATCTAGGAAAACTTTCTCCTCATTCTTATCGGGGCTGGTATACCCACAAGGCTGTCCTTGGTGCTAATCTCAACATGGTCGCTCTTGCTTGGTAGAGATCCCATGTTTATGTTCGCAAAATCATTTTGGTACCTCGTTCTCAGGTCAGATCAGATTACAGGATATGAGAGATCCGGTCTCCAGTCTTCAGAACTAGAGACAGAGGGGAACCTCCCTTATAGGACTCATCACAACAGCTCTTGGATGTGGTTTCAAGAAAGTAAATCGCACCATGTGTCAGTCAGAAAATCGTCTCGTTTTTGCTTGGGGATTGAGTTGCGCACATCTTCGACCGCATCCACTGGGAGCGAGTTTCAAACGTTCGTGACTTTGTAACAAACGGTATATCAGCAGCAAACCAATAGATTTCAGCTTTGAGAGTGTCAGTGTATGTCCCCGCGTACGAGAAGGCCCACGTAGTTGAAAGATTGCTTGTAGTTCTGGTCCTAAATCGCCTGGGATAATGTGACGGACAAAAGCGAGGTCTCCTCTTATTCTCCGAAAGGTTTCTGTGATCAGTCCAGTTGTTTGTAGGTGACCTTCGTGGGCAGTTCCACGTGATGAGGCGAGTAGCAACTCCCTGAACTCTCTCGAGTTTGGCCAATTCAACTGGTGCACGGGTGTGTGTTCACAGCACCGTACTCCAGCTGAGGCCTAACATGTATGGTGTATGGCAGCCGAAAAGCATTATAAGAGAGTTTTCCGAAGAAGCGACGAATTGCTTCAAGGATACTTCATTCCGGGGCACATGCTCTATCTGTATGACCTCTTGTTTTAGGTTCGTCGACAATGGTGGTAGACAGTAATCCTCTGTCGTCCGGACCTTTACCACACCTGACCTATTGAGACTTTGTGTGGTTCTTCGCCACTCCGAGTCTCAGGGTTCGGTTACCGGTTATCCCCAATAGTGCATTGGGCCCTCGTGACTATGGGGTAGATACCCCTTCCACTCCACTCATGCTCAAACACGTGATAAAAAAATATCACCCTAAGATCACGCTCGCAGGCTGTCATTATCAACAGAATGCCAGAGAGTGTGTAGCCCAACTGTAATGGACCTGTGCGCACGTGTGCGGACTTCTCTAGGTTTATAGGAATGGGCTATGTATTGGACCGATCCGTCAGCCTGTCGATATCATCCTGTGGTGGTTGTCTGTCCGTATCAGAACAAGGTTCGCGCCACAGCTTCAGATCGTCAGCACAGAGTAAGCACGATGAGTTCAAACTGATTGTGAGGTCATTGATATAGACCGGGAACAACAGTGGGCCTGGTCCCGAACTTTTTCGAACCTCACTAGAAATCAGGTGCCACGTGGATAGGGTCATTATTTTTCGGGCCAGCAGAAGGATGAAAATACGTGAACGGGATTTGCGAAATCCGTGATGTGCAGGATGGTGTGGGTTGTGAAAATCGGGAGGTATTTCAGTGCTGTCGGCTTTAGTTTTTCCCATTAACTTACAGCCTACGGCGGTGGGCACTTTTGTCTCCATCCTTGAAGGCTAGTACAACAACTGCTTCTTTCCAATCGTCCGGGGGTTTCTCGCTGCTAGTAAGGTGTTAGGCAACGACCCAAATTTGTATCGTTTCATTCCACCCAAGACTCCAGAGATCCCCGCACGTTTCAACTGAATTCGTTGCAGTGGTCAGGGCAGAGCAGTATATTTCTGGCTGCATGACCATCCGTTTCTCCTCCCTAAAGCAAGGTACCATCAGAAGCGGCACAACAATCAGCAGGCCCCACCGAGCGACGAATCATGGCTCCATGGTAAGCAACCCTTGGCGAATGTGGGACCTCTGCACTTAGGTTCTGAATTTCTTTCTAGGCTGTCGATCTGATGACTGCGAGGATGATAGTGAAAGCTTTTGGTACTTTTACTGAGCCTACAGAGAAGACTGGAAATGTGGTAGAGTTTTTGAGACAGAAGATAACGAGAGGGGAAGGGGAAAACAAATTTTGCTATTCGGAAACGGGGAGGAGGTAGCAGCTGTAAGCCGGTTCTCTGAAACCAAGCGACGAGTAGCCAATTCAAACCGGAACAAGATGGACTCGTAGTGTTGACGGCACTAAATTGAAACTAACCAAAGCCATAAATATACACAAACCTGAAGTATGCGGCCAAGTAGACTGAACAGTAAAACCCAAAAGCTCAAAGCCCTGTGACTCAAGCATGGCAGTCAGAACTGGTTAAAGGCCAAATTCAAATGCCTCACCTGGATAAACAAAGGTGAAAAATTGGATTTACGGACGAGCCTATCAAAAAGATGTCAAACATAGCCAAGTTCACAGAGCATGTAGAACAAAGGAAAGAATTTCCGATATAAATTCTTTACAGCAGCGATGATAGCTTCGGTGAAAGTGGGTCTGTTGACTTGAGATGTCGGATACGGGAAGCTTCAACGTACCAGGACTCTGCCTGCGATGCAACACCAACCGACTCATGCTACGCTTTATGTATGATTTCAAAACAGCTTGGCTACCGGTTACGCTTTGGACAAAGCGTCACTGTGGGCTGAGTGATGCCGGGCAGGCCTATGCATCTTTATGCCAAAAGCTGACGTCGCTTAATTTTCTAACCTTCAGTTTTTAGGTCGCAGGTGTCTCCGCTGTTCTTCGGAACCCATTTGAACCGCTTATTCTCAACATTCTGACAACATACCCTGCTGTTTTGTCGGCTTACTCGGTTGGAGCTTGATAGCTTTCCGTATCACACTGCGTTCCGACCGCATTTAGCTAATATAGGGGCCAGGCGAAGAGTACAACATATGGCCCTTTATTTTCTTGGTTTTATAGGAGCTTTCAGCCAGGCACTAAGAGGAATGTTTGGCTGCCTTGTGTTACAACTTATACCAGCGTCCATGTGTGCTTGCCTTACACATCACAGGGATTACGCCTGGTGAGCGGCCGTAGGCATTTCAGTCCACGGTGAGGCCTTGAAAAAGTAGGGAAAACAGATGACAAGGTACGTTGGCTCTAGTCTGTCCGGGCGGTCCATCAAACTGGGAGCTTTGACTTAATTTTGCAGGCTTGTGGCGGCAGAGTTTTACTCGTATCATCCATGCCCGAGGGTTACTGTGCGGCCCAACTCCCTTATTCACTAGCGGAAACATATTGTGATTTCGAGCAATACGTGTTCAGTTACTCAGGATGTCGTCAGAAGGTCTGCCACTCCACAATAGGTCCCCAAACTTGGTGCCGCCGTGGGCCTCTGACCTTCTTTGAGACCAGAGATTTCCTGGGCTTCCATCACGGACGATAAAATTATATCCCAACGACTCACTATTTGCTGAACTAGGAAGTCTTCCCTGACCACCGTATTGTATTGGCGTTCCACAGGCTCCACTTCATGCCTCCTGACCATTTTATGTTGCTCTTAGGAGCACGTGAAGTCCTTCTGAGTCCAAGAAGCTTGTCATGATCCTGAAGGGCTCAGTGAGATCTCTCCTTGATCATCTTCATTCCAGGGAGGACAGCTTCAACTCTTAAGTCCCTCCGCATAGGTTTGGCTTTACATCTCACTAAGCTTTCGAATAAACCTTCTTTGCACAGGTTCGCGCAGCATTCTGCATCCAATAACATAGAGAGGCCAAGCTTAAATGGCACACTTCGGGAGCGAAGATTCGGCCACGGCCCTCACAGCTTACGCCGGACCGTTCTCCTCATTAACTGAAAGTTGTCATCATTACCATTTTTACGACTTCTGGGCAATAACTCTGTTTCAAGACCGCATTCATAAAAATCCTCGGGTCTTCGACAGTATCAGCTTCCTCAAGGCTAGCCCCGGTATCTTTGTCTCCAAGTTCCATCACGTTGGTCTAAGTGGTGTCCTCGGTGAGTTGCCTGCCTTTGTGTTGAGCAATAGACCCTACTCTGTGCTTCACCGACGAACCATGTTCAGACCGCCCTTCAGAACATCTTCCTTAAGATTTCCCAATTTTATTAAAGTGGCCAGCAAACATGATGTATGGGCAGCCCAGTTAACCAGCGAAGTCGTTGACATGCAACAGAAAAAAGAGGCCCCAGCCCCGCCTTTTGAGGGGCCCTACTGGTACTTCCATCCTTACTAGATATGAATCCCTCTGTCTCTACACAGAAGCCCCTATCTGTGAGAAACTCGGCCACCCCATTACCGAGCGACGGATCGACTCAGCAGGCTTGAAGCTTGTGCACCAGTAGCCTGTGATTTACTGGGTCGAGAGCTATCCTGAAGCCCAATACATGGACCGCCACCCTCTCACCATCATCAAGCTTCCTCGTACCTTTGTCCACGAAGCAGGCAAGGTTGGTCATATACGACCTTTTCCTCACAAAGTCATGTTGGTGTACGCCGATAAACTCATCATCGGATGAGGAAGCAGAATCCTTTCCAGGTGCTCCAGCACCTCCGGCGTCAGACCTACTGACCTACGGTTTCAGGCCTCCTCTCTGCTCCCACTCTTGCGTACTGGAGTCACTTGCGCCATATTTTGGTCACCTGGCAGTTGACAGGTGCGTGGAAAATGTTTGAACAGCTGTGAATGGGGTTCGACGTACAGGTAGGCCAATCACTTCAGCTGGGCTGGACACGGCTAATTTGGACCAGCCGCCTTACCTATTTTTAATCATCCTAGCTCCCGTCTACTGCCCTCTTTCTCAATTTGGACTTGTGAATTCCTGTCTCTTTGGGCAGTGGGAGATGAAGTGTGCTTCCACTATTACCGTCGCTGTGCAATCCCTTAAATTAACTAAGCAATGTGTTGTCCTTGCCGTAATTCTCTCCAGCATTTCCATTAATGAGACCCTTTACACCACGAACCGCAACCAGTAGGCTTGGCTTCGAATGGAAGTAAGTAAAATATGTCTTCTGAGCACGTTTCACCCCAGTTGCTAGTCCCCCTTCGTACTGGAGTCTGCACGCCCGTTTGGCTCTAAAATCCTTTCCGCGAGCCATTATATACTCCGAAAGTCTCATGCGGCTCTCTCTCCTAAAATCTTCACCAGTTTTGGTATTTACTGGCCTGCACTTTCCAAGCCCTGGACTTTCTTCTTGTTGCCCAGTCATTTCATCTAACCACCTTCAAAGGTGCAAAAGAATTAAGGGACACCAAACGATCGACGTTTATACGGTTGCACTCCGTTCCCTCACGTTACCGTGAGTGACTTGCCAGTAAAATTCCGCCCCTGCATCTAACAAAGCCAGGTATTTGGCCCACTAAGCTTGAGGTAGTATTTGTCGGACGGTGAGCTCAAACGTGCTACCTTCCCGGTGTTTATGACCCCGTGGTTGGCTTTTCCTTGTGGTGCTGTAGTGACCACTGGACTCAAGACTCTTTCACATTTTATCAATATTAAATCGAAGATGGCGGAATTCGGTTTTTTTGGCCGACGCATTTCTTCCTGCAATTGTTGAATTATCTCTTCTCTTTGTGGGAGGTCCACGGGCATATCTCTGAGGGACCCCCGCGATGCACCCACCAACTCCTAATCTTTTTCTTGGGCATTGAAGTCCCGCACCATGGGGACTATCTCATCTTTGCCGACTGAGCCAAGTTCGGCATTCCAGTTCTGATGTAAGACGGGGTTTGTTAAATGCGAGGAAGACTCAAGGCCAATCTGCGTTCTGATTGTATGGATTGCAAGGAGAATAGTTCGTTAGTCCATTTACACTCCCTTGTGCTTGCCTAAGAGCTTGGTCACCAGAAGCACTCTCCTCTTCCAATCAGTCATTTCCTTAGACTTCTATGTCTCGTACGATGCCATCCACCCATGCAGCAGTGATGACATCTTCCGGTGTCAGCCAAATTGCCACGGGAGCAACAATCTGTGGATCGCCGGATGTAGCAGCCAGTTAATCCACTTGATGGGAAAGTCACAGGCACTCGAGTGCGTAATCAGCAAGCGCCCGGCGACTAACGGACGTTTTTCCTGAGACGTCTACTCAGGATTTTCTAACCCCTGGTCAGTCAGCACGAGGGCTTTCTTCGTTTTATATTAGTTCCTCTGCCCACGTTGTTCTCAGCAACGCTCACAGGATTTGCGAATGACAGTTCTGTGCCCCCTTCCAGTATCCTGCTTTTAGCAAGATTTACCTCATCTTCCGCGCCGGAGCATCGCCGTCATCCATACTGACCTCCACCGTGGATATTATAGCTCAGTTTACTGCCAGCTTCAGAGATTACAGAGAAGCACACTCCACACCCGTTTTCAAGAATGCGCGGGTAGCATAATTGATGGTCACATCGTCACGTTTGACAAAGATCCCGCCATCCGAGAGTCTCCTTGTTTCATCCGAGACAAAAAAAACCTTGCCTCTTTGTACTGGGTTTGTAGAATTCAGCAAGGTGACTCTTGTTCATCTATCAAGTTTCCTTATTGCGCAACCTCAATTTCCCTAGCCGCAGGCTTTCCATTCATCACGGTCCGATCGAACAGATGAATACGTCTCTGCCAGTTATACAGTATGGTGTTTCATAACCCCGGTCCTTATTCTGTTTCAGCCTTTACTTGGTTCCGGAATTCCATGAATCGCCGCCGCCCAGTGGATAATAAACCGGGCTTACACAAACTACGCATCTGCAGACAGAACCTTATCATGTCATCGGGAAGGTCCTCCAGCGATTAACCTCGGCTCCTCGATTTAGTAGAAAAAGCCCGAAAAGATCCCAGTCGAAACCTTGTGTGTGCCAGCTTGGTCTCCGTATACCTGACCACTGTTCATCACCATTCATTAGAAAATTCGGATGAGTCTATTCAAGGGGGGTTGCTTTAGGATCCAGTCTGGATCAGTCGTAAAACCTGTCTGCGCCCGCGCATTCGTGACTTTGAATACTTCCCCTTCCAAACCTTGCTCTTCCGAAAACTTAATTAACCCTCTCCTAAGCTTACTCCGCGGCCGAAGGAACAGGATGTTATGGACAATTTTGATTTTGAGCTAGCTGCTGAAGTGGCCGTAGCACCATCCTCCGGCAGGTCTTCCGATTTTATTGTTGGTCTCGGTTTGTCTAACGTTGACGAAGAGGTGAAACTAGAAAAACATATGCCACATTAGAGGTGGAAGCCGTTGAGGCTATGCGTAGGGCGGTTGAGGACAAACGAATGGCAGCTGAGGCTCTCGGGTGACGTGGTGGTAAGTGTAACGGGAAAGCCATCAGTTGGAAAGAGAAACGGTGACGACGTCCATACCCGATTGTCCATCATAGGTACCGACAATTTTAAGATTCGTGGGCGCCGAGGTGACCGCGTGATCGTGTTGAGACATCTGGCCGTTTGGACGGGATGGGTGGGCTAAATTGGCTTCCGGTGGGATCAGCACTGCCCAAATGCGAACTCCCTTGATTCGATGATTCGCCTCTGCATTGTCCAGCCTGACCTCAGCCGCACTTGAATTGCTATCTCAGTAACCCGTCTAGTTTGTAGGGGACTACAAAAGTCCCCAGCTAGCATGAGTCGCTTCTTTTTCTACTCTACTGGTCTCCATGCTTCGGTAGATCCCCTTTTCCATCAGAAGGGTCTGCCTCCTGGTCGAAATTTGCGTAAGAGCAGAAGCCCTTCTGTTAGGGCCAGAATATGACCTTAGAATGTTGCTTACTTCCTTCCCATCTTGGATTATGGTTTATTTTAGTCTAAGTGAACCGATTCTCTGCCAAGATCCTCATGGTTTACCCTAACTAATGCTCTACGCCTCCAATACGGTGCTCTGTCTAGGGCTATCTTGAAGTTGGAACTCAGTGCCCGAGGTCACTTTCACGCGGAGTTGGGGAGCAGTGTGGGTTGCCTTTTCTTTCGGGTGCCTTGCTATCATCAGGTACAACAAGGCTGGTTGCTGACCATGCCTTTACCTTGATGTTTTGTGTACATACTGTACAAGAGCCTGACTGAGGACGAACTCAGTAGGGAATGAAGGGGATCCCCTGCACGTTGCCTAAACATCCTCCTAGCCTTTGTCCGGGAGTAATAGTCTCCAGCAAAGGTCGAATGCCTGGGGGAATGCAGGTGATCGTCTGCATGCAGCAAGCTGTCTAAGCGCACTGCTGGCTTGCACAGATGGACTGCGGCAGACACAAACTGTTATCACTCTGTTAGGTCTGACAGTCAGCAAGCGTGACATCCCATCGATTTTGACCTACATTAGGTTCTCGCCCGCTGCCTTCTCATGTGCTCATGCTCCTGTTAGTAGAGCTCCACCTTCCCTGTCTTCCGGTTCATCAGCTCCGTGCGAGTCACACCCTGAATAGGTAAACTAGTTTTCCCTACTTTGTGGTTTCAGCAGGGTTTCAGTTATGGCCAAACCTACGTTGTTTGTCTCCAATGGGAGCTCTTTCCACTTGTTCCCTATGCGGCATACATTGGTGCTTATTGCAGTGGGCTTTTTCACCTAGAGTGGCCCACGTGAATTGCACCCGGATCTGAGCCCTAAGTGCCTACCCTGCTTTTCGAATTTGGTGCGGGTATGCTGGTGATGATCCAGGGCACGCTTATCCATATTCACTCCTAAGGATTCAAACCTGGGGTGGTTTTTACGGTAAAACGGTTCATCGTAGTCAGCTTGAGGTTGGGGGTTTCAAGTCTCGTGTGGTAGACTCTGAGCTGCAATGGATATAGCAGACTCTACCCTGATCTCGCTTGGAGTCCCTTTGTTTAGTCCCCTTACCTCTTTCAGGGACATATCCTGCCCTGTACCGTTTGTAGAAAGATTGATCTTGGTAGCCCATATACATCAGCCAATTCCCTCTGCCCTCCTATCTTGAAAATTGTTCTATTTGACATAGGTGCTACAGCTCACCATTCCTGAACGAGTTTTCAACTTTCTTCTCTACTTCTGCTTCCACTAGCTTTGGTACACTGCATGCAGGACCATAGATTCTACTGCTTACAAAGCTGCTGATTATTCCTTCCTGGAACTTCATCCATTTCCCATCATGTGCAAACTGCCGACATCAGATGACACCAAATAATTCTCATGGAAATTGTCTCACCTTTTCAGGGGGTACTATTCCTTTTCATACCCGCAAATCTATGAAAATTAGTATTCCTCTGCAAACCTTCATGAAATTCTTCCCTGCCTCCTTTGTCTCAACTCCAATTACCTTTGTAAGTGAACATGAATTTGCATTACTGACCATTTTCTTGCACCATTCTTGTGAATATTGTGTTTCCTGCTTCCTAAAACAGTGTCCGCCTGAACATTCGTACACCCGGCCGAATCATTACTATGGCCGTAGTTGACTCGAAATCAATTCGTATTCACCGTGTACTCTTTGGTCTTTTTGATTCATTTAAACTCTCCTCAACCTTATTCCATTGTTGCTGTGGTGTCCGAATCTCTCCTTGAAGTTTGTGAATTTTCCATCCCATTCAGTAATATTGTAAACTCTGATCATGCTAACATGCGTGCCTCTCGACCAGGGTCCAGAAATATAACATTATTATTACTTTGCAAATTATGCGCACTTGCCCACTGGTTTTTGTGTTTCTGCCACGAGGCGTACCCTTTTTCCCCGTGATCTTTAATTCCAATTCTAGCAGTGATAAACCATGGGATATTTTTTCAGGGTTTCCCTCCCTGCAGGACCCCAGGAATTATTTCCTTACATTTCGGCTTTTCTGCTCGGCCTATTTTTTCCCAATTACTGTTTTGTCGCAAGACTGCTCAAAGTTATACTGGCAACAGTTAAGTTTACTGCCTCTTTTTCAAATAAAGTACACTTTTCACACAGATTGCACAAGCCAGTTACAGACAATAGTCCTCATTGTGCGGATCGAACAACCAGAGAATTATTTCAGCACATTCCCAGTAAAACCAAATTTATGACAACTCACAACAACAGAATTCATTCACACTGCCGAAAGGAACAAGGTAGAGGCGAGTCGTCGAATCAAGGGAGTTCGCATTTGGGCAGTGCTGATCCCACCGGAAGCCAATTTAGCCCACCCATCCCGTCCAAACGGCCAGATGTCTCAACACGATCACGCGGTCACCTCGGCGCCCACGAATCTTAAAATTGTCGGTACCTATGATGGACAATCGGGTATGGACGTCGTCACCGTTTCTCTTTCCAACTGATGGCTTTCCCGTTACACTTACCACCACGTCACCCGAGAGCCTCAGCTGCCATTCGTTTGTCCTCAACCGCCCTACGCATAGCCTCAACGGCTTCCACCTCTAATGTGGCATATGTTTTTCTAGTTTCACCTCTTCGTCAACGTTAGACAAACCGAGACCAACAATAAAATCGGAAGACCTGCCGGAGGATGGTGCTACGGCCACTTCAGCAGCTAGCTCAAAATCAAAATTGTCCATAACATCCTGTTCCTTCGGCCGCGGAGTAAGCTTAGGAGAGGGTTAATTAAGTTTTCGGAAGAGCAAGGTTTGGAAGGGGAAGGATTCAAAGTCACGAATGCGCGGGCGCAGACAGGTTTTACGACTGATCCAGACTGGATCCTAAAGCAACCCCCCTTGAATAGACGCATCCGAATCCACCACTGACTGCAGTTATACTTAGCGACTTAGGAAGCATATAATGTTAGGCTGCCCCGAAGACAGCCTTCAAGCTCACTGCAAAAGAATGTTTCACAAATGGCGAAACTGAAAATAACGAAGCTCAGCGAGGCATACCCGCGTTTTAATGAAACGTTCCTGCTGGTGTCACAGTGTCTCAATATCGAACTATGATAACTGAAGACGTTACAATTCATACTACGTTATGGTCTTTCCCAGGCTGACCGCAAGAATAAAACAGCACCCATGAAACTCCAGACTCGACAGCCAACACTTCTGAACAGCTGGCAGAGGCTGAGCAAACATTGAATCAGGTAGGCCAAGAGCGAATCCTTAAACGAAATAACCATTTCCAAGACAGCAGACTGAATTCGGGAAGCTTTCTTCATATGCAATCTTCTACGATTCCCCAGCGGCCAGGAAGTCCCACTGGATCACTGCCAGCAAGCACCGATGTCAAAGAAATGTCGTCTATAAAATGCTCCATCAAGTGTTAACTGGGAAATTTTGGGAAGTTCCTTGAACTTGGGCGGCACACATTTCGTCCAGTAGGGTACATGTTTTGTCAACAGTAAGACAAGCTTCGTCCGAAGATTCTAGCCACAGAGCACATAAAAAATCAGTTAGTTTTTTTCAGGCTTGAGTGTTTCGTTGCGCTGCCTTTATTGTATAAATTCACACACAAATGTGACTTCCCTGGTTGGCCTTCGGCAAGGTCAGATTGTGCACTTGTCGTCTACAGCAGAATCACCGTTCAAATCGGTTAGCCCATCTGTGGCACTTACGTGATCACTTTTGTGTGCTTTTTATCCCAAGGTATATCATCAAATTGATATATGCTGCCTGAGGTCTAGTCGATATTTCATTATTTTGTTATCATTTTTTCCACTCACCTTGGTATCCAGATGCAGACTACCCACTGTCGCAGTTGGACTGACTGAATCAAAGGCCTTAACGTTTATTCAATTCAAATTGGCTCTGCTAAACATCCCGAAAGGTAAATTAGCGCAAAATTCAGTGGCACCGTTTCAGTGGTGGACAAAAACCGACCTTAAGCGGGATTAATAAAGAAAAATATATCCATGATCCAACCCAAATTCACCACGGCTTAAGGCTCCAAGAGGGCAAAGGAAAAGATCCGGATCCCACGAATAAAGCACCCTCCACCTATTAGATTGCTCAGTTCTTCCTTATCAAATCCTGTTCATCCCACCCTCTTTCTTACACAGCACACCCGACCTGCTATCCAGTCACTGTCCACAAACCCACAATTCGTACCTACCTTAGCCCTCACACCAACGCCTTTTCTAGTTTCGCCAGCCGCCCCTAAAGACCACTACAATTTATTTCTCACTACTTGCGACTGCTGGAAGTTCTCCGACCCTCCCCTAAGTTCTAGCCCACCCAACCCTCGAAGTGTTTCTGACACCCTCTCAACCCATCCCGTGAAAGTAGTTCATCCTTCCCAGCCTTCCTGCTGAACACTTCATCGACCTACCACGAACACTGCAACCCACGAACATCCCAGTGAGGGCGCACAATCTAGTTTCACCCTGGGCGCTCCAGCCCATATATCGAGCTGTCGTCCCTCTCTGAATGAAAATAAACTTGCTAAACGTTCTCTATTTCTCATGAACGTATGGCTTCTTGTTAACAAACTTGGCTCGCTACAAAGCCTCTTACTTCTGTGCAGCCCTGATCTTGTCCTCAACATGAGACCCGGCTAGACGATTCCGCCCCACCTTCCCAGATTTCTTTGATTGAATATCAGGTGTCACCGATGTAGTCGAGGCTCAAACTGTGTTAGGTACACCTTTTTGTGACCACTTACAACCACCCCATCCTGAGGCGCTACCGGACCCTTTATCGGTTGACCTTTAACTCACCCACACAAGGCTCTGCACTGGCTGTGTTTATAGACCTTCAAGTACAAAACATTTTTCTTCACACCCAACAATGATGCTTTCAACCACATATCCAAGATGCCCTACGAAGATAAGCTGATCGTTGGTGACAGAAATGTACCCTATATCGGCAGTGAAGGGCTTTCCTCCACGGGCCGTTTAACTGAGTTCCTCTCCTGCATTTGATTAGGATTCTGAGCTCACCATGTTTTCACCCCGACCAGGAAGAATAACACCAGATTTAGTCTCCACCTCGGGCCTGTCCAAAGTGAAACCCAGCATACGTAACCACTTCCCTGGAAGTGACCGTACAGTGGTTCCGTGTAATTTTAGAGCCATTATTTATAACAGTGCATTTGGCCCGCTCGTCCCTCCGTTTCTTCTATATAAATGGCAGCGACTCACCCAACCAGTTCGCCCCACAGAGCGGTGTGCCCATTTTTGACATATGAACCTCAGCTTGCAGCAAATATGTTATATTCTTAACCCTACAGTTTAAATCAGATCACCATATACCAAACCACGGCAGCCCGTCCGATGCTCTCACGTCTTTACGAAGGAAGAACAAGATGTTCATAGCATCGTACAGAAATTCCTTCGAATGTTCTGCCTTCATCCTACTGCGCGGGCTCTCAATTAGTGTTCTAGTCGCCACAGAAAAACTCTTCATGAAGCAGGAAGCTTCCGCTCTTCGCCGGCTTGATGTGCTACTTATGATTTCACGAATGGTCAGGAGCAGAAACACATTCTTGTCCAAGTATTTCATGTCTGCAATAAACAAACGGCACACGGATCAATAAACCCGCTGCGACCGCTGTAACGACCGGTCGTGAAAAATCCTTCCAAAAACACTGCAGTTCCATGTTTCTTTAGCACTAACCACTTATTTACACTATTGATTTGTTTTATGCACTGCACATTTTTACGGACCAACGTTTGTTTGCTCGCCTCTAGCGCGCTGCTCTGTCATATCCTTGTTCCGGACCTGCATGACGCACGTGCTCCTTCCTCGCAAGCAGCAACTTGGTTCTCGCTTCCTGAGTCCCTGAGATCGCATAATTGAGGTTCGTATCTGTTTTGTGTCGTTGTTCATTTGATAATCTAGTATCGTAGGATTTCACCGACAGTCGCCTTCTGGTTTCGGGATCCGTCTCTAATTTGGCTACTCGCTGCTCAAACGTGTGTTACAATACTCAATCGATCAACTTGGAACGAGAAAATATGCAAAATGCGAAGAAAAGGATTGAAGCAATTGGAATCTGGATGGAAAGTAATACGCAAATCGCCGGGGAGGTTTTGGGTACTTTTGGTTCTTTGGTTAATGCTACGTCACCTAGTCCTGTCCGTGCTAGCTCATGTATTACTGAGGGTAATAGGGATTGTGAGAATGTCGATCTATTTTAAGCCAAGGATGTTAGGCCCAGAACAACAGCTGTTATCGGCTAGGCAACAGGCTCAGGAAGCAGAGAGAAGTGTAGACAGAACGAGCGGGAGCAGAAGACCAAGGACTACGGCCTATCTGACAGATCAAGACAAATTACAATAGAAAACTCTGCGCCGGTCGCCGAATATAGGGCATCAGCGCCACCAACCATCGATCTGCCAAAAGTGAAATGACAGTTTTCGACGGACGATCTGAGCACTACTGCAAGTTCATCAGGCAGTTCGAAACTCCCGTCGAAAACAAGATAACCGACCCCGGGCAAAGGCTTCTCTACCCGGCTGACTACTGTCGAGGCCGAGCAAGAGAAGTTATCTATGTGTGCACCATGCTTGACCCAGAACAGGGCCACATACGAGCAAAGAGGACTTTGAGGGACCTATTCGGTCAGCCATTCAAGGTAGCCCGTAACCTAATAGAGGGCGTGGTGGTAGAGGCAAAGAGAACCAAGGGCGACGTCTATACAATGGTCGACCTAGAGATCAAAATGCGGAACTGTTCAATAGCCTTCGACCACTTAGGTTGCAGGGCTGACCTAGATGCAATGCACACTTTGGAGGGCATAGTCCGTCACCTCCCTCCTGAACTACAGGGTCGGTGGGCGGAAGGGGCGTAACGTATAAGCCGAGGCCACCATGAGGCTAATTTCGAAGACTTGACCGAATACTCGGACAGGCAAACCAAAATAGCCGACAGTAGATTTGGCTGACTTAGCCAGGACAGCAACCGACTGAACAAGTCTAGTACTAGCCAGGCTCAAATCACTGCTCGAGAACAGCCGAAATATTAGCCTCGGATCAATGCACACACCGTTTCATGCGGGGCCATAGCGCAACCAAGTTGCAGGTCATGTGATGCTAGCCATGAGCTACTAGAATGCTCCAAATTCGTCAACGCCAAAATAGACGAACGTTGGCGACGGGCGAGGACGACAGGAGCGTGCCTTTATGTGCCTCAACACCAAGCACCGGGCGGCAGCTTATTGATCAAGGACCAGATGTGGTCACGAGGGTTGCACGGGCAGACACCACCGATGTTTACACCAGGCGAGAGAAACTATTCCCGAGGCGAGCACCAAGCCCCGTGGGATTTGCTGAACGTCGCAATCTGCCAATAAACCATTTAGTTTGGGAGTAGTTGCCGTGGAAGTGGTGACCCCAACTGGAGTGGTCAAAGCGTTGGCTTTCGTCGACAGTAGATCTGACACTACCCTAATGGAAGAGCGGTTTGCCGATGAACACCGGCTCCATTGAAGTGCGACGTCGTCAGCAGTGAGCACGGTGGGCGGAACACAAACGATGACTGCCGACCGGTTGAGGTTACAGCTCGTCTCCTTAGACACTAACGAGCAAGGAGGCATTTACATTAGCTGATCTCCCCATGCGAGTACCAGGGTCGGTGAACGCAATTGTGACTAGGTGGCCCCACCTGCAGGATGTGAACTTTACGGATCAGGCAGACGACGAAGTGGATCTCCTCATCGGCTGCAATGTGCCGGAGGCACATTGGGTATTTGACCAGAGATTGCGCAGCCACCACGCACCCTACCCCTTGCACACCGCACTAAGATGGCCATTATATGGTCCATTAGGGCAACGTGGTTCCGTAACTTACGTATAAGCCGAAACGGACCGCCTAAAGTATCAGTTGCAGCGGCTGTATGCAAAGGGGTTTTACGACGTCGGAGATGAATAATTATCGTTGTCTCAAGAGGACCACTTCACTTTGCAAACAGTGCGGCAAGGAGTAAAGGCCTTAGAAAACAGTTCGAGGTTCCCCTCCCATGGTGCACACCAACTGGCCCTTGGGTTGATGACGGAAACTGTGTTTTTTAACGACTACTACGACTGAAGGAACGCTTCGTTCGAGACCAGGAGCTGTGGGAACGATATGCAAAACTAATGTAGCGAAACGAAGCTCTCGGCTACATTGTAAATGTGCCTGCCAACACCGACGGCGGGAAGGGATCTGGTGTCTACCTCACCACCCGGTTCTCCACTCAAAGAAACCCGAAAAACTGCGGGTGGTCTTCGAATGTGCAGCCAAGTTCCAGGGCAAGTCGTTAAATTATCGTCTGCTACAGAGGCCTGACTGGACCACGCCATTGATTGAGGTTTTATGACATTCAGAGTGGGCAGAGTAGCCTTGTCAGCCGACATCAGATAAGTGTCTCACCAGGTGAAAATGCTTGAAGAGAACTAGATGCGTTGCGTTTCCTGTGGTGGAAAGACAGCAACCGGGACAACGCAGTGATGAATTATAGGATGACCGTCCACCCCTTCGGAGCGATATCATCACCGTTTTGCGCAAACTACGCTCTTTGAAAATCAGCGAACGAACATGGAGATTTGGTCCACCGGTCGGTGGTAGATAGCGTCAGCAGAAACTTCTACGTCGACGACCATCTTTGGTCATTCGATGATGTAAACTCGGCCCCAGCGCAGTTCAGAGGCCCAACAAGATTGTCAGATGAGAGCGGCTTCCATCTAACAAAATGGATGTCGAAGGCTTCAGAAGTGCTCGAGGTCATTCCGTACCACGAGAAGGCCAAGAGAGTTAGAGATTTGGACGGCCCTTCACTCCCTACGAAACGCACTCTAGGAATAAAATGGAACGCGGACACGGATGACTTTGTTTTCGGGCTAAACGTTCCCAAGCTGCCAGTAACCCGTCGAGGTATACTATCTGCTGTCTCTAGTTTGCTCGATCCGCTCGGTTTTGTCTCTCCCTGGTTCGTACTCGGAAAGATCCTGCTGCAGTAGCTCTGCCGTGAGAAAGGCGATTGGGGCCAGCCACTGGACCGAGAAGACCGGCTGGACTGGGGAGAATTTCTAAACACCTTAAAGAAACTAGGAGACACACGGATTCCACGATGTTTGCCTCCTGGTCATACAACACGGACGCGAGAAATACGCGCCTTTTCTGACGCATCTGAAGCCGGTTATGAAGCTGTGGTGTACGGACGATGGTGCACGGGAGATGGACAATATACCACGAGGATCCTGTTCGCCAAAGCCCGCGTTGCCCCACTGAAGTCGGTTTCGATCCCGCTCCCTGAACTCAGCGCAGCCGTGTTAGCAGTCAGGGCGGTACAAACGGTGAGGAGATGCTTCGACTCTACATTTGACCGGCTAGTTTTTGGATGGACTCAACGATAGTACTGTACTACGTTCAAAACGCCCGGAGCCGGTTTAGTACTTTCGTTGCGAACCAACTGACGATCATCCGCGGCAAATCGGCCATGGGCCAGTGGAAGCATGTCAGGTCTGGCGATAACCCAGCCGATCTGTGCTCTCGAGGTGCGACCAACTCCCGGCAACTCGACACGTGGACGGGAGGACCGAAGTTCCTGCAAATGCCTTAAAAGGACTGGCCCATGTACGAACTAAAACCCCCTCTGGAATTGGAACTGGAGATCAAAGGCGTAGTGATGACGGCCACAGTCGTCGAAGCGACATTCACTTCATCGCGGTTGGTCAGGTTTTCCTCCTGAATGAAGACACTTCGTTCATTAGTTTGGTTGGCCAGATTCGAGAGACAATTGCTAACCCTGAAAGGGATCAGCCCCTCCAGCCGGATAAGAGTGGGTCCGATAATTCCCGATGAACTACGAGCCGCAGAACACGATATGTTCAAGAAGATACAACAGGAGGCTTTCGCCCAAGAATTCGAGAGAGCGGAAGAAGTGGGACCAATCAACAAAGAATTATCATCCTCGAGAGGCGGCTTGAAGCATTTAAACCCCAAAATCATTGATGGACTGCTGCGGGTGGATGATAGGCTGAACAACTCCCATCTGATCTTTGACACGGAGTACCCCATACGGCTGCCGGCTCGACAACCTTTGATAGAGCTAATGATCCAACACGTCCACGCCGTGGAGGGACATGCCGGGGAAATTCACGTTACGAGCGTCATCCGCAAATGCCTTTGGTTGCTGAGAGGAAGAGCGACTGCAAAACGCGTAATCCGACGTTATGTACATTATAGGAGACGCAATGCCGAAGCGGGCAAACAACACATGGCTCCGCTGTCAGAATGCAGAGTGACTGCGGGCTGGTGGCCGTTCGGCGACACCGGGTTGGACTACTTCGGGCCTTTGTGGGTCAAGTGCGGGAAGCGATTGGAAAGTCGATATAGGTATATCATGACGTGCGTGAAGTCACGCGCGGTACACCTAGAAGTTGCACATTCGATGACGACCGACCCTTTCCTACAGGACTTGCAGCGATTTATCAACCGAAGAGGTGTACCGGCAGATATATACTCGGACAATGGGTCGAATTTCGTGAGCGCTCACCGGGAGCTGCAGCGTTGGCACAAGAATATGAACAGGGACGAACTGCAGGATTGAGCTGTGGCCTACGGCATACGATGGCATTTTAATCCCCCGCAGGCCAGTCACCGCGGTGGCGTATGGGAACGCATGATCCGGTCCGCCAGACGGATATTGCCGTCGATCATTGAGCAATAGCCGCTCGACGACGAGACGTTGAACACCGTCATGACTGGGGTCGAGAGAATTCTGAACAACCACCCACTGGTTCCAGTATTGAACGGCGACCTCACCCATCTGGCGCTCACCCCGAACGACTTATTGAAGTTAAAGTCGGACGAGGGTGTCCAAGGATCGACAAACCTCCGTGGAAGCTACCTCCATGGATGGAGGCAGGCGAACCATCTAGCCAAGGATTTTTGAGACGATGGCTGCAGGAGTACTTACCGGCTCTGCAAGCTCGAGGAAAGTGGCTGATGAAAGCAAGACCATTCAAGGTTGGTTATGTGGTGATGATCGCCGAAGAACGCGCACATTTCAGCACCTGGTCTTTGGGCGTGGCTATAGCAACCATCGAAAGCTCTGACAAAGTGATAAGAACTGTGAAGGTGAAGACAGCCAACGGAGCGCCAATTCGCGACATATGCAGTATCAGCCTCCTCGAGAGTGAAGGCGGAGAAGCTGATAACACGGAGGCCCAGTAGACTATTTCGCACTCGTCTTCGAGGTGGGTAAAGAAACCCTCGTGTATGGAAGCATTCACGACACACTGACGTATCGGTCCAGCATACACCCCGAAACACACACACACCTACGTTGTACACGTTCATGCCGCATGATCTCCGTCAAGCAGGTTGCAGTGCTCACCATTTTCCATTGACGCTACAGAAGGCCCTTCTCATATGTGGTAGTAGCTGTGATTCTATCACGCACCCAGACACACAAATCACGCTTACATAATACACGTTTATACTTCATGACCTCTATCAAAACATGCCGCAAGGCTGATCGTTCCCCGTATATCACTGGCATTACGTTAGGTATCCCCGTATTTAATGGGTGTTACTATTTGCCCGTATGCCATATTGCGGCCTTGCCCATGACACCCACACGCCCACACACACACTCATACAAACACAAGCGGCCGAGGCACAACGGCTCTCCCGATGACGGCAAATATGTTTCCAATTCACTCCCGCCATCGACCAACCGTTTTCATGGACGACGCAGGGTAATCCCGCGTCGGTGCTGCCACCGGACCAATCGCGATCGTGAGTAGAGCGTTGACGACTAGGTATCAGGTACACGCACTGACAGCAGGTAGTAAGAAACAGTACTCTTATTCCAAACCTTTGACTCTGCTTAGATTCATGAGGATTTTAGTGGGCAGTGTGACGACTGGTCGTGCAAAATTCCCTCAAAAACGCCGCAGTTCCACGTTTCCTTAGCACTAACCGCTTATTTGCACCACTGATTTAGTTTTTGCACTGTTTGTTTTTACTGACAAACTTTTGTTCGTTGGCGTCCAGTGGGCTGCTTCGTCATAGTTTTTCCGGACCTGCATGGCGCACGAGCTCCATTCCCGCACTCCGAAATTCGGTTCCTGTTGTTTGGGTCCTTGTGGTCGCATAATTGAGGTTTGTACCTGTTTCGTGCCACTGTTCACTTGAAAATCTAGTATCGTAGAATTTCACTGATAACCACCTCCTGATTTCGGAATTCCTTTCCAATTTGGCTACGCGCTTCTCAAAGGTGTCTTACTCCACATACTGCTATTCTTTTTGTGACGGAAGGGACCGCCACTCCGAAGGTAGCAGGGTTCAGCCTCACAAAATGGACCATAAACAATCCCGAGGTTGAAAAGTTATTCCGAAGTCCAAGAAAATTGAGTGCACGAGATAGCTTTTGAGATACTCTTTACAAATAGGGCGCACGCTTGGAGTTCGATGGAAGCCTGAGGGTGACAAAATCAAATTCACTCTGGACCCAACCAAACGACCAGCCACACGGAGAAGAGTCCTATCATCAGTCTCAAGTCTCTATGATCCTTTGGGTTTCGCTTCACCATGGTTGCCACCAAAAAAGTGCTTTCTGCTATCGCTGTGCCAAACAGAGACGGGTTGAGATGAACATCTCCGGGACGACGATAAGCGATGGCGCGACTGGTTGCAAAACCCAAATCAACTTGGCGAGATCAAGATACCAAGGTGCCTGGCAGGAAGCAAGTGTACAAGCGAAGCCTAACTCCGTTTTTTCCAGATGCGTCGGAAGCAGGCCATGGAATAATGGCCTATGGCCGCTGGGCAGACGAAAATGGTGGGTGGCACAATCGGATAGCCTTCACAACGGAAAGAGTATTTCCACTAAAGAATATATCCATTCCGAGTGTACAATACACTGCAGCTGTGCTTTCCGTGAGAGCCGCGATGTTTATTAGGGGTTTTTTACCAGATGAACTGGAAACCAAACTTTGGACAGACCCAGCCACGGTACCGCATTACATAAACAACACTAACACTCGTTTTACTATCTTCCCAGCCAACAGGATCACTGTGATTCATGAGTTGACTGAGACCGATCAGTGGCACTGTGCAACATGACACTAACGCCGCCGACTTCTGCTCGAGGGACCTGAGGGCACTAGAAAGGCTGCAGATGTGGACAGTGGGGCTGGACCTTCTAACTGCACCCAAAGAGACGTGGCCAGCATTACCAACTCCCAAGTTTGAAGGTGGCGATAATGAAATAAAACGACTGATACCGGCTGCAAACTCCATGGAGAAGCCTGAGCCCAACAGAAAAACAGTGCCATTTCTCAGACTGTGGTAAAATGTTAAGTGCCCTGGTCTGGTGGACGAGATATAAAATATTGGCAAAGATTTAGAAAGGCACACGACCGCAGAAAGGAGTAAAAGTGGGAACTATACCGCCGGAAGAGCTGAACCAAGCAGCGGTCGATATCTTACGCCTGCTACAACTGCGAGCCTTCCCGTTTGAGACCAGTGGGCCGCCTAGGAATGAAGATGGCATGAAGAGAAGCTGGCCATTGCTCAGTAGCATCCGAAGATTGAACCCTATGCGAGCCATCGGGCCACTGAGAATCAGAGGGCGGTTGGCAAATTCAAATTTAGAGTAAGAAGGAAAACATCCCCCAATAGGTCCTGGTGACCACCACACAACGAGATGCTTGATGGGTTATTTATATGGAGAAGGGGGGCAGGCAAGTTCGAACGACCTATTGAACAATATACGTCAACGATTTTGAGTGACCAAGGGGTCGACGACTGTCAAGCTAGTCATCAGCAATTCCATCAATTTTCGTCACCGGAATACTGTAGCAGGCCAACAAGTGATGGCCCTTTTCCAGCTGTAAGAGTTCATCCGAAATGGTGCCCATTCGTGGAAACTGGTGTCGTATGTTTTGATCCGTTACTTGTACCACGGTATACGAGTAGGCAAGAGAGGTACGGCTGCCTGATGACGAGTTTACAATACAGAGCAGCCCTTCTCGAAGTAGAGCATAATACGACGGTCGATCCATTTCTGATGGTTCTCTAATATTTGAGGCAAGGCAGCGCTTTCTCAAAATCGTTTGGTCAAACAAGGGCTCGAACTTTTTTAGAGCTTACAAGGGGCCAGAGAGATAGTAAAATCCTCTTAACCACACGAAAATATGAAATGAGACTGTAGCTAGGGGAATAGAGGCATACTTCAACCCACCCTGTGGCGTTCACCGCGTCGGCTCTTGGGAAAGGCTGATAAGATCCGCCAGAAAAATACCCATGGCCTTAATCTCACGGCGAACCCTCGAGGAAGGGTTAGAGATAAACTTGCTAATTGAAGCAGAAAGCATATTGAACAACATGCCCCTGGTGCCAGTCGTCTCAGACTTGGAAGGCGAACCGGCTCTCACTCCCACTGATCTGGTAACATCGCGGCCAAATGTAGGGGCAATCACGCCGGACACTCTGCGTGGAATATACACCATGGGAAGGAAACTAGGGAACCGCCTGGCACAGGCTTTCTGGCAACATCGGACGAGGGAGTACATACCTACTCTGCAGCTTCGGCAAAATTAGATCCACAAAGAGAGATCGTTTAGACGTGGCGATGTCGTCTTCCTCGTGGAGAGCCACTTACATACGGCAGAATGGCCCACTGGAGTGATCATGGACTGTGGTACAGAAATCGGCGGCCTTGTACGCGCAGTAGTGGTGGAAACGAACAAAGGAGACGTACTGCGAGATGTCCACAAAATGTTTTTTGAAGGGGATAGTGGAGAGAGCTACTTCGAGTGGACAGACCAAGCCTAAAGCAGGTTTATCTAGGCCATGCATTCTCCGGCAGGCCGCAACCCATCACACAGTCTTTGAAGCACACTTGCATCTAACTTGATGCGGTGTTCACGATTTAAAAATGAGCTAATTTGTCGAGACTTTAAATTAGCACACGACATGAAGTTGTTTGTGGAGTGGCAGAAACTTTTGATTGAGAGCATCTGGACCGTTTGTAGGAACGCCCCTATTTCCGGAGCCGTGATATTATCCAGTCTGTTTTCAAACTGATATAAGTTTCACTCCAAACACACTCCTACAGTGATGAGATCACTCGTTGAACTTCCTGATGTTTGAAGCACCTCGCAGCTATCTCGCTTCCTGGTCGAGAACTCTGTCTTTATTTGGCCATGTACTTTGCTCTTAGTCGTGAAGCCTTTTGTCATTTACATTCCCTAGTTTGTCTACGCATCCTGATTTCGCCGAAGGGTGTTTATTCTTAGGCCGATGATGGCTTATCCTCTTCAGATGAAACTTTAAGGCTAAGGTGTACGGGGCATGGTCTCAGGGAAACCTGCAAGAGTGTCTGCGACTAGCCAACAATAGGTTTAGCTCATGGCGGCCAACGTACTCACCGACTTTATGTTGTAGACAGGATAGGGCGAACCAGTACCCCCACCTACTCCCTAGATATTGACAATTTTATGGGAAGACTTGGTGAGCCGTGTAAGGTGCGCGTACGGAAACTCTTCACAGTCGTTGTTAAATCTTGTATTGCTGAAACTATGCCAGTTATTTTACCTGTCCTCGAACAAGTACAGCACGCACCAACCACCACATTTGAACATGTGCTTGTATTTTGCTCATGTGTCGTGGCGTGCCCCTGATTTGAACTCGGACTGCCGTGAGGACCGTGTCTGACAGTGACCTTTGCCGACCTCTTGCCCCCGTTGTAAAACGTTGTGGCCGTACGGTTGAGGTTTTTGCATAATTTTACATGCGTATAATTTGTTAACTCAGTACCGTAGACTCAGCGAACCAATCTTGTTCTGACTATGGGATTCGTTGATTGCGCTAAGCGTCACTCACGACCGGAGTAACCTCCACATAGAGTAAGGTTGGAAAGGTAGTTCAAACTCCGTAAAGAAAATATGTAAAGTTAACGGATGGGGAATTTTCATTCCTCCACTAAGTTACAATGCCTAGGAATAACAAGGAAAAAGAAGGAAATATCGTGATACTGTTCAGTGCTTGCAGCATTGGTAATAAACAGAGGGAACTCGCTATTGAGTCTAGGAAGTGGATTGCACAGCTATCACTGAAACATGGCTGCGAGGGAGCGATTGACTAAGCCCAGCTTGTCCGGATGTACCGAGTGTTTACAGAGCTGACCGTGAAGACAGAAGATTATTGGGGTGAGTTATGTAGCTAGTAGCCCAGCACATAATTCAAAAGGAGAGTATCAAGCGTACCACACCCAGCACGCAGGTGGCAGCGCAAATATAATTTCGGAATAAGTGTGTGGCTCAAGTGAGTTTACACAGGAGCCCATCTTCTAAAGCGGAAGAAGGTGCGGGTCTACTAGGATACTAAGCACTATAGCCCAGGAAGGTAGAAAGGTGTTTATTCCTGGGGGTTAGTGCACCAGAGATGGGCGGGCAAAAAATTGGGCCTCGGCGGGTCTTTCGGCCAGAGATTGCTTGACTACATTGAAGACAAGGCACTAACACAGCACATCCACCAGCACACCACGTGGATGCAGGGTCAGGCACCAGGGAAGTTGGATTTAGTTACATCCAAATTTTGTGCTGAAATAGGTGAAATACTTATTGTTGCTCTCTAGAGGAAAGCGGCCACGGGAAGCTCAGGTTCAGGTTCCGGTTCCTCTGTTCGAAAGAGGCCATGCCAGACACGTGGCGCAGGACATTTAGGAAACTGGACGAGGGGAGTCTGATGGAGATTACAGAGTTGCTCGATTTGGTTACCGAGGACGGCGTGGAAAAAATGTTTGGTGCTATAGGAGGCAGCTTAGCAAGCGTGACGGACGAAGTAGCTCCTCCGGGCAAGGCCTGAAGAATGGGCTTACCACCGTGGTAGAAAAGCGGTATGACCAGGGCATTTAGGCGCAAACATCCAGCATAGGGGGACTTCATGAATCTGGTGGACATGGGTGTCCCATCCAGTACAAACTGATAAACGGGCAGGTGGCGCGTCAACGGAGGTCCAGGAAACCAACACGAATCGGGGTTCGCCAAGGCAGCGAAAAAACACAAAGTAATGTACAACTACTTCCAGGCAGAAGCTGTAGTGACGGTTGCTGTAGGAGGGGTAAGGATTGGGAATTGAGAACCAAGGGAGGACAAGAAGCAAAAGGCGGATTTTCTTAGGAAGCTCTACTAGGAGGTCCACGGGGTGGGCCGAGGTGGTCCTACGCTGCTTCCGGAAGAATCCAGTCCTAGGCTCAGGGAGAAGCCTGAGATTGCACCGGAGGATGTTCTGTTGGCCTTAGAGGCAACTGGCCGGAGGAGACCTCCAGGACCAGATTGCACAGACCCCGCAATCCGAAAACCGCTGGACGGGATACTTGCAGACCCCTTGGCTCAGTTGCTTGACAAATCTCTCGCGGAGGTAGGAGTGTCTGTCCAATGGAAAGCAGCAAAAATCGTACCAGCATACAAATTTGATAGAAGCGGCGAAGTGGAGACTTTTCGGCCTGTTAGCCCACTCCGGGTAGTCCCAAAATTAATGGGAAGAGTAATAAGGACTGCATTGGTGAGGCAACTGTAGAAGAACAATCTAGCTGCAGAGGAACAACAAGGAATCACAAAAGGAAAGTCCTGCCCCAGCAACTTCCCCAGCTTCCTTGAGGAGGATCTCGGAGACCAGACCAAGGTAAAAGTTCAGCCATGTTATCCTGACCTCCGCAAAACATTTGATAGCTTGAACCACAAACCGTTTTTACATAAACTGTGGTAATAGACTCCATAGAAGCCCACCTGTGCGATAAAAGGTTCTACGTCGAAGGCTGGGATGCTAGGTCCGCCATGGCAACAGGTAGCCAGTGGGGAACCGCAAGAATAAAGGCTGGGATCGGTACTTTTCCTGGTATACGTGACCAACCTACGCAGTATCCTCAGACCTCTACTTTTTGTTCGCAGACGACGTGAAAACCGTCGGACGTCCTGAATCAACCCAGCTTCAGGAAGACCCAGATGCTATCCATAACTGGACAGTAGCCTGGAACCTTTCCTCAGACAGAACGAAACGTGCAAGTCTGCCGGAAGTTGGTTCCGGGGGTAACCCGCTAACTGGACCCGGACCACCCAAAACCAGTGGCCCAGATATTGTCCGGGACTTGAGGGAAATTGTAACAGACGACTTTGGACCGTCGTAGCAGCCTCTGTCAGCAGCCAACAGAGCGAACAGAGTAATTTATCAACTGAGAAAAGCAGCAGCTTCAAGAGACCACAGAGTTGTCACGATTTTGCACCCTTACCGTGAAACTGCACTTGGAGTACGTAGTCCGGGGACTCCGCTACACTAGAGGGGGTCCAAACGAGGTTCACAAGAACCATCCCCGGTCCACGCTGACCAGAGTACGAGGATAGATTGGCATCGCTAGATTGTTCTCGCTCAAGAGTAGGCAAGCAACGGGCGACGTGATAGAAGCAATGAGGGCACTGAGAGGGCTGCCAAGGAAGAATCGGCTATTCTTCGCCCGTGATAGAAGCTCCACCCTCCGAGGGTACGAAATGAAGCTTGTTAAGCCAAGGGCGATCAAGAATATCAGAGCCCAGTTCTTCCCACGTAAAGTAATAAACAACAGGAAGGAACTCTCCACGGATACTGTGGATGCGGATACTGCCCTCTTTTTGAGAAGACGTTGGACCTCGTGGAAACCCAAGCATGCAAGGTCGGTTAAGTCCTACCAATCCATTTCCTTGCTGCACGTTTTCGCCAGTCATTCCCATTACGCCTGGACCGCCTGTCCATTATAGTTGTACTCCGAAGTGTGCCACAGCGATCACCAGGGCAATGCTTCCACCGACCCACAAGAAGGAGAACAAAACAGGTAAGGAGGGAGCGGTTACTGTTTATTGGAAAAGAGTGCGTGTAGCTAACAAGGGCAAAGGTCAGGTGGCCAACGCACTCGGCGGGGCGGGTTCAGATAGACAGGGATTTTTGTTGAACAAATATCCAAGGTTGAATGCACTACGTGTACTTCCGGAGTACCAGTGAGAAAGCTGGTGGCGCCAATAAAAATTTCATCTCGACTTACCTTCTTCCCTTCCTCTTATTCTTCTTCTTAGTATTAGTATATTCATAACAGTTTTTCGTTTTGTAAATTTATGTATCTATTTTCCATATCACTGATCTTCATCCGCACCTCTTCCATGCCCCTTGGACACATACTCTCACTTTCTATAAGAGAGCTGATTATCGAGTGACTAACTTTTGTTTGACGAGTGAACATGCCGGATGCGGAGGCTTTACCCTACCGAAATGTTGCTTTCACTGCCCGTTCCGAATGGGATCCGACGAACATCACTTGACTTGAATTTCCGTCGACCGACGGACAAGGGTTCCGAGGAGTCAAAGCCCGGTGAGGTGCTGGGGCTCACAGGGGGAAGAAACTGGACCACCATTGGAATCAGCTGCCAGTCCTGTGCTCTGAAAAGGGTTCTACGGAATTGAATGGTTACTGTCTTATCCGAGAGTGGGGTGCTAAGTCCATACCAACATGGCCTTATGAAGAGGAGGACGTGCAAAACGAATCGCGGGTGCTTTTTGGATGAATTTACGGGGAGACTGGAGGAAGGCTAAAGGGTGGAGGTCTGTTACTGGACTTCAGGAGAGCCCTTGACTCAGTAAACCACAGGCCTGTAGTGCACGAGCTTCGAACCCGTGGAATCCACCCGTGGCTGGGCGATTGGATAGCTGAGGTTCTCCGAGGAAGGAGATTCTACGTAGAGGTAGATGGCCACAGGTCCTGTGTGGGTGAGGTTTCCAGTAGAGTTTCACAGTAGTATGTGCATGGGACACCGCTGCTTTTGTTATATTTAAACGGCTTGGCTCATGAGCCGCATTGTCCACACTTTATGTTTGCCGACGACGTTAAAATAGTGGGAGATCCTAAGGAAAGTGCCCGGCAGGGCGACTCAGTAAGGTGTATCGGAGCTGCACGGAGTGAGAGCACCCACTCAACACCACTAAATGCAGGTAACTCACCGAGGACAGCCCCCAGGCCATCCAGGGGGAACTTGGGGACGGAGATACCAGGGTGGCTTTGGAAGGGACTGATACTGTCGAGGATCTGAAGGTATCCGTGACTGCTAGTTTCAAAACCCAGAGGCTATGTTTGGAAGCCGCTAGGGGGGCGGGGGGGGGTAATAAAGTCCCCTCAAAGTTAATGAGAACCATTGCTCCGAGGAAGCCGTGGATACTGTAAGACGCTTTTGAGCAGTACGTAGCCAAATTCGAAAGGGATCCCGAAACCAGAACGCGATTATTCGTGAATTCTACGATACTAGATGATCAAATGAACGACATAAAACAGATACGAAGCTCAATCATGCTATGGCAGGGACTCAGAAAACAAGAGCCAAAATGCTGCTTGCGAGAAAGGAGCACGCACGTAGCGCGGATCCGGAATAGGATATGGCAGAGTAGCAAGCTGCACGCGTAAATACAAACGTTGGTTCATGAAAACATATGGTGCATGAAAACACGCAAACAGTTTAAAAGAGCGAGAGACGCCAAGGAAACATGAAATTGCGGTGTTTCTGGGGAGATTTCCCACAACCGGTAGTCACAGGTACTGTTACCGTTCAACACAACCCAAGTGAGGCCACTCAGGGAGTGTAACAGCCGTATTGCTCAGCTCGCCCGTCGACAACCGTTAGCTCCATTCTAGGCAGATCGATCGATGGTGGTTTGTAGTCGGCGACCGGCGTGGGGTTCCCTATCTTATTGCACCCTGATCTATCGGAAGTGTTGTAGTCGCTGGTCTGGTGCTCTCGCTCTTTCTGTGTACACTTCTACTCTGCTTCCTGGGCCTGTAGTCCAGCCGATAGTAGCTGTTGCTCTAGGTCTAGTATTCTCAGCTTATATAAATCGACATCATTACGATCAATATTGCTCTCATTAACACATGAACTAGCACTGACAGGACTAGGCGATCTAGCATTAACTAAAGAATCATATGTACCCAAAACCTCCCCAGAGACTTGCCGTATCACCTCCTGTCCGGATTCGACTGCTTTTGATCCTTTTCTTGGCATTTTGCGTGTTTTTCCTCGTTCCAAATTGATCTATTGAGTATTGTAACGAACGTATGAGCAATGCGTAGCCAAATTCGCAACGGATCCCGAAATCAGAAGGGGTATTTGGTATCTGCCTCACAATCCGGTTATCAACCCCAAGAAACCCAATAAGCTGCGGGTGGTTTTCGACTGTGCGGTCAAGTTCCAGGGCAAGTCGTTAAACGATCGCCTACTACAGGGGCCTGACTGGACCACACCACTGATCGATGTTTTGTGCCGTTTCAGAGTGGGTAAAGTGGCTTTGTCTGCTGACATTAGGGAAATGTTCCATCAGGTGAAGATTCCGGTAGGAGAACAAAATGCTTTGCGTTTCCTGTGGTGGGAAGGGAGCGACCGGAACAACGCAGTGGTGAATTATAGGATGACCGTCCACCCCTTCGGAGCCATATCGTCACCATTTTGTGCCAACTACGCCCTCCGAGAATCAGCGAACAAACATGTGGATCTGGTACATCGGACGGTGGTAGAAAGCGTCAGCAGGAACTTCTACGTCGACGACTACCTTGGGTCATTCGATGATGTGGAATCAGCTCTAGAGCAGTTCAGGGGTCTGACGAGATTGCTGGAAGAGGGCGGCTTCCATCTAACTAAATGGATGTCGAACGCTTCAGAAGTGCTGAAGGTCATCCCGTATCACGAAAAGGCCGAAAGGGTAAGAGATTTGGACGGCTCTCCACTTCCTATCGAGCGCACTTTAGGGATACAATGGGACGCGGAAACGGACGATTTTGTTTTCGAACTAAACGTTCCCGAGCTGCCAATAACCCGTCGTGGCATACTATCTGCTGTCTCAAGTTTGTTCGACCCGCTCGGTTTCGTCTCACCATGGCTGCTACCCGGAAAGATTTCGCTGCAGCGGTTGTGCCATAAGAAAGTTGATTGGGACCAGTCACTGGACCGAGGGGACCGGCTGGACTGGGAAGAATTTCTGAACACCTTGAAGAAATTAGGGGACATAAGAATCCCACGATGTTTGACTCCTGGCCATACGACACGGACTGGAGAACTACATGCTTTTTCCGATGCATCCGAAGTCGGTTATGGAGCTGTGGTGTACGGACGATGGTGCACAGGAGATGGACAATATACCACGAGGATCCTGTTCGCCAAAGCCCGCGTTGCTCCACTGAAGTCGGTCTCAATCCCACGCCTTGAACTCAGCGCAGCCGTGTTGGCAGTCAAGGTGGTGCAAGCTGTGAAGAGATGTTTCGATCTCTACATTTGGTCGGTGAGCTTCTTGACGGATTCAACGATAGTACTTTACTACATTAACAACGTACGGAGCCGGTTTAGTACTTTCGTTGCTAACCGGCTCACGATTATCCACGATGAATCAGCCACGCACCAGTGGAGTCATGTCAGGTCTGGCGATAATCCGGCCGACCTGTGCTCCCGAGGTGCGAACAACTTCAGGCAACTGGACACGTGGACGAGAGGGCCAAACTTCCTGCAATTGCCCAAACAGGACTGGCCCGTGTTCGAATTAAAACCCCCTACGGAATTGGAACTGGAGATCAAAGGCGTAGTGATAGCAACCAACGTCGTCGAAGCGTCATCCATTCTATCGTGACTGGTCAGGTTTTCTTCCTGGATGAAGACACTTCGTTCGCTAGTTTGCTTAACCAGGTTCAAGAAAAATTTACTAGTCATGAAAGGGCTACGGCCCTCAGGTCGGATACCGGTCGGCCCGATAGGTCCCGATGAGCTACAAGCGGCAGAGTACGATATTTTCAGAATGATACAACGCGAGGCTTTCGCCCGAGAACTCAAGAGGGCGGAAGAAGTGGGGCCGACCAATAAGGACATGCCATCTCCAAGAGGCGAGCTGAAGGGTTTAACCCCCAAACTCATCGACGGACTGCTGCGGGTGGATGGTAGGCTGACGAACGCCCACCTGAGCTTCGACACAAAGTATCCTATACTGCTGCCTGCGAGACAACCTGTAGTAGAGCTAATGATCCAACACGTCCACGCCATGGAGGGACATGCCGGGGAAAGTCACGTGACGAGCGTCATCCGAAAGCGTCTTTGGTTGTTGAGAGGACGAGAGACTGTAAAACGCGTAATCCGACGGTGTGTGCAATGCAGGAGACGCAATGCCACAGCAGGCAAACAGCTCATGGCCCCACTACCAGAATGCAGGGTGACTACGGGCTGGTGGCCGTTCAGTGACACCGGGTTGGACTATTTCGGGCCCATGTGGATCAAGTGCGGGAAAAGATTAGAAAAGCGATACGGATGTACCATGACGTGCATGAAATCACGTGCGGTACACCTAGAAGTCGCACATTCGATGACGACCGATTCGTTTCTACGGGCCTTGCAAAGATTTATCAACCGAAGAGGCGTACCGGCCGATATATACTCAGATAATGGATCGAACTTTGTGGGCGCTCAACGGGAATTGCAGCGTTGGCACAAGAACATAAACAGGGACGAACTGCAGAATCGAACCGTGGCCTACGGCATACGATGGCATTTCAACCCCCCACAGGCCAGTCACCGAGGCGGCATATGGGAACGCATGATCCGGTCCGCCAGACGGATATTGCTGTCAATCATGGAGCAGCAGCCGCCCGACGACGAGACGCTGAACACCGTCATGACTGAGGCTGAGCGAATCCTGAACAACCGCCCCCTGGTTCCAGTATTGAACGGCGACCCCACCCACCTGGCGCTCACCCCAAACGACTTATTGACGCTAAGGTCGAACGAGGGTTTCCAAGGGCCGGTAAACCTTCGTGGGAGCTACCTCCACGGGTGGAAGCAAGCGAACTATCTGGCCAAGGTCTTCTGGAGGCGATGGCTACGGGAGTACCTACCGGCTTTGCAGACTCGACAGAAGTGGCTGGCCAAAACAAGACCATTCAAAGTTGGGGACGTGGTTATGATCGCCGACGAACGCGCACATTTCAGCGCTTGGTCTTTGGGAGTAGTTACGGAAACCATCAAAAGCACTGACGGAATGATAAGAACGGTGAAGGTGAAGACAGATAACGGAGTGCTCATTCGTGACATACGCAGTATTAACCTACTCGAGAGCGAAGACGGAGGAGCTGATAACCCTGAGGCCTAGTAAACCTTTTTCACACCAGTAATCGAGGTGGATAAAGGAACACCATATATACCACACGGTCTCCGTCAAACACGTTAAGGTGCTCGCGGTCTTTTCGTTGACATTACAGAAGGTTCTTTCCGATATGTGGTGATGAATGCGATTCCATTATACATCCCGATACATACACGCGTGCACGACGCACTCTACATCCCGTAATCCCATCAAACATGTGACAGTGTTCGTTGTTTTGCCTTTTGTTGACGCTACCGAATGCCCCTTGCATATGTGGAAGTAGCGGAGCTCAGGTCACACACACATGCTACATTTTACTCGTTTTCTTGCCACGCGGTCTTTTGTTGACATTGCAGAAAGTCCTCCTTTGATGTGTAGTCATGCCTGTGATTTCATTGTAACCCCGGCACACACACGCACTCACACACACACAAGCACGTACATCCAGGACCGGACGGCCCCTTACGAGGACAACGTCTATGTGGCCATTCACGCCCGCCATCGGTCATTTGGTCTTGTGGAAGATGTAGACTAGCCTCACGTCTATGTATCCAATGGATTAGGTGCGACCAGTAGTAGAACGTTGACGACGAGCATTAGACGCGCGCACTGACAGCAGGGCCCAGGCAGGTAGGAGGAATGAGTACCTCTATACCGAACCTTTGACTCTGCTAAGGATCCAGGAGGATTTTGGTGGGCGGTGTAACAGCCGGTCGTGAAAAATCCCCCTTTTTTCCCTCGCGATTCAGTGTTTTTCCCAACATCACTCATTTCCATACACTATTGACTTGTCTTTACGAACTCGTTGTTTTTCTGGACCAATTGTTGTTTGTTCGCGCCAAAAGCAATACTTTGACACGTCCTTGTTCAGGACCTGCATGACGCACGTGCTGTTTGCTCACACGCTGCTATTCGGTTTCTCGTTGTTGAGTCCTTGTGATCGTATTATTGAGGTTTGTATATTTTTGATGTCATTGTTCATGTAATAATCTAGTATCGTAGAATATCACGGATAATCGTCTTTTGATTTCGGGATCCGTTGCGAATTTGGCTACGCATTGCTCAAACGTTCGTTACAGGGAGTATGCCTTTCAAGCTTGGCATCCGAATCCTATTCTGGACAGGCTACTAATTGAACGTGTACGAAGAAGATTCATACGAATGGTAACTGAACTCCGAAGCAAGCCTTATTAGGAGGGGTTTAGAGGACTGAACTGTCCTCTCTGGAACGAAGGATGGTAAGTGGGATCTCGCTGAAGCATTCAAAATAATGGGGGGCCTCTCGGACTTGGGAGGAATTCTGTTGTCCCCGAGAATCACAAATGATACGCTCAGAGGACACGAGGTAAAGGTTGTGTAAAGCCGTTGCAATGAAGCCCTTATGGCAAGCTTCTTCTCCCAAATAGTATTAAATCGATGGAATAAACTTGCATCCCAGGCAGAAGAGCCCTAGACGGTCTCTGACTTCAGGAGAAAGTCAGGTGCCCTTCGGGGCAGCTTGTTTGGAGACCTAGGATAGAAAGGCAGGCTACCTCATGACCCCCCACTGAGTAACAGGACTCGTAGTGCCTGAAGATACAACGGGAAAAGTTTTCATCAGGAAAAGAAGATCTGGGCTGTGCAGTGAAGCTGGATTGTGGATGATGCTGGAATCCAACTTCTGTCGCTAACCTGGAAGGGTAAATTGAAACCCGGCTTCATAGGCTAGCCTCGTAAAACTGAGTACACCCATCGTCACACCTATTCTCTACACTTTTGCACGACGTCACTACGGACTGAAAGGCCTATGGCCACACACATAGCCCAATCGCTGAGACAAGTGTGGCACGCCCGTATGGGAAGAGACTGATATAAATCGAAACACAAGGCAGCTGAACACCGCCCTTATTGCCGTCCCCCAAAATGCCACTATAATGGTGCAGTGATCCTTGGCCTGGGGGTAAGGTCGTAAAAAACCAAAAAACAAAGGCCCATGTGTTGTATTCTCCGGTTGGCCCCTACCTTAACTACCGGCGGTCAGAATGCGACGTGGTAAAGAGGGCTATCGAGCCCCGACCGCGGAAACCGACTAAAAGTGAGGTACAATACTAGACTGCTAACGAATTTATGGTTTCAAGAGAGTCCCGGAGGACATTGAGGAGGCCTAAACGCCTGAAACTCAAAGGTTAGAAAAAAATAAAAAAGTGGTATAGGCTCCTGGGCAAACATGTGCAGGGATCTCCCTCCCTGAGATCACAAAACACGACGCAACATATAACCCATCATCCAAAACACAACTGGTCCTTAATGTGATTTGGAATAAAACTGAATTCGCAGAAGAGGCTGGCTTGTGTCGCATTGCAGGTAGATCCTTGGTGTGGTGAATTGTCCTATAACTGACATCTTAAGTTGGCACGTTTTCACTCCCACTGAAGCCAGCATCGCTGCTACTTCTAACCAACTTCCAAATGGTCGTATTCCACGTGTTATTACTTTGTTCTTCGTTATCATTATTAACTTTCTGTCTTTTTTTTTCTTTTTTTCCTTTTTCTTGGTCCATCAAGTTCTGTATACGCAGTAGAAAGATAGAAAGCCTTCAGCATCATCCCGGAAAGCACCACAGCGGCAGTCTGGAGGGAGAACCAAGGAATATGAGCATCAAGGCCTCACCTCCGACGAAGACCGCTTGTCGTGCTACCATGTGTCATAGTTCAGTGGGTTCAGTGCTTCTGTTGTTTTTGGGAAGAGGAAATAGATGGCCGGACAACTAGAAACTTGCTGCACTGTCGTGGCCTCCGGAGCGAAAGCCATTTTCGTCCCTCCTTTGCAGCAAGTGAGGATCTCTGGAGCCTCGGGTGCAAGAAACTGGATGTAAATTCTGCTCAAGCCTCCATATCGTGTGATCTGATCTGGTCTGATCTGATTTGGTCTGAACCCGAAGGCGCGGGATTGAACGTTCCGCCACAGTTGTTTGCTCGGTTTTGTTTGCGGCTCGTTGAACGTGCTAGTTCGTCGATGAAAATGACGTTTAATCTGATGTAGCCTTCAGGTATTGCCCGATGAGTTCAAACGGTGTGTCACAGAATAAACTGAAATTAGTCAAGGTTCGTTGAATGGTACTTTTTTAATGATTTAGGGTTCACTTGAGGACCAAAAAACAATGGAAGTAGTTACTAGGATGGGCATGAGTGTCACGGATTTCATGACCAGTTTAAGTTGCCCCAATTGGAATATATCAAGTGCAGACGTGTCCAGGTTATTTGTTTGGCCGAAGCATACTGATCTTGGTATGGTATACCGTACCACGATTATTTATTTACTTACAGAGATTCGAAATCCAAGTGAATCTGTCTATCAGTATGAATCAGGTGACAGTAGCTGGGCATTACGCTTCCGTGCTCTGGGTTGCTACAAGTATGTTAGTATTCACGTTCCTCATGCGACTCAGTATTTTGCCAAGGCAATCCGATGATGCAATACCTGTGCGGAATTCGACTCAGATGGCCGATCCGATAAGTGTTGCCAGAGGAGACTCATCAAACACACATTTCAAGCACGGGGATCGAGACCGGTTAAAGTCTTTGTTGAGGTCGCGGCGCTCAAGTAGACCAGAACTTGAACTGCCCTGCGAAATCATAACGCAGGCTGAACGTCACAAGTGAGGTGTACTGTTTTCCACCCATCCTGTGCCCAATGTTCAACAAGAATCCAATGATTCCAAATAATTTTTTCACCTCAGCCACTTCGTAGTCAACCCCGCCAACCTAAAAGAAGTGTCTCTGGTACAGAAATTAACCGCCTTCATCGTCTTTCAAATTGTGATTTGGATATCTCATTTATTGCATTGGATTTATTTCAGACAGTGGTCGTCGAGTGGGATGAGCGCGTATCACCGTGGGTTGGAGGTTCGAATCTCACCAGTGCGGGTCTTTGATGGTAGATAACCATCAGTTATTGCTGTTCTCGTCATCACGCCCGACCTGTTGGGATCTTGCGCGGTATTATACAACAATTAGGGCTATGGTGGCCGGTTATCCCTAATTGTACAGCGATTCTCAATATTTTCTTCTCGTTACTAAAAGTGCAACATGAATTGGCGACTCTTTTCCACTCCAGGCTAAATGGATATTTCAGTTTTCGTTTTTTCTGCACTAGTAGCAACGAATCGCCTGGTGATGTTTGATTGGTACGGGTCACACACTCCAACGTCGTAATATCCGGCAAATGTTTCCGTCCGCGAAATTCACTTTAACGAATTGATCGAAGTGACGAACCGCTCTCTGATTCGCACTCGTTAGTACCATCTGGTTCGTTGGGTGGTGCATTCCGGGCAACAGTTTGACTGACCTGTGTACACAATAGATATACTGAGTAGTACAATGGTTACAGTTATCGATGTAGACACCAGTCCTTCCTCAGAAGCGCAATTTCTTTGTGAGATAAGCCGTCCTAAACGACAAGGGGCTAACAATCTTTTGACGTAGATTTAAACCGTTTTTCCACCGTCGTTGGATTGGGGCTTTATTCCGTAAACTGCGCCTTGCCTGAAAATTGATGGCACCGGTTTGTTCTGTAATTTTTCGATTACTTGCAGATTCACTCGGATCATTTCCATCCCTTGACTCGGATGAAATGTTCCTGCTTAGTGGACTCATGCTACAAGCTTGGTTACATAGATCCAGCTAAAAGATCGTTACCGACTTGTGTCGACCTAATAAACCTGAAACTAACCGGGCGCTTAATGTTACGACGCTTGACCTCAACGTTCAGCCAAAAGTATTGCAAGAACGACTTACTGTTCACTTTATCTGTGTTGATGTAGATAAATATCTAGGTAGGCCATCCTAATAGGCGGACAATATCGAGGCCTAAATATGAGACGGATACCTTCCCTCCTCCAATTGATTGGAGTCTATATCATTATTGCTTCCTGACCCAAGTAGAATTTGGTCTATATGATTGGAACTCACCAAGCGTAGTAGTCTACTGGTTCTGACTGGCACTGTATCCCCAGCTAAGCGTGCTTTAAACAAATTTGTTTGCAAAAAACATTCTGAGATAAATATTACTAGAAAAGATTCTTTGGTAGGAAAGAAATTCCGATGAAAGTGTTTCTTGATTGGTTCCAGTTGGTTTATTGCATCTTGGGAAGTTTTCTGTGGAACTTTGTTACACAGCAAAAGTGTTTCTTCATATTAGGTTATTGCAGTCAGGGGGGTTACAGTTCGGAAGGGAGGGGGACCTTTGTACACCAAAATTAGTCACTTCACTATGCTTTTGTATTGTAGGTTTAGACTCTGATATTAAGCTGACGTCTAAGTTGACGTCGCGCGTTCTTTTTTCCCTACACGAGGTGATGCTGCTAGGCGTTAGAAAATCTAGTTCCGCTGTGTCCCCGGTTTTTTATTGCATGCGCCTGAGTAGTGGAAAAGGAATACCCGTAGCCTTGATGGCCTACTACGCTATTAGGAATTACCGACAGTCTGATCATGAGAATTAGAGTGGAGAGCCACATGAGGTCTCAGTAGGTCGGGGGTGGTAACGAGCCGGTCGGCAGTGGATTACTGTCTGCCGCTGAAGTGACCGGTGATGGCAAGACTCGAACCTCTGACCTCCGAATTGGTAGACGCTGTTAAGTTCTCGATCTACACCACAGGTAATTTTTGAGCCATTGAAAACCAAGCCATTTAAATTGTTTTCAAAGCGCTGATCATCCACACACTCCCGTCTGGAAACCAATGCTCATTGGCTTCCACTTCCATCAACTAATACTAACGTGGGGTGATAAAATGTAAGTAAAACCTTTAACTCGACTACAATAAATCAGACTGAGTTTGCCAATCATTATTCTCTTCTCCAACCTAGGCTTTTGGAAGATCTCCGCCTTACGGATAGCGAAGATGATGAATCCAGTTCCGTGTCTGTTGTCAACGAAGACAGATGTAATGGGAATATTAATTTGGATTCAGAAGAGCGTTCTAGACCGACAGAAAAAGTTTCCTCCTTACTGGAGAAAGACAGACAGGCTAATGACGTCCCAACATTTCACGAATCACTCGATGTATCCACTGGCTGTGTGAAATCTCGAGATTCAAACACGCAAAAAACCTTTGTCAGCCCCCTTTCTATCATTGCGTATGAAGACATACCCGACCGCTCTTGTCCTACACCGTTGACACAAGACATTCAACCAGGTACACCGAAGAGGTCGTCAGAATGGAATACTGGTTCTCCTCGTAAATTGCAAAGTGAAACTGATCAACTTCGTGTGCAAAATGCCGCTGAGTGTAGATCTACCGGGTAAGCCGATCTTTATATGCCTTTCACACGAAGTTTCAAATCGACCACTAATTGGCTGTACGCAGAGATTGTGATTACTTATGCACTTCTGTGGCCTGTGAATCCCCGCAGGATGCTTTGCTCGGGTCGTAGATATGGTTTTCTGAAAGAAAATGGGGAGAACGGAACAAACTGGTCGGTCATAACTGTCTGGGCACGGTCAGCAATGTTATCATTAGAGAGGATTTCTCAGTAAACAAACGGAGAAAAGCAGTTCACCAACAAAACCATTCACTAAGAGGGTGTAGAGATGCAGAGAGTGAAAAAAATCATCATCCACCAAAGATAGATAACTTATAACCCAAACAATACTGCCTCATCCACTTTCCGCTTCCTCCGTTGGATGAGTAGAGCTAAGGACCAAATCCGAAAATCGGATCGGCGGTCGGCAAATAGAAAACCCTACACCCGTATTCTGGTCACGTTCCCCCATTGGATTGGTGTGTCAATGCTTTGAGTCAGATTTTAAGAACTGACAGTAGCGGCTTAAAAGCCTTAGTACAGGAAAACTCATTCAAGTCCCAAAAATTTGACTCGAGGCATCGACACACTAACACAATGCGGAAACGCGACCCATTTAGTAGGTGGTTATACTGCTAAATTTTCCTCCTTGTTCATTCGGCCGGATATCTTCTGAAAGGTTATGATAGTAGATCCTGTACAAATAGGTATGGTTCATCAGCTTGTCTTGTGGTGCCTGTTATGTCCATGTGCTGTTTTGTGTCTACTTTTGTTCCTAACTATTTTTTGAGCTATTATCGTTCAGTTGTATGTCAGCTGAAGTTTAGATTCAGTTTTCTACCAATTTAAAGCGTTCGAATTTCTTAAGCATATACGTCTCAATTTTTCTGGCGTATATCTCAAAATGGAATGCTGTTTATGATCTAAACGATTTGACGCAGATCTGAACTCAGATACTTCGAAAATTCAGCGACATTGCTTCTGCACGCCCGATACATTTCTCATCAAAGTCGACGTAGACGATTCCAAAATGCTGGATTTCCTGTACAACTTTACCTCTCTGATCACACGTGACTAAATGTACTTATTACATCGATGCCATTCAAACCCGGGTAGAAATGCTGATCAAGCCGCTCAATGATGTCTTCGCGCGCTATCTACTCGTAACGTGGAAACAGGAACACAAGTCAGGATTTCAGTCAACACCTCCAGAAGTTGGAGTCTCCAGCTGAACATTGTGATTTGCAGGCCGTGACAGCTGAGCAAAATCCAAGCGACGCTGTTCGGGACGCCTTCATAAGCGGGATGCAGTCAAATATTGTACAGCAGCGAGTTGAAAATAAATGGTTGGATTTAATAACTGCTTCGGGGTTAGCCCGATCGCCCAAAGTGGCACAACAATAATCCAAGGTCTTCTAGCCACCGTCGAAATCGTATATGGTATTAACATCATTACCCACCGAATCAGTCGATAATTATCTTGATTCCAAGTACGGTAGCAATTTATTCGCGAAAACTACAGTTAAAATCAAATGCTACTTCTGTAGGAACGACAGACACCCTCTCTTCATACTCTCTAGTAAGGATCCGGTTTGTAGTTACTGCGGACGAAAGGACATTTCAAACCTGTCTGTCGATCGCCTCTAGAGAGACGAATGACCTTGGATATAACACCTGTACTCCAAGCCACAGTCGCCCCCTCATCTTCGGATTGCTTCTCAAAAGTGCTAGCTATAATTGGTGTGAATGAGATCCCCATGAATCTCTGATAAATACGGGAGTTCTGACAGTTGCATCTCCGAACCCAGGGCACAGCGTCATCGTCTAAAAGTCATACAATCATCCAACGTCATCTCCATGACTTCCACGACACTAATCAGTCATACAAGAGGCCACCGTCTTGTCAATGTAAGTCTTAGGAACAATGAGTACGACAGTTTCAAACTGTGTGCTCCTTCGTCTGTGTGCGGTTGTAACGAAGCGCCAGCGAAGCCAAGACATAATGCGTACAGCAACCAGGTCTCACGTGACACACCGGAAGGAGTTCCTTCACGGGTGCCTCGGTCAGGTTCCCGTGCTGGGTTAACGTCCCACTGTCTTGTGGGCCAGAATCGAGTCAAGGGCTCCGGTTAAGGTTCCCACAGAATAAACTGCGGTACAGGCAGCCGCCCGGAATCCTCCAACATCGTTCCCTCTCATTTAGTTTAAGATCGATGCAAGAAACGGGTTATTTCGGCTTTAAAGAAAGCAGTAGTTCAGGTGCGGGGTATAAGTCAGACGCACTTCGTAAGCGTAAATGTTCGCTTCACTTGGAAGTCTTCAACGTTCGTCCACTGCCAGATAGGGCAACAGGCTTCCCTAGCTAGAACTCTTGAATCTTTCGAAGTAGATGTATTACGTCTCCGAAACGCATATACAAGACCTTACTTCCGTCATCACTCTTCGTACCCCACATAATCTCAGTTCCCCACTTTACTCTGCGCTTGTCGGATGGCGATGGTCCGGTGTATAGTGCTCGTAGTCAGGGTGGCGTTAGGATCGCTTTAAGCACGGAAGCTGAGTGTGCATTGCTAGACCGAACTACAGTCAACAGTCGATTGTGTGCATTTCGTTTGAACGGTTCTGTACGTGCCAGCGACAACAAACTGAAGCGTAAACGCTCGTTCGTCGTGTCTGTGTATGCGTCCACTGACTACAGTTCCTCTGAGATCAAGGATGAATTCCATCGGGATTTGTCTCAGCTGCCTTTAAGCGTACGTTTTGACGGATATGGTGACCGTTGCTGGGGATTTTAACGCCCGAATCGGCTGTTTCGGAGATTCTGAAAGGTACACAAGAAGCCCGTTTACTATCCCGGTTGATCTCACGGAAAACGGCGATCGTCTCATCCAGCTATGCTCTGACCACATCCTTTATAGTGAGTACGAACTTTACCACAAGAAGTGGCATAGGCTCATATAGCGTTGTCTTACGTGTTCACAACATTGAACTCAGATTGACCATATTGATTGGTCACCACTGGCGTGGGCCAGTTGAAGTTTGTCGTTCATTTCGGTCTACGCCTATGAACTAAGACCATACCTTGGTACGTGTCCGCTTTCGTGTACGTCTTGTCTGCGGTCTCCAACGCTAAAATCATCCGTCCCGCACGGTTACTTGTAGGCAGAAACCGATGGTCTGTTTTCCCGGCACTGATTTTTACACGGTTATGCCAAGGACCCGAATAAACGTTGATAACAGCTCAAGGAGGCTCTGCGTGCAGCTTCCAGTGCCCCACAAACTTCGGTCCGGGTAGGCCTCACGAACGATGGATATCTTCGACATCAGTTGCTCTGTTAGATTCTCGCAGATCCGTTCCTGCTGATGCTACATTCACTCAGGTGCACAACTCTGAGGCATCAACTGACTAGGAGTTTGGGAAATAACCGTGACCAGTGGTTATTTGCAGAATGTAGGGGAATGGAGAAGGCTGCGTTCATTGGTAATAGTCGCAATCTTTACCGTCTAGTCAGAAGTAACGGTTCAATGAAGCCCGGTAAAAATGAGAAGTCCGACGGCTTATTCACTTTCGGGACAGTTTCACTAAGCACTTTATGGAATAGTTCAATTGTCCCATTTCCACAGTATTTCTTCGGAATATACCTGCAAGAGAAACAATGCGGTTAGATACCTTTCCTCCATCAGAAATGGAAGTTATTTAGTATGTAGGTTACTTAAAAAGGTACAGATCTCCTGGAACGGATGGGTTGTTTCCATCTTTTTTCAAGGATGGAGGCAAAGCTTTGATTTCGGAGCTAACGAAACTCCGGGATAGTGAGCAGCTTTCTATGGATGCTGTGAGTCGATGATTATGCCGATTTAAAAGAAAGGGACAGGTCCAATCTTGAAAAGATTGGCAAGCAGCGCATCCAGACTGCTGTCCGGGACCATTCTTCATCGATTATTCAACACCCGTAAGAGGTGTATGAGCGAGAATCAAGCTGGCTTCAGACTCCGTCAGAGTTGTATCGACCACATCTTTACCCTTAGTAAAATTTGAGATTACTGGCGCACCTTCCATATGCCCACAGTCTCTGGCTTTCTGGATCCGAAATCGGCGTTCGACTCAGTCCTTCGCACGGTTCCCTGGCGCTGCCTCATCAAAAGATGTGTCCGTGAAATTACCTCTCTTTTCCGATGCTTGTATGCAAACAGCCGAATCCGAGTCCGTGCTTACGGCGATCTTTCACCCGAGTTCACCACAGAAAGTGGTGTTCTTCATGGTTGTCCTCTGCCGCCCTCCTCAACTTTGTAAGTGAAATCGTCCTTGTGATACCCCTATTCTCGTGTGGGAATAGCGGGATCGATCTTTACTCAGGCATTAAATTGTCTGACTTAGGATACGCAGACGGTATCGTTCTTCTGAGTGAAGATCCAGCTAAGTTGCAAGCTTTCTTGGATAGCCTACACAACAGTGTAGCAATGTTTGCGATTCGTTTTGAACCTTCAAAGTGTAAAGTGCTGTTGCGGAACTGCGTTGACTCCATCAAAAATTTTCGGGGAAATCGTAGCTGAAACAAATAAGTTTTTTTTTTACCTGGGCAGTTATATCTTGCCAAGTCGTCAGATATTAGATGAAGTGTCGTCGCTTATACGAAAAGTGTGTTTGGCCTTTGCCAGTCTCAGTTCTCTTTGACGTCGGTGTGATATTTGAGTGTCTGTCAAGGGTCGAATGTACACGACGGAATCTCGACCCGTCCTTTTATAGGGTTTAGAAACATGGTCGGTAAGAGTAGACGTAAGGCGAAGACTGTTTGTGTTTTGAGAATCGATATCTCCTTAGTATTGCACGAATATGGTGGGGACACTGCATCAGCAATGTTGAGGTTAGGCATAGGGTGTTGGAAACCAGTGGTCCGTCACTGGAACAAGTACTCAGCCTAAACCGGTTAAGACGGCTTAGAAATTTGTTACGCATGCCTACTAATAGACTTCTCCGAGGCATGTGGTGATTGGAAGGTAGGTCGAGGTGGGTCAGTCCATGACATGGCAAAAGGTAATAAAGTCCATCACGAACGAGCTTGGTTAAGTAGGACGTGGTGGACTTCTGGATTGAGGTCCACGAGACCCGCTTCTCAGATGGTTGCAGGCATTAAGTGATATAGCTAGGTGTCGCGGCCAATGGCTTAGTTTCATTTGAAATCCGTCTTCGTGAGGTACGCTCCTTACCTTGTTTTCGGCTCTTTTTCACTTCATGGTTCTATTCATTTTGCCCTCAACCGGATGATGCTGCGGGATTGCAACCGAAACCAGAGCACAAAAGTGTAAGACTGACGGTTGAATGAACCGAGCCATTACACCCAGTTAAATTGCAATAAAGAGGGTAAATTCCATAGTTCGAAGACATACTTCAAAAGGAGTTTCTAGGGGATGCTCACTTCTGATCAGTTTATTGATGCTACTTTTGAGAAGAAAATGGTTGTAGGTTGGCCGAAAGACAAAGAGGGAAAGGGTGTTGCATAACTCAACTGTCCGGGGAAGAAATAAAGATCGCGACTTTGATATCCGATGTCTAGAATCAGAAACCTGCTGCCTGTGTTCGTGATCAGTCGTAAAAAATAATTGAGATTGGAACAGCTGAGTCAAGCTTGGGGGAACAAAAAGGATGTAGAATCGGGACAATAAAGCAACTACTCGGCAGTGGGTAAGCAACTTGAAATTGGATACTAAAGCTGGGTTATCTATTAGGTAAATGGCTTTATATTGGGCACAGTCGAAAAAAGATAAATAAGACGAAGCTCCACCCAACATGTGACTGCGGTATTCAGGTGTAGGTCGAGTTTGATAATAGCGATAATAATGAAAGGAGATAGACAGATTTCAAGAAGCGTCTGGCGCAAAATAAAAGACTAGTCTTGCGCGCAGCACGAGAAGCAAGTAAATATATGTATGAAGACCAAGTTGAAGAGGAGACTATCGAAAAGCTCGGTAGAAGCATCGAGTTGATGGAACGAAGGGGAACCAAATCAGAGTTTAAGTATGGGGAAAAGGGATGCTATTCGAGGAAGATCGGAAGAAGAAATGTTTTTGAAGCATTGAAAAGAACACGATCTGCAGAGCCGCAAGAGGACATCTGTTAAGGGTCACAGTCGAGCGATGTAACAAGAGCACATGATTGATGTTAGTGGTGGAATGGCAGGAGGTGGGATACGAAAGTCAGTGGTGTATAGTGGCATCGTCGTTAAAAGTGTGAATGGGGTGGAAAATGGAAAGGTCATTTCTGAGAAACAGAAATGAGGCGGATGAAAGTACAGAACTTCAGGGAACACCGGCACTCAAAGGGAAGGTGCTGATTGTGCCCCTTCGACTCGGACGGAAACGGTCCAGTTAGTGATAAAACTCGACGTCCACAAAACAAGAGATGGAAGAAACCCAAAAGCAGACAGTTCAAACAGTGAACCCTCTTGCCAGGTACGTTCAAAACCTTCGATGTGTCTAGTGGGACCTGGTGTGTTTTCCGTGGGCTGTCGAGTGCTGCCGACCAGCAGTGCGAGTCCAGAGTCAGTAGATCCCGTGGATCGACTGGACCGGAATCCATGATGGTGATCACTTAGCAATCTGCGTTCAGGGAACGGTCGCAGTTGGTCAGAAATTATGGTCTGCGTAACTTTTGGAATGACGGAATTAAGAAAAGTCGAAATTAAGTTGTAGCAGATGAAACGGTCTTTAACGCTCTCAGTGGAAAGCAAAAATTTGTTTCTGGCTTTCGCGAAGAGATTGAGGAAGGTTCTCCCGGTGCTGTCGATTCGTAATACCACTTCGTCATCTGTCTCGTCGTTCGGAAGCAGAGTTGAGCCTAGGTATTTGAGTGAAGGGCTGTATTCGACTGGCCGGTCGTTGATGAAAAGTTGTTGAATTGTTGGGTTGCGGAAGCTTTCGTTTTGGCTGAATTTACTTCTAGCCCGGTGGAATTCGCAAAAGAATTGACTCGCTCTAGAATTGGTTAGAGCGTAGCGGAGGGAGTCTTCCACCACAACAAAATGATCTGCGAACTTCAGGCCCGAGATATGTATTCCCTGGCTAAGCTGAACGCCAGGGTGGACGTGTAATACGTGACTCATAGTCAAATCATTGGCGTAATTAAACAGTAACGGTGAGAGGGGACAGCCCTGTCTAACTCCGGTAATGAGTGCGAACTCACAGGATTCCTCGCCGTACATACGAACCCTAGCACCAGTTGTTGAACAGTATCCCCTCAACAGTCTTAAAAGCTTATCGGGCATCCCGTTGGATTGAATTATGGTTCAAAGGGACTCGCGATTAATCTAATCGAAGGCGGCCCGGAAGTTAATGAAGCAAGGCACAGTTGGCCCGGGAACTTATAGCGGTGCTCCAGTATTTGGCACAGTGTGAAGATTTGATTCGCATGGCCACGGTGTAAACCTTCCTGGTTCTGGCGAGTGTGTCGGTCTCTTGCCTCGGAGAAACGGCTTAGTATCAATGCAGCGAAAAATCTTTGCGGCGCCATCGATCAAGCTGATCCATCGATAGTCCTCATCTGACGATTTATCAACTTTCGTCTGAATGGGCAGCAGAATAAACATGCCTCAGTCAGATGGAAATGCTTCCTCTTGCCGAATGGAGCCAAACTGTACACAACTTGTCAACCAGTGACGATGAACAGACTTTATGATTCTGACTATCGCAACGTATTTATATATTTTACACCGGCTTGAAATCAAGTATGGTGCCAACGCAGCATCAACAATCACAAAATAGGAGAGGGGGGGGGGGGGTGGAGCACATTAAAATAGACATTTTGTAAAGGGATGAGATGATGTGGTTTTTCCTTCTTCACTGTACATTTTTTCGATTTTTTTTTGTCATTTTGTCCATCGGGATGAAATTGTTGTGATTACGAGGTGCGAGAGTTCAACAGACAGACCTCGCAGCATTCGTGTCACTGACTTCTATTCTGAGCCGTCTAACCGACGACAATCCTCGTTCCTTGGGCCCCAACTAGGCTTACACTCCCACGGTTATCGCAGTCAATGGGCGAGTCCTTAATTATGAGAACAACAATCAATTCCCCCCACAAGGAGTGAACCTGCTCGGAATTCCAAACTTTTGAGAACAAATCAAAGCTCTCTTACGAGCTGCACTCCACCATCTTCGAAATGGTCTGGGAGAAGGCCATCGGAGCCAAATGCTTTGTGACGTCCTAAGACCTGGATTCCCTTTTGGATCTCCGCCCCGGTAGGCGAATCTATCAAAACGCAGCATTAGACGTGTGCCGGAAGAGCTATAAGAAAGGCTGACACAAAGGACCAGCTAAACTGTTTGAAGGTGCTCCGCCCTGCGTTCGAGACTCAGCTGTCGATTGCGAATTGGCGGACCGTCAGCTTCACAAGCTGTTTCACTCACACCTAGTGGCTTCTTGCTGGTGCCCCGAGTGAGATAAAACAGCTTGCGAAAATTCCCCATGGTGGCAGTGCGTCCTATCTCTGGTGCACGTTGTGACCACCATATTTCGCGGTCCCTGCGAGGACTCGCGTTAAGTGCAAGTCTGATCCTGAAATTCCGCAGAAATTTAGGGTTTTACGGTGCGACGAGACAGGCTACTAGTTTCTAGACCAGCGGAATGCAAAGCATTCTTGGTAAGCAACCACTACTGGTGTGTGTTATCAGATGAGACTACATCTAGTTTTTCACTTAACGAGTTTTGGAAGACGGATGAGCGTGATAGATCGGAAAGCTCATCACAATCTAACCGCATGGGTTTGGAGCTCCCACCGAAGCACATGGACAGCTGAGTGCAAGCAAATGCCTGGTCGGAGTCAAGGGGGAAGGGGGAGAGTTGCTCTAGTACGAGCCGCAGTCCTGTATGCATTTCGTCATTTGTAGCTGATATCGATATGGTCGATCTGTGTCCATTGTTGACTCGAAGGGGGCGTACGCCGCCTGATTTACCGGTGATTAGAACGTCTGAATTTTTTACTGGTGAGTATCAAGCGATGATCTAATCACGGGTTACAAACAATTTCCCGTTTTTTGAGCGACGAAAATTTAGACCAAAAGGGCTTCCTATCGGTGACAGCCGACCAACTCTAGCATGCGGATCTCCTGCCAAAATCACGGTATCGACTCGGCTTACTTTTTGTAAGAGGTCGTGGAACTTTTGGTAGAGCCATCTTCGATTGCATCTAGGCTGCAATCAGTGGGTGCATACACAGAGAAGACAAGCAGATTGCATCTATCGCAACGGTGACTGCCCACTTTGCACGAACCCCTGAGTCTCACTGCGCATAAACGACTATCGACTAGGATCCAGTCTATCAGTCCTGCTTCAGCTTTTTCACTGAGGTCAATGCCAATGCCAGCAAGACCAGAAGCCACAGCCTCAGTGTCCCCAGAAAGGCGTAAGCGAAACTTAACGGAAGAATTGGATGGGGACGTTAGTCGAATGATGGAAGTAGAGTCTTGAACGCGAGTCTTTTGAATGCAGGACACATCGATGGCAAAAAATTCAAGCAAACAAGCTAAACCCGCCTGTTATCCTAGACAAATTATGGTTCGCACGCTGTGCATGGCTTGTTTGAGTGGTCATTGAGGGCGAGGGTGGGCACCAGTCGGTGGTAACAGATTGGGTGAGACTCGGAAGCTAGTCAAATAAGGACAAGAGAGAACACAGTCAGGATTTCCACCAGAAGCACTACGGTTAGGACGATCGGCCGAAATTCTTGTTGAAAATGATGAAATGTTTTTTGAAGGGACAGCATCGAGGAGACAAGTTCTCTTCGGTGTACGTGAGCTTGCGTTCGTGTTAGATGTGTCGGTGCGCATGAGAGTGCACATTCATAGTATTATCTACCATTGTTTGCGTTGAGGGTTGTTGTACCACTCTGTGCCAGAGTAAGACTTTTCATTCTAGTACGCACTTCCAGTCTTTGCGCAACCAGGCGTGTCCTGCGAGTCTGTAGCGTTGGTCCAGGGGAGCCGATGGCCAGTGTGCATATGGTTCATTCGCGTGTTCTGGGAAACCTTATCACATATGTGGAATACGACAAGGTGCTATAGCCTTATTTATTGACGGTGCACTTCCCACGTCACAGTGCCGCCAGCACAAATATTTGGCGCTTTTAAGCGGCGAATGCTAGCCAAGCAAAAAATCCCGCCATATCCCCGGGCATTGCCACTGATTTTCCACGACCGCTTATTTGGTAACTGCATCTTACGGTTAACTACCGAAGTAGCACTCATTCTATCCGCGACCTGGAGGTGTGCCCGATAATATTCAGCTCTGCTATCCGTAGCCGATTCCTCGACCGTGGGCCGGTGGTGCTGATTAGTAGCTGAAATGAGAACCTTATAATGTAGGCGGCGAATCTCGAGGTAATTGACGTGATTAGGTCCAAAACGGTCCCCCTATTTGGGCTTATACTAAGGTAACCTCATCCAAAATTAAGTGCATAGAGAAGGTCCGAAAACGACACATATGCATTCAGTTAGCATTGTATGAAGCATAGAAAGGCGTCGAGGAGTAGGTTGATTCATCTTTCTCAGAAGGAACAAAGTGTGGTGTAAAAATTGAGGTACCTAAACGGATAAAAGTCTAGGTTATCACCAATAGATGTAGACCAATACCAATACGAAGAAGGTGGAGAGAGTGTCCAACCTTTCAAAATATACTGACTTAGTATAGATAAACTCGCTTCGGCCTTACATTCTGTCCTGACGGGGGAAACATCAAAGCCGTTTAGAAACAGGAATGAGCCATCTATGTTTGATAGTAGACTGCAATTCACTGTCACCCGGCTGGCTACTAGGCCTAACTTACCGGGGCCTTACGTCATTATCTACTCAATCCCGGAGTCATATAGCCGATTGTCCGTATAGTGTAACGGGCCTTTGAGGCTACGGGATGTGCCTTTCCACGACACTCAGGCACAATCAAGCAATAAAAAGATAGCACCGTTGCAATAACAGGTTTTCATGTCGATTCTTGAGTCCTAAAGTTAGTTAGGGTAGGTATTTTTCTAACCGAGGTCCTAATTTTAACCCTGAAAAAGGTGTCTCTGGTGTCCGTTTAGCAACCGCTCAGTTTGCATTTTTAGACGGGACAGACCTGCACACTTGTGGGAGGATGTGAAAAATCATGATCTATGAAAAAATTGCTTGAAGATTTCCCGCGTATTTGAGATTCAAAGCGATATTGAGTATTTCTAATGGTGATATAACAATGAAACAAGTACGGAGTGAGGTGTTCCGTAGCTAGGCCTGGGTAGACTACAATGATCTCAGCCATCTGCTGGCTCAATGTTTCAGATGTCACCGGGCTTATAGATGGGAACACTACCAGAAATAAACTTATTTATTCCACTCCTCATTATATAACAGTAGTGCACTGTTTCTGGAAGTGGGTCGTGGTTTTTGATTGAGGAAATGACCGGCTGCTGCGCGGAGGATTAAAACCTGGTACAGAAGCGTCCGAAGCCCACCACGATGGCCGTTTGACCACTGCAGGCTCGCCTGTTTGCTATTTCGTGGCTTGGTCATAAAACGTGTCAGCATTCTTGATTGGGATTTTCAGAATCTGTCCGCTGGAGAATCGAGGGCAGTGAGTAACAGTAGCACAGTGAAGTGATAGAAATCGGTGTTCCTCATTGAGGGGTTTTACTGTAGTAGCATAACCTCATCTTTACTCTTTCTTTGTTCACTGCTTTTACAACTTTTTGTCGTCATGTCCACTAATTTATTTCGTTTCGATTTCTAATATTTCCTATTTGGTTTTGTGTTAATTAGGTGCGACAGTAACGAATAGCAACGGAAACTGGAATGATTACTTTTTCGGGTGTGTTCCTTATTTATTCACGATGATAGTTGTTTTCATTGTGCTTTCATAATGTCACAAATGCTTATATTTTTTCAGTAAACTGACACCCGACAGACCGGCGTCCGAATGTTCTCTTACTGAGAAGCAGTCTCCAGCAGTCAGTCTTCTGCGTCGAGTTTTTCGCAACATGAGAGATGGTCAGTCAGGAGAGATGGAATCAAGTTGCATCCTATCCACCAATTCAGTCCCATCGGTTTTTGACGGACCCAAAATACTCTCATTGACGAACCTGGAATCAAGTGCTGCCGTTACAGAACAATTGGGTAACCAAAAAAATGCTGATTTTGTTCGTCGTGTACTGTTGGAATCGGAGACAGTTTTGGCGACCGAAAAGAGTCTTTTGGTTGCTAGATTGTCACCCCCAAGTCCAGGATCATATAAATGCTCGAATAACGTGCTTTTGAATAAGGAGAATTTGATGACTTCTCCAACTAACGAGGATTCTTGTGAAACTTCACACAGGCGGATAATGCGCCTCAAAAAAAAGGATGTTTCAGTGAGGCAGTCATCTTATAAGAATAATCCCGCTGAAAATTTCGTCATCTGCCAATATCCGACACATTCAACTCAAAACGTTTCATCCGACCTTCGGTCTTCACCGAATCCTTTGGGTAGCTCCATAAAAACTTTTTCTATTGAAGAAACAAACGGGAAATGTTCCTTCGGGAGTGACCAGGATAATCTGTGCGCTGGAAGAATCGGTTCTCCGGCTTCTGATGAGATAAGTGAAACGTGCAATAATGACCAAACGTCTGCTTGCGATCGGAAAAATCTTTCTGTCACGAATAAGTTTCGTTATTCCAAATGTAAATATACCGATTCAGACCACGAGAATCAAAGTCAAGAGTTTCATGTAAAATCAATAACGGACTCGACGACAGAAGTGAGAGCCGGTTGGGATACCACAGCCTCGGCCAGAGATGTCAATCCTTCCTCAGACGGTGCTTCATCAGGTGATCAAGGTCACACCTCCCCGTTATATCAACTTTGCCGAACGAATGAAGCTTCTGTTTTTCCTGTTAATTCGAATAGTGGTGCCGAAAAACACCCGGGAGCATTGGATATAGCTAAAAAACTTACTATTTCGACCGAAAGCAGTGATCATATTGGCCGAAATTCCCCTGGGGTTAATGGGTTTTGGAAAGGTGGTTCCCATCCCGTAGATGCGCACCGAATCCTCTCCGAGCACCTCATAAAACCTGTGAGAAGAGGAACTCCAGAGAAGCGGTGGGTTTTTTCCAATATAGCTCTCAGACAAGTGAGATCCAAACTGCAGTCTGCCGCCGATTCTTCTCCGATGACAAAATCTGGTTATGTGCCCTGTGATGATGCCCTAGATAATATAAGAGCTTTGTTGTTGTCGGTATCTTCATGTCAACAGTCTGATTTCAGCAACAGAGATTGTAACACTCATTTAAGAACACTGACGGGGGTACTTCTGGTCCCTCCTCAGATGAAAGACACCAAACTCGCCAATATTCATGCTGTGCCCCAGATGCGACATATTCCTTCTGAATCCCAAGATGCGGCTACGATGACTTCACCGATGCCATCGGACAAGCTCCCCAGAGGCTTGAATGTTGAAGTTCAGTGTTCGCTATCTCCGACAAGTTACGAAAGACCCCCCATGGTTTGCAATGTTGAGTGTCAGTCTTCTCCTATGAAGTGTCAGCAATGTGAAACTCGACCAGTACAAGCACACTATTTACCCTCAATTGCCAATACAGGCGTCACCATCGACAGGATATCTGAGCGTATATTTAATGAGAGACAAAAGTGAGTCATATCAAAGTAACCGTTCTTGGTGCTTGGCACAAAATTGTTCATTTATCTATTCGTTAATTTCCTCTGTAATCAGGTTTTCCACTGTAATGTAGGCTTTTGTATGTTACACAGAATTTTTTACAGATCTCGCTTGATCTAGGAAAGTGAAGAGTTTGGCTGTAGGGGAACTGGGTTGTGAAGTTGGTTGACGACAGTGCTTCACTGGGTGGTAACGCATATTCAATGCATGCACTAGCTCGCTCGCTTTTTGAGGTGTCCAAGTATTGCATGGACTTTGATCCGCTCGTGTGTAAAGTATCCTCACAAAACTAACAGGATAATGTTTCTGATGTCGCTCTGTATGTTGGTGAGCTATAAAAATAATCGGCAGATTTGTGTGAATCAAAAGCTATCGGAGTAGTTCCACCGAGCACACGAAAAACAGTATAAAGTTGGAAAGTAGCTCGCTTTCGGGGATTCTTATTTGTGCTAATAGATTGCATCATATATGACTATTATCAAGTGGGATTGGAAAAAAATTCACGTTTACGCGAATATTTCTTGCTGGAGGTTGAGCAGTCTGACGGATATTGTTTCCGAAATTGTCCATGAAGATCCTCAGGAATAGGATTCGAAGCGATGTCGCCGGCACCGTTCGGTACTCGGTGGACCAGTCCAGAGTGGGAGATAGGCCGACTAGATCTCATTCGGCGTTTTTATTTGAGGATGCAGCTCTATCCTTCACACTTCCAAGCACAACCCACAAGGTAGTAGTAGAGTTGTTCTATAAGATTCAGTGGTTTATTGCGCAGTTCATTTGTCTCTTCCGGAAAACGTTGTCGGGTAGGTGAAACACCATAAAAGGGCAGTGGCCTCATTTAATGGTGGACGGCGTTCGCAACGCTACATTGCCGTTCACAGATTGATGAGATTTTATTACTGAGAATGGTATATATATATATATATATATATATATATATATATATATATATATATTACACCGGATTAAGAACAAGCATGGTGCCTACGCAACAACAACAGAAAAAATTACAAAGTCGGGGGGATTAAGAGTTAGCGTTAAGATCGCAAGTAAAATCAAAATTCTCTTTGTCTGTTTTCCAACTGTTTGTGAAGGACGGGAAGTCAACAGACAGGCCGTACAGCATTCGCGTCATTGGATTCCGTTTCTAGCCGTATTTCTCACTCTCAAATCAACGGCAGTCCTCATCTACTAGGCCACGACCAGGACGGCAGGAAATACCCACGGAAATCAAAGCCGAAGCTAATTTCTTCATGCCTTTGCGCCAATTCATAGTCTGATGAACGTGCCACTTCTTCCAGCCTTGTCTGACTCGTGCAAAACGAGTACGGAAAGGTAAACGATGGGCAGGCATATGCAAAACATGCCCGAGCCATAAGTAACTGTGTAGGTCGAGTATCTTGGTCAGAGGGCGACTATCAGCACCGAGCACGACGACGAATTTCGTTATTGCTCACCCGATATTCCCACCAGACACGAGTGATGCTTCGGAGATATCCGTGGTCGAATACAGAAAGCCGCTGAGCATCGTCGACGCGAAGGAATTAGGTCTCAAAACCGTATAGAAGAACCCTACGAACTGGGGCACTGTACACCCTTCCCTTGACGGATAGCCGGATGTCATGGCGGCGCCACAGATGGCTCTGACTCTCGCAATTCGTGATGTGAGAACGGTAACCAGACCAAAACCGGTCGGGTCCTAGAGTATTGCCGCTGATCGTCCGCAACTGCCACCCTGAGTTTGTCTTATTCTCTGAACACGTTATGCCTTGAATTGACCGTATTCGGTGGGGGACTGCCAAATATGCGACAGAAGACTGGTGACCAGTACTTCTATGCAACCAGCTCCTTCCGAGATGTGCCGCATTCATGGCCACCTGTTTTATCCACATCATAACGGGAATGAGAGGATTTTCTATAAAGCCTGCTGGTTTGTCTCGTCGGTTTTCTCTTCATGTCCGTCATGCCCCATAGAAGCCCTCTGTTCATGCTCTAGCAGCTTATTCGTACTCTAGAGACTTATCATTATTCTCTGGGTACTTCTACGGTAAGATTATCATCATGATGCAGTTAAATCGTTTGGTGGTGAATCTTACTATAATACAAACCTTAATTCAATGTTCCACTACTGGGCAGTCGAGTTATTTTTGTTTAAAACAGACAACCGCCGTTTTGTGAGGGAATTAGGTCTCACCAAGTGATATTTTCGTTCTGCTAGCATGTTTAAATGTGTTCATAAGTGTCTGCAAAAATGAACTTACCTTAGCAGCTAGTTAGAATCCAAAGAAATGGAGAGTGACTAGATGAGAGTTAAGCTGTGCGACTCAACGTGTGCATGGTTACTGTAAATGTTGCTCTTTATTCCCTCATTACGTTCGCAGATTGTCGCGTGACTGAAACAATTTCTACAGCACGTAGCACTTGGCTAACCTGGAAAGTAGATTGATAGGTTTTTGGGGTCCATATATCATAATACCTCAAATGTAAAGAAAATGTTGGAAAAGTTGACTGCATATCGCATCGGATAAACATGCACCTAACGCTTTGCACCTTCAATTTGTGTGAAATTATTTGTCTCTGTGGTCGTTCCTCTGCTTGTCTTTGGAATAAGTTTACCATTTTTTCAAATGACCCTTTGCAGGCTTCTCGAAAGTTCTGTTAAAGTCGAGTTGGCCTCAGCAGATAAGTGCAAAGGAAACGCATCGCGATGTTGGAAGTCGTTGGTCGAAACTGTGTCCAACGTTCAAAGTGATCCTCAAAGTCCGGGGAGCGATCGATCCCATTTGCTGCTGACACTGGATTCGTTGCACATTTACCCGGTATACTTGATACAAGGAATACGTCACTACCTTGCCGCTGTTTTTCTTCTTCATTCACGCGGGAAAGTCGCCCGAGCTGTGGATCTATGTGTGGAGGTGTCCACACAGCTAGAACACATTGATCGGCGGCTAAAGCAGGTGGAAGCTAAGTTAATTAAGCATTGTTCACGGCGTCAGCAAACCGTATCGGTTTCCTCTGAAAGCACAGCGGTCGGTGGTCCGTCAAGTCCCTTTGCTCGAGCGAAAAGGGATGCGGGATGGATCCACTTCTGGTATTACGTTCTAGTTCGATTGCGTTCCATCATTCATTGGCACGAATACCAGTTTCGGATGCTGTTAGATTCTTCCCTATTGAGCAAAGTAAGATGTATAAACAGTGTAACAAAAACAGCAAATGTCTCTAATAAAGGTGATAACCTTCGCCCACTTGAGTGGGCCTTCCGTGATTCACTGCGAATACTTAGAAAACGAGGCACTACACCTCTGAATAATTCCAAAAAATTCCATGCACACCCAATTTCTTTCATTAGCATTGGAAATGATGTACGAATAACTTTTGTCGTGTGCATGTCTTTGTTTCCCTATTATTATTGCCCTTGGCCACCCCTGTAGCTCCGTTGTCAAGAGTATATTTATTAGCTATCCTTGATGGTCAATCGCTATGGGGATGACAGTCCAGGATCAGATAGACGCCTTGTCGTGCGACGATGACGTAAATAAATTGATTGAGAACTAGCCTATCTTCTCTACTGCTCTACGCGTAAGTCTTATAATCTCTCCCGCCGGGTTGGATTTCTGGCTGAAACGCGGTGGATATTCACAGTTGACGATATCGAACAAAAAACATGGGACCATATAGCGCCTCATTGTCGTAAACCGTCGGAACTACATTATGAGTCATTCAAGTCACTGAAATATTATATATATATATATATATATATATATATATATATTCAATATACGCATTTTAAAACCATGTATACTGTCTTCCTTTTACTTTGGTTCTGATATCCATAAAACAATAATTGGGTGTTAATACTGCATGACAAATCATTCTGCAAATCCGCATCTCTTTTTATTCGTACAAACTTTAATTGACTACAGGTGTGTATGATGCTCAGTCTGAAGCTCGTTGTGTAGCTCCCAAAAATCGTTTTCAAACGCGCGCAACTTTTCAACCCTGTTCGGTGTCTACATAATTCATGTAGTAGAATATTCTCATGGTAATTGTTTTGTTCGCAGTATCAAACATTTGTCGTTAGAATTCTTAAATTATTTAACGACTGGTGCCTCGATCTTTGATGGAAAAGTGCGGTAGGCTAACGCAACAGTTCTTAGTTGATGTTTTGAAACAACGATCTACAATCCTTCGGGAAAGTGGTTATTTGTGGAGCGGGAAAATTTTTCCTAGGTGGCGTTTTTCTGTACAATGCATATGCCTTATGATACGCTTGCTCTGTGGGTCAGTTCACAGCAGTACCTAATGGACGAAACCGTTAGATTATTGAATCATCGGCTGGTGGTGAACAACTGGTTCAATTGTTTAGAACCCTGGAAGCTAACGGTTCTAATCCCGCCACGGCTGGTCACTGGTGGATACCAATCCGCTATCACCGATCCCTTACCACGCCTGACCTATTGGGACCTTATATGGTTCTCCAATCCAAGTCTTAGTTTCAGGTTACCGGTTATTCCTAATAGTGCAGTATAGCTTTTCATTCATGCATAAGCATGAAGTGAGAAACTATGCTTCGTACTCTCAGATAAAACAATGCCATCAGTAGTAAAGTGACGATACGTCCGAATAAAGCTGGACTACAATACAAGAAAACCGAAGTGATGCATAACTGCCCTGTTTATTGTTTCAGATGGAGAATGAGCTTGCTCTTTTGATGCCACCAAATACATCAACGGAAAACACACACGTCTACGAAACTAACGACCTCAAATCAGTCAATAAGTCCTTTAGCAACGACGTTACCTCTCCGTTCTCGCTTTCATCAAAGTTTGGTTCCACTGTCCTCGCTGGTTCAAGACTCGAACGGTCGGCGAGCGTCACCCTCACACCCATCGAAACGGAATCCGTTTCCCCTGCAGGTGATTTAGTATTCATGTTTCTGTTTGATAGCTATCACTGTACGAATGCCCCTAGTGTCCACACTTGCGCCAGTAAATTTTCTTGGAACTTGTATTATGTTGTAATGTAAGCAGCATTCTCGATGAAGTCCTGTCATCTCAATTGCCCCACTAAATTGCGTTTGTGTGAACTCCATTTTAAATTTGCTCATTTGGTTAGGATAAAGATGTCACCATGTAAATGGGACAGTACGGAATACGAGCTATTCGGGCGGTCCGTGATTTATGCACGTTGTTTCCATCCGTCCCAATAGCTCTAGTAAGAGGACTTTTCTGCCTTCAAACTCGTTTTATTTGCACAAAACATTTTATATAAGATGGGTCGTGATCATAACCAATACTTTGCACAAAAACGTATAGATCTACTTGTTACTCATAAACGACCGTTTTGGCTACTTAGTCCGGCTACTCGACTCCGGTTATTTCGGACAACTTTTAACCACTAATTGGTTCGTTGCTTCAATCCTGTCTTCAGTTTTGGACAAGCGACGACGTGCTGTCTGCTTTCCAAACCATCGATCTGCGTCGCTGAGTCCAACCTTGCCCTTGATTTTGGACGGGCGACGTGCTGTCTGCTAAATGAACCAAGCCGTCTATGGGCGATATGTCTGCCAATACCCTCAACATCAGAGTTCGTAAACGCCAAGACTCATGTTCGTATGTGCCCACTGGATGCAGGATGGCTTAAGTCGGAGACACAGTCATGCCGGACAGGTCAGTGAGTATATACCGGACGAAGTCTACTCTCTCCGAACCAGTTGATGGGCAGAATATTGTTCCAGCCACTGTGCCCTTGGAGAGGACACCCCATCGCTTAAACAAGGAGAGAATCAGTTACCCGGTCTAAAAACCACCACCAGATGGACATAAAAGTGGAGTACCTGGGGTTTCTCGTCGATGGGAGGAGTCGTCGCGCTTCACTGGGCAGCTGTCACCCGTCGGTGATGATCAAGTGGTTTAGTGCGTTTGCTTACCACCTCGGAGGTCATAAGTTTGAATCTCGTCACTGCCAGTCACTGGTAATCCACTCTTGCCCCGCTCATTATCACACCTGACTTATTGGGACCTTATGTGGTTCTCCGCCACAGATCTCGATCTGGTTGCCGGCTAGACCTAATAGTTCCGCAAAACTTTAAGATTATGAGGTATGACCCTCTCCTCTGCACTCATGGGCAAGTATATCCACGTTCCGCTCCATTTGTTGTATGGGACTAATGCCGGAAAGCGGTTTGACATTTGAAGCTCTAGCCTGGAAACGACGACCCGATTTCACGCTTCAGACCGGACAAAGGGCATTTGCGGGTGTTTCGGTCAAGTGCCCCGTGCCGGATTCAGACCCCACGGCCTTGTGAACCGGGCTGATAAGTGGAAACGGGCATAAAAGACCAAACTTGTGTGGACAAAATTCGCACTGGGGATAAAACTTTGGTACTGTGGCTGGTGATCCGGCATCTAGTACACGTCGTCAGGCTGAGATCGGAGTCGCTGTGAGCACGACAGCTGAGCGTGCACTTCTAGACTGGATTCTATTCAGGCGTCGTTGGGGTGCAGCGCAGTTGGATGGTTCTGCACGTGTCAACAACAATAGACTGAAGCGTCGATACGTGTTTGTCGTGTTTATGTATGTGCCTGCCGACTGCAGTTCTCCCGGAATGAAAGACGAATTCTATTGTGCTCCACATCAACTACTGTGAAGAGGTGTTCAGCGGATGTTGTGGTTATTGCTGGCAATTCTACCGCCCAAGTCGACTGTTTGGCACATACCAAAAGGTGCAGTTGCTATCCGCAGACTGCCTTCATTTGGAGTATACAGGAGGGTTACTGTGTCTACCCTCGAAGCTGTCGAGCATTGTTGGCTGTCATGGAGGACGACTTCAGAACAAACTTAACTCGGTGATTCGAACCAACCCGGCCGGGAGGGAAATGGCGCAGTAGTAACACACCTTCGAGGTGAAAAGGCTTGGGTTCAAACCCTGGGCGGGGCGGAGGATATGCACTACTGATGAGCTCTAATAAGAACGAGGCTCGAGCCTGACGCTTCTCGTCCTCATACTTGTACACTCCGATGTTATACGTTCACTAGGATCTAATTTGAATCGTCTGGAGTATGAAGACAAGTGGACAGAGGAGTACCGGGTACGCATACCTGATGAGCAGCAACAACCGCGAAACCAGTCGTGTGCTTCCGGGGAAATTTTGTCCCGCACATTTACATGCTACTTACTATCAACATGAGCGCTTGCGCATGCAGCCTCATTGTTCGTTGGGTTAGCAGTGACCTAGACACGAATAACTATGAGAAATCACAGCTGTGATTCAATTGTGGGCTCTTCAGTGAATAGTATATATTCACACTCCAGACGATTCAAATTAGATCCCAGTGAATATATATATATATATATATATATATATATATATATATATATATATATATATTATATATATATATATATATATATATATATACATGATATGTTCAGCAGACGCGACCAATGTTCCGGAGACATCGGTTGCCTAACATTCTCAGCGCAAAGTGGTCAAGAGTCGCAACCCTAGAATAAAACACGGGGACGTACACCTGTTGATTAAAAGAGAGCCGAATGTCACGGCGACTTCACGGGTGTCGCAAGTTGTTGAAGCTGCTCTATCCCTCACTGTTCTCAATGTGGTAGCTTTTCGAACACCACTTCCAGTGATAATCAACTAGCTCTAGCTAATCACTACAAAAGATGAGTGCAGACACAAACTCGTACCAGTCTTGCAAAAGTACTTTGTACTTGAAAGACGCAAAGTGCATACCATATCTGGGCTACGCCTAGCTTTTCAGGTAGCGGGTTTTAGAAGACAGGTGGGCGAGATGGTTCGGAAATCTTATCACAATGTAACCATCGTTGCAGCGTGCGTTTAAAGTGCTCACCGAAGCACATGAACAGCTTAGTTGTAACTAGTGTATAGTCGTAATCCGGGAAGTGCTCCAATATGAGCAATAATGTTGTATGCAACCGCGCCATTTTGTAGCTAAAGGCGATGTGGTCGATCTGGACCCACTGTTGATTCAAAGAGGGCAGACGCCACCGACAATTAGCGCGTCTAAAGTTCGTACTAACGCGGAACAGGTGATGGTCAGAACATTGTTTGAGTCTATCGGAACTGTGACCGCTCACTTCGCACGAACCTCTAAGTTTCACTGCACATGGACGACTGTTGGATGGGACCCAGCCTAACAGTGTGGCTACATCCCTTTCATTGAAAGGAATGCCAGCGCCAGCTAGACCGAAAACTACAGCCTGAGGGTCTACAGAAAAGCGTAAGTGAAACTTCACGGGATGATGAGATGGTAACGTTAATCGAATACGGGTACTGGAGTCTCGATGGCAAGGGCTTCAGGCAGGCGAGCTGAACCCGCCTGTTGTCCTGTACGCATTATGGTTCGCACGTTAGATAGATAGATGAAGTCGCATAACTCACTGATTCGCCCTTTCAGTTGACTCAGTTCCACAGTGGAACTTCCGATAATACCTGCAGTAAAAACGATGCAGGCAACTGCCTCTCTTACAACAATATCTAATAATGCACTATACGTGGACTAGATGGACTTTCTGTTTCCATTTTCAAGTTTGGAGTTGAAGCTTCGATATCTGAGTATCCGCATTTGTCCGCTGAGCGGTTGAGAACATTAGACGGTGTGACTAATTGCCGCAGTTAGTGGCGTGGTTGCATTTGATTCCTTTCTTTATCTTTACGATTTCCACATTTGACTTTCCTGTTCGTTCGCTCTTTATCCGTCTGTTTGTTTTATTCTGGACTGGACGATGGTACTATGTAGAAACCAGAACCAAAGCCCAAGTGGTCAGTGATTGAAAGAAGAGAACAGGCATTTATTCATCCTTTCTAACGTGTTTTACGGTACGTCAGTGATTCGAAAAAATGCGGATTTTAAAAAAATTTCATCGATGGGTTTTTTACGCTAGTATATCAAACTTATGCTTGACAAACTAGCATATTGTTTAATAACCAATTTTACTCGCGTGAAACGTGTTCCCAGTGTAACATACTCGCAGCGGTAGCAGTTTCATTTGTTTTGCAAATAGAAAATCAAGCATCAAAAACCTGAGCACATTTTCTTGATTATGATGATTCATCGAAAGCTGTTGTTTAGAGCAATAACTCACCATTATTACACAATCGCTCGCCTAAAGAGTCTTCTCGACACTTGTTGTGTGAAGTACCAAAGCGCATCAAGATTTGCAGAGTAAAGGCGCTGCCATCAGCTATAATTTATAATAGGATGTTTTCAGAGCCGGTACAAGCACACAACGTTCGAACGAAATCCGTTCCTAACTGAAAGTGTTTGTGAGTCGTCGTTCAAGATCGTTTTGAGTGCCGCTATGCTGTATTCAATTCACACTCATAAATAAGCAAGGGCTTAACTTTATACACGTGGTATAAGTTTGCACGTTTCTCCAAGCGATGTATTTGCGTTAAATGTTTCATCTGCGGCAATTTCTGTGAGACGCAAGTACAAGGAACTGCGAGGTCACCGACAGCGTTTGTTTCGGCACTGTGTAGCGCTGATAGCAGCCAGAATTCGATGTTGACTAGAAAATCTGAGTCCAGCGAACACAAATTGAATTTTCAGTCGTCATCGTTCATGCGTTGGGAAGTTCGCAAGTAGAAGAGTGCCTGTACTTGGTCTAATGTCTATCCAATGCGCTATATTTTTGAGGCAAACTACCTAATCTGCTGAACAACCATATGGTTTTGGCAATCGATGTCTGAGCGATGCCATTTGCTGTCGACGTTGAACGTGTTAACCTTTGTGCATCAATTGCGTGTTTCTTTTGTCTACCTTTTCCCCTTTCATTCTGAAGTTTCTATCAGAGCATCAGCAGCGCATCGAATTCGGCGATTCATCGAGTTGAGTGAGCTAATGCGTCAGTCGTCACGAGAATGGAATGAATCCGTGAAGTTAGCTTCCAGTATCCCTTGCCTGTTGTTTTATTCTCCAGCAACAAGTAACTCTTCAGAATTGACGGACTTCACTAAAGTTGCCTTGTCAGCTTCGATAGTTGATCACATTATATGTCACGCGGCCGGCGGTATCCACCCCAGTGGCCAGTATACGGATATCCTAACGCTTCTGTGTTTTATCGATGGAGTTGTGAGAATACACACGGAACTTTTAGAACATCTTCGGCTTCAACGCTCCACGAGTGATGCGGTCTCTTCCAAAGCATCGTGCAAACAAAGGCATGGATTAATCAATGCAGAACAGCCAGTCACTTCTAATTTCTCTGACGTCCCGGAAGTAAAGTTCCACGAAAGAATCGGAGGAATGTGTGATTCTTCAGGCGAGAAACCACAATCGGCCATTTCGGAAAGCGTCAACGCGCACGATCGGATTCAACCTGAACTACGTTCTAACACCGATGACCAAATTTCAAATATTGCCGATTATCCGCAGCCATGCTTCGCTGCTAAGAAAAACACTCTTAGAATTGTCGCTTCGGGAGAGAAATGCAAACAAGCTAAGCGCAAGCGACTTTTGGAATTAGACAACCCAAAGCTGCGGGAGGATAATATTTTGTCGAGCAAAATGCACACACCCGCTAGCGTGCACTCTGTCATTAACGAGCGTAGATCGCCGAATATCAGCCATTCTGTTGCGAAGATAACTAGTATTCCGTTGGAAATATCAGCTACCAAACCGAACACTGGGCAGAATCCCAGAACTGAGTCTGTTAAACCTAATCAGCAATCACGACCAGAAGAGTCAACACAACGTAAACGTCATAAACTGATTTCCCGTAATTCGTCGGACAGTAGAAGCTCACCCTTGGCACCAGTGCCGCATGGAATATCGGGAAACGACAAAATGTCATTGGATCACCACACATCACCAGCTGACTCCGTTTCGCCGAGCTACGTTGCTTCTACACCCTCTCCGCCCCCTATTCGAAGAAGAAGTAGAAGTTTAGTACCCGCTTGCCCGACGACGCATTCCTCTGAACAGGAAGATTATTTGAGCGCCAAGAAGAAGAAAGAAGCGACTCTCGGTAAGCGAAAAGTCTGTGCCGATGCGAGTCATTTAAGTGATAGTTTCGAAGAGACCACCTATAAACCAAAGCGTATTCGTCCAATCGGCTCGGAAACTGAGCAACAGACAACGGAGGAGTGCAATTCATTCTCACTCGAAACGTCTCCCTTTCCATTTTATCAACCATCTGATCCAGACGAGATAGACAAAGCACGATTGCGTCGATGCGTCTCTGTAGGTCGAGGCTTGTCTAACACATATCGAACAAGTGCCGTTATCAGCAACAGTCCACCTGAATTCGTCAGTTACGCTCGTCATCATGAGCAGCTGGGCGGTATTTTAATGACACATTCGGAAGTGAATCAAACAAATTCCGCCAATAGAGATTCTCGAAACAGTCGAGGAAACGTAGCTTACACTCATCCCAGGACTACGTATTCAATGAAAATAGAAAATCAAAAGTATGATACGGTTCCTAGTTATCAAGATTGGATAAACCGAACACAATCAATTCACGAGGGAACATGCAAAAAGGGTAGAGAATTACCAAAACAATAAAAGCATAGAAACCAGACTGCTGCAAGAAGGTTCTCTTGTACATAACGATATCACGACAGTCTTTCACTCAATCATATTGGTCCGAGTTGTCGGTTGAGTTATTTCCCCAAAGCATTTTCTTCGTTTTCCCGGCTGATAGTTGTCACTGGTCTTCAACCGGAAGACTGTTATCCGAGACCAATTTTCCGTTGTCCACCTTTACTTCCAGTCCCTTGTTTTCTAATTTTCGGTTTGCTTATCGAGAACTTGTACATTACTGTTTCATGATTGTTTTTGACATGTGCTATCAGTCATAATGTATGGTAACGGTCCACTCGAAGTCATTTTCGAAGAGCTCATGTTACCATATTGTTCGATCAGTGCTAACGTTTCCTAAGCACCATAGTAACATATATCAGTTCTGATAACGATCAAATGCTCAAAAATACCCATCTGACAACATTTTTTACTTGCCTTGTTTTGTTGCAAGTTTTTGGTGTGATCTTGTACAAAGAAGTATTTTTTTCATTTGCATGATGTACCCCAGATCATCTATCTCACTATCGTTTATTACATTAAGGTTGATCATTTTAGCACCAGAAGACGAACTGTCGAAGACCCTTCTGTCCCATTCTGAGACGAAAGATGTGTGTTCAGGTTGTGGTGATGCAGGCCTCTGATTACTGTAAGCATAGCATGTTTCCAATCTAAGAAGCGTCTTGGCGTTTGTTCGGTGCTACTAATCGGATGTTCCTAGTTCGATCTTTGCCTCAAGATAACCGAGACCAGTTGTCACAAAATTTTTTTTGACTAAGAACCATAAGCGTTTTCAAACACACACGTGCGACAAACAAACGCCGATGCTTCTGTCTGTTGTTGCTTACGTGCACAATACCATCCAACATAAATGCATACGGCCTACTGATTTTTAATATACCACGTCGCTTCAGTTCTTAAGCAACTATCCCGAACGCGTTCACAATTGATATCAAATCTGAACACGGAAGTCAACAGCATTAGGTTGCACGACGCATTCCGGAGTATTTTGCTGCATCTTCACTAGTGCATACCGTGGTCAAGGTGTTCATTTATTGAAGGTTAATTTGAATGTTCTCATAGAACCAAAGACAAACACATCCTGAGTCATACCGCGAGTATTAACAGTGAGAAAGTCGTTACCAAGGTCAGGCTAACATAATTAGTCGTTCTTGCTGTTCGCACAGTTGTGGGCGATGATGGCTAATTCTTGGTGCTTCCGCGTATCTGTGTTGTCTTTCATTGTTTGGGACGTAAATAACGGTGAATACCGTGCTCCAGTTGACAGCACTTTGTCCCCACAGGTGTTGCGTTCGCCCTTTGACTTCAGCTGTTGTATCTATCCACTCATTGTAGCCAAATCGGAATATGTCCAACCATTGTCACTTCGTCTTGGACTAAGCGTGGAGGGGCAATGGTTCATCGACTGTATTTACATCGCGGAGGCCGTAGAATGATATTTATGGCGTGATGCTTGCGATTAATAGCACGGTTGAGGCGTCTGCTGAGTAGCCTGTTATGATCATCGCGTTTGTAAGGTAACTGTAGGTCGACCGTCAGTTTTGAGACTGATAACCGGTTTTGTTCAAAGGTGAGTGTAAGTGTTTGGGTACCCGTTGGGCTCAAAACTTTTAAATAGTTAGCGGCATTTACAGCATGTCGGTTGTACATATTTAACGCTCCGTATGAAACCAGACCCGGACAAACCTAAGTTGTGCTTTGTGGAGGCAAAGCTGGTGAAGTGTGGATGCTGTACTGACTACGTAGTCTTGCGACGGGCTGATCCATCGTCTCGGCGGGTAATTCCAATATCTAGATATGTAATGTTAGCCTCGCCTTGTTAACGTGTTTCTAATTGGTAACATTTGTTGTATGGCGCATGTTGTGTGTGTTTGCCTTTGGTCTTATGAGAACGTTCGAATTGCCGCTTATAAATGGTCACCTTGACTACAGTATTCACTAGCGAAATGCTCTGGTATACCTGCAACTTAATGCTGTCAACTTTTAGGTTCAATTTTGTGTCGACAAAATTAAGTTATCCAAGAAATCAAATCTCTGTGACGAAGAGTGGAGAAAGAGAATGAGACCGTTTTCGTGTGAATATTTAATCAGGTTTCATACGAGTGTTTAACAGATGAATGGAATGTTTTGGATAACCCACGAGCTAAGGCGGCTCGAAAGTGTGGTGAAATAAACTTCCTCGTTTCTCCCCGTCCGTCTATACTTATGCTGGTTTGATCCGCTTTTGTGTCAGTCGTTTGGTCCATGTACGGACAGATTACTGTTAAGCGGAAATCAATCTCGTCCGCGAATCAGCTCGCCCAATGAAGCTCATTCAACGACCCAACCATAGGGACGATGGATCATAATAAAGATTTCATGAGTGTCAATGCGGTCACGGTGCAGGACGGCGGTTCGGCGAAAAACTCTACTGTAACGCGTAGATCTGGATTGAAGGACGATGTACGGTTTCTCTCAACCTGATGACATTATGTGGTACTCTTGAGGACGTACACAGCCTGGTCGTCAGTTCTGCTATATACTACGTTCTATTTCTCCGAGCGGTCATCAACTCCTACGAGTGAGACAAACGATATACCCATAATGTACCTATGCCACAAACGTAAATCCAAAACAGAATAACTTCTGAGTTAGGAATGTGTCCTTGCTTTACAAATCTGTCAGAATTGTTGTTTCATGTTTATCCTTATCAGTCAATTATATAATTATGTTGGCACCTTGAAAGCAACCCTTCGCTTCTGTTGCATTACGGAAATTACTTTTGTATAAAATGGCAGATTAGACTTATCCAATCAATCCAGATAGAAGGACTGACCTACTATCATTCAAATTTGTTGGATGTGGACCACGTCGTGTATTTGGCCGCGTTCTTTTAAATAATGATGAGAATTGTCACGCGGTGAACGATGTAGAAGGTTGATATAACGTGCAAATGATGGAATTATGGTTTTTTATGGACAAAATTACGACTGAGTGATGAAAGAAACTAAATCGGTCAATGAGTTATTCATCTAGATATAAAATTGGACTATAGAAAATAGTAGATTGTGTGCATGTGCGGAATAGGGACAATAACAAACTCGCACCCTGAAGAACGTCTGCTGTTAAAGGTTGCGGTCACCATGTGGTAACTATTCGCGATAAGTTGATGGGGCTAGATAGCTGAACCCCACTAGGTTGAAGGGTACCAAGTACTGTTAAAATATGCGGAAACGTTTCCCTCGCCACACAATTCAATACATCATTAAAGTCCCGGGTACAAAAAATGAAGATCTTACATTTACAGTAAGGCGAGGGTGCATAAGTCACAATGTTCAAGCTGACCGGGAAATAAAATCCTATATCAGAGGACGTTCGACTCAATAAGAATTTTTGAACAGAGTCTGTGATATACTGCTTTTCATTCCGACGCATCCTTGCTAGTGCGTGCAACACAGTTATCTGGTTTGTCTTTCAAATATGCTCAAGCCCGTTACCGTGCGCCATAAGCAATGTGATTGGGATATGCCCTTCTTCGGCGCTAGCTCGAGGGATGCCACTCCCGGTGTTTTTGAACTCCTGCTAAGGTCGTTCTGCTTTTTAACCTTTTTTTAAAAACTTGAATTCGATGTTTTTTGCTAAGACTGGTTAATTCGAGAGACATCACTTTCTGACGGCTAGGAAAACGGAAATTTAGGACAGTCAGTGTATTTTCAAAACATGGGGATTCGCGAGTTCGTACGTGCCGAACCAGAGTTTTGGCTGGTCCATGTAGACGCACAATTTCGAATGACCCGCATAGCCAGCCAGTCTACTAAGCTCACCCACCTAGCTGGGCACTTGCCGCTGGCCCTGGCCCAATAGTTAGGGATATTGCGTGTAACCCACACGGAGAGTGCTCGTACGATAAACTGCGGGGCACAATATTGGAGGACTGAGTTTGTCAGCTGAATATAGATTTAAGCAACTGGTGCACGGCGTCAAGCTTGGTGACTATGGCACCCAAACACCGATGCAACCTCCCCGTTTTATGCGTGGACAGGCCTCCACCATTAAGATGAGTGATACAATGTTACGCGTGATTTGGATGCAAGTACTTCCGAATAACATCCAGGCTATCTTAGCCGTTTTAGAAATAAAACAATGCTAGAGGAATCAGCAAGAGTCGCTGATTGGGTACAGGCACATTTCTAGCTCTCTGTTCAACACAGCTAAGGTCCCTGAATTGACTAAGATAACACCACAAGGCTTTTAACTAATCAGGAAAATCTAGAAAAGCAAGTAACAAAAGCCTTGAGAGGGTCGCAAAAATTACTGGATCAAGACAGTCGAAGAAATGGGAATAGCGGCTGCTTCGGGTAATGGTAAGATACCTCAAACTTATTTGTGACACCGGTGGGCAGCGAACCGCGGTCAATAAAACCAAATGCGATAGAAATGGGAAGCCTATTCACGGCGAACAGCAAAGGGTGCGATCGTTGTGCCGAATACTTAGAGGAGTAGCTAATGTGCTCACGTAGACGTAGTTACTCCAACACCAGCAACTTCGATTTCTTACGGAATACCACTTGACCGTCCCTCAGAAGTGGCAGTAGAATCCAGCATTCGATTAGTAGGACGTGTAAAGGCCGCCGATCCGAGCGAACTTCTTCCGGTGCTTTTCAAACTGATTGGAGATGTCTTCATAAAACTAGTTACCCCCCTGCTCCGAGATATCCGAAAGGAGGAGCGTATTCCATAATCATGGGGTGAGTCACTGATTATACACACCTTCAAGAGCGGAATACACAATGATTATATTAGTCATCGTAGGCCAGTTTAATTCCGATAACCACCGGGGTATTGGCCTCGATTATGCTGCGTCGTCTAACACCGGCTCGCGAGAATAACGCCCGCGAACAACAGGCCGGAATTTGCCCAGGTCGAGGATGCATCGATCGGATTACTAGAAATACGCCACACGTACCACCAACCGACACCAATGCTTTTTCTCGACTTGAAAGGCGCTTTCAATTCAGTTGACCGAACAGCGTCATTCATTGCTATTTACCGAAAGAGTATGCCATAATTTGGTAAGTCTACCAAGATCATTGTATTTTCATACCCCTGGCCGCGTATGAGTTTACGGCGAACTGTCCAGGCCGTTCGAAACCACCGTCGGTGTTCCATGAGGACTTTGCGTTTCGCCATTCCTGTTCAACTTCGTCATGGGCGAGATGATGAAGAATGCCTTGCGAAATCTTCAGGATGTGGTTGTCGAACTAGGAAATAGAGATAAGCTATGTGACCTAGATTATGCCGACGACTTTGTTTTCTTCTTCGAATACACGGGAAATGCGCAACGTACACTAGATAGACTCGCAAAAGCTGTAGCTTCATTCGGCGTTAGCGTAAAGATAGATGGTAACAGAGGCGAGTATACCGATCGTTTGAGCAGCGTACTCTAAACTGAAGCACATGTGGTGCCTGACTGATATTGGAAGGTCGTGTGAATTGTGTCGTGGTGCGCGCACTTCTGTTGTGTGGTCGCGGGACATAAAATCTACGTGCGAACGATATTCGTCATTTTGAGGTTTTCGACCATCGATTTTTGTGTGGTATTGCTAAAATTGGATGGAATTATCGCGTGAGCAGTGCTGAGGTCAGAAATCGGGTATTGAGTACCAATTTAGGGAACATTCTATCATTGTGTATCCAGCTTAGTAGACTTCGTTGGTTGGAGCGTGTTACGCATGTCAAACACGCCTACCGTAACATGCCCTTTTTCCGTTCCTTCTTCGGAGTGGAGGTCAACGGATGACGTTGCAGCGGGGAGTGGAAAAATGTATAGCAAACTTAGGAAAATTAGATGCCTCACTTCTTCTCGATCGACGGGATCCAAGAGATCCCTCAACCGGTGGGCTGGAGACACTGGAGGATATGGCAGTGAATCATGAACAGTGGCGATCGTGTCGTCACCTACTGTCCCATCAGAATGATTGATCAATGTGCGTTTGTACAGGTAGCCTGTGTATTCTGTGTTGGCTACCAGGGCATTCTTTCTTTTTCCCACCCGTGTAGGTCCCCCCTGCCCATATTGTATATTCATACTTCCTAGTTCTAAGTGCAAAATGGTGAGAGAGGCGGTGGTCAGTGGGACTCGCCCTGCTGTTTAGCTCTGTACATTGATGACAGGATAAATTTCAGGCCACACTAGGTGGTGTGCTCCGTTGATGAGTCCGGCATAGTCGGTGTGCACACGAGACCATGGACTTTTCGGTGCAGGCCACAAAACAGGTTGCTCTTTGGGCGGAAAGTCTGCTGCGCGTTGGACTCCTGAAGATTGGCGCACGGTGTCCTAAACTGTAGTGTCAATACACGGCCAGTATCTGAAGCTGCGAGCTAGAGCCTTCATTTGACCCATTGGGTATCCAGTGTGGAACTGTCGAAGAACTCTCTGCCGGAGTGACGACTCGGTCTGCAAACTTCAGACAAGAATCTACCACGGTGCTCACAGTCGGGTCGATTCGCCAGCCGGAACTGTGTTTGGCCACTGTGTCTTATTTCAGTGGATAGCAGAACAGATAATACCGTCCAATCACATGAATACTCCGGATAACATCATGAATAATGCGACGCGTGTCATCCTCGATGGACACGGCTATTACTGCGTTCTTAAGGGTTACGGGCAGTGGCGTCAAAAAGCGCAGGAGAGCGTCAGTCTTTCCAAACTCTCCGGTGGCGGTTCTCAATTTTGGAATTATAGCTGAGGAGGGTGGTCGTGGAGGCGACAGGCAGCGTACGCCGGAATATCCTTCTTGGGGTCAAAAACTGTAAGTAAGGGCTTGCGATCGATCAACAACATGAACTGGTGCCCAGAGATGTGCTCATGAAACTTCACGGCGAAAATCATTGCAAGAGCCTCTCTCCATTTAGCTGTAGTTTTCCCGGCGCCGACAGTGTACAAAATGGACGAGCTATTGGTTTCTCCGCCCCATCTGACCGCTTGTGCAAGACATCGGCACCAACCCAATGGCTGGAAGCATCAGCCGCAACAATTATGGGTGCGTTTAAGTCATAGTGTGTCAGTAGCAGCTGGGAACTGACACTCTTGATACTCGTGAAGGCTGTCCAACAATCGTTAGTCCTTTTTCGAAAAATCGTTCAGTGGAGCGCGTGCACCGTGAAGAGAAGTCAGAAAAGCACTGTAGTAGTTTAGAGTTTCCAAAAAGGCACGTAATGGGGTTAAGTCGGTGGGCGGTCGCATTTCATGAATGGCGAGGGTATTTTCACGGTCTGGATGTCGTCCAGTTGCATCGATGAGACCAAGGTACTTGATAGATGTCATTGAAAATTGACACTTCTACTGGCGAGGGCGTTAATCATATTCCTGGATGTGATGGAGCACATTTGTGGGTCGTATATTAAGCCCATCTCGTGTTTGGCAGACGACGATTTTGTCATTCAAGTAGGTCGTCGCACCTGGAATTCTTGAGATCATTGCATCCATGACTTGTTGGAAAATGTCCAACGCCGTGAGTGTACTGTGCGTTGTTTATCAACAATTCTTGGGATTTCAGAGCAATGGGTTTTCGGAAAGACGCCCACGCGAGATCAAGTTTCGCGAAACATTTGCCGCCATTCGAAATGGCAAAAATGTGTTCCGGCTAGGACTGAATAGCAATGTGATTTTACTGCCACATTCGATACTGTTGAGAAATCCACATAAATACGGAGGCTCCCGTTGGACTTGCTAACAACAATGGCATGAAAAATCCTTTTAAAATAACAACTTGAGCAATATTTCCTCGACAGTATGTCATCCGTTGGCACAGTATTTATCGCTAATCTGTTTTTGGTTCGATTGTGTGTATCCACATCAATCTTCTGAATTTGCGAGTATCTAGTGGATCTTATTCCATTGTAACAATCATAACCAGTTCATTGATTGCGTAGGTTCACTGATTCCTACTTTTCAGCAGCAATCTAACTCGAATATCAAAAACAACCATCGGAATTGAAAATGAGGGGGAAAACTATGAATAATAGTGTCTTTTTGGCTGTTAAGTTGTGGAACGTTTCATGTCACGTACTCATAACTTCCTGCATTTGATCAAAGATTGGATGGATCTCGTGGTCGTGTAACCCACTGCGGAAACCCGAAACGCTCGTAATGGCCAAGTGCACAGGCTCATCTTTCAATACCATCCTTTCATGGTACAGACTGATCACTTAATGGCGTTTATCCTACCAACTGTATTATACACTCTGACAAGTGGTATGCTATTAATTCCCCAAATCAGCCACCAATCCCACTACGAGCTAAAACTCTACAATGTTTGATCTCATGATTGTAATGATTTCATTCAAAAGACTCCATCAAGTTGTCAGATAGAAATGGATGGAAATCACTTTATTTTGTTCCGGCGGAATACATAGTAACTGCAATTATTATGTGCGTAGTCCTTTGCGCGTGTAGTGTTTGTGTGACCTCATGATTGAGCAGTTCTCCAATCCTCTGGGTAGAGCGTATCAGGTGACTTTGGAGAACCTTGGGCAAGTCGGCAAATTTTACTTGGCTCCATTGTTTCTCCTTCATTTTTGCCGGCTTTCTGATGGAAGATTTTTTTCATTTTGTAAAGGCCCATTAAATTTATATCACGATCCGATCGTATCTTCCACCCTAAATTGATCAGTTTCCTAACAGGAAAGCACTTTGCTTTGCGTAACAAACCATACAGTACCACCACAATTTGATGTAACTTGAGGAAATTGAAAAGTGGTAATCCGTGGGTGTTGGAAACAGACAGATCTACCGAATCGCGTAGTCGCCCACATTTTCGAATGACAACGTCATTTTGTTTTTTAATTCGACCATATCGGTAACAGTACGGGATACTGAAACACATGGAATACGCTCGGTAATAAGGACACTGATCAGGAGTTAAAAGATACTATCGAACAAGCGACTGCCCACAACCATTCATCTCAATACACACATGGAAGAGGTTGGCATTCCTGCCTATACACGGCTATTTCGGCCAGAGGCAAAGCCGCTTTGCCAGTGAAATGACTAAAAAGCGCGGCCCTAAATCGGGTGTGAGACCACTGGTTCACACTTTGTTAGCGATTTTGATCATCTACGGTATTATCTTTATCTCATTTTATTTACTTCCTTTTATTTTGTAATAACTACGATATTTCAGGTCGTGACCAATTTAAGGTTGTCAAATGGGGAAAGAGACCGGCGGCTATAGTTGACTTCCAATGTGACGTGTTTTCGCAGCAACCTTAGCATCAGTGATCGGATGTAATTCCCAACGTTATCACCGATAACCGATGCTAACGAAGCGTCCTTTAAGAATGTGGGCCATTAAGGTAGTAGAACTAAGCAGTTTGTAACGGTTGAACTTCTTGTATAAGTTTCGATCAAAATCCCTGATCTCGTCCAAAGTTGACGAGGGAAAGACAATCGGAAGCACCAAATGGAACCTTGTATTTCACGGCCTCTAGACGTTGTTGAATACTGTGCAGGGTTTACATGACAACATTGCGCAATTTAGTCATGTAATCTATTGTTGGTAATTCATCCGAACCTAATTAGTTATGGATATGAGCAAACCAAATTTCACTTTGCTTACCTTGCGTAGCAGTTGTGTGAATTTGTGTTAACGGGAAGTTGGGTTTTGCACGTATACCGATTGCTTTTTGCAGGAGTTGTTCTGATTCTGAAAAATGAAAGTATTTATCAAAAATAGATAACACACTGTGTGCAGATGTAGAAGGCCTGTTGTTGGGTTGCGTCCAGGAATCTGTGCACACTCGTCCTTCAGTGTCGGAGTAATGAAGCATGATAGGGTAATCTGAATGACTTACGTGCGAGGAAAGCTGACGCTCACTCGGCGTATTTACTGGTTTTGCTGAAGAATGTTGCTAGAAAATGACTACCGTATTGACTTACTCCACGGTGATTTCTGAACGATCTTGTTACGTGGCCTTTTCTCCCACCTTAGTGTTCGTGGATTGGGAATATACAGCCAAGAAATAACATCACCGTTGAGAAAACTTACTACGTGGTGGAGTATTTTTTCCAAACCTTCTCAGTGGCGTGTCATCTTCGGAGGATGAGTTCTTCGGCTTCTTTCCGCATAGATAAGCAAGTGTTCATTGTAACGTAAACTTACTTGATCGTTTTAGGAGGTAGGCCCACCACAACCGTTCCGTCACTGAATGGGAATTGATTGTCCTCACTCTGACGTTATATTCTCCTCTGCTTCGTCATAGACGGCTGTTCCTTAAGGTGTTTACTAATTGACAACCTACTAGTGTGAATCAAGATTGACACCGGTCTCATGGGAGTATCATCCGGAAATGTTGCATGGTCCCTCACTAATCTGTGGAATTCAGCACTATCCACATTCGGAATGGAGACATGGCTTGTGACGCGGTAGTCCTGGTTCTCGTCATTCAGTAGGCTTACTACAGTGAACATTGGTATTCCTGAGAATATTTGAAAAAGAAAAAACGATTGTAATTAGTTACACTGTGGGTAACGCTAATCATAAGGAAGGAAATCTACGAACCAATTTATTTTTTGAGTAGAAATAAACTACACACAAGATAAGGAATTTTCAAACCTCGGTGTGTGCCGGAGGTGAGATGCATTGTCCATCATCGAGACTTAATGCAACGTATTTACAATCAATGCACGTTTGTTGACATTTGATGGCAATTGGACAAAGACTTTTAGCGAAATAAATGTTTTGATAAACTGAAGCAACGGGAAAATCAAAATAATTTTCCAGGTGTGAAAGTCATGAAAAACCAACTACAAAGTCTCCATCAACAGATTTTATGGAAGAAGACAACTCACGCACCATGACAATGTGATCTGCGGCTGCACTTGAAATAACTTATTTGCCATTACAAAGGTAAGGGTGTCATTCTTGACGTTGGAACTCAGTCGGTTACTGTTCAATCCATGAAGCGAACACCGTGGCTTCAGCACATCGTCGATGTATTTGCGAGGATATCTTTGTCAGCCCCTTGAACATCTTCATTGTGAACGGAAAAAGCGCTGAAATGGCCCGAGGGACCATAATGTCGTCAACAATAAGGATTACAGAATGCGCATTATTGGACATTTCCTCTGGTCCAAACGAAACTCCAAGCAACCTAAGTGCTTCAGGAATCTTTGAATTTGATAAAATACGATTGCCAATAGGTAACTGGAGAAAGTCTGTATGAATGAATTGGTAGTATACCCTTTAAACAAACTATACCTAAGTAGAAACGGACGGTATCCTGTAGCTTTCCAAGATCGGCATTCGTCTCATGCCAGGCACTTACGGCGAAACTCGTAAGGTAACTCGAACGCAAAATCATGAAGATTTTCGCTTACCGTCGTTATTTGATTCTTCAATGGACAATAGCATTCAGAGGCTGGTGAATTCGTCTATAGAAAAACAAGTTTACGCATAACACCTAGACATATACAGTGCACGTAATCAATAGGAAAATCCCTAATCACATTTATGTTCGACGATTCAAAGGGCGATTGGCGAACATGGTGTCTACCGAACATTGTTATATTGGTTAGCAAAGTATTGGTAACCGGAGGATATGCCACCTTATGTTCACGGTACACTCCTTGCTGTGTACAGTTTTTAAGTCTTGAAAATGTTTGGAGTCCTGGCTAGGCCCATTTAAACCACATTCTGCACCGGACTGCTTTTATGCTCGTCAGTAGGCAAATTACCAAAAATCCACTTGGGTGTGTAAGCGTCGGCCTGATTGCATAGGCCGTATATTTGCATACCGACAAAATTCTCACCAGTAAAATTTGCTATGAAACCGAGATTATCGACGGATAGGTACCAATATGTAACTAACTCCTCTGAAGTCTACAAGGTTATGAAGCCAGTGGTGCAGATTGTTTTCCGACCGTCCTATTGCATGCGGTAACAAGTTAATGTTATTGATACCAATTCTTCTTTAAATACATCGGAAAATTAAAAGTTGGATCTGTCGCACTAGTGACAGAATGAAAATTACGATCCGTATGGTGCATCTAAAATCCCTTGAAGGCGTGTCAACCTTATTGCAAAAGATCCCTGATGTGAACCATAATGAGTGTTACCACTCGCGCATCAGATCAGACACTGCGACCTCTCCAACGTTTTAACTTTTTTTCTGTTACTAATCGGGAATCGTGTAATGTTATGATGTTTTCAATGCTAAGCAGATGGATTCAGCTATTTCAGGCTGTCAAACAGAAACGGATGGTGACTACTTTTGTTCGTTCTGGTGTAATACAAAGTAACTGCAATTATTGTGTGCAGAATTAATTGCGCGTATAGTGCAGTATTTAGCGTTATTCGCTTTATCCCTTCAACATCACTAGAATGCCAAGGGAGTTCATTGGGGCACTGGCTGGTTGTAGAAATTAAATAACTCGATTTTCAAAGCAGTCTGTTGAAGTTTCGTGACTTTTGTTGATGATAAGTTTCACGCGTTTCCTTAAAGTTTTGCTGAAATGCTATTGCATAGCTGCATTTCATTCCCCTAAAATCTTAGGTAGATTTCGAAAAACCTCACTATTGGTTTTCGAATTTCGTCCATATAGTTTGTGTGGGGTATTTTTTCCTGGCTTTATGATGCAAAGTGTCCGTGCGGACATGTCGCCATTCTGTGGAGGTTTTTTCCGTCGTCTTTCGTGTGTGGCAGCTTTTCGCTCGCTATGGTAGAGTAGCGTATCAGGAAATCGGAGAATCTCGGACATGTCGGTATTTTTTTGTTTTGGGAGTTCGTTGCTTTCTTATCATTTTCGCCGATCTAGTGAAAGATTTTGTCATTTTGGAGAGGCCCATTAAAGTAATGTCACGATTTAGTGTTATTTTTCACCTTAAATTATTCAGTTTCCCGACAGAGCAGCACTTCGCTTCATGCAACAAACCATGCAGCAATACTACAATTTGACTTTACCCGGAAAAACTTGCAATCAACTTGTGTTAGAAAGCAAGCGATTCTACTGAACCACGTGGTCGCCTAGATTTCTGAATAACACCATTTCGTTCTTTTATTCGACCATATCGGTAATGGTACAGTATATAGAAATACATGTAGTACGTTTCGTAGTGACACAGATCGGAAGTTAGAAGACGTTGTCGAACAAGCTACTGCCCACACCCATTCATTTCAATGAAGACGTGCTAAAGACTGGTATTCCTGTTAATGCACCACCAAATCAGTCAGAAAGCTGCTTCAAAAGTGAAATGACTTGGAAGTGAGACCGTAGAGCAGGTGGGGGGGATAAGTGGTCCACGTTTTGTCGTCAGTTTTCATCATCCACTGTATTACAGTCCAAATAAAAATAACTAGCCAGTTCATCAGTACGTATTCACAGACATGGAGCTACAAAAGGTGCATCCACATGTTCGCCACAACCCTCTCAGTTAGTCGTCCGAAACACGGAAAGAAAGATCGAAGTAAGTGAATTAAGTATTAGTTGTTATGACATGCACTCGTTTATCATCCCGTAATAGAAACCACTCTAATTAGATAATGTTTCATTGGGTATACCACCATCCTCAGCCAGATATGATCTAGACACACGATCAGCGCGAATGCACATCACTGCTATTTCAATCAATCCCGCCAGAACTATGACTTTCGTATGCCAACTGATATCGATACATCTCGAAAATAATGATTCTCCAACAGACTACTGGTAATTTTACGCTTCTCAACTTTTAGTTTGTCCTGATAGGATACCATTTGTTTATTCCGTTGCTTCAATGGGACAAGTACGTTCTTCTGTAACCCTCACTCAAACCATTAATGGTAGATGTTCTAAGACCCCTCCAATATTGGCGATTCGCACACCCCCAACACGTTTCCTGTCAGTCAATGTTGGGTCACTGCACCCCTTGACATTTAAGCAGTAGATTGTTTTTCTGGTCATGCACACTCGCGCAGTCCAGTGCACTAAAGTTATCTAATGACTGGTTTCATCCTACCCGCCATAAGATTATCTCACCACTGTCTGTATGAAGTAGTTGGCGAACACATACACACGCTTATCGGTAGTTATCAAAACAATGAGTGCCCGACAGACCTATTAGTTTTATTTTCCTCAACTTTCAGTTATGTTTTTTAGTGTTAGTCACAACGAACAGCGATTATCTAAGTCCTTCCAAGTAACCTTTTCACTCTACTGACCGTCCCTCAATCATACAGTCAATTCAGACCACGTCGTACCTTACAGGTGCAAACGAACAAGCGCTTAGTTTATCCGTCATAGGAGCCGTTCTCAGCTCAGTCGTGATACCGGTCAACATGAGCCGTGTGCAATCCAGACCACTGCATTTGTAGGACAAAATGTTTTGGCAGTGGCCACTACCTTTGTGCGTGCATGCATGTGACCACAAAATAAAACCGACTTCGCGCAACAAGTTATGAAGCCGGTGGTGATCAATGCCAGTTCCGTCTGCATAGCATACTCGTTTTGTTTAGACAGATCGTTGCATCTCCCACCACTCAACCGGCCTTTCACTTACCGCTCTGTCTAGATTAGACTGGTCACACATCATGCATTAGGCAAACTACACACGTGGTGGTTCTCTCTCCCACATGCCCTAGAGTGACTACGTTGGAAAATAATAAGTGGCGAACAATAGTGAGGGCAATTAGATTGTGTTGGTCTTCAGGAAGACCGTTTGATCGTTCTCCGACTCTACAAAGAACCAATAGGTTGTTCTCTGTTCCCAGCGGGCGCGGTATTTACCGTTGAGAAACAAAGGAAAATGTGAATGTAGATTTAATGCAGGATTGATTGAAAATACCCGGCTGAAGGATCAGAACACTCAGTAGAGAACGACATTGTTTTCAGCGCTTCCCATGTGGCCTTATATAGAGCGTTTTATAGACACTTAAATCATGATTACAGAAGAAATCAAGAAACTTGGTAGTCATGGCAAGAGCAAACGAAATTTGGTGTCCACATAATTACAGTACTATCGATGTCACGAGAGACAGTATGTGTTGATAATTATCGTGCAGAATTGCCTGAGCTATCAAATTTGAAAGATAAGTCAGCACAATTCGCGCACGCAATCGACAACATGAGAATGTCAGGGGTTGACGTCACCACAAGATACTTAGGAGATTGAACACTGTATTCGAATGTTGCGCGGAGTATAGTCATCATTCGGGAAGGCTGGGTGAGATGGGGTGGAGATACACTCAGAGCACTACGAAGGGTTACGTGGAAGATCACTTTGTTCATAATAACTCACAATGTTTTGAAGATAGTTAGATAAGTTATTTATTCCTATTCGGTTGAACAGCATGGCAGATACTTGCGACGTTAGCATACCACGCTTCAGTTTCTGTTAAGCTATACGAAACTGAGGTGGCCCTGAACACCCTGTTTCTGTGTCCTGGAAAGCGGAATTGGGGTATTCCTGGACTATTAAACCGATAACCAGATTTCAGCGTAATTCTGTAGAAAATTCACGAAATCTCAACGAACTGCTTCAAAAACGAAGTTATTCAATTTTTACTACGAGCCAGAGTCCCCTTGGACTCTTTTGGCATTCTAGTAGTAATTGCGAGACATCACGAAGTATGTCAAAAGTTACACCGCACGCAAAAATGATCATACGTACAACACTTGCAGTTCTTGTGCATCCAACCAGAAAAAACTGTTGTTATCCAAAGAAGTCACTCCAGGGCAGTTGAAAGGGAGAACCCTCGCGTGTGAAGTGATCATCATCCATCCTTATCGGCAACCTGATGAGCCTTTTGAACAAAATTACTGCAGTCAAACGCAATATACACATTTAACCCGTAGTCGGATTGTTGGTTTTGATTTGGTTAGTTGATTAAAGACCAATCCAAGCGGAACACCAGTTATACCCAGGTATCAGTAGTCAAACAAAAGCTTGCATGTAAGAAGGAACGTGTATATCAAGTACGCCATACGATAAGCGGTAGTTCCGACTGCAAAGACGTTGCGACGCTCCCGATGTCTAGGGCTGTGAATCTAGCAGTAACTTAGTCTCACTAGCTACACGCACGATATGGGCAGAACACGATTACGGGAAGTAGGACAAATTCCAATCGAATAACCGTGTCCATAGATGATTCGTGATTCTAAAAAATACTATAAGCATAAATATACAGCAAATAAATAACTCACAGCCAGGTGAGAAGCCAAGAACAATGGGCAATGAGCTTCCGAAAATCAGGGCAGCACAGAAAATAAAAACGGTCCACTCAGCAGGCAGCTGAACGAAACTGTAGGGCAGTTCGATTGCGGTACAGCCAATAAGTCAAGAACATTTACCGTCACGAATCGATAAATCAATTACAAATGTGTGAATTGGACTGTGGTTGCAATATTAAAAAGTGACATCAACAAATAAGTACAAATAAGCTAAGTCTGTGAAGTAAACAAGAGCACGTGCCAACATGAATGGGCGAATCCGGCACTAGATCTGTTAATGTCGTTGACGTGTGACGGCCAATGGTGGAGTGCGCTGACAGAAACACTAAGACTGGGAGTTCGAGCCTCCGCTCGGCAGTACAAATGGAACGCTCAGAAAGATTATATAACAGTAGAAGCGTAGACCTTTGAGGTTATGAATAAATACGTGAACTGTTCATCTAATACGCACCATGAAACTCGAGTATAAACTAATGTGATGCAATAAGACTTGGAAAGTAATCTGAGCCACTAGCCTTATAACATTTAAGCTAAATTAACTACTAGCGGAGCACCGAAGAATCGACTACATGCGGATAATTGTCCATCAATAATCTTGGTTTCATAGAAGATTTACGGGCGAGGATTTTTTCAGAGTGCAAAATATGTGGTCTAAGTAATCAGGCTGGCCTCTCTAAGCCAAAAAGGATTTTTCGGCAATTTGCCTACTGGGAAGCATTACAGTAGCCCGACGCTGAATGCAGTTCAGATGGGCTGGGACACGTTTCCAGAATTATTTCACGACTTGAAAAAAACACTGTACACTTGTCGCAATTGAAGTAACCGGCGCGCGATTTCTTGCATTTAACAAAGGCTCGTGCTGAGTGATCGCAGATAACAGCCATCAGTTGCATTCGTTTGCCACCTTGGACTCCGTTCACTCTGGTCGCTCACCTTCTAACCCGCATTAGGTCCTCCAAAAATGCACCGAAGTCCTTCGGTCGTTCTGGCCCGAAGATATGGCTGGATGGACCACATGTCCGAGTATGGTCTAAACACGTGTTTTCGGTGATCGGAAAGGGTGCAAACCCTTCAATATTCAACTGAACGCCAAGCATGGTTATCTGTCTCAGCAGCAGTTAAGAATTGACTGCAATCCAATGGGACAAGATGTGCCTGGCTCAACCTCACGTACCGCAGTTGTTCGAGGGGTTCCCATAAGCTCGCGAAAATCTACAGGCATATATCGTCTGAGAGGTCTGTTTATCTGAAGATAGTGGTTCATCCATGAACCGGATGGTGTGTACGGCACCAAAGATGCAGTAACTCCACTTTCTTTGAATCCTGACCAATAGATGTCGGAGCCTCCTAAGAAAACACAAAGATACTAACCATTTTCTCTGTCTTCATACTTCTCAGTGTCTGCCACTGGAATTACGGACGTAGATGACGTCTGATCCACACAGGAAGGGATTTATTTGTGATGTCATACAGAACGTCCTCAACAGTGACTAGGTAATTATGTTGTCCCATCCAGCGCAGCCAATGTCGGCGTAAAGTACTTTTACAATGCACACAGGTGGCAAACGTGATGTGTAGCCGCATGTTTACAGTAAGCACGATAATCGCAAGGTGAACGCCTGCAGCACTGGGCCTCCATCATAATGCATTCATTCAACTATTTTGGCCTAATGTAGCAAGGACGACAACACACGGCAGGATACTTGTATTCCCACGATCACACAAGTCAAGTCATGGCACACATACAGTCGCTTATATAGGCCTTTTTCCAGACTGCGCGGCACCAAGATTGCTATTGCCGCTGCTTGAGCGCTTCGGCTGCGTTCTGTCCATTTGCCTGTGACCGATGGCTTGCTTCTCTTGCCCGTCATTTCCCTTCGGTTGGCCCGACTGTCTCAGTGGACGGCTCGATCGGCAGCCCTCCACCCGAACTATCTTGGTGGTTGCCGGAGATCCCGCTGGTTCCTCTCTGGTCGTCTGTATGCTTCTTTTTGCCTGCTTCGGGAAGCACCCGACTATTCGCCACCTGTTCTTTTGTCTGTGGCCCTCGTTTGGTTCGTTCGTTCGCCTTGATGTTCACGCCGTTCCCTCGCCACAGCATTCCCTGTTACACTAATACGCGTCAAGCTGAAATCAAGTTTACAATCTCGGACAGACGGATATTGCCCACAGACTGGGTGCATTACATAGGACAAACTGATTGAGACCAATTTGATTGATTACGAACGGTTTTCCACAGCGCAGTCCCGCGAAAACGGCCCATGTGACGTTCATGCACAGTGCGTGGGTGACTAGGACAACGTATTCATTTCCGTTTGGTAGCGAAGTTCAGTCCACCTGACGGCCAAAGGCGTGTCGGTCAAAGGTCTATGGGGCAGACGAGCCTTGAGTTTGAAAGCTGGCTAACTGATTGAGTACGTCTGTGTATGCGCACGCGTGCACATGTTCGGAAAGCAGTGAAATTCAGTGCGACTGATTATCGACCGCAATCGGGTTACATGTATTTGTGTAGGGCCAGAATAACGGGTTCGCGATCGCGGCTACACTAAACTACGGTTCGTCTGTTTACCGATAATGTGTGCAACACGAAGGGAGCTCTAAAGATTTACGGTGGACAATATCCGTAGCTAAGATAACATTTCATTTACGACGGTTTCAGTGGGAGAAGAGCGTCAAACGTTTAACAGATGTCAGTGGAATTGCAGATGGTTTGGTAGAAACGAAGTGCTCTACGTACTTCAAGATATTACCTTTCTATGGGTCATGTTCCAACAAAAGTGAAATTAAAAGAATGACCGTTGTGGCCTTGTCACGGCACAGTATGTAACGTCGTCTGTAGTTCCACACAATGTTCCTTGAAAAAGATAATGAGCCCCTTGTTACGAACGTTTGAGCAATGCGTAGCCGAATTCGCAACGGATCCCGAAATCAGAAGACGATTATCCGTGATATTCTACGATACTAGATTATTAAAATAAACAATGACATAAACAATATACAAACCTCAATAATACGATCACAAGGACTCAACAACGAGAAACCGAATAGCAGCGTGTGAGCAGACAGCACGTGCGTCACGCAGGTCCTGAACAAGGATGTGCCAAAGTAGCGCTCCGGGCGCGAACAAACAACAATTGGTCCAGAAAAACAACCAGTTCGTAAAGACAAGTCAATAGTGTATGGAAATGAGTGATGTTGGGAAAAACACTGAATCGCGAGGGAAAAAAGGGGGATTTTTCACGACCGGCCGTTACACCGCCCACCAAAATCCTCCTGGATCCTTAGCAGAGTCAAAGGTTCGGTATAAAGGTACTGATTCTTCCTACCTGCCTAGGCCCTGCTGTCAGTGCGCGCGTCTAAAGCTCGTCGTCGACGTTCTACTACTGGTCGCACCTAATCCATTGGATACACAGACGTGAGGCTAATCTACATCTTCCACAAGACCAAATGACCGATGGCGGGCGTGAATGGTCACATAGACGTTGTCCTCGTAAGGGGCCGTCCGGTCCTGGATGTACGTGCTTGAGTGTGTGTGTGTGTGTGTGTGTGTGTGTGTGTGCCGGGGTTACAATGAAATCACAGGTATAACTACACGTCAAAGGAGGACTTTCTGCAATGTCAACTAAAGACCGCGTGGCAAGAAAACGAGTAAATGTAGCATGTGTGTGTGGCCTAAGCTCCGCTACTTCCACATATGCAAGGGGCATTCGGTAGCGTCAACAAAAAGCAAAACAACGAACACTGTCACATGTTTGATGGGATTACGGGATGTAGAGTGCGTCGTGCATGTGTGTATGTATCGGGATGTATAATGGAATCGCACTCATCACCACATATCGGGAAGAACCTTCTGTAATGTCAACGAAAGGACCGCGAGCACCTTAACGTGTTTGACGGAGATTGTGTGGTATATATGGTGTTTCTTTATCCACCTCAATTACTGATGTGAAAAAGGTTTACTAGGCCTCAGGGTTATCAGCTCCTCCGTCTTCGCTCTCGAGTAGGTTAATACTGCGTATGTCACGAATGAGTACTCCGTTAGCTGTCTTCACCTTCACCGTTCTTATCATTCCGTCAGTGCTTTTGATGGTTTCCGTAACTACTCCCAAAGACCAAGCGCTGAAATGTGCGCGTTCGTCGGCGATCATAACCACGTCCCCAGCTTTGAATGGTCTTGTTTTGGCCAGCCACTTCTGTCGAGTCTGCAAAGCCGGTAGGTGCTCCCGTAGCCATCGCCTCCAGAAGACCTTGGCCAGATAGTTCGCTTGCTTCCACCCGTGGAGGTAGCTCCCACGAAGGTTTACCGGCCCTTGGAAACCCTCGTTCGACCTTAGCGTCAATAAGTCGTTTGGGGTGAGCGCCAGGTGGGTGGAGTCGCCGTTCAATACTGGAACCAGGGGGCGGTTGTTCAGGATTCGCTCAGCCTCAGTCATGACGGTGTTCAGCGTCTCGTCGTCGGGCGGCTGCTGCTCCATGATTGACAGCAATATCCGTCTGGCGGACCGGATCATGCGTTCCCATATGCCGCCTCGGTGACTGGCCTGTGGGGGGTTGAAATGCCATCGTATGCCGTAGGCCACGGTTCGATTCTGCAGTTCGTCCCTGTTTATGTTCTTGTGCCAACGCTGCAATTCCCGTTGAGCGCCCACAAAGTTCGATCCATTATCTGAGTATATATCGGCCGGTACGCCTCTTCGGTTGATAAATCTTTGCAAGGCCCGTAGAAACGAATCGGTCGTCATCGAATGTGCGACTTCTAGGTGTACCGCACGTGATTTCATGCACGTCATGGTACATCCGTATCGCTTTTCTAATCTTTTCCCGCACTTGATCCACAAGGGCCCGAAATAGTCCAACCCGGTGTCACTGAACGGCCACCAGCCCGTAGTCACCCTGCATTCTGGTAGTGGGGCCATGAGCTGTTTGCCTGCTGTGGCATTGCGTCTCCTGCATTGCACACACCGTCGGATTACGCGTTTTACAGTCTCTCGTCCTCTCAACAACCAAAGACGCTTTCGGATGACGCTCGTCACGTGACTTTCCCCGGCATGTCCCTCCATGGCGTGGACGTGTTGAATCATTAGCTCTACTACAGGTTGTCTCGCAGGCAGCAGTATAGGATACTTTGTGTCGAAGCTCAGGTGGGCGTTCGTCAGCCTACCATCCACCCGCAGCAGTCCGTTGATGAGTTTGGGGTTTAAACGCTTCAGCTCGCCTCTTGGAGATGGCATGTCTTCATTGGTCGGCCCCACTTCTTCCGCCCTCTTGAGTTCTCGGGCGAAAGCCTCGCGTTGTATCATTCTGAAAATATCGTACTCTGCCGCTTGTAGCTCATCGGGACCTATCGGGCCGACCGGTATCCGACCTGAGGGCCGTAGCCCTTTCATGACTAGTGAACTTATCTTGAACCTGGTTAACCAAACTAGCGAACGAAGCGTCTTCATCCAGGAAGAAAACCTGACCAGTCGCGATAAAATGGACGACGCTTCGACGACGTTGGTTGCTATCACTACGCCTTTGATCTCCAGTTCCAATTCCGTAGGGGGTTTTAATTCGAACACGGGCCAGTCCTGTTTGGGCAATTGCAGGAAGTTTGGCCCTCTCGTCCACGTGTCCAGTTGCCTGAAGTTGTTCGCACCTCGGGAGCACAGGTCGGCCGGATTATCGCCAGACCTGACATGACTCCACTGGTGCGTGGCCGATTCATCGTGGATAATCGTGAGCCGGTTAGCAACGAAAGTACTAAACCGGCTCCGTACGTTGTTAATGTAGTAAAGTACTATCGTTGAATCCGTCCAGAAGCTCACCGACCAAATGTAGAGATCGAAACATCTCTTCACAGCTTGCACCACCCTGACCGCTAACACGGCTGCGCTGAGTTCAAGGCGTGGGATTGAGACCGACTTCAGTGGGGCAACGCGGGCTTTGGCGAACAGGATCCTCGTGGTATATTGTCCATCTCCTGCGCCCCATCGTCCGTACACCACAGCTCCATAACCGACTTCGGATGCATCGGAAAAAGCATGTAGTTCTCCAGTCCGTGTCGTATGGCCAGGAGTCAAACATCGTGGGATTCTTATGTCCCCTAATTTCTTCAAGGTGTTCAGAAATTCTTCCCAGTCCAGCCGGTCCCCTCGGTCCAGTGACTGGTCCCAATCAACTTTCTTACGGCACAGCCGCTGCAGCGAAATCTTTCCGGGTAGCAGCCATGGTGAGACGAAACCGAGCGGGTCGAACAAACTTGAGACGGCAGATAGTATGCCACGACGGGTTATTGGCAGCTCGGGAACGTTCAGTTCGAAAACAAAATCGTCCGTTTCCGCGTCCCATTGTATCCCTAAAGTGCGCTCGATAGGAAGTGGAGAGCCGTCCAAATCTCTTACCCTTTCGGCTTTTTCGTGATACGGGATAACCTTCAGCACTTCTGAAGCGTTCGACATCCATTTAGTTAGATGGAAGCCGCCCTCTTCCAGCAATCTCGTCAGACCCCTGAACTGCTCTAGAGCTGATTCCACATCATCGAATGACCCAAGGTAGTCGTCGACGTAGAAGTTCCTGCTGACGCTTTCTACCACCGTCCGATGTACCAGATCGCCATGTTTGTTCGCTGATTCTCGGAGGGCGTAGTTGGCACAAAATGGTGACGATATGGCTCCGAAGGGGTGGACGGTCATCCTATAATTCACCACTGCGTTGTCCCGGTCGCTCCCTTCCCACCACAGGAAACGCAAAGCATCTCGTTCTCCTACCGGAATCTTCACCTGATGGAACATTTCCCTAATGTCGGCAGACAAAGCCACTTTACCCACTCTGAAACGGCACAGAACATCGATCAGTGGTGTGGTCCAGTCAGGCCCCTGTAGTAGGCGATCGTTTAACGACTTGCCCTGAAACTTGGCCGCACAGTCGAAAACCACGCGCAGTTTATTGGGTTTCTTGGGGTTGATAACCGGATGGTGAGGCAGATACCAGATACCCCTTTTGCTGTCGGTGTTAACAGGCACCTTTTCAACGTAACCGAGGGCCTCGTTTCGCTTCATCAAATCCGCGTATCGTTCCCACAGATTCTGGTCTCGAATGAAGCGTTCTTTTAGTCGTAGTAATCGTTGGAGAACATAATTTCTGTTGTCAGTCCACGGGTCGACCGGTGTGCGCCATGGGAGGGGAACCTCGAACTGTTTTTTGAGGCCTCTAGAGCCTTGCCGCACCGTTTGTAGAGCGAAGTGATCCTCTTGAGACAACGTCGGTCTTTCGTCTCCAATGTCATGAAACTCCTTTTCATAAAGCCGTTGCAGATGATACTCTATGCGGTCCGTTTCGGCGGATAAGTAATTCACGGAACCGCGTACCCCTACTGGACCGTATAACATCCATCCCAGAGCCGTGCGTACGGCATAAGGTGCCTGGCGGTCGCCCACTCTTTGGTCAAGCACCCAATGCGCCTCTGGCACGTCGCATCCGATGAGGAGATCCACCTCATCATCTTCCCAGTCTACAACGGTTACATCCTGCAGGTGGGGCCATCGAGTCAAGATTGCGTTCACCGACCTTGGTGCTCGCATGGGGAGATCCGCTAACGTGAATGCCTCCGTTGGTTCAATTTCCTCGTTAGTGTCTAGAGAGATGAGTTGCAGCCTTAATCTACCGGCAGTCATTACCTGTGTTCCGCCCACCGTGCTCACTGCTAACGACGTCGCACCTTTAGCCAGTTGGTGTTTGTCGGCAAACCGCTCTTTCACTAAAGTGGTGTCGGATCCACTATCAACGAAAGCCAACGCCTTGACTATCCCAGTCGGAGTCACTACTCCCACGGCCACTACGCCTAAACGTACCGGTTTATTGGCAGATTGTGAAGTTGAACAAATCACGCTGGGCTTGGCAATCGCCTCGGATATGGTTATTCTCGCCTGATGCAGCAGCCGATGGTGTCTGCCTGTGCAGCCCTCGTAACCACATCGATTCCTTGTTCTACAGGCTGCTGCCCGGTGCGTGGTGTTGAGACAGATGAAACATGCTCCTGCCATCCTTGCCATTCCCCACCGTTCGTCTATTGTGGCGTTGCCGAACTCGGGGCATTCTGGTAGGCCATGGCTGGTACCACAGGATCTGCAATTTGGTTTCGCCGTAGCATCTCGTGAAATGACGTGTGTGTTGGTCCAAGGCTGGTATTTTGGATATTCCCGTACAGGGGTTTGGACTTGGCTAGTACCGGGCTTGTTTGCTCGGTTGCTGTCCCGGATGAGTCGGCCGAATCTGCTGTCAGCTATCTTCGTTTGCCTGTCTAAGTATTCAGTCAGGTCTTCGAAGTTGGCTTCTCTGTCGCCTCGGCTTATCCGTTCAGCTTCTTCCGCCCACCGACCCTGTAGTTCGGGAGAGAGGTGACGGACTATGCCTTCCAAAGTGTGCATGGCGTCTAGGTCAGCCCTGTAACCTAAATGGTCGAGGGCTATTGAGCAGTTCTGCATCTTGATCACCAGGCCGGCCATGATGTAGACGTCGCCCTTGGTTCTCTTTGCCTCTGCCATCACGCCCTCTATTAGGTTACGGGCTACTTTGAAAGGTTGGCCAAACAAGTCCCTCAGAATCTTTCTTGCCCTTGTGTAGCCTTGTTCTGGATCGAGCATGGTGCACCCGTCGATAGCTTCTCGCGCTCGGCCTCGGCAGTAGTGAGTAAGGTAAAGAAGCCTTTTCCCAGGGTCGTTTACCTTGTTTTCAACGAACGTCTCGAACTGTTTGACAAACTTGCAGTATTGCTCAGCTCGCCCGTCGAAAACCGTTAACTCCACTCTAGGCAGATCGATCGATGGTGGTTTGTAGTCGGCGACCGGCGTGGGGTTCCCTACCTTATTGCACTCTAACCTATCGGAAGTGTCGAAGTCACTGGTCTCATGCTCTCGCTGTTTCTGTGTACACTTCTCTGCTTCATGCGCCTGTAGTCTAGCTGAAAGTAACTGTTGCTCTAGTTCTAGTATTCTCAGCTTATATAAATCGACATCCTTACGATCAATATTGCTTTCAATAACACATGAGCTAGCACTGACAGGACTAGGCGATCTAGCATTAACTAAAGAATCATATGTACCCAAAACCTCCCCAGAGACTTGCCGTATTACTTCCTGTCCGGATTCAACTGCTTTTGATCCTCTTCTTGGCATTTTGCGTGATTTTTCCTCGTTCCAAATAGATCTATTGAGTATTGTTACGAACGTTTGAGCAATGCGTAGCCGAATTCGCAACGGATCCCGAAATCAGAAGACGATTATCCGTGATATTCTACGATACTAGATTATTAAAATAAACAATGACATAAACAATATACAAACCTCAATAATACGATCACAAGGACTCAACAACGAGAAACCGAATAGCAGCGTGTGAGCAGACAGCACGTGCGTCACGCAGGTCCTGAACAAGGATGTGCCAAAGTAGCGCTCCGGGCGCGAACAAACAACAATTGGTCCAGAAAAACAACCAGTTCGTAAAGACAAGTCAATAGTGTATGGAAATGAGTGATGTTGGGAAAAACACTGAATCGCGAGGGAAAAAAGGGGGATTTTTCACGACCGGCTGTTACACCCCTTTCATTCTAAGTAAATCAAGTATGTCAATAATGCAGTAGTTAGACCCTTCCATGCAATAGTATCTGTTTAATTACACAATCATATATAATCACGTACCGTTAATAACAACACATGTTAACTGTGAACAAGTGACCCCTAATTGGTTACTTGATGTATTTAACTATCTAATTTTAAGTTTTGTTTGCTAAGGAACTGATTAACCAATAGGGAAATAAGAGTACATTTACGCTCCTAGAGCTTAGGCTCAGCTGTTTGTTAAACAACCGCGGTTGCCATGGTGAGAATAACAAGAGAATCCTAACGGTCAGACACGAATCAGGTCCTCCTATCTAATAGGCTGTAAAGAAAACAGTAACGTCTATTAGTTACTGTTGTGTCCGTGAGGAAACCTCTGGAATATCCCTGGTCAATAATTCCTCAATCGTCCAATCCCAACGGAACAGGAATCACGAACAAACGCGGAAACTGTGTTCAGTTGTAAGCAAAAATGGACACTTTATGTAGCATGAAGCAAGGAATGCACGGACACATGGCGTTGTTATTGAATGCCCAGGGTGGTACGCAGATGTGATTTGTTAAGTCGGATTACAGCACATCAGAAGTCTGACTGGTTAGCGGGTTGGTGTGGAGGGCAGGCAGTAGGCTGCCCATCAGTGGTCGATGTGAACAGTGACGTGTGATAGACTTACTTGTTCATAGGCACACGCGTCACGACCGCACTACTATGAAGGACATGTGGCCTTGTCACTTGTCAGTGCTTACAAAGCACCCTGTCCGTGGGGTTGAAGGAATGCGGACTGCAGCCTCGCTGATGACGTGTGTTCAGGGAAATTTCCGACTCTCTAACAGCCACCGTTTCGTGGAACACGACTGCATATTTATCGTTTTATATGATATTTGTAGAGAACCATTAGTTGTAATGCCTGTGAGTCAGTTGAAGTGTGACCGTTCTTTTTAATGTTTGCACAATGTCAAGGAATGTCAGGCTTCTCGGTTGAGCTGGCATGTAGGGATTACCCAGCAGGTCCTAATCTCCGCAGCAACAACTGAACCATAGTTTCATCGTCATGAGGTGATAACTCCACAGTGAATACGTCTTCATATCGTTTGTACCACTCCTCAATACACAAACCAATGGTATTTCTTCGACGAGTTCGAATCCCTCGACTGGAGTGAGATCCGGACTGCTAGCTAATCCCGTGATCTTGGTGCCACGGCACAGTAAGCAACTTCTGGCAAAACGTGAGTTTGAAACATTGGGTCCCCTTTATCCAATTCATGAGACTCGCGACTTATGTCTTCTCTCCGTTCTCACAAAAACGTGAGTTGTCAGAGACTGCATCCGGCTGGTTGCTTTCAGTCGGAGGTGAAGTTGCATGGATGCGTGCATCGGAATTTTGCACACCGCGCAACGTTGCGAATTTACTCGCCTGATAGGTCGATAAAACATCCCAAACAACCACGTGTCGGTCACTGATTGTTTGATTGAACCACTTATCACCTTTACACAAATCATGCCAGTGGTGGCCCCAGACACCCAGTACATTAAAATAAATTTCCTCTCTGCATGATATGATTCACAATGGAGCGTGAAAGTTCAACTCACCTTTGAAGGTTTCATTCTTGTTAATTATCGGCAGTGCACATTCACCGAGCCCACAGGAAGTGGAACCCGGAGTGAAAAACTGTAAGCCGAACAACTAACCACCGGGCTGGCTTTCAGCGGTTTATTGGAATTTTACACCACATTATCCAGCGCCTTCCCGACGCTGACTTCAAATTTTAACAGGGCATTTCCAGCACCGCGATCGACTACAATGATGGATGTCTGCCGCGTATAGGCCCAGGTACAACGAAGGCATTCCGTTGAAAAAGAAACAGCTTAGTTACTATATGGACGTCACAATGATGAAACAGTTTTACAGTGCTCCCATGACTTTCACGTTCACGCTGTATGATGAATCACATTACGCAGAAAAACCAGTTGTCTATCTGGTAACAGCCCAAAGGAATCCATTTTCTGCAGGCGGCGGAAACAGAGCCAACTTTCCATTTCCTTGTATACAATCACCGGCGTGGTCAACATGTTTTGTAATTCCACAATCTATATCATTACAGCGGGTGCAGCTTTCAACTCAATTGCAGGCTAGACAAATTAACCTGCACTTGTCATAATGTGGAAATTTTCTGAGTCCCGTTCGTTTTTCAGTTGTTTTGTACTTCCCCTTCAGATATTGTCGTGAGATTTCACTCGATTTTTCCGCCTTATGCTGATATCATCATCTAGAAATTGATCTTTTCTAAGGGGACATAAAAACCGAGACAGTAATCAGCTCAGAGTTCTTCGAGGGAATTACGAAAGGAACATCAATCATGTGGTTTTATTTTGAACTAACACTTCGTTCTCGAACTTGCGTAGTACAAGTCCCCGGTAGTAATAAGGGCTGCCTCATGCTGAGTGCGCCATCGTTATAACCGATGTCTTAGTACTGAGGGTGCATCTCGTAGTGGTAAATGCTATGTTGTACAGTATTTCAGATTATTGAGAATGGCACAGGTAAACTCTGCGACCCAGAAGAAATGCAACGGTATCTTAGAAGTGACCGTAGTATACGCTTTGGAGATTCGACGAGGCTATGTGTGGGGGTCAGATATTTTTGCGACTGATTTTCTAACTTCTTTCTGTATTTTGCCCCAATACAAAACTATCAACTATTCAATATTACGGCTTGGAATGACCTCTCAGCTTCCCGTCCGATGTGGGATATATATATATACTAGACTAGAGTCAGATATGGTATCAACATCACAAATATTATCGGGCTTGTGAAAAATTGAACCGTTTTAAACGTTTTATCGCACGCACTTTCGAAATCTTCTTGAAAGTTTTACATGATATTCATGGGGTCTGAGAGACTTCTAAGCACGCCACTATCTTCAGATCTGAGCTATATCGCTCGTTTCCAACCAACGACAGTCCTCATTCTTTTGGGTTTCGGCCAGTGAGTCAGGATGAACCGAGGCCAATATTGACGTCAACTCATTTACCTACATCAAGTTATGGTCTACGCGCCACGCCACTTTTTCCAGCCATGTCCAGGATGCGAAAATAACGCATGGAATGGTAAGTGATGGACAGGCATGAGGAAAACGTGAATAAGCCACCGAAGGCAGTGCAAAGTGATCTTGTTTTCAGGCAGCGGCTATCCACACTCAACACACGATGATGAACCCCGTCGTTGCTCACACGATGTTCCCATTAAACGCGAACAATGCAGTGGAAGCATCGGTGATCAAATGTGGAAAAGTCGCTGAACGTCACCGCTTGGACCAGCCAGGATTCGCAACCATGGAGCAAAACATTGTGCACTGTGGCACAGCAGAACCGTCCTTGTAATTGTGTCAAGTTTCTCATTTGTGTCGCCACCTTAACTATGAATAGTCCCACAACAAAAAGAAATAAGTGGCCTCCATCAGAGAAGTCAGCTGAAAAGATGCGCAGAAACAATGTATTCAATCCTGTGGGTATTTATGTAACATGAATTCGCGCACATAATGTATTTGCCGTTACAAGTAAAGCAGAAGAATAACAGGGTATGACGCCACTGATTTATATCATGGATCGTTTTACTGTTGTCAAAATGTCTTCTGATTGGCACAATACGATGGAACTGAAAAATGGTAGAAAAAAAGATTCACAAACTTACGAGGATATTTCTTCCACTACCACTACTGGCGAATTGCACTGATTTTCGATTTTTTGTGCATGGTAGTAAATACTGCTCAAAATACCGCAAACTAGCTCATTATCATTCCCAGAGGAAACCAGGCACAGGCCATCAGGACCGATGCAATGGACAGCTGAGACTCCAGGTTGATCATGTCTGAAATGGATGAAAAGTTACTTGGTCGGGAATTTCAACTCACTACGTGTTTTGATCTAAACCATGGGTCTGTTCACTACTTTCCGAAAGATATAACACTTGATTCAGCCGAGATAACACGCTTAAGATTCATCGGTTAACTCAACAAGATGAAGTAAGTGACTGCAATGATGAATTTAATGACGTCATTATCATTCTCTTAGTTTCACATTTCCTTGATTATTAGTTAAATAGATGAAGGCGTTTTCACAAACCGTGCCATAGGTGGCTTATGAAACTTAGTATAACTGTCATAACGTTGTAGCCTTTACGCAGACTCACTTTAGTACACATTATACGTTGTCATTTTATTCTTCGTTCCAGACTTGATTATTATGTGAGTGAAGCATATTATTCTGACTCCAGTTTATTGCTCATATTGAGCTTAGTACTTTGCAAACTTATACGTTAACTTACTCATCTGACAGATTCGTGGAATATTACATTCGTCCAGACAAATGCAACACACTTGAACTCTTAGACACACCCAAACAGTAAACCCATTGGCTTCTGGTCTTTCGAAACTTTGCTGTGACAAACGCAATTATGTGATTCACGCAATCTAGGTAAACGTTCTGACTATATTCCATCACGACGAAACTGCACCTTGGCGTAAAGTGATGGTGTGTGTGCCTCCATGATCCAAAGAGTTTGTCGTTTCTGTGTATGCCCCAACTGACTTCAGCTCTCCTGAGGCTAAAGACGGATTCTACCAGGATTTGTCTCAACTGCTCCGCAGCGTGCGTTCTACAGATATCATGGTTGTTGCTAGTGATTTCAATGCTCAAGTCGGAAGCCTAGATGAGACGGAGAGGGAAATGGGAGGCCGATATTGCGTTCCAGCCGATCGAGCTGATAACGGTGTTCGACTCACTCAACTTTGTTCCGACTATGGACTATGCCTAACAAGTACAAATTCCTCGCACAAAAAGCGACACTGGCTAACCTGGCGTCCTCGTGCACCTTCACAGCCTTGGACTCAGATCGACCATATTGCTATCCGTTACCACTGGCGCGAATCAACTCAAGACTGTAGACCATTTTGGTCCACGTCTGTAGACACTGATCACGCTCCTGTCCGAGCGCGCTTCAGCTTGTGCCTCGTTGGTGGCCTAAATAACGCCAAGACGAACCGTCCCCTGCAGCTGCTACTGGACGATAACCAACGATCTGCTTTCCGAGCAGAGTTATCCACCGGGTTATCGATGAACCCAAATACCCAGGATCCAGAACAACGATGGACAGAGATCAAACAAGTTCTCAATAGTTTTAAATATTTGTGTTGGTTTTAGCTCAGGTTGTTGGTTTCCATGATGTTCTGATCACTGAGCTTGGCGTTTAGATCGCAAACCTTTTACCACCAGTCGAGGTGACATCGTCAGTGCATGTGCTCTACGCGCGGCTGCGGATGATACCCAAGGTCCAACAAATAGACACACACAGAAACGATGGATATCTGCATCCTCAGTTGCACTGTTAGAAGTGCGCAGAACGATTCCTCCGGATTCCAGATACGATGAGGTACGGAGATGCCTTAAACGCCAACTGATTCGGGGCCTGAGAAATGACCGTGAGCAGTGGTGGATTGCGAAGTGTAGGGAGATGAAAAAGCTGCGGCGATTGGCAACAGCCGCAACCTCTTCCGTCTGATTAGACAAACCGGTCCACTTAAACCAGGCGTTAGCGAACTGATCCAAGAGGCGAACGGCTCACTAATTCAAACTCAAGAGGGCCGTCTAATTCACTGGGCGGAGCATTTCGAGAAGCAGTTTAATAGGCCTTTATCCTCTCCAGGTTTGATCACTAGGGCAATGGGTACACCTCTTGTTGTAGATACCAGTCCTCCGTCAGAAATGAAGCTCATCGCGAGATAGGCCATCTCAAACGACATTAGGCTGCCGGGCCGGATGGGCTGCCTTCATCTATTTTCAAGGACGGTGGCCCAGCACTTTTACTGGAGATGACTAAACTCTTCGGTTTGATATGGGAGAAGGACCAAGTTCCAAAGAGTTGGTGTGAATGGATGATCGTACCGATTTATGAAGGCGACAGGTCCTCCTGTGAAAACCATAGGGGAATAAGTTTGGTTAGCATCGGACCCAAACTGCTCACTGGTATTAGTTTCCACCGCTTATCTCGCGCTCGCGCGAGAATCATGCTGGGTTTAGACCTGGTCGAGGTTGTATTGATCACATCTTCACTCTTCGACAAATTCTAGAACAAAGACACACCTTCCGTGGGTCCACTATTTCCGTTTTTCTTGATCTTAAGGCAGTCTTCGACTCAGTCAACCGCACAGTTCTCTGGCGCTGCCTCTTGCTCAAAGGTGTACCTGAGAAATTCATTTCCATCGTAAAATCCCTTCACATTATTAGCCGAAGCCGAGTTCGGACCTACGGTGATCTTTCACCCGAGTTCACCACGAGAAGTGGTGTATGTCAGGATTGCCCCCTCTCTCCTTTTCTCTTCAATTTTGTGATGGATATGGTCCCAGAGGCCGCACTTTTGTCAGATGAGGATAGCGGCATTGAAATTTTCCCGGGTGAGAAGGTATCAGACCTTGAGTATGCGGACGATATAGTTCTCGTAAGTGAAGATTCAGGTAAGTTGCAGGCTTTCTAGACAGCTTGACGGATTACGTAGCAATGGTTGGTATGCGTTTTGCACCTTCAAAGTGCAAGATACTCTTTCAGGACTAGGTCGGTCCAACGCCAAACCTTTCAGTGTCTGGGGAGACTATAAACGTGGCAGACAAGTTGTTATCGGGGGAGCTGCATCTCATCCGGAGGTCAGATATCGGATGAAGTGTGTCTGCGTATACAGAAGGCTCGCTTGGCATTTACCAACCTGAGTCATCTGTGGCGTCGACATGACATCCGTTTACCTATCAAGGGTCGAGTGTATGCTGCAGCAGTCAGGCTCGTACTTTTGTATGGTTCGGAGACATGGCCACTGCGGGTGGAAGACATACGAAGATTGTCGGTATTTGAACACCGATGTCTTCGTAGTATCGCTTGGATCTGGTTGGATCACCGTGTGAGCAATGCTGAGCTTCGGCGGGAAGTCTCAGGTTCAAGGATCAAATCATCAGGTGAAACACCTAAGCTCACCAGGCCAAGATGGTTGGTACACGTTTTACGCATGTCCCCTGACAGGATCCCATGGCGTGCTATGTTTGCTGAGGCGGATACCGGTTGGAAGATGAGTAAGGATGGTCAGTCCATGACGTGGAAAAAAGGTATAAAAAGCCCAACTAAGCAATGAATCCACGCCTTAGTATCAGCCAAAGATAATTAGGCGTGCAAAATGGTTTGGTGCTCATAAGTGGGACGAAGTGGAAATTTCGAGTCTTCAACCCTGAGAAGCAGAGCTGTGTCCTACCGTGCAAGTCTTCAGGTCGCATGTAGACAAAAAGTTATTTTTGCAGATAACCGTGAATAAGGAAGTATTCGGTCCATCACATAGCGGTAATGATCAAGGGTGTGGTGCGCTTTTCGCATGGCCAGCGTTTTCCATTCTGCAACGCCACTTAAATATGTAGACGGCACTATTACGTGGCCAATGTGGCCTACCCCGAGATAAAGCGATAGACTCTTGTCGTGCTAATTTAACACAATAAGGTTTTCCAGAGAAAACGAACGAACCACGCAAGTGGCCAGCAGGCCGTTTGTGGATTACGGATGCTGCTTTGTAGGAGGCGCATGATTGTACAGAATGCTAAAGGTACCCCTCGAGTAAAACGAGTCCTATGTATCAGGCGACCATTAACGCAACCTACTCAAAATACTGAAGACTAAGCGCACTTTCTCACACTCACGAATGCACACTTACACCGTACATAACAGTTTTTCCTCCAACAAATTAGTCTTCTCTCCTTTCCCACGCGTAAAAACCAGTAAAAAATGTACAGCGACAAATATCGGTCTTTCTAGAAAGGGTTAACTCTGGTTCAATGTTCTTTTATTTCTTTCATTCTTACTGTTATTCTTGCGCTGGCATCTCTTTTGATTTAATGATAGTAAGTAGCATATAAATGGGTGGGCAAAATTTTCCAGGAAGCACATGACCGGTTTAGCGGTTTTGGGACTCATCAGGTATACGTACTTGATACTCCTCTTCCTAATCATCCTCATACTAGTACACTCCGTTCATATATCGCGACTAGGATGTAATTTTAGGCGTCAGGAGTGTGATGGGATACTCTTCATTGATGAGTCCAAAAAGGAATCACTACTGTGATATATATATATATATATATATATATATATATATATATATATATATATATATATATATATATGGTTTGACAAAGATCTTCGATGTCTAGTCCGTAGAAAAAACCGAGCTTGAAGATAATATCGAGCGATGGCAACGGGTTGCGATGCATGCAAACAACTACGAACACAATGTTCGTCCATGAAGTTGGCGAAACGGTGCAGATTCGGAGTTTAGCAGCCGAATGTGTTCATGCGCTTACACGACTGTTACCCCACCTGAAAAGACGAGGGAGAAACGCCTGGTATAGCTGCACTTGTGGTAGATGGGAGAGCTGCTGACTCTGATGAACCAAAGACAAATGCTCCGGGAAACCCTTGTTCACCTCTCTCGTTGGTGTCCCAGCCTCTAATGGCGTTCCGTGATATCGAAGTGGACGAAGTTATGACACATCCAAGATCTCTCAAACCATATAGATCACCCGGACCTGATGGAATCCACCCACTGGTACTACGGGGGCACGCCGTGATTGTCGCACGCTCAACCACCAAGTTGTTCAACACTTCACTGGCAGTTAAAAAACTCCAGGATGATTGAAAACAAGTAATTGTTGTACTTATGCTCAAGGATGGAGACAAAAGGGCAACTATCAGTTATCGTCCAGTAAGACCCACCGACGTCGTCCGCAAGGTAATGCGGTTCAGCCTTTAGCCCAGCGCGTTAAAAGACGTCTTAGTCATCACAAGCTTCTAAGTTCTGCACAGCAAATCTCGTTCATGTATTTCCAACCCCCTGTTGGCCCCAGAACTCTGGACGGAAGCAAAGGCTGAAGAATATCTCACAGATGTCACTTTCAACGATTTCACTAAACCATTTGACAGAGTCCCACACGACCAACTCTTCCGGAAGCCTAAACTGTTGGGAATAATGAATTAATTGCTTCGTTGGTTCGAGGACTTTCTGAGAGGGCGGTTATTCGCAGTTTCCAGGACTCTATCCACATGGTACTCGACCTCCAGTGGTGTTCCCCAAGGTTCGGGACTAGGTCCACTGTTGTTCCCGGTCTATATCAATGACCTCACAATCAGTTTGAACTCATCGTGCTTACTCTGTGCTGACGATCTGAAGCTGTGGCGCGAACCTTGTTCTGATACGGACAGACAACCACCACAGGATGATATCGACAGGCTGACGGATCGGTCCAATACATAGCCCATTCCTATAAACCTAGAGAAGTCCGCACACGTGCGCACAGGTCCATTACAGTTGGGCTACACACTCTCTGGCATTCTGTTGATAATGACAGCCTGCGAGCGTGATCTTAGGGTGATATTTTTTTATCACGTGTTTGAGCATGAGTGGAGTGGAAGGGGTATCTACCCCATAGTCACGAGGGCCCAATGCACTATTGGGGATAACCGGTAACCGAACCCTGAGACTCGGAGTGGCGAAGAACCACACAAAGTCTCAATAGGTCAGGTGTGGTAAAGGTCCGGACGACAGAGGATTACTGTCTACCACCATTGTCGACGAACCTAAAACAAGAGGTCATACAGATAGAGCATGTGCCCCGGAATGAAGTATCCTTGAAGCAATTCGTCGCTTCTTCGGAAAACTCTCTTATAATGCTTTTCGGCTGCCATACACCATACATGTTAGGCCTCAGCTGGAGTACGGTGCTGTGAACCCACACCCGTGCACCAGTTGAATTGGCCAAACTCGAGAGAGTTCAGGGAGTTGCTACTCGCCTCATCACGTGGAACTGCCCACGAAGGTCACCTACAAACAACTGGACTGATCACAGAAACCTTTCGGAGAATAAGAGGAGACCTCGCTTTTGTCCGTCACATTATCCCAGGCGATTTAGGACCAGAACTACAAGCAATCTTTCAACTACGTGGGCCTTCTCGTACGCGGGGACATACACTGACACTCTCAAAGCTGAAATCTATTGGTTTGCTGCTGATATACCGTTTGTTACAAAGTCACGAACGTTTGAAACTCGCTCCCAGTGGATGCGGTCGAAGATGTGCGCAACTCAATCCCCAAGCAAAAACGAGACGATTTTCTGACTGACACATGGTGCGATTTACTTTCTTGAAACCACATCCAAGAGCTGTTGTGATGAGTCCTATAAGGGAGGTTCCCCTCTGTCTCTAGTTCTGAAGACTGGAGACCGGATCTCTCATATCCTGTAATCTGATCTGACCTGAGAACGAGGTACCAAAATGATTTTGCGAACATAAACATGGGATCTCTACCAAGCAAGAGCGACCATGTTGAGATTAGCACCAAGGACAGCCTTGTGGGTATACCAGCCCCGATAAGAATGAGGAGAAAGTTTTCCTAGATAAATCAAGGTGACCTTCTGACAAAGGCTTCAGTGCTAAGCTGGATGTTGGAATCGGGAAAATGTACGGTCCGAGCACAGTGGGATAAAGTAAAAGGTAACATCATGAGGTTAACGAATAAGGTCGCTCCTATTCAGAGTCCGCGAAGTGGGGGTACTACGGAGGTGGACATGTCGGGAAAGAAAAGCAGACCGCAGAAAGCAAGTGGCATGGGAAAGGTACAGGGCAAGGGAAGGGCACCGCGTCCTCCTTCGATATTTGGTTGCGAGGAATCAAGCCACACGCGATCAAGATGAGCCTAAGAGGGACTATGAATGGATACTGGCTAGGAACGCGAAAACGGACCCTAAGGTATACTATGGATACGCGCTGTCGAAGTGCAGCCTGCCAAGTGAAGTACGGGGAGTCACGGATGAACAAGGATGCGCTGCGACCACAGACCAAGAAAATCTGACTGCCTGTGTAGATTCTTCCAGATAATGTACAAGGAAGACCAAGAGCTAACGTGTCCGGAGGTTTCTTCCGTGGTCACGGTTGTGGTGAAGAACCACCCGATAGGCGAAAATGGAGTAGTAGCGGCGTCAAATAACTGGTCAAGACAAAAGCATTGAGCCCGGACGGTATCCAGTCGGCGCTCCTGGAACCACCAGGACCACTGACGAAAACATTCAATGCCTCACTGAAAACCGAGGGACTGGCGTGAGGAGTGGTTAACTTTGACGATCGCCCACAAACACTCAGGGGGGATTGGTAGAGTTAGTTGTGAAAACTGCCGTCCAGTGAGCACGTCAAGAATGCATCGACTTGTGTTTCACTTTTAAATTTCGGCAAGCTATATTACATTATTTGTCTTGAGTTATTATTTACTGAACTTTCATTAGTTCCAATTCCAGAATAGAACATGGTTTCTGAACATCCTCAAAAATTACTTGGCATGACCCGGGTACTTTACGGTGCTCAATATCATCATAAAATGTAGTATTTTACAAAGCCGAGGCGTACTTCCACGTTGTGAACCATGCTTAAAATAATGGGTAAAGTTCTCCAATCTATACCGCATTATTAAAATAGTCTATTGAGGGCGTTTTGGGACTAAATTTTCTTTGTTCCGACCGGTCTGGTAAACTAGTGTTTTTAGATATAGTGAAATTGGTTTTCTGGGCTTGGACGTCTTCGAATCTAATGACACGACAAAACTCACCTCGAACCATATAAAAAGAGATAGTCCCTCGCGAGACTTTATGGGACTAAAAATCGTCTCTTCATGCTGACTCGGATGGAACAGAATATCGCACAACTAATTTTACACTGTGCAGTTACGCAATGTATATCATCAGCTTTTCACCCATGCTACCAATGTTCGCCTACAAAGCCTTAATTTCTAAAAACATTATTGTCCCGAAATGATGAAATAACAGATCATGATACATACATCGAGCGGATACGTTCAATTAGCGGCCCCTCCATAGAGCAGGTTTTGTAGTATGCAAGGATTAGTGTCCCTCCGCGGGGGCTTGTGTTTGATCTGAAAAATATAAGAAACACAGGAAACTCCATGACTACAAAGGCGCAGTAAGTACATCAACAGGATCCTACACTCGCATTATTCGAACACTAATATAGCTGCTCACTACACTGCTCTCTTCAACGGGAGGACACTGTCCACAGTGTTATGTACTCCCTCATCACACACAAGCCGGGAGTATTCGGTTCACTGGACAGGCCATCTCACAATATCGCTGTCGGACACGCAGCTTATCCCAAACGACTCAATTACCAAGGCCTTCCATTCTATTCGGTCCCGTTGGCAGGGCCGCCAAATTGTAGCATGCAAGGATCAGTGTTCCTCCGTGAGTTGTTTGTGACCGATCCGTAAAGTACAAACAAACAAAAAACTTCATGAACACGAAGACCCAGTAAGTGTATCTGTAACACGGTAACGAACGCACCCACGACACAAGGGAAACGACGGCGGTTTGACCGGGACACAGGCAAGCAGGGTCGCCAGAGGTGCTGGATGCAGCGCTCTGCCGTGGGGGTTGCACGTGCACGATCTGCAAAGGCACAGAAAGAATGAAAACCCGACGAACCGAAGCCTAGTAAGTGTATGGGTAGGTACCAACACTTAAATTTGGGAGGATGGGAATGGCGGTCTATGTCTGTGCGTTACAATGCTCCCCCCAAAGAAAGAACACTATCCTCAGTGTTCTATGCTCGTGCGACTCACGGAGTAAACAACCGGCTGAGGCCGCACAGATGCGACAATCAGCGCATCCTGCCTGCGACGCCAAATTGCAACAATAACGGGCAACTATCTCACAGAATGCGGACGACAGCAGCACACCACACGAACGGTAAAAGGAACAAACGAAGACGCGAAGACACGTATAGTTTCACCCACACTTGATCCCGATTTCTCAATGTACAATGTGTTATAACAAAAAGGTACCATAAGGTGTTACAGATAAAGTTCACGGTCTTTGTTCGTCTGTTGTGTATTCCTGTCGCCGTACATGCTGACAGGAAACTAGAGGAGAAGAAAGAGAGGGACTTCGGATACTCGAACGATGTACGCGGATACGATTCCCGTCCAACAAATAAAATGAGCATAATGGTAAAAATTGGTGGATTTTGATGGTTACATTGGTTTCTCCGTAGAGTTGACAGAAGATGGAAGGTTAAACGAGTCGACGACCGGAGCTGGCGAGCCACAGTGTGCCTTTTTTCCAGAGCTGCGTGGCTAAAGATGGCGATGATCCTCTGTAGGACGGCACCAGGTGGGCTTAAACAAGCAGACTCCAAACAACCAGTTGATGGGAGGAACTGAGGCTAACCTAAATTACTGACCTATCAAAGAGACCGGTCCATGTTTGCTTGACCAACTACGTACCTCAATGGATGACTGATGCGAGTCCCCCAAATGTCCTCCAGGACTTCTGAAATGAGTCCATGTGTCTAGGATGTGGAAAAGTACTTTGAAGTACGATTGTATTTAACCATAAGCCACTGTAAGTGACTCACAAGTGAATTGACAGGGTGTCCTCTCTCCGCGCTCTCTACCTAGAAACCTTAAATGGGGAAAGGTAGGTGCCAAAATTACGTACAGGGCACATAAACAGCAAAAACAAAGAAAAAATGGTAATGTTCATATGGTGACGCAAGTTCATTGGTAGTAATATGCCAAATTCTTCCCATGTAAGACGACTGACCCCGGAAGAGATCGGAAAAAGTGGAGAAAGTATGCAGTAGAAAACCTTAAACGTTTAGATGAGAACAATAAAATCAACTAAGCGAGCAGAGAAACGAACATACCTACCAGACCTAGTGGAACGTAATGCAGGTTGACCTGTGATTCACGCGCTTTGGGTTGCAGAACGGACAGGAATACCAACCTTTCGACGCATGTAGACCGTGATACGTTGAGTGTAATCTCCAAGGCTCGGGACCGGTGCGCTTACCTTGGGTGCGACAAATTCACGGGGAAGACCAGCGGTAGTGCCGAATATTATTGACGCAGGTTTGTGTCGCTGCGCAGCGTATTGTGAACGTCCAAAAACATCAATGGTAAGACGTCCGTCTATTGAGGATTGTTGTAGGCACTGAGCGAGGATTTGAGATGCCGGTGAAGACGTTCAACCAAGCCATCGGCTTATGGGTGATAAGCTGTGGTACGAATGCGTTTAGTGCCGGTCAGTTGGAGGAGATTGTCGAAAGTGGCAGATTCGAATTGAGCTCCTCGACCGGTGGTGACTGTGGCTGGACAACCAAAAAGGGGAAATCCAATGTCCCATGAATGCATGAGCGACAGTTTCATTGGATACATTCGGAATGAGTATGGCCTCGGGTCAACGAGTGAAGCGATCAATAAAGGTGAGTAGATAGATCATACCTCGTTATGGCGACAAGGGCCGCACGATGTCGACGTGCACGTGAGTAAAACGAGCATCTGGAGTCTCAAGTGATCCGGTCGGACTGGGCTACACGAGATTGTGGATCCGGGAAAGAATATCTGCAGCCACATGAGCTGATCCGGAGATAAGATGAATGCCAGTAGGAAATTGTGATATGCAATCTAACTGTCGAATTTCTCGAGGAGACTGACGATCCGAAGCATTGCGAAAAGCATAGAGTAATAGCTTGTGGTCCGTGAAAATGATGAATTTCCGTCCTACCAGGGCATGGTGAAAGTGACGGATGGCGGTGTAGACGGCAAGCAATGCACGACCAAACGCGCTGTATTTCAATTCTGTAGAAGAAAGGGACATGAGTGAAAGGCGACCGGCTACCAAGCACTGTCCATTGAGGACGCAGCCAACAGCAACAACGGAAGTATCAGCGGCAATACTGACGGGAGCATTGGGATCTGGAGGACGAAGAACCGCAGACTCCAAGACCTGTTTGAGCTGAGAAAACGCCTCCTTGGCTTGACTGGTCCAGATGAGAGTCCGTTGTTTGTATCACAAAAGGTCGGTGAGTGGTTGCATCAGCGTTCAGTTTAGTTCAATTTACACAACCACTAACCTTGCACTTCTGTGCTTTGGTTTCGGTTGCTACCTTTTAGCATCGTGCAGTAAAGGGCAGAAAGAAAAGAAGTATGAAGTGAAGATAGACCCAAAAACCAAAGTAATGAGTTGAAATCACGAAGACAATGAAAGAGTCCGAATGCAACTACGCCACTGGCAGCGACACTTAGTGTTTCCAACCATTTGGTTGGCGGATCATGTGGACCCGGACCTGGAAGTCTAACACATCCTACTCGACCAATTCCAGTGGTTGTTTTCATACTTTTATGCCATGTCATGAACTGACCGCTTCCACCTACCTTCCATTCCGTACCTGCCTAAGAGAACAGCGTACGCCGAGGAAGTCCATCGGTGGGCATGCGTAACACATGCCCCAGCCATCTTAATCTGTTTAGATTCAGTACTTGATCCACAGACTGACCTATGGTTCCCAACACCGTTAGTCTGACCTGCGCATTGTTGATACGGTGTTCCGACTATATACGGGTAATGCTACGAAGACAACGATGCTCGGACACCGACAGTCTTCGCCTATCTTCTACCCTTAACGCCCATTTTTCTCAGCCGTGTAGAAGAACGGACCTAACGGCCGCATTGTACACTCTACCCTTGACAGACAACCGCGTGTCACGCCGGCGCTACAGATGACTGGGGTCCGAAAAAGCCAAACGCGCCTTTTGTATGCTTGATGACACTTCATCCGATATCTTTCCACCTGGTGAAATGTAATTGCCCAGGTAACAAAACTTATTTACATCAGCTAGAGCTTCCCCTGCCAAGACACGGTTTGATGTTGAGCCAGCCCAGTCCTGCAGCAGCATTTCACACTTTGAAAGTGAAAAACGCATCACAAATATTGGTACGCTGTTGTGTAGGCTATCTATGAAAGTTTGTAACTTACCTGAATCTTCACTCATAAGAGCAATATTGTCCGCGTATTCCGGGTAAGACAGTTTACTGCCTGAGCAAAGATCGATGCCGCTATTCCCACACGAGTATAGGCTACCTCAAGAATCAATACAACTACAAAATTGAAGAGGGAGGGCGAAAGGAGGCAAACCTGATGAACACCACTTTTCGTGGTGAACTTGGGTGAAAGATCACCATGAGCATGAACTCGGCCTCGGCTATTCGCATACAAGCATCGGACAAGAGAAGTAAATTCCTCTTTTACACCTTTCAATGAGAAGCAACGCCAGAGAACTGTGCGGTCGAATGAATCGAATGCCGTTTTCAGATCAAGAAAGACAGAGATTGTGGGCCTACGGAAGATGTGTCTGTGCTCTAAGGTTTGCCGAAGAGTAAAGATGTGGTCGATACAACCACGACCGGGACCGAAACCGGCTTGATTCTCATGCGTACACATTAGCGGGTGCTGGATAATCGGTGGAGAGTAATCCCGGCAAGCAGTTTGGATGCGACACTAAACAACTTAATTCCTCTGTGATTTTCACAAGAGAATCCGTCACCTATCTTGTAAATCAGCATAATCGCTGATTGACACCATTCCCTTGGAAATCTGTTAACTATCCCAAATAACCTGGAGAAGTTTTGTTAACCCTGAAAACAAAGCTTCTCCTCTATTCTTGAAACAAGGTGGAGACAACCCATCCGGCTCAGCCGCTTTGTACCTCTTCAAATAACCTATCTCCCTTATAATCTTCGTTTCTGGAGGAGGGGTGATATCCACCTGCATTGCTCCTCTGGCAGGTATATTTTGGAATTCCACTGTAGAAGAGGGTCAACTGAATTGTTCTATAAAGTGCTCCGCCGAACAATCCAGACGACGTCCATGAGAATGAATCAGTGAGCCGTCGGATTTCTTGATTAGCTCACTTACAACGGGCTTTCGTGGGCCGGTAAAGGTTGAGAGTACATTTTTCAGTCCACCCGTGCTGACGGTCATTTATCAGGCTCCTAGTCAGTTGGTATCTCAGGGATTCATGCACTTCATTGATTAAAACATACAGAGGGACGGATCTGCGAGCATCCAACAAAGCAACTGATGCCGAAAATAACCATCGTTTGTGAGGCCTACTTCAACCAGAGTCCTGTGTGATATTAGATGCGGCATACAAGGCTACCTTGATCTGTTGCCAGCGTTCACCTGGGTTGTGCACATCCGGCTGCATCGATAATCGTGTAGACAGCTCCGCCTGAAAAGCAGGTCGTCGGTTATCATCCAGAAGTAACTGCACAAGACGGGTGCCATTTACGTTGGTGCGATTACGGACGAGACGTAAACGGAAGCGAGCACGTACCAAGGCGTAATCTGAGTCCATCGGTGTTGACCAAAATGAACGACAATCTTTGATTGATCCACGACAGCGGTGGTCAATTACAGTATGGTCAATTTGAGTCCAACGTTGTGAAGACGTAGGAGAACGCCATGTGAGTCTACGACGCTTCTTATGGCATAAGTTAATGCTCACAAAACGATTTGTGGTCAGAGTACAGCTGAATGACACCATGGCCGTTATCAGTACGATCCTCTGGGATAGCAAATGGGCCCCCGATGTGGCTTTCGGAATCTCCCAAACAGCCAACTTGGGCGTTCAAATCCCCAGCAATGACCACCACGTCTGTTGAACTCACGCTTCGAAGCAGCTAAAACAACTTTTGGTAGAATTTGCCCTTGTTTTTAGAGGAACTGCAGTCAATGGGCGCTTACACAGACACAACGAACAAGCATCGGCGCATCAGTCTGTTGTTGTTGACATGCACAGAACCATCCAACTGAACTGCACACAAACGACTTCTGACTGGAATCCCGTCTAGCAGCGCACGCCCAGCTCTCGTGCAATCCCAACACCGGTCTGACCACGAGCACTAGATACCGAATCACCCGATACACGAAGAATAAAGCGAGAGTGAGGTTGTATCTGGGGTGTGAAGCGTGATCACAGATGCGAAGTCTCGCATTTGTGTTTCAGAGAAACAGCATACATCTACTTTAAAAGTGTCAAAATGTTTAGCGAGGACAGCCTGTTGCCCGATCTGACAGTGCGGGGACGCTAGAGGCAGCTAAGTGAAATGAATATTGAAGCTTAATGAGTGCATTCGATTTATACCCAACTCCTGAACTACTGCTTTCATCACAGCCGCAATGATCCGTGATTTTTTTATCCATCTTGAATTGAGGAAGGAAAAGTTGGTAAGGTTATTTTACAGGAAGAAAGCTGAAAATCTCTGGGCGAATCATACTCCGCGGCTGCCCACACCGCAGAAGAGGTTCTTCTTTGAGAACCCTAACCGGAGCCTTTAACTCAAAAGTCTCACCTACAAGGCAGTGGGGCGTTAACCCGGCACGGGAACGTGACCGAAGTACCCGTGAAGAAACTTATTCTGGTATATCACGTGAGACCTGATTACTGCATGCGTTTTGTCTTGTCTTCGCTGATGTTTTGTCATCGATCCACTTTTCGGATTCAGTCCTTAACCCCATGCATCCAATGGAGCAAGCGGAATGTGGACGGGGCAGCATCCTTTCGACTGAGGGCTGCCCAGCTTAGGCGGGCGATAGCTGCCCAATGAAGTGCAATGACTTCTCCCATCGTCGAGAGAAACCCCAGATACTCCACTCCTATGTCCATCTAGAGGAGGTTTTAGACCGGTAAGCTATTTCTCCATGTTTATTCGCTGGAGTGTCCTCTCCAGGGGCATAGTCATCATCATCACCATCATCATCGTACAGCGTTAAACAGTAGGGCAAGCTCCACTGACCACTGCCTTTCTCACCATATTGCACGTTGAATTAGAAAGTATGGATATACAAGATAAACAGGGACTGGACCTACATGGGTGGGAAAAGGAAAGAATACCCTAGTAGCCAACACACAGAATACACAGTCTAACTGTACAAACGCACATTGATCAATCATTCTGATTCGACAGTAAGTGACAACACGATCGCCACTGCTCGCGGTTCGCAGCCATATCCTTCACTGTCTCCAGCCAACTGGTAGACGGATCTTTTGGACCCCAACGACGAAGATGTGAAGCACCTACTTTTCCTAAGTTTGCTGTACATTTTCTCATTCCTCGCTGCCACGTCATCTGTTGACCTCCACGTGGTTTCTTCCACTCCCTAGGAGGGGCGGAGAATAGGACACGGTACCGTAGACGTGTGCTTGCCATACGTAACACGTGTCCCAACCAACGAAGTCTACTAAGTTGGATACGCTGTGACAGAACGTTCTCTGAATTAGTACCCAATACTCGCTTTCTCACCTCATCGTTGCTTAATCGGCTATTCCACCCAATCCTAGCGATACTACGTAAACATAGATGGTCGAAAACCTCAAGACGACGAATATCTTCAAAATGCAGACTCCAAGTTTCGCAACCATACAACAAAACTGAACGAACTGCGGCACAGTATACACGACCTTTCAACTTCAGTGAAATATCAGGTCGGCGCCGCAAGTGCTTCAATCCAGCGTACGCAGCTCCAGCCTTGGATATCCGCATACTCACCTCTACTACTGTGCTCCCATCCGTCGTCACGCAGCTACCGAGGTAGGTGAAGTGGTCCACAACTGACAGCGCCTCCCCATCGAGCATCAAGCTCGGAATCGCTGACGTCCAGTCTTGTAACATCCACCTTGCACTTTGAAGGTGCAAAGCGCATGCCGAATGGAGCTACAGCTCTTGCGAGATTATCTGAGCATGTTCCGTGCATTCGAACAAGCAGACAACGTCGTCCGCGTAATCTAGATCACACAGTTTTCCACTATTTCCTAGTTCGACGCCTACATCCTGAAGATTTTACAAAGCACTTTCCATTATTTCGTCCATGACGAAGTTGAACAGGAATGGAGACATGGGACATCCCTGTCGAACACCACTGATCGTTTCGAACCGACCGGATAGTTCACCGTAAACTCTAACGCGGTCAGAAGTATGAGAATACAATGATCTCAGTAGGTTCACGAACTTCTGGGGCATACCTTTTCGATGAAGAACACTGAAAAGCGCTGCTCGGTCAACTGAATCGAAAGCGCCTTTCAAGTCTAGGAAAATCATTATTGTCGGTCGGCGGTGCGTGTGACGCGTTTCAAGTAGTCGGCGAGGAGTAAAAATCTGGTCGATGCATCCTCGACCTGGGCGGAATCCAGCCTGCTGTTCGCGGGTATTTCCTCTCGCGAGCCGGTGTAAGACGGTGCAGCAAAATCGAAGCTAATACTTTGGTGACTATCGGAATTAAGCTAATCCCACGATGATTACTGCAGTCACTGCGTATACCCTTCTTGAAGATGGGAACAATCAATGACTCACTCTATGTTAGCGGATTGCGCTCCGCGTTCCAAATGTCACGGAGCAAAGCGGTTAGTGATTTTATCAACGCCTCACCACCCAGTTTGAAAAGAACTGGAGGAAGTTCGTCGGGACCTGTCGCTTTCCCCCGCCTTAGTAATCGAATGAATGACTCTACTTCTACTTCCGATGGGGGCTCAAGTGATACCACCCAAGGAGTCGCAGTTGTTGACACGGGAGTAACTACACTAGCGTGCGGACAGTTAAACCGTTCCTTGAAGTATTCGGCCCAACGGTCAAGCCTTTGCTGTTTGCTATGGATGGTTCTCCATTCCTATCACAAATCGTTCGACTGACCTGGGTGCGCCGTCCACCGATGTCACGGATAAGCTTGAACAGTCTTTGACTGATACGTGAAGCAGCTGCTATTTCTATTTCTTCGGCTACCTTGACCCACCAATTTTCGCGATCATTCTTAAGGCTTTTCGTAACTTGCCTTTGCAGCTTTCTCCGCATCTTATTGATCTCCTTACGGTTCGAGAGCTGACGCTTTTGCTTCATTATACTCAGCGACTCTTGCGAGATCCAGTGTCTTTGATGGACAACGGATCTAGGACCACAGGCAAAACCTGCTGCAACGTGCATCGCCTGTTTGATATGAGCTCAATGTTCATCTACATTACTGTTCGTCGTAGATCCTAGCTCATGTGCTAACATCTGCTCGTAACCGGTGCGTACTTCTGGATCACACAAACGTTACACGGCTAATCGGGTTTGAGGTTTGCGACGATGACCATGGAGCTGCAGCAATAATCGCATTAAAACTAATTCATGGTCCGACTCTACGTACGCGGACCAGTAAGATCTACAGTAGCTTAAGGCAATATGATCAATTTGACTCAAAGTACCTGTAGAGTTAGAGTGCCATGTCGCTGTGCGACGCGAACTGTGCCGGAAATTGGTGCTAGACAAGAACAATCGACTGTCTGCACAAAACTGGAGAAGCCTATCCCCATTATCTGTACGCTCAGCGGGTAAAGCACAACGCCCACCTAAACAGGCTTCTGACACACTAAGTTTGCCAACTTGTGCATTGAAGTCACCAGCTAGCACTACAATGTTAGAACCTTTACTGCTGCGAACGAGAGTGGCGAGGGCATCATAGAACTCATCTTTCTGCAAGTCAGACCTGCAGTCCGCTGGGGCGTACGCCGAGATCACAAACTAATTGCACTTAACACAACTACCCTTTCGAACGCCAACTGACCCTTGGAGTCTCACAGCACATAAACGACTGTTAACAGAGATCCAGTCTAAAAGGGCAGTCTCAGCCTTCTCAGTCAAGACTATTCCCACACCACGTTGACCCACAGTTCTAGCTGCTTCGTCTCCTGAAGTGCGCAGGAAATACCTCGATGAGATACCAGGAGCAGTTTGTTGAATTACACTGCTCGAATCCTGTATACGCATTTCACTTAAGCAGCAGACATCAATCTTCAGAGAATCTATTGTGAGGGCTAGGCACGCCTGCTGACCGGCCTGCATGAGTGTACGCACGTTGAAGGAGCCGAGATTCAGAAGCTGACGAGGCTTGAGAAAATGTGAGTTACCAGACAGAGGATTATTCCCGATACTATTTGACAGTGAATCGTTGCGAGTATCGACCGTGTTATCAGTGGGAGCATTATGGGTGGATAGATGGGGCAAAGAGGGGTGGTTAGGGACAAAATACAAAGGTTGAATAAAAGAGGGGCATAGTGTTTAGAACCAGATGTTGCCCATCAGCTGGTTCGAAGACTGAACTTTGCCTGGCATCCACCCACTGATGTCAGGCATGTTTGCATCTCCGGCTTAAGGAAGCCATCCCGCATAACTCTTCGGGTCATGAGGACACGCACGCCATCACACCACGCCCAGGTGCAGTCTCGTCCTAACGGCATCAGCGTGGCGCAATGCGGAATGAACCCGCGATATTAACTACAAAATCCGTTAAAACGTTTGAGCTGTTTGAAGGACGTCGGTAATAAAAACTCAGCAATGTCGTTGACCTGGGCTTCAGTCGGACGGATGCCGTTGGCGTCGCTGATGTGACAGAGGAAGAACAATGATGGCTTCCGTAATTCGGTCTTAGCAGCGTTGATGGTGATACCATGCTGTGCCAAACGTTGGAAGAGTTTGTCGAAGATGCAGTTGACGTTCGGCCACACTGGGGCTGGCGACAAGGATGTTATCAATGTAAATGCGAACGATGAGTAGCCCGCGGGTAACACCGTCAATAAAAACGCTGGGAGGTTTGGGACGTGTTTTGCAGACCAAATGTCATGCGAAGAAACTCGAAAAGACCAGACGGAGTGGTGAAAGCGGTTTTTGGAATATCCTCTTGAGCGACCGGAATTCGATGACAGCCTCGAACGAGGTCGATTTTGCTAGCGATGTTGGATCCATTCAGAGCAGATGTAATGTCATGAATATGGGGGAGAAGATAACGACCCGTTGTTGGAACCTTGTTGAGGCGATGATTATCACCACACGGACGTCAGCCGTATGAAGTTTTCTACGGAACCATATGCAACGGAGAAGCCCACGGGCTGTTGGAGGGGCAGATGATGCCAAGGTCCATCACGTGCTGGAATTCACGGCGAGCAATGGCGAGTTTGTCGGAAGTCAGACGGCAAGGACGGGGAAAAAAGGAAGTCCCGTGGTACTGATGTGATGCGCGACCGCTGAGCGCACAGCGAGTAAGTTGTTCGCAGGCCCAATGAGAAACGGAAACTCGACCAAGATTTTCGCGGAGGTGTCACTGGCGTCAGGAACTACGGACGAAGGTCGATTAACGTTGACCAAACACACAGACGCAACAACAGTATGATAAGTCACAGGGCCGGTTAACTTACGAGAACGCTGATGTAACGGTTAAAATGATATAGAAAATCAACACCTAGGACGGACTGGAACACATCTGCATTAACAAAAGTCCACCGAAAAAGGCGACGCAAGCCAGGGTTTAATTTGAGACACTTGGTACCAAAAGTAGATATAAGAGACCCGTTGGCAGCTTGAAGCTCTAAAGTGTTACAATGCTGACGCTCAGAGGGGTTAGGGTGAATGACGCTGATCCTTGCGCCAGTGTCGATCAAAAAACTAACGCTGTGATAAAGAGAAGACGGCAGGGTGACGGGAGGCCAACGAGTGCTGCCGTACTTACTCTTTGGCCGGCGAGTTTCCCTAGTAGTCGTGGAAGGTGCGCGGAGGCGTGCACTTTTTGGCGCGTGTACGATGCTGGCGGTGATATCAGCACCATACCCCAGTGTGAGCATCGGAAGACGCTGGACTGGGAGGACTACGAGCGGCAATGGGACGGCGAGCGGCTACGACGTGTCGAACGTGACTACTGAATAGCGGTCACGTTCGCACGAAGGGCACCAAGTTGTACAGCTATATCTGCCAAAGTGGAGTCTATGGTGGCTGTGGACGAGTGAACGCATTGATTTATTTGGGCGGAGGCGATTTCCATAAAACGGTCCGCCGCCGAAATCAGCTTGTTTAATGACACTTCACCGACCGAAAGCGACAAAGTGCACTGCGCTTGTTCGTGTAGCTGCTGCATCCACAACTGTCGCAAAGTCAGGTCCCCAAATTGGATACCCTTAACCGGTTGCCGCATGCGACGCAGAAGTTGTGAAGGCTTCTGGCCGCCGAGGGAAATGCCACTAAGAAGCTGACAAAAACGGTTTGCACCGGAAACGCCGGTGCGTCCTACGATGCCTGGCGAAGCACACCATAAGGCTTGTCTATGCGTAGACTGGAGAAGACGTCCTCGACAACTTTCAAGATGTTTAAAGGAAACTCAGCAGCGAGATGCACATACCTCTGCTGCTGAGAGGTGGTTCTGGAAGCAGCAAACTGTGTTTCTAGATGAGTAAGGCAAAGGTCAGGTCAGGTCACAGGACTTGCGGCTTGAACCAATAAACGTCCAGTTTCAAAGACAATAATCACGTATAGCCCGAGTGGAACCATGGACATCATCTTGGCGTGACGCAGGTCTGACCAGTTGCAAGTAACAGCTTCTGTTGCAAATCTGGAAGGTTGATTCCTGCAATCAAGCGGTTGCGAAGATCATCTTCCAATTGGGGACCGTAGTCACGCTTCACTGCCTGTGTCTGCAGCTGAATGAATTCACGAACTGATTGAGTTTCAAGTCTAGTGAGGGAGTTAAATTTGGCTCTCTCTCTCAGCGGAAACGAAATTGACTGGCTTGAAGTACTGCAGAACAATGGCCCTGAGCTTGTTGTACGTCAGTTCATTCTTCACCTGCAGACACAGGCAGTGAAGCGTGACTGCGGTTCCCAATTGGAAGATCATCTGCGCAATCGCTTGATTGCAGGAATCAACCTTTCAGATTTGCAACAGAAGCTGTTACTTGCAACTGATCAGCCTGCGTCACGCCAAGATGATGTTGTTGTCCATGGTTCCACTCGGGCTATACATGATTATCGTCTTTGTTGTTTGCTGAAGCAATTCATTAAGTCCAAAGTTTCCATTGACCCAGACAAGTGTATTTCCGGTGTCCCTGAGTTTTCGTGTTTTGGTTACATTATTAATGTTAAAGGTTCCTCTCCGGATCCAGCACGTTTAGCTCCGCTCATTGACGTAACTTCGCCCACGAAAATAAGTGAATTTCGTTACATCCTTGGTGTTCTTCAGTATTACGCTCGTTTTATTCCAAATCCTCCTCAGCAAGCCAGTTGTTTGTTCGGTACTCTGTCCACCAATTCCTTCTTTTGGAATCAAGCTCATGAAAAGACTCTTCGTAAGTTGCTATCCTACCTATAACCCGGCTTTGGCCTTAAACCATTTCCTCCGAAAGATAATTCAACTGTTATTACTGATGCATCTCCTACTGGCATGCATGCTGCTCTTAAACAATACGACCGGACAGTTATTTGCATTTCAAGGAGGCTTACTAAAGCTGAACAAGGATATTTACAAACACAAGGAGAAGCCTTGGCAGTTTACTGGGCCGTCAAGCGTTTGCATAAATATTTATTTAGTCAGAAGTTCACCGCAGTTACTGGCCATAAAGCATTGCGGTTCATACATCATTTGCATCATTCGTTGTCAAAATCATCAGCTGCGATGGTTCAGCGATGGAGTATTTCACTCAGCTCATATGATTATGATATTCTGCGCCGTAGTGCTGAATACATATCACACCCCGATCTTCTATCCAGAATGCTATATTTATCTCAACCACCAGTCACTTACGATTATTTGTTGATACAACCACTACCAGTGCGGTGTGGAGATCTTGAGGGATACAAAAGCGTATTTTGCTCCAGTCATTTCAGCTCTACGTCGGGGTCGGACATCGAATGAAAAGCGGCGATTCCCTGACTTCTGCTCTCGTCGTGAGGATTTGTCGATCACTTCAGGTGGATTAGTGCTTTAACGACCGTATGGTCATTCCTCCAATATTCCATTCTGTTATATTGGCAGATCTCCAACCAGGGCATTTGAGTGTCGACAAAATGAGGTCATTTGAAACTGGATGTCGATATAGTACGTACAGCCAAAAACTGCAAGCAGTGTTTACATAAGATACATTCAAAAACTCCAAAGTGGCTTTCTTGGCCAGTGCCCTGTGAGGCGTGGCAGCGGGTACATGCAGACTACTGTGGACCCTTCTTGGGTAAATACTACGCTCTTGTCCTCATTGATGCTCTTTCCCGCTGGCCAGATTGACTCTCTCCTGCAGGATTGTATTCTCTGCTATAGTAAATACTCGTACCTACGCGATTTCACACATACGAAATATTACGCTACATTCCATTCGGTCTTGGAGTTCTCGATTGTCAGTAGTTCTGTGCGGGGTTCAGCCTATTCAATCCATTCGATATCATAATATTACACCTTAGACGGACCATAGTGCTAACCTACATCCATCTAGTGAACATACTCAAAGCTCACTACCAGGAAATATCTCACACCACTTACGACCTGGGGCATCCTTGAGGGACCGAACGGTCTATAGGTCTATCATTTTATTAGGCAGACTGCTCTGTTCACTACCCAGTTGCTAAATAAGTGCGATCTGGTTATCAACCGAGATCCAACTTTCGTCAGCTTCTCGTGCCCCCTTATTCGAGAATCTAAAGCCATTTGCAATGGACTATCCGGCCTAAGGCCAGAAAACCCTTTCAATACCTTGAACGTTCCCCTGAGATCCCCTCGACGTCTCCTCCTTTCCAACGAGAAAAGATTGATATCACAGAGACTCTGATCATGAGTCTTACTCCTCTGCCCTTCAGCCATTCGCGTCGGTGGACGATGAACTTTTTTTAAGCAGACGGCGTCCTTCTTGTGGAAGGGTGCCAAGCCTTCACGCTACCTTCTGAGTGAAGTCGTGCTATAGCCATGTAAATAGGTATGAATATTTCCGGCTGCCAGCAAGACAATACTGATCGCAGTTTAAAAAGCCCACCACGAACTTTGTGTGCGGTACCATTGCACTGGTCCGATCATTTAAAGTTACTGCTCATGATGACCCCGAGGTCTCTAACCCTACTGGCTGCTTCTATGGTGAACAGTCTTTGGTCATGAACGAAAGTTAGGCTTCCTCTTGTCCTTGAAAACAAATGACTCTTACCGGCGTTCAGCGATAAGTCCCACTTGCACGCCCATTCCAGGACGGTTTCTATATCCCTGCCTAAGTAGACCCCACCCACAGGTCCAACAACTTTTACATCTTCCACAAAAATTAAACTAGGCGATTGAAGGGCGGTTCTGATGTTCCCTCCTGGCTGTAAGGTGTTTGTGGGACATTAGGTTATCATTCACTGATTATCGAATGATAACCTGAATGGTAAAAACCGTAGTATTGCGCTATAAATGTACTCATCACATAATGAGGTGTAGCTTGTCGATGAAGTAAATTTCAAGTAGCTGTACATGATGACCAGGTTTTAAGTAAAATTCAAAAAGCTTCGACGTGATCGCATTGAAGCCCTGATATCGAAGGGCATCTCTAGTACGATTTCGAATTATGCTAGGTTTCCTTTCAATTATTTTTAGTTGCCAATAAGTTGCGTTTCAGCACCTCGTCAAGTAGTATTCATGGGCAATGGCCGATATGACGAAACAAGAGGTACCATTTGAAAAAGAAAGAACTTAGCTCACTGATGTGGGCTGTTTGTGGTGAAGCCACACTATGGGAGCATCGGTTGGCCTGCCCTGAATGAGATTTGCCAGGTGAGGTTATTCAGTGGCAATTTTACTTCCTCTTCAGACTCGACACCTTTAGGGGTTACAAGTGAATGCAGCGCTGTGACTTCCGAAGATGTGTTCCGTGAGGGAGAGCGAGATACCATTACAAGAGGTGCACGCGGTTTGCTGTGTGCTTCCACATCACAACCAACGATGATAGGTAAGTTATTCTATTGAATCATGAGTTCCCCAGTGAAATAGTGTCAACGGCTGAGACAGTTTATGAGCCCGAAGTTACATCTGAAGAAAGGCTGAAAGTGTCAGGTGAACCCAGTTTCTATGCTCATTTTCTTATCAGTTACGTCTTTGACCAACCTACGACGGGCACCACGATTTGAAGATGAGAGCGGTTATCTGTTAAACTCACTATCGAAGGCCTTCAATCGATTTCGATTAACGCTGGTACAACAAAAAGGTATTTTGGAGGCTATAAGCAAACATATGCCAAACACACGGCGAAACCCAAGGATCTTGTTGCGCATATCACGGAATTGTCCCACCACAAAGTTGGAAAACGGCGATTACATACACATGGGACTAACCGAAGACCTCCAAATGCAGTTGAGCAATACCACCGGTCTACCTGACGAAGTTTTTCTTCAGTTAAATTGTGACGGCACTTCCGTCTTTCGTTCGTCGGACCTGCAGTTGTGGCCTGTCCTTGCCAGAGTGGTTAAGCCTCATTGCTTGCTGGTGCTAATCGCGGGTTTTTATTGTGGTCGTGGCAAACCAACAGACGTTCCCTCTTATACGAATGAATCTATCAAAGAGCTGCAAAATTTGCTGATAGAAGGCCTCAAGGTTGGTAAAGGTCTGTCAAATGTCATCTGTCATCCGTCAATTGTGATAGCCCCGCACAGGCATTTGTTAGACAAGAAAAAGTTCCTACGGGCTACTTCGGCTGTGATAAATGCATTCAACGTGGGGTTCACTGCGACAAAAGGATGACATCTCTACTTGTCAAATGCAAATTGCGCGATAACGAAACTTTCCGATCAAATCGACACCACAAACATCATGTTGGTGTGAGTCCTTTTCTTCCCCTCCCTATTGACATGGTTGCGAACTTTCCCTTGGATTACATGCACCTTGTATGTTTGGATGATGAAGAGGTTGATTGATCTGTGGTTGTTTGCGCCGCGTGACGCAGTTGGCCGCTCGAACAAAGCAGATACTGCAGAACTTGGCAGCCGTATACTTCGAACACATTCCGACACACCGTGTGATTTTCAGCGGCTTTGTCGACATATAAATAATGTTGAACGATTGAAGGCCACCAAATTTCGCATGTTCCTTTTGCATTTAGGGCCGGTTCGTCTGAAAGGATTGTTGTCCGACGATGCTTATGATCACTTTATGTTGTTGTTTGTTGCCTTTACATTCTTTGCCACCCCTTTATTTCAAAACTTGTAACGTATTCGCAGAAACCGTCCTGAGTATATCTGTACCAAAAACGAGTTCCCTTTATGGTATTTCAAACGTCGTGTACAATGCCCATACCGTTATTCATTTACCGGCAGACGTTCTTAATTACGGTACGCTTGACTCTTTTTCTTGTTTCCCATCTGAATCCTTCTTACGGATATTTAAATTCTGCATTCGAAGTCCCAGGAATCCTGCTCAGTAACTGTATCGGCGTTTGCGTGAACAAACACTTCCGGATAACAACGAATCATTTGAGGCCATCCGCGATGACGCTGGGAATTCGGCTCACCGTTTCTGGGTATGCAAGACTGCAATGGTGGTAAACGGAATGGTTCTATCTTGATTACCATCAAACAAAATTGTTATTGCCGGCGGGAAACCAGCCAGCAGTTGCGGAGAGCATTTCCAGGGATTCCATAAGTGTTTGGTATTTATTAAACCCACATGATTTTTTTCTTACGCCGATGAGACCCAGTCACCTGTACATTTTTTCCACTGACGGACTGGATGACAATGTTGTTGACGTTTCTGTTAATACCATTTTATGTAAATGCTTCCGTGTTTGTCTTGCTAGTAACGATGTTTTGATACCTATATTACATACCTATGAAAGTAAAACTTCTCTTTTTAAAGCAGGTGTACTAATTTTCTGTCCGTACATTAAAATGCAACCAAAGTAACTAACCTTTTTAGACGTAATTGTTTGTCATGTTTGACGCTAATGACTGGGTAGCCATTGCTCATAGCAACTGGTTTACTGATGAAAACAAAGTGCGTTGGCCAAAGTCTTCAACGTTTCAGGCTTAACAACGCATGTTGTTGGACGGTGGTTATTTCTCGGAAAGGGTGCCGGCATACGGGCTCCATGAGATCTATCACACAGGTAACATTCCCAGTTATATTTAATTTTCTCAGATAATCTTAGAGACTCAATAAAATCCGAGGGAAATTTTCATGAGTCCAACTCCCGATTTCCTTCGCAGAGCTCGATGCGACACAACTTGACGGGAACCAATTTGTTTACTAAAAGCAGATTGTACATACAACCACTTCATAAAACTAGAGATCATTGCGTCCTTAAGTAGGCATTGCGTCCGGAATGTATTGGGAGAGTGGAGCGTGAACGTGTGTTCGGAATGCAGTAGCAGCTAACTGCGTTTGCAACGTAAGTGGCAAATGGGTTCCCGACCGGTTCCGGTAGCTTGCAGGACGTTTTACGGAATAAAGCCGGTAGTTTCAGTTCAGTTCAGTTCATTTCAGTTCAGTTTTCACAGGACTTGGTGTGGCTAGAGCCAATCGTGTGTCCAGATCGTTGTGTTATCGGCGCGTTTCCGTAGCCCCCAACACTGCGTGATTTTCTTTTTCTGAAAGGCAGAAATTTTGTGCAGTATCAGCCCTGAAAGAGTAAGGTGCAAACAGTAAGTAAATTGCGTCTGACCCTAAAGACTGCTTAACATAATTCGGGGTATACTGCCACCCAACATAGGTCTACTGCTTTCTTAAAAGCCTTCACTGTTGTGGTATTTAAGACCTCCTCCGGGAGTTTATTCCAATAGGGTACCACTCTATTTGAGAGGTACTTCGCCCTAATTTGGAGCCTCGAACGCTTCCTTTGTAATCTAAGGCTATGCCCCCTTGTGTCTCTCTCGGGGATCAGAGAGAAAAGGTCTTCTCGTCTTATTCCTGACAGTCCCTTCATTTCCTTGAAGGTTTCTATCAAATCCCCGCGGATGCGCCGTCTTTCCATCGAGAACAGCTCTAGGGCACGGAGACGCTCTGTGTAGCTAAATCCCTTTGCCCAGTCACCATTCCAGTGACTAGCCGTAGCACTTTCTCCAGACAGTCTATATCTTTCTGGTAGTACGGTGCCCAGGCCTGCACGCAGTAATCCATATGCGGCCTAACTATGGCCTGATATATCGGAACGAAAATCTCCGGATCTCTACACGACATAATGGATCTAACTCGAAAGAGTTCTCTCCGGGCCATATTGGCTGCTGCGGTGCACTGCTTTGACGGCTTAAAGCTGTTGTCCATTATAACTCTCAAGTATTTAACCTGCGAGACCACTTGCAACGAACCCACACCATTCCCACTAGCCCCTGTATTTGTGGTCAAGCATTGACACTTGGTGAGGTTTAGTGGAAGATCCCATTTGCGTGCCCAGGTTTGTACTGCTAACATATCAAGTTCTATATCTACTCCAGCTATCTTGACGTCATCGGCAAACATAAAGGTGGGGTTTGTAAGCCCACGTGCTAGGTCACTGATGAAGATGAGCAAGAGCAGAGGGCCGAGCACTAAGCCCTGTGGCACCCCACTTGTTACACCTTCCAGTTTTGAAACATGACTGCCCACCTTAACACTAAAGGTTCGCCCTGCTAGAAAACTATTTATCCATTGTCTTGCCTTTCCAACAATTCCCATAGACTGCAGTTTGCCGTCCAGAAAGCTATGGTTCACAGAATCAAACGCCTTGCTGAAGTCCAAGTAGCAGACCGCAATCGATTGCCCTTCGTCCAGAGGCTTGGAAACCTCATCGAGGAACAGCAGGAGATTCGTCAGACAGGATCGTCCTGCCACACACCCATGCTGAGCATTTGATATGAGGTTGTGTTGAACCAAATGCCTAGAGATGTTTCCTGACTATTCGCTCCAGGCACTTACACAGTACTGAAGTCAAGCTAACCGGCCGGTAATTTTCGGCCTTTTGCCGGGGTCCACTCTTGCAAATTTCTACCACTGTTGCTCTCCTCCAGTCTCCCGGCACAATTCCCTCTCTGAATGACGTTTCATACAGCTTTGTCACCGGAGCCTTCAGGACCTCGGCCAGAGGCTGAACGATTGCTGGATGAATCCCGTCTGGACCTGATGCTTTATTTCTATTCAACGTCTGCAACTCCGCGTACACTTCTTCTCCTACAGTAAGTTCGGGTATTGGAGGCGCCTGTGGGCCCTCCATTCTTTCCTCCAAACTATTTTCTGGTCGATATATGCTCTTGAAGAATGCTAAGAGCATGTCAGCCTTGTCCTCGTCGTTTAGAGCTAGTCGTCCCTGTGCTCCTTCCAAAGTTGCTACACTTTCTCTCATACGTTTGTGAGATTGCACGTAGGAGTAGAATCGCTTTGGGTTTGTGCGGACCGACGCAGCTAACCGACGCTCGAAGGCATATTTCTCCACTCTTTGGATCTCTTGAGCTCTGTTCCTAGCCATCTTATAGCTATTCCATGCCCCCTGAGTTTTGTATAGCTTGTACGCCGCCCATCGTTGCTTACGAATAACTATAGCCTTGCGTACTTTTGACTTCCACCATGGGGGTAGATTTCTACTGCTAGCCCCCCTCAGGGGTGCAAACTCCTCTGTAAGTTCGAGTAGCCCCATCTTGATGGCCTCCCTACGTTCCTCTACGGAGGCGTTTGTGCGTCTCGGTGTCCACTGAATTTCCTCCGCTGCCCTCTTTAGTTCACTTATACTGATTCTCCCATAGCGCCGACGTAACACGATTTCCTTCGGCGCCCTGCTTAGTCTTAGTGTGACCCTTAGGACTACATGATCACTTTTTCCAAGGGGCTCTTCCCACTTAATTTCCTTAACGTCCTGATGGTGCCGCGTTATGATGAAGTCAAAAAGAGACGGGTGCTGTCCACCTCTGTGTCTAGTGGCCAGTGTCACATGCTGCGTAAGTGCATGTAACTGGACCCACTGCAGAAACTTGTCGCCCGTTGATACCCTTGGTGTAATCCCGCTTTCCCAGTTAATTTCGGGTAGGTTGAGATCCCCTAATAACATGAACTCCTTTGTGTGCCAGCACCGCATCCAGCATTTGCAAGAGCTCAACATCTTCTTCGTCTGTCGGTAGCGGTGCCCTGTAGACACAGATAATGCATACTGTTCGCGCCTCGATCCTGATAAAGCAGGGTCTGGCCTGTACACTACCGGAAACCAAGTTGAACGGAGCCTCCCAATGGCCTATGTCGGTCCGTATCAATGGTGCTACTCTGCCCCATTCCTTCCATCTGTTCTATCTTGTCTGTAGGCAGCGTACCCCTGGAAGCGCATGTCAGTATATGGCTTTATCCAAGTTTCCGTCAATGCAACGACATCAGACTCTGCGATCCTAGTCGTCAACTCCCCTCTTTTTCCCGGGAGACTGCAGGTGTTGGTGTACCATATTGACGGTTCCCTGCTCCTCGTTACTGACTTCATTGCTAATTCTAGGGCTAGGGTATCCTCGGGCGCAATCTCCGAGGTGATGCCCCATTTTTGCCTCCAAAGGTGTCGGCGGTGCAGCATCTTGGATATCGTGACACTCTGAGTTTCGTGGCTTTTTCTTTTCCGCCCGTCGACCCGGTGTCGGGCTCAACATGCACAAAGGACGTTACCCCCTTTCGAGTCGCCATACCGATGGCCCGGGATGATCTTGCGACCACCTCAACCCAACTGGTTTTCTAGGCTTTTCCCTCTAATACCTCCAACTTCGCTGGTTGCACCAGAGAACTTTTTGGGAGTCTCCTTTAGAATCGGGCTGGCTGGCCGGCCGTTCTCAACACCGACCGGACTGAATGCCCTGTGAGTCCCCTTCTTTTTGGTCTTTCGAACTTCCTGAACTTTGGCTGTTTGTTTACCGGCGCTTGAAGCCACCTTTGGTACCTGAATTACTCCTTGGGCCTTAGGTGTTGACTTCCCAAGAGGGGTCATCTCCAGTTTCGCTATATGTAGATTCGGCCTCTTAAGACCAGGTGTGCCCGTTCTCAACGAGACTATGGCATTACCCGGTTTGACAAAAGCTGGGCTGTCATGTGTAATCCTAACTATTCCCTGCGCGCTGCCCTCAACTTCTCCCGCCCTGGACAGCAGCATATCCCTCCAGTAGACACTGTGGAACACAACTACCAGGGGTCGTGGCGGCGCTGGTTGTGTCCCACGTCATAGTCCTATTCGATGGCATTTGACTATTGGTGTCGTAGGAGGTAGGCCAGCCATCCTAAGAACCTCAGTCACATGCCAGCGGTTTTCCTCCTTCCTGATCCTACCGTCTTTCACGATGTTCTCCCCAAGGTTAAGAAGTAGCAGTCTTCTACTTCTGTCTGCCATGACTTCAGTGTCACGCTTCATGCGTTGCACTTCAGCATCTAGGCGTCTGACCTGCTCCTTGAGGGATTCTTCTTCCGTCAGGAGGCTTTTTTCCACATTGGTGAATCCTGCTGCCTCTTTGCCCTTTGGCTTAGGTTGTTTTTTTTCTGCTCTGGCACCCGGTTTTCCTTTCCCTCTAAGCAATGGATCGAACTCGCCCTCTCTAGTTTTGGTTCCAGCTTCATGTTCGTGTCCCCTTGCCCTAGTTCGCCTCGAATTATGCGCGAGCACTCGTCTGCAAACGCGAAGCATTGGGCGCATATCCACTTGAGCGATGCGTACTTGATGTGCAGCTCGAAGTCTTTCTCTTCCAGCTTGGAGCACTTTTGATGATACCAAATGTAACACTGGTCGCATTCAATTCCCCATTTTGCGCCAGGTCCGTGTATTCCTTGTTCCCACAGCTTACCGCCTGACCAATGGGATCAACCTCGGTTCCATTCATTTCAGCAGTGATGGTCGAGTTTGTTTGAAAATACTGTCTCGAACACCAGTAGGATAATAACACAACCTTTCAAACAGACACAAACGGTCATCACCATCGTACAGCGTTAAACAGTAGGGCAAGCTCCACTGACCACTGCCTTTCTCACTATATTGCACGTTGAATTAGAAAGTATGGATATACAAGATAAACAGGGACTAGACCTACATGGGTGGGAAAAGGAAAGAATACCCTAGTAGCCAACACACAGAATACACAGTCTAACTGTACAAACGCACATTGATCAATCATTCTGATTCGACAGTAAGTGACAACACGATCGCCACTGCTCGCGGTTCGCAGCCATATCCTTCACTGTCTCCAGCCAACTGGTAGACGGATCTTTTGGACCCCAACGACGAAGATGTGAAGCACCTACTTTTCCTAAGTTTGCTGTACATTTTCTCATTCCTCGCTGCCACGTCATCTGTTGACCTCCACGTGGTTTCTTCCACTCCCTAGGAGGGGCGGAGAATAGGACACGGTACCGTAGACGTGTGCTTGCCATACGTAACACGTGTCCCAACCAACGAAGTCTACTAAGTTGGATACGCTGTGACAGAACGTTCTCTGAATTAGTACCCAATACTCGCTTTCTCACCTCATCGTTGCTTAATCGGCTATTCCACCCAATCCTAGCGATACTACGTAAACATAGATGGTCGAAAACCTCAAGACGACGAATATCTTCAAAATGCAGACTCCAAGTTTCGCAACCATACAACAAAACTGAACGAACTGCGGCACAGTATACACGACCTTTCAACTTCAGTGAAATATCAGGTCGGCGCCGCAAGTGCTTCAATCCAGCGTACGCAGCTCCAGCCTTGGATATCCGCATACTCACCTCTACTACTGTGCTCCCATCCGTCGTCACGCAGCTACCGAGGTAGGTGAAGTGGTCCACAACTGACAGCGCCTCCCCATCGAGCATCAAGCTCGGAATCGCTGACGTCCAGTCTTGTAGCATCCACCTTGCACTTTGAAGGTGCAAAGCGCATGCCGAATGGAGCTACAGCTCTTGCGAGATTATCTGAGCATGTTCCGTGCATTCGAACAAGCAGACAACGTCGTCCGCGTAATCTAGATCACACAGTTTTCCACTATTTCCTAGTTCGACGCCTACATCCTGAAGATTTTACAAAGCACTTTCCATTATTTCGTCCATGACGAAGTTGAACAGGAATGGAGACATGGGACATCCCTGTCGAACACCACTGATCGTTTCGAACCGACCGGATAGTTCACCGTAAACTCTAACGCGGCCAGAAGTATGAGAATACAATGATCTCAGTAGGTTCACGAACTTCTGGGGCATACCTTTTCGATGAAGAACACTGAAAAGCGCTGCTCGGTCAACTGAATCGAAAGCGCCTTTCAAGTCTAGGAAAATCATTATTGTCGGTCGGCGGTGCGTGTGACGCGTTTCAAGTAGTCGGCGAGGAGTAAAAATCTGGTCGATGCATCCTCGACCTGGGCGGAATCCAGCCTGCTGTTCGCGGGTATTTCCTCTCGCGAGCCGGTGTAAGACGGTGCAGCAAAATCGAAGCTAATACTTTGGTGACTATCGGAATTAAGCTAATCCCACGATGATTACTGCAGTCATTGCGTATTCTCTTCTTGAAGATGGGAACAATCAATGACTCACTCTATATTAACGGAATACGCTCCTCGTTCCAAATATCACGGAGCAAGGCGGTAAGTGATTTTATCAACGCCTCACCACCCAGTTTGAAAAGAACTGGAGGAAGTTCAGTTCAGTTCAGTTCAGTTCAGTTTGCACAGGACTTGGTGTGGCTAGAGCCAATCGTGTGTCCAGATAGTTGTGTTGTCGGCGCGTTTCCGTAGCTCCCAACACTGCGTGATTTTCTTTTTCTGAAAGGCAGAAATTTTGTGCAGTATCAGCCCTGGCAGAGTAAGGTGGAAACAATAAGTAAATTGCATCTGACCCTAAAAGCTGCTTAGCCTAACTCGGGGTATACCGCCACCCAACATAGGTCTAGTGCTTTCTTAAAGGCCTTCACTGTTGTGGTATTTATGACCTCTTCCGGGAGCTTATTCCAATAGGGTACCACTCTATTTGAGAAGTACTTCGCCCTAATTTGGAGCCTCGAATGTTTCCTTTGTAATCTAAGGCTATGCCCCCTTGTGCCGCTCTCGGGGATCAGCGAAAAAAGGTCTTCTCGACTTACTCCTGACAGTCCTTTCATTACCTTGAAGGTTTCTATCAAATCCCCGCGAATGCGCCGTCTTTCCATCGAGAATAGGTCTAGGGCACGGAGACGCTCTGTGTAGTTAAACCCCCTTTGCCCAGCCACCATTCTAGTGGCTTTCCCCCGCCTTAGTAATCGAATGAATGACTCTACTTCTACTTCTGATGGGGGCTCACTAAGGCAAGTGTAGCAAACCTGCACACTACGAAAGTTCCACAGAAACGGTACACTAGAAAAAGCGCCACAAAAAGATGCTATCCGGCATCAGTTGCGCTGACACCAATAACAAAAAAACACCAAAAAGGACACCAAAAAGTATACCCAGTTTTTGAAGAGAATAAACTCTTCTGAAGAGTGAACTCTTCAAAAAGTACGCGTACCGAAATACTTGTAGTGCTACCAATAAAGCACTCGATGACGAAGACTAACAAATTTGTTTATTTGAACAATGACCGTTTTTGGTGGCGCCACTTGCTCCGCCTGTGTACGTCGTCTGCACGCCGTTGCGCTCCTCCAATACACACGTTGTCCCGCTCCAGCGTTTTGAGTTCTGCTTTGCGCGCTGCCGAGTATATTCGCTAACGTGTCACATACCGAGGACCACGGGCTATAGACTCTATACGGGAGCAGGTCCTGACTTAACTGAGATTAATCCTCAACTGGTGAGCCCGAACAACAAATTAATTCTCGAAGGACATTCGTAAGTCCCTCAATCACATTTATTCGTTTACATATACACTTTTCCGATATATAAACGGTAAATTCTGGATATCAGTTACCATATCCCTTATATATATTTTCTTATATCCATATTATAAGTGTTTCACTTTTGCTGCACTGACCTCTTTATATCATTTTACATTTGATATACCATTGCAACTATGGCTAGCAACGACCGTAAACCTGACCCGGAACCGTCCGTTTCGACAGTCTCCCTAACCGTCCCTCAGTTTTTTATTGATGACCCTCAACTCTGGTTTCATATGTTGGAGGCAGAGTTTGAATCACATAGAATTACAAGCGAACGAACCCGTTACTTGTGGACTATCGGTCGCCTTCCCCGTGACGTTGCTACTCAGATACGCGATGTAATATTTAATAACAGTTCTTACACAGCCGTGAAAGACGCGGTAATCTCTTGTCTTTTACCGTCAGAATCGTCCAGACTAAAACGGCTGACCCAAGGGACAGAGTTAGGTAGCAAGAAGCCCTCTGCATTACTGAGAGAAATGCAGCAGCTGGCAGGGCAACTTTTAGAGGAAAACGTCCTTAAAGAGTTGTGGGTACAACGACTACCACCCAACATTCAAGCACTGCTCGAGGTTTCCAGCCACCTTAAGCTCACAGAAGCGGCTAAACTAGCGGACGGTATTATGGACCGGTACCATCCACAAATTACCGCCGTAACAAACTCGAGCAGCCCCCAGACCACAGCTCCACCGTAGGAACACACTCCGAGGACACTCTGATAGCTGCTTTCGAGCGGGCTTTCAGACGTTTTTCCTCTCCTGGTTGTTCTCACTGTAGAAACCATATATCTTATCACAACTCTGACCGACGTGAACGTCTCAGAAGCCCTTCCCCTGACCGCCGCGTTAGCCCATCTCGATCAAAGTACTGTCGGTACCACATACGATTTCGGGAAAAGGCCCGGCGCTGCGAAGCCGGTTGCACCTTCCCAGGTGCCAAACAGGGAAACTAATATCCCGACGCGTTCCGACGACTAACGCGGTCGGCAGCCATAATAGCAGTCGTCTGTTGCATGTCCGAGATTTAGTTTCCAATAGCCTGTTCCTAATTGACACCGGTGCAGCAGTAAGTGTCATTCCAAAGGAGGCAGGTGATGCAACGAACCCGTCAGTCCAACAACTCCGTGCTGCCAATGGCACTCCCATTGCTACTTACGGCCGTTAGTCACTCACACTTAACTTAGGACTACGTCGCACCTTCCGCTGGGTGTTCATAGTAGCAGACGTCCCTTATCCCATACTAGGCATCGACTTCCTAGACCATTTCGACCTCCTGATCGATGCACGAGGCCGGAGAGTTGTCGACCGGCAGACTTCTCTTTCCGTAACCGGGTCGTATTCCTCCGGGAATCACATCACGCCCCTATACATCGAACCGCAGGCCGAACACCCGTACGCAGACCTACTTTCAGCTTACCCGGCAATGCTAAGACAATCTGGCCCCCTTCCCGCGGTGACCACTAACGTTACCCACCATATTGTCACTAAAGGACCCCCAGCATTTAGCCGACCACGTCGCTTAGACAAGCTTCGCGTAGCACAGGCTGAGTTTGAACACATGCTAGAATTAGGCATAATACGCCCGTCCAGTAGCCCTTGGGCCTCGCCCCTTCACATGGTTCCTAAACCTAATGGCGATTGGCGCCCCTGCGGTGACTACAGGGCCCTCAACCAGGCTACTGTCCCGGACAGGTACTCCATTCCACATATTCAAGATCTTACTTCTACCCTGTCTGGTTGTTCTGTTTTCAGCAGAATCGACCTCGTCAGAGCCTACCACCAAATCCCAGTAGCAGAGGCTGACATCCCTAAAACCGCTGTCACAACTCCATTCGGACTATTCGAGTTTTTGCGCATGCATTTTGGGCTCAGCAATGCAGCCCAAACCTTTCAAAGGTTTATGCATGAGGCAACACGCGGTTTGAAGAATGTCTACGTGTACTTAGACGATATTTTGGTGGCAAGTTCTTCAAAAGAAGAGCATATGACACACCTGCGTGCTCTTTTTGAGCGCCTTAGCCAACACGGTGTAACCATTAACCCTGCTAAGTGCGAATAAGGTAGGACGACCATCACGTTCCTGGGTCACGAAATCTCAGCCTCAGGCATACAGCCCCTGCCTGACAAGGTGGTGGCAATTCGCGACTATCCCGAGCCTCACTCTTACCGACAGTTGCGCCAATTTTCTGGCCTGGTTAACTTTTATCGCCGCTTTATCCCACACTGCGCCGAAATAATGCAGCCTCTAACAGACCTTTTACGTGGACATAAGCGGAAATTCATTTTTCCCGACACGGCGCAGGCAGCTTTTACTTTGATCAAGGATGCTATCGCCAACATAGCACTCCTTGCACATCCCGATCCTTCCGCTCCCCTGGCATTAGGAACAGATGCTTCGGACACGGCTGTTGGAGCAGTGTTGCAGCAATTCGTCAACAATTCATGGCAACCAATAGCTTTCTTCTCCAAACGTCTCCAGCCTGCGGAATTCCGATATAGGACGTTCAGCATAGAACTACTGGAAATCTATTTGGGTATCCGGCACTTCCGGCACACACTCGAGGCCAAACGTTCACAGTGTTCACAGATCATAAACCACCAGTTTACCCCCTACAGTCAGCTTCTGACCGATATTCGCCACGTGAGATTCGCCACTTAGACTATGTTTCGCAGTTTACTACGGACATTCGACACGTCTCTGGGGCACACAATCCCGTAGCAGACGCACTCTCACGCGTCCACAATATCGACTACCCACTACCCATGGGCATAGACCTAGAAGCAATCGCCGCAGCCCGAACAACAGATCCTGAGGTAGAGCAACTCAGACACAACAGCTCCCTGCACCTAGTGGCAGTGGCCCTTCCAACTTCGGACGTAACTATCATTTGCGATGTGTCACAAGGTCCACCCCGACCACTAGTTCCTGCCAGTTTTCGCCGACGAGTTTTTACCAGCCTCCACAACTTATCGCACCCTGGGGTAACCGCCTCAGTGAAACTAGTCACCGAGCGATTCGTCTGGCCTTGCGTCAAAAGTGACGTACGTCTTTGGGCTCGTGCTTGTCTCCAGTGCCAACGAGTTAAGATACATCGTCACACCAAATCTACTTTAGGCACATTCTGCGAACCGGACGCACGCCTTCATCATGTGCATGTGGATCTCGTGGGGCCACTTTCGCCATCCAATGGCTGCGTCTACATCCTCACTTGCGTAGATCGTTTCACTCGCTGGCCACAGGCCATACCTATTCCTCGCCCAACCTCAGAGGAAGCTGCAAAAGCATTTCTAACCGGTTGGGTGAGTCAGTTCTGTTGCCCTGCTATCGTGACCACTGATCGCGGTTCTCATTTCGACGGCGCCTTCCACGAGCTACTAAACGCATTCGGTTGTCGACACAACAAGACGACGGCCTATCATCCTCAGGCCAATGGCATGGTGGAGCGATTCCATCGCCAGCTGAAAGCTGCCCTTCGTGCTCGTGATAATCCATTATGGAGTGAAGTTTTGCCGATCGTTCTCTTAGGACTGCGTAACACCGTTAAAGCCGATATGGGTGTTACGGCGGCTGAACTGGTTTATGGTTGCACACTACGACTTCCAGGTGAGTTGGTTTCTCCATTACCACCTATGAGTTTTAATTACGGGGATTACGCAAAACGGCTGTCGCACCAAATGCGGGTGATAAAGCCCACCCCACCACGAGAACAAACCCTGAGCAACTACATACCTACCGCTCTAGCTACCACCAGCCATGTGTTTATTCGAGTAGATGCAGTGCGATCACCACTGCAGGCGGCTTACTCTGGCCCGTTCCGCGTCGTCCAGCGGAAGGAAAAGAAATACGTGGTGGACGTCGAGGGCAGGAAGGAGACCATCAGCATAGACCGCCTCAAACCAGCCTTCATCGAGGCAGAACCCACCTCGAACAACCCTCTCGGTGTCCCTACCTGCTCACAACCTTCGGTTAGTCGTCCCGAGTCGGCCCCTGTTACTCCCACTAACGACCCGTCGTTATCTGTTGCAACACCAAACTCCACGAAAGACACAGCTGCACCGGTCAACAGGAGAAATCGACGCGGCCGCGAGCTGCGACAGCCAACGAGGTTTTCTGAATATGTAACAGTTGTATATATTTAAGTTTACTCTTCATATTCAACTTGTATATAGTCCTATTATACATGAATGCACGACCACGTGGTGATCACGACAAGGGTGGCGGCAGCCTGTATTGCGCCGGTATGTCCCCCTCAGTGGAATATCCGATCGCGCCTCGAGGCGCAGCTTCCTTGTGTTTCTTTCCTTCCAGCTCGTCCCGTCAGACAGAACCACATGGAATTCCAGGATCTCGCATGGCTCCAACACAAGGCTCACTGGATCGCGACTGGACTCATTTGAAGCCGGACGCTGGCTCGCTTACGAAGGCAATGACAACCACAGGGACACGGAACTTTGGGATATGCCGACAACGACAAACCCTACAACAAAACCACCACTGCCAGGTCACGAACAGGATCTACCCCGGTCGGATAACATTTTGAGGAGGACGCAATTTTGCGATCGACGCACAGCGACCAGTGTGAGTCATGGAGAACGGCTTGTGCTGGCTTCGCTGTTGTGTTCGACCGTGGCGGGAGGCATGGAAAACGTCTCTCGTTACCGAATCCGACGTACCCATCACGGGTCGAAGCCCAACTGCGTCGGCCTTCTAGGGGGAAACCCCTGTAGTGCTACCAATAAAGCACTCGATGACGAAGACTAACAAATTTGTTTATTTGAACAATGACCGTTTTCGGTGGCGCCACTTGCTCCGCCTGTGTACGTCGTCTGCACGCCGTTGCGCTCCTCCAATACACACGTTGTCCCGCTCCAGCGTTTTGAGTTCTGCTTTGCGCGCCGCCGAGTATATTCGCTAACGTGTCACATACCGAGGACCACGGGCTATAGACTCTATACGGGAGCAGGTCCTGACTTAACTGAGATTAATCTTAAATACTAATTGCGATACGTTAGTTTGGGCGAAATAACGTGTTATTCCACCAAACAATGCAAAGATGCTTATCGCTGAGAACAATCCGAAAATCCAAACCACACGGCAACTCACAGGGCCATATTACCAGTGGAGTGTCCGTACCGGAAGGGCACACCGAAACCAATCCAAAATCGATGTACGATTTCAATCCATCTTTAAATTTAAACCCAAATTTCGAAGTAGCACACGTATCTCCAACCACCAGGTATTTCTAGCATATACAAGGTTTACGAAAGTACGCAAGTAATCAACTGATCAATCAAGTTCCCTAAGTAAACAATTTCATTTTCACTTGCCCAACGAACACAATCTAATAACTGGCCGCTATGATAGTGTCTTGTGGTCCAACCTTAATGACGGCCAAATTGGCGTTATTCGTGAATATTGAAGAAAATGGCTGGAGCTGATGAAGTCATTTTTGCGGAAAATAAGAATGGTGTTCCTACTTTTGCGGCGACTTTTGTTTACCTTAGCCACTTTGTAGTATTTAAGGGTTGCGCAAGGCTGTTACCGCTCAAACCTGTTAACTGTGTAATACGCTCAGACAGATCGCCACTCCCATCATTTTCGGTGTAAATGTTGATGCTTGTTGATGCACTTACTGAGCTCCGGCTCACCGAGTCTTCTTTCTGTCTTTGCAGGTCGTACACGTGCAACCCCCAAGGAAGACTTTGCATCCAGCCTACTACAGCGATAACTTAGTTGCCATTTTCGGTCAAAGTACAGCAATTTGTACAAAGATACAGTCCACGATAACCGGTACCAAGAAATGGGAATTGTACAGCAAGACGGGGAACTATACAGCTAAATTGATCATAAGAAGGAATAAGCTGCAATTGTATTTGTATACCTAAATAATGTAGATAGGTCTGGTGTATTCCCTATATATATATATATATATATATATATATATATATATATATATATATAAGTTCACTAGAATCTAATTTGAAGCGTCTGGAGTGTGAATGGATACTCTTCATTGAAGAGCCCACAAATGAATCACAACTGTGATTTCTCATATTTATTCGTGCCTGGGTCACTGCTAACCCAACGAACAACGAGGCTGCATGTGCAAGCGCTCATATTGATAGTAAGTAGTATGTTAACGTGTGGACAAAATTTCCTCGGAAGCACACGACCGGTTTCGCGGTTGTTGCCGCACCCATTTATATCGGCGCCAAATTTTTAAACAACGCGCTGTTGTTCCACAGAACGTTTCCTGCCCGCTATTGCAAAATTTTAAACAACGCGCTTTTGGGCTGCAGAACGCTACCATCCTTGCACGATAGTGTCCAAACATACGGGCTTAAATATGGCCCGACTGAAGTTGTGGGATTTTCATATGTGAAATGGTTTGAACAGGTGAGTTGTTGCCCGTAGAAAATGAGATCGACGTGAAATATTCTAGTGCGATATTTGTTTGAGTGTGTGGTCTGGGAGTATATAAGCGTTGTGATCAAGGGCGTCATCGCAGTTGGCCGTAATGGCGTCCGATGCTGCCGGCCCGGCTACGGCCGGTGATTCCGGAGCGTTCGCTCGTTTGGTTCGTGATCTGTACACAAGTGTTTCAGGGGTTGATAATGATTTTCGTATTTTTCAGAGGGAAACTTTAACTTCCTTTTAAATTTATGATAGTGAAAGTGGTTCAAATTGGCTGCCCACGCATCCCGGTGCCTTCCCGAAATCGTTTCCTTTTTATAGTGTAAAATATTGTTGCTTTCACAACCGCATGCCTCAAATGGCTGCCACAAGGTGAGTGTAGTGGTGCATATATGTAATAATTCCCACGGATACCGAAATACTCACTGTCCTGCATTTGTCATTGTCCTTGCTGTTGGATCTCAGTACAAGTAGGTGCACAGGTGTCTGCTGCACAACCACGACTTTTATCTGTTCAATGACAAGATGTGTGCTAAGAATAAGAGACCAACTGCTGATCAGGAGACTGAGGTTGCCAGAATGATGGCAACTTTTCGCAATGCTAGTGAAACATGTACTTGCGCACGGAACAATTTCAACAGGTTGTTTACGGTGACAGATGTGCACGCTTTAAGGGCTAGGCCAGTGCATCTCGATGCTCGTTCGGATGCACTGAGGATAAAGGAGATGGTAGAATATAAGGGGGATTTGCGTATAGTGTCGGAGGACGGGGTTGTGAGGTACTTTTTATACGTGCCTCATTCGGTTAAAGTGTTAGTGGCTAGATATTGTGAGGTAGTGCTGGCTGATGCAACGCATCAGTCAAACCGGGGTGGGTACGTCTTATGGCACGCGATGTTCATATATGAGAGCGGCTTAGGTAGGTATTTTTTCTACACCATTCTTCCAAATGAGAGTGGCGTAAGTTATAGTCGTGCTATAAAAGAAATGAAGGAGCAACTACCGGTGTCTGTCAAGCCGAAAAGCATCATTGTAGATCGAAGCCTTGCACAATATTCCGCCTTTTGGGAATCATACCCCGAATCTCGGATACTGTTTTGTCAGTTCCATGTTCTTCGTGATGTGTAGAAGCACTGCTTTCAGCTTAGTCATGTGAGTATGAAAGACAAACGACGCATCCATCAGTGGATACGAAACATGGTTGACGCGTCTGCGAAGGTTCTTTTCGATAGGTTCAAGGCTGCAATCGCCAGTCACAGCCCAATGGCTTTTGCATATCTAAGTCGGAGTTGGTTGCCCTTTGAAGACACGTGGGCTGCTCATAGCGTTAAGTGGGCAACCTCGCTTGGGACCTTCACGACGAACATGGTGGAAGTTGAGAATAGGTATTTGAGGGCAGGGTTATCCACCAGGTCCTCCCTGGTGGATGTCTTCGCCCGGATCCTGAAGCGATCCGAGGAGTTGGAGGAAAGCCGTCGTAGACGGATTGGGAAGGAGTTAGTGGGTTCTTTTAAGCCAGCGGCGGGGTTCCATATGTATTCCAGTTACATTGGAGGGCTTACCGGCTTTACCCGTGAAGCCGTTCAAAAGTACAGAAGTAGGCATGCTGTTCGCAATGTTAGTCACCATTCTGGCCGTTGGAGTGTTAAGCGTGTGCTGGCCTGTGCGGCTATGGTAACCATGGGGGTTACTCCAGCCTGCACGCCCCTTTTCTAAGCAGTGGTTGCTACCATGCAGCCACGTTGTTGCCGCTGCCATTGTCATGCAGGCTGTAACGAACGTTTGAGCAATGCGTAGCCAAATTCGCAACGGATCCCGAAATCAAAAAACGATTATCCGTGATATTCTACGATACTAGATTATTACATGAACAATGACATCAAAAATATACAAACCTCAATAATACGATCACAAGAACTCAACAACGAGAAACCGAGTAGCAGCGTGTGAGCAAACAGCACGTGCTTCATGCAGGTCCTGAACAAGGATGTGTCAAAGTAGCGCTCTGGGCGCGAACAAACAACAATTGGTCCAGAAAAACAACGAGTTCGTAAAGACAAGTCAATAGTGTAGGTAGATGAGTGATGTAGGGAAAAACACCGAGTCGCGAGGGAAAAAAGGGGGATTTTCCACGACCGGCTGTTACACCGCCCACCAAAATCCTCCTGCATCTTTAGCAGAGTCAAGGGTTCGGTATAGAGGTACTGATTTCCTCTACCTGACTAGGCCCTGCTGTCAGTGCGGGCGTCTAATGCTCGTCGTCAACGTTCTACTACTGGTCGCACCTAACTTATTGGCTACATCGACGTGAGGCTAGTCTACATCTTCCACGAGACCAAATGACCGATGGCGGGCGTGAAGGGTCACATAGATGTTGTCCTCGTAAGGGGCCGTCCGGTCCTGGATGTATGTGCTTGAGTGTGCGTGTGAGTGTGTGTGTGTGTGTGTGCCGGGGTGTACAATGAAATCACAGGTATGACTACACATCAAAGAGGACTTTCTGCAATGTCAAAAAAAGACCGTGTGGCAAGAAAACGAGTAAAATGTAGCGTGTGTGTGTAACCTAAGCTCCGCTACTTCCACATATGCAAGGGGCATTCGGTAACGTCAACAAAAAGCAAAACAACGAACATTGTCACATGTTTGATGGGGTTACGGGATGTAGAGTGCGTCGGGCATGTGTGTATGTATCGGGATGTACAATCGGGTCTCATTCATCTTTACATGTCTGAAGGAACCTTCTGTTATGTCAACGAAAGATCGCGAGCACTGTAACGTGTTTGACGGAGGCCGTGTGGTATATATGGTGTTTCTTTATCCACCTCGATGACCGGTGTGAAAAGGTTTACTAGGCCTCAGGGTTATCAGCTCCTCCGTCTCCGCTCTCGAGTAGGTTAATACTGCGTATGTCACGAATGAGCACTCCGTTAGCTGTCTTCACCTTCACCGTTCTTATCATTCCGTCAGTGCTTTTGATGGTTTCCGTAACTACTCCCAAAGACCAAGTGCTGAAATGTGCGCGTTCGTCGGCGATCATAACCACGTCCCCAGCTTTGAATGGTCTTGTTTTGGCCAGCCACTTCTGTCGAGTCTGCAAAGCCGGTAGGCACTCCCGTAGCCATCGCCTCCAGAAGACCTTGGCAAGATAGTTCGCTTGCTTCCACCCGTGGAGGTAGCTCCCACGAAGGTTTACCGGCCCTCGGAAACCCTCGTTCGACCTTAACGTCAATAAGTCGTTTGGGGTGAGCGCCAGGTGGGTGGGGTCGCCGTTCAACACTGGAACCAGGGGGCGGTTGTTCAGGATTCGCTCCACCTCAGTCATGACGGCGTTCAGCGTCTCGTCGTCGGGCGGCTGCTGCTCCACGATTGACAGCAATATCCGTCTGGCGGACCGGATCATGCGTTCCCATACGCCGCCTCGGTGGCTGGCCTGTGGGGGGTTGAAATGCCATCGTATGCTGTAGGCCACGGTTCGATCCCGCAGTTCCTCCCTGTTCATGTTCTTGTGCCAATGCTGCAATTCACGGTGAGCGCCCACAAAGTTCGATCCATTATCTGAGTATATATCGGCCGATACGCCTCTTTGGTTGATAAATCTTTGCAAGGCCCGTAGAAACGAATCGGTCGTCATCGAATGTGCGACTTCTGGGTTTACCGCACGTGACTTCATGCACGTCATGATACATCCATATCGCTTTTCTAATCTTTTCCCACACTTGACCCATAAGCGCCCGAAATGGTCCAAACCGGTGTCGCTGAGTGGCCACCAGCCCGTAGTCACCCTGCATTCTGATAGTGGGGCCATGAGCTGTTTGCCCGCCGTGGCATTGCGTCTCCTACATTGCACACACCGTCGGATTACGCGTTTTACAGCCTCTCGTCCTCTCAACAACCAAAGACGCTTTCGGATGGCGCTCGTCACGTGATTTTCCCCGGCATGTCCCTCCACGGCGTGGACGTGTTGAATCATTAGCTCTACTACAGGTTGTCTCGCAGGCAGCAGTATAGGATACTTTGTGTCGAAGCTCAGGTGGGCGTTCGTCAGCCTACCATCCACCCACAACAGTCCGTCGATGAGTTTGGGGTTTAAACGCCTCGGCTCGCCTCTTGGAGATGGCATGTCCTTATTGGTCGGCCCCACTTCTTCCGCCCTCTTGAGTTCTCGGGCGAAAGCCTCGCGTTGTATCATTCGAAAAATATCGTACTCTGCCGCTTGTAGCTCATCGGGACTTATCGGGCCGACCCGTACCCGGCCTGAGGGGCGTAGCCCCTTCATGACTAGTAAATTTCTCTTGAACCTGGTTAACCAAACTAGCGAACGAAGCGTCTTCATCCAGGAAGAAAACCTGACCAGTCGCGATAGAACGGAAGCCGCTTCGGCGACGTTGGCCGCTATCACTGCGCATCTGATCTCCAGTTCCAATTCCGTAGGGGGTTTTAAGTCAAACACAGGCCAGTCCTGTTTGGGTAAGTGCAGGAAGTTTGGCCCTCTCGTCCACGTGTCCAGTTGCCTGAAGTTGGCCGCACATCGGGAGCACAGGTCGGCCGGATTATCGCCAGACCTGACATGACTCCACTGGTGCGTGACCGATTCATCGTGGATAATCGTGAGCCGGTTAGCAACGAAAGTACTAAACCGGCTCCGTACGTTGTTAATGTAGTAAAGTACTATCGTTGAATCCGTTGAGAAGCTGACCGACCAAACGTAGAGGTCGAAACATCTCTTCACAGCTTGCACCACCCTGACTGCCAACACGGCTGCGCTGAGTTCAAGGCGTGGGATTGAGACCGACTTCAGTGGGGCAACGCGGGCTTTGGCGAACAGGATCCTCGAAGTATATTGTCCACCTCCTGCGCACCGTCGTCCGTACACAAAAGCTTCATAACCGGCTTCAGATGCATCGGAAAAGGCATGTAGTTCTCCAGTCCGTGTCGTATGGCCAGGAGTCAAACATCGTGGGATTCTTATGTCCCCTAATTTCTTCAAGGTGTTCAAAAATTCTTCCCGGTCCAACCGGTCCTCTCGGCCCAGTGACTGGTCCCAATCAACTTTCTTACGGCACAGCCGCTGCAGCGAAATCTTTCCGGGTAGCAGCCATGGTGAGACGAAACCGAGCGGGTCGAACAAACTTGAGACAGCAGATAGTATGCCACGACGGGTTGTTGGCAGCTCTGGAAAGTTTAGCTCGAAAACAAGGTCGTCCGTTCCCGCGTCCCATTGTATTCCTAAAGTGCACTCGATTGGGGATGGAGAGCCGTCCAAATCGCTTACCCTTTCGGCTTTTTCGTGATACGGGATAACCTTCAGCACTTCTGAAGCGTTCGACATCCATTTAGTTAGATGGAAGCCGCCCTATTCCAGCAATCTCGTCAGACCCCTGAACTGCTCTAGAGCTGATTTCACATCATCGAATGACCCAAGGTAGTCGTCGATGTAGAAGATCCTGCTGACGCTATCTACCACCGTCCGATGTACTAGATTGCCATGTTTGTTCGCTGATTCTCAGAGGGCGTAGTTCGCACAAAATGGTGACGATATGGCTCCGAAGGGGTGGACGGTCATCCTATAATTCACCACTGCGTTGTCCCGGTCGCTCCCTTCCCACCACAGGAAACGCAAAGCATCTCGTTCTCCTACCGGAATCTTCACCTGATGGAACATTTCCCTAATGTCGGCAGACAAAGCCACTTTACCCACTCTGAAACGGCACAGAACATCGATCAGTGGTGTGGTCCAGTCAGGCCCCTGTAGTAGGCGATCGTTTAACGACTTGCCCTGAAACTTGGCCGCACAGTCGAAAACCACGCGCAGTTTATTGGGTTTCTTGGGGTTGATAACCGGATGGTGAGGCAGATACCAGATACCCCTTTTGCTGTCGGTGTTAACAGGCACCTTTTCAACGTAACCGAGGGCCTCGTTTCGCTTCATCAAATCCGCGTATCGTTCCCACAGATTCTGGTCTCGAATGAAGCGTTCTTTTAGTCGTAGTAATCGTTGGAGAACATAATTTCTGTTGTCAGTCCACGGGTCGACCGGTGTGCGCCATGGGAGGGGAACATCGAACTGTTTTTTGAGGCCTCTAGTGCCTTGCCGCACCGATTGTAGAGCGGAGTGATCCTCTTGAGACAACGTCGGTCTTTCGTCTCCAATGTCATGAAACTCCTTTTCATACAGCCGCTGCAGATGATACTCTATGCGGTCCGTTTCGGCGGATAAGTAATTCACGGAACCACGTACCCCTACTGGACCGTATAACATCCATCCCAGAGTCGTGCGTACGGCATAAGGCGCCTGGCGGTCGCCTACTCTCTGGCCAAGCACCCAGTGCGCCTCTGGCACGTCGCAGCCGATGAGAAGATCCACTTCATCATCTTCCCAGTCTACAACGGTTACATCCTGCCGTTGGGGCCACCTAGTCAAGATTGCGTTGACCGACCTTGGTGCTCGCGTGGGGAGGTCCGCTAACGTGAATGCCTCCGTTGGTTCAATTTCCTCGTTAGTGTCTAGAGATGAGTTGCAGCCTCAACCTACCGGCAGTCATTACCTGTGTTCCGCCCACCGTGCTCACTGCCAACGACGTCGCACCTTTAGCCAGTTGGTGTTTGTCGGCAAACCGCTCCTTCACTGGAGTAGTGTCGGATCCACTATCGACGAAAGCCAGCGCTTTGACCACCCCAGTCGGAGTCACTACTCCCACGGCCACTACGCCTAAACGTACCGGTTTACTGGCAGATCGTGGCGTTGAACAAATAGCGCTGGGTTTGGTACTCGTCTCGTGTAAGCTTACTCTCGCCTGATGCAGCAGCCGATGGTGTCTGCCCGTGCAGCCCTCGTAACCACATCGGCTCCTTGTCCTACAGGCTGCCGCCCGGTGCGTGGTGTTGAGACAAATATAACACGCTCCTGCAATCCTCGCCATTCCCCACCGTTCGTCTATTGTGGCGTTGCCGAACTCGGGTCATTCTGGTAGGCCATGGCTAGTACCACAGGATCTGCGATTGGCTTGCACCGTAGCAGCTCGTGAAATGACGTGTGTATTGGTCCAAGGCTGGTGTTTTGGATGTTCCCGTACAGGGGTTTGAGCTTGGCGATTACTGGGCTTGTTTGCCCGGTTGCTGTCCCGGATGAGTCGGCCGAATCTGCTGTCAGCTATCTTCGTTTTCCTGCCCAAGTATTAGGTCAGGTCTTCGAAGTTGGCTTCTCTGTCGCTTTGGCTTATCTGTTCTGCTTCTTCCACCCACCGGCCCTGTAGTTCGGGAGAGAGGTGACGGACTATGCCTTCCAAAGTGTGCATGGCGTCTAGGTCGGCCCTGTAACCTAGATGGTCGAGGGCTATTGAGCAGTTCTGCATCTTGATCACCAGGTCGGCCATGGTGTAGACGTCGCCCTTGGTTCTCTTTGCCTCTGCCATCACGCCCTTTATTAGGTTACGGGCTACTTTGAAAGGTTGGCCAAACAAGTCCCTTAGAATCTTCCTTGCCCTTGTGTAGCCTTGTTCTGGGTCGAGCATGGTGCACCCGTCGATAGCTTCTCTTGCTCGGCCTCGGCAGTAGTGAGTAAGAAAGAGAAGCCTTCGCCCAGGGTCGGTTACGTTATTTTAAACGAACGTCTCGAACTGATTGACAAACTTGCAGTATTGCTCAGCTCGCCCGTCGAAAACCAATAGTTCCATTCTAGGCAGATCGATCGATGGTGGTTTGTAGTCGGCGACCGGCGTGGGGTTCCCTATCTTGTTGCACCCTGATCTATCGGAAGTGTTGTAGTCGCTGGACTGGTGCTCTCGCTCTTTCTGTGTACACTTCTACTCTGCTTCCTGGGCATGTAGTCTAGCCGATAGTAGCTGTTGCTCTAGGTCTAGTATTCTCAGCTTATATAAATCGACATCCTTACGATCAATATTGCTCTCATTAACACATGAACTAGCACTGACAGGACTAGGCGATCTAGCAACAACTAAAGAATCAAATGTACCCAAAACCTCCCCAGAGACTTACCGTGTTACTTCCTGTCAAGATTCCACTACTTTTGATCATTTTCTTGGCATTTTGCGTGTTTTTCCTCGTTCCAAATTGATCTATTGAGTATTGTAACGAACGTATGAGCAATGCGTAGCCAAATTCGCAACGGATCCCGAAATCAAAAGACGATTATCCGTGATATTCTACGATACTAGATTATTACATGAACAATGACATCAAAAATATACAAACCTCAATAATACGATCACAAGAACTCAACAACGAGAAACCGAGTAGCAGCGTGTGAGCAAACAGCACGTGCTTCATGCAGGTCCTGAACAAGGATGTGTCAAAGTAGCGCTCTGGGCGCGAACAAACAACAATTGGTCCAGAAAAACAACGAGTTCGTAAAGACAAGTCAATAGTGTATGCAAATGAGTGATGTAAGGAAAAACACTGAGTCGCGCGGGAAAAAGGGGGATTCTTCACGACCAGCTTTTACATGCTCTAATCCATCTCGTCCGATCTCTGATAACACACCTTTAATGGCTCCGTCACTCGCGTCTGTGTCCAGAATAAACTCACTAGCTCCTTCAGCCAGGTCGGGCAGGGCTAGCGCGGGTGCTGCGCAAAGAACCGAACGTAAATCTGAAGAAGGACTGCTCACATCACTCGTCCCAGCTGAAGCCGCCGTCTTTGCCCAGAAGGGCATTAAACGGTGCTACCCCCGTTCTGCAAAACTTTTGAAGAAGCGATGGTAATACGAAGCCAGCCCTAGGGAACTCATCAATTCCGTAAAGTCTTTAGGTGTTGGCCAATTTAAGACTTGTTCGACTTTTCCTGGGTCGGTTCTTATTCCCTGGTCCGAAACAATGTGGCCCAGAAAATTCACTTCCTTGGACAGAAATGTGCACTTGGATGGCTTAAGCTTAAGTCCGAAACTCTAATTCTTCTCAGAACCAGCTCCAAGTTTCCTAAATGTTCCTCTTTAGTCCTCCCATGGATCAGTACGTCATGGGTGTATACAATGCATCTGGAGGGAATCAGTCCGTCCAAAATGCGATTAATCAAACTTTGGAATGTAGCAGGTGCATTAATTAGCCCTTAATGCATGGTCCGAAACTCATAAAGCCCCGTTTGAATCGCGAACGCTGACTTCTCCCGATCCTCAGCTGTGAGTTCAACCTGCCAACACCCAGAGGACAAGTCTAGGGTGCTGAAGTACTGGTTACCTCCTAGGTCGTGGAATAAGTCGTCCATGACGGGCTGTGGGAATGAATCCCTTTTGGTGATGGCATTAGGTTTCCTGTAGTCTACGCACAAACGAAGTTTTCCATCCTTCTTCTTAAGTAACACCACTGGAGACGACCAAGGGGAGTGTGATGGTTGAATAACGTCGTTCTTCAGCATTTCCTCGATTGTGTGCTGCTCCTACGCTTGATAATTAATTGGTATCAGTCTAGCGGCTATTTTCATGGGTTTTGCGTCCCCGTGTCAATTCGGTGTTTAACTAAATCCTTCCGGCCTAATCTCTCGTCCCCTTATAAGAACGTGTCGGAAAACTCCTCAAGGAGGTTCAACAACGGTTTGTTACTTTTGGCTGTGTCAGTATCATCTAGGAGCGCGTCAAACCTTGTTGCGTGGTCTTTCGATGCCCCTATCGTTGCACAACTGGGCACGCTGATCCTGTTCCGGCCAAAGGCCTCTCCGTTTTCGTTCCCGAGGTAAAACTTCTTCTGCGGAATGTCGATTACGCATCCGAAACTCACCAGGATATCTTTTCCGATAATCACATCGTAAGGAATCCCCTCGACTACTATTAGAGGCTGCTTCTTGACAATGCCGCAAAGTTACAACTTCGGGGTGATGATCCCTCTGACGTTCAACTTCTCCCCGTTTACCGCCGTTAAGGCTATACTACACGAGACTGACCCAACTTTCCCGACCACTGCCGTCAGCTTTGCACTGATTAAACTACACGTGGCTCCCGTGTCAACCAGCCCACACAAGACGGTTTCATTAACTCTCTCTCGAACAGATAGTGATTCAGCACAAGTGGAACATATCGAAACGGCAGAAACAGTGGACCCACATTGTTCCCGCCCCCACTTGGCCTCATCGGGATAAGCCCGCTGACTCATCAGTCGCAGCACGCGACCGTACGTTTTCACCCGGCCGCTGCTTTCTCCTGTGAAACTCCTGCCCATATTGTGAGAGGTGCCCGTGGGCGTCCAAATTTCTCCGGATCCGCTTGAAGACAGAATCCAAGTCACCGCTTGTAAAAGCGCCCGCTTTATAGTCGACATCACAGGCTTCTCCATCCAGCAGCCCCATGATATCATCTTCTTGTCACTCTTCAGCGAACCATCGAAGGTGTCGCCGCACCTGGTTCTCCCCTCACTTATAGTTTCCATTAAGGCGAAATTTCTGGGGCGCTCCCGGAGTAGGAACCTGCTGAGTTCTGATTATTTTGCACTCGGTCAACGCGCGTGAAAGTTCGTGGACAGATGGACCCCCGAGCTTGTCCTTGGGCGGCGAGGGGGCTATCGCCCCTTCCCGATTATCAGATTCGGCTAGCTCTTTCGGCGCCCTTGGTCCCGGGTCGCGGCACCAATTTTGTTACATTCAGCCGAAGGCGAAGAGACGAAATTCAGCAGCGTAAGGATAGTAGCGTTCTGTGGTCCAGCAGCGCGTTATTTAAAATTTTGCGGTTGGTTCATTCGAGCGCGCGATGGCTGGTACGTGTTTTGGTGAATCGTACAGCTAAATGCGCATTGGTGCAATTCATGTTGATCTATTCTTAAACTGGACGCTATTTCCCTTGTGCCTTGATTATCCCATACGTGCATAGAAGCATCTCTAAGGCTACTCAAATATTCCCCATACTTGTTTGGGTCAGTGAAGAGAAATATTTTTACAGTGCTGTTTGTTGAGTAAAAGGCATACAAGCTGTAATTACGCAATTTCGTTGTCTGCAGCCTAATTTGAGACGCCTCAGTGATCGTATTCGAGTTGCGCCTTCTCGCAACTTACTGGTGATCGCTGTTATCCATGATTTAAGTGCCCGTTGAATGCTACAAAACGTTTCTGTTACGGAAAATCTGATGGTGGTGGCGTCTGTGGTAGAACCTATTTTTCATAACCTGTACTTATGTCACTGAAATCCGATTCACGATTGTATCACCGTACTATCGCAAAAAGACACGCCAAATGCTTCTACCACCCAGTTGTTTCTTAGCAATGGCAACGTAAGTGCGGCCATTCTGACCATTTTCCTTAGCCCGCATCGGTTAATTATAAACCTCTTCACGCTGAACAATCCGCTTCGCTCATTTCGAGCATATTTCCCGACGGTCAAGGGCTCCCCACCCTCACTTCTCTACGAGACACCAGCCATCCGCGGCGCAATCGCTAGTGGGGCCAGCTACGGCGTTCTGTCGAGGCTACGCTGGCAAACCTATTGATATACTAAATATTGGTAAATTAAAACAAATCCCACAGCGAAACTGAGGGCATCGTCCTTATTTTCCGCGTATAAAACCTCGTCACACTCAACCATTTCCTCCAGTTTGCTCACCTAACGCCGGTCTGATGGACATCAAAGTTGGACCACAAGACACTATCATGAAAGAATTCATCTGCAAATAATGTGGCACACATTACGAACCAGTCCACTTGGATTGTTATACTGCCTTCCAGATTGGCTGTTTCACCACCTTCTTCCAGTTTTCCGTTTGCCTGTGCAAGGCTGATACGATCAACTGAAACGGGGGAGGAAATCCATTACTTCAATTTGCCATACTCATACGACCTTCCCAATGTATATAAGCGTTGTGTACATGGTCAGCATGGTCACTGACCGCGATGGCTGTTGATGCTGCGGGCGAGGCTCTCGTTGATGGTTCCGTGGTGTTTTCTCGCTTAGGTCGCGATAGGTAGGAGGGTTTTTCAGATTTTCAAAATAAGTTTCGGGTTTTTCAAAGGGAAGCTTCAACTTTTTTCAATATTTATGAAAGTGTAGTTACCGTTGGCTGTATAATTCACCAAAATGTGCATCAGCTATCGCGCATTTCTGTAAGATGCGCCAAAGGTAGCGCTTCTCCGCTCCCGGATGTTTGGCTTGTTCCCTCTTGGTCCAAGCACCTCAACGTCAAATTCGTAATACCTCGCACAAAAAAACAAACGTATTTTGTGGACAAGTTTAGCAGGATAACGCCAAAAATAATCACATTCACAGGGCTTGTAGGGAATTTGGAAGGATTTTAGGCGAAGATATTCATGCCGACAACCATATTTTTTCGCGAAAATCGCTGTATTGTTTTCAGAATGGGGTCATGATTCGCATCCTACCTACGTATAGCTGGCTGCCAGTTCCTGTAGCACTAACCTCCTTCACTGACTGCTTTTACCACGGGTTTCCATCGTAGTCCTTGTCTTCACTACTCATGGGCAACCAACTCCAAATCTCGCTGCACAATTTGAGATTGGCGTATCCATCGGAAGTCCGACACACACTTGGACACACGAATAGAGGGTAGGTGATCCGGGATCAAACGTTTGATGGCATCATGTTTGGTAACGTACCCCAAGCAGAAAACCAACTATTTTAAGAAGGATTTGAAGTGATTTGATTGAAAGTTGTTCTGAGAGATTGAACGCAAATGTAGCGTTCAAGTGACAGTAACATGTCACGCAAACTGAAGGGCTGATAAGCAAAGGAACTATGCAAAATCATCATTAAATTTCTAGTGAAAAATGGAACTTAGCTTCAGATCACAAATCGGTCCCGCAAATGGGTGTGCTGCACAGCTTGCGGAAACCATCATCGTAGACGATGGTCAAATACTAATGCAAAAGTCAGTGTTTCAGGATGCTTAGTGTATACAAAATGTAACATATAAACTTCGTATACTGCATACGGATGTTTTTACCGGAAGCTCGGAGTAGCTCCACAAAGAAAATCCAAATGATGAGCCCATTTTGAACTGTTCTGTTGAGATTCTGACGAGGCGCTGTTTTTATCTCTGTGGAAGTTGCATAGAAAAATGAACAGAGTATACTTTCACTGTTCTTTAAGAAAATTGAATCAGCTTGAAAATACGATAGGGGTAAAACAGAGGGAAACTCAGGATCAAAAGGCACTGTATAGTGCACAATCTTCTTCCTTTTGTTTACAGTTCTGAGTTAAGCTCACCAGCGTAGCCATTAAAGCTATCCCATGTTAGTGGACGAAGCCCTGATATTCCGAACACATTCTCCGCCTGTTCCGTTTTCTGTAGTTTGGCACGACTTCGGGATCTGTCCCGTACTCAATGCTGCACTTGGCTATGGCAAAATACTTCTCAAATTCGTCACTTGCTACAGAGCCAATACTAATATGGTCATTTTATAGGTGTTGATATTGATAACGGTGTATTTCTCGACCACGGTAGAGGCTCACTCGCAAGAGCATGATCACGGTGGACAAACTTACTCAATACAAAGAACTATTCATTAATTTTAAGGTTGGGAGTCAAGGATGTCGGCAACAGGGCAACCTAGTTAACCATAGTTTGGATGGATCAAACTAATATTGGTTCGCCCGGCAAATGCGAACCGGTTTCGAGTTTGAGCCGGCAATGGCACGCCTTGAGTCTACTGAAAATAGCCTTCATACGTGATGCTAAAATTTCTCTGTAAACCCAACTCATGCAGGCTTACAGGGGCTCTATGAACGGAAAAATTCTGAACAGGTAGAAATGAAGAAAAAACGGCGTGGAAGCACGCCCGGGAACTTCGAATAATATGGAAATAACAGCAGTCCATAAAGATCATGTAAACCATAAATAACTGACCTACCGGGGCCCAGTGAATAAAGTAGGCCATGAGACAGGAGGGCGTGAAACAAATTCTATGAAGGTGCATCCAAGGACATTGGTGAACGTGGAAGGAACTGCAGCCCATATAAAATGCGGGTTTAATTTCAGGGTTAATAACTTGTATCATTCGGAATAGAGAGGGCACCATTGGGAGGTCCTGGTCTAGTGAAAAATCATTTTCAGGCCGGACATATTCAAGGGAAAAATGAAGTCCCAAAACAGATGCCATGCTGAAAATCCCCACACAGGCTCAAGCTTATCATGCTGTTACTCTGACAAACATTTATTGACTTATTGAGTCCCGGCTTTATTCAGCAACATTATCGGGGGCCTCGAATGGGGAGGATAAGTGGCCTAGCGTTCGGATGGAGAAGCGAAGTTTTATGGATAACAAATTTCTGTGACACGTATTCCAGCTGTGATATCTGGTTGTTCCAGATGTGACCCAGGAATAAGCATGGAGCGACTGTCATTGGTAGTGTGCACCATCCTGTGGGCATGGGTTTTCTGACGGGGTGAAGGGTATGTGTTGTTTAATCTTCGTAATATGGCAAGCTGTGACGGGTGGAACAGATAACTGTTGGTGGCTGGAGCAGTAACTGGTCGCGAGTGGACTGTTGCCTGTGTGGGCCCCAATAGTGATATCGGGGCTGTGTTAGAAGACTCTAATTGATCTACCGAGAAGCAGTTGGGATTATTCAATGTCGTGTGGCCTGGTTACAGTCCCGGTTGCTATGAGAGGCCTTAATTGAGTCTCTGTCGGCATCAGTCATTGTGTAACCCCTGGCCATCCGGTGTGGAGACTAAGGTTGTGGGCGACGATGACCCGTCAAGGACATGAGACAAATGGAGTTTGCAGTTTGGACGTGGTTCCGGCTGTGGGTTGTGATGAAAAAGAAAGACAACTTATAACGAACTAGTTGAGTTTATGTAAAGAGAGCAAGGATAAAGTTTCATTCAGACGATTAGTGGCACCTGTTAATTTTCCTGATCTGGATTTTAATTCATAGGTTTTAATAACGTGGGCTCGCAGTAGACTGCGCTATACTGCCACAGGCTAGCAAGGTCGCGTAAGCCGGGGAGGCATCCGTGTATGTTTTCAAAAGTATTAGCGATTTGCAAGCTGGCCTGGCAGCCCTCGGATACGATAAACCCCAGAGTGTTACGATTAGGAGGATCTGAAAATGGTAACCCCCAGTGTCCTTTGCTCAAGCTGAATGTAGGCCAGCGCCGAGGCGGTGAGATAGGTTTGAATGAGTAGTTTGTGAGTGACTGGGTCTGGTACCCTGCGAGCATGGCGCTGTATTTGCTATTATCTCTTCTGGTATGGTGGTAATCCCGTGCTGGATAAATTCCGAGGAACATTGGAGTAAGATTGCAGTAGAAGCTGTTAAGGGTATCGGCGGTGATGCATTACAGAAAATGGGTCTCGTGCTCAGAAACTTAGAAGTGGTTTCGGCTACGCTCTGACTGGATGGTGCTGGCATACTCGGACTATACTTGAAATCGAGCAAAGCCATCTCTCGAAGTGGAGATTGCCTGGTTAGAGTGATATTCTTGTCTTTGTTAGCATAGTGCAGAGCAGGACGACTCCAGTGTGAGGACTTGTTCGGAAACAATGAGGGGTAGGGACAGAACGGGGCTGAACTTTCGTCAGGGAAGCAAACTCTGGCGGTCCACACTCGGTTCCCATTGTTGGTCGCACTAGGGCCTGCCTCGGGTAGGGAGATATCTCGATACGCACCTTTTGGCACCCAGAGCGTAGAGTTCCTAGAATGATCCACTCCATTTTAGGAGTTTGTTACTTTTTACAGCTGTGTCACAGTCGGATATCCGGCTGTCAGAGAAGGTGGAGCTGCTTTTGTTGGGTGACCACAGCTCCCACGCCCAGGCCGAAACGTGGATCACAAGTAACAAGCCGCGTTGGCAGCAGGTCAACCACACCGGTCTTTTCGCGGCAAAACTGCGGCCCGAAGGCTCGCGCCACAAGAGACAAGGCTGGTATGCTTGGGAGACAAAACAATGGGATATTTTCCTCGCTTTTTTCTGCCGATCTCCTACTTCTTGATGTTAATGCCGTCGCATTGGTGGTGAACTCTGTGCCGGGAGACAATCACGACCAAGAACGTCCACGGATGTATCGTGGAAACACCAGCTACATCCGTGAAGCCAAGGGCACCACGGCAGTTTGCATGGAACAAATCGCAGAGGCAGATGGAACTCACTACAGTCTGAGATTATTCGAGGGGCCCATGTTTACCGAGACACCAGCTCGCTCAAAGATGAGGGTCTACAAGCAGAGCTAACAACGTGATCGAAAAACCGGCTGAATGTAGTGGGTTTATAAAGGACGTTCTGCTGGTTTGGGCCGGGCACCGAGGTGCGTGGACTCTAGTACTTAAAGCCCTAGACCTAAATATGCAGTGGACCTTGGAGCTGGCTTGTCCGAAAGAGGCTGCTTCACGGCAAAGTATTTAGACCTAATCGCAAACCTGGATCGTTGGAGTGAACCACTGAGTCCATTTGTCGTGAACTGAGTTCCCTAGTGGCTGCCTGGAGGAGGCCGCTAAAATTGATTCTAATTAAGACCAGAATGGTGAAATTGGTTATCTACTTCACTGGTACCCAACTCCTATCTAAAGGCCTGAGACCCTGAAGTATGAGAATTTCACACCTTGGTCAGCATGTTCACCCTTAGCGCGATGCATACTTCTTGTTTGAACGCCATATAAGTAGTTAATAATGCCCAAATGCACCGTGGCTGCTAGTTCCGCATTGAAGCATACTTGCCGATGAAGAAGTTTGATCTAAGCGCAAGCCTAGGCAAGGGGACGAAAACCGACAAATCGATGTTACGTAAGTAATAACTAGATAGGGTTCTCACCTGCCGTGCTGAACTGCAAGATCTGTTTCTGGGATTTCGTGATGCAAGGGAAGGTTAATTCTTAGGCGGCACCGCCACAAGGGATATATGGACAGCAGATCACTCCGCTCCACGTAACTTAAGGGGGAAGAAAAACTTGAAAGCTCCTCCGTGAGAGCCCGTTTTACCTCCCCAAGCCCTACTCTGTCTCTCTGCTGCACTTTTGAACGAATGATTGAGCCGTATTACAGAATGGGTCTGGCGTAGGACTTGAAATGCCAAGTCTACACTCCAGCAACATGGAGGTTTGAGGCATGAGCCCGATAGTACGGCGTGCTTTGGCCATTTAAACAGCAGCTTGCTCCGAAAAGTCAAACGTACATGAAAATCGTAGACGTGTAACTGAGAGTTGTTGGAAATGAATTGATCGTATATTCTAAATATTCCAGTAGGACCTTTACATTTGTACATCGCAATACTTTTTCCGCGGAAAATCTCATCTTCCGATCACTAATGCAGGGACTGGGAGAAGGCAGTCCTTTGTGATGTCGTCTGCTGTAGAGGCTAATGCCGCGGGGCCATAAAGTGTACACCATTCTGATATTATCTGCATAACGAAGGAAACTCCCTGTTGGAAGACGTTAAATATGTCGTTTATGTACACTAAGAAAAGCACTGGGCCGGGTACACTATCTTGTATCACGCCACTAGTTACAGAGCGGGGTTTGGATGGAGTTTTCCCCATATCCACTTTCTGATCTCGGGCTAATAAATAAGATGACTATCAAGCAAGCATCGGGTACACAGTTCCATACTTTTTGATCTTCTGCAATAACCTGACGTAGCATACTCGGTTGAGGGCTTCGCTGTTGTCCAAAGGGATCACGATAGTAGACTTGCCATTATCGACAATCCCCATGACCAGTTTGAGGACATCTTTCATGCATGTTGCACTTGGCCCGTTTTTAAGAAAGCCGTGCTGACCAGCATGGATTAGAATACGGTAAAAAAAGGTGATATGCCATCCTTTCGTTAACCTCTCTCTCTACGATTCCGGACACGACAGGAGTGTGGTTCACCGATAGAAAGCTAACGTAATATAAACGTGATCCTTTTTCGTGCATAGGTGTGATACTGGAAGTCTTCAGTCGGGAGGGGAAAACACTGCACCTTAGTGACAGATTGAATGTTTGTCAACAATATTGGAATTTCTATACCATCTCGACTGAAAATGGCCTCGGTAAAGCTTCCGGATCTGGTCTGTATAACGGTCTTGTTTTTGCTAACAGAGCTGAGGCCTCATCGGAGTGAAATTCTGCCTTTGGGTGGGCTGCCGATGTCACCGGATCTATAAAAGGGATGAACGTGGTGCCATCAGTCGTTAAGGTGAAGGCGAAGCAAGTAATGGAAACCTCTGCAATCATTAGAGGGTCTTTCAAGTAGGTTCTCTTATAGCTCAAGTATGGGATGGCCTGACTAGATTCATTTCTTTTGACCTTCATCAGTCTAGCCAGCCCCTACGCCCTATTTGGGTGGCTTGAAGCATTTAGCTCCTGTTTTTTCGTAAAAGAATCCATAGGAAATTTCATCGTATGGAATAAGCGCGTCATTTGGAGGTGCAGTGAGAAGTCCTCCTTTAAGTGAAATCTCTTAGAAGTTTAGCTTGACTACTTTTAAGATAACCTAGAATGTTCGGCAGTTTGCGTGTTAAAGGTCCTCTGGCTGGAGTGGTTTTTGTCGAGGCAACAATCAAGGTTAGAATAATAATGGGCCACGGCTTCCTCTGGGTCGTTAGATAAAAGTACCTTTTTCCGGTTTTGGGAACAGGTAAAAGACGGTAGACTACTCCAGCAAGCCCTGTGGTGATGCTTTCCGGTGATCAGAAGGTGCGCTTCTGCCGACTTATTCGTGTGTAGCCAGGGCGCCGTGGAAACTTAGGATGCAATCTTGTGGTCACTAGTGGTGAAGCGACCTAAGATACGAGTGTTTACATTCTTGATGACTATGGTAAAGATGAGATCTAATGTATTTCCCCTCACCGAATGGGAATAAAACATGTCGTCCTCAGTTGCCAACGTGGATACATAGAAGAAAATCATGGAGCTCTTGGAAGAAAGTCAAGAATAGCCAGCTAATTTGAGGCCCATTGAAATCATCAGCTGATTTTGGCAGCTAAAGGGAGGTCAGGGACATAGTTTGAAGCGTCTATTATTGCTGCCAGCCCGTGCATATCCCGGTTCAGTGGAGGATAAATACATTCTAAGTGAAGTATTTGTTGATCTCCCCTGATAGTGAGCCAGACCGGGTCCTGTATGTTGTCAAGAATAGAATGATATAACCCAAGCATCGTGAGTAGGCATCTGGAGTAAGTGATGCAGCCGCCTCCACACCGCCTGAGTCTACTGTTGGCGACGGATTGATAGCCTGGTATGGGAAAGTGTCTCAATAGGATGTGATCAATCAGCCACATCTCGATAACTAGTATGATATCTGGGTGTAGGTCCCAAGCCAGCTCGCGAAGTTAGGATAACTTTGGGAGGAGGGAGCAGAAGTTAAGCAGTAAGGACGAGATGGACTTTTTGGTCAGGTTCTCATTGGAAAAGACGGTGGTCTCATCGTGGTTATGTGGTGAAGGACCGACCGACAGAGGGTGGTTTGCGAGGGGTGTTTGAAATTCAATCCATTTTGAAGGTGACTCTGGTGAGGAATTTGTGACCGCGGCCAGTTATGCTGCAGGGCGTTCATGGAACAAGTACCCTGAGGATCAATTAGGGTTTTTACCTGAGAAGGCAAAATCCTGGAGGGGTAGGTCATTCAGGCAACGAACTGAGGGGAGGGGGCAGTGGTGTTAAGGACGTGGGGACGGTTGGTGCATTTTTCAGGGGAAAGCTGCAATATGAGGAGTGCGGTTGAGTGAGGGTTAAGGACGAAAAAACGGGAGCTGTCTGAGAGTGGAGTGGAAGTAGAGGCCCATGCAAACGTTGCGGAATGTAATTAAGTATTCCGTAGACGGAGAAAATAGGAGGCTGGAAACATCAGGTGGAATGAGTTTAACCGGGCGGCGAAAAGGGTCCTGAGAGACCACAAAAGGGGCAACACTGGATATCCCGTTTGGGGAGATATAAGGTACAGGGGCGGAAGTATGTTGAGTCAGGCGTGTAAAGAGAGTTCTGCAAGGCACCATATTTGGTATCGCGGCAACCTGTAATATCCTCGAAAGCCTACATAAGAGCGCTGAACAGGGGTGTGGAGCCGGCCGCTGGGTCCTTAGGGAGCTGGATATTGAGAGGGATCGGGAGCTGGTGTAAATACCAACTCCCAAGCCCTGATCCGGGCGGAGCTTGATCAAAGACTTAGTACTCGATTCACCGAATAATAAGCTTCACTGGTTCTGGATAGCACCTTTGGGCCCCAAAGCGAAGCGTAGCCCGAATAGGTGCAGAACCCAAATAAAGAACACTGTACGTTTCGTTAAAACTAAACGTTTTTCTTACTGGCTATTAACAGCTTGTTAGTAGTCACATTCTACATGTGAATCTCTTCCAAGTCATTCTCCTGTGTTGTTGGCACAAAGTTGGTCATTTTACTGATCTCAGTCCCGATTCGTGATTGGTCCATAATCCAATCTGACGGTAGCGTGACAATATGGTTTTATTTTATTCACATGGATTTGATCTTACTCTTTCATGTGATTTGAACAGTCTTATCCGTTTCCCACTTTCTGACATTGACCTGAATTTGTTTGAATGAACATATGACGCTCCCGCCTGGTTTAACAGCAAATTTGACTATCCACGATCTGTGTCTCGCTCGGTTCAAAATTTGGCTGTATGTTTTGTCTATTCATTGTTCATTAACGTTGTACTGATTATAGAACCGTGTTTCGGATTAATACGTCTATCAGTTGAAGTCTTCTGAAATTTGTTCGAGACGCGAAGTAAGCCACACCGAGAAGGAGCACCCTAGAAAGGCTTAAAGCAGCTAGGTCGTACGAACCTGAGTGTAATTCAATCGAAACGGTCAAAGTTGACGGTCGAAAGGATTTCGCTTACAGTTAGCCAATTCACCAAGCAATGCAGACCAATTCAGACAAGTCTTTATCGGCCCCCGATCGGGAACGTTACACGACTGAGTCAGAAGAAACCATGGATCTCTTCAAGGAATTTAAAGAACGTTTGCGGTTGTTGGAGTGCAAATTCAACATGAAGAGTGGAAAATATGAGGATCAGTATGCAAGAGCTAACACAGTCGAAGAGAAACCCGGTGGTGAGTCCCCAGTGGTCGAACGATCGCGGCCGCTGTCTACATTGGTATTTGGGGCCAGTGCCCCACCTGTTTCCGGGTTTGATACACCTCCATTTCCATCAAATAAGACCACTGGTTGTCAGAAGTTTAGTCAGGCACCCATATCTCATTCATTCACTTTACCACAAAGAGAAATAATTTATTTCGATGGAAACCCGAAAAAGTATTGGCTGTTCATGAGAAGTTTTGATAGTGCCATTGGGAAACGAGACATGGATGACGAGTGTCGCCTATCGTATTTAATACACTACTGTAAGGGTGAGGCTAAAGAAGCCATCGAGAGCTGTTCTATCCTGGACCCAAGCGAGGGATACCAAGGCGCCTTAGAAATTCTCCGTAGGAGGTTTGGCCAAGCCCACGTGATAGTCAGGGCACACCTAGATAGCCTCGTGGACGGGCCCATCGTTAAAACCATGGACCCAATGGTGCTGATGAAGTTGGCCGGGGAAATGCGGAACTGCCAAAACACTCTGAGTCAGTTAAATCGTGTTGCCGACCTCAACGCCTCTAGAACGCTTTCGGAAATAGTACGCAGACTACCTCAAGCCCTCCAGTTTAAGTGGTCTGAGGTTGCCGCGTCTATCATACGACTAGGCCGAGAGCCAACCTTCTCGGATTTGACGGAATTTGTAGATGAGAGGGCCGATGTACAAATGGTTCATCAATCCTATTCTGTCACTTTGCCGAACTTACAAGCACGACCTCCTGCTGATGGGAACGCACCGCACAAATCGTTGCTGCATCACTCACAAACAACTGTAGCGCCATCTGTTAAGCCGACAATAGCACGCAGGTGCTGTATGCAGTGCGAGGGAGACCATTACACGGACCAGTGTGGGAAGTTTATAGCGTGGAGTGTACCGGAGAGGCTTTCCTTTGTGGAGTCTAAAAAACTGTGTCATTTATGCCTGAAACCGAATCACGAGTCCGTCAATTGCAGGTCACGCATGACTTGTGGTATAGGACGTTGTATGCTGGGTCACCACCCCTTACTACACCCGCAAGACCCAGTGAGTACGGGGCGGAATCCGGCGACTATCCAAGACAACGCCCGTTGTCATGCGACTTCGGCTGGAGATTGTATAACCTCTTTGGGAATCATACCAGTCAAGGTTTTCGGGCCGCTAGGATCAGTAAAAACCTATGCGTTCCTAGACGGAGGTTCCGACTCCACACTTATAGACAAGAACCTGGCGAATGAACTGGGGTTAGCCGGACAACCAGCCACGCTCTCAGTTTCAACCATTATGCAGACAACTGAGATAAACTCTGAGGTGGTTGGGTTTCAGCTATGTTCCTTAGAAGGAGGAGAGCTTATAGAAATCAATCGAGCTTGGACAGTCCGACAACTCCCCGAGTTGAAACGTTTTGTTCCTGGCCGAACTAACGATTGGGCTCATCTGCGCGACATCAACCTACAGACAGTTGAAGGCGAGAGGGTGTCGATGCTGATAGGCATGAATGTACCAGCGGCGCATTGGGTGCTAGAACATCGATACGGTGGTAAAGCGGATCCTTACGCTATACGTACGCCCCTCGGTTGGACCGTCGTGGGACCGGCCTTTAGCCATGATCAAAGAAAGGTTCGCGTTGATTATATAAATGAGGGCGACTCTCTTATGGACCGGTTAGAGGCTATGTGGGCCTCGGAGTTCAACGAATCTACAGTTTTGGGTAAATCAACATCAGCAGAAGATAAACAAGTGCTCAAAACCCTAGAATCATCTACTCGGTTCTTAAACGGCCATTTTGAAGTCCCGTTGCCCTGGAAAGATGGTTGCCTAAGTCTTCCGAACAACCAGTCGATAGCATGGAAACGTTTGTTGTGGTTGAAGACTCGACTAATGAAACACGCTGATCTTAAAGAACGCTACGCGGAGGTGATGAATAGTTACATAGCCAAGGGTTACGCTGAAAGGTGTCAAAATGTTATAGAGGACGTACCGGGTCAAGTTTGGTATTTGCCCCATCACCATGTAATCAACCCCATGAAACCAGAGAAGCTAAGGGTTGTTTTCGACTGTGCAAGCAAACATCAGAACACCTCTTTGAACCTTCAGTTATTTTCCGGCCCAGACCTCACAAATAACCTATGTGGGGTATTAACACGGTTTCGAGAACACACTTTCGCCGTAGTGGCGGATATTGAAGCCATGTTTCATCAAGTAAAAGTACCTCAACATCAGCGCTCATGCCTTAGGTTCTTGTGGTGGACAGAAGGAGACTTGGAACGTGCGCCAGAAATATACCAAATGACTGTGCCCCCTTTTGGAGCGACCTCCTCACCATGTTGTGCCATATTCGCTTTGAACAGAGCAATTTCCAATAACGCGAACCAATCATTAGAGTTTGACCCTAAGTATTTGCAAAGGTCCTTTTACGTGGACGATCTCCTCATTAGTTGCGAATCGATTAGAGAACTCCGACTAGTGACGAGCCATTTACAGTCTGCGCTCCGGGATTCGGGCTTTTACCTGACGAAGTGGCGTAGCAACTCGGCCGATGCCCTTATCGATGTACCGGCCAAAGACCAGGCCGACAAAAACCTGTGTCTGGACTTGAAACCGACAAGTACGTATAGGACTCTAGGCGTCGAGTGGGACAGGACGTCAGATACGTTCAGTTTTACCACCAAATCACCTGAACCTGTGATCAACAGAAGATCAATCCTGTCATACGTCGCCTCGTTGTATGACCCGTTAGGCTTTGTGGCACCTGCCTTGCTTCCAGCTAAGCAGTTGCTACAAGAACTATGCCGACTGAACTTAGGATGGGACGACAAACTCGACAGTTGTCACAATGAAAGATGGACAGATTGGGTCCAGCAACTGCAAGAGATTAATCGAATCAAAATTCCCCGTTGCTTGATCCCAGCAACACTAGACCCCACCAGGGAATACCAACTGCACTGCTTTTCAGACGCATCGCAGTACGGCTACGGAGCCGTAATATATTTACGCACGAGTGACAGGCATGGCGTTTCGACCACGGCATTCTTGATGGGGAAGTCGCGTGTTGCCCCTCTCAAAGCTATCACTATCCCCAGACTCGAGCTCGCGGCGGCGGTTCTAGCCGTTAAGCTGTTGCGGCAGACAGAACTTGAATTGACAATCGAGCCCGACTCCAGAACACTGTGGACGGACTCTATGGTAGTCCTACAGCTGATCCGTAATACCTCAAACAGACCGGAAATATTCGTGGCAAACCGTATATCGACTATTCGGGATTTATCCACACCTTCGCAATGGCGTTATGTGAACTCCAAAAGCAATCCGGCTGACTTGGCATCAAGAGGGTCAAGAATCGGACAGCTGTGCAAGAGTATATGGTTCTCCGGCCCAGAGTTCTTGACAAAGAAGTATGATGAATGGCCACGGGAACCCAATGGGAAAGCTCCTCCTTCGCTCGAAGTAGCCACAGTGGCTGTGACGACCTCAGTAAGGGAAAATAATCATTGGATCCTTAGGTTCTCGACTTGCCATAGTTGGATCAAACTCCTCAAATGGGTGGAATGGCTAATGTTGTTTAAAAGATACATGGTAGAGAAGTACCTACGACATGCACTGCCCCAACGTAGCTATCTTACCGTCGCTGAGCTAGAATGCGCAAAACAGAATATTTTCATGCTGGTCCAGCAACAATGTTTCGAAAACGAGATTAAAACCCTCCACGTCGATTACACGGGAGTTAGCAACGAAAGATTAAAGACCACGAATAGTGCACTGAAAGGCCTTTCACTTTTTATGGACAAAGGTCTGATACGCGTGGGAGGACGACTACAATTCGCGCCGGTGTCTTACGAAACAAAGAATCCCATAATTTTACCAAAAAGTCACTTTGTATGTAGATTGCTAATCAAACACACTCACCAGACGAATGGCCATGTCGGCGTAGCACATACGGGCGCTATTCTGCGGGAGAAGTACTGGATCTTACGTGCTTGCACCACAATAAAACAAGTTATCGGGTCCTGTTTTGATTGCAGACGCTGGCATTCACTGCCGTGTAGACAAATAATGGCCCCACTACCGGCTGATCGTTTGGAGCCTTTTAACCCGCCGTTTACAATCCCGGGGGTTGACTACTTTGGACCGTTCCAAGTTAAAGTGGCTCGAAGATTCGAAAGGAGATATTGCTGTTTATTCACATGCCTCAGCATTCGAGCCGTTCACATAGAAGTGGTTCAAAACCTCAGCACCGATTCGTTTATCTGCGCGTTTGCCAGGTTCGTCGCTAGACGAGGCTGTCCTCGGAGGCTTTACAGTGATAATGGGCTCAACTTAAAGGGCGCCGAGAACGAGGTCAAAGTATTACTACGAGGATGGAATCAAGCTCGCATAACTAATTCGCTTACACAGAGGGAATGCGACTGGATATTCACGCCGCCTACAGCTAGTCATCGAGGGGGTGTGTGGGAACGCCTCATACGATCCATCCGCAGAATACTTCGATCATTGGTCGGGTCGCAATCCGTAACGGACGAAACGTACCTCACATTGATGACTGAGGTGGAGAAAATCATGAACGACAGACCGTTGGTGAGGAATAGCTGTGACCCTGGCGAATATGCCGTACTGACCCCGAATCATCTATTACTTGGCTTTCGCAATGCATCCTCCAATGAAAGTGAAACGGAACCTTGCAAGCTGAATCGGCGATGGCGGCAAGCTCAACATCTCACTGAAATTTTTTGGCGTAAATGGATCAGGTCGTACTTGCCACTTCTGCAAAGCAAGCAGCGTTGGACAGAACCAGCGCAGGAGCTGAAAACCGGCGACCTGGTGCTTATAGTTGACAAGAACTTGCCCAGAGGCGAATGGAAAAGGGGTATTGTCAAAGAAACTCGGCTTTCCAAAGACGGTGTTGTCCGCGATGTGTGGGTACAGACAGCCAGCGGACGACTCTTAAGAGACGTCCGATATCTGTGTTTATTGGAAAATCATGTTTCAGAGTAAGAATGATTTGGGGGCTCGTCAAGCAAACAGCTCGAACCCTGCGGGGAGTGTACGTTTCGTTCAAACTAAACGTTTTTCTTACTGGCTATTAACAGCTTGTTAGTAGTCACATTCTACATGTGAATCTCTTCCAAGTCATTCTCCTGTGTTGTTGGCACAAAGTTGGTCATTTTACTGATCTCAGTCCCGATTCGTGATTGGTCCATAATCCAATCTGACGGTAGCGTGACAATATGGTTTTATTTTATTCACATGGATTTGATCTTACTCTTTCATGTGATTTGAACAGTCTTATCCGTTTCCCACTTTCTGACATTGACCTGAATTTGTTTGAATGAACATATGACGCTCCCGCCTGGTTTAACAGCAAATTTGACTATCCACGATCTGTGTCTCGCTCGGTTCAAGATTTGGCTGTATGTTTTGTCTATTCATTGTTCATTAACGTTGTACTGATTATAGAACCGTGTTTCGGATTAATACGTCTATCAGTTGAAGTCTTCTGAAATTTGTTCGAGACGCGAAGTAAGCCACACCGAGAAGGAGCACCCTAGAAAGGCTTAAAGCAGCTAGGTCGTACGAACCTGAGTGTAATTCAATCGAAACGGTCAAAGTTGACGGTCGAAAAGATTTCGCTTGCAAACACGATTGCTCCAAAAATTCTGCGGTACTATCAGCGAGTAAAAATATAGGTTCTTGACAGTTAAACCTTCGACAATGAGCCTTAGTCACCATCCAGCCAGATAGGTTATCAGAAACGGGACAAAATTCCTTGCAGAAGGAACAGTTGATCAAAAATTGTGAACAGAATGTTCCTGTCCTGTAGACCAGACAAACAGAATAAATTCTCCACTCCTAACCAGGTTCAAAGAACAATTTCCTGAGAGTGGCAGCAAAAATACAACGTAAACGGGTTGAGTGTCTGCTATCAGTCGACGTGAGCTCGAAAGCAAAACCGAGCTGCAATAAAACAAAACTGTCTTGAGTCAGTGCGACCAACCACAATAATAACTGCCTGCAAAGTACTCTCAATAAGAAAGCACGGGTTGATCGGTTCCGTTGCTGCCAGGAGCCCCCGGATGCTTGCCGATTTCTCTTCGATTTGACTGCAGATTTCTAGCCAGGGAGGCTCTGGAGGTGATTCGTGACCCTGTTTTACGAGTTGACTGACCGGAGTGGGTCTCGCGTTCGTGGAAGCCTTGGGAGACCTAGCACTGGCAGAAGGGACAGGCCGATGGGCCCCGCTAGGTGAGGTAGGGGGAGTAGAAATAGCCTGCAGCCTACAAATCTGCTTACTTGGCCGGGGTATGATCTGTGGCGGGGATGCTCCCGAAGCCTGATCTACGGTGCCACTGTTAGGAACGGGGAGGGTAGGTAGGCAGCTGGTGGGAGCGAAAGCCTAAACTCCAGGTAACTGCCGTCCGCGGGATGTTTCCCGAGGAGGTAAGACGTCGAGGTCGACGGGTGAATAAATAGGCGCGGAGCTTGCCGGGTTGAAGGATGATGGTGGTATGGCTGGGATGGTCTGTGCCGGAGACCGGTTTTTGGGGCACTTGAGGGAGGTACTGTTTCGATGGTTGCCCTTGAAACTCCTTTTTGAGGAAGAGTCTCGTCAAAGGTATTCCGTAATGACTTATGCGTGGTATTCCGGGAAAGCAAGGGCCGTTTTTTGACAAATTCCCCCACTATTTAATGGGAAGGAAGTTGGACAGGACGTGCGGCGTGGTGAAAGCTTGTGTGGCTTTGTGCAAGTGCACGAACGGCTCTCCATTCCGTCGGCCTTGATCGGAGTGGACCTCATGAGTGATACTGGGGCCTTGTCCGGGAGAATAAAAGCTAAGGCACTTTTGTTATTTCAGATGCTCTAGAAGGTTTCGGTAGAAACAGATTCGGGAAGGTCGGTAGCAGATTTAAGCTAAGTTTGAATACCGTTCGCTGTGGGGTCTATCAGGTACAATAACGGAGTCAGTTTGGAGCTTTTGTCATCCAGGATAGTTAGTCTTCTTAAAAGCCCTAACTTCCTGATAAATACGAGCATCACAGCTAGTACCCCCCACGATGTCCACCAAAGGTATGGAGCACTGTTCCAGTTTTACTGGCGGTTTCTCAACTCCAACCTCGGATTGGTGTTTTTGAGTGACAGGGGTAATGCTAGTATTGGGAAAATTTTTGAAATTTGTGTGACGTTCTGGGATGATTTCCAGCGAAATAGGCAAGCTAGTCCCTAGAAACCTATAGTAGTATTCAACGATACCAAGGAACGCTGTGTAGCTCAATGATCTGTAAAACTTATAAACACTGAATTCGGCGTAATATCTGGCGATTTGGCAAAAGGTAAGTTGCGGCGCCGCCGGCCAAATAGTTTACCGCAGGTTACGTGCGCAGCAACTCGGCGGCCCAATTTCAAAGCCCGCTGTGTAGCCTGGGGACATCCAAGTCTTCGGAGAGCTTCTCAAGGTAGTCTCCTCTTGAGATTCACGAACAACTTCGGTGCCATTACCCTTTTCCTCGCCAAGTGATTTGGCCGTGGATGGGTAGACAGAGAAATTGAAAAAGCCCCATGAATTTGCAGTATTGTTCAAGATGCTCATCAAGAGGATTCAACTCCCATCTTGGAGGGTCAAAAGCTGCAGTACTGGAGGATTTCGGCGGTATCAGGGCGCTCTGTTCGTCCACGATGTTACTGAGCTCCCGATATTGCTATCCACGTGAGATTTCTGCCGGCCAGCTGGGGAGACTTCTCTGTCTGCTAACTTCTAATTTCTCTGTAGCTAGCAGCAGCTGATGCTTTAGTTCTATCACTCTAACTCTGTGGAAGAAAACATCAAACTCTTCCTGGCTGGAAATGCTTGTCTCAGCACTGACAGAATTAGCAGATTTAGCATTAACCAGAGAACCAGTAACAGCGATATCCCTCCCAAAGACTTGCAGAGTAGATTCCTGCGGTTGACCAAAGCCCTTGCTTTCTCGTTTGACGATTTTCAGTGGGTTTTCTTGCCAAGGTTTCACTTGAGTACTGTAAGTCACCGTCATCACATAATCGAGCAACGCGTAGTCAATCCGAACGAATCCCGAAACCAGAGAAAGGTTGATTCGTAGTCTTTACCATTCTCAAGTATGCGGCCAAACAGTCGCATCAGTAAATCACAAAGGTTCAAAGTCCCTTGGTCCAAGCATCTGAGTCGGAAGCGACTCAAGGCCAAATTCGCATTATCTCGCACAAATAAACAGACGTGCAAACGTGTTGTGTGAACATGTTCACAAGGATAATGCCAAAAATAGTCACACTCACAAAGCATTTGGAGAATTCGGAGGGATTTTCGACATCTTTGCGGCCGGTAAACTAATAAACAACGGGAATAGCATGGGGCCTGAGACGGATCCGTGAGGTACGCCACTGGTGAGGGTCAACTAACTAGAGCGTCGGTCCCCTTCTTCGAAGCTAAACGTTCTGTAGGAAAGAAAGTCCAGCAGCGGCCTAGATACTGTCGCACCTATACCGAAAGTCCCCACCGTGCACAGTAAATCAGGATGATTAAAGGAGTCGAAAACCTTGCTGAAGTCCGGATAATATACTTGTCCAGGCTATTTTCTATTCCGAATAAGGTGTTCTTCATGCGCATGCGAACCCGTAGAATTCAACCCTGACTTTACCTATCCATTGAACCGTTTAGTTTTTGAATAATTCATATTTATGTCTTTGTACGACATTCAGACCCCCCCCCCGTTAGTTAGATTTTTCCATGATGACCTCCGATCGTTGTTTTTATGCTGCCCACCTGACTTTGATTGGCCCATGCACGATGTTTACAAGTCTATTCATGCAGACTTCTTTAGCAGTGGAGTTGGCACTCCAGTTTGACTTGTGTTGATCATCACCAACAAACGCTCGGTACCCCGTTGCGCTCTGCTTATAACTTCAACTAGCTTGCGGTCTAGAAAAGTTGAAGTGCGAGCCTTGTGTTCCAGCTATGGGCCGGCCAAGGGCCATTTTCATTGTGCTGCCCCGGGTCCAGGAGATTTGACCCAAGCGATCAAATCAGCTAATAATCCTGGGAGGCCGTGGTTGTGTTCTCCTCGTGTGCCCGCCCAGCTTGTGCCTAGCGTGAATCTGCGTGGCTTAGTGTTCTGCATTTTTCCGCACAGATCGTTCATTTTGTATCGTACTGTGATTGCGTTATGTACCTGCTTGGTCGAGAGCTTCCATCAGGTGTGACTTCTCAACGCCAGTTAATTTGTGTTATCGAGTCTCAGTGAGTCGAGACCGTCTGTGTCAAGTGTGTGTTTTGCGGTATAATCCTACTTCATCCTGCTCACCATTATCCATTCATGGATTCACTTCATCTAGGAAGCACAAGGGTTGTTCAGACCTATTCTATTTCTCAGGAATCCACGCTGGGAGGGGCTTAACACTGAGAGCTCCAGTAAAAGCTGGCAGACGTGGGCGCGGATGATCTTCTGAAGAACTGTACATAGCATGCTAGTTGGGCTTACCGACCTGTAGTCATCCGTACTCAACTTAGGTCCACTCTTATGTATCTCCCTAAAGGTCGCACTTTTTCAGCCCTGAAGCAGCGTACTATGGTCTAACGTGGACCTGCGAAGCTTGCATACCCATGGAGCTGTGGTATCCGCCAGCTGCTTGACGACAGCTGGGCTGACGTCACCTGGACCTGCTGACTTGTGGCCGTTTAATCCATGTAGGTACTTGCGCACGAATCCCCCCGGGAGATTTGGCTCGTTTAACTGCGGAGGAGGATGCACCAGCGCCAGTTCGACTCGTGCCCCACTATCTGTCATATCCGTACTACCAAAGTGTCCACCTAGGGCGTCTACTTCCCCCCGGTCATCAGAGGCGATACCAAGGTTCATGGTGGAAAAGTAACCTATCGCACCCGTTATCGATCCTTTTGACAGTATAAAACTAGAGAGCTTCTTCGGCTGTTGCCTTAAGCGTAGGGCCAACCTAGGCTGAAACCCGTTTAGAAGTTCGCAGAAAGCTCACGCTCTCGTTTCTAGGCTTTTGTAAAACGGGTCCAAGCCAGGCTGACTGCCGGAAGCTTCGTAACGTTCCAGCAGCAGTTTCTACGTTTTATGGCCTTGGCAATTGCAGCCCTCTATCACATTAGTTTGCTTTCCCCACTCCTTCGCTTCAAGTGTGAAAACTCTTCCTGAAAGGCATTCCATGATCCCTCTGTCTTCAGCTAGCTCCCCACTACAGTAGCCTCTCTGCCTTGTCTTACTTCCGCCCCATCGCCCTACTGCAAAGGTTATCTATATCTAAGCTACCAAAATTACTACCCAGCCTTGAAGGCGCCGTAGGTTTCCGCATGCACAGGGTGATTTTGACACACACGAGGTCACTCCTGCCCAGTGGTACACAGTACTGTGGTTCAGATTCACAAGTGGGGAGATTTTTTGCTAGATCAAGCGAGGATGGAAAGCATCCAGACCTATATCCGGTGTCCTCTTTAATATGTTGGTGTGACGCACTAGCTTTCGGCCACTCTAAGCGGATCTCCCCCTGCAATCCCGGCATGCAGGCCTCAACCTTTCAGTCAAAGTTCGGAAGGTTGAATTCACTCACTTTGAGGGCTTTTTGCGCTTCCTTGACTGGTTCAGTCAGGGTCTGCAGTAAGCGATTATCTTTATGGCCATTTTACTTGGTGTCATTCGAGCGCAGACAAAGTTACCTCCCCCTCCTAGAAGGGCGATTTTAGCTGCGCACAGCTGTACATTACGAGTGTACACCTCGGTCTGAGACCCAGGATGGTTCGTGCCCTACCTAATGGGGATGGCTACCCATCTACCAAGGCCCCCGGGTTCTCTATCCTGCCTCTAGATTGCTAAACCGTTGGTTAATAATCCTGGCGCGTGGTCCGCTCTGGAAAGTCGTGTTTTCGAAACTGCAACCATTGAAGCTTTGTGCTCCCCAAGGGCTACGAAGGGCTCTATCCAGTTGTTTCTGATACTACATGCCTTGGTGCAAAACACCACAGTGTTTGCCCCGTTCTTTGAGTGTCTGTTGTTATCAACTACTGCCTGGTCCTCAAGCACAGAGCCGAGGGGATGGCGGGAGTTTTGCATCCGTCATCCACATTAGTGCTCTTGAAGACGGCCGGTGACGTAGGGCTTCCAAAGACGCTTAATCCGTCCATTCGGGAGCTGCCTTGACATCCACAATGGCTAGGGCCGAGTATTTCCCGCCTTCGGACAGTGCGGCCAATTTTTGTCTTCCGACACGTCTTCAACTGCAACTACTTTAGAACACGCACTTGACTCCTTTACTGCTGTCAGTGAGGGCGCACGAGAGCCGGTTACAGCGTTCTGCTATCATTGGGGATCCTCTCCAATGTCCTATTGGGCTTAGTAAGATTTCCGCCAACAGCTAGACCACCAAGCCTTACTCTATCCCCGATCCGTGCAATCTGACATCTACCCTTTGGGGTGTGGGCCAGGACTGCTGCCCTCACCGGCAGTCTATCTCCGGTGGACTCACTAAGGAACGGGGCTAGTACTGGCCTAGCCTGATGTTCACCTTTGATCGCAAGTAGTGGCTTCCAGTTCCCCACCCTGCCCACCCTTATTAGAGCAGTGGGGTACGGAATACCCGCGATTCAGTGTCACAGATCCCCTTCTATCCTTGCCCAGCATAGCTTTTGATTCAACTATAGCAGGTTTCTCTTGATTTAAGGTCAGAAGCCTGCTGCTCAAGACCCTTTCCATTGATAACAACTGCCTTTGCAGATCCTTCCCTTTATCTCCTACCACTGGGAGCACAGCATCTTCCGTCGTAGCTGGACTATTCTTCGCTATATTAAACCTACTCTTCTTCTCAGGCCGTCCTGTCTTTCTACACTTCTGCTCAGTCCACTGACCCCCGTCATTCTGCTTCAAGGGAATTGAGGCGACGACGGCAGGGCAACCTCTCGGAGCTAGCACACTCACTTCAGCTACTGTCCTCTCAGGCGTGCCTCCTATCTCCGCAATCGACTCTCTACTGCCAGACGGTGGTGTCTTGAGGCTCATGCCTGTGGTACTCCCCGGTGTGATCTGGTCCTGTTCTTGGGCACGCAGTGTACAGGCTGCGCTGGCCTCCTCCATGCAGCAAACACAAACCCACTCCGCTCATTGGTCCTGTTTTTAAAGGGGATAAGTGTCTTCTGCTGTACCTGTACATCTTGGATGAGCCAGCTTAATCCAGACTTGCACTGTGAGCGTTTTGCTACGCTTTTAACACACTTGGATGCGAGACACGGTCAAGAAACACGCGGCATGGTGAGGGACACACAAAACGTGATGGGAAAAGTAGCTCAAGCGTTGTTTAACCAAGAGTACTGAAAACTACAGGCGAGAAAAGATCGCTGCACGAAAACGGCGAATGCTACTTGGCAGTACTGCGAGGAGGATGAAATCTTTCTGCGAATAAAAAGCACCTCAGGTGCAATTTTGCTACTCTCAGTATTGCCAGGCTACCACACTTAATTTCTAGAACTTTACAAAGGTTCATCTTAAGGGCGAGAGCACTAAGAGTTCAAACTGCGCGGAAAATACTGTATGATTTATAACAGGAAGGTACAACAAGGTGATACAGATAGAGTCCACGGTCTTCTTTCGTCTGTTGTGTATTCCTGTCGTCGTACATGCTGACCGGAAACTAGAGGAGAAGAAAGAGAGGGACTTCGGATACTCGAACGATGTTGACAGAAGATGGAAGGTTAAACGAGTCGACGACCGGAGCTGGCGAGCCATAGTGTGCCTTTTTTCCAGAGCTGCGTGGCTAAAGATGGCGATGATCCTCTGTAGGACGGCACCAGGTGGACTTAAACAAGCAGACTCCAAACAACCAGTTGATGGGAGGAACTGAGGCTAACCTAAATTACTGACCTATCAAGGAGGCCGGTCCATGTTTGCTTGACCAACTACGTACCTCAATGCGAGACTGATGCGAGTCCCCCAAATGTCTTCCAGGACTTCTGAAATGAGTCCATGTGTCTGGGATGTGGAAAATTACTTTGAAGTACGATTGTATTTAACCATAACCCGCTTTATGCAACTACGAAGGATGATTCGAGAGGAAAAATTGCCTACAGCTAGTGGAAGATCCGCAGCCGGAATTGGATGCTCCAGGGAAGCGACAAGCTCACTCATATTTGACCCGAGTACAGATGCTTATTTAGAAACGAGGCGCACCTAAGCATTAAGCTCACAACTGCATCACAACGAGTTTGGAGTCTGCGAAGGGCCGTTACGGGACGTTATTGGCACGGTCATTTCGAGCTCGCAGACTCGGTTTTGGCCTCATTACATTGCAGCAGGATCCCGCCCTAACATTAATAGAACGCCAGTATGGCTGCCTACTATATCTGCTTCACCGCCACCGAAGTTCATTTATTTCATAATGATCTACTAGGATTAGTTTTCCTGACAACGGTGTTCTTCTTGTGCCACGGGTTCTGTCGTCAACTTTGCTGTTCAGCATTGGGCATGAGTCCTCGGAATTTGCTAATTATCCTTGACTACCTGTGCCAAAGTTGGTACTGTCCGGTATCCAAATTTAGTTGAGACCTCTGCGTTTTCTGTTGCGTTCGCAGGATTTGTAGAGGAAATGGGCTCAGAAAACATAACGCGGACTACGCTTGCCGGTACACGATGCAACAGCCTCAATGTTATGTGCCGGGACATAACCCGTTTCTAGCTCCATCCTTGAGTGAGACAGTACCCAGAGGCCCGTCTAGTAATTATCATCAACTCCTCTGGTCACTGGTAGGTCGCTCTCCAGAAATGTTCTCAGTATTCGCGTAGGATGCCCTTTATTCCTCGCAGATAACCTACACACACTTTGCATATGATCAAAGTGCAGACATTATCCAAAGAGGGGGAATATGGAAGATTCCATCCGAAAAGCATCTCATAACATGTCTTTTACTGTGCCACCCGCTTCACATCATCAGGTTGGGAACCGGTGGTATGTCAGAGTGCAGTATTTTGTTGGTGTGTGTTTGGTGGGGTGTAGAAGTAGGTACTCGTCAAATGATGCTGAGCAGGCAGAAGTCCCATGCCTGTTTATGAGAGAAAAGTTGTTTTTCCTTATAGTGTGCGGCTCTAAATAGATGTTTGGCTTACGGAAGCTGTGGGTATCTGCGGTCTTGAATCGAATTATACCTCGCTAGGTGTCAGAAAAACCAAAGTCAGGCCACAGAGGTGTTCATGCAAACCTACAGAGGAAAGCGTACAGGGCAAGGAACGATCAGGAAGGACCCACAAGAATGTGTGTCGAGTTGGCTGTCGAACCAGGAACAGCTAGTTTTGGAGTGAGCAAACAGGGGCTGTGTATGGGGTGGCAGTATAGATGATGACTGCCAGAAACGGATACAGTTTCCCTGCATCTTAGATTTCCTTGTTTTTCCTTCAACTTCATATTAGGCTTACACTGCATGGGCTTCTGTCCCTTACTTACTTCTCCTCGTTCTCATCCATGTGATCCTCATGTTTTCCCTCTGCTTACCCCCATTACAAACCTATTTTCACTTTCTTTTTCTTTTCTCTTCTTTACTGAATGCTGCGAGATGAAAGTGAAGTTCAGGTCAGGCTAGATCGGAATGCACAGGACGGATAACAGCCCGGTCCAACAGGCGTCCAAAACTCCATCAGTGGCATGCACAGCGAACAGCATCAACTAGTGCGTCTTCGTTAACCCCTTCCAGTTCTACTGTGTGAAGTATTTTCATCCTTCAGCTCAGCTAGGAATGAAGGAAACGAAACCATTCTCCTCAACATCCAGGCCAGGGGCAGTCATGACGCTTGAACTCAGTCGTACAGATGCTCTTATTCGTGGGCTTGGATACAAGATAACCGAAGAGCCTTGATTAAATCACTATCGCCTCCTAACCCTCAGTATTTAAATTTCGTGAGAAACTGGTTCCTCTCGGATCCTCTCACAGGTGCACCCCACTAGAAAGAGTAAAAAGCGTTCCAAAAAATTTTAGGGGGTGCAGTCATGCAAAATAAACGTGAGCTTGACGGCTTGCAAAAAACCTCAGTGCAGCTGCTCTGTAAGATGTTGGTGGCATGATGAATGGTGAGCAGGAACCATAGAATAGTTATCGAGCGTGAGCCTGGTCCTTCAATAATGGCACCGGTTGTGCGAATAGTCATACGGGTATGCCACACCAACAAGGTTCATCCTCAGGTAACCGTCAGCCAGGATTTTATCCAGAAGCCAAATCCGCGAGTTCTTCGGGGAAAAGAAATTTCGGTGATGGGGCCGAACCAGTATGGGAACTTCGGTTCCGAAATTCACCGGATTTCATGGGACTGGCAAAGCTTACAATATGGCGAGGTACCATGAAACCAAAAGAGACTGAAAGCTTGCGTTGCAGCCTTGGCTTAAATAGCTCTTCAAGCCGTCCTAAGGTCCAGCCGTGTACAAGTTCCGCGGTGGAACCTTGGATGCCCACCTTTAGGCAAGTCCTGGTACCAAGCAGAACTTGTGGTAATGGCACGTACCAACCGTGGTTCCCCTGCTCTTTGCCAGCCACTTTGGAGTTGCAAAGGAAAAGCTCAACAAAACTTTCGATGCCGGATGGTTTGCAATCGAGTGAATGCTTTCCGCACCCGGCGTGTGAATTATTGAAGGGGTAGATTGGACTCAAGTTGGTATCCCCAGCAGGTAATGATCGTATAAAGACAACCATATAACTCTATCCGTCTTTTTGTCAGGTGTATAGTCAACGATGCAGCTGTGATGATGGATACAGGGATAGCCTCGGCCCACTTCATAAATCTATCGATTAAAGTCTGTAAGTAGGCACACCTGAGTGGTGGGGTCAGTGGACCAGCCGTTCCTACAGGGATACAATCAAAGCGAGCCTCGGAAGCAGCGAAAGTACCAATAGACGAAGTCACTTGTCCGTATACATTAGAACTTTTACACCGTAACTGTTGGTTCGCTTATATACGAACCTGTTCAGTCATGGGCTACCAGATGTGTCTTGCATCGACTAGTCGAGGACTAGATGCGGTGCCTGAATGTGGAAGTCTACGTTTGGTATGGAACAAGGGAAGCCGATGTGAAGAGGGTACGTCTGGCCGAGGTAGGCCGGTATACTTATCTCTGAGTATAGCGCCAAAATAGGGACCAGTAATACGGCTTGACACTGCAGAGACGACGACTGAACAGCTTCCATGCACCAAGTATCCTGCGTCTGTGCTGCAGCCATGGCAGAAATGTCTAAAACGGGAGACTCAGTAGCATTAATCAGAGTACGAGGAAAAAATCAGCAACGCTTTTTGACCCACTTTTGACAGGCCGCAGATCAATCGCAAACTTGGGAATGCAGCCCGAATACCTGACTTCCTGTGGGGGGTTAGGCAGACCTAGTAATTGACGCATGCCTCAGAAGCTTTTGCCCGGAGAAGAGTATAAAATGTTGACCTCCGACTACGTGGCGGAGATGTTTGAAGATATTATAAGTAGCAAGCAGCTGGCGACCAAAAGCACCGTAGCCATACTGAAGCGTCGAGAGAAACATTTATTGGTTGCTAGACCCCAGAAACAGACTGTTGCAGGACCGCTCCCATGGCAAGGTCAGGAGCATCCCCGGCCTCGTTAGGCGTGGCGGATAGAGCCGGGTGCACTAGAAGCATTTTCTTCGCTAAGGTAGCTTTACTCTCCGGGAAAGCTATTAGTGCGGCACTTGTGAGAGACAAATTATGTGGGTTGCCACAAAGTAGGTCGGTTAACTGGAGAAAAAATTCAGCTGCATAGAGTACCTGACGACAGCACAAGTCACCTGACCCCCAAAATGCCTCAGGCTCTTTGACTGAGAACGGGGAGGCATATTCTAGGACAGAGTGATCCTTATTCTAGCAGGGTATTTTACCCTCACGAGTGATCTTGTGGCCCAGGAACACGAGTTACATCATGCCAATTTAGCGTTCATTGAGATCGGCTGAAATTCGATGTTCGGACAAAGGGCGAAATATAGACGCCAAATGTTGGAAATGTTCATCTGCTTTTGAAGACGAGATTGGCTAATGATCGATATAAACATAAACAGGGCCCAAGTCTCGTGTAATGCCATCGATAAATCTCTGGAAAGCCTGAGCAGCATTTAACAAACGAAGTGGTGTACGTTGGTTTTAGACAGGTCAAAAAGTGCTCATGGAGGCAATTTTCTCGACATCTGATGACAAACCCGTACCGAACTGATCTTAGAAAATACTGTAGTGCAGTGTAGCCAAGCCGCGGTATTACGTATGTGAGGTTCCAGAAGACCGTCAAAGTGGGAAAACGAGTTAAGTGCGTTGTATTCGCCACTTGGCTGTCACTTTAAGCCATCGCTTTGAGAAACGTGCCCGGAGGTGCGGCCCAGACATTGAAAGGAACGAAAAATGCCTTTAGAAAGGGGGTGTCAGACTCACTTTTGGCGAATACCAGTTAGTCCGATGCCAGTCGGCGGGGTCGTACCATGGCTGATGATGCTTGGGCTACCATTTTTTGTGCAGCACTTTCGGTCACTGTATTTATCTCTCTAGTTTGTTTAGCCAAAGTGGTGAACTTTATAAAAGTTCAAAAAATAGCTGAGTTTTTGAAAAACCTGGGGCTTGTTTTGTATCTGTTTGAGCCGGCGCAGTAGTCCTTTTTTATTTTTCCACGTGAACACCTGCCTTCAACCCCCTGCTAAGCAGTCGCAATCTCCACGAATCCTGCGACTTTTGCATTATCTTCAAAAGCGGAATATGGCTTTGATACCCCCTTGTGTAGGTCATTTTTGCGGGGAAGGAAAAACACCGGACAAAAACTGACCCTGTGAGTACATTGCTAGTTTCGTGCGCGCCTTCGAACAGCAGGTTCCTTGTCTAACACGGAACATCCTGTCGATCAGACAGGCTGATACCCCCTTCTATGGTTGCTCCTCTATCCCAAATGTCTCCAGTTTCTCCGTCAGTAGGCCATGGTTGATCGAACTAAAAGCCTCAATGGAGTCTGGGCACCGAACTTCGACAACCTTGCCCTCATACAGCTGGACAGTGACTTCGTCTAAGAACACCACGGGTTTCGAGGGACGGTATTCTCCTTTCCCCATCTCGTGCATCTCTCACAGCACAACTCACGGTTCGTAAAGTAGCAGAATATATGCTCCTTTATCGAGCTCTTCAAACTTATGCAGAGAATGCACGTAAGGTTCACTGGACCGTTATTCTTCTCGCTCAACGACGGACACATCCACTGATCATGGCAATCGATGGCTTCATAATGGCTGCGTATGTTAACGGGCTCCGCCAGCTCGCGCATGTGTAGTCTTGCCAGAGATCTTACTACCTTTTACTCCATTGTTTGCGGGGCCGCGAACGGTGAGAGCAAACCTTCATTTTACCATCGACTCTTGTAGTTCACAATCCTGCCGTCGTGCACCCAGAGACCACTGACCAAAAAAAGGCCTTGTTTCGATCCTTACCATAGATTTCATATCCAGCCCTCAGGACCAGTGGTCCTCCGGGTTTTGTTTATGCTGTTTGGCTGTTGCTTGTTCGAAGGTCCTTTTTGTTCCTCGTTGGAAACTTGCGGATGATTTTTGATCCTTCTTGTACCGTAGCCGGGTTCTTAAGCTACCAGCAGCTTTGAACATCAGCTTGCTCATCAAAAACCGGTGTCCGCCAAGGAGGATTACTCTTATTCTTCCTTTTCTGAAGTGGGACGAAAGTGTCCCATAACTCCAGAAGGTGCTTTCAGATCCTCTGTCAAAACTCCCGTACCCAAGCTACTCTGTCCGCTATACCATTGCCCTGTTCTGCAGCTCTAGCTCTGAGATCATCTACGTTTAACCTCCCAAAACCTCTAATCACTTTCACCATTACTTTGCTTGTTGGTGACGGAGGGAAAGTTTGACCTTGGCATGGCCACGATTACGCAGGGGTAGCAGCAGATGCAACTCGTACTTGTCATTTTCATCCCGGGTGACTACTGGGTCAATGAGCGAAGGCCGTTGCTTGGATCTGTATCTCGTATCTCCTCCAACGTGCTGACCAGAATCCTGCCATGCGACTGGTCGAAGAAGTTTTCTTCATCCCTACCGGAGGCACGGCTGATTGTTGTCCTAATCACTCCCGAAAGAATAAAACCCATTATTAGTAGTGCGCTTGTCGAAGCCTGTAGCTGTCGTAGTGCATGGATTACCCGTTTGCCTTCGTCCAAGTTTGAACTTAGACTTCTACACACGACGGCAGCCGCTGTCTTTCCGGTTTGCACCCTGACTATTGTAGCCCACCTTCGGGGGCCTGCTGTATAATAACTTAGTTCTGAGTCCGTAGACACCAGTCCTTCTCTAGTAAAGAGGACAACTCCACCACGTGCCTCGTCATTCCCCCTGGCTTGTCGGTAGAATAGGTAGTGGTCTTGAACTTCTTCTGGGGAATGGTTGGCTTGATACAACCTGCCTCTGAGACTGCGGTTATTTTGGCTTTGCACCAAGCGGCTTCAATGACCGGCTCTACCCGTTTGTTCCCAACTTTGTAAGCATTGGTGTGTGACACTTCTGTGGCCCATTCCGTCTACTCTACCTTATTCTCCTTTGGTTCTTGCTTGGCTTCGGGTGGGGTTCCCAAGCTGCTGCTACTTGTATTGCTTCTTGTGCCGCCCTTCCCCTAACTTGCTGGCTCGCTCCATGACTGTTTGTTCTGCCAGGTCGGACTTCTGAGCACGTTTCATGGGTATTGCAGCATCAGTTTTCGTTGTTTCCTGCCCGGAGATCTTATGATAAGCCGTCCAGAACAGCCTTTGTCCTCCACAAGTGTGAAAACAGTGTAATAGGAATACCTTGAAGCGACTAGCAGTCAGATTACCACTTCCAACAAAAAGACGTCAGACCTGCCTTAAACAGCTGCTGTTTAAAGTTAGCTCAATGCAGTTTTCGGTCAAGCGATCGTCCGTCAGGTTAAATCTTTTTAGTTTTCAAGGACTTTGCGGGGATAATTCAAATCTTTCTTCTAGATGGTTTGTGAATGGCGCTTTCCCGTCACCCCTAAAACTGCGTTTTTGAAGGGGGGACACAAGTCCCATTCAGATAAGGAACTGGTTTTTTTAATTTTGTTACGTTAAGATTTGTTCTAGCATATACCTCCGAAACAATTTTGTGTTAAGAATCCCACAACCGGTTTTGACTGCGCGCTCACTTCGGACCGCGAGCGCAGCTTACGCGCGAGGACTCACTATGTTTGAACGGGATACCAATAACTTCAGTGCCACCAGTCACGTCGATAAAGGTGCAACAAAACTGTAACTTAGGACGCAATGGGTTTTGTTTTTCTCTTCGACCGATCACAGAACTCTTCCAGACAAGGCAGCCAGTTTAGTATGCAAGAAATGATATTCACCCGCGGAGGCTAGGTTGTGATTGAACTGCGGTATGCAGAACACAGAAAAGTCCATGCCACAAAAATGTTTCTAGGTGTGTCTTTTCAGTCTAATTTTCCAATAATCGGAGGCTAGCATGGCTGCCAGTAGCCTGGTTGCAACTTTGCTCGCGCTAAACAAAGAGCGGTCGAGAATGAATTAACCTCACATCACACAAATCGGGAGTGAGGCAAATCTGAGCAAAGCGCAGTAAGTTCGCACGAATCCCAAGGCAAAACGGGACTGGTTTGCAAATTCTACGATGCTGGATCAAGAGACGAACGACCTCACAATCATGTGCAAAAATCACGTATGCGATCACGAAGGCTCAAAACAAGAGCCATGTTCACGCAGTGCGAAACGGAGAGCTTTTGCCACAAGGGGCGAAAGGAGCCATGATAAAACTGCTCTTCGCTAGTGAATAAACAACGATTGGTGCAGAATTAGATAAATAAGTAAATAAATAAATAAAACAAAGTATGTCTATGATGAAGATTTTCCGAGTATCCAAAATATTATGGCTTTCTGAGGGAATTTTCCGCGTCTAGTGGGTGCGCCAAAATCATTCAGTCAACGGGCGCCACTAGTCAAGCAGGCCCTTTCATAACAAAGACATCGGCCGCTAAGCCTTAAAATCACTCAGGTAACAGGGCGACCAATTTTGCTCATTCTTCCTAAAAGGGTCACCTGCACCCTGTTTCAAGGATCAGTGTCCCTTCGCTCGTATTCTTTGTGCTAAATGCAAAAGCGCAAGACAATCCGTAAGCACAAAGCTCGGTAAATGCCTCGCCCCAAACTCACACGAGCATCAATCGAACAATGATACGGTTGCCAACGGTCTGCAGGCCACTGAACAGCAACTGATGATAGCGGCTTGAGAGTGGGCTGAAAATTGCGCTTATCAACAAAATAAGACCAAAGCATTGCATATAATGCAGTGAGAAGAATGTGAAAGTGAAAAATGTACACGGTACCAAAGAACTTCCCTCTAGAAGATGGGGACAAAGATGCGCAGAAGACTTCCGGTCTGACTTCTACGACTCTTATTATTAGAAGCGAAGATGAATGTTTATAGTTCTTTCAAAACTAATTTTATGCCGAATAAGGCGGTCAGTGCTAACGAAATCATGGTTTTCTTTGTGCTCGGTGACAAATCATTCATTTTACCGTCTGAAAACACCATAAGGGTGATAATTTTGGGAGTTGTGCTGGTTTACCCATAGAATCAATGCAAACGAAGACAAAAGGGTCGATGGTTGAATCATGAGAAACCTTTTTCCGACAAGCCGTGCTCCCTTTGGTCGTAGGTTGAATTTTGATTACTCGATTGATTGGACAGGTGCCCACGGCTCCAGACCTAGGCTTCAAAACGCAGTCTCAGTGAAAATATGGCATGGCAAACGCAATGCAGAGCCATAAATAACTTCAGATTAGGTGCATCGTAAATCCTTGTTGATTGTGTTGCGAATGTTGTGGACTATCACTCAGGGTTTATCTTCGGTTTCATGGACGTGACAGCCTTCTATTGGCGATGGGGACGTTCATCTTGACCGCCAGATTCTAGATGGTACCCAGTGGTTTTGTGACCGGTCCAGGTCGTGGAGCAGCTCGTTTGTGAACTGGGTGCAGCCGTCGGACAAAGCGTTGGGAGGCACCCTGGAGGGACTCACTCAAGCTTCTGAAAAATCATGCATCCACTTCGGCAGAAATTTCTTCAACGAGAAAGTCAAAGGAACAAATGCAAAATGTGATTAAAGTATGTAAAGATTTAAGAAAATCATTGGAGAAAGAATGAATGCCTACCAGTCAACGCGTGCGGGCTTAAAAAGCAAGTCAGACAAAGCAAATAAAAAGGGGGTGTGGAGCCCGTGTACCGATTAACTTTACAACGTACGTACTACAAAAGCTGGTTCTCCTAGATAAAAAGGTCTCTGTGGACATCGAGCCAAACAAAACGATGGAAAAAAACTTCCACAGACGGACAAAAACTAGGGTAGAAACTTAAGAAAAAGTAAGCAAAAGTGGCCCATCAAAAATTACGGAATTAAGAGATGCGATTTGTTCACCTAAACTTCACTGAAAATGGCTGAGCCTGTGTGAAAAGTGGGACACTCAAATGATGGCAAAAGTGAGAGCTGACAAAGCCCTTGAAACTTGTCGCCTGATTTCTGTGAGTCGGCCAAACTCACCAAGTTGGGAATTGACTGTGACAAATGGCCGATATGCGCTCTAGACAAGGTATCAGCCACGGTGTTATCGGAATCAGAGACGCGCCGTAAAGTCGTGAGAATTTGTGGAATAACATCACCATATCCATCCTCCTTTGGCGGGAAAGAATCCGCAACATTTTGTGGTTCATACAGCAAGAGTTTGTGATCTGTGGGGGTGATGAATTATTATTCCGTGGTTCGCCCACTTAAGGTTGTTGCATTGCAATGTCCTCAGCTTGCAAGGTATCATGTCCCACATTGGCACACCTGATAAGCTCTTGTGCCGCAGAGTTCTGTTCTGTCGCCATAAAGTGGTCCACCTTCTGCATTGAACATAAGCTGATAGTCTTCTACCTGTAACTTCATCGTTTTTGCCAGCTGTGTCCATCCTATTGTTGTAGCTGAGCACCACATACCGATTTTCAGCTAGTTTCTAGTTTGATGCTGATGCAATACTTTCCTTCCTCCTTAAAGCAAAACAATACGCTCAAAGTCTATATGAGTTACCCGGTCACTTCTTTCACCATAGCTTCGTCAACCACGCTCCAGATGTGTAGTCCATTTGTTCTACAACCGGTTCAGCCAATATACGGTCACTGAACTTCACAATTGTAATCCTCGACGGGTCTTCTTGTTCTTTATGTGTTATGCCACCATTTTCTGCCGTCTAATTTCACATCGTGACCCATCTCACATACTGCAAAGCTCTATCGCTGGAGTGCGTCTCCTTCAGAAATGTTACTTTTTCAAGATATCCATGTACCCGTCAATCCAGTTTGTTCTCCGACAGGACAGTCTTCCTTCTGTAGGATTTGTGTGATTCTTTACCATTTCCCATTCACTCCACACTTTGACAGAATAACTACACCTACATTCAGCCGGTTCGACCTCTTGACCTTGAGTTTAAATTCGCCGGGCTGTACCGCAACAATTGACCTGAATGCTTTCTCTAACATTCAATCTTGTTCACATAACTGTACAATTCTTCTGTAACTTTCATTCAGCTTTCAACCGTACTGTTTGATCTTGCATTGCAGCATGCTTCGGGGTTGTCCGAAATAAACTAATATTATTATTAATAAGTGCCCAAAGTGTTACGGCGCAAAGTAATCCCGTGCCGATAGCTCCACATTGAATTTGGGCGGGTTGTAATTTACAAGCGAAATAGCGGAGGGGCTCTGGGATATTTTTGCTGACTTGTCCTAGAATAACCCCAAAAACTGTCTGAGGGGCCTTGGTCTTCAACAAAAGAGTAAATTTGTCATCGGGCCCCGAAATTACCAGGGATGCGATGTGTGACAGGGCGGATTTCACGCCCTTAAAAGCTCGTTTTAACTCTACGTGAAGTTCTTTTTGGGGACTTTCATTGGCAGAAGTCTGTGAGAGATTTTGAGACTTCCGGACAGTTGAGAATGAAGCAGGGACAGCAATTTACAATTCCAAGGAGCCTACTATGAGTGTAATGGCCGACGCACCGGTAGAAGGCCTAGTTTCTTTAGCAGACAGCAAGACTTCTTGTGTCCAAAATTGATGGTAAGGATGAGAGCCCCGGTTAATGACGAAATGAAATAAAAGCTTCCAACTAGCGGCTGACGGTCGCTCCTACAGGATTGAGTAGGGTCAACCAATAATCTACCGAGCGTTGTTTTAAAGGACCGTAACGGATTCAACCAAGCTGCTGACACGGGTGGTTTTAGTCGAACCGAACGAAAATCAGCCATCCAGCGGCCAGCAGTCGCTTTAACCGACCGTAGGGAAATAGGCCAATCAGGGACATGAAGTATATAGCCATTCAGAAGACTCAGTTAGAGGAAGAGCTTCAAACAAATGAGCTTCTTGCTACCGTTGTGATTTTGGTCCTCCAGGTATTATGTATACGCTGCTTGATTTTGCTAAGTAAACGAGTCGATTCGAAGGCAGAAGAATTTTCCCACCAGAGATAGTGGTATGTAATGGAACACTTGCTTAACCCCCTTATGGATTTTGCTGGCCAGCAGTTGGATAAATAGCTGATTTATTCGAGCAGTAGTGGTGCCACAGGGGTTCAATTCTCCGAACTGCAAGAAAGCTGTCGACTTCATTGATCGAGATACCACTGGTTGTGGGTCGCCGGACGAGTTTTCCATATGAAGGGGCTATTCTTCGTCTTTGGTGACGATCAGAACACCATTGTTGTAAGCAGACTCCGTGAGGACCTTGAGGAAGTTGGTCAAAAATGCTGAAAAATGTGGGCTATTTTAGTCGAAATAAAGGGCATATCCACTAGCTTGAGTAGACCACGAGAGGTGGTCTGTCCTCATAATATTCTTGGCCCATTGGAATTTGATAATATGCCTTGACCAGATCGCTATTAGAATAACATGTTTGTCCGACAACCCGAGGGGAAGTTAGTGGACTTGGGGAGCTGGGTACCCATTAGGAGTCATGACTCTTCTCGGCAACCAGTAATCCCCGCATGGCCTTTAGTCTCCGGGGGTTGGTTTGGAAATCATGTGTAGCGGTAAGACCCATGGCACTTTTTTAAGGACGGATAACCCCCTGGGATAACAGTCAAAATCGGCTCTGGCTATCGTGGGCTTTTCTTATGTGAAGCTCCTGAAACGGGTAGCGGTAAGAGGCTCCCCCGGTATTATGCTGTGTACTGCGCTATGTCGGTTCCGAGACGTCACAGAATGGACGAGTGGTTTGAGGAAATTTTGGCAGCATAGAAAGGAGGATGTCCAATGTTGGCATAGGAGCACTGACGTCAACCGAGCTTATGGTTGCGACCCTGCCTAAGGCCGATAATGTGGTGCCAATATCACACACAGTCCTGAGTTTTGCATCGGTCAGCAGGCCGAGTCGCTTAGGAAGATCAGTACCTAGAATAAGGTGGCGAGCGTCGGTGGCCGTGACAGCCTACGGGAGGCATCTCCGGAGAACGAGATGGGTAATAATCAGCTTTTCGCCATTGTAGTGCAATAAAAAACTCTCCCACGGCAAAGAGAAAACGACGAAGATGACAAAGACAACAACGGCGGTTTGATATGGATAGAGAAGGACAGGTTTTTTGGATGTGCTGGAGGTTGCACGTACTCTATCTGAGGCGGCATAAAAAGACTGAAAACCCGATAAGCAAAAGCTCAGATATCGTATATGCAGGTGCTGGCACTCATAACAACAGGTAGGAGTACGACGGAGTATACCAAAGCGTCTCACTGTGTGTTACAGTGGAAGAGTAACTTGCCGCCTGTAAAGTGAAGGAAGGTGGCTGGAAGTGACGATTTTCATGAGGCAAGATATCGATAACCATGGAAACAGTATCGACAAGGAAGCGGAGTTTGTCTGAATTTGTAGTGCATGAAGAACGGTCGATTTCCGGTTTGCGAGTTGCATCTGCACACTACCGACCATCTCGGCCGTACCCCTGAGCCTGTGAGGACCTATAACGTGAAGCTTCGTATGAGCTACGCCGGACTCACTCCCGCGAGTTTCTACCGAACCAGCAATAACAGTAGCACGTTCAATATTCATGGTTTTGTTCAACTTTCGGACTGAAGCGAGAAGCCGACCTGAATCGTTGTTCACGAAGCTTCTTTGAACGGCGGGCTATGCGGCTCTGAAGCAGCAGTTTATGCGAAGGCTCGGCAAAACCACCAGGCCGCTCGTATGCGGTGCATAATGTGGCAAGTTTGATATCTATGTGGTTCCTGTTTACGTGAAAAATGACTCGTGCTTCTTGTCTGCTGTTCCTGTCAGCTCCTCCAGTAAGGCTCCGGCAGCCTTCAGCGCCAAGTAACTGTGGCATTTACCGGAGTACTATCTCGCTGACCCGATATTTAGCGTCAAGATAGCGGGTATGGCGCAGGAATTCGGATGGGATGCGATGGCGTTACACCTTGACGACCAACGGATATTTAACACTGAAGAATTAGACAGCATTGCTTCTACGAGATGAGTTACCCCAAAAGCTGTTTCCGTCGGAAATTGTACAACAACACAGGGAGGAATGGACCTTTGATCTGGGGAGCAGCGACTTACCGGGGCACCGTGTGCCGTTTTCAAGGTCTGTGAGTGGGAACGCATGTTCGGCGAGAGATAATGTGGAGGTAGGGTCCCTTGTCTGGTGAAAAATGAGGCTTTCGGGATCCGGATTACGAGGTTAACGTAGCATATTTGTTTGATTGTTTTCTTTAGTCTTTTTGTTTGACTGTTCGATTGGCATCTGCTGTTAGAGCGTTGTTCCCCCTTTGTTTGTTTCCCATCCACTTTTTGATATTTGCTGACTACTTACACTTTATCTCACTGTTTCGTTCTTTTCATTGATTTTTAATCTTTTCTTCTCTCAGTCGTCTCATTTATTTATTCACTTTTGGTCCTCCTTTTCCCATCCCTTCATTATTTTCGCATTTTTCTCACTGTTCCGTATTTTTGCTTCTCGCACCTTATCTGTTTCCGTTACCTTCCCTTGTCTTCTTTCATTTTTAGTATGCTTGTAGCTGGTTAAACCCACCATACTGGAACATGTCGGATGTGATTGTATGAAGGGCAAAAAGGGTTTCGCAGGCATGCATGGAGAATCTACGTGTGAGGAATAAATCTAGACAATGAAAATTACCAAAATTTTGAAAGGCACGAACCAAGGGAACCCATGTGTGGAATATGAAAAATTAGCTGAAAATTTGCAAAAGTAGAAGAACACAAGGCCAGAGTAAGCGAGGATTCGCTTGGCGAAGTTGTAGGAAAAGTATCACATGTAAACGGTTCCAATATGCCCAAAAGAATGAAAAGAGAATAATACATGAATAATTCTGTACAATGACCATGGAGTAGCAGCTTGGGATAGAGTACAGTGAAGAGATGCCGGCGGAGTTTGTATCCAGATATCCAGGCAGGTATTTTGCTTCATTCTGTAGTCCCTAAAGGAATCCATCCCCAAAGTACTCTTTTATCAGGGCTGGTTCGTGGTACCGATGTATTTCGTGCTTATCCAACTTTTAGGACCATTTTGTTGTCTTTGTAAATGGTCTGTCTGGAGTCTTACGGGTCCTCTTACCCTAGACTATTCATTCTGGTGTGGCTCCTTCCAAATAGCCTCTGGCTAGATGTGATCCTTTAAGAGTGAGTCTTGCTGTCATCGGCTGCATCTGGATACTCAGAATCCCCGGTGTGTTTCAGCCGAGATCCAGGTTTACCACCTGTCCGGTTTAGGATACTCTTTGCGGTAACTTGTTGAAATTAATGGCACAGTATACAGCTTGATATACATCCAGATTGATTCAATCCGCATACGGTTATCCAAGTAAGCCCTTGTAAGTTAGACAATCTTCAGAGTAGCCTTTTTTAGTAGTACTTCGCGCTTGTCGTTTGCTCCAATGGCCTCTCCACAAAGGCGGTGCAGGAAATACACAAGCCTGTGAATTGGATCATATACTTCCTAATACCAGAATTTCTCGCACAGCTTGATGGACTTGCGGTTTAAATGCCCACTCCAATCGAAAGCTAAATGCTCTTGATTACCAGCTCGACCGAGTGAACCGCCGTTTCACGGGTTCTTCCAGACATTCCTACATGCCACTTTAAGTCCCGAATGACAAGCCAAGTGTTTCTGGAATTAAATAAATTTCAAGCACACACGTGCAAACGCTTATTGGGACAAGCAGCCTATGGTGTTCGATGTTGGACATTTGATGCTCTCATTAAAAAGAACTTACATGAGAAAAATTTGGACGAGTCCTTAAATCAACTTCATACAACTATTTCTGTTAATCTCCTTGTAACTAATTTGCGCATGCTCTAAACAACTGACCATCTAGCGAATTACCTGTTGTGTGTTCACAGAAACCGAATGGCTCCATCAGTTTAATACCCCGGCCTGCCACATATTCCTAGACTCTTGATTTCTCGAAGAATTTCGCCCGGCGGCCTTAGCCAGATGTCGACCAGTCTCACCGACCTCATCAGCTTCTAATGCCGTTTGCTGGATTCCATATTTCGCCGTTGCATTATCGAGGCAACAGTTAACTTTCGGCTCATTTTTACCCCACCCTCGCCTGCCCAAGCGGTAATAGCCCTTCATCTTAATGATAGGCAACGAAAAGACGTACATTGGGGCCTAATTAGGGGAGTTTTTCTGTCTACAGTGCTCATAGCCTCCAGACAGCGGGAAGGCTAATGCTCGTAAAGGACCAGACACAGGGCAACAACTCTGGCAAAGTAAACGAAAACGATTAATGACCAGGACAACAAGCGGTTCCGATAGCGGTAAGTAACAGTAATATTCAACAGAGAAGCTAGTTGCTAGGACCAAATATTTGAAGAATTTGGCAGTAAGAATAGCTGTGTATGGCACTCCGGCAAACTAACTCGTGGAAGTTCACAACAAGATTTTGAACCTCGAAAACAGAAGCGCAGTTATCGAGTATTACATCCGAATTTTTGTCCAAAAGTGTTTTGAACGATGTGTTCTGGACTCACTTTTGTCTTCAATGTTGGCTGGCAGGATTGACCTCGGTAGTCTAAAGAAAGCCCAAAATATGGCGCTTTTCTATTTGTCGGTTAGCAGTACTTGCTACAAACTTGATAGTCTAGGTTCACATGACAAATGTCCATTAGGTAATCAAGCCCAATGGGTTATTTGAAGCATCAGCTCAATACAAGCAATATTACAGCGACTGAGTTGCAATTATTATCAGTTGTGAGAGCCAAGGTCGTGCTGAACAGCAGTAACGAACTACGGGTTGAAAAGTGCTTGTTGAACCAGCCGCCATATGTTACTCAAGCCCCGCAGCTAGATCGGTTTTCATCACTACCAGCAAAAATGAACGCAACAAGAAAAATGGGGACACTACTTAATTTGCAGCATAGGCTAGATGGGGGTTGGCTTATTCGACTTCCATCAAATTAGTGGGCGTGAAACTGCTCCTGCACTCAGTTTCATCATGTGCACCCAAAGGAAAAAATCCAGACATAAATAAGGACTGTTGTGTCTTAGCATTTACAGAAGGGCTATTCAGGAAATGAAACATTTCTCGTAGTGCATGATATGAAAATAAATAGTTGTTGTTGGCGCAAAACAGAAATGGCAGACAGAGAGGAGGCAGAATAGCAGGAGTTTATACGCGCTATTCGTGGGAAGTTACTAACAACAAGGTTATATTTTGGAAAGCCTGAGACACAGGTGGTAGCACGGGTAGTTGAGCATAAACGAATTTCGAATAAAGTAAACAATTTCACGTTCACAAGATTGATTGAAAAGCAGCAAAAGCAATAAAACTGTCAAACAGAATATGAGAATAATGACGACCGGAAAAAGTTCTTATCATCCAAAGATAAAAGCGGCCATGCGAAAATCCTGTAAGGTGCATCGTGTTAGGAGTCACATATTCCGATGCGCATTTCTAAGAATAAACGCGGCCTTTGCTTGGTACCAAGACCATAATATAAAGGCGATGACAGCAAAGCTTTTTACAGAGCCTGTTGTGACGGAGTGGGTTGGAATATGTCGGGCAGAAAACAAAGCTTGTCACCCTACATAGCTAGTCACCACAGACACTGCGAAGTGCACTTTTTACAGCTGCCCACGTACATGATAGCTACTATTTAAAGCGTACCGGACACGGTAGCACGCCCGCCCGTTCCTGCTCCCATAATACAGACATTCTCAGGGCAGATTTGCACTTTGGGCCCGCGTATCAGCACACAAATCGACAGCGAGCGCGATTTTCGAGTGGTTCTCGGACTGGGAGTCATCATGGGAAATAGGTATCTGTTGCTGTGTTGCATGCATTTGATGACGGACCAAAAACACCTCAGGCTACAGTCGCTCTTGACAAAGAAAATGTAACCGTCCTTTCCTTGCGGCTTATCAGGACAAGTGGCTGTTCATATTCAAGGACCATTTACACATACATAGCCCCTGCTGGCTCATGTCCAAGTTGCCAACAGTACTGTCAGCTTCGCTCACACCGTCAAGGTACTTACCCCTTCGTATTAGGTTAGTCGGCTTGCCAACCCGAGCCATTTGTGCTGTATCGCATTTGGTTGGTTACTACCAGTCATCCTTATTCTTTTTGTAGCGCTTAGATCTGCCTTATAGTTCACTTGAGCAAGCAACATTTCGCGGTGTGGTATCCCAATAGCCAAGCGGACAGGTTCCGTAAGAGGATTCAAAATGTTTACGCCCTCAATCACACCGCCAAGCACAGATCTAGTTAGACTACAGAGCTGTCCAAGAAGACCTTTTGATACGTTGCAAGTCCGCGGCTAATCAAACTCTCATGGGGTTTTTCTTAAGACAATGATGCAAACAGAGTAACTCCTGTCCGTCATGGGCTGTTTTCGCTTATACGAAATACCAAAGCCGTATCATGAATCGTAAATAGGTGCGCGGGAACCCGTCAAGCATTTGGAGTTGCACTCTTGGCACCTTCAACCTATAGGTGACTTGCAGAAATGATTGAATGAGTGATGAATTTAACGAACGGTCGTAAAAAATTCCCCTAAAAATACTGCAACTTTATGTTCTCCTAACATCACTCACTTACTTACGCTATTGTTTTGTTTCCGTGTTCCGTGTGTTCCTATGAACCAACATTTGCTTGTTCGCGTCCAGCACGCTGCTCTTTCATATCCTTATTCTGGACCTGCGTGATGCACTTGCTCCTTACTCGCACGCGGCAATTTGGTTCTCATTTTCTTACTCCTTTTATCGCGTAAATGGGGTTAGCATCTGTTTCGTGTCATCGTTCACTTGATAATCTAGTATCGTAGAATTTCACGGATAATCGCGTTCTGATTTTGGGATCCCTTGCAAATGTGGCTACTTATTGCTTACAGGCGTCTTGGAGTGAGAGTGTTTCGTCGCGTGTGTCATCAGTATCGGTGGTAGTTAAGGGGTTAGGTTGGACGGCAAGGGTGGAAATGAAATGAGTTTGCTTCTCATCAGAAGGCCTCTGCTTCCAAGTCTGGCCATTTATACCAAGATACCTCCAGGCGCTGTCCGCAAATTCAATCAAAGCAAGCCTTATACACCCTTCTTCTATCTGTCTGAGTATATTCGCCCCCCTCCCTGAATCGTCGAACTCATATAAATTCTCTACGTTTCCTTGTGCACCCAAAATCCACCTTCTGTTCTAATCTCAGTCACACGCGGTGGTACTTCTTGAAACCCCGCGGTTTTTCGCCGTCCGCCAGCTTTAATGCAACCTTCATCATTAGCACTACTTCATACGTCCCCATATAACCACGTTCTAATTGGCCGTGTACAATATTTCCGTAAGAAAATCAGACGTCCACGGGTCATTGTATTTGATGCCTCTACCAAACAAAGCTGATAGGACTGCAAGACTGCATGTCTCCTTCCATTTTCTCTCCGAATCCCGTTGTTTCAAAGGTATTACTCATTCATCCTGTCCTATGGGGTATAAGTTGTAGCCTCTCCGCTCTTGCCCTCACACTCGGATCGCCTCAGGAAGACTCAGAATAAACTTTATACTACTGAAACAAGTGAACATACGAAGGAAGACTGGATATTTACTGAACCTGGACACGGCCAGACCCACCGTTTTGTCCGACACACACCAGGCGTGCACGAAGCCGGTGCCGTGTGCAGGCGCGCCCTCTGACGTATCGTACCCACTGCTTTTGGCGCAAAATAGGTTTCTCAGGTTGGGCGACCAGCGCGTGGTCAGTCCCACCTACAAGCACCTAAGCTGTGTTGTATTTGTGTAAATACTACAATTCCTTTCTGACAGATGCATAAACATACCTCCCCTGTGCTCTTAAAACAACGTCCACCGATTTGCACCCGTTTATTAAGATGGTATAGTACGCCCTATTTCTTATTTGAACTATCCATATCTGCCTCCGTTTTTCCCATGGTACGTTTTCATCGGGTTACTAGATTGTGTGCCACGGAACACACAAAGGTGTCATTTTTTATGTATCTTCATCCGAAACTTCATACCTACTTATGAGGTCCTATGTTAATTGCTCGATTCACACGATATCACCTGATTGTTCCTCTACTGCATCAGGTTAGACCCCCTCAAGCAGTGCAGTCACCCGCAGATGCTAACGGTTTCATCATGCATTCCTCTTCCACGAGCCTATCTGATCTCCACCGCGTTTTCACCTCCCTTGCCCAAGTCGTTGTCAATCTGCGATCCACTCACGTCAGTCATGAAATAACCTGAAAAAAGACATCAGCCGTGCTTCGCTTCACTCAACTGCCAACTTGTCAACTTATACAATCAATGCTCCACGAAGTCTGCACTTTTCGCCTGGCAATCTCCTTATGAATCGGCTTTTCACCCATCGACAGCCAGCTTTTATTAAGAGACCTTGGCTTAGGTTGTTCTTGCTCGTTTAACTTTTCCGAACATGTTGCCTTCCAAACGGCGAAGTCTAAGGATTTTCTCATTCTTCTGTTCAGATCCTTTTAGCTCACGGGCAGCATTCCTTACTTGAACAAAGTACATGCCAGGCCTCTTCTCGAATACTGCCCCTTGTTCTTCTTTGGTATGCGAAAACGCGACAGGAACATTATTGAATGTATTCAGAGAAGATTCACACAGCTGCTTATTGGTCAGTCGTCGAACTTAAACTAATTGGAACCACTATGGCTCCGTTGCATCAAGCTGAACCTGGTATTTCTGTATAAACTATTGACCAAGCAATCTTACTCCTCCGACCAGTTACGAATCTCCCCGGACACTGGACGTTTCCTCCGCAAAGGGGGTTCACTGTTACCACGCCCTCACCCAGGACAGTCTTACGCTTGAAGCCCTTTCTCTTCGCGTACAGCAGACTATGGAATGAACTCCCTTTGCACATTAGATCCTCTCAGCCAAAATTTGCATTCGTGCGTGCAATAGATAGACTCCTTTCCGTTCCACTTATTTTGCGCCCATTCAACGATCACATGACTGAAATTCAAGCTTACGAGAAGGACCTCGGCCTTTGGGCCATTACTCTGCCTTTTCGAATTACCTTACCTTCCAAGATCATTTGACTTTTTCCTTCTGAATGCTGACACCTTTCAAACCATAAATGCCCTGCTTGACTGCTCTTCCTTAGACCTTGCCAACGACCTGTTTAAAATGACTGAGCTCATTAATCGTCTTTCCATACCAACTTACCGACTACTGCCAATTTCACCTCAAAGTAGATCCTTCCAAGTGGGCTCACATTTTTAAAAAGGCCACCGTAAAACTTCTCATCTACTGTAAATGTGCCTCGTCCGCTCCACGATTTATTATCGTTATTTAGTTATATCCAATCTGTGGCCCTGAAGCTAATATCAGCGAACCTGTAGGGACTGCATCAGTGCCTACACATTGGTCCACTATATATAAACGTATAAACATATATATACACATATATATCGTCCCGTTATCAATAGTAAAAGCATGGTAAGTAGGCTCACAGCTCCTTGATATCCTTTTGCTTACATTGCCCTTACTCTAACGCATCCGTTCCTGTCGGTCGCAGATCATATGCTTCTACCACTTTCCTTCCACAACGGTTTGCCCATCTATCGTTCTTGTCAACCCTCTTATGACCCATCTTTCATGTCGTTCTACCTCCGTATGCACACCTACCCATTCAGTTCTTGTGCCTATCGTTTCTCACCATGACAGCCCTCACTGCATGATGCAACTTTTGCCTTATCCATTCCGCTCTACACAAGCCCGCAACATTTCCTTTTCCACCCATGTCGCCCTTGCCGGCTCCAAACCTCTATTCACTTGGTACCTCACTGGCTACCATTTCGTTATATCCTTTTTTTATTCTTCCATTTTATGCCTCTTGTCACTGCGCACCAGACCCACAAGTACCCACGACCAATCCCTATATAAGAACTCGCCGTTCCAACCTTTGCGTTTTTCCCAGCCACACTTATTATCTTTTAATCGCCACCATATTTCCCTTGCTAGACTCCGCAATTCTTCTGTGCACCTCCCCCTTAGGCAGTGCCTCGACTAGCGACTGCTTGTTCAATCTATTTGTGCAATCGCATGCATGTACGCAGCTCTCCAGTTCTATTCTACTAATTCTAACGCGCACATATTTCTTGTGTCTTTTGTTCCATCACAGGTTTAACTGTCTGGGTACTTCCCCTCTTTTTTTCTCGGTCTTCATCCTGTTTCATCCGCAGTAAAACGATCTGACTGGTCATCTCTTACCCGTTTCTGTTTAGGCCGTACTGCCATCTGTTTCGTATGTTGCTCGCCAAAGGCATTTTGGATGTGCATTCTAGGCTGTGCTGCTTATCCACGTTCCACCTGATGTAAAATTATCGTTACTTCATTATTTTCACGTACAGTTTCAGACTGTATGGTCCGCCATTAAACGATCTTTCTGATCCTCCACGCCCTTATTTCTCTCCTACTTTAGTCGTCGTTACAACTGCTGCACCTTTGCACCAAAGTTCGTCCTACCTCCAAGCTACCATTCTCCACGGATATTTCACACTACTCCGATCACTCTGTATTTGTATTCGTTCTGAGCTCTCTAGCCATTTTTACAGCCACCCTCTTGCTGCGTAACGTACGGCCATTTATTACCGCCTCACTCATTTTCGACCGTCACCACATATCACACCTGCATCATTCAGTTTTTTAGATTTGCTCTTAACCGTTTTCTTCAATCTTTTCCTCCATAATCCCTCGTTTATCAACTTATGCCCCCAGTCATCACTTCTGTGCTTCCAAAGTCGCTTCTTCCTATCTGTTGATCCCTCATGTTCACCTGTCATAAACGAACCCCTCAGGATTTATCCAAGCCAATGCAGCACCATTTGATCTGACTCTACCTATCTCTTCCAAGCACTGCCACTTACGTGTCCTACCATTTTCCCGTTCTCTGCTCCTCCTCTTCTTATATATGTGTTTAAATGTACATGTACAAGTATACATTCGCATATTTCCCCCGCATCCTACAGTTCCTTGCTGGCCAGATCTCTCGCCCCCATACCGCTGATCCCCATGATGTCCTTCCATTTTGTCCACATCTGTGCCTCACGTTTACCGTATCTCGATCCCGTCTCGACTTTCAAACTCACCAGGTACATGTTTGAATCCATTTCTGGGTTCGCTTAGACGCTCTCCATTATTCCTGGGTGTGTACACATTTAACTCCCTCTCATCTCCCTCCTGAATCTACCCACTCTACGTATGTCATGTATATTTCTAGATTTGCCACGAATTTTGTCTGTCCAGTTTGTCCCACGTAAAAATTTGATCATGCTTCTGGCATGCTTCGGGCATCTCCGAAATTAACTATTATTATCATTAATAATGAACGACTATGCCGCCAACCATCGAATGCGTTTTCGTCAATCTTCCGCTAAAGATCAAATATCCGTATTATGAGTCGATGATCTGATTTTTACGATCGTTTCTCCATTGCCTTTGGTCTAACTTCCTCCGGCATCTCCAGCCGTGCAACTATCTGCACTTCCTAGCAGTTCCATAAGTACATTATTCAGGCTTACATTGCGCTTTTGCCTTCTTCTGAATAGTTCTACTGACCATATTGAAGAGCCCATTCCACCTGCGGACCATCACACCTTATTATTGGATCAAAATGGGTGTTTAGGTCGTCGGTCCATGCACCGAGTAGTTTCAAAACGTATTGGTCCAACTGTTATGGGCAACCAGGCCCTGAGGCTCAAACACCACTGACAGGACTCACCTTCCACTCCATCGACTCATCCGTCATCTGCTCACTCTCTTTTTCATTGACAAACTTTGCCACTTCCTCCAGAAACCATTTCGCCATTATCCGGGACTGACCTCCCTGACTCAACTTTGTTCTCGTAATCATCATAACATCTACACACTGTTTGTCCAGATGGTCGTTTATGATAACATTCTTTGGTATTATTTGATTCCTTAATCACTTTTACCGGTTATGTCCCGCTTGTTCGTGCATTCAGTCTGTGAAGCAGTTATCCAGCCGCCTCCCTAGAGTTTTTCTGGTTTCTCTCCTCTCTTTCGTTTTGTTATTCATAGCCACGTCAATACATTCCTGGGATCCTCTTGGTTGGGTTGTTGTGATTTGCGTCTCAACTACCTAGTAGACGCACAACTAACAGAAGGTGACCGTAAGGAACAAGGTTCCAATTCGTGAGCATTGACGACTAAAGGTGAAGGGACATCCGGCTGAACATTCCTAAACGTACGACGATAACTTTCAGTGCAACTCGTGCCAAACAATGCGATAGAATTCCAAGTAGTCCGGATTTGGGGGGTCGACCCGTAACAAGTTGAAAACTGATTGGTGTGTGTCAGGTGTGTACGTGCGATAGAATTGTCATAGGGCGGAAGGTGCAAATGTGTTTGTGAATGTTTCAGGGGTCTTGGGTGAGCAGTGATGGCTAGTGTCAGTTTGAGTGTGTGTTTGTGTGTGTGTGTGTGTGTGTGTGTGGTACGCTAGGTCAACGTGGTGTGAAGGAAACCGTGATGGATGCACATCAGTCTGTCTGTGATATGCAGAGCGGTCATGAGTGCGTGTGCATGTCTTCACACAACTCCATACCGAGAGAACAAACATGCGGGCATATGGGTGTGCTTTAGTTAGTGAACTCGGAGCAGTAATCAACAGCCACGTGTGCGCGCGCGATGGTGTGTGAGGACAACACACCTTGGGGTCAGTACTATGTACGAATGTGCGTGAGTGTGTGAGCGATTAAAAATGAACTAGCGACGTCCGTGTGTGTGACGCGTTTCTGTCCGACGCAGGGTGTGGCTGGACCAGGTGGTGAAGCTGGATCTGGGACTTCGTCCTTTCCGCAACGTGGATAGCAGATAATCGCGGAACGTGCAAGTCTATCTAGACGATTCTAAGGGTTTGTGCTCGATATGACAATTGGACATTGGCATTGAGTTATTCCGAGCATTCATAACTTTCTCGCGCACATAATTGACTACTTTTCCCAAATATCACAATATGACATCACGCGTGCCATATGACCGAGCAGTCAAGCGTGCCTTCACGAAATAAACCAGTGCTATTTTCAGGTCGCAGGATACGCTTCCTTGAGTCAGGTGTGTATTCCGTTTGTTCCATTCAAGGCCACGGAAAACCTCACGTGCTGACACATGAAAAAGGAAATCGCCTTTGGTCCAATGGTCTTGGCACTGCAGTGAATTTCTAATTTCCTCTGATCATTCAAACTCACTTCCCCACGGGAGTTACCACTGAAAACAGTACAGCCAACCGCGGACCCCACTTGGTGATGAAACGTGGAAATGTGATAAACGGTCTGCGTCTTTGGTGACATCATAGAGATTACTTTCATTGGTTTCCTGTGTGAGCCGCCATGGTGGTGTTTGAGTGGCTGATTTTCGAGATTTTCTGGTCTTCCGATGCATTTTTCGGGGCGATTTGAGGGAAGTGGTAGACAATGTGGGAGAAGAACGAGGAAATGGTAGAATGAAGGAAGAGCGAGGAAATGTCTCAGTAGTTGACTAAGAGTATGAGTGGTAACAGCTTCGACTGAAGCAAAATTCAGCCACCCCAGGAAGTCGATTGGAAAGACATTCCTTCTTGCTGGAACTTCACTCGCGACACGGCACAAATTAGGAGCGTTGCAACGTACCTAGCTTGTATCCAAAGCAGACAACCTAACTACGGTTACCTCACAAAGGTGATAACAATAATACCCTAATCAGCAGACGCCTCAACTGTACAGGTAATCGTACTTATTATGCTGCAAAGATCATCACTCTCTATACAACCTACCATACTGAAACTACCGCCGATGAAAGAACCGCTGCCTCTCCACGCCAAGTCAAATTGCGTTTACCAGTTTACGTGTGGGTGCTCAGCCACCTACGTCGGCAGAACGGAGAGACAACCGCGTAATAGAATGGTTGAACATATTCCGGTTTGGTTACAAAGAGCAATGATCGGACAGATACAATCAGTGACGTCATCGAGCGCACGCAGAACACTCAGGTCATCCATTACGAAACACCTGTGGGAGACAAATCACTGTGTTCATCTGAGCACGGCGTTCACCGTCACATGTCACAAACAATGAACGATTATTGAGATACGCGGGGGCACTAGCAATTACCCAACGTCACCCTCAACTGTGCAAAAAGCGAGAATGGATAATTACGTTAGCCCTGCCTTGGTAAAGCGTTTTTATTTGCTATCATTAGTTGTGTGTGTGCACTTTTGACTTTGATCTCATGAGAACGTTCAATTAACCATTTACAAATGATCACCTTGACTGCAGTATGCACTAGTAAAGATGCAGCGAAATGATCCGGAATACATCGTGCAATCTAATGCTATTGACGTCTATGTTCAAATCAATGAAACTTAACAAAATTTGGAATCTCCAGTCATTTTAAACAGCTAACAACGAGTTAGTGCATATAAACAACAGCAAAGCAAGGGAGAAAACAGGAACATCTCTCATGGGCACAAAAATCAGAAATTGAGTGGATACATTGTGGTATTACCAGGGCCTTCATGTGAACCAAGATTCTTCTTGGGACGCAAGGCTCAGGAATGGAGCTCAAAAACTGCAAAACTCGAGTCTGGTGCTTCCGAGTGCAGGTGGGTCAGATGAGCTGAGGTTTGTGCGTGAAATGTGGAGTTCAAACGACAGTCAGCTAAACACGTTTTCATCCATCCCACACATCGCTTGCAAGTTATTGCGTGATACACGTAGTTTTTGATCAGTGACAAATAGTTGTAGAAAATCCTCCAAGAACATCATGATACCCCGGATTTGTGAAAATACTTTGTTGTGCAAGTTTCCTTTTTGTTCCATCAGTATATCTGCTTTCGGACCATTTTTTCGCATCCAGTGTGCAACTTGCATATTATTGGTCTTGGATCCGCCCGATTCACGCTCCCGTTTTCCCAAGCCGTGACTCTGGCTATCGCTTCCGAACTTTGCCATCACACATCTGATGTTTTTGCATATTTTCATGTTGATTTTATGATTCAGCATTGTATTAACCGCGGCTTGACCTCGTTTTTATTTTAGATTCGCATCTGCCCCCCGTTGCCCAAAACGATCTTAGAAATTGTATTTCATAAGGTACTTCATAGAGAGGATAGGTTGGTTAGGGAACCATCGGTTCGAAGCTCTCCTGGTGCCGTGAGAAGGGATGCGCACAAGTTTGTGGGAGTTTAAAATTTGTTAGATTACCCTATGTCGTTCACTTATGTGTGCTGTTGTGAATATTTTTCATGGTTCACAATTTGATAAACGTTTTTTAATCAACGTTGAAGTGAATTGCTTCCTTGTATTACTGATTTCGGATTTTGTTTGTCTGACAAAATTTGTGATGTGCAACGTAGTTGATTTGGCTAGATTTAGCTTGTGAGTGATTATTTTACCACTTCCAATTTTTGATTGCCCATCCAGTACACTCGGTTAACTTTGTTGCGCTTGCATCATTTTTCATTGAATTTGACTTTGTTCTCACCGAGTTGCAAAGAAACATGTCCGTCAGGTTAATGCCTCAACAGTGCATACGAACATTGCTAGACAGGTTACCGAAGATCAAAATGTCAGAGGGTGCCGCTGACTTCCTGTTGGATCCTGTACTATCCCTTGCTTTGCTGTTGTTTATCTGCGCCAACTCGTTGCTACCTGTTTAAAATGATTACGGTTTCCCAATTTCGTTAAGTTTCATTGATTTCTTACGTTCAATTTTGTTGCTCCGTTTACGACCCACTCGAAAATGATCTAGATCAGGTATGATTGCAATTAGCTGCTACTTATGACACCATTTTTCACTTTGGGATACCATGTAGTACGCAATCTCAAACTCATTTTGTGTCCATTCCGATCTTGCTATTGATCAACGTTCGGATGCTGCTGGTTGAAAGATATTCACAAATTGAGTGTTTGGAGACCATGAAATTATTTGGCCGAACTCACACCCGTAAAGACAATTCCATTTGGGCTGCTATGGCAGCGAGTATTGAAGGTTCGTGCTAATTAGTGGCTCCAAAGTGCCTCATTCATTTGTTTCTAACGCTACTTGTGTTTTTGTACAGCGCGCACTGGTATCTGCTATCGTTCGGTCCTGCTTGATTCTTGGTGCAACTCTTCTACCCTTTTTTGTGTGCGGCCAAAATGTTCTACAACAAAGGGAACTGTCAAGTTTTGCCGCTGAAGCTTACAAAAGCGAAGTGTGATACTAGACTGCTAAAACTAAAAAAACATGTCTCAAATGGGTACTGGTGGATATTGAAACCAAAGACCAGTGAAAGGTCGGCTCCCGAGCAAACGGATGCGGAGACCTTCCTCTTTGTCATCACAAGGCCGGTGTAAAAGTAATACCCGAAATCCCCAAAAACCACGGGTTCTCGGTCTGCTTTGGATACAAGCTAGGTACGTTGCAACGCTCCTAATTTGTGCCGTGTCGCGAGTGAAGTTCCAGCAAGAAGGAATGTCTTTCCAATCGACTTCCTGGGGTGGCTGAATTTTGCTTCAGTCGAAGCTGTTACCACTCATACTCTTAGTCAACTACTGAGACATTTCCTCGCTCTTCCTTCATTCTACCATTTCCTCGTTCTTCTCCCACATTGTCTACCACTTCCCTCAAATCGCCCCGAAAAATGCATCGGAAGACCAGAAAATCTCGAAAATCAGCCACTCAAACACCACCATGGCGGCTCACACAGGAAACCAATGAAAGTAATCTCTATGATGTCACCAAAGACGCAGACCGTTTATCACATTTCCACGTTTCATCACCAAGTGGGGTCCGCGGTTGGCTGTACTGTTTTCAGTGGTAACTCCCGTGGGGAAGTGAGTTTGAATGATCAGAGGAAATTAGAAATTCACTGCAGTGCCAAGACCATTGGACCAAAGGCGATTTCCTTTTTCATGTGTCAGCACGTGAGGTTTTCCGTGGCCTTGAATGGAACAAACGGAATACACACCTGACTCAAGGAAGCGTATCCTGCGACCTGAAAATAGCACTGGTTTATTTCGTGAAGGCACGCTTGACTGCTCGGTCATATGGCACGCGTGATGTCATATTGTGATATTTGGGAAAAGTAGTCAATTATGTGCGCGAGAAAGTTATGAATGCTCGGAATAACTCAATGCCAATGTCCAATTGTCATATCGAGCACAAACCCTTAGAATCGTCTAGATAGACTTGCACGTTCCGCGATTATCTGCTATCCACGTTGCGGAAAGGACGAAGTCCCAGATCCAGCTTCACCACCTGGTCCAGCCACACCCTGCGTCGGACAGAAACGCGTCACACACACGGACGTCGCTAGTTCATTTTTAATCGCTCACACACTCACGCACATTCGTACATAGTACTGACCCCAAGGTGTGTTGTCCTCACACACCATCGCGCGCGCACACGTGGCTGTTGATTACTGCTCCGAGTTCACTAACTAAAGCACACCCATATGCCCGCATGTTTGTTCTCTCGGTATGGAGTTGTGTGAAGACATGCACACGCACTCATGACCGCTCTGCATATCACAGACAGACTGATGTGCATCCATCACGGTTTCCTTCACACCACGTTGACCTAGCGTACCACACACACACACACACACACACAAACACACACTCAAACTGACACTAGCCATCACTGCTCACCCAAGACCCCTGAAACATTCACAAACACATTTGCACCTTCCGCCCTATGACAATTCTATCGCACGTACACACCTGACACACACCAATCAGTTTTCAACTTGTTACGGGTCGACCCCCCAAATCCGGACTACTTGGAATTCTATCGCATTGTTTGGCACGAGTTGCACTGACAGTTATCGTCGTACGTTTAGGAATGTTCAGCCGGATGTCCCTTCACCTTTAGTCGTCAATGCTCACGAATTGGAACCTTGTTCCTTACGGTCACCTTCTGTTAGTTGTGCGTCTACTAGGTAGTTGAGACGCAAATCACAACAACCCAACCAAGAGGATCCCAGGAATGTATTGACGTGGCTATGAATAACAAAACGAAAGAGAGGAGAGAAACCAGAAAAACTCTAGGGAGGCGGCTGGATAACTGCTTCACAGACTGAATGCACGAACAAGCGGGACATAACCGGTAAAAGTGATTAAGGAATCAAATAATACCAAAGAATGTTATCATAAACGACCATCTGGACAAACAGTGTGTAGATGTTATGATGATTACGAGAACAAAGTTGAGTCAGGGAGGTCAGTCCCGGATAATGGCGAAATGGTTTCTGGAGGAAGTGGCAAAGTTTGTCAATGAAAAAGAGAGTGAGCAGATGACGGATGAGTCGATGGAGTGGAAGGTGAGTCCTGTCAGTGGTGTTTGAGCCTCAGGGCCTGGTTGCCCATAACAGTTGGACCAATACGTTTTGAAACTACTCGGTGCATGGACCGACGACCTAAACACCCATTTTGATCCAATAATAAGGTGTGATGGTCCGCAGGTGGAATGGGCTCTTCAATATGGTCAGTAGAACTATTCAGAAGAAGGCAAAAGCGCAATGTAAGCCTGAATAATGTACTTATGGAACTGCTAGGAAGTGCAGATAGTTGCACGGCTGGAGATGCCGGAGGAAGTTAGACCAAAGGCAATGGAGAAACGATCGTAAAAATCAGATCATCGACTCATAATACGGATATTTGATCTTTAGCGGAAGATTGACGAAAACGCATTCGATGGTTGGCGGCATAGTCGTTCATTATTAATGATAATAATAGTTAATTTCGGAGATGCCCGAAGCATGCCAGAAGCATGATCAAATTTTTACGTGGGACAAACTGGACAGACAAAATTCGTGGCAAATCTAGAAATATACATGACATACGTAGAGTGGGTAGATTCAGGAGGGAGATGAGAGGGAGTTAAATGTGTACACACCCAGGAATAATGGAGAGCGTCTAAGCGAACCCAGAAATGGATTCAAACATGTACCTGGTGAGTTTGAAAGTCGAGACGGGATCGAGATACGGTAAACGTGAGGCACAGATGTGGACAAAATGGAAGGACATCATGGGGATCAGCGGTATGGGGGCGAGAGATCTGGCCGGCAAGGAACTGTAGGATGCGGGGGAAATATGCGAATGTATACTTGTACATGTACATTTAAACACATATATAAGAAGAGGAGGAGCAGAGAACGGGAAAATGGTAGGACACGTAAGTGGCAGTACTTGGAAGAGATAGGTAGAGTCAGATCAAATGGTGCTGCATTGGCTTGGATAAATCCTGAGGGGTTCGTTTATGACAGGTGAACATGAGGGATCAACAGATAGGAAGAAGCGACTTTGGAAGCACAGAAGTGATGACTGGGGGCATAAGTTGATAAACGAGGGATTATGGAGGAAAAGATTGAAGAAAACGGTTAAGAGCAAATCTAAAAAACTGAATGATGCAGGTGTGATATGTGGTGACGGTCGAAAATGAGTGAGGCGGTAATAAATGGCCGTACGTTACGCAGCAAGAGGGTGGCTGTAAAAATGGCTAGAGAGCTCAGAACGAATACAAATACAGAGTGATCGGAGTAGTGTGAAATATCCGTGGAGAATGGTAGCTTGGAGGTAGGACGAACTTTGGTGCAAAGGTGCAGCAGTTGTAACGACGACTAAAGTAGGAGAGAAATAAGGGCGTGGAGGATCAGAAAGATCGTTTAATGGCGGACCATACAGTCTGAAACTGTACGTGAAAATAATGAAGTAACGATAATTTTACATCAGGTGGAACGTGGATAAGCAGCACAGCCTAGAATGCACATCCAAAATGCCTTTGGCGAGCAACATACGAAACAGATGGCAGTACGGCCTAAACAGAAACGGGTAAGAGATGACCAGTCAGATCGTTTTACTGCGGATGAAACAGGATGAAGACCGAGAAAAAAAGAGGGGAAGTACCCAGACAGTTAAACCTGTGATGGAACAAAAGACACAAGAAATATGTGCGCGTTAGAATTAGTAGAATAGAACTGGAGAGCTGCGTACATGCATGCGATTGCACAAATAGATTGAACAAGCAGTCGCTAGTCGAGGCACTGCCTAAGGGGGAGGTGCACAGAAGAATTGCGGAGTCTAGCAAGGGAAATATGGTGGCGATTAAAAGATAATAAGTGTGGCTGGGAAAAACGCAAAGGTTGGAACGGCGAGTTCTTATATAGGGATTGGTCGTGGGTACTTGTGGGTCTGGTGCGCAGTGACAAGAGGCATAAAATGGAAGAATAAAAAAAGGATATGACGAAATGGTAGCCAGTGAGGTACCAAGTGAATAGAGGTTTGGAGCCGGCAAGGGCGACATGGGTGGAAAAGGAAATGTTGCGGGCTTGGGTAGAGCGGAATGGATAAGGCAAAAGTTGCATCATGCAGTGAGGGCTGTCATGGTGAGAAACGATAGGCAGAAGAACTGAATGGGTAGGTGTGCATACGGAGGTAGAACGACATGAAAGATGGGTCATAAGAGGGTTGACAAGAACGATAGATGGGCAAACCGTTGTGGAAGGAAAGTGGTAGAAGCATATGATCTGCGACCGACAGGAACGGATGCGTTAGAGTAAGGGCAATGTAAGCAAAAGGATATCAAGGAGCTGTGAGCCTACTTACCATGCTTTTACTATTGATAACGGGACGATATATATGTGTATATATATGTTTATACGTTTATATATAGTGGACCAATGTGTAGGCACTGATGCAGTCCCTACAGGTTCGCTGATATTAGCTTCAGGGCCACAGATTGGATATAACTAAATAACGATAATAAATCGTGGAGCGGACGAGGCACATTTACAGTAGATGAGAAGTTTTACGGTGGCCTTTTTAAAAATGTGAGCCCACTTGGAAGGATCTACTTTGAGGTGAAATTGGCAGTAGTCGGTAAGTTGGTATGGAAAGACGATTAGTGAGCTCAGTCATTTTAAACAGGTCGTTGGCAAGGTCTAAGGAAGAGCAGTCAAGCAGGGCATTTATGGTTTGAAAGGTGTCAGCATTCAGAAGGAAAAAGTCAAATGATCTTGGAAGGTAAGGTAATTCGAAAAGGCAGAGTAATGGCCCAAAGGCCGAGGTCCTTCTCGTAAGCTTGAATTTCAGTCATGTGATCGTTGAATGGGCGCAAAATAAGTGGAACGGAAAGGAGTCTATCTATTGCACGCACGAATGCAAATTTTGGCTGAGAGGATCTAATGTGCAAAGGGAGTTCATTCCATAGTCTGCTGTACGCGAAGAGAAAGGGCTTCAAGCGTAAGACTGTCCTGGGTGAGGGCGTGGTAACAGTGAACCCCCTTTGCGGAGGAAACGTCCAGTGTCCGGGGAGATTCGTAACTGGTCGGAGGAGTAAGATTGCTTGGTCAATAGTTTATACAGAAATACCAGGTTCAGCTTGATGCAACGGAGCCATAGTGGTTCCAATTAGTTTAAGTTCGACGACTGACCAATAAGCAGCTGTGTGAATCTTCTCTGAATACATTCAATAATGTTCCTGTCGCGTTTTCGCATACCAAAGAAGAACAAGGGGCAGTATTCGAGAAGAGGCCTGGCATGTACTTTGTTCAAGTAAGGAATGCTGCCCGTGAGCTAAAAGGATCTGAACAGAAGAATGAGAAAATCCTTAGACTTCGCCGTTTGGAAGGCAACATGTTCGGAAAAGTTAAACGAGCAAGAACAACCTAAGCCAAGGTCTCTTAATAAAAGCTGGCTGTCGATGGGTGAAAAGCCGATTCATAAGGAGATTGCCAGGCGAAAAGTGCAGACTTCGTGGAGCATTGATTGTATAAGTTGACAAGTTGGCAGTTGAGTGAAGCGAAGCACGGCTGATGTCTTTTTTCAGGTTATTTCATGACTGACGTGAGTGGATCGCAGATTGACAACGACTTGGGCAAGGGAGGTGAAAACGCGGTGGAGATCAGATAGGCTCGTGGAAGAGGAATGCATGATGAAACCGTTAGCATCTGCGGGTGACTGCACTGCTTGAGGGGGTCTAACCTGATGCAGTAGAGGAACAATCAGGTGATATCGTGTGAATCGAGCAATTAACATAGGACCTCATAAGTAGGTATGAAGTTTCGGATGAAGATACATAAAAAATGACACCTTTGTGTGTTCCGTGGCACACAATCTAGTAACCCGATGAAAACGTACCATGGGAAAAACGGAGGCAGATATGGATAGTTCAAATAAGAAATAGGGCGTACTATACCATCTTAATAAACGGGTGCAAATCGGTGGACGTTGTTTTAAGAGCACAGGGGAGGTATGTTTATGCATCTGTCAGAAAGGAATTGTAGTATTTACACAAATACAACACAGCTTAGGTGCTTGTAGGTGGGACTGACCACGCGCTGGTCGCCCAACCTGAGAAACCTATTTTGCGCCAAAAGCAGTGGGTACGATACGCCAGAGGGCGCGCCTGCACACGGCACCGGCTTCGTGCACGCCTGGTGTGTGTCGGACAAAACGGTGGGTCTGGCCGTGTCCAGGTTCAGTAAATATCCAGTCTTCCTTCGTATGTTCACTTGTTTCAGTAGTATAAAGTTTATTCTGAGTCTTCCTGAGGCGATCCGAGTGTGAGGGCAAGAGCGGAGAGGCTACAACTTATACCCCATAGGACAGGATGAATGAGTAATACCTTTGAAACAACGGGATTCGGAGAGAAAATGGAAGGAGACATGCAGTCTTGCAGTCCTATCAGCTTTGTTTGGTAGAGGCATCAAATACAATGACCCGTGGACGTCTGATTTTCTTACGGAAATATTGTACACGGCCAATTAGAACGTGGTTATATGGGGACGTATGAAGTAGTGCTAATGATGAAGGTTGCATTAAAGCTGGCGGACGGCGAAAAACCGCGGGGTTTCAAGAAGTACCACCGCGTGTGACTGAGATTAGAACAGAAGGTGGATTTTGGGTGCACAAGGAAACGTAGAGAATTTATATGAGTTCGACGATTCAGGGAGGGGGGCGAATATACTCAGACAGATAGAAGAAGGGTGTATAAGGCTTGCTTTGATTGAATTTGCGGACAGCGCCTGGAGGTATCTTGGTATAAATGGCCAGACTTGGAAGCAGAGGCCTTCTGATGAGAAGCAAACTCATTTCATTTCCACCCTTGCCGTCCAACCTAACCCCTTAACTACCACCGATACTGATGACACACGCGACGAAACACTCTCACTCCAAGACGCCTGTAAGCAATAAGTAGCCACATTTGCAAGGGATCCCAAAATCAGAACGCGATTATCCGTGAAATTCTACGATACTAGATTATCAAGTGAACGATGACACGAAACAGATGCTAACCCCATTTACGCGATAAAAGGAGTAAGAAAATGAGAACCAAATTGCCGCGTGCGAGTAAGGAGCAAGTGCATCACGCAGGTCCAGAATAAGGATATGAAAGAGCAGCGTGCTGGACGCGAACAAGCAAATGTTGGTTCATAGGAACACACGGAACACGGAAACAAAACAATAGCGTAAGTAAGTGAGTGATGTTAGGAGAACATAAAGTTGCAGTATTTTTAGGGGAATTTTTTACGACCGTTCGTTAAATTCATCACTCATTCAATCATTTCTGCAAGTCACCTATAGGTTGAAGGTGCCAAGAGTGCAACTCCAAATGCTTGACGGGTTCCCGCGCACCTATTTACGATTCATGATACGGCTTTGGTATTTCGTATAAGCGAAAACAGCCCATGACGGACAGGAGTTACTCTGTTTGCATCATTGTCTTAAGAAAAACCCCATGAGAGTTTGATTAGCCGCGGACTTGCAACGTATCAAAAGGTCTTCTTGGACAGCTCTGTAGTCTAACTAGATCTGTGCTTGGCGGTGTGATTGAGGGCGTAAACATTTTGAATCCTCTTACGGAACCTGTCCGCTTGGCTATTGGGATACCACACCGCGAAATGTTGCTTGCTCAAGTGAACTATAAGGCAGATCTAAGCGCTACAAAAAGAATAAGGATGACTGGTAGTAACCAACCAAATGCGATACAGCACAAATGGCTCGGGTTGGCAAGCCGACTAACCTAATACGAAGGGGTAAGTACCTTGACGGTGTGAGCGAAGCTGACAGTACTGTTGGCAACTTGGACATGAGCCAGCAGGGGCTATGTATGTGTAAATGGTCCTTGAATATGAACAGCCACTTGTCCTGATAAGCCGCAAGGAAAGGACGGTTACATTTTCTTTGTCAAGAGCGACTGTAGCCTGAGGTGTTTTTGGTCCGTCGTCAAATGCATGCAAGATAATCACAGGTGCTCGGTTGAAAGATAGCCGCGGGATTTATATATGAACAACTGTGGGCGGAAGAAAACCGCGTGGCCCTCATGAATGTGGCGGCTGGTTTGGAGAAAGACCATTATCTACACTTATTCAAAGTGGAAAATGACTACTTACGTACTAAATTTCATGGCGCGTCCAGATGGTTGGTATGTTTATACTAACATGAGCATGGAAACTTCTTTTATCTTTGACCCCATGAGTGTCGACAGATGCATTGATGAAGCGGTTTTCATCTTTGCACGCGTTGTGAGAACCCCAAAAAGCGGTGGTAATTTGATGGAATCTTTAGTGGTGTAGCTTCAAAACTACTGATGTCAGCGGATTTTTCGTGTGCCGAAAAGGATACTAAGTTTTAGTCCGTTCCACAGATAACGAGTAGACATGCCGGGTTTTGGTGTAAAATTTTAATGAGGCACCTTCGGAGATGACGCTATCTAAGGCTTCTCGTAGCTTATTTTGAAGGGAACAAGATAAAGCAATTGAACACCCCTAGGAAATAACCTGAGAATGGTTAGTCCAAAGCTTCAATTACGGAACTTGTTAAGGCGGACAAATGGGCAACGACTGAGCATCAATTATCTGGAATAAACCGAGGGAATTGTGGTATAGAATCAGCTCGAATCGGATCAGTTTGAGTTTCTTGCCCTAGCGAGTTCTCGGTATGTGGTGGATTTCTGAAGTTTACGATTGATCTATGCAGCAATTTTGCTTATTTCCAGCAGAGCCCAAAGCTGTGACAAGTGACGATTCATGGATTTTCTACAAATAGATCTTCGTAGTTTGCTCAGGCTTCCAAAAACCGTGGACCATTAACACTTTATGTGCGACAGGTGTAGTCAGCTACGGCGGTTTAGGTATATCACGGTGAAAGAAGAAAAGTTCGATCGATGTAGTGCTTGTCTTTTGACTGATGCGTGAACCTTACTTTAAGTAAATACGGCTAAGCCTTGCTCTTTTGATCGACAAGGCAACCACAACTGAGCCGGGGACCTGTGTGCGACAAGCCCACCATGCCGGTGCCTGTGCATGTTCATTTTGCTCTTGCGTTTGCCGACGAACCGGGTCAGACAGTCAGCGCCCAGACGACAAGCTACGTGTCTGTGCTTCCACCGGACAGATTGCATGATCATTTAGATTGAAGTGAGCTGAGAGAAGCGTGTAATTCACTAACCGAGGGAGAAATTGCGGATGTCAACAGGTCTAGTGCTGCCTCTTTTTTTTGAGCAGTCCCAGTAAAGAAGATGGACTGGGCTTTTCCGAAGTTCAGGTGGCGGTGAAAACGCAAAGGGAGCGAAGTGCAACCCATGCTGGGGTTGGAAAAGCCTCAGTAAAACATTGAAATAGCTTTAGGGTTCACTAATTCAGGATACTCGTAACACTTCCTTCAACCTTACCAAAAGGTTTCAGAACATTCTTGGACCTTGACGCGAGGGCATTTCGGTGTTTAATCTACATTCGCATGAATATTTTTCCCCACGTCGCCAACGGAGAACAGGCGAGGCTAGACATTTTGAGGAGTTACTACAAGATCATGGATAAATATTCACTTGAGAACCATCACGGGTCTTGTGAAAGGCACGCTTAGATGTTTCGGAATCTTCGGGCAGAGTGGCGGTTGCACACAATTTTAAGTAGTGGCTACCGAAGCTTAGCAAAGGTGGTCCCATACTTTTGTCACTCTCTCTTAATTTTCTGGCTTAATCACCGCAAAATCATCTCCTGCTTTGTGCGTTTTGTTTTCTGCATCACAACCGGTATTTGGTTGTTCTTACCTGATGTGGTTTCCTTAAAGATTACAGAAACGAACATATGCCAGAAGACGATCTGAGTCGAGTGTTATACCGAGACCAAACCAAGTAAAAACAAGTTGGGTAAGTTTCATCTTTTTTTGATTTTGTACGGAGCACCTCACTGTTGTTTTCAAAATTAAAGGAGAAAGCGGCTTTTAGCGAATCCCTTCACCAGCGCGTTGGTAACTACGTAAGTGAGTAAGCAGGCATGCGAAATATTCATGCGCAGACAAGTGCAAGCATAACACACGATAGAACGCGGTCAAGCGGGACGGCTCAGCTGAGGCGAATCAAGAAACACGTGTGGCTTTGGGCCAAAGCCTGATTGGTAAGAACAAGCCGTTCGTATCATGGGTGAGGGCACATCGAAGCAAGCACTTGCGTGCTTGTGTGCGTGATAGCAGCCGAAGTCGAATGTCCAATCAATAAGTTTGCCGGCATTCTAGTGGCCAGCCAGGATTCTCTGCAGTCTCAAAACAATACATCACTCCCCTCTTAGCGGAGAAGGAAGTCGACGCTGGACAACGAGCAGCCTATTTCTGGTGGCAATTTGAATATCAACAACAAAAGCGACCATACCTAGGTTCTGTTCTCCAGATACGGCACTTGTTCTTCCACCAAAACCCAAGAAGATTGATACAGTGCCGAGCTCCCCATCTGCACCTTCTGTCAAACTTCGCACCGTCCTCGCGCAGCCCATCATGAACAAGTTGATATCATCTGCGAATCCAGAGCATTCTTGCGGTCAAGGTTTTTCTGACAACTGTGGCAAAATGTCGACTGGTACGGTCAAACAGTACCTACGCAAAGAATCAAAAATATCGACTCTCGTCCCATTTTTCCCTTCCTGGACTATCTGCTCCAGTTCACCCTGTCGGACCAGTTATTTTTACTCCTGGGCCGTTACGTATTACTGAAATCCATGAAATTCCGACAAACATTTGCCAATCATCTCAAAGCTAATCAACCCACTGGTGAAAACCCTCCTGAGCGTGTGATCACCGCTTGATCAACTAGAACGGCCAGAAAGTTCATCGAAACATTTAAAGCCTTTCCATTATATGATAAACGTTATACTATTAACTAAGCCAGTAGAAAAAATCAGCCTGAAAACTCGGATTCAATTCAACATCCTTGAAAGGTTAGGCCACTTGTCAAAAAAGGATCCCAGTATTGTGGACTACACCTCCGAGTCTCAGAAGCTATTATTCATGGATTTTGTCCAGTACGTTAGCAACAACCTCCAGTTGGAACATTGTCCAGAAAGCCGCCCTAGCTCGATCCATTTGAGACCCCGCTAAAACGTGGCCTGCCTACAACACCAACTTTCTAAACTCCTGGACGTTACCCCGTGTTGGGACACGGGGAAAACGAACCGTTCCCAGCAGCCGCAAGAAAGGAAACGCGAAAATCCCGGTCTGGTGGTGAGGCTATACGAATTTCATGGTTCAACCAACCTTCCGTTCAGGAAAGGACAAAACCGAACCAGACCTTCCTTTCTTCAACATTCCCCCCCTGCTATTTTGCTTACTTTAACTCCCAGGTGGGACACCTTCTAGACAGCCACTTTTCATGCATTCCTCAATTTCGGAATTGCTTGACCATCGAGTCACCTATTTGCAATATGTCAAGCGGACATTTATGCGAACATTGGCGCGTAACCTTCAGAATTTCTGGGAGGGAGATCTTGCTGACCTAGTTCCCTCCGGTGCATTTACGACAGCATTTGTGGATTAGGGACACTTAACAATAGCAATTACAATAATATTGCCATGTTTTGGATGAGTCCGAAGCACGCCATAATGCGTGATCAGTTTCTAGTTCCTAGTAACTTGTTTCAGGAGACAGGCTAACCTTAGTCGATAGCTGATATGCGATGGCCAATACAAGGGGGCTGCGGGGGCATTTAGGTCCGCGACTAGTAACCACTTATACTCATTGTCACCATTTGTCCTAGGTACTCCACGAACCAGGACTACTGTAGGCAAGGTAGAAGAGCACCTATCCTACCCAGAGGGCTACTTTGATGGAGAATGCCGCCACGCTTGGCACTGCAAAATATAGAGCGTGTATTCCTTAAGGGTCTTGTGTATTGCACTAGCTTAGTTGCTCTGCCTACTCTTCCGCCATTGTTTTCTAAAATTTAGCTGCAGTGCCGCAGTGGATAGAGTGACTGAGTTTGAATTTCATTATCCAGCCAGATCTCAAAAGCGCGATGCAATCTGATCTCTCATCCCCTTCTTGTGTCTACTTACATTCGTTATCCACGCCACAAACATTTGTGTAAGGCACTTCAAAATCATTTTTCTATGACCCTGGAATGCTAATTTTGCGCGATTCACCGCACCCCAGCATTGGGCTCAAGAGCTGTTCTCGTATTTCTACGCCAAAATAAAAGTTGAATGAAGAAATTACTGTGTTGATCCTAAACTCATCCTGATCCGTCCCTCCCTGTACCGTCAGGTCCGATAGCTTGCTTGCTTTTCGGAGCATGTTCACCACAGGAGATGTTTGCTTGAATCTGCTGGCACCAAGAAAGTGTCAGTTCATGAATCTTTGCCAGCCCGCCGCCGATATTTTGATTTTAATATGTTGCTTAATTCAATGGCTTGGAGTTTTGTCTCCTAATCCGATTCAACTCAAACATTTATCTATGAGGTCGAAAGCACTATCTTGGCTACAGCCAGAACTCGGTTCTTTTGGCGAGGGTGCCCAAATTCTTTGAGTACCGGGCGTGGGTAAGTTCAGTTATGCTGCTCTTTGACGCTTCACTTTCAGTGCTTTATGGTGCACTCTTTAGTGCCTGTGAAGAAATACATGATATTCTCATGGTATCGGCCATACCTCACTGGCTTACCCTATTTCGGTGTGACGCCCAGTAGAAAGTCTCTCAAATGCCATGTCACGCCACGTTTCTTTGTCTACCAAGCGTTCTTTCGACATTGGATTCTAGCCCTGTGGCCTTTTTCTTTAGGATTTGCGCCTTAACCTGTGTTTCCTTGACTCTATCCAAAGGCTGGGCTGTAGTGTCGTGAAGCCATCGGCGGTGACGGAAGGCAGTGGCTTCCCGGTCACGGGAAACAAAAAACCTCCATGTTCTCTATTTTAGTCGTTTTCTTTTGGAGCTTTTATGTGCCCCACCTGTCCCCCCGCGTATCTAATGTCACCTGTTGCGCTCCCGAGAATTGTTCTATGTGACTACCGGTGTTTTGTGTTTAGGCGTTGTTCCGGTGCACTGACTTCCCCACGGGTGCGCACAGAAAGTTATTGTTTACTGTACCAGACGCATACCAGATAAACCCATTTAGGCGCACTAGGATTCCCGTAAGTTACTTGAGTCCAAGCGGATAGTTTACTGAACCAGCCTTGTAGCCAAGGCTTGAAGATATCACATCTTGATCTCTTTCAAGCCTCACTATCACAGTCCTGTTATCTGTAGTAGGACTCGAAAGTTGAATATTATCCCATCTTTTCTTTAGCTGCCCCCTCTTCTGAGGACGTTGTATTTTAGACAGATCGACTAAACGTAAAACAGAAAATAGCTAGGAACTGGAGTGCTCAGGGAAAAATTTCCAGAGTCATTCTAGCTAATGGCGCACAAAGGAAAGACTACTGGACATGACGGGGTGTGATGGTCTCCAACAAGGTGTTGTGTGTACCGGAAACGAGCTCATGTGGGCTTTCGCTTTTGTCAAACTCTAATTCTTCAGGCTTTTCTTTTGACGTAACTTCTAGCCGGACGAAGATCGCTGTTCTTTATTGGTCGAAGGATTTGTGCTGTTCCTTTACTTTGCTTCCGAATTGGTGTGCTGGGAATGATCTCAATGAAGTTTGGGGACTATTTCTTGATTAACTATCCAGTTATTTTGACTTGCTTCACTCAACTAAGCCGGTTGATGCGCCTATCGTCGTCTTCGCTTTGCGTGTAGCGCAGTTCGCTCAGAGGATCTTCAGCTCGGTTAACCCCAGGCTAGTTTGGTGTGCAGTGGCCAAAAGAGGTCGAGGCTGACCGTGTCCACGTTGTTGAGTTGTCCACGAGATTCCCTGCCTCCCAACGTAGTCTTATTAAGATAGCTAGAGACTGCATACTGTACATCTAGCTACTGACAACGGTAGGGTTTAGCAAGTGCATGTTACCTCATCATTTCATTGAATTTGCTTGCCTGAAACAATTTATTATTGTAAGTCTCTGATGAGCTTTCGAATAGATGCAAGGCATTGGCTGAAGAAGTGCACCTGGGTATTTTGTACAAGGCGATTATGACGGCAGGCCAAAAATTGTTTCCACTATTGCTCTGTGTGTTCTTCAAATCATCAGATGTTGCACCAGGTGGAAAGCCAAGCCCTTTTCGATCAAATAATGGCAAAATTGGAGGTGAGGCCACTTCCGGCCTTTAACTGCCTATCTAAGGGGTATGCAGATCTCCTGCTGATGTGTGCTGGCATTTATCAGTCAGTCTCCAATGTGGTCATGGTTTAGTGTTCTTTACGAAAGCATACGACGCTAAAATGTGATGAAATTATGGTGGGTGGAACGCACTACAGGTTTGTTCCGTTGTTTGTTCAGGCCGTCAAATACCCTGGCCTAAAATGTTTTTGGCCGAAATCTCGTCCTTATTCTCTCGTTTGGCACATTCCAGTCATGATGCCGTACGGCTGAATAGCATTTGGTCCCAGTAGTGGGCCGGGGACTGCACTCTTATAGACAATGACCTTGGGTTATATTATTAAGTATAATTTAGACCGGCCCGAAAAATTTAGGTACACTAAGTTGCCCCACTTCTCCTACTTTCAATATATAACGACCCTAGTCGCTATGGACGCTAATTTTCATTGGGACCCTTAGGCATGCAAACTAACCTGCTAAATAATTCCGGACTCGCTCCGCTGTTTTGATATCCTGCGCCATCATAAACCGCCATGGCCGTGCGCAATATTCCAAGGATAAGCGCACGAAAACTCTGTGGATCGGTACGGGCATCTTAAGTTCCACAGTATACTGCCTGGTTGATCTCTGAAGATATTAACATAATAATATAGTATTGGTATATTTCGGAGACGCCCGAAGCATGCCACATGCATGATCTTGTTGATACAGGTGATGGAATGGACAGATGTAATTCATGAAAATGTGGAAATTTGCATGAAAAAGTGGGGTAAAAGGCTCAGAAGGGGGAATAGAGTGGGATGAAAATAGGATAAATGCATGTACACCATAGATGTTGTAGGGAGTTTAAATGTAATCGAAGGCGGGTTTAGATGGACATCCGGTAAGTTTGAAAGTCGAGGCCAGATGGGGAGTAAAACTGTTCCGGGTGGAGACATCTAGAAGCCGACTGATATACATGGGAAAGGCTAGAAATCGGTATAAGAAACTGCAGTAGCGAGGGACGGTGGAGAAAAAAGTGAGGTGCACTGCAGTGGATTAGACATCAGTGGAGCATTGGTACTCTGATATGGATGGTCTGTGGACATGGCACGAAACTCATCGTAAAACAAGGAGCAAGCAATACAAGACGTATAGAATGGATCAGATGAAAAAATTGGTTAGAAGGTTTGGATACGGTAGGTGTGAGGCACAGATATAGGACTGATGGATGTATATGACGGTTGGCTGGATGATAGCAAGAGAAATAGCCGGTGAGTAGCTGCAAGATGCGGAGCGCGTGCACATATACGTATATGCACAAGTATATGTATAGGATTATGTATAAATATATATATATATGTATAGATATAAGAGGAGCAGGAGTAATAACAACGGGGTCCTAGAAAGAAATTATCAGTTTTTGGGAAGGGTAGGTAAGGTTAGATCGAATGGTTGTAGAATTAGCTTTGGAATATCGTGGTGAATTATCTTCATGACAGGTGCATATGGCGGCCCAGCAGAGAGAAAAAAGGAATTCGGAAGCACAGAAGTGATGACGGCTGTGAGGAGCAGATCATTAAATAGTGAAGATGAAGGATAGGACAGAAGAGAACAGATAAAAATGGGTCTAATTATTTGATTAATGCAGGTGCAACATGTGGTAATGAACCACAGGGATCGGGTAGTGACAGAACAAACGATTTGGAACTGTAAAAGAACATCGTGACGTTAAGATGTCTTCACAATCGGTGGAACATGGAAAAGCAGACCAAACTGAAAGGCACACAGGAAATGCCTGTGGCCCAATTGGGGATATATGAAAACTGTCAGGTATGCATGAAAGGGTTTCGAAAATGATATGGGAAAGGGTGGTAGTGTGAGACGGTAAAGAAAAAAGAGGGGTCCATTGCTAGGGATTATACAGTAATTAGGTTGTGCTACGCTGCAGTAGCTGGTCAGCCGCAGGGCGCAAAACTCATCGTAGAACAGGTAGCAAAAATTGGAATAAGAAAAGGAAGGTACAGATGACAAGAATGATCTGTAGGGATTTTATGTGGTAAATATTAGACGCAGATGTAAAAAGAGCGGATGCATATCATGAGGGTCCACAGTATACAGCTTGGTTGATCTCCGAAGATATTTGGAGAGGCAAAACGTTTGTAGTCGTCGGATATTGCACCCACTAGGTATTTAACCTTATCCATCTGAAGATTCGCCACCGCCTTCCGCAGTAGTCCTATTTACCTCACAAACTTCCGTCTTCCGTCATTCATTAGGTGAAGAAACTTGATTTCCGATTTCATGTGAACCAGACCCTGTCTAATGTAGAAGGCTACTTCGCCCTACCTGCCCTTTTGAGTCACCAGTCAGTCGTTTTCAAACTTCTGCAGTACACCACCGTTTTAGAGCAAACATTTTGGATACCGCAACTACTTAGGCGCCACAGCTTTTGGTCCTCATTGCAAGGCCTTATGGAAATATGCTTATTAATCCTTTCGTCCTCCAGCTAATTGCTTTCCGCGACTTGTCTCCCATTATACCGTAAATACCACCACGGCCAAACGGTCACTGAATTGTGGACGATTAGCACCATGAGCGAATGGCCTCCCAATGGCCTCGTTATTTCACTCAAATTCAGTAATTGACTTCCTGCTTCAGCGTTCTCCTGTTGTGTCCTACGCCGAAGAGCTCTTTATTCTTATGCATGAGCCATCTGGCACGATTCGGTATTCTGCCCTTGTACGGCGGAAAACCTCATCTGCTTGGGATAACTACTGGTCCCTTGCGTTACAATTCACAAATTCTCTCATCATGGGCCGGTCCGCGTGATTTTTCTTCTCTAATCCTGGCTGTTTTTGTTCTCCTGCTCTGTAGACTCCTCTAAGCCCAGTTACATGGTTCACTTCTGAAGACATTGCGCCCATTCTTTTGTAGAAATCAAGCCTTGAATTTTCCTCCCGTATGATGGGTTCCTGATTTTTGTAAGCAGATCTCTTCTCTCAATATCGAACAAGATCCATTTTCGACTTTACCTGCTTTATCTCTTTTATGGGTTCATTCAATATGTACTGGAGTAACTTTCAGTTTTACTCACGTTTGTCATCTTTCAGTTTAGCTTGTTTTCTTTCTGCGTATTTTGAGATCCCCTACACCACCAATCATTCCCCTGGTGCTCATGATCAGGTGCTTACTTCCGTGGGCTTCACTTTTCCCTACTTGGTTTCATAACTTCCGCCTAAAACCTTGACTTTCCTATCATACCGGAATGAGCTGGCTGCATTGCTGCTTTCTCAGTTACCCTTTTCAAAGTAAACCTGTGGTCATGCAGGTTCTCAAGTTGTTTAATATCTCCGTAAAAAAGCAGGATTGAAGGGCCGGTTTTGCGGCTGCCTTGTATAATTCACGCACCCATTTATTTCGAACTTTCCGGGTATGCAGCGGGTGGAGTTGTGTGAGTGCGCTCACCTATGACAAACATCACACGCAATTCCGTCAGTGCCACTCTTAGCGCATGTCTTCGATGGGCACATGTTTGACACACGAGTCTTAAGAGCATGGAAGTTCGTCTATTTCACCTCGACTGGTGACGAAACGTTAGCAACCTAAGTTTCAAGCTCAGCGATCACAAGTTACCGGTACAGGAGTTAGTCATGGAACTTATTTACGACCATTGTTGGTTCTAGTATATCAAAAAGCTACAAAATTTTCACGTTAAGCTTATGTGGTTTCACTAAATTACTCAAAAGAAATTTAGGGACAGAACTCACGGTTATCGATAAAGTACGAAAATAGGTGCGCTAAATGTTTGAAGGAGCGGAACACAAACCGAATTCGAACGTACCCCCAAGGCCTTACCATCATTTTGGCTCCCTGTGCACCCAAAAACCTTGAGTGCCAGCTTCTGCACAAAACTGGACCATTAGAGCCGTCGGCCACCTTCCTTTTTACGTAAGGTCTGATCTCAACTTACCCTTGTTCTACTTGCCGATTGCGTCAGTTGCTTCGTGTGTAGGCATATGGATGCGACCGATCTCAGTGGATTGTAACAGAGACCACCTTTGAAAATTAGTCACCCTTAGTCTTCAGTTTATCGGAAAGCTGAAGCTGGGAGGCAAACTAAGGGGCAACCGTTTCTCATTCAACTTCAAGCTTTCGTTTATGAGCAGCTTTTGAGTATCAGCTTTACAGGATGGTTCCCAGCTTTCTCCATTGACGATAAGTATCCAGCTCCGGTGAGTTGATCGTCCATTTATTCAGCACGAAGCCGGCTCTACTCAATAGCACGGTTATTTTTTGCGAAAGTTCATGGTCCACAAAGCAGATATTCAACGGTGACAGATACACTTTAACGTAGAAATTCCGGTCTACAGGGTCTGTCGCAGTTTTGCACGTGGCCTCCTCAGAACTCATGGTAGTTCATCTGCGATGCAAAAACCGGCGCAATTTGATAAAGATGCCATAGCAAGCGTGTGATCCGCCACTTAGCATGCGCGGGGTTTGGTAGACAGGTCTATCAGTGGCTACCACAGGAAGCGAACTGCCCCGGTGGCCTCAAAAATGAGTAGACATTTCTCATTATTTCACCCGCTACCTACTTCTCTTCGAGTATCACACTGATTGTTCCCACATCACCTTTGACGACATCAGATTTTGGCCGCGTTCCAGTTTCAACCGGAGGTGTCTTCTCTTACCCACCACCGTTGGACGCTTCTACTGAGAGAATTCTATAGACATTTCGTGTCACATTGCGGAGCCAAGACTCAGTTTAGTTCGTATCGTTACTTTCCGGTTTAGATTGCCCGCCCCAGTAGACTGGCCCTGTACGTCTGGTTTCGCCTACGGTAACTTTCCCTGGCACGCCCAGATATTCTTCTTCTAGGGCTTGGTCTGGCATGTGGAATTATTCTTTTTTGGAGGACTTGCATTGGCAGGCATTTTAGAGATTATTACTAGTTTTGTCGGAGTACGAATCCGTCATCAGATTTTGTCACTTCAATTTTTGGAAAGTCAGCTGCACACTGAGTGGGTCTCACAATTATAGGTATGGTTAACATGTAAATTTCGCTTTCGCTGAAAAATTTGGCCGTAGATTTCCATGTATTATTTTGTTCTTGGCTTCCGAGATCCGTGGGGTAACGTGTTGCTCAGTACTAATCGTCAACAGGCAGGATTCGTTTTGGATCTTTGCGGCCGCGTTTCGCTTCTACAGTACTCTGTGCCTCCCTGGCACATTGACTTGCACTGACGTCTTTTCTACGACTTCCAGTATGTCAGTTCGTCCCTTCAAAATCCTAGCCCTCCATTTTTTCCGGGCCACAGACACCATGCCCTTCACTGACCACCCCCGGATGATAGAGCTAAATTCAGGGTTACACTCAGTTTTTCCGACTTTCTAAGTTGAGAAACCACAGGGTGTGAAAGGCTCCGCTGTGGTTGGTAATCGAGCTTTAAATCTCGCACCGGCACTGTCGCCGCCTACTCCTTCTTTCTAGCGTTTCCGTTTAAATTCTTTCATCCGGCACTCAAACTTTTAGCACGAGACAACCGACGCTCTCCGTATCTGCGCTGGGCCCGAAAGCACGTCGCAGTCCCCAGACCCGCACCGAGTCCTTTTAGAAACCTGTCCAACAAAGACCAAGAAGATTTGTTAGGGAGTCCAAAAGAGCTCACTTGAATACTGCACTCTCCTCTTCAACCAGCAGCAGGTGGAAGCATAGCAATATTCTGTTGGTTTCCTCGTCTGGTTCTTGCAGTGATTCAGCAAGCATAACAATCGCTAGTCAACGTCGTGTGTATTAGGAGCCACATACTATCAAAGCCGTTGTGTAAATTTTAAATGCCTGACTGGGCTCTAGTCAAAAGTTATAAAGTAGATCCTGGGCAGATTTTTGAGGCAGTGCATATATTCGCCAAGCTAGTGCCGTTCCCGTGATTCAGCCTAACAATTCTAGGATGGCTGGTCTGTCTCGATCTTCTGTATTTCAATCCGATTGATCCTTGCCAAACCGTACAACTCCAGTCCTACATTTAACTTACTTCAAGAAACCGGAGATAATTTGTCTCTTTATTCCTCCATCTAAACGGTTATCAGAGAACAGGAAGGAAATCTGTGTAAGTGAAATACGACTCGAAAAAATGCTCCAAAATTACCTCATTGGTCTCCGGAGTGTAGTTTGTCCAGACCAGACAAATAATTTTCTTATCTTGACGATTGAAAATCAGCTTAGGTGAAACTGGGCATCTGTGCCCCGTTATCATCAGAAACTAAGCGAAACCGGAATGCAATGGAACGCCGTACTTTGAATCAGAGCCTCTTGCTATCAAGCAAAATGTTCACATGCTCTTTTCAGTATATGCGGTGGGAAAATACAAAAATATCTCTGATGGAAAATTAGACAAGACCGAAGTTCTGTGTCTGCGAAAGTGACTCGGGGGTAGTCCGTAAGGTAGAAAGCAATTAAAATAGATGAGGAACTTTCAGTCCTCCTTGAAGTCACCCCTCGTACTACCTTAAGACTTCAAGAAGCAGGTATGCACCCGTTAGGTCTCCCCAGGGTCCTCACACCAACAAAGCCAAATGTAAGCTTTACTTCAAGATAGTTAAAATCAGCAACTCACCTCCCGAGTACCTGAAGGGCCTGGGGTTGGACGAAATTCACCATAATGTGTTGCGAACCTTGACGTTGGTAACTGCGCCCCACTAAAAGGTTCATTTCATCTTGTTTTTTGAAACAAGGATTTCGGCCTGGTAAAGGTCACTGTGACAAGCCTAAGTAAGAAGGTTACAAAAAACAAGGTAGCGAAAATCGTATATCTGAGGTGGTTCCTCTTAGTGCGACAGCGAGTCAGATGCTTGTCCTCTGAACTCTCTCCAGTTTTAGAAACAGTGATCGTGCACTTGAATGTAGAGACTGCATCGGCCCACGTGGTGGACATATTAAGACCCTGTTTAAGAGCCTCAATGCATCCGAGGATAGCCTCTCAAATAAATGGCTGATGGCACTAAATATTCTCCCGGCTTGGGCTCAGATCAGATCACATCAGGAGACTAGAGGACAGGGCCATTTGTAGTCCAGCTTCTTTCACTTGTGAGCCCCGGGTCTCATCGCAAGTCAGCTCCCTGTAATTGTCTGTCCTCTGGTGGTTGGGAAGCTTGACATACATCGGGATAGCCATCCGAAAAGGCATCCGGAGCAAAGTTTCAAAGCTTGAAGGTCTCAGCGATCAGCGGGTTCTTCCTTCCTCAAAGAGTCGGGACAAACAGCTATCAGCCCTCGCGAAATAGTAAGAAACCTGAGGAAACTGGGGGGCCTTTGGGAAGAGTACTTTAGCAGACTTGGGTAGACCGATAAACCACAACTAGATTCAGTTCGCGGATTCGTGGGTGGCCCGGACAAGCGTGTGTCAAGCCAGGTCCAGCGTCTTTTGAGCACCGCCACGAAGTTCGACACCATCATTTCCTCGGTGAGATTTACTTACTTTTTGTTAAAATTGCCAGAAAACGTCTAGGCTCCAGTGGTCTTGTTGGCTGTTGACTTGACAGGGCTAAAGCTGCTTCTGCAGAGGGCGGAGTTTCCGTCGCCCGCAACCAACGGCAGCCCATCAATTTTTCATTACCCCGGCCAGTCCCCCCGTGCTCTCCTGTGCTTGAGTTGTAATAAACCCATAGCTACTAGTCTGTCCCCAAACTGCAACCCATTCAACCCCAAAGCCGTTATAGTAAACCTTCGCCGGACCCTTTATAGTGAAAATAAGTCGCTTATTAACCGCACAGCCCAGGCGTGGCCCGCGTGCTTCTAGTGGGGTCGGGCCAGAACCTTATACGGTGGTGGCGGTGCCCTTGACTCCCTTTGGTGCAAACGTTCTATGCAGCCGGCAGATGGTTCTGTATACCTTGATGGTAGCCCGACGACATAACAACTAGGGCTTGAAGATGCCTGTGACGACCATACCCAAGTCGCTGAGTCAGCAGTTCTGGGTCGCTGGTGTCGGGTTGTCCGGGTTTAAATGTGAAATTTCGCCGCATACTCCGGCTATCAGAAGTGCGTATTAGACCAGTTTCGGAGGCAAGTTCCATGCTACGCACGATTTGTGGAGAGCACCCAGGCCAAGCTGAACCTCAATAAATTCTGGGCACCTGAAAAGCTTAGGCCATCGCACACGTAAAGCGAGCGATCTTATGGCTAAGAATGAGTCATTTGCATCTACCAGGAACAGCACTGGGCCCAGCGCCAGCCCCTTGGAAACCCCACTGCTTCCAGTGTCCTTCAGCGAAATGGTGTCCTCTACTGGGACTTGGGATCGAAGCTGACCTAGTCGGGCTTTTAGTCATTTTATTAGCCTTGTACCCACGATCACTCTTCGTGGATCATGCAGAAGCCACCTGCGGTCCAAGTCGTCAAACACCCTGGGGAAGGCCAGGTAACACACTGTTACCTTTTCCTGTGTAACCCATTGTTTGCATCGAGAGTAACGCGAAGCCAAATGGGTGGATCCCAGATGAGATTAAGATTGATTCAATAAATCTCTTTACACGAATAAAGAATTACAAACACGTAGTTAGATAGAAATCCTACTTGGGCAGCCAAAGCGTATTCGAAACGAGAACCAAGTCTGACCAGGAACGAGTCCAGGCACAAGTGTCACAGCTTTCATCACCCATCTGACTCATGGACCTCCTGGAAGTGTTCTTCGAAGATTTTGTCTTTCGTTTGTTAGCCCCAGCCCGACTATCCTTCGCTAACTTCACTCCTCCCACTTCCACTCGCGTAGCAGCCCCAACCTGGATACAACTAAAGAATGTATTTATATGTTACTTGATAGCTTTGCAAACGCTTACCCCTCCTCTGTTGCTCTCATACTGCCTTGTCTACCTTCAGTCATTTGAGTAGCCATCTGTGTTTCTCGATTTCCCGATATCTTTTCCATCCTTACTGCTTCAGCCTCAATTCCAGCTGTGTACTGCTCCTCCACCGAGATGGTAATCCTCGCATTAAAACGGGAGACTGGGCTCCTGAGGGCTACTTCTACAGCCAGTCAAAAGATATTATGTTTCATCCCTGCCCATATTTGACTTGACATATCTTCCTGGCTTCAGGTCAGTATTTCTGCCTCTGGCAGGAACCTTTCGTCTTTCAGTCCCCTGGTGGCTCTTTGTCGCTTATCCAGCCGAGGAACTGAAACCTGATGATCCCTTTGTAACTTGTTCTTAGATGAGCATCTACTTTTACGCCGTCTAATTCTGAGGCAAACTTGGTGCTAACCAGATCCAGCAGCTCTGTTGTTTGGCCCATCCTCCTCCTAGTAGCCTGGGGATCATGTGCTATTAGGTCCAGGCCTTCGACTAGACTCAGCAGTCTTTGCACACTGACCCCTTGGTGTCCAGGTCAAATGCCACTCTATAACGGGAGTGATGAAGTCCTCACTTATGGAGCATTTTAGCCGTATTCCCGGTTAACGTCACCAGGCACCTCGGCAGACCTTTATCCACCCCGGGGTTTCTTGGGGGTTTCTGTGGACTCACACCAGGGCAGCTCATCCTGTCCGAAATGTTATCTACATTGAGACAGCGTGCACTAGATGTGGAGAAAATAAAAACCCTTTCTGAGCTACCTGCTTCACTTCTATCGCTACCGCTCCCTTTATATTCTTTCCCCCTTCTGTCGGCTGTATACAAACGAAATCCATGTGGACAAGTCGGGTTCACCCTTTTCTCAACCTTTGGCCACGGCCCCAGGATGGCTACGCAGTTCAAAAAGTTATATTTTCCCCCTCCATAGTCCCAATTATTTCTAAAGCTATTTTTACTAGACTGCTTCGCCGGACTACTCTCACTGGCTGGCAGCATACTGGGTTTTGATGCTTCCTTTGCGCAATGGAGCTTATGGCCCAAGTGATTCCTCTGTTTTGTGCCACACCCAGGTCTCCTAGTTATGCTTTGGTGTTGGTTCTGCCTGTGATCACATTCCATGGGCTTTTGTTGGCCCCCGCCTGCTGCGGTTTTGCTGGTCCCTGTGCCTAGCTCTTAGTGTCAGGCGCAACGCTGGGGATAGGAATTTTCCGGCCCCGGACTGCGTGCAACCAACGGCCTAAGGCGGAGCACTCAAGACTCTGACCCTTATTGGCGCTGCTTTTTTGCTAACGGAATGGGCGTGGAAGCTCTACCGACTAGTTACAAGGAACGGGCCCTCCGTGATGCTTGGCTATCCGTTTCTACCGTTGGGCCTTCTTCAAAGTTCCTGGTGATTTTGCTCCCTGCTGCGAAGAGTGCTTCCCGAAGTCTAGGATTGTCAAACTTCATTCGGGTTGGCTTCCCAGGTGCTACCCCATCAACAACGGATCTCCATCTCTTCAAACAGAGTGGCGCTTCTACTTGGCTCATCATGTCCATTAGCCACTTTTACAAATTTTCAATCCGGTGACGTGTCCGCACAGAGTTGCTTGGTCAAACCCTTTGTTACTACTTTTCTGATTGATCCCAGTGTCTTCTCGTTTTGGGTGTGGGTTTCTTTGGTGGCATTTGCTAGAGGTGCAACTTGCAACCGCAGAAGTTCTCTTTGCGAGCTATGACCTACAACCTCCGGGGGCAGTGGCCTCACGAGCACTGGACAGCGGATTTTAGAAACCTCGAAGCCCTAAAATTACAAAACTCAACAAGCTAAATCCACGTAGAAAAGAAACGTTTGATCTGATTGGTGTGCTATACACATATTGAACAATAATAAATTAAAACCTGACAAACCGTGATTGGCTGTGCTTTTTTCCAGGCTGACCGAAAGAATAGAGGACAACTAATGACTGAAATCCACAAGAATGGCAATCCGACCAGGTCATAGCTAATTCACACTAATCCCGATACCAGAACAAGATTGATTCTTTGCTTCTACGGCACTTAGTTGAAAATCACAAAAAGCACAGATATATACTCATCTGAAATGTGTGGACACGTAGACTTAGCAGCAAAACCCCAAGTTTCAATTTTCCATGGTCCAAGCATGACGGTCGGTAGCGGTTCAAGGCCAAATTCAAATTTCCCACAACCAAAAACTTGCAGAAGCACTGTGTATGGACGAGTTTAGCAAAATAGTCAAATGAAGTCACTTTCACAAAGCACGTAGAACGTTCGGAAGAATTTTCAGCACGTGTCCTTACAGTGGTAATGAAAGACCAGGAACTGGATTGTTGAAACTGATCGTGAAGGCCCGGAAAAATCAGTGCAGTTAAACATAGATTAAAGAGGAAGGACGAATATCCACCCCCGATAAAACTGACTGAGTTCAGTGACCTTTTCTCACATCCAATCTGTTGCGATTTTTCAGCTTCCTAAGAATCGTTCCGCGAAAGGCCTGTCAACTAACTTTTGTTCAACTTCAGCCCAGAAGGTCCTATACGTTGTCATTTGCTCCAGTTTTGCTGCTTCCATTTCCTGACTAGTGCATCACATGATACTTCCCGGTGCCAAGAAAGGGGCATTTCTTGTGCGGTCACCGTCTCGTTCTGACACATCATCGCCCTCGCCCATCTCCATTCGTAAGTTGGCATTTGACTTGACTCTTTTTTCTCCTCACCCGCTTCAGGCTGGACGGAGAACTCACAAAACAATTTTCCCTCATATGCTTTGCACTGTAAGCATATTCAAATCAAGTTGTGGTCTTGGTTAGTCGAAAGAGCCTCCTTGACTTTCTCGTTGTATGCCAGGTAAAGTGGAGAGGAGCAATGGTGGTTGTACTTACTGCTTCGGGCCCGAGAAACGAGGCCCGCCGCTGCCCGGCAAATGTGAAACAACCTGGGTTCTTCCGGGTGCCGTCAATGTTTTGTGACATCTCTGAGCTTTCGATGAGTGTGCAGTCATACCTCTTGCCGGTTAGTCAAACTGAAAACTCTCAAAGATTCTTATTCAAGAAATAAATCTAATGACAACAAAAGGTAACTCAGAGGTAATCGAGGGAGATTGACTATGGGCCCAGCGGTCGTACTGGTTCAAACTAGCTAGCACTTTGGTTCGCCTTTTGCTTTGCCACCATTCACCTGTCAAGCCGGCCGTAAGGCCGCCAGTGCACTGCCGTTCCCTCGTGAAGGTGGAATCAACGGAGTTAGCGTAGGTTTGCCTCGTATTATTCAAAAGTTGATGATGATGTTCTCATGATTTTCTTTAGCTTCAGACCCTGTTTTGCGTACGCGTTGCAAGTATCCATTTCACCCTGACTTCTGGTCCGTGGTTCGTTTTTCGCAGCTTGCGCCAGGCGTAGCGACGCATGGTGGCTTTTAAACAATAGGAAGTTCTGGCTCTTATTGAAATTTTGTCCTTCTTTCCAGAAATCTCCTTTTTCTCTTTGCTTTTTGTGGGTTTCCATCTTCAATCCTTGCTCTGTTTTTGGTCGGAAGGTACAATGTTAGAACTTTCATTATCACGTTCGTTAAGGAACTCAACGAAAAATGACGGCGGATAGCCAGCCACCTTTGTTCTCACAGGGTCTGAATACAAGTATCATACTTAGGCCTATGCCACAGAATTGTGTGGTAAATAGCACTGGGGGTTTCCGCCTGAGCCATATGTACTGCTCTGAAAATGGAAGGCATGAGTCGATCAACTACACCCGAAGAGGTCTGCTTTAGACTGCCCGAGAGTAGGGCTTCAAATGGACTGCCTGTCAAGCTAATTAAATGTCATGCATGATAAGGCAAGTGAAATATATAAACGGTGCGGTTCTTTGAAACTGCAGGACCATTCGCGATCGCAGACCACAGCTCCAAACTTTTCGAACCTTCGGGAATGTCTTCTGTTGAATACGTCCATTCTCTGGTGAGAGAACAGACGGGACGACAAAAGAAACGTGTGAGGTTGTTCGGAAGTAAAGGGCTGACTTTTCAAGAAAGAGTAAATAATTGACCAAACGTTCTTATTTGCGTTAGGAATAAGACGACGATGTGGCCTTCCAAGGGGAGATTATAGAACTGGTTGTTAGGTCGAAGAAAACGATGTAGCAAGTGCTAGCGGCAGACGTTGCTCAAAACAACCACTAAAAGAAACGAATAAGCAAGAAAAAGCCTACATCGTTAAATTTGGCAGGGTGTGGCCGTCGGTTTTTGAAGCCAGACGCTTGGAGAGCTACCGTAGCTGGCTATTCAACCCTAAAAACCTCGAAGGCTCAACAAGGGAGGTCGGATTATTAAGTGCCTACGGCGACGATATCAGAGCCTTTTTCCCCACGATAGCCACAGCGAATTACCCAGTGTGGGTTCAGTTGGGTATGGGAGTGCTGTGGTCGATCTTTCCGGTGGTTTTATTGCCCTGCTTCTGAGTGCAGAGTGCGAGTGCAGCAGAACGCGAATCCGGACACTCACCTGAGAGCGGACAGGTTCGCGTCTTTAGCGAATATATACTCGGGTGGCGGGGTACCTTTTCTCTAAAGCTGTGGACAGCTTTAATGAGGTCAAAAAAGGGAGAATGACCTGAATATAAACCGAAACCTTCATAAAGAGAAGTCAGAGAAGGCTGCAGTGCGGAAACAACCTTTGTGTGAGGAGTGAAACATCGGAGAACACAACCTACAACAATGGGGTTTTGACTACACGCAAGGGTTTTTACTGATGTGGAGTAAAAAATACCATTTCAGCAGGATGGAAGAGATTCTTGATCACGCGTCTGCAATTGAAATTCTCAGAAGACTGTCCCTGATTGAGGGTTTTGACCGGACGGTCCAGCGTTCTAGTAACCGGCTTTGACGTGGTTGACTTATGAATCGCCTGCGTTGCGGGATCTGCTCCTAAGAGTTTAGTGGAACGAAACGGAGCGAAATAGATTCTTTCTAAATAACAACTCGAGTTGGTCTGTGTTAACCGTATTTTTTCCGCTGTTGATTACGAGTGTCCTCTTCACCAGCTGTAGGACCTTGAGTGGGTCAGATTAGGCAGGTTGTAAAGCAGAGCTCCCCTCTATTCTGCGCGCAATAACGCGCGATTTTGGCTGAATGAATGTACGCGTACCGTCTTGTTTTGATTGCTTGCCACTGGAAGACGTAACTTACGAGCATGCCATGTTAACATGGCGGCATAATCAGCGCGGTCAAACGAAACACTGGATTATGCAGATAATGTATCTCCAGGGAAGTTGAAGGCATAAAGTAGCGTGAGTTCGTCTGACGTGGTTTTGCGGATAGGTTTGAGGCGCGACGTGGCAAACTGGGGTTACCAGTGGTGGCGATTCGAGCAGCCTGGGTTTCTGTGAGGTGCCACATTTGTCTCGAGTTGTCCGTGGAAAGGTTCTAACATTCCCTTTGTTGACGGGTATTAGACCTTGTTAAAAATTCGATGAATGCCCAAACGTTGCAAAAGACTGCCTACGGCCTCCTCGAAGTGCGAGCTGCAGTCTGTGGTACCACAACCAGACAACTAAATGATGCATTCCGGTTTTCTAGGGACGCTTGGGCAATTTTTCGCTAATTGTGTTATCCGGAGGTGCAATTGAATCAAAATGGTGAGGCTTTCTACGCATGTAAAGAGATATAAGCTACCTTTTGACCAAGGCGGCGACCCTACTAGGTCAGCATGCTTGCTTGAGGATGTGAGCCAAGAGCTGGAATTCGGGTGGTGAGCATTTTGTGTGTTCCATCACCTTTGGTTTTTCGCCCTGGATGCAGGTGCGGGCCCAAGCAATGACGTCTCTGTTCGTGTTGTGCCGAACATAACGGTCGCCGATGAGTTTGTGGGTGGCTTTTATACGTGGGTGGGATAAACCGTGTAAGGTTTCGGAAACCTGTAGCCTAAAGGCTGACGGCTATACTGGCCCCAAGAGGCCCTTAGATACGTCGAGCAATGTGACCTCTAATTGGAGGAATGGGAGTCGGTTTGAGCGTCGACGATAAGGTCCCACAGAATTTCCCTAACTCGGGATAGCCTGCATGAGCGATTGCAGCAGCCTTGGGGTTTATCAGGCAGGAGATGCTGGATTTCAGGTTGTAAAAGCGGGGTCACTCGTCCGCTACGGGATTACAGACACCTGAGATCAAGAGTACATAAATCGTGAAATGAGTAAAGTGGTCCAAATGCCTAGACCTTCTGAGAGACTACCTGTCCGTGGTGGTACGCAATGCATTGATGACTGGCTTATGGCCGGTGTGGACCGCGAATTCGCCTCCTCCTGAAAGGTGTCTAAGGTGCCGGGTGCCCAAGCAATCAGCGGGGATTTTGAGGCCAAACGCACCGTACTTTTATTTGATCGGTTGATGTTGTTGGGAAAAAATCAGCGGGTTGCAAAATGTCGACCTGATATTGTCGTAGTAACGGGCCTTTGGCTTTTTCCGATGAGATGATGACTAAATCTTTTGGGCCGCTGGGTTGGAATGGCGTAATGAGGCTGTGCTTTTGATCACCTGCTTCAGCTCAGAAAATGCTTCTCGTGCAGCTTTTTTTAAGCCCCAGCTGCTTCGCTCTACTCTCTACTGAATCGTGAGTGGTTGCATTGACTGAGCGCTCCATTGAATGAAACTCCGGTAAAAGTCGGCAAGCCCGTCTAAAATTCGTACCTGCATGAGTTACGTGGGTTTCCTGATAAACTAGTGTAGTCTGTCCTTTTCCTTGAAGTTGAAGGTTCCTAATGGAATTAAACTAGCTTCCCAGAAACTCGGAGCAAGCGCCTACTTTAAACTTTTCACGTTGACCGTGACCCCATTTTGAGAAAAGTGGCCGCAAAGCGTGCTCAGATGCTCCAAATGCTGATACTCCGACGAGCCGGCAACCAGAGTGCGCCCAGACAAGCAAAAGCAAGCACCAAACCACTCCATACCATATCGATAAATCGCTGAAAAGTTTGCGCTGCGATGCCAAGTCCAAACGGCATTCATTGGAGTTTGTAAAGTTCGAATGCAATCTTTACGGCCTTTTCGTGGATGTCTGCATCGGCAACTGGTGTTTGGTCAAACGCCCCCGCCGGGGCTATTTGACTGAAAACTACTTTACCAATTGGTCCAGTAAGGAGGTCTTTGATATGCGGAATAGAATACCGGTAGGAGTGGTCACTCGGCTGAGCGAGCGATGATCCCATCACGGTGGTCGCTTCCAGGTGACTCCAAGGGGACCCTAGGTGGGGGTGATGCCCACGGACTGTTGGAAGGCTGGATAATATCCGGGTTGATCATATGCTGAAACTCTGCGTAGACTACACGGAGCAAGTCTGCGGCGGATCTGCGGGGCCGAGTGTGTACCCGGGATCCCAGTGTGATGACGTGGCTGCCCGCGGCAGTGATCATTGATGCAGGTTGTTCTTTGGTCGGGTGAGATTAGGTGCCTCACTAAAGGGGGTGCAACGTTTAGGTTTGGATGCGGCAAATGGGGTGTAGAATGCTGGTGGCTGGGCTTGAATAGGGGAACCGACAAAGAAATTCGACGCAAGATGGTTCGCTATGAGCCACTTACCAGAATCGACTACTAAGCCGTGACTTTTCAAACCTCTAGGCCTATCATAGCCTTATGTACTTAGGCGGCGGCAAAAACTCTCGGAAAGAAGCTGCTGGTTCTGTTATGCAAGGCCATGTTCTTATTTTTGCTTGTTTTTCCACTCTATACAAACCAGGATGGGCGCCACTGATATTCCCCATTTTTCCTCCGGTCTTGGGTTTCACTCTCGATTTGGTTCGCCGCGAGCTTATCCATCTTGCAGCTTATCTGATAAATGCACGGACACGTCGCCGGTTATCTGGGCATAGCCCTCTGGCCCCGTTCGTTTGTGTACACATTGACCGCCCTGCCTCCGTTGGACCAACACACACGGAAGCTAAGTTCATTATTTGAATCAGGCCACTTTGTATGGGTCCTGATTTCGTTCCCCGTTTGGTTCTGCTTCTTCGATCCACTTGCCACGAATATACACTCACACACACGTGCATCACTCTTGGCCAGGCGGGAGCCCAGCTCAGCTTGTACGCTGCTTTGTCAAGTGTGCACACCCGACTCTCCTCCCGATCGGTTGTTTCCCACACACATTCAGCCGGCCTCGCTATACTAACGCGACTCTCTTGTGTGCCATCATTTTTTCGACTTCTTTTCCTGCCTAGACGGAAAAATGCATCCTTTGGTAAGCTCAGACACAGCCGCGGCAAACTTATTATTTTCCGGTACGTTGTGAACTGCTGTTTCGTATAGTTATGTTCCTGAGGATGCGGTACATTTCAGTGCCTTGGGATGACGTTAACGACTAGATATCTTAAAATTCGAGGTGCGTACAATTAGTTGGACTAACTGTTCGCGGTAATAATGGTACCGTACTACAAGATCTCTTCGGTTTCCATTGAACCGGAGTCGGACTTTCACTAGTAACCCCGCTGTTTGGTCGAAACCGGGAAAAGTAATACTCAGACGATCCAATTACTTGTGCGAAATTGACGAGAACTACGCAGGCCAAGGCCTTAAATGAGAAACTGGCTGCAGTCAGTTGGAGAGGGTGGGCCGTTGTGAAAAGTGTATCATACCAACCTGCGCCACGTGTAGAAGAAGAAACACATAACTGTGGTTTCATCTTTCACATGTATCAGGCATCCGGGGGGGGGGCGGGCACCGGTGGGACCCGTCGCTGTCAATCGCCTACAGTGTAAGGTATGAAGAGCTCCGCATTTGCGGCCTTGGGTCCCGAAGAGGCGGGTATGATGACAGTTGTCGGATTGAAAATTCAACCTGGAAGCACGGGGTGTGAAATAATGCCTGGTGTTGCCCGGTTGGTGGGGATTGCTAAAAATAGACTCTTGCTAATCAACCACCTGCTTCAAAACGCGAACACCCTGACTAAGTCTGAATGTCGGAGTTGCTACTGGGTACGTTGTGCTGCATGGCTTTGGACACAGGGTGAAAGAGGGGATCTCCTTGGGTAAGGTAGCACCGGCGGACTCTTGGGATTGTGGGGAAAATGCACCCTCACTTTTGAGGACACTCTCCGCAACCTCTGCTCGTTTATCCAAGTTCCCGCCCCGTATTAGAAAGGCTACTGTGCCTTGAGCCTAAGGCAGGGATCTGTGTGTCCCTAGCTGACGCAGAAATGGGTAAACTGCAGGGGTCCTTCCTGCCAATAATGACACCTTATGGCTATTTGGACGGGTCACCTTGCCAGGCCACACGACTTGCGGCTCGAGCCAATTAACGTCCAGTTTCTTACGCTGCCCGCTCCTGGGGTTCACGCTATTGTGGGGCTCCTACGTGTTTATTGAAAATTTTTCTACTGCGGGGGAGGGGCAAAATCGCGTTCGCTCTAGGCAACAACCATTCAGCTCAATCTCACTAACTCGCAAAACGATGGGTTCAAAGCCTGAACTCGCCGACACCCTTTAACAGGGCACTTCCCGGGTAGTCGACTGTTGAAACTAAGTGGTAGGAGGTGATGATGTAGAAGGCTGCCTGGATATACAGATATAGTCAAATGCTCTTAACTGCGTGATTGCTTGCAGAAGCGAATTATGATTTAGGAGACGAGTTTGAGTGAAGGAATTACTTCATTCTGATTAGTCGCGGTCGGGGAAAACTTCTTCCCGGCAGGCCTCCAGATTGTGCTTAGAAGCAACAGCCAAAGTTGCCGTCGCCACACATGAAAAAAGCTCTTTCTAGTCTTCGGTGATCCGTTGGAAGAAGAACAAGTTTTCGCAGTGTTGTTGGCCCCTTGGCTGAGTTATGATGTTGTGATTGTCGGGCTTAGTGTTTAAATCTCATACTTTTCACCGCCAGTTCAATTTGCATCTTAAAGCACGTGCTCCATTTGTATAGATCTTCTGTATTCATAGGTTTGTCATTGGTCCTGTCCTGGAGCCACGTAGATGACCTTGTGTCCAAAGCTCAAGGTTCGCTTTTCGGCCTAGCCTCTACTTACCTGACCTCTGACCTTTGACCTGTCTGCTCCTCAGAGAGTTCAGTCAAAGAAGGAGGACAGAAGTGGAGTCAGTTTCCCGCACTCCATGCGGGCAGTCCAATTCGTTTAGTGCTGCAGTACCGAAATCAACGACCGGAATCTAGCTTTCGCCTTTGATTTACAAATCCACTCTACCCATTCCGTCAACCCGGCCCACTTTTGCCTGCTACTCTCACCATTCGCTACCTGACACTAACGGCAGCCAGGGTCTTTGTAAAACAAAATACCAACCATCTGTAGCCAATCACAACTTCGTCATTCATCCCATTTCGCGAATACAGTAAATCTTATCCCTGAACCCTTTCAACTTCTGCTGTTCATTTGGGTCTGGCATTTTCCCTGTCACAGCTGTTCCCCCCTCTTCATCTCTAGATATACGCTTGGTCGCATCTGCAGCTTCTGTCTCCAACAGACTGTTTCTCCGACTGCTTCCGCTCGAAATTCTGTTCCGCGTCCGCACACCGTTCTTACTCTTCAAAAGTGTACTGCATTCCAGGTTACGTCTTCGTCTTCGTGTGAATTTCCATGTGGTGCCAAAATCAGATTTATGAAAAGGACAATCTTTTTATCATTTCCGACTCACTTGCATTCATATCACGGGCTCCCTCTACAATTAGTTATCCAAAGCTGTGTCAATATTCTTAATATATTGCTGGCACCTCTGACTGCACTTCAATAACCCAATGTGGACCATATTTTTAACCTTGTCTTTTTGTTATACTTTCACCTGGTTTCTCGTCACTGATCCCCAAAATATCCAGTTGGCATACCCTCGCCTCTCTCTATAAAAGCCTCGACCCTTCCTCGAATCTCTTTCACCCTCCACTCCCTCTTTCTGTTTCCATAATAATCGACTGCATACCAAAGTTTGCAGGTCGCAGTGATCCATTGTCGGCCACCGGGCACATCTCGGTCAGTTTTCGGCACTCGTAGGGGACATTGTGCAGTGTTCCTGCCTTAACTCCCCGTTCACCTTTTGATATCCGTTGCCTATTGGTTTACTGGTTCTAGCAAACACTATACTTTTGGCATTTTCCAGTATTGCTTTTATCTGCATTTCCACTTTTGGCTAGCAATTCACAAAGTCCTTTTCCCGAATTAGAAACTGATTTAAGAGTGCCGCGTTAACCATCTCCACTTTAGTTCCCTCGAACACTGCATAGCTTTGGTGTATTATTTCTGCAACTATGTGAATCCTAAACTTCGAAACTGTGAATACCTCACGTTTTCATATGCCGCTGTATTCTGTAATCATGCTTCGTGCATGTGTCTTCACTAGGGTCAAGGAATGTACCATTATTACTGTTACTAAGTCACTCAGTTCCTATTACTGAATCTGCTTTTTTCGCACTCACGTCTTCTGAACTGAATCACTAAAAGCTCAGATAGCAGAAGTGTCTACAAAGGCACACAGCGAAAGAGGCGGACCTGGTCAAAACGGGACGTGAACCGTCGAAGGTCAGAGGTTAAGTCAGTGGACGCGAATCTGAAAAACTAACCTCGAGCTTCTGACACAAGGTCGTCTACGAGGCTCAAGGAAAGGACCAATGACAAAACTTATGAATACAAAAGATATCTACAAACACCGCACGTGCACTGCCGATGCCCACTCGGCTGGTAAATTAAAAGCTTGCTACCTAAGCGCCAAGCCCAGCGATCAGAATATCGTGGTAAGCTACAACCTGGGCTACAAAAACACAAATAACTGGAACCTTCGAGACTTTGCCGAACCAGCTTACGCGCATGACCCTGAATGTTAGGTTATGGCAGCGGGACAGAAAGGGCCTGTCGGCGGCCGTGATTCGTTGATACAACCTGAAACCTTCTATCAATTCCTCTCTGGGTCGTCTACGTTCAAGCGAAAATCGACCAGGACGGGTTAGTCTATCCCCTTACGAGACACCTCGTGGGCGACCGACGGTCCGGTCAAATCTTTTCTGATCTGACTCCAAGGCCTTTCTGCCTTTAATTAGATTATGTGCACAGGTCTCATGCAGTATTCTAGACGCCGTCTCCCTGGTGTTTGGTTTTGAGACAAAAGCGCTCGGGCCTCTTGGGACACCACAGTATTCCCGAGGTTGGAAAGCTTCTTCTCAGCGCCGGACACTGCGGAGAAACGCTGGTTGGTTGGAGCTCTTGTGAACAAGAACTCCCAAGTCCCTCACCACACAGACTGCCTTGGTCACTTCTGGGGTGACTGACCCTATGAGTTTCTCCTCAGTCTCCGCCCACTTGAGAGCAATTGTCTGCATTTTTCCGTATTCAGTGGAAGTTCGCACTTTATTGCTTAGTCGTTCATTTTGTTCAAGTCCGCCTGCAACCGACTCTACTCTTGTTCATCCATCAGTCAGAAGTCGCAGGACAACGGGGATTAAGGCAGCTGATCTTTACCGCTAGGTCGTTAACTTACAACAATAACGGCACAGGGCCCGGCAAAGATCTTTGAGGCACTTAACTGCATGCCCTTGAAAGCGTGGACATGGTTTCCTCAAACCTAAAGAAAAGGTCCTTCAGGCTAGACGTACTTACTCTCATCCCGGCACCCGGTTACTTAGACTGAAAAAGTGATGTAGTCACCTTGAACAACCCTCTCATACCTTGGAAGTTCTAGCCATTCGTCCACAACGGATATCAGTGTGAAAAACAAATACTGAAAGCCCTTCCAAAAGTTCTACATGCTTTGTGAATTTGGCTGCGTTTGACGCTACCTTGAAAAACACTTCCATAAGCCACACTTCTGCAAGTTTGCTTATTTAAGGAGACATCTGAATTCGACCTTGAACGGCCATTGGTATTGGATCTCGAAGAAGTTTACCATATTACCCAGCTGGAACGTCGTCCAGATTATTGCTGCCTCGGTTTGTTTCAGGTAGAGCTGGATACTGTTTCATCCATCACTAAGTCCGGCTATAAATAACAAACACACCACCAGGGAACGCGGTTGGTCTCCTGTCGGCTGAGGCCTCACTGGAACCATTTCAACGGCCGAATACCTTAAGCACTATCTGGTCACTAGATACTGAACCCTCCTGAAGCTCCATAGTAGGCCAGTTAGCCATTTCAGGCAGCATTTCCCCTATTTTCCCATAACCAGATTCTACGCAACGACTGACCATAAGCCAACTGCTGGTAAATCAAATGCCAGTATCCATCATATCCACCCGACATGTCTTGCAAGTCCCTCGGGCAGCTCGCCTAATAAGTTCCGAAACCTCACCCTACCGGTTTCCGCTGGCCAAACACAACACAACAGCACTTGGTTTAATAAAGCATGGTCCAGGGTCGGTGATGCTTTCCTCCTTTCCAAAGAGTCTCAGCATGGTAGACACGTGAACCAAAAACACTGCAAGCACTCCTCAACTTTAATGCTCGACACGGAAGCAAAAATGCCTCAGGAGACTCAAAACTATGTTCGCCATTTTAATAGCTTAATGAGACCCAAGTCTGGAGAAAAGCTTTCCACGGTTTCTCTATTGCAATATTTTGTTCCTCCTTGGCGTGTTACCCAGCCTGGTAATCAATCCTCTACTTCATGGGACTCCAGCCCTCTGCTGCCATATGCAGATTTTCCTAAATAAATAATACCTGTTTCGCGCCCCGGTAATTGTCTCATCTTCTTAGTGGGTAGTGTTTCTTTTCTTTCGCGTAAATGTTTTTAATTTTTACCCGCCCAGTAGCCTCAAAACAACTTGCTTCTTTAATAAACCCGAGCGAGCATCACCGATAAACTTTAGCATCATCCTTGTATATCTAGCATCTTCGAAGCACTAAGACGGCGTTAATTTCAACAATGAATTTGAAACGGACTCTTATTCGCCGAGTTAACAACTTAAACTTCGTCCGGCGTTAGTCTCATGCTACTGAAGTATTCGACTCTTCCCCCCGAAACTTGGTAATATTTTATCAGACTCACTGACCTATATCGGTACTCTACCTGTCACTTCGTCTGTGTCCCTTAAACGCAACTCGCTTTCCTAGTTTGTCCTTGGTGTGCTCGTTCAAGTGGCCAACTTGGTTTCTCGCGTTTCTCGGTCAGTTGGTCCTAGTTTGTGTCGTTCGTTCACAGGGGTACGGAAAGTAAGCGAGTCGTGATTGCCCTGCGAGCGCCACATTCTGATGTTTGATAGTTTAGAAACTTTACTGACTGTTGCAGTACCTTAAACAAACCCTAGCTAGCTGGTTGCATTGCTAAGGATTGTGCGTCACTTAAGTTGGTCTAGAAACCAGATAACTTTAACAGAAGCTAAGGAACTGAACCGTGGGTACCTTACGGCACATTTCACTCCTTCTAATAGGCTTCTCAGCATCCAGTTACCAGGATTTTGTCGTGGACACGGGGTCTTGTGTTTTCTCCTGGCCTACCGTGTCAGTCTTCCCCAAAAACCCCCGCCATGACTTGTTGAGAGTGGATCAAAGTGCTACTATATTCCCCTAGCCGCGGTTTTATCTCGTTTTTTTACATGGCCCCGGAGACTCCACCATCTACCAAACTTCTTAAGTGATCCAGTGGAATGTGAGCCGTCGTCTGAACAAATGCTCCCTGGAGCGCTCCATTTGGCGACGAAACTTCTGAATGCTACTAGGCGGGACTCGGTGCTAGTGTTACGTACTGCCTCCAGATAAATCGTTCTGGATGGTTACCAGGTTATCAGGCAGTTGTGACTCTTCTGCAAGCTGCTCGATTGCCACACGAACTACGAACCGAAATAACCCATGCCGATCTCCAATAATAAGCTCCCTTCTGGTTGAAATCTCACGGCAGGGAACAAGGCCATCAGTTGTTTGCCTGCTACCGCTTTTCGGTGATGGCATATAGGCAATTACCGGTCACTTGCTCAACAGCTGCTGGCCACCTGGTTACCCGAAGTCGTCTATTTAGCAAGAGACCTAAACTGGTTTACCCTTCTGATCGAAGTAAGTGATCTATGAAACCTCTCATGATGTGGCGGTTGCCGGATGATTCACTCTGCTTCTAGCTTTGAATTCGTCAGCCTCCCCTGACGCTCAATAGCCTTGCAGCTAGCACAGGGTTTAGTTTCGGATAATACTATGACTAGCCTTTTCTCCTCCGCGTTATGGTTGTTCCTATACGGATCATAGGTCTCAAGTGGGAAAGCATGTAATTGGAGTAGAAATAGAACATCAATTTTAGCTTGGTTTAGCAAGCCTGGCATTATTCCCCTTACGTCTGACGCGGTTTTCGGCAGAGCATTTTTAATATTTGTCAACAGCACATTGCACCACGTCCGCCAGACCGCGGCTGTCAGCAAATCGGTCCATTCTGAGGAACAACACAGTTTCTTTACCGAGGCTTTTGTTCCGTGGAGTTGGTAGCCAGTATTATACGTTTGGTTTCAAAGTCGCCATCCGCTGGCTTGGATCTTGGTAACTCTGGCCTCGTCCCTTTAGCTATGAAATCCAGCCTCATTGTCCACACCGGCAGTTATTTCTAGCATTCTCCAACGCTTTGAACAGGAGTCAGCCGGATTACTGGTGAATTGTCCGCAATGTCATCATTCGGTCCCGGTGGACTCATCAATCACTGTGAGTCAGTTGGCCACAGAGGTCTTATAGTCAGAGGTAACGTTGTTCGAGTATTGTGGCAAAATGTTTGAATCCGTCCCCAAGTTCGATTCCCGGTGTAATTGGTCGAAGCATTCCCCAATTGGTATATCCACTTCCTCAGCCGGTGCTACTGAGATTATTTCTAATCTCAGAATAAATATCTTCTTTAGAAGGGCTACACTTGATTTCGCTGATGATATCTGACTGTGCATCTTTCGATTTAGTTCGCTTAGCAGCCATACGCCACTATCACACAACCCATTTTTAATACGCCCGAAAATGGGTGGATCGGAGCATTGCTTGTGTATTTCATTTTGTGTTGGACTCCTCGACACATTGGCCTGGCCGAGTTGATCTGGGCTGTCTGACCAGTCAAGCCATCGCTTTTCGTCATCATCCTGAGGAGGTTCGTCCCACCACGTCCCCTGTCGGTACAGAGACTGAAACCACCTGCTCTCCGGTGGCAGCCATGGTGAAGCGGAGCCAAGATGGTCAAAAAGACTTGAAGCTGACTGCAGAACTCTCCTTCATGTGGCTGGTCGATTGGTTGCTTTTGGATGGGATATGAACACATCAAATTTGGCATTCAACTGGGCTCTAAGCTCAAGCTCTATTTGGATTGATTACCCCAAAAACCCTCTTACGCACTGGGTTTTCCGCAATTTGGTGCCAAAAGTCAACACCTGATGACCACTGAAAGTACTCCTCATGAGTTTGAATTCTCCTGCCCCCAGGATGGTAGTTATATCGGTCGTATGTTAAACGACATTCCGAAGGTCCTCAAAACGGTCTAGGACGTCATCCGCAAAGAAATTGGTCATTGTTTTTCCTAATAAATTGTTGATTTCACCCAAAAGCTTCAGATTTTCCTGGGATGCAAAAAGGCCACAAAACGACAAAAATACTGCTCCAAACGGATAAAATGTTGGCCTATAATTGTCGAGTTTCCTGTCTATATTGCCTTCAAGCCGCCAGAAACGAAGGAAAGTGACCACTTCTTCAAAGACCGTTTAGACTTGTGGAAACACTTCGCATATCATTTCAGTAACGCCTGAATTTCCCGACCGAAAACGTCATAGGACTTCGACTGTAGGTTTCATCTAATCTTGGCCCCATGAGTTGTGGTCTTTGAGTGATGCAACGTAGCTCTTGGTATCTCTATCAAGGACCTCCCTGAACTTCCAGGTTTTATTTTGTGTGTTAGTGGGTGATGGGTGGGTACCACACCAGCTTTTCTTCAGGTACTGCAGCACCTGCCCTTTCCGTGTAACAACAGTACATCGTGTGCTGCGGCTCCGATACATTTCGTCCCCATCTGTGGTCCTCACACTAGCATATTTTTAGAAAGCAGAACCCTTCGAGGGTTGCTTATCCGCTGTCCGGCACCATTTTTAGCCGGGGTCTCCGTAGCACCGGAACCTCAAATCGATCCGTTACTTACGTGGCTTCCTTGGATACCGTTTTCATAGCTGTCCTATCTTACCACGATGGGGCGTTCTGTCGGTGGTGACATCGACAGATTCTTCTTTTTGCGAGTAATGGAATACCTGCCCAGCATTCGCCAACTCCACCTAACTACATTCGGTTTGGCCCTACTCAATGTCTCTTCCTTTTGTGCCACCACATAAAGTTCAATCAAATATGATGGGTAGGCCGACGTTGCTTTGTTTTCTTGTGTTTGCTGGTCCAGGATCAGGTGTGCTTCTTGCAATTCACAGCCCATCAATAGGGCTGTTTTGGTGTTCTGCCACCCTTTGATTTTGATCTCTTCCGGAAGCAGCCACTGCCCCAAAATTGGCTGTACTGACTGAGAACCCCTTATCGGTTGATACTTAGCAGTGAAACCTTCTAGACCTCCTGCCTGTCGATGACGAAGGAGAGGAGCCGTAAGTACAATGTGGCTGATCGTATAGCCTGACTGACGCCTACTTTGTTCGCCGCTAGTGAGGATTATCCCCGTTAATTCAATAACTCTCCACGAATTTCTTTTCTACCGAAGCAGTGTTCCAGCTACCACTTACGAAGGTCAACTTTCTTACCACCCCAGCCGGAGTTTCTACGCCGACTAATATTGCTCCCTGGCAAATGGGTTTATTTTTAGCGAGTGCCGCTGAGCAGCCACACTTGGTTTCATGGGTTCTGTAGAAGTTAATTCAATGGCTTTGCAAACCGAATAGCGTTAGTCACAAAGATCGTGGTTCGGGCAACGTGTAGCCCGATCAGACGAATTCCAAATTCAGAACGAGATTAATTCGCAAACTCTGCGGAACTGAATCACAAAAGTAACAAAAGCACGTCACATACAACCCTCAGACGTGATTCTAAAAGAAAAAAATCGACAGCCTAATTGGGACGCAACGAGCGTCTGCAAGCGGTGTCAGGCCAACCCGAACCAAGTTCAAATAGGCGAAAAGGTGTCATATAAACAAGAAGGGGCAAATTGCAGGCACACGAGTTTCAAAATGACGGTCGTGTTACTTGAAAATGGAACTGCTAAGGTCGAAGAAGAACTCTCAACACATCAAATACAAACAGCGGTGGTTCCCGTGGTACTTATTCTGGTTGCAACTGATTTTCCCCCGGTACAACAATGCTGAACGGTGATTGATGAGACGAGCGAAGCACGCCCCCAACTTCATCCAGCTTTTAGGGTTCATCGCTTCTACTTTCCGGGAACGAGAACAAACCACCAGGTGGTGTGATGCCTCACACATCTTCACTATCGATAAGGTTTCATCTTCGAGGAAAGCAGTACGTGTTTATCCGGTTTCGACATCTACTGGGATCCCCCGACCAGTTCTGTGACGGAGCCGTGGTTTTAGTTATGTCTCCCATTTCACAGGTGGTTTGACCCAAACGATTATTAACTAATCGGGCAGGAAAACCTATAAACTACCTCAGTTTCTCTAATGTGGTTGGCCGCCCTGTTCTATTTGTTCTCCAAGCTTCCTCGATCCACTTACTTTGTATTTCCGTAGATAAACTGTGGAGTTTGACCTTCGATGCTTGCCGCAAAATGATTTCCGAAGAGTGGTCCAGGCTGTGCAGGGCGATTTCGCAGCTTCGCATCTCAATTACCAGTTTGGTCAAGGAACCGGGCCCGCTTATGAAAAGTTTGGCCCTTGCAGTGCGCCACGGACTAAATTCTGAGAGGCCCCTAAAGGTAGTTGGAACAGTTTCTTCAAAGTTACAAGTATCTGGATGTGGCCTTCCAAGAGGTCCAGCCTCCGGCACCCGTCGATCGTGTCTCTGGCTCTTCCACGACTCTAGAGCAGCAAGTACAAAATACCCCAACCAGGATCACGCATTACCCTTTCCACACAGATCTCATGTTTGGTAAACTTGCAACACAGGTTGTCTCTCTAACCCATCGGTGACAGCCCTAATCATGGTGGGTCATTTGTTGGTGTTCCGCCCATACAAAGTTGGTTCAAATGTCCCACTATGTTAGACTGGTGGATCTTACGCTCTACAGTTCCCGGAATCGCCTCTCGCTCCAGTCTTGGAGGGTGTATACTCCCAGCTAGCTTAGCTTCCCCGGCTGGCCCTGGTTGAAATTCCTGCTTCACTATTCTGAACATATAAATATTACTTTTTAAATCTGTAATTGGCGGATACACCTGGACTGGCACTAAAAAGACTAGTAATCCTTACCGTTTCTAACAAATCTTTATCGCTCAGACCATTCCAGGGACTTGCCGAGTCACTTCCTCTCCTAGTTTCAGCCTGAATTTTCACCCTTCTTGGTATCTCTGACTGGTTTTCTCGTCGAGACTCCAGGTTGAGTACCGCAACCTTACTTCGATTGCGTTTAAGGGGTAGCCAAAACGATGAATCTCAAAGTCAAAACAAGAGTGACCCGTAAATTGGACGATACTGACTTAGCAAAGTATGAAGGTGTAAATTATATACAAGCCTCAAATGAACCACCACGGCGACTAAAGAACGAGAACCAAGGTTAGGCCAAAATCACGGCCAAACACGATTATCACCGAAGTCAGAGATAAAATCTACAGAGCCCACGGCACACACTGGCGGATGAAGTGGTTGGTGCTTGCCGTAGGTTGTGCGAGAATCAACAAATAAACCGCGCAGTCTAGGCGGCACTCATATGTGGCTGTGACTGGGAAGGACTTCTATAGTTGCGCTTCACACCGACTCTGACTGGTTTTTTCACATTTTCGGGAACGGAAGCAGGGTTTGGGCGTTGCAGTTTAAGGCCACTTGCAGTCTACCATCTTTGTGTGTGGGAAAGGCCTCTGCCGATTTTCAGTCGACTAGTGCCATTTCTGAGTCGGACCACGCAATAAAACTGCACGGTTAGGATAAGCACTATGGTAGCAAGGGGCTTGAGAACCTCGGGTCGATCCCCGCCCGGTCCCGTTGCCTGAATCTATATATCCGGCTACGAACCAGCTCCACTTTTGCGGCACTTCAAGTTCATGGCGCCCATGATTGCTACTGACTGAACAGTAGCAGTCCTAAACCGCCTTCCAGTATCATGGCAGTGCACTCCCTCGAAAAACCCTTCCTCGTGGGCACTGGTCGCTTTCTTGCCATTCCTTTTGGTTACGAAACCTACAGGGACCTCTGAGTAGGCTTCAAAATGAACTTAGTTAAAACCTTAGGACAGTCTCCGGCCTCACCAGCAGGGCCACTCCGTAGTTCGCCCAAAGATCCAGCTGCACCTCAGTGGCGTGGTCGCTTACCCTCACGTGTTGAAATATGCGGCGGTGGCCCCTTCTGATTGCAGATGACGCCAAGTACCACGTTGACCCTCCACCCGTTGTGCAGTGGTGGCTCGGTTTTATCATCGAGGTGATTCGTCCAGAAGTTCGCGGTGCTCCCGTGGGGCAAATTGATTGGTTAGCCTGGGGAGGTCGTGTCAGTTGATGTTCCCCCCTTCTTAACCGTATTGCAGCTGGTACACAGGTTAGTTCGCCGTTCTGCATTTTAGGTGACCGCTGTATCCAGCCTCCTGAAGTCCCCCGTCTTTTGTGGCGCTGATGGAGGCGCCTCGGAGTAGATATCATTTGAGTACATGGTCATCCTTCCCCAGGGGATAATGGTCCCTCAGACCACCGACGTCCTCGGGGTGCCCAGTGAACACCAGATCAAGCACACTTTAGGCGTGCCTCGTTCAGCACAGTGTAGGTTAACTTACATGCTGGACGAGTGATAAACGGTCAGATAGCTGGGCCAGTCCCCTGCTGAATTTGCTTTCGGGAGCCCAGGTTGTCTCCTACTCCGTTCCTAGGGGTTTGAAGTCCCCAGGCATCGGTGGCCAATCCGCCCTATGGGCAATCCATACGAGATAACCTGCCATACAGACATCATCTTTGGCGGCATGTGGGCTGCGGTAAACACAGGGTAAATATGAGGGCCCGTAGATATAACGCGGCCCAAAGTGGATAGTATATTTGGGGAAGCAAAACCACTTCCCTATTACCGCTCGAAGTTTTCGTTTACAAGCAGTATAGCCCCTCCCCCTTTCCCTCCGTCCTTCCAACCCGTCCTGCGGGAGCTAAGCTCTTTCGTCGGTGGCAGCTTCTTAGCCACTGTCTGAAGTATCCAAGTTTCCGTGGTGGAGAAGCAGCCGGATTCCTCTGCCTCTGGTCAGTTCCCTATTATTTTCCTAAGCTGCGCTTGTTGGCGCACGTCACCCCAATCTCCCTCGTCAGGCGCGCCGGCCCATTTACAGTTAGCATTACGGTGGACGCGCATAAAACCGATCACAACTCCTTTTGTTGCAAATCTCGAAGTAAATGAACCATAGAATCAGACCTCCGACTGAGCGAGGCTCATGAAATCGTTTTTGCTATTAGAGTGGTATCTTAGCAGTTAATGCAAATGTCCACTCAGCTGTGGTTCGCTTCAGGATAAATTAAGGACAAAGTCCAAAGGGAACCATAGTTCAAGGCAAATCGAGCAGTACAAGTTCAATAATAATTGAACGGCACGTGCCTAGTCCGAGAAAATCCAAGGTAAACGTGGTCTACCCCAACCAGGAAAGAGCAACCAGTGAGTCAGTAAAACAAACGAAGGGTAAATAAACAAAACTGACCATCCCTAAAGATTTCTAACGGACTTTGCGTCCCAGTCGGGAAATTGCAGCCGGGTCGATATTATGCAGTCCATTGAGGTTCGGTCCCGAAGACATTGACCTTCTCCCGATTTGACTTGCGTGATCGGACTCATGCGCAGTGGGCCCGGCTTGGTGGCAACTTATACACCCTCAGTGAGTTGGGCCTGTTTCTTGGTGTGGAGCTCTTCTACAGCTGACAATATCTGTGGCCGTGGATCGATGATCAACGAAGGAATAGAGCTCACTATTTACGCGGGATCCTTTCCCTTAATTTAAGATACGGTGCCAGGCTGATCGTTCTAGTTCATTCCGGAGTGGTCCGGCCTGACTTGTATTTACCCATCCGTCAGGCTTCTGACATGATCCGAAGCAGCCAGGAAAGTGTCCCCAAGGCGTGGATTCCCAAACTCCGCAGGAACGGGCAGAGGTAGCCGGTTCGCGACGTAGTTCTTTGGCCAACCCCCAACCGGCAAATACTCAAAGGTAGAGCTTGTTTTGGCTCACCTACCTGTCTCAACGTTATTGTCGCCTGGTTCTCCAGGTCCCTGCTTCTCTGTACGGCGAAAGGACAAACTGCTTCAGGTATCCCTTTGTTGACGACATTGCTTTCCTTCCTGGTTTAAACTTCCACCATTTCTCCAGGTCCGAGCCGTTTCGCTACCCCTGTGATCGGCCCTCCACTTAGCCTACTTACTCCACTATTTCTCCTTATACCGCTATTCTGTAGCCCGAAGATCTTGTCCACCAGGGTCTCCTCCAATCTTTTCATCTAGCTTCGATTCCTGATAGTCCCTAGCTGGGATCCTCTTCCAGTTAGTCTAGGTGTGTAAAGGTGCATTTTGTCTCATTGGACAGATTTGTTCCATTCGGTTTCCTTGAGGAAACTGGTCTATACTTGTCCACGCAGACTATAAACATCCACCTTGGGCTGGATTGGTCTAAACGAGGCCTAAGGCCACCAGGAGAGGTTGCTGCACTCTCTGTGCTACAGTTTTTGGCGAATGTTGTGGATAGTTCCCTCGTTTACCTTCCTTCCGCAACTGCCCATAGTTAGGTTCAAAATTCGAAGGCCACAGTACGCAACAGATACTTTCATTAGCGCTTAGTAAGCACTTACTTAGGCGGGAAAGCAAACCAACAAGCGAACCACCTATTGCAAGCGCAAGTGTGATAATGTGTCGAGCGGACAGGAAAAAAGAAACGGTGTCAGTCTCACGCGCACCTAACCGCATGTAATTGGTGAAGTGGAACAAAGTATAACTTGGGATGGACGGTCATCGCGCACGCGAGTGCAACTTTAACGGGACCGGGATGAATTACGTGCGAACACCGAGGATGCGTGAGTTAGCCACATACCGCACCTCCCAATTTCCGAGGCAAATACATGCTGCACAGTGGGGGAAGCATTCGCAATGGTACTCAAACCAGTAGCAGCAATGCAAGTGGCGGCTTGAGCAGTAGTAGCGCCGTCACCAGTAGCAATAGTACTGGTGGTAGTGGGAACCGTAGCGATGGTTTCCGTAAGTGCGGTAGTAGCACCAGCATTGTTGGTGGTCATTGTAGTAGTAGTATGGCTAGTAGTCTTGGTAGCATCGGCGTTATCATTATTACCAACATTGATAATTGTGGCAATAGTCGCCTTAGTAGCAGTGTGTCTGTCTTCAAAGATGTAGCATGAGCAAGTTCGAGTGGAGGAAGCCGTAGTCTTAGTAACAGTGGTAGAAGGAGGAGGAGGATCCATTGTAGATGAAAAGGCGACAACGGTCGTAGTGGTCATAGTAGCGCTTTTATTTGAAGTAGTGTGATGACCTGAGTAGTAGCCGCCTCGGCAGGATTAGCAACAGAAAAAGCTAACCGCGGTAATCGTGCTGCCAACGTTAGTGGTATTCGTGAGAGCAGTGGTACCAGGAATGGTGGCGGTGGCAATGAGGCTACAAATACAATATGGAAATGCAGAAGTAATCCAGTTCCATCATAGCGGAGGACACAGAAGTCGCAGTGGCAGTCACAGTTATAGTTATGGCAGTCAAAGTGGAAGCGGGATTACCAACAGTATCATTAGCTGCGGTGGTTGTAGGAGCAATAGTAGCTGTTGTGGTAGTAGTAATAGCGGCGACGGTCAGAGTATGGCTACTGTGCTAAAGTGCAGGTTACTGAACTGCTCCCGTAAAAGTAAGGATAGGCAAGAACCGAGGACTTTGTGGCAGCAGCAGGACATGCATCTGAAAAGGCGCAGTAAGTCATCCGGCTGAGGTGCAATGGAGGGTGAACGCTAACCGGAGAGATATTGGGATTAGCTAATGACAGCACAGCGTCGGAAAGTTACTTTTTGTCTTGATATCCAAGTGATTTCAAAGACTTTCGCCTATTTCCACGAAATACTCCTGGTAGCGGGTGCTGCCGCCGCTGACGTGTCGCAGCTAATCGCACATGGAAAAAGATTCACTGAATTCACTTAGTCCTTTGGAAGTGGCTATATCTTCCCCTTATCATTCCTTGTTTAACTGCTCCAATTTTCCGTCCCTTAACCGCCCGTGCGAACATCCGGTTTTGGTCGTTCAGCTACGCTTAATTCTGTTCCATCTTTGCGACCAGTCTGGGAGCTTGCGTAGCCAATTATGATGTGCAAAGTTCTGATTTGTTAACATTCTGTATTTAGGTACCGCAGTAATTGCAAAAAGCGTTCCGTTTCTTAGTGGGCCTGACTAACCGAATTCCGGTAATCCCGGGTTTGGAAGTGACCAAAATCAGATGCTCAATGCTCGCAAGGGCTAACATTTCGGGCCATCATACAATATTTGACTGTTGTATCGCGGAGCGGCTGAGGCCAAACGAAGGGCTTGCCAGAGCACTCAGACGACACAGTGGTAAGATTGCCATGGGGCAGCTATCTGTCGGAAAATGGATTGATGGTGTCCACGCTCGGCTGTCCATCCTACATGCCAGCGTTTCCGAGGCTAGTGGAAGTAGTGGCGACGACACGTGTCATATTGATAAATCTGACCCCCTGGGAGGTGTGGATGGACTAGACCAACTGCCAGCAAGATTGAAATTGCCTAAATATGAACTTCTCACGGTTGGTGGTTCGCCTTTTAAGTACGCTTTCTTCTTCCGCCAGCTTGCGAGTCAGGTCGAGAGCCGAGTAAAGGATGAGGGTCAGAGTTTGATCAAATTGTTTCGGCTTCGTGAAGGTAAATCAAAGGGGCTGTTCGAGGTAGTTCACTTCATGCAGCTAACGGAGGTTATCTGCGAGCGACAGACATGTTAAGAGAATGTTTTGGTCGGGGGTGTCATATTTTACGCTGCATGCTAGACGAAGTAACCAGACCGGGACTGATCTGTCAAGATCCGGGTGCTTTTGTGCCGTACGCTAGCAAGTTATCCAGTTGCGCCGACGCGTTGAAGCAACTAGGGTATTTGAGTGATCTTAATTCGGTTCACGCAATCAATGCAGTTTTGAGTAAGTTGCTCAGGTACAGGGTTGTTGATTGGGTAAAAAGAGTGACGGGATCTGCCAGACAGAAAACGAGCCACGATTCCTCGATCTACGTCAGTTCGTAGGTGCTAGGGCACGCTTGCAAAGTATTAGATGTAGTCCCCCTCTCGGTGAACAAAAGGAAGCGCCAGATGTTTATGAGGAAGGTTGGAATCATAGAACCTTTACGGTATCTACAGGTGATACTAGTTGCTCTAGGTGCTGTGACCGACATAGCCTAGAGGACATTCAAGGGTGGGGGGGCATTGTAGCTGAGACCTCTCGGAGCTTGTGTCTCGATTGAAAGCCTGTTTTGTTCATTTAATTACTGGGCACCGTGCTGGCGGACTTTATTCGAGGAGGCCTAGTTGAGAAGCGAATCGTAATCACCAGCGTCATCGTTTTTGCATGAAATGAGCAAAAGTTCCGGTCCTCGAAGCATCTTGTCAGATATTTCCCTTGGGTCTCGAAGTATGCTTAGGAGTCGTACCGGTCATTACCCAAGTTTCAGATGGGTCACTACGTACTACTGCGCTGCCCAACACGGGTGCAAATACCACCCTCGTGTGCCATGATATGGCTGAGCGCCTAGGTCCCTCAAGAGATAGAGCCAAAAGTAACTTGAACACTCCCATCGGGAAAGCCGCACTGTTTTATGAAATAGTGTCTTTTAATCTCAAGTCTTCGGATTGCAATAGAGTGACATGATTGAACGGTGCCTGTATCGTTCCACCTATTCTGGACGTACAGGCCACGGCTCCGAGTCGGGGAACTCAGTCGAATTAAGGTCATTCGGCAGGAATAGAATGTGGACTTATTTCAGACTCAGTGGTAGGAGTGCTAATTGGTTTAGAAGCTCCTTCGGCGCACTGAATTTTAGAACAGCGAAGGGGTTCTAAGGGAAAATTGGCGCTGATCATACCCCTTTGAGCTGGGCCATTCGAGATCATATGGACAACTGTCATTTGAGACAATGTTCCTATTCTATTGCCAACCAGTCTAAGTTTCTTAGTCTTAGATGTCTCCACAGAAAATAAGTACGTGGCTTTGGACCCTAGGACACTGAGTTCCGCCGTCTACCACTTTACTCGATCCTTTCACTCCTCTCCCGTTCATCTTTGCTACCACCACTCACCTGGGTTTTATGCCCGGCCTCAATTCGCCTTTCTTAATCACCTCATTCCAGAATCTATAATCCCAGAAGCCCACCTGCTAGTACTTACTTGGTGGCTTTTCCTCTCGTCTCGCCTCTGTATCTACCATGCACCAACTACTATCATATTCTCTCTTGTGCACCACACCATTTCCCATCAGCAGAGCTAAACTCATCTGCACCAGTTAGCCCGGAATGGACTCTGATGGTCTTAGGCATGGCCTGGCGCTGTATGAGACTGACACACGTATGCTAGCTTGTGCTTTACAACGTTCGTTGTCCTACTCCGTGTGTTGCATAATCCCATCCTGCATTTTCCCAGCCCATGCTAGCGAAACCCCTGATGTCAACGGCACCCATACCATTGCGTCGTTGGAACGTGGGGAAAACAGACCACCCCCAGCAGTTGCGAAAAAAGACAAATACGCATAAAATTACGATCGGGCGGAGGGGCTATGGAAAGTTCCTATATGGGCTCAACCACCCCTCTGTTAGGAAACAAACAAAAAAAAAAATAATAATAATAATAAAACTGAAAAAAGAGAACAGTGGAAACGAAAAAGACCTCGTGGGATCGATTCGATCTCCAAATACCACTGACATCGGGCTGTGAAGGAATTGGGCAACCTTCATCTATGGGAAAGTATCCCATCAGCTCAGACCTGATCCTGCGAAAGGGGAAACCCCACATCGCCCTTGTTCGCTCGACAAGCTTTGGTCTTCACGCTCGAGACTGACTGGGGTGACAGCGCACTGGACTCTCCACATACGCTTTCCCATCCCCCGCTCTAAGTTTCAACCACCCCATACCCACCATAAGCGCACCTAGCATGCACGTCGACGTCAAATACAATTGCTACCACAGCCCTGACCTTCAACCCATTGACCTGTACAGAGTATCGACGTACCTGACGAATAACGGCAACCTCGATGAAGCCCGGAAAAGGAAAAAGAGATAAGAACATAGTGGAAACCGGTCACCTTTTCCATCTATACCCCTCTATCGTCCGTCATCTTTTTTAGAAAGCGGTCTTCTCGATGTCCTAGCATCCAAGCCACGCTTAGGTTTACAACCCTACCTAACAGTAACCACTGCCTCCTGCCAACTACAATCACTACCGCAGCCTGCTCACAATTAAGTTAAATCTCTGAAATGCAGACGCAGCATACCACCGGGTTTACGCTATTTTTGCTAGCCTGTAGTAGTACCTATCAACCCCTTGCAACCCTACGTTACTTAAGCTCTCTATTTAAAACCCAGATCAAAGTACGAAATGTAACACTGACAGTCCACATAAACCCAGCCAGCTCTTTATTAATTGTCGCTATTTATTATCATAACCAACAGCTGGAACCACGTCCAGACTGCTATCACCATTTATTTCAGGTTTGTCGTCGCCCACTCTCTCGGGCACCACTTTCGGTGACCAATGTCCACACTTTGACCTGTACCGACTGAGACCTTAATGGCATCTTTTATACCAAACGGGATTGCAATCGGGCCACACGACCTAAAACACCCCCAAATGCTTCCAAGCAGATTGATAGACGTCTCCTAACGCAACACCTCTACTATTGATGTCACTGTTGGAGGCTTCAGAAATAACAGTTCGCAAGCAACCTTCTATTGATTGATTGACACGTCCCTTACCCCGCCTGATGAACCATACCCACGGGATGCTGCACATCACCTTGGTCTCATGTGAAACAATCCAATAACAGAGCCAGAATACGCAACACAGGAATTTTTTCTCATTAAAATTCGATACGTTATCCGAACGCGAGTCCACTTGTCCCTCACATCCTTGGTTCCCAACAATGATACCGAAGATCACTGAGAATCAATAAGTCAATATATTTGTCAGCATAACAGAACAATAAGGCGCAAGCCTACAAGGAGATTTTTCGCTCCGTTTTCTCTTCCAAGATTTCATTTTTCTTTCGATCGGTATCCAGCTTGAAATTGACTCTTCACCTGTTAAAGGCCTTCAAGTTGCGCTGCCTTTTTTTCTGAATGATAAGGGTTATTGATCCCGAACCTAAACTCACCTTATATATGGATTGCTGTTTCCTCCACATTCATCAACGTTGCCTGTCCATTTCCACAAAGTTTCCTCATGTCCCCTCGTTTCATGATGAACTCCCTCTATTAGAATCGGGAATATCCATCATTCCGGGCCAACTTCATCTCCATGGAGAGCCGCTCTCTTCATATTCACCAAAGTTCACGGTTGTACTCCCATTCATTTCTTTAACCTCTCCATGTCCATAACTTACTCCGTGCATAGAACCAGCAATAGGCCTCAGTTACCCACATCTTGCATTATTATGACGTATAACGCATTCCTAGCGCTATATTTTCACGATATATTTTGTATTTTCACGGACCACCACCAACCAGTCGAATCCGAAACCAAACCGTATTTGCCGCGCAAACCTTTATAATTTCAGTCGACTCAAACTATCTCTAGCTATATTGTTTTGCTTCTGACGACTCCACTCGCTTTCTTGAAATTCGTGTATAGTTCATTGTTTTGAGTAACGTTGTACACCATGATCATGCGCTTGCGCATGCGTCTCGACCATGGTCGAGAAATATACCATTATTATTATTCGGGTTACTTTGGAGCTTGTACCGTACATAGTCTGCAGGTTGTTGAGAAAAACCTACAATGGTTCCACGATAGAGATTTTGCTGACTTTGAATAGCTGGGAACTTCACTGCCCGTGGAGAATGAAAAAGCCATCGAAATTCTGGGGAAGATTTTGCTGCTTGAAAACGGACTTCTCAGTGTTGTATTGCCGTGGTAGGACAGTGATCTCGCGTAGCTTTTCAATTGGTCCGTCACGCTCCGTTGTCTGAGGATTTTGGGGAATAGGTTTTTCAAGGGTCTGGAGCTCAGGGTTAAATATACGGCTGTAACTGAATGTCGCTTTGAAAGAGGATATGCGGCGTAGGCGCGAGAAAAGCCCAGGTCAAATAGGCAGGTGAAGTGGCATCGAAGACTCCATGCGGTGATAAACCCTAAGAGGCCTGAATAGGTTCGTGTTGTCTCTGACTGCGCTGCTGTATTCTAAGGGGAATCACTTAGTGTGTACTTATCTCAGGGCCCTAATCTGGTTCCCAGTGTGATGGGTGCACTTCTGCAGTTTCGTCAGAAACCTGTGGCCTTGTGTGCCGGTAATGAGAATATGTAGTGAACGGGCTGTTAGCAGCCATATTGGTGTCCGATTAATATAGGTGTAGGATCCTTTTGATGCACGTACTGAGCCTTTGCGCTCTTGACGTTTTCAATTTTTGTCTTTTCAGGTAGAACAGAAACAATCCTCGTGGGGGAAAGCTGATCCTTGTACACTACAGATATGTCCCCACAAGTAAAGGGGCCCGAGGAAGACCAAGAAGCCTTTCGGTTCCTCTGGTGGTCTAATGGTGATACTGCTGGGCTGAGGGAACTTAGAATAACAGTGCATCCCTTTGGTGCAGTTCCGTCACCACTTTGTGCGAGTTTTGCCCTGAAGAGGACAGCCAATTTATTTGACCACGAGTCCTCATCGGCGGTGTCACAAGCGGTTTTAAGGAATTTCTACGTTTACGGTAGTTTTTCTTCCGTTTAAAATGCCGCAGGGCATTTTACTTGGTGTAGAGATTACATGGACTATTGAGTCTTAGTGGGTTCAGGTTCACCAAGTTGCTGAGCAACGAGCGAAATGTTTTTAATGCGATTCCGGTTGATGAAAGAAACAGCGCTATAAAACCAACAGACGCAGACTGATCGCACACTATGAGAACGGTGGGCTTGGTTTAGAATGTTGAGCTAGAGGCCTTCAAAAACCATGTCCACATCAGGGATCGGCTAACAACAACGGCCTTGTTGGCAAAACTGGCCACCGTCTATGATCCTTTGGGTTGGGCTAGTGTGCTCATCTTGCCAATGAAGCAATTTTTCCGAGATTCCAGCCGGAAAAAGGCTGGCTGAGATGAACCACTGGGCTTGGATACTAAAGGAAAGTAGGAAGAAGTGAAAGGGATTGAGAAATGGATCAAATTAGTAGGTGCCTCTATGGTATGAACGTGACGCTTTGAATGCTGATGCGGAAGATACGTCGCTCCTATTTCGTGATGTTTCAAAGTGGGCTACGGAGCAGAACCTTACTTTAGGTTTGTATAAGACAAATCAGATTCAAAGTGTGCGCTTGTTTTTGCCAAGTCTCGTGCGGCACCCCTAAAGACTGTCTCCATACCAAGGCTGGAACTGACTGCAGCTTTCGCTGCAGCGCGAACAGCAGAGAGGATTACGAAGGAAATGGATATGAAGTTGCGTGACTTTCATTGTAGAACCGATTCTACCCCAGTTCTTTATTACGGGAAGAGAGGCGAAGGACGATTTGCCACGTATGTTACCAACACAGTGTCTAAGATCCGAGCCCGGCCGCTTCCCGAGCAATGCAGACAGGTGCCAGTGGAAGAGAATCCGACAGACCAAGCGTCAGAGGGATGTGACTGAGAGATAGGGACCGTCAGCTATCGCCGTACCTTCCAAGTTTTCGTGGTCCTCGGGAATTACTGAATCCACAGGCGAAGAGATTATCGAAGTGCCACCCGAGCCTTTGGAGATGAGGAAGCGTCCAGTGGCTAGTAAAACAGTAGTGGCTCATTTCTTTCACTCCAGGAGCGCCGTTTATTCTGGGCTACTTTATGAAAGTGTATAGCGCGGATGTTGCGGCAAGAGCAATACATTCTTAGTCAGAGCACGAAGCGATATGTCGTTGCAATTGGGTCAGTTAACGGCTCAGGAGATGAGAACTGGTTGTAAGACTGTTGTGAGGTTGTTACATGTGGATTGTTTCAATAATGGAATCGGCTAAGTGGAGCGAGGTAATTAACCCAGGGGCTGTGTTACACGCATCCCCATAAGATAGTTGAGCCCTATTCTAACTGTTGGGCTGATATGCATAGAAAAGCGACTAGCTTGAGCCAACTTGTCAGAGGACCCTAAATATCTCGTCTTTCTGCCAGATATGCACGGGGTCACTGAGTAAGTTTTTGGGCGGGGCCGCTGTTGGATGCGTTCTCGATAAACGCTTGCACTTTTACAAGATGACGGAGCCTCCTTGTACACAACAAACGAAGTCTCTATCGGTTGAACGCAAAATGAATGTCGTTTATGTCTTGGCGTACGTGGGAATAGACTACTTTGAACCGTTCCTTGGTGAACTTGGCAGGACTGAGAAACTACGATGCGGCTATTTCTTCACTAGTGGGAGCGGTACACATCAGAGTAGCGCACCCTTTGTCTATAGATTCTTTCTTACGGGTGCCAATACGATTCATGGCCAGACGAAGACGGCCGCATATCCTTTTCAGTGACTAAAAAAGAAATTTTGAGGCGACTTGGTAAGAAATTTGACGGTTAATTCAAGAGACGTTGAGGAGCAAGACAGAATAACTTGCCATCCATCGAGACGTAGTGCCGAATAGGGATTCGATCCGCCAGAAGCTAGTCACTGGGGTTGAAGTTTGGAGCTTGTGATACATTGGGGGGGGGTGCTATATTCACTCGCACATAGTAGCCCGATGAGGGATGAGAGTCAAGTGACATTTCCGCTAGAAGTAGAAAGAATCCCCACTGACCGCCTGCTTGTGGCAGTGACAGACGATTGTAATGTCCTTATTACTGACTCCAGGTAAGTTTTCGATGCTTTTCAGTAACAAAACTATGTTTGGACGCCAGACTGTTTCCCGTACCTACGCCAGACACTGGATAAGAGTACGAATATTGGCTGTTTATGTTCAGAAATGTTAGTGTGTTGCAAGAAAGGCAAGAGTGGTCGATGAAAAAGGAAGCTCTGGCATCTGGGGCTTGTTAGTAGAGTGCTTTATGAACAGGATGGACTTGTTAAGGGGTTCTTGGTACACACTTCCAGCGGGTTGTGGCTTGAAGTATGAAAACATTTTAGTGGAGAGTGCCAGTGTTTAGTTTATTTTGTGTGTTGTGAAACTTGTCTACCTGTAAATCCTTGTCATTCTTTGTAACTTACTGAAAGTTTTCAATACTTTTTGTTGCGGCATGCACGTTTATGCCCTAATTATCTGATGAGATTTCGGCCATGCAACGTGATTGATTTGGCAAGGCTCAGCATATAGGTGATTGTCGCCACTTTGTAGCGGTGATCACTCTTCTAGTACACGCAGCCAACACCCTTTTGCCCGTTTGCTTGTTTCGCTGAATCTGGCGTGATCTAATTCGGGTTTCGATGACGTACATCCATCTTCAGCAACGGGTGCCAACAATTTTGATTTGGTTAGCGGCGGAAAGTCGATGCAAACCGGGGGACGCATCTGCAGCCTTTGCCCTGTTAGTTTGCTCCAGGTTTTCATAGTTTGATCAGTGATAATATGCCGAAGTTATAGCGATCAATCGATCACACAGTCCATCACTTGTTTGACCGTGCGTTACGCGCACGCAGCGACCCCAAACGCTACTTCTGACACACTTCCTTGACACACGACAGTGTGTGGTCTCTGTACTCAGGCTCTCCGAGAATACACGCGGTTGGGACTCCACGATCTTTTCTCGTTGACTTCCTCAACGAACGCGACCATAGAAGCTGAGGGAGTGTGCCCTCCTATAGGGTGCTGGCCATGATGATAAATGCTGTTATTGCATAGAGAGTTCATGAAGCGCTAAGGTGCTGCAACCTACCATAACCCTCAGAAGCTGCTTGGCATAACGGTTGTCCGGTAATCAGTGGTTTATTTCCGTACTGCACATCTATGCTGCTGCGTCATTCCAACCTGGTAGCAGCTTGTTATTCATACTTTGTGAGCTATTTTCACTGACCGTTCGTCTGGTGGGGAAAGTAAGAAAATTATGGCGCGTTTGGATCTCAGTGTAATCACGGTTGGTCAGTTGTGGACCGCTTGATCAATGATTTATTGTACATTTGTGTGGGCAGCAAATAGGACCTAGCCACCGGGCCGGGTAGCAAATGTCGAGCAGAATGAAAGTCTACGGATGTTCCTAGGAAGAGTAATACGGCAGCTGACGCACCGTAGCCAATTGCACATGGAAAAAGATTCACTGAATTCACTTAGTCCTTTGGAAGTGGCTATATCTTCCCCTTATCATTCCTTGTTTAACTGCTCCAATTTTCCGTCCCTTAACCGCCCGTGCGAACATCCGGTTTTGGTCGTTCAGCTACGCTTAATTCTGTTCCATCTTTGCGACCAGTCTGGGAGCTTGCGTAGCCAATTATGATGTGCAAAGTTCTGATTTGTTAACATTCTGTATTTAGGTACCGCAGTAAATGCAAAAAGCGTTCCGCTTCTTAGTGGGCCTGACTAATCGAATTCCGGTAATCCCGGGTTTGGAAGTGACCAAAATCCGATTCTCAATGCGTGTAAATGCAGACGTTCCGGGTGGTCGCACGGTAGGCACTCATATCTTTTGTTCTAAAAATGATAAATCGATGCTGGCGAATCTCCGGCGTTTGGTAGCATGGGCAAACACACAACACAAGTTTAGTGCAACGATGCCAAGTTTTGTGATCAGAATTCGGAAGTTACATTATGTAACAGATATTTTCATTAGCACACCAGTAAGCACTTACTTAGGCGGGAAAGCAAACCAACAAGCGAACCACCTATTGCAAGCGCAAGTGTGATAATGTGTCGAGCGGACAGGAAAAAAGAAACGGTGTCAGTCTCACGCGCACCTAACCGCATGTAATTGGTGAAGTGGAACAAAGTATAACTTGGGATGGACGGTCATCGCGCACGCGAGTGCAACTTTAACGGGACCGGGATGAATTACGTGCGAACACCGAGGATGCATGAGTTGGCCACATAACACTGATAGCAAACCTGGGCACGGGAGGTTCCACTGGTTTTTGGTTGTCCTTCAATAAAATTATCCAAGTTTACTCATCAATAACCGAAGCCTAAGAAACACGGAACGAGACTCAGGACCAGTAGCTACGGTAATCAGTAGGAAAGCTTGTTGCACCTCGTCTTTCTCAGGCAATGACAAGTAAAGAGCGAGTTACACAAGCATTTATTCAGCGCCGGATCTGAAACTGATCAACTGCACAAGGAGCAACAACGAAAACCTGAGCCCAAATGAGTGACCCGGTCAAAACTTCCAAACGAGCAAGTGTCATCTGTGGTCGTGTAGGATGAAGCAAATACTGGACGGGCGAGCCCATGTGGTTAAATGGCAAAGAAGTTTGGCTGGAGAATAGGGTCTAACTGTGTGAGGTTATTTGGTCTGCGCACGCGTGCAGTCTAGATGACCAATGAACGAGCAGGGGACAAGGACGCGTGCAGCTGACAGTCCAGTTAACCATGCGAACAACAGAGCTGTACGATACTTGCTGGGACAAGCTCAATATTAAGGACAACAAACGAGCTATCTCGGGGCCAAGCTTGTGGATTTCGCTACCATTTGCTGAAGGGTCCTTTGGGTTTCCCGTTTTACTATCTCCAACCGCGTGCATTTTCGGAGGGCCCATGCACAAGAAACACACGCTAAATCGTACAAAGGAAGGGTGGGGTAAGTAGCTCTCGAGGTTCCTGCGTGAGCGAGACTTAGAGCAGAACGAATGAAGTCGAAGGGTGATCTGCTGTCCACGGCCATGTGAGACATTTTGGTGCCGTTCCGACCGAGATAGCTTGACTAATACTGTAGATGGGTGTAGATTTTGGCGATTTCCTTTCCTACCTTGAGTAGATTCCAACAGTCAGTCAGTTATGACGAAGTTAATAGAGTACGGATGCGATCGGTAACCAAGGTCACGAATCCATCATGCTTTGCTTATAGTCAAAAAATTTGGATCGAGTGGCAGAGGTGTCTACTCGAACCTGCAGAGCCAGGAGTACAGGGCGAGAAACGGTCAGAGAGAACTCCGAAGGGCTCATGTCGTATTGGCGGTCCGACCAGGACCGTCCTGGTTCGGGGTGATAAGACAAAGTCTGTAAATCGAATGCCAACAAAGTTGCTGTTCGCCAGAAGTGAATACACTTGTCAATACATAGTACTGCCCATGAGGCTTTGAACAGGATCCGTTCCAATTCTTGCAATTGCAGTTGCTGCTCATCTGTTTTAATCCCACTTTCCGACTTTCTGTGATGCTTGAGTGTATGCGCTGGTAATAGTTCCACCGATCTTTGGCGACTGCTCTCGGATTTCATGTATTACCACTCCGACTGTTTTACTTTAAATACCCGACAGGATCCCTGCTAGGCCGCGCCTCATTCGCACTTCCCGGTGCAGGGCAGGTCCTGAATTTTCAACCACGAAATCATGGGCACGCATAGATCAAGTTCACCAGTGGTCGTCTAAAGAGCTGATCCGTGGAAAAGCAGGTACCGTTTTCGCCCCGGTCTGCTTATTTGCATCCGTGCGCACTGGGTGTTGACGGGGCGCGACCCAGATGTGGTTCAAATAAAAAGAGGCTCAAAGCAAGCTTGGGGTTCATGATGGTCTGCGTCAGTCTCGTTCACTCGCTAGCTTTTTAATTCACCGGTGTGGGTCAGACGGGGAGACGTAATCCTTAGTAGTAGGTTATTGGTGTACTCCAGAAACAGCAGTGGGCTGAAGCCCAGTGTCGTAAAACTCCGCTGCCAGAAGATTGCCACTAAAAGCAGTGCTGTACTGCCCTCATAGAAGAAGAGCACATCGCAACAAGCCACCGATCAAAGTGGTTAGTCTCTTAATCACTCTCAAAGACGTCTATTTTTCAGAAAACATATCCGGCAGTGTTGGTAGCTACTGGCGGTGCCGGCAGTACAACCAGCTGGACACACTAATAGCAATAACCACATGAGCTCCTGTAAAGACTGAACTGGACACATAACCGGCTCATTTCTTCATATCCTGTCCTATGACCTGGTTTGTTTTACATAGCTACTTACAACAGCGGTTGTTTCCGATTCCCGCGGTTCAAGATGGGCTCTTTTGATGGTTTCCCTGCTGAACAACGGAGGAGAATCGACGATCTTCGGTACATCGACGAAAGATGTGATTTGTATCATCCTTCGGGTGTCGAGCGAAATCGCAGGGGACACGGCTCACCTCCTCGTCCTGGGGTATGTTTGGAAAATACAACGTAACTTGTCAGGATCCCGTCAGTCAAACACTGATGCTTCGATGTCTCCCAGGTGGATCTAGTGAACGTGACGTGAGTAAACTGTGAGTTATACTAGTTGTCTCAGGTCTATCGCGCGCTTGAAAATGACCACGCAAAATATACCGACGTGCGGCTTGTGAGAGATAAGAAAAATAGAAAGCTTAATGCTTTCGTTGACTTCGTAAGCATCGCGGACGCCCGCCAGTTTATGCGAGATTGTCGGGTAACTCCCCATATTCCGTGTTTAATACGTTTAGGGTGAAATTGAAATACGCAAAACTTTGGTGCGTATGATATACAGCACCTCAAAGGAAAAAAGAGATGACGACAGGGTTTGTCAAAATTCGGCTCTTAGATTGCTTTAGTTCGAGGACCCGTCGTCAACCATTATGCTCCGTGGAATACCATCTTCGATGGATCATCATGATGTAATTTCGTCCCCGTTAGATTTATCATCTGTTCTTTCAGGTCAGAGATGCTCTTGATGATGCGCGTGTTAATTATGTTGACGTCCGAGTAATTAAAGACAAAAACACGGGTAAGACACTTGCTGTTATGATATTGAAGTAAATTTCGAACCATGAATTATTTGGTCACGTCCTGGATTAAGGTAGTAATCTCTACCTTTCCATGTCTTATATCTCGTCATGACCGATGAACGCTTTCAGTTGTTTTGTTCGTGATATTTTCGTCCATTCTCGACGGGCGTTGATCACCTATTATCTTGCTTGTGTGCGTTAAACTGAGTGTTAGTGTTAAGGTAGGACCTATAACTGCAGTCACGTCGTCGTTCGTGATCAAAGCACCTCATCGGTAACCGATAAACGTGTTGTTGGGCCCCTTTTGTCTTGTACGAAAACGTTGCTCAGTGACATAGTTTACAAGTTCTACCTAGTTTCAAGTATGTAGTAAGTTTGTTCAATAATCTTCAATTTTATTACGCAGGATAGGTGAGACTCACGGTCCCAAAACGATGAGTGGATGAAATAACGAAGATAAGTAAAAAAAACATTGATTCTGCCCTAAAAGACAGCGGTTTTTCGGTGAAATAAGTTCCCACACCCCAAAACGTTAGCGCCCACCAGGCAACCGTTGACATCATTATCCTTGGAAAGTCTGGCTGCTAAAAACACAAGGCGGGTAGGCTGACGGCTTCTTACTTCCAAACTAAAAATGCTACCGCATCTGAAACGCCGTTGTCGAAAAACGATGTTTGGGCAGGGATTACACTCACCCTTGTAACGGTACCGTCTCCAGTTGTTCAACTACGTTTTTCAGTGAACTAAAACCTTACTACTAACGTTGTGCTTCGAATGGAACTCTGTGGCGGTCACCCGGAAAGGCGGATTAGCGCGGTCGAAGTAGACAGTGCGTCGAGGTCTTCGGTTATTGGAGGGTGCACTCCCTCAGCTTCTATGATCGCGTTCGTTGAGGAAGTCAACGAGAAAAGATCGTGGAGTCCCAACCGCGTGTATTCTCGGAGAGCCTGAGTACAGAGACCACACACTGTCGTGTGTCAAGGAAGTGTGTCAGAAGTAGCGTTTGGGGTCGCTGCGTGCGCGTAACGCACGGTCAAACAAGTGATAGACTGTGTGGTCGGCTGATCACTAGAAGTCCCCTCCCAGAAGACCACCCGCAAGAGGGGCTTCAATTTAAGTCTGGCAAGCGAACGAGTACGTCGCATGCGATAGCGCCAGTAAGGTAAATAAATGTTGCAGCTCCTTGTGACTTTGAAACTGTTTGTGGGTTCGGACCGCAGCTCCAAAGTCCTCGGATCCGGTGGCATTGCCTATGGATGACATCCGGTCACCTGGCGGGCAGAATAAACATGACAACAAAAGAAACGTGTAAGGTTACTCCGAAGTGAATGAATTACACTGGAAATAAAAATAAACAACTGATTGAAACTATTTTGTTTGAGTCAAAAATGAACTGACAACGTGCCCCCCCCCCAAGGAGGAAAATAGCACGAGAAGCCAAAGAGAGAACAGAAAGTTATATGCGGTAGTATGTGGTGATTGGCACTCGAAGCGAGGCACTGGGGAGAGCCGCCAAAGCTGGCTACCCAACTTGAAAAAACTCGTAGGTTCAACGCGGGAGGTAGAATTTTTCGGTGCTTACGGCGAAGGTGTCAGTGGAGTTTTCTCTCCAATCACCCCAGTGAATGACCTAATACAGGTTCGGCTTGATAAAGAGATGTTGTGGTCGGTCTTTCCGGTAATGCATGTATCCTGCATATGGGTAACGGAGGGCAGTCGGGTTCCTGTCGTTAACGAACGGATGTTATGAAAGCCGTGCGGGTTCCCTCTTTAACTGGAGGCTTTTATTGATGGATGAGCAGAACATCAACAAAGTTGTTTAGCGACAAAAAAGAAAATAGTAAATGGCCTCCGTGTGGAAAACGAACCTTGAATTAGCAGCCACAACAGTGAGTAAAAAAATTTATTTTTAAAATAATTTTTTTTTCATGGGATCCAATATAGCGTATATGCGAAGCGAACGGGTTTCTTGATCACTCGTCCGCGGTTGGAAGTCAATGAGAGCCGCTCTGTGTTGAGGGCTGCGTCAGGATGGCAAGGCAACTGGGTCACTGGCGTGGGTACGGTCGGCGTATAGGACGCCGGGGATGTAGGTGCTGGTCCTGAATAATTCGATGGGGTGACATCGGACGGAATGGATTCAGCCAGAAAAGCTGGTTTAAGTCGGACCATGCTGGCCGTATCCTTTCTGCCGTTTTGGTCGGTGACGAATGTCGTCTCTAGGCGGCGTAGGACCCTGTGGGGCCGGAGTAGACAGGTTGTAAAGGAGCGCGTGTCTCCGTTCTAAGGAAAAGGTGCGTAGTCTTGGAGGTGTGGGTGTACGTAAACCGTAGTGTTTTGTTCGCGAGCCGCGGGAAGGTATAAGTTACGCATCTGGTGCGTTAACCTGGCGGCGTAATTAGCGTAGTCAAAAGTGACGATGGGATTTGGGTCTACCATGTCACCAGGATGTCGAAGCGCGCAACCGAATGCGAATTCAGCTGATGTGGCTTGTAGATCGGCCTTATGAGCGTTGCGGCAACCTAAAAGTACTAGCGGTAGTGATTCCCGTCAGTCTTGATTTTTGTGAGTTGCAAAGGCTGTCTTGAGTTGCCGATGAAAACGCTCTACCATTCCGTTTGCTGACGGGTGGTAGGCGCTGTTATGAATGCGACGACTGCCTAAACGTTGCAGACGACTACTGAAGACCCCCTTGAAATGCGAGCCGCGGTCTGTGGTAACCACGACTGGGCAACCAACTGCTGCCACCCATTGTTCTAAGAAAGCTTGGGCGACTGTTTCGCTAGCTGCGTTGTGCAAAGGTACAGCTAACGGCCATCTGATGGAACGATCTACACGAGTAAATGGACATGTTACCCTTTGATGGAGGCAACGGCCTTACTAAGTCGACATGCGCGTGTTGAAAAAGTGATCATGGGCTTTTTGTGTGCCTATGCACTTTCGAATGTTGACATCAGTTGCAGGTAGGGGCCCATGCAGTGACATCACGGTTCATATTGTGCCAGACATAACGGTCACCGATGAGTTAAGTAGAAGCCTTTATACCCGGGTGGGACAAACCGTGCAAGGGTTCGAAAACCTGTCCCCTAAAAGCTGACGGCACTACCGGCCTTGGGTGGCCTTTGGACATCACACAGTATGTAACCTCCAACTGAAGGAATGGGAACCGACTGGAGCCGCAGCGATGAAGTGCTACAGAGCTGCTTTACCTCAGGATCGTCTACTTGAGCGGATGCGATAGCTTTGAATTTGATCGAGCCGGGGGTGCTGAGGTCCAGGTTGTGAATGTGAGATAGCGCGTCTGCGTCAGGATTATTGGCACCTGAGATATGACGTACATCACTCGTGTGCTGAGTGATGTAATCCATATGTCTAGACTCTCTGGGAGAGTATCTGTCTACGATGACGCGCAATGCGTGGATGATCGGTTTATGGTCAATGTAGACCGTAAATTCGCGTCCCTCTAAGATGTGTCTGAAGTGACGGATGCTTAGGTAGATAGCGAGAATCTCGCGGCCATAGGTGCTATGGTTGGATTCAGCCGGTTGTAGTTTTTCGGAGAAGAATGCGACGGGTTGCCAAGTGTCGGCTAAGTGTTGTTGCAGCACCGCGCCCACGGCTTTGTCTGATGCGTCGGTGGCTAACGCAATCAGGGAAGTTGGTTTCAAGTGTGACAGCGGGACTACGTTGTTGATAGCCTGCTTCAGCATAGCAAATGCACCTCGTGCGGTTTCCGTGCCTTGCCTTTTAAGAGGTCTATGAGCAGCTGCATTAGCTGACCGCATTGTGGTATGAACGCCGGTAAAAGTTGGCCAACCCGTCGAAACGCCGTATTTGCTTGAATGACATGGGTTCTGGGTAGTCCAGGATAGCCTGCACCTTATCCTGCAATGGTATGATCCCTGTGGAAGTAACCTTGTGGCCTAGGAATTCAATGGCGTCGACGCCTGTTACACGCTTGTTCGCGTTGACCGCAACCCCGTGTTGAGATAGGCGGTCGCGAAGCGTGCGTATACGTGATAGATGTTCTGTCTTAGACGAGCTGGCAATCAGGATATCGTCCAGATAAGCGAACGCGAAATCCAAACCATTGCATACTATATCGACGAAACGCTTGGAAGTTTGCGCTGCGTTTCTAAGTTCAAACGGCATTCGTAGAAACTCGAAAAGACCGAAGGGAGTGGTTACGGTTGTTTTTGGGATATTTGCTTCAGCTACTGGTATTTGGTTATATGCTCACAGCAAATCTATTCGACTGAAAATTACCTTGCCCGCTGAATCAGCTGTGAGGTCCGTGATGTGCCTAATAAGCTATCGGTCGGGCGTAGTGACTCGGTTGAGTGGGCGATAATCCCCGCACGGTCTCCAGCCAACAGGTGACCCCTTCGGGACCATGTGTAAGAGTGATGCCCACGGACTGTTGGAAGGCCGGATAATTCTCAAGTTGAGCATATACTGGAACTCGGAGCTTGTCCGGGGCCAACCTGCGTGATCGGGCGTAGACCGGGGGCCCTTGTGTGACGATGTGATCTGCCACATCAGTTGTGATTGGAGACAGGTCGTTGTTCGGGCGGACAAGATCAGGGTACTCGCTGAATAAACTACCAAACTCTGGTTCGGACGTGGGAGTTGGTTTGAGGATTGCTGATGATTGAGCTTAGATTGGGGACCAAACACAAAATTTGATGTGACTCGATTTACTAGCCTTCGCTTACCGGGATCGGCTACTAGATCGCGACTTTCTAAAAAATCTAAGCCTAGAATAGCCTGGTGCACTTAAGGGGGCGACGAAAACCAACGGGAAAGGACGACGCAGGCCAACGTCTAGAGTGAGAAATGGACTGCCGTATGTTGTGATCGGAGTGCCGTTGGTGGCTTGTAGTGTGAGAGCTGTAGGGAAGACAATGGACCGTTTTGAAACCGGTATTACACTGACCTGCGCTCCCGTTTCGACTAAGAAATGACTGCTGGTGGTCCTGACTTTCACGTAAATGCGGCGACTAGGAACAGAGGCGCCGGTAGAGCTTGTTGCCATCACCTGATTGTAGTGGAAACTGCATGGCTTTTCGCATTCTCGGGTTTGAGGTGCGAAACGGCGGTGGGAGTAACACTTGCCGGGTTGGTGATTTGGCTTAAGGGCACAAGTGAAATGACGGCTGGTTGTGCTTTTTTGTGAAGACTGTTAAGTGTGCGCTCTTGTTGTTCACCCACCTGCATCAAGATGCGAGCATCTCGACATAACGGTTGAATGTCTGAGTTGCTGTTGGGTGCGTTGTGGTGAATGGTTTTCGAAGTAGGGTTAAAGGCCGCATCGAGTGGATCAGCGGTGGCAGTGCTGAAAGCGTGGGACTTAGGCAAGTGCATTTGCATTCTCGAGGACTTTGTCTACAGCCTCCGCGCACTCATCTGAACCGTCAGTTTGTATTAAAACGGCTACTGTGCTTTGGGCATACGATGGGAGTCGTCGCATTGATAGTTGACGCAGACGTGGTGTGATGACCTGTGACATCAAAGAGCTGCGCAGCATGTCTTCCTTGGACCGGGGGTTTAGTCGTGCTTGGAAGAACAAAATATAACTCCGTAGAACCATGTGATGAGCGATATCAGATTGTGAGCGGTCAACCTCAATGTCTCTTGAAAAGATGTTCCAATGAGTACACAAAGAAAAACAGTGTAACGGTAGAAATTTCACGGAATGGACGTGTTAGTAGAGTAGTTAGGGTTTCTTTTGACGGCGAAGGATTGATTGCACTCCATTGAGTAACTATTACTCGCCGAGGCTGATCGACTTGGTTCAGAGAATGCTATTTCGAGCACGTTCCGCTTGCTCCATTGGTAGATTCAATGCATGCGACTAACAACTGAATCCAAAAGGCGATTCGGTAATTACTGAACTAGTGAAAAGAGAATAAATGGTCAAACATTAAGGCCTCTTGCGATGAGTCACGAGGAGCTCATATATGAGTGCCTCGGTCAAGTTCCCCTCTGGGTTAAGATGAACTCATGCTTTGATTCCAAAACGCACACACAAAGACCCATTCCAGTAACTATACTTTTTTCTTCAAATTCAAACGTGGGTCCTTGCTTCACTCTCCGTGCGTCAGGTAATACAATCCAGTATCCAGTGGGTGTGCTCAGACTGGTCTCAAGGTCGCTTGAAGCCGGAGGGTTGGACGTGTGCTAAGTCAGATCCCGTTCAGCATTGGATTGTGTGCGGTTCGTTTGAATGGTACGGTGTGTGACTGGCGGTGGTTTTGCGGTGTAGGTGTTTACCACTTCGGAGGTCGGAGGTTCAAACCCCGCCGCCACCGGTCAGTTCAGTTCATTCAACCATTATCTTCGCTTTTCATTGCTCTGGTTTTTGTTGTTACCTCGCCGCATCATCCAGTTGGGGCAATGAATAGAAGTAAAATGGAGCAGCAAAAATGTTTTATATAGAAATAACGAAGTTGAAGGAAGAACACGAATGCAACTACGCTATCGGCCACGACACTCAGCAATGTCACAATATTCCCGACCATCTGGGTAGCGGGTCTCTTGTACCACAAAACAGCCCTGCCGATTGTTAGTCCGGAAATCTAACGTCCTACTTGGCAAAGTTCACTGGTCGAGCTTTTCATTATTTTGTAAGATGTAGATTAACTATTTTGGTCCACCTTCCAGACATACCCGAATAGTAGAACACCGAGGGAAACGATCGGTGGGTATGCATAACATGTCCTAGCCACTTTGAAATGCGTCAGTTCACTACTTGGTCCAGTGAGTAACCAATGGTTCCCAGCATCCTACACCTAACCTCAGTATTACCGAAACGGTGTGCTCATCGTTTTTCAGCAATGCTACGGAGACCGACGCTCAAACACCGACAATGTTCACCATCTTCTACCTTTAACAGTCGTTTCTGAAACGTGTGAAAGAACGGATCTAGCTGCCGCAGTGTACACTCCTCATACACAACCGGATGTCACGCCGGCGCCACAGATAACAGGTTAAAAAAAGCCAAACGTGCCTTCTGTGTACGCGACGACGCCTTGTCCTTTAATCGATCATCTGATGGGATGTAATTACTCGAGTGAAAAGTTGACTTCACCTAGGGCTTCCCTTGCTAAGATAATGTTTGGTGTGGTCCCAACCCAGTCCTGCAGCAGCATTTTACACATCCCAAACATTCCTACACTGTTTTTCGGACTATCAAGAAAAGCTTGCAACTTAACTGAATCTTCACTTAGAGCAATATCGTCCACATTTTCTAAGTCAGACAGTCTGCCGCCTGAGCAAAGATCGATGTTGCTATTCTCACACGAGTATAGGGCTACGACAAGAACTATTTTTCCTACAAAATTGAAAAGAAAGGACGATAGAGGGTAGCCCTGACGAACACCACTTTCTGTGGTGAACTCGGGTGAAACACTGTAAGCACGAACTCGGTTTCGACTGTTCACATTCTATGATTGGAAAAGAGAAACAAATTTCTTTGACATATCCTTCACTAAGGGGCAATGCCAGAGAACTGTGCGATCGATTGAGTCGAACATCGCTTTCATATAAAGAAAGGCAGAGGTTGGGGCCCTATGGAGGGTGTGCCTTTGTCACAAAGTTTATCGTAGGGTAAATATGTGGTCGATACACCTCGTCGGGGCCTGAAACCCGTTTGATTCTCACGCGTACACCTTATCGTGGTAATTGGATTTGCGTGCTACGATGACTCGGAGTGCTGTGTTTGTTGGAAGGCGAACCACTCCTTCAGGGTCACCCATATCCGACAAACCTAAGGTGAGTTACCACCCGTGGTTGGTTTGGAATCAAGGTTTAGCCATCTCACCTAGACTGAGTATTAGTCAGCCAACCCGGTGAAGAGCGTCGGGCATTCGCTTTCGTCCTGTCACTTTAGTGGGAACATCGCCACGAAAAGGCAGTAAGTAGGACTCTTTCAGCAGAGACTGTGTTAGACGCACGATCACTTGGGAGCATTTCGAGAGGCGCTCAGGATAAGTAGCCATCTGGGAGCCTAAGACACTCACCATACTGAGGCATTTGGAGGCTACACCTTGCCACTATGCATACAGTGTAATAGTAGTCGACATGACTGGAGAGCCATTTAACTACAAAACGGTTGCCCGCCTGATTATCGCAGAAGAACATAAACAAGTTGTGAACAGAAATATGCGCAAATCAAAAAAGGAACTAACGATTGTGTACGCTGTGGTGATTTTCACCGATTACACTTTTGGCCGACTTACACGAATATTCAGACCACAAGCCGTTGATCATGATGGTGGATAAGCCGCTACATTGAGCGCCTAGAAAACTTCAGTTGATGCTAAAACGTCTCCAAAAGTATAACTACGAACTATATTAACAGCAGGGAAAAGAATTGTTTGTAGCTGATGCACTTTCACGGGCCACACTACCGAACACGGGAGCCGAAAGCAGAAATGAAAAGGCGTACATGGCATTGGCGGTTACGGATTCTGAATTATCCCGAACCCGGAACGCCACGATGGCAGATTCGTGTCTCTAACCTCAAGGAAGTTATCACCCAGGGATGACCGGAAGATGGAAAAATTCTGTTGGCCGAAGTACTACTTCATTTCGAATTTCGGGATGAGCTAACAACAGAGGATGCACAGATTTTTTGAGGTGAGCGTTTGGTGGTCCCGCAAGCTCTTCGAAAAGATACTTTGCGTCGGTTACACCGTTCACACGGGCATCAGTAGATGTATCGACCGAGCCAACGAAACACTGCTGGCCAGGTATGACAGAACAGGTTAAACAGATGGTAGCAAATTGCGAACCATGCAGACAATTTGATTAACGGCAAACAAGAGTATCAATGGAGATTCGCTCAATACCTGACTGGCCTTGGCGATTTGTGGCGTTGGATATCTTTTACCATGGGAAGGACAGTTACCTAGTGACCGTTGATTACAGTGATTTCTTCGAAGTCGATCTGATGACAGAAGCAACTGCAGGAAATACCAACAAACTGTGGGCTCATTTTGCACGACATGGGATCCCAAATGCCGTAGCTCCTTCCGTGATCAAATTGAAACTAAGGAAGCGAATGGCGGTGCAAAAAGAATTTTACGATCGGGGCAACGAACCACTGCATCCACTCAAACCATGTAACACAGTCTGGATCAATCAACTGAACCGACTGAAAGATCCTGGACAAAAAAGAGGTACTATCGCGCGTAACAGAGAAATCCAACACAGTACGCTCTGAGGTCGTTGGATAAAAAAAATAGAGTGCATCTGAGAAAATCGGAGAAAGGCAATGATGAGGAAGAGATAAACAATGAAGGTGACAACAAAGCTAACGAGGAGGGAACCGTAAAAGATGAGGAAGTAATTAAAGCAGATACCGCCATACAAATTCGGGTCGAGGAAGAGCATATACCGTCTAGAACTCGGTCTTGGCAAAATTATCAGCCAGTGAGCAAGTAGAGGCTTTTCAAAACGGGAAAGATATATTGAATATGCTTTTGTTCTACCACATCAATGGCGTTTCTTGATTGATCAGTAAGGGACTCTTGTTTCGCACATTATAAATCGAAAAATCTGATTGGTGCAAAAGGCCTTATAAACCACCGAGAAATGAGCGTTGAGTGAGATTTTCTTATTGCGCGCTGTAACAATATACCAAGTGCTTTTCCCGAAGAACTAACTTTTGACGAACCACTCATTCCGTCATCGGCTTTGAGCGCACAAACTTTCTGTTACATTCAGTCGAGCACGGGCTAGAGTTGCTACCTCGAACAAAATGCCGTGTAATGCCGGGGACACCACTCTGTGCCTAGTTCCCAAGACTTCATAAACAGTTCTTCTACACATATTGCTCATGAGCAAATACCATTCAGTACATTCATCAAACTGGTTCATCCTATCGCAGGAGCTAGTTGCATAGAAATAAAAGTAAGTACACCTTTCGCGGGCTCTGGATAAGCGATGAAGAATAATTCCGGCGAGCAGTTCAGATACGATACTTTCCAAGCTTATCTCCGAGATGATTTGCCATTTTTCCTGCAAATCGGCACAGTCATCGATCCCCACAATTCCTTTGGAATCCGCTTACTATTCCAAATTTTCACGGTGGAGTTTTGGTAACTCCGAAAACGAAGCTTCACCTCCATCCCTGAAAAAGTGCATGTAACCCATCGGAGAACTTTGTACCTTAACAAGTAATCAGATAATCTCCCCGTCTGATGAAAGGGTGGTATCTACCTGACTCTTTTTTTAAGGTATATTCTGTAGGACCATCGTAAAAGTGAGCCAACTGAAGTATTCCTTAAAGTGCTCTGTCCAACGGTCCAGAAGACTTTCTTCAGTGAACCAATGAGTCGTCATTACTTACAACAAGCTTCCTTGGACCGGTACTTGTGATCAGACGGTAAGGATTACGACTATTGGCAATCAGCGCAACCTGCTCCACCTGTCTACAATTTTATCAGTGTTGGTAGACAGAAATGCGTTTTAGTCCGGCTCGCTATCACGCCTGACCTATTAGAACCTTATGTGGTTTTCCGTTTCGTTTCACGGTAATATTTACCGGTCTTTCTTTGTAGTTCAGTGTATCTGGGTGCTTATATGCTGTGACCCTCCCAGCGCATGTAAGCATGCATGGAATAAGAAAATTGCGGTTGATGGGCAGCTTGTTTAAGAAACGTCAGGGCCTGAGTTTCTCCTCAAATTTCCAGTACACAAAGGCGCAGAAAGCGTGCGACGTAATAAAAACATGTTTACATCAGTTGGGCAATTGTCGTATCCAAGTTGCTTTCCGAAATTACCCTCCGCTAATTGTGCACCGTTTATTAATAGTTTACTGTTGAGGTTTGGGCTTATGGTTCCCGGTTGGTGTTGTCTTAATCTCTACGACAGACTTTTAGAGCTGATATATTATACACAAGTCCACTGATAGGCTGTTGGATGGTTTTTAAAATCGGCTGTTGAGTTTATTCTTTGAAAAATGCATCAGATGAGGTCTTCCATTATGATTCATTTATAGACGGATAAAGCCGAGTTAATCGGTATGGTTCTAAGCATGGAGACCGTTCGATTCATGACTGTCGCTGATTTTGATCTACGTCTTTGAACTGATCGCATGCACTTTTTTGCCTACGTCTCGCCGGTGAATAAACCAGCGCTTAAGCCGACCATCAAACAGCTGCTACCACATTATAACAACCAAACCGTTTTCCAATTGGACCTGTTCATCAGGTTGTAGGTGCAATCGGATGCCAAAGATTCAAATAAACGATGGATCCAGGTTGAGTAAGCTGTTTGCGGCTGGTTATTTTGTGCAGGGCCCCAGAAACGGACACGAAAACGATATGTGCACCTTCAATTGTACTGTGAAATCCGCACAGATCGGTTCCTTTGGGCTCCAGATATGACCGTAAGCAAAGATGTCTCAGACACCGACTGATTCGGAGCCGGAAAAGCGATTGTGAGCAATGGTAGATTGCAAAGTGCAAAGAGATAGAAAGTCTGTAGGGACCAGCAACAGCTGCAGCGTTTTCTGTTTAATTACAGTCAGTGGTTCACGACAACCTGGTGCTAACGAACTAATCAGGGAGGAGAACGGCTCACTGACTCAGACTCAGGAGCGTCATCTAGATTGTTCGATTGAGCATTTGAATGAACAGTTTAACTGTCCATCAGAAGCAGGTGTATTGAGTATTACAATGGTCAGAGTTGTGCATGCAGATACCATTCCTCGATCGGAGGTATAGTCCTTCCGCGAAAAAGGCAATCTTGAACGACATTAGGCTTCCGGACCAAATAAGCTGCCCTCTTCCATTCTCAAAGATGGTGGCCTAGCGTTGACGTTGTAATTGATAGAATTCCTCGGTTTGATGTAGGCGAGGGAGCGAGTTGCAAATAATTTCTGTGAATTGCCGATCGTACCGATTTTTGAGAAGAGACAAGTTCCTGTGAAAATCGAGGGGGTGTGAATGTAGTTAGCATCGAATCTAAACTGCTCGCTGGTATTATGCTCCACAGCTTATCTAATGCACGTGGACAGTGTTAGTGCCAGAATCAAACTTGGTTTAGACCTAGTTGAGGTTGTCTTGATCACATTCACTCTTCGACTAATGATAGAACATGAGCACATCTGTAGGCTCACAGTCTTTCTTCTTCTGACTTTGGTAGTGGTATTCAACTCAGTCGACCGTACAGTTATCCGGAGTTGCCTCTCGCTGAAGGATGTACCGAAGAAATTCATTTTTGTCATGAAACCCGTACACGAATAGCTGGAGTCGGGCTTACGGTGATCTCATTCGAGTTTGAGGGCTGTTCCTGCAGCCGCGCCCACAGGTATCGCGAGGTTGTCTGGAATAAACTGGCATTTACGAATCTATCTTTTGCGAAACTGCATGGAATGCTGATTATTCTTCCTGAGTACCTGAAGCCGAGTTTATGTTAACGACGGTCATGTACCCGAGTTTACCACCTGCTTTCGTTTTCTGTTTTTGATATATATTTTTACATGCGCTTGAGTGCAATGGAAGGGGTATACCCCGCAGCCACGAAGGACCACTGCACTGTTGTGGACAACCGGTAACCAGGCTCTGAAATGGAGTAACAGAAAACCACATAAGGTCCTGATAGGTCAGTTGCGGTAACGATCCGGACGACAGTGGATTACTGTATACCAGTAAATTAACCAGGAGTGACGGGGATCTAAACCTCTAACCTTCGACGTGGTAAGCAAACTTTCTAAACCAGTCCATCGCCACCGATTTGGGCATGGAAGCCACTTCATCGTTACATGGGGCGGCGATGTTCAACTTTTTCTCTGTAGGAACTGAGGAGGACTCCGGATATTCCGATGGTCTCATTCTTCCATGTAAACACGAAGTTAAATTACGGGCTTCTCTCAACAGCATGTTTGAGATTTGTTTCGCACCTCCAAAAAGAGCAAGATGCTACTGCAAAACTAGGTGAGTCCCATATCCAACCTCATCTCGGCGAGGGAAACGATAAGTCAGTTGAGTAAGGTTCGTTACCTAGGCTTCTGCATTTCTATGAAGGGTCATCACAGCTGTCTTTTACCAACTATAGTCACCTGTGTCGTCTACATGACCCCTTTGGGAGGCATGGGTTAGATGCACACTTGTCCTGGTTAGGCCCGGTTTTTGCAGCTCAAAAGCTTGGTCATTTTGGATGGAGAGTGGACAAAGGTTGTTGGTATTTGAACACTGATGTCTTCAAAACAACTGATTCCGGTGATAACTAGGTCAAGTGTGTTAGAGATGGCTGCATAATACTGACTGCACAAAAACTTACTGAATAAAACACCGAAGCTCACCGGACTATAGGTTTTTGGGCCAACCATGCTCATGTTCCTCGGTTGTTTTTCTTAGCAATCTGGATTCACGGAAGTGGGTGATGATTAGTAGATATGTAAGAGTGGTTAGTCCATGGCATGGAAAAATGTATAAAGCATCTCATCTATAGAGTTGACGGTGTGGGACGTGTTCCCGTTTTTTGGAATCCGCCCGCTAAGTGGTTAGAAAAAGAAAGATATAGTCTCTTGTATTCCCATACTTCTTCGGTGTATCTGAAACTATCTCTATTTCTCCTTACTGTTTAATGTTGTAGATTGTTCTTGTTTTCAGTTGTGAGGCGACTCCTGAGAGGTCAACCAGAAACCGCGGACAGTTCATCGGCAATGGTTATGCAAACTAAACCAAACGGTTGCTTGTCACCAGGAAGCAACAGGGTGAACCGTCGAATCCAGTATTGGTGTTACCAGGGCTATGCAAACGCAGACACACACAGATGTGGTCAGAATGGTTGGACATAAACTCAAATTGAAATAATCCATACTTCTGGTAACCAGTACTGCAGTCTACTCGGTTCCAACACTGACGATGTAGTTGGATGTCGAATGAATCAATGCCACGTTATATGAAACAGTTGGCGATCTACGCGGGTTATTCGATCGGCCAGATTAGCATCCGTTTGTGGCAGAAAGCTGCAATGTTTATTAAGCGCGCATCTCGAAGTTACTGTATTGGGCCCCCTTAAAATGGACCTTACACTTTACCAGTGCTACAGGAAGTAAACATCTAAAAAAAATTGTCACGAACTTTTATGTCGGTCGCTATGGACAACATCAACCAGTAATTGTGATTCAGTCTAGAAGTCCACAGTTAACTCTATAGTTTTGAATAACCGGTACGCCCATCCAAGTCCGAACATTACCTTAGAATAAAATAAAATACAGAGCTGGAAACTGTTACCAGAGCATTTGTTTTATTCACGTTCCTTAGATGCGTACTCCTGTGTTGGTAGTTCCAAGTTTCCCAATTTTGAAATTACCGAGTGATGTTCTTATTTAGACACGCCATTGTCCTTGATACTTGGGGAATGAAAACTAGTGCTGAGTACCGTATAGTTATCTAACGTCATCTTTGATTATTGTCTATCTATTCTTATCCCGACTGTTCACTCGACTAAATGATTTCATAGAAATCTCCGTTTCTCCTCAGGAAATATAACCTTTGTTTGATGGGCGGTCGTTCTTCATGATTTAGTTCATTATTTTGAAACCAGAAGCAGTTGGGGTGATTCCGTGGAGTGTGTTTACTGTCAAATACGTTGACTGCGGTACCGTTCATGTATTGACTCACTTCGGCATGTCATCCGATTTCGTTCAATTGAATGAAGTAGCAACCACTAAAACGATAACGATAAGGTCGCTTCTCGTCACTTGAACCATGATGATGGTTGACTCTTATCATCTCTTGTAAATATTTACATACGCAAACCTCGGATGAGCTTTGTCCAGATAGTAGACACCATCTGCTTCGGTTGATTCTTGACTTTGATGCACACTAAAAGTTCATTTCACAGGTTGTCATAATGACTTCAAAAGATGGGGTCCCAGCGTTGTGCTGTTATATGTTTCTGTTTACTCATCTTTAAAACATTATGCGATTTCAGTTTTTATCACAATCACAGGGTACATGTCAATCGTACCATCTCCGTCCTAGTTTTGTCATCCGTCTAGTTTTGTGACGCTCTAGAATAATAACCTGTTTATTTACACAAAATGCAAAATACATGATCCTCGTTTTTAAAACCCTCACGGACATTACAAGCGGGTCGTGAACTGCGTAGGTTCTAAACTAGATAACTTCTGTTTCTTCCGGTTGTGACTCACTGAGACCTTGCGATGAACCACTACGAAACCCACGGTCGAAATAGCCACGTCACCCTCGTGGTGCAGTATACAATCATTTGTGCTCATGTTTAGAGTTGAAATAAACGAATAATTCCCCCGGTCCAGTCAAAGCATGCGAAACGTCAGCATGACATTCTTGGTGCTTGATATGGAACTGTGAAGGTTTACGGAGATAGACCCACTGCCCTGAGGACTTCCTTGTTCCGGTGAATTCTCCCACGCATTCCTAACTGATTTGTGCTTTATTGAGGGTCTGTTTTGTTGAAATCTCACTTTGCTGTTCTATCAACTCTGTTCGCAGGTGCGACGAAGGGCTTCGGTTTTGTGGACTTCGCTTCTGTCCATGAGGCGATGCGGTGGATGGAGTACCAAAAAGTAATGGATTGACATTCAAACTGTTGGATAACGCAGGTTTATCCTTACGAGGATACTTTAATATCACTCTTGATGCCATCTGTGTAGTCCTTTTAGTTGACTCAACGACTGGGTAGCTAATGCTGTTTTTCGAACTACGCTGTATTTTTTCAGGGCTATCTTCGTGTTCGGCGTCACGAATTACGGCTGTCGTATAGCAATCCTCGTGGTGCACCGGAGGCTTTAGATTCTTCCGTGGCCCCTGGGTTACTAGGACCATCCTGCCGTCCTGCTTCGTTGTCAGATGTATCTACAGGTGATTGGATTTGTTCTAGAGTAAGTATGACTTTAATGGGTGTCCCTTATCGCTGCGCAATAGTTCATTTAACTCATTTTTCATCTGGTAACGCTAACAAGTGGACACCAGGGTAACATCGGTTAAATTTTAGTTGTTTTTCTCCAACGTAACGATTGGAGTCATATGGACGACTATCAACACGATTGGAGCTGGTATAAGAAAGATCACCCATGAACAATGCAGTCAATCGATGAGACGTTTTTGTCACCTATCCATTCCGAACATAGATTCTGAAAGCCATATGCTAAATTTGTTTGTACTTGTGAACAGCCTGCCTGCAGTAATCTTATCAGGGGCCGTGATTCAACAAGATGGAGTGCTATCATTTTGTTCAGTGATTCCAATCGAATCACGGAAGGAAACTTTCAACTTGGCGATTGAGTCAGTTCAGTTCGAATCCCTATCAACCGTGTACTGGGAACGGTTTTCTTGGTTGCTATCTTTCAGCGGGAACACTTAGAGATAATGAGAAAACGGTATGACAAGCTACAACTGCTCTTTGAACTTGTTACGAGCTGAGTAACATTAAGTCTTTACTTCAGTTAGGTTTTGATCAGATTTTAGTCATACAGATATTTTATGAGATTCTGAACACAACATGTGAGGTAAGTTTGAAATTTTTGGGATTTGCTTTTTCTCTCGCCGGTAATGCTTCACGAATAATTGTGAATGCTTGAGCAAAATATTTTTCATTACACAAAATGATTTACAAATGAGGGATGAACCGCATAACCAAAAGATATACTATAAGATAGAGGTTGGCAGAACATTGAATCGGAACGGATTTGTTGATACTGCTTTTGAGGAAAAAAAAACTGTTGGTTGGTAGTAAGACAAAAACAGCTGGTGTTCAACATTTTCGCGATCCGTGGAAAAAGGAAAATTGGATGATATGGGTACGGCATTTAAGAACAGAAACGTGATAGGTGTGACTGCCGCCTGTGTACGAGGCCAGGGTTAGTGGAAGAGAAACTGCCAATGCTAGCTCGAAAGAACAGAAATCGAAATAATAACGGTGGAAGAAAATAATAAAATAACCATCCGACGGTGAGTGCGTGACTGCAGATTGAGGGCTAGGGGAAGTTCGTCGGCCAGCCGGGCGGTCTAACGTTGAGTTTGATTAAGAACACGAAGTCCCATCCCACGTGTGACTGCAGTATTCGAGTATTCGTTGGATTTGAATTTAGTACAATTGGAAGGCGCGTTGGAGAAATGATACGTCTGGCGCAGAATAGAAAACTAACTTTGCGCGCGGTACACGAAGCAAGCAGGTATGGGAAGGGGGACCAACATAATGAAGGGATTAAAAAAAAACTAATTATATATATATATATATATATATATATATATATATATATATATATAATATGCCTCATGTTGGAACTCAAGCTGGTACCGAACCTGTAACAATAATAACGAAAAGACAACAAGAAACAGTCACCGGACAGATAATGTGATTTTTTCGATTTTCATCGTGCACTACTTGGAGTTTGTCGGGATAACGATTTTGTGATAACGACGCACCGTAGTTCGACAAACAGACCGCATAAAATCGTCTCTTTCAGTTCTGGCTATGTAAAAATTACTGAATCCGAGTTCGTGGTTCTCTCCAGGTTTAGTGCTGAAACCAAATGGTGCCTATTTGGTGCCCAACCGAAAGGTTGATGCTTGAAGGTCCATTTTGCTGGGGCGAATCCCTGTTCGAATATTTCCACATTCGCATTGTCTTGGCTATCTTTTGACCCCGGCTTTGTAAATACCCGTGATCTATTGGATAGGCGCATTGTGATTTCATGCACTTGAAGCTCGACAGACTTTTCGCTATTACAGATTCTTCCGCGCATTGTGTGTCCGCACTTCAGGCAGACCGAAAACCGGTCGATTGGCTGGTGGGATGTAATTACTCGAGTGAAAAGTTGACTTCACCTAGGGCTTCCCTTGCTAAGATAATGTTTGGTGTGGTCCCAACCCAGTCCTGCAGCAGCATTTTACACATCCCAAACATTCCTACACTGTTTTTCGGACTATCAAGAAAAGCTTGCAACTTAACTGAATCTTCACTTAGAGCAATATCGTCCACATTTTCTAAGTCAGACAGTCTACCGCCTGAGCAAAGATCGATGTTGCTATTCTCACACGAGGATAGGGCTACGACAAGAACTATTTTTCCTACAAAATTGAAAAGAAAGGACGATAGAGGGTAGCCCTGACGAACACCACTTTCTGTGGTGAACTCGGGTGAAACACTGTAAGCACGAACTCGGTTTCGATTGTTCACATTCTATGATTGGAAAAGAGAAACAAATTTCTTTGACATATCCTTCACTAAGGGGCAATGCCAGAGAACTGTGCGATCGATTGAGTCGAACATCGCTTTCATATAAAGAAAGGCAGAGGTTGGGGCCCTATGGAGGGTGTGCCTTTGTCACAAAGTTTATCGTAGGGTAAATATGTGGTCGATACACCTCGTCGGGGCCTGAAACCCGTTTGATTCTCACGCGTACACCTTATCGTGGTAATTGGATTTGCGTGCTACGATGACTCGGAGTGCTGTGTTTGTTGGAAGGCGAACCACTCCTTCAGGGTCACCCATATCCGACAGATCAAGAGTGAGTAGCCGGACAAAAACAAGGCGGTATCGTTAGAGAGCTAGACGAGCGGTCGTACGCATTGCTTTCTCGTGGCGGAAATATTCTCACAGAGCCGAGGGGACGAAAGTGAATGCCCAGTGCTCTCCACCGGATTAAATGGCTAGTCAGCTGAGGGGAGATTACTAAACCAATATTTCAAACTAACCGCAGACCGCATATGAAGCATGCAGCACTTTGATCATCGGCAACTCTGACGAAGTGTTTTGGGCACTCAGGGCGTCTCTCCTCATCCGAAGGTCGTATGAACTGAGCGACCAGCGACCGGCTTCCAGAGGTTTCGGAATATCCGAACGAGTGATGCAATTGACTACCGGCTCACCTAGACCAGCGCTACTGTCTTGTAGGACGCTCTTGGCTGCGCAGGTGCATCCTTGAATTATAAAGCCTATTCATGATTGGGCGACTGAGTAGAATAACAACTTAACAACCATACAATGGTTGAATCTTTTCACACACGCACATGGTCGCTCTTTCATACTGCACTGTTTGGAGGCCCCTATAAGGCATTGCTTAGAACAGCTTCGATGGCAAAGTTGGGAAGAAATGGGGACATAGGGCAACCTTGTCAAACTCCACTAGAGACGACAAGAGGAGGCTAGAAATGGCCACAGACCCTTATCCGACCTGAAGTGTGACGATGCAACTCATTGAGGACTGAAACGTACTTCTCAGGTACTTCATTTATCACAAACAATTCCGTAGTGCAGTGCTATCGACAGGGTCGAAGGTCTTACCAAGGCCCAGGAACACGTTGATTGTTGGTCCTTGGAAAGCGCGATGGTTTTCTAGCGGTTGTCGGAGGGTAAAAATTCGATCGGTACACCTACGACCGGTACGAAAATCAGCTTTTTATCGCGAGTCTTTGCTTGCGTTTGATACAACTTGCGAGGAACGACAGACGCAGCAACCGCGAGGCTATTGGAATTAGGGTTACACCTCTAGGGTTAGCGCAGGTCAGTGGGCAGTGGGCTGACGAAACAATCCCCTGGTCCTTCAGGTTGAGTTCGATTTGAGCTGACAATTTAGTCGGTGAAATCAATAGAAAAATGAATGAGCCAAGTAGATGGGCTTCCGTCACCACCCCCCACATCAAACCGAGGAATTCTATCAATTACAACGTCAACGCTAGGCCACCATCTTTGAGAATGGAAGAGGGCAGCTTATTTGGTCCGGAAGCCTAATGTCGTTCAAGATTGCCTTTTTCGCGGAAGGACTATACCTCCGATCGAGGAATGGTATCTGCATGCACAACTCTGACCATTGTAATACTCAATACACCTGCTTCTGATGGACAGTTAAACTGTTCATTCAAATGCTCAATCGAACAATCTAGATGACGCTCCTGAGTCTGAGTCAGTGAGCCGTTCTCCTCCCTGATTAGTTCGTTAGCACCAGGTTGTCGTGAACCACTGACTGTAATTAAACAGAAAACGCTGCAGCTGTTGCTGGTCCCTACAGACTTTCTATCTCTTTGCACTTTGCAATCTACCATTGCTCACAATCGCTTTTCCGGCTCCGAATCAGTCGGTGTCTGAGACATCTTTGCTTACGGTCATATCTGGAGCCCAAAGGAACCGATCTGTGCGGATTTCACAGTACAATTGAAGGTGCACATATCGTTTTCGTGTCCGTTTCTGGGGCCCTGCACAAAATAACCAGCCGCAAACAGCTTACTCAACCTGGATCCATCGTTTATTTGAATCTTTGGCATCCGATTGCACCTACAACCTGATGAACAGGTCCAATTGGAAAACGGTTTGGTTGTTATAATGTGGTAGCAGCTGTTTGATGGTCGGCTTAAGCGCTGGTTTATTCACCGGCGAGACGTAGGCAAAAAAGTGCATGCGATCAGTTCAAAGACGTAGATCAAAATCAGCGACAGTCATGAATCGAACGGTCTCCATGCTTAGAACCATACCGATTAACTCGGCTTTATCCGTCTATAAATGAATCATAATGGAAGACCTCATCTGATGCATTTTTCAAAGAATAAACTCAACAGCCGATTTTAAAAACCATCCAACAGCCTATCAGTGGACTTGTGTATAATATATCAGCTCTAAAAGTCTGTCGTAGAGATTAAGACAACACCAACCGGGAACCATAAGCCCAAACCTCAACAGTAAACTATTAATAAACGGTGCACAATTAGCGGAGGGTAATTTCGGAAAGCAACTTGGATACGACAATTGCCCAACTGATGTAAACATGTTTTTATTACGTCGCACGCTTTCTGCGCCTTTGTGTACTGGAAATTTGAGGAGAAACTCAGGCCCTGACGTTTCTTAAACAAGCTGCCCATCAACCGCAATTTTCTTATTCCATGCATGCTTACATGCGCTGGGAGGGTCACAGCATATAAGCACCCAGATACACTGAACTACAAAGAAAGACCGGTAAATATTACCGTGAAACGAAACGGAAAACCACATAAGGTTCTAATAGGTCAGGCGTGATAGCGAGCCGGACTAAAACGCATTTCTGTCTACCAACACTGATAAAATTGTAGACAGGTGGAGCAGGTTGCGCTGATTGCCAATAGTCGTAATCCTTACCGTCTGATCACAAGTACCGGTCCAAGGAAGCTTGTTGTAAGTAATGACGACTCATTGGTTCACTGAAGAAAGTCTTCTGGACCGTTGGACAGAGCACTTTAAGGAATACTTCAGTTGGCTCACTTTTACGATGGTCCTACAGAATATACCTTAAAAAAAGAGTCAGGTAGATACCACCCTTTCATCAGACGGGGAGATTATCTGATTACTTGTTAAGGTACAAAGTTCTCCGATGGGTTACATGCACTTTTTCAGGGATGGAGGTGAAGCTTCGTTTTCGGAGTTACCAAAACTCCACCGTGAAAATTTGGAATAGTAAGCGGATTCCAAAGGAATTGTGGGGATCGATGACTGTGCCGATTTGCAGGAAAAATGGCAAATCATCTCGGAGATAAGCTTGGAAAGTATCGTATCTGAACTGCTCGCCGGAATTATTCTTCATCGCTTATCCAGAGCCCGCGAAAGGTGTACTTACTTTTATTTCTATGCAACTAGCTCCTGCGATAGGATGAACCAGTTTGATGAATGTACTGAATGGTATTTGCTCATGAGCAATATGTGTAGAAGAACTGTTTATGAAGTCTTGGGAACTAGGCACAGAGTGGTGTCCCCGGCATTACACGGCATTTTGTTCGAGGTAGCAACTCTAGCCCGTGCTCGACTGAATGTAACAGAAAGTTTGTGCGCTCAAAGCCGATGACGGAATGAGTGGTTCGTCAAAAGTTAGTTCTTCGGGAAAAGCACTTGGTATATTGTTACAGCGCGCAATAAGAAAATCTCACTCAACGCTCATTTCTCGGTGGTTTATAAGGCCTTTTGCACCAATCAGATTTTTCGATTTATAATGTGCGAAACAAGAGTCCCTTACTGATCAATCAAGAAACGCCATTGATGTGGTAGAACAAAAGCATATTCAATATATCTTTCCCGTTTTGAAAAGCCTCTACTTGCTCACTGGCTGATAATTTTGCCAAGACCGAGTTCTAGACGGTATATGCTCTTCCTCGACCCGAATTTGTATGGCGGTATCTGCTTTAATTACTTCCTCATCTTTTACGGTTCCCTCCTCGTTAGCTTTGTTGTCACCTTCATTGTTTATCTCTTCCTCATCATTGCCTTTCTCCGATTTTCTCAGATGCACTCTATTTTTTTTATCCAACGACCTCAGAGCGTACTGTGTTGGATTTCTCTGTTACGCGCGATAGTACCTCTTTTTTGTCCAGGATCTTTCAGTCGGTTCAGTTGATTGATCCAGACTGTGTTACATGGTTTGAGTGGATGCAGTGGTTCGTTGCCCCGATCGTAAAATTCTTTTTGCACCGCCATTCGCTTCCTTAGTTTCAATTTGATCACGGAAGGAGCTACGGCATTTGGGATCCCATGTCGTGCAAAATGAGCCCACAGTTTGTTGGTATTTCCTGCAGTTGCTTCTGTCATCAGATCGACTTCGAAGAAATCACTGTAATCAACGGTCACTAGGTAACTGTCCTTCCCATGGTAAAAGATATCCAACGCCACAAATCGCCAAGGCCAGTCAGGTATTGAGCGAATCTCCATTGATACTCTTGTTTGCCGTTAATCAAATTGTCTGCATGGTTCGCAATTTGCTACCATCTGTTTAACCTGTTCTGTCATACCTGGCCAGCAGTGTTTCGTTGGCTCGGTCGATACATCTACTGATGCCCGTGTGAACGGTGTAACCGACGCAAAGTATCTTTTCGAAGAGCTTGCGGGACCACCAAACGCTCACCTCAAAAAATCTGTGCATCCTCTGTTGTTAGCTCATCCCGAAATTCGAAATGAAGTAGTACTTCGGCCAACAGAATTTTTCCATCTTCCGGTCATCCCTGGGTGATAACTTCCTTGAGGTTAGAGACACGAATCTGCCATCGTGGCGTTCCGGGTTCGGGATAATTCAGAATCCGTAACCGCCAATGCCATGTACGCCTTTTCATTTCTGCTTTCGGCTCCCGTGTTCGGTAGTGTGGCCCGTGAAAGTGCATCAGCTACAAACAATTCTTTTCCCTGCTGTTAATATAGTTCGTAGTTATACTTTTGGAGACGTTTTAGCATCAACTGAAGTTTTCTAGGCGCTCAATGTAGCGGCTTATCCACCATCATGATCAACGGCTTGTGGTCTGAATATTCGTGTAAGTCGGCCAAAAGTGTAATCGGTGAAAATCACCACAGCGTACACAATCGTTAGTTCCTTTTTTGATTTGCGCATATTTCTGTTCACAACTTGTTTATGTTCTTCTGCGATAATCAGGCGGGCAACCGTTTTGTAGTTAAATGGCTCTCCAGTCATGTCGACTACTATTACACTGTATGCATAGTGGCAAGGTGTAGCCTCCAAATGCCTCAGTATGGTGAGTGTCTTAGGCTCCCAGATGGCTACTTATCCTGAGCGCCTCTCGAAATGCTCCCAAGTGATCGTGCGTCTAACACAGTCTCTGCTGAAAGAGTCCTACTTACTGCCTTTTCGTGGCGATGTTCCCACTAAAGTGACAGGACGAAAGCGAATGCCCGACGCTCTTCACCGGGTTGGCTGACTAATACTCAGTCTAGGTGAGATGGCTAAACCTTGATTCCAAACCAACCACGGGTGGTAACTCACCTTAGGTTTGTCGGATATGGGTGACCCTGAAGGAGTGGTTCGCCTTCCAACAAACACAGCACTCCGAGTCATCGTAGCACGCAAATCCAATTACCACGATAAGGTGTACGCGTGAGAATCAAACGGGTTTCAGGCCCCGACGAGGTGTATCGACCACATATTTACCCTACGATAAACTTTGTGACAAAGGCACACCCTCCATAGGGCCCCAACCTCTGCCTTTCTTTATATGAAAGCGATGTTCGACTCAATCGATCGCACAGTTCTCTGGCATTGCCCCTTAGTGAAGGATATGTCAAAGAAATTTGTTTCTCTTTTCCAATCATAGAATGTGAACAATCGAAACCGAGTTCGTGCTTACAGTGTTTCACCCGAGTTCACCACAGAAAGTGGTGTTCGTCAGGGCTACCCTCTATCGTCCTTTCTTTTCAATTTTGTAGGAAAAATAGTTCTTGTCGTAGCCCTATCCTCGTGTGAGAATAGCAACATCGATCTTTGCTCAGGCGGTAGACTGTCTGACTTAGAAAATGTGGACGATATTGCTCTAAGTGAAGATTCAGTTAAGTTGCAAGCTTTTCTTGATAGTCCGAAAAACAGTGTAGGAATGTTTGGGATGTGTAAAATGCTGCTGCAGGACTGGGTTGGGACCACACCAAACATTATCTTAGCAAGGGAAGCCCTAGGTGAAGTCAACTTTTCACTCGAGTAATTACATCCCATCAGATGATCGATTGAAGGACAAGGCGTCGTCGCGTACACAGAAGGCACGTTTGGCTTTTTTTAACCTGTTATCTGTGGCGCCGGCGTGACATCCGGTTGTGTATGAGGAGTGTACACTGCGGCAGCTAGATCCGTTCTTTCACACGTTTCAGAAACGACTGTTAAAGGTAGAAGATGGTGAACATTGTCGGTGTTTGAGCGTCGGTCTCCGTAGCATTGCTGAAAAACGATGAGCACACCGTTTCGGTAATACTGAGGTTAGGTGTAAGATGCTGGGAACCATTGGTTACTCACTGGACCAAGTAGTGAACTGACGCATTTCAAAGTGGCTAGGACATGTTATGCATACCCACCGATCGTTTCCCTCGGTGTTCTGCTGTGGAACTGTTGTTATTAACCTCAGCCCTGCATCTCTGTTTACTGAGCGACCGTTTGTGACAATTTCTAGAGCTTGAGACTTCATCGTACAGCGTTGAACAGTAGAACAAGCTCCACTGAACGCGGCTTTTCTCACCATCTTGCAAGTCATTTGAAAAAGTATGTATACACAAGATGAGCAGGGAGTAGACCTACAGCAGTGGAAAAAGGCAAGAGTGCCCTGGTTGCCAACACACGGAATGAACAGTTCAAATGTACAAACGCACATCGTTGACGCCCAGTCTTGTAACATCACCTTGCACTTAGAAGGTGCAAAGCGCATGCCGAATGGAGCTACTGCTCTCCCAAGTCTATTTAGTGCACGTTGAGCATGTTCCGTGCATTCGAACAAACAGACAACGTCGTCTGCGTAATCTGTGTCACATAGCTTTTCTCTATTTCCTAGGTCGACGCCTACATCCTGAAGATTTTACAAAGCACTTTCCATTATTTCGTCCACGACGAAGTTGGAAAGGATTGGAGACATGGGACATCCCTGTCGAACACCACTGGTCATTTCGAACTGACCGGATAGTTCACCGTAAACTCTAACGCGGCTAGAAGTATGAGAATACAATGATCTCAGTAGGTTCACGAACTTCTGGGGCATACCTTTTCGATGAAGAGTACTGAAAAGCGCTGCTCGATCAACTGAATCGAAAGCGCCTTTCATGTCTAAAAATCATTATTGTTGGTCGGCGGTGCGTGTGACGCGTTTCAAGTGGGCGGCGTAGAGTAAAAATCTGGTCGATGCATCCTCGACCTGGGCGGAATCCAGCCTGCTGTTAGCGGGTGTTCTCTCATCAACCGGTTTTAGACGCCACGGCAAAATCCTGGCTAATACCTGGGGTGATTATCAGAATTAAACTGATCCCACGATTATTTGTACAGTCATTGCGTATTCCTTTCTTAAAGATGGATACAACCAATCACTTTCTCCATAACAGTGGAATACACTCCTTCCAAATGTCACGGAGCAAGATGGTAAGCGATTTTATCAAGGTATCCACCCAGTTTGAAAAGAACTGGGGGGGGGAAGTTCGTCGGGACCTGCCACTGTCCCTCGCTTAAGTAATCGAATGCATGACTACTTCTAATTCCGATGGGGGCTCAAGTGATACCATCCAAGGAGTCGCAGTTGTTGACACAGGAGTAACTACACCTGCGTGCGGCCAGCTTAACTGTTCCTTGAAGCATTTGGCCGAATGGTTGAGCTATTGCTTTTTGTCGCGAATCGGCCCTCCATCTCTATCGCATATCGTTTCACTGACTGGGGTTCGCCGTCGACCGGTATCGCGGATAAATTTGAACAGTCTTTGACTGTTACCCGAAGCAACTTCTATTTCCATTTCTCCGGTTTCTTTGACCCACCATTTTTCGCGATAATTTGAAAGCTTCTCGTAACATGCGCATGCAGATGTTTTCCTGTCTCATTTATCTCCTTACAGTTCGTGAGCTGACCCTTTTGCTCCATTATATTCAGCAACTTGTGGGAAATTCGTAGTAGACAGGAATAACCGATTGTCCGCACAAACATGGAGGAGCCTATCCCCGTTATCTGTGCGCTGAGTGAGTAAAGCACAAAGGCCACCTGAACAAGCTTCTGACACCAGCTCGCACTACAGTGTCAGAACCTTTACTGCTGCGAACGATGGTGGTGAGTTCATCATAGAACTCATTTTTCTGCTCGTCTGAGCTGCAGTCCGTTGGGGCGTACGCTGGGATCACAAACAAATCGCGCCCAGCAATACTATCCTTTTGAACGCAAACTGGCCCCTGAAGTCTCACAGCACATAAACGGCTGTTAACCGGGATCCAGTCTAAAAGAGCAGCCTCAGCCTTGTCAGTCAAGACTATTCCTACACCACATTGACCCGCAGCTCGAACTACTTCGTCTCTTGAAGTACGCAGGCAAAAAGGACCCAACAACACGTTTGTCGGTTACAGATGAGATGCTTCGACTACGGACGACGATGTGACTGCAGTTGTAGGCCGTACCTTAACACTAACACTTGGTTTAACATGTAAAATCAGGGTGTTATGTGACGGTTATTTTGTGATCGTTGGGCCTCGATCTTCAGTTGCGATGTGGGTTCAACAGAGTTCCTTGTCGGTAGTGACGCAGGCGCTAGCTGAGCTGCGTAAGAGCTCTAAGTAATTCTGAACCGGATTCTGTATCGTCTGCCTTGCGCTTTGGATTTTGCATTTCATAATTGTGTGTACGTAATCTTCAGGTTCGCATCCTTAGTTCGTCATCCGAGGTCAACTTTCGGTTCACGTTCTTGCTTAGTCGGGTTTATTTGAGTTATAAAACATCTGACCGCAAAAGCACAGAAACGAAAGTGAGATGTGCTAACTCAAAGTCACTCTGTCAGTCTTGGAATTTTGGATGTCGTTTATTGGCTGTGCTGTCAACTTCCACAGTCAGTGAATCACTGCATATAAAAGACTCGGTTCTCCAGTTGTTAAGACCGTTTCTGTCCGCCCCTTGTGCAGGACTATCCGACATTCCAGGAACAAGTTTGTAGTACTTGAGTATAGACTAAAAAACATCACTGAGGCTCCTATCTAGTCAGCCTCGGTTTATTTGTTGCATTAGTTATCCAGGTCTTGTTATTTGTTTATGTGATTGCCTACACAAGAATCCCCCTTTTCATTAACCGCTGCCCAACTTCGTAATAACTTGGTTCTGAAGTTCTCAGATTTGGTAGATGTAATTTTGATTCAAAATGAAAAAGTTGTCCTCTGTTGGATCCAAATCCGTGCCTGGACGCCAGTTTACTACGGGTACTGGGGATTAAAGCGTGGGTTCTAATCTCATACTCGTTTCGACCATTTTTACAGCTTTTGTAATGGTTTGTGATTATTGTTTTCAGCAGCTGCAAACAAAGACACCCGATTTGTGACTCGTATCCTTTTGTTCCCTGAAATTCAGTTACATACAAGTAATGAATCATTTGATTCTACTAGGTAAGTAGAAACAGCGAGGCGAGCTTTTTGATTCCCAGTTGGTGTTGCCCGGGATATGCGAAAACAGGTGTACAAAAGGTTTGAATTTAGCCAGGACCGATAACTTCTACCAGATGGGTCAATTCAAAGTTGTTCGAATCCTCTAACGAGATTTTGTAAGATGCTAGTTTATTGAAATTCGTCACTTGGGTAAGATCTCGATGCCCGGATGTGGATGTTTTCCGTGGATTGAATTGGTTCGGAAAATTTCGTGGTTATTAGATAATTATCAGTCGTATGTGCTGGTTGATAACTTGAATTTCGTTTCTTCTATAGCATATCGCATTCAAATTCGATTTTGATTTTCTTTCTCATTCTACAAAAGCGGGAGGAATCGGTTTCGTGAGGAGGCTCAGACGCATTCATTCTTTGTCGTAGTGATCTTTGATAAATCAACAATAGTTCATTTTAGGTGATTTTATATCAAGTCATGGTTACGATCAGCAGCCTCTTTTTACTTTTATAGCGTGGTCAGTTGAGTTTTCGTTCTGTTACCTCATACTCAGGTTATCGTTTTCTACCACATGTACTAATTTCCGATGGTCACTGCTTCATCCTCAGTGTTCGAGCCACAACTTCAGGCGCCGAGATCAGTGCTACAAATGTCAACTCCCGAGGTCCCAGGTTCAGTCACTCTCCAATTGGGTCGATGGTGTTGACCTCATTGGAACAACGCCTTGCAATAGTAAGTACGCTGTCTACTGTGTACAGTACAATGTTGCGCTGAAATCTAACAGTGATTGTTTCGTATTCTGATAAAAAATACTATAACTGCTGGAGAACTTGCCTTTTTGTGAAGCTAGTTTCTACGAGACGATGAGCCGGTTTCATGAATGTCCCGAATGGCACCTGCTCATGAGCAATGTGTAGAAGAACTGTTTATGTAGTCTTGGAAACTAGGCACAGAGTGGTGTCCCCGACATTACACGGCATTTTGTTCGAGGTAGCAACTCTAGCCCGTGGTCGACTGGATGCAACGGAAAGTGTGTGTGCTGAGAGCCGATGACCGAACTAGTGGTTCAAATACTTTTTAAACGGCGATCTATCAGTCAAGGATGTCCAACGCTTCCTAGGGTATTCTACTTCACGCAGGATGACTGAGTAAGAGGTGAAGGGTAATGGCCTAAGTTAGTGGCGAGCCACGTTCACTCACGTCATGTGGTTTTCCATGGGCTTCTGTGGCTTTTGTGTAGAGTTCGCTGTCAGGCAAAAAGCCACCCGTACCCTCGAACTACGCCGCGTTGCTGGCTACTCGGCCTTGGTCTGTCGTATATGGTTGACCTTAAAGGAGCGCTTTGTGCTTCAAGTTGCAAAGCTTTCGCAAATCCAATCACTGCGATGAGGTAGCAACAACGGTCAATGCCAGAGAAGCTGGTTGTTAATCTTCTGTCGGCGTCATAAAAATTGTGAATATCTATGCTTCATTTCACTGCAGTCCAAAAAGCTTTCCGATTGACGAAAGAGCCGGAACAACTGTACCAAAAATAATCAAGTATTTGTGTCAACGAGTGGAATTACATCATCACTCGGTGTAGGGAGAACGCTCATCCACATGGGCACTGAGACCATGAATAAAACTTACTGCGTCTCGGTTGCGTCAGTGATTTCAACCAAGCTGTGTACAAGTGGTTTCTCACCGCTCGTCGGGATCATCTGCAGACGTTTATTTTGCTGCAATGGAACGCAATAGGGATGACTCGTTGTGGGGAGCTCAGTATTTTTCGTTTGAGCAGTGGCTGCTTGCATAAATTTGAACAATGCCAGGATTATCGGACGGTGAGGCCTCTGAAGTTTCAAATGAAGAGCTGATAAATTAGATAGAATATTGTTGTTCGAAAAACATTCTCGACTGTGATAAAACTGGTCTCCACTTTATAGTCGTTCCAACACGCATTTTGGTCGTGGAAAGTGATCCACACAACCGCGTTCGAAAATGCAATGAGACGGTGACCAATGCTCGCATGTTGTACCACTGCGAAAAGCTCAAATCAGAGACGTTAGTCCCAAAAGAAGACGACGACTAAGAGATTGCTAAATGCGAATAACTTCCGTTAAGGAGTGCGATTCAATCCCTACCGCTACCACGGGGATTTACATCGCGCCTTCTGTCAGCAAGCTTTAGTCATAATTCGCAGTCGTTCAGTCGCGACCCACAGTCTTTCAGCCTCGAACTTCAGCCATGCTGCCCTAAGCCAGTCATATGAAAGTTATCGCAACATTAGGACGTCAAGGAATGTTAGAACCAGTTTTTTGATGAAATTTGTTTTTCAAATTTGACTAAACAAACGAAAAAGCATGACGATCGTATGCTAGGCAGCGGATCATGATAATTGTATAAAATGCTGCACAGCTGATATTGATAAAAATATAAAATGCTGCACTGCGAATTGACCGGAGAAGATTTAAACGACGCGCCCGTACTGCCGAACCAAGTTACATCCGTATGACTTTTTTGGTCATCATGATACGTCAAATGTTACAACATTATCTGGTGACAGTGATGGGAGTGTACTTACGACAACTGTGTGTTTGATCGTCAGACTGTCACTGTGACTAGTTCTAAACAGATGAGGAACTAATCCTTTATTTTTTCAATATAGAGTCTTGATGTTTATCCGGAACTGTAAATAAAAAACAGTACCGTTTGTTTCACTACGGATTTTCACTTACAGGACTGCTTGTGGCATTTTACCCATGCATAGTGACGCTCGTCGATTGGTTGATATTTCATGTGGAGGCAGTCAGGCGTCATAAACACAATTAGACTGTTTGCGGTAATATACATTCTGCTTTGCCTGGCACCACACGCATCATCACTTGGCAATATAGAAAGCGCTGATACGAATGCCAAGAAGAAATCTCATCGTTTCAGCGGCGTGGAAAATCGACTAGGGCTAATCGAATGTGCACTGTGATGTAATTAAAAATGCCTTGTCAATCGTCTCAGCATTAGGGTCGAAACATGCTGTTCTATCGCAGCTGCGGATCAGGAAACAGCTTTCACACCCGGAGAGAGATGAGGATACTTTTCGAAGGACCGCTGGAGATTTCTTGGGCTAAGTGTCGCGATCCGTGATACTCTTGTGTCCATGATCCTTCTTCATCGACTTGACACCAACTTTTGTAGTTCATCTACCGCTTCTTTAGTATCCCTGTTCTTATTGTTTCCGATCGAGGTTATCGCTAGGAGATAGCAACCAGAGCCACCGCACACAGCGCATGGTCGATGCCTGTCTGAACTGAATTAAACTTTCGCACCTAGATCCTACAAAAAGAAGTTCAGCGGGGGTTTGTCAAGCACTTATTTGACATGGTGGACGAAAGTCAACAAGTACATTGAGATAGTTGAAGTGAGGACAGGGGAAGAATTCCCGAGCACAACAGTCAGCAAGTCAGTGGTTACTTAGTGGATGGGCATCACTGTTTTGTTAAGCTGACTATTCAGCCAGTGGAACGAAACTCATACAACAAAATCTAAAAGAGCAGAATATGCCGATTGGCAGCAACAGTCAGGTACTGTCTCTGTGAGGTTGTATATTATCGAAACCAACTACAGAATGTGGTGTTGTCGCAGTTGTAAGCGCTCTAAATTAGACAGCTGTTCAAAATCTATCTTCAAGTATAGGACCTAAATTGAACATAGCAAGTTCATTGGTCGCTGGTATCTTGAAGTATAAATGCTATACAAAAATTACAAGGCATATTCTTACCGAGTTCCTTTTGTGATGTACAACGTCTATTTCTACTAAGCAACCCGGTGTCCCAATAGTATTTATCGTTGATTGTGCGTCCGTTCATCGGGGGGCCTTACACACAACTACATAACCATCATCACATTCGTTTTTCTCCCACCAGAAAGTCCTTTTTTAACCTGCTGGAAGACGCATTCATTGAATTCAAACATTTTTATTACTCCTATTCGTTTGGAATCTTCTGTACACTGAAAATGGGTTCACTAAAAATGCAGTAGCCATACGGTTTGACGACGCGGATGCATCGTTTAAGTCTTCTCTAATTAGTTTGCGGTGCAGCATTTTATACTAATACCACAATCAGCTGCGCAGCATACAATCGTCATGCTTTTTCATCTGTTCACTCAGTTTTGCAAAACCATTTTTATAAAAAAAATGGTTCTAACATTTCTTGACGTCATCATGTTGCGATACTTTTTGTCTGGCTTGATGCGGCATGGCTGAATATCAAAGCTAAAAGCTTAAGCACTGTGGGTCGTTTCTGAAGAATTACGGATGGTGGCTGAAGAATGGTGAGTGGGGGTTGAAGGATTGTGGGTCGCGAATAAGCAGTTGCAGGTTTTGCCTAAAGCTTGCAGAATCGTACATGATGTTTATGCACGAAGTCGAAAACAAAAAAGCTATCTTTTTGTTTACTTTCTTTTCATTATGGAATAGTGTTACATTATTTCAGAAAGTGAGTCACGGCCGGTCCCGAACGGGGTTGCAATGATCTCGAGCGTCCCCAGGTCGCGGACAGGGGCACGGCCATCACACCGGTGGTTAGTCGTGAATGAAGCGGGCTTAGGCTCATTGAATAAGCGGCCGCGGACGAGCAGCGGCGGTGCCTGAGGACTTGATGGGTCTTCGCTTGGCTAGCGTTTTCCTTTCTTAGATACTACATAAGTCTGTTGATTGCACTGTGACGTGAGGCATGCGGTGCGCCACCAAATAAGGTCGTTTTCCGGCTGCCTCGCAGGTAGCACTTGAATGTGCAAAGGCTAGAAATGCATCATGGAACAAAGAAGGCCGAAATGGGTTACCGAATATCACAAAAGTCCCGAGCGGTGCTGCGGACACCGCTTCGTATCACTGTACCCAAGACTTCATGCATTATTTCGAATTTACGCGTTCTCATCATGCTACGGCGTCCCCGGTAAGCGACGTGTCTAGTGTCCCCCCGGTCGGTGTGACGAGACAGCGGACTGAAACCCTCCATTATGCAAAACAAACTCGCAGTCGCTTGGAATAAGAGGATGCTATTGGATATAGGCGACCAGAGTAAAACAATGGGAACGCCGCATGATTACCATGTAGACATTGCCCTGTTCCAGCAATCTGTGTTAGGGATGTGAACGTGGATGAATTTTATTGGCTCTATCACCGTGGGCTTGAGGACAACTCCGGATACCAAGGTGCTACATTCACCCTCATTTTTTGGGAACCGATCTTTTCGAGGTTGACCCTAGGTCACTTCATGGGCTCTCGGAATCTGTCGGTGATTGCCATCTATGTACCGTAAAATGCTGCTAGAAATGCAACAAAAGGTGACTTGTACGACAGATATTCTCCTCTGCCGGTGACTGGAACGTACAAACAGACCCCTCGAATGAGTCCACTCACCATGTCCTAAGGAATTTCGGACCTGGCCAGTGATGTGAGAAGGGAAACCGCCTGGCCAATGCTAACAGGTCAGTCATCTTCAACACTCGCTTCTAACACCCCAGAAGACATTTGTTAAACTGGCAATCAAACGATGGTCGCACAGCGCGTCAAACCGATCAATTCGGGCGCGGTTCCTTTGGGCATCATCGATAGTGAACTGACGAGCGTAGTACGACACAGTAACGGGAAACACGAATGATACGGACCATGTCTTTAAACGTGCGCACTTCAAAATCCATCTGTCTGCGCGCCTCAGAATCTCTCTACTGAGCTGAATCAGTGTCGTAGCCCTGGAATACCAGAAAAACACAACACTCGAACACTATCGCAGCCCGACTTGCCACTGTGATTAGCGTGCAAACGGATGGGTCCTTCGTGGAAGAACAGTGGGAGATGATCAAGTTGGTGGTCAAGGAGGTTGCTTGGAAGAAGTTCGGGGGAACTGGAAAACGTCCAAAAGACTGGATTTCAGCGACCATTTTTCAACTATCCGCCTAGGCCTCAAAATCCCTAGTATAGGGAAGCACTGAGTGACGAGGACTACAGCGAGGGGCATCGCGTTCAGTTAGAACCGATCGTAAGAGGTACTGGACAAATGTGGCAGGGAAGATGGCGACCGCTTCCGGTACGGGCGACCTCGGCCAATTATTTAGACTCATTCAGAGTGCTTCGAATGGGCCACTCATGTCTGAATCTGTCTTGCGTGATGCAGCAGGCCAGAATATCGAGCAACGAAAAATAATCGAACGTTGAAAAGGCTGTTTTGACCGGCTTCTCCACCGACCTTCCGATCACACCGTGGGCATTTCGCCCTCCCTGAATGTAGGGATGTAGGACATCAACTGCGAGCCGACAAGTATGACGGAAGTAGCCAGGGTCGTGAACCAGTTGAAAAACAGCTAAGCTGCCGAAGAGGATAGCCTACCACCAGAAGTGTATGAGACCTGTATTTCATCACTGCTTGACAGGCTCCACTTGCTGTATCTACATTGGAATGAGAGAAATTTCCAACGGGCTGGGGTGCGTCTATTCTGCTACCCATTCCCAAGGAAAGAGATAAGACTGCGACAACCCCAGGGAGAACAGTTTAATTGACGTAGCTGCAGAGATTTCCTGCGTACTGCTACTCGGTTTCTTCTGAGTTGCGAGAGGCTCCCGCACTCCCGAACTAAAGGGGTTTTCGCCGTAGCAGAGGTTTTGTTGACCAAATCTTACTGCGGCGGGTACTGCAACAACGCCACAAGTTCCAGCAGCCGACCGTAGCCTGCATCATTGATTTTCAGATTGTCTTTGACTCGGCTAATCATGATGCCTTTGGTGTGTACTAGAATCTGACGAGATACCTGTCAAATTCTTAAAAATCCTGAGGGCTGACTATGCCTCCACTAGTGCATGTGTCCAAGTGTATGGCGAAGAATCTTCGGCGTTCGCAAATAATTCCGGAATTAGACAAGACTGTCTTCTCTCACCGGTGTTGTTCAACCATGCAGTCGACTGGACAATAAACAAAGCCTTAGCTGATTACCCCGGTGTTTGGTCGAGTCCAACGGTGCACATCTCGGGCCTGGAGATTGCAAACGACCGTGTCGTGCTGAAAGCCTCTCGCCACACTTCAGCGAGTGCTTAACCGACTCGAATACTTCTCGAGGACTATTGGTCTCGAAGACAATTCAGCGAAAGCAAAGGCTTTTTCAACTTGCCCTAGGCCATCAGCTCAGCAGATGTCCATCAATGGTCAGGCGATCGAGTGCGTACCATCGTTCAAATGTCTGAGGTCAACCCTGCTTCCTGATGGTCAGGTGAGGGACGAAGTACTGTCGAGAATTGACGATACACGGAAAGCGGTTTTTCAGCCTCGACGTGTCCTATGGTCACAAACCAAATTTAGCCCTTGAATGGAGATTCGCGTCTTCTGTGCTGCTATCCAACTCGTGCTCACACACGAGTGTGGAACCTGGCCTTTATGAGCTGAAGAAACCAGGAGGCTGGCGATGTTTGACCACTGGTGTTTCCGCTGAACTCTTCGTACAAAGTTGCAGGAAATGCCGACAAACGACGGAATAAGAAAGTGATGCGACACTGACCAGCTTTCCGTCCTTCAACACTGCCGCCTGCAGTGGCTCGGTCACGTACCCCGGCGACCCGACACAGAGCTGCCCAGACAAACTTTTCCCTGCGCCATGTACGGAATGGCGCTTTCCCATGGTTGGTCAAGTAGAAACGTGGTTGAGCACCATCGAGAAAGACATGGAGCACCTCGGAAAACATGCGATCTACGACCTGCGATAAGTAGCGAAAAATTGGATGACGATTTGCACTGAGCTCGCAGCCAATCGCCACACATGGTCTGTGATGGTACGCGATATCCATGGAGCTGATTTATCCTTTGACAGGAGATAGTCGCGTAAAAGTATGTATTTGACGGCCAGTTGGGAAAAGGGCCCGCGGCGGAAGTAGGATCTGAACCAGGGACAGAAAGGTAGAAAGCCGTTAGATTGACGACCGCCTGTCAACAGAACAGGAACCAGATAACAGTGGACTCCTTTCCGACGGAATAATTTGCTACGCAGAGTTTGTTTCCGTGTCCCATTTCAAACGCAATAGGCTCCAGTGATCTCACTTCAATCTTTCAGAATTCTGGTGGGTAGTAGCAACTTGTCTTCAAGTTTTACCGTGTTTCGTGCTACTTTTAAGTTTCCCTCCTTAGAACAAACAAATTCAGTCGGTCCCGGCAACGTTCGTCCTAAAACGGGGGAAGCAAGAGCACTTACATATATTATGTATGTGTATAAACGCCATCCAACAAAAACTGTAAATTCGAAGTACCAGTAACACATTTTGTCGTCCATCTGATTCACAGTTTCTGCATCGATTATTTGAATTCAGGAAGAGATGATTCGTTTGATGTCAAAAAACCCTTAATAATATGGATGATAAGAAATCCGTTTACACTTTTACACTGCGAAAATTGTAAGTGGATTTTTCGCCACTTATACAAAATTTTTTCTCTGACGCCCGAACTTTTTTTGTTGTTGGTAATAATAATGTTGATGTTTTTCTTTTCATTTTTCACATCAGCACTTGTCCTTCGTTGTCTTGATGCACTCACGACTGAGGAGGACATTTGCAAAGTGTTTGAAGAAACTGCTGACGTGAAGGTGCGCCAGTGCCACGTCATGCGTGATGAGGTCATGCACGTCTCTCGGTGCTTTGCGTTTGCCGAACTGCCATCTGTGGCGGACGCGTATAAAGTGATGGACATCGTTTCGAAGCAGTATAAACTGTTTGAAATAGGAGGAAAAGCAGTCACAATTTCCTATGCGAAGAACACGTTCACGTTAGTCTATGACCTCATTTGCATAAATGTTCCATTTTATGTTGTTATGCCTCTTCATTTTTGGGGGAACTAATAATCATGATTTCCAATCCGTCGTTGTTGTGATCATTCATTGGGATTACAATCGGTGTATCGTGGTGTAGCTGGGTGCAGGTAAACTTCAATTTTGTATTTTCACACTAAATCCACTAGATGTTCGTCACCGGCCTGTGAGTAAATTTATTGACAATCAGGTTATGGAATCAGATCGATGCGATCTCTATCCAAATTCTTGGCATATCGTATTATAAAGATGGGGAAAAACAACTGAGAAAACAAGGCTAGCTTCCCCGACATTATTCGGTGAGCTTGAGATAAATTTTCATTTACGTAACTTGTCTAAGGGGTTTTTTCGTGTTGAATTTGAATTCTCGTCAAACGAAATCTGTTCGCATAAGACAACACCCAGTCGGTAGAAATAAGATGAAGATGGTCTCTAAACGACCTTTGGCTCGACGCCCGCTGTTACGAAAACGAAAATGCTTATTCTTTATCTTTGTCGAAACGTGCCCAATTGGTTATGTGTTTACAAAGTCCTCCTAATATGAGTTCAGCTTTCACGCAGTTTCTTTTGGTTCCTTTGGCGTTTCTAATGTTTTCTGTACAGTACAATTATGGCAACGCTAAAAACGGAGGGTTCTTACAACGCGCAGCTGAATAGCACGCGTAATTTAGCCGTGGATCTGGCCCAAGTCGCAATGGCTGTCCAAAATACTAATATGAGCGCGGACAAAATTGCAATTAATGCAGTGGCCGCTTCAGCTCTTCTCAGTCAGTCGGTGCCATCGGGTGCAGCGGTGGCGCATGCCGCGATACAACAGAAACAAACTGAACAGCACGTCATCTCCGCTCTCGCAAAGTCAATGCGCAGTGCCGGCGACCACGCCTCAGTGTCGTCTGCTTACCCCACAACAATTGCCACCTTGGCGACAACTGGTCAAACTCTACCTTCACCCACGTTTCCTTTTAATGCGGCGATGGCGGCGGCTACAGTTTACCGTGAGTCACTTTCTCACCGATCATTTGAAACAACCAAAACATGTGTCGGAAACCTCGAGTTTATCATGATATATATATATATATATATATATATATATATATATATATATATATATATATATATATATATATATATATATAACCGACGAGATGACTTTCGAGGAACCACAAAGTAATTCTGAAAATGAACTCTCCATCCATGCACGCTGCTTACAATTCCGATGAGATTACGGGAAGTTTGGTTTTCCGCATTTTCTGACGATATTACGTATTTTATGCTAACGTAACCATTCATTTTCTCAAACGCCCTTTTTATATTTCATGTTTCCTTTTCTGCAGCCTCTCCGGACACGTCGAAGTACATTTACGATGAATCCAGTCGGTTCTATTATGACCCAGTCACTGGGTTACTGTATGAACCCAACTCGAAGTACTTCTACGATCGAGCCACTGTACGCTATTACTACTGGGATCAAACAAGGAGCACTTATTTTCCAGTACCTCAACCGAATGCAGAGCAACCAACGCAAAGCGACTCCAATACCGCATGTAGCAACTCTTCAGCAAATGCCCAACAATCGAGTTCGGAGAACAAAGAGACGGTGGTAGGTATACACCATCTCGGTGACACGCTTTAGGATACACAAATCAGTTGTTCTGAACGTGTTCAGAACCAAAAACATATCGGTATTTGTGTCTTCGGTAGATTACTTCTGGTTTTCCTATGATTTAAAAACCCGTGGCGGTCGTTCAAGATCCAGTGGCCATTGACGATGTTTACCATACCATGGCTAACGTTGTGGTTCGCTGCCTGTTCGCCCGCTGTGGCTTACATATTGTAAGTGGTCTCATCTGTGTATAATCATAAGGCGGAGCTACCATGCTCCTGTAACCACATTGCGTAATGAAATTGTCTCCCTTTGACATCAGTCCGGATTCGTCTGATCGAACGAATGCATAGTTTCTTCATTATGCATCCAGAACCATCAAGAAAAAGATCAGGGGAAGGTAAATTGATTGATACGTTCGAGTGTATCAGTTCCATCATTTCCTTCATCCTACTCAGAGTGACCATAGGATTCTTCTCTACCGATGAGCACAGCTCCATCACAAATTCACTGGAATATACAGGTTTACTAGGCCTCTTTCATGGCTAAACTCTGTTCCCTTTGGCCATGGCTGTGCTGGTTTCTTTTTTAATTTCGAGATGTTAGGGAAGAAAATTCAAGTCGTCTCATTTCCTTGCACACTGGACAGTTTTTCTTCGATCTTGATCACTGACTGAGTTCCGCTTGGGTTGCGAATCTATATTTACCTATTCTCTTAGGTCGATTATCTCATCTTCCTCCGTTGGGAATTTTGCGAATGTTCGAACAGTCATTCAGCCGGTGATGGAGATCAAATGTGTATCGTGCACGCAGCCGTTCACGTCATAAGGGTACCATGTCCCTAACTGGATTCGGAGTTTCGCACGTGATATGACCTTGTGCGGCATGGGTCTGTCAAAAAGGGTTTGGTCACCATAACATATAGGTTGTGTTCAATAACTTACCGAGCGATCCCGACTGAAAACGTCGGAAGTCGCAATATGGTTGTGGTGACTAGGTCTTGTGATAGAGTAAAGAAAGCGCATTCGGTGCGCAGCTGAAGGCCTTATTTGTATTGTTCATCCCTATAGATGTGTGGCGCATTCACGATTCTAGAAGCCACGGATGGGAATGTGGCGGAAGCAGTGCAAATAGTTGACCTCAACGTACACGCGACGAAGCGGAGGACATTCGGTGACAACGAATATTACGTTGTTCAAAGAATGATGGAAGCCTGTACGATACAGCGAATCATCTAGAAATAAACGTCAGAACCTGCCGGAGCGTTGCCGCAAAACAAAACAAAACATGAAATTAGTCATAAATGAGGATCTCAACGTTATCGCGCGCTTTCCTCCCACTGAATTCCTTTGCCACAAATGATTGCGTACATATTCAATTAGTTCCTTGGAGTGCCCAGCAAAAGTCGGCATCGACTAGCCAAGTGCATCAGCCGTATTCTCATTTGACTGTACCCCTGCGCACAGGCAGATGGGAAACGCTATTTTGGCCCCGGGATGTACGGCTCGTTTTATTGCATCGTACAGTCCATTTTTCATCCTTTTTGAAACAGTGTTTAGTGATTTCAAAAACATAGTAAAGCAACTAGTAATTGTACGTAGAATGACGATTTTGCGAGCAACCGACGAACATACCATTGGAGACCGTAGATATGATTTGTGGAGACGCATTGCCTCCCAAGATATGCAGGGAATCCAAAAGCTGGTGCTTCTTACGACTTCCATCCAAAGTTATGACAACTTGTAGGTATAGCCACACATTGTGAAACGTCATATGTATAACAATTGCCCAAAGCTCATTGTTGGCTTTTTTTGGTCCTATGCTACAAATAACTGCACTAAAACAGTAAACAATAAAGTCGTCATGTAATTTTCTCAGTGTCGTCATTTCGATCCAGCTTTGTGAATTAAAACATAATCCATTCATCACCAAACCGACTTATAAAATGGTGTTCCAATCAGTGTTAGGTTCAGGCAACCTGTATTCTGTTCGTTTAATGCATTTAGCTTAGTGTGTCAACCGTTGGACTGTTTTTCCATGTAAAGCCAGTTCTTCACATGCGTATATAGATAATAATTAGCTTTCTCATATCAGCCAAAGTAAGCAAACCAGAATGTTGGCCTTGGTATTGTAAACATCGACAGAGGCTCGTAAACGATCGCCAAAGGCACTGATGATGGCCAATACATCTACGATCGTTACAAGCTCTTAAACAATTCAAGAAACTGTACTACAGTGTCGTGCTATACAATTTTCCCATTTCTTCCGGCTTCATCACAACTTTACTTTTACCCGCGGAAAATATTGGTAGCAGCTAATGTTCCAATGTTCTGCCTGCCTGATAATTCTAGTGACACTTTATGCCGGGGGAATTCCAGTTTTATGTACTGGAACAAAACTCAGACAATAGCCACTAATTAGAAGAAAATCAGAAGAGTGTACCCGTGATCGGAGGATCAATGACACCTTCGCGTACTATTTCTGATTTCCACGAGCAAATTAACGACCAAGTTTACCGACATACCCGTACCGTCGTGGAGGCTCGTGGCATTTGTAGTCAAATGAATTTGCCTGCAAACTGCATTTTGAGCATGGCAACCAACTGACGTACCATATAGAGACTCATCGTCTCACCCACATGTATTTATCAAGGATATCCCGGGCGAATTTGTTTAATGTCAAGAACTGCGGAATTAATAATGAGGTCGTTTGAGGTGATGGTTCCTATGAAACTGCAGTATGTTATTTCAAGTAAAATGCCACAATTCGAGTTTACTTTAGTGGCGCATTGCAAAGAAAAATGCCGCAATTTATTATTTCTACTCATAATTTATCCTGGCAATGTTATCTAAGTGATTGAGAGGTCATACGTTTCGTAGATCCAAATCCTGGGACTGAACGGGTTGTACTAGGTAAAATTAGAGGTTGGTGAACAAGAACGACAACAGCAGTGCCTGGTACCATCGTCGGTGGAAGTGGAACTTGATTGATTGAGAATTAGGCAATAAGTTGCCATATGCTGGTCAATTGGTTACCATATACAATGCGGTTCGCAGTCAATTAAATTCAATTAATAAAGAAATACACAAACACGGTGAACCTCCACAACGGTGTGGATATTTCGGCATGCTTGGTTGTCCATTTGGAAGACACTCGTGGCAGCCAAAAAATAGTGTGTAGTGGTGTTTTGATTCATTGATTGTGAATACTCCGTTGAATTTCTCCTCTCACTCGAATTTTGATTACTGGGATTTGGCCGGCTTCAAGTGGACAGACGGTAAAACACCATTGTTCTTTCGTACGCACTGTCCTGACATCTTTCTCACACAAAATCTGTAAGAATTCTCAATATCTGTCCACAGGTTAGGCCATCAAAAGGAAAGTCAGCACAGCAAATTGCCAAAGAAATGGAGAAATGGGCCAAGCGTATGAACGCCCAGAAAAAAAACCCATCGGTTATCTCACAACCCAGCGAACCAAATCCCGTAAGTATCTGATTGTTATTTCTGTGACCATCTGATTACTGTCATTTTCTGATTTCAGACTGAAGTTAGTCGCACGGCTGATACGTGTTTTTCGTTACTTGAAGCGGCTGCTTCAAATGCTGTTTGCCCTTCCGCTGACAACGACACCAGTAGTATTAGTCCGTACCATTCAACCAGTGATGCTAGGAATGTCGGACCCAGTCGAAGAGACACATTGACCGATATTGAACTTGAAGAAGAGGGTAAAGTTGCTGATGAGGAGTCTAGGTAAGTTATTCAGATTTCTGGCTATCGTTCTCAATGAGGTTGCTATCAGGTTAATAACTTGTGCACTTTATTCATCATAGGTTGGTTGATTGGGCGAAACTGGCCTGTTTGCTCTGTTCTCGAGGCTTCAAAGATGCCGCGACATTGCAAAAACATCGTTCTTTTTCGTCATTGCACATTGAAAACCTCAACAAACTTCGCACGAAGCACGGTCTCAGTCCCTTGCCGATTCCGTCTGCCACGGATGTCGGAGCTAGCTCAAGCAGTACTGTAACGATTGCGTCATTGATGCAAATGGGCGCTCAAGCGGCCAATGAGCACGCAAAATCCGTCGCGTCGAGGCAAAGTGTTAACACAGTTGCTAGCGGGAGCATGCAATATCGAGACCGAGCAAAAGAACGTCGCGAAAAGTACGGGCTGCCTCCACCGCCCAAAATCAAGTACGCGGAAAGTGTGACTTCGCAGTCATCTGTGGTTCCCCCAGACAATCCAGCTCCAGTAACAAGCTACTCGGGGATTTCTGTCGCACCAACTGGTAAGTTGGTAATATGTAGCCCTTTTCAGATATTTTCCCTAACGCTAGTTCATTGAGATATAAGTTTTCTCACTACTCTCAAAGTGGTATCAATCGATATTTCCTTTGCTCATGTGTTCAGTTAGAATCTCTTCCACTTCGAAAATTGAATGCTCGACGAGCATTGCCGCATTTCCATTCTATAGACCATCTATGCGTAAATAGTTTTTTTCATGTTAGTTTTTGTAAATCACTGCACATGTAGAAGCGATTCACATCGTTCCAACAAATTCAGACGACCTTTCATGTTTGGTTCGAACCTCGTGGATGAGGGAATCATGCTGTGGTCAGACAATCGGACCGATGTGATTGACTTGTCAGCTTCAAAAGCCCCACTGTAGTCTCTCAATTCAGCACAACGAAACGTGCGATACTGCAATGTGGGCGACTCACACCGCGGCTAGTAGTTTTCCATACAAATCGATAAAACGCACTTGCAATTGATGTTATGAGTCACTATTTGCCTTTCGATACAAGTTCCTTCCGAATCAAATGTGTTGATACGCGTATATTTCGGAATCTTCAGGTCCTAACGTTGGCAGTCGCCTAATGGAAAAGATGGGATGGCAAGCAGGTCAAGGTCTTGGACGAGCAAACCAAGGGCGGACACAGGTAATCGAAGCTGAATTTCGAGAACATGGTGTTGGTTTGGGAATCAAAACCGCAAAACGTGGTCCACCTTCGGATAACTACAAAGACCATGTTAAACGTGCTATGTTCGCACGTTTCCATGAGATAGAGTAATTTGTTTCTCTTTGTACATATTGTTTGTAAAAAAGTACTGTTTTAATCACTAGTGACTCACTTATTACATTTATGGGAATTTCGAGTGTATCTGGTGCAAAACCAAAGAGAACCGGAGGATTTAAAGCTCAGAAAATACCCGTTCGTATTGTGCTCTGCTTATTGATTGTCCCTAATCGTCATCGGATTATATTGACGAACGTTTGGCACGAGACAAAGACATTTTGAACATCTACGTTTGGAGGACATCCTCAGACATCAAATCTGCAGGTAGCTAATCGTTTGTCTTGCAGACACCAATCATGAAGTTGGAAGGCGAAGGAGGTTCAGGAACCACAATGTTTTTGTTGGTGATTTTTCGGAAGTGGAAACTGTTTTCATCCAAGCTTTAAAAACGTTAAGGGAGTGGACGTAAATAGAGTAGCGTTTATTTCGTGGTTAATCCGAAGACCGACAATTGCCGGGACATCACTTCGCTACTTGGGAAGATGTTCCCTCCAATATGTATGCAATTTCACAGGCTGGTTCGGGTTTTTCAACATCCGTACTTGTTGTTGCTGCGTTGGCACCATGCTTGATTTCAAGCTGATGTAGAATATATATTCATCATCCGTGCACAACAATAACTCACTAAGTCTTGTTCATTGTTGCCCCTTCACCCTGGTGTCAATAAACATTCGGGAAAATAGGTTCTATGCTCCTTTCACTGCATTCATGCGTGTGTACTCAATTAGAATGAAGATAACGTTCCTAAGTTCGATGGGTGGATTTTTTATCGCACCCCATCGTCACTGATTAACAAGTTTGGCAGATGGTAGATCGGCTGACACTTGTTAAGGCGTTTTGGTGGCAATGTATCAGCAACCACATGTGCAGTGATGGGCGTTTTGCTTTAGTGACGGAATCCCAAGTCACGCGAAGGAGCTACGAGCAGTCGTAGTGGCCTGATACAAAACATAATGGTCTGAGGAAGCAGGTAAATTCTTTTCAGCTGCTACGCGGAACCAATAAAGCCACTGTTCCGTCGTGCGGGTCTACCTCGAGCATGTAGGGCAGATCCCATTTATTCGCTAGTCCAAACAGGGACTTGTGAATAGTAATCCGTTTTGCTTGCAAGTCAAAGATGTCAGAGTGATCGCCGTGGTCACAGAAGCTCTAAAAGTTCCTAACGCTTTTGGGAAAAGGAGGCCGTCTTCGCAGCTCGCCGAGTGAACGACGCAAATCACGTTCGTAATATAGTCTGAGCATATGAGCTAACGACATGTTTTTCGAAACCGTGAGTGTTTGAATTTTGGACGTTGTAGCAAATGTTAGGTGCCACTCACAAAAACAGCACCTTTTTGTGGATAGTGCAATATCCACACCGCAGTCTGGAGGCGTTCAAATTATGAAGGCATGAGGACAGACGGTACCGGAATCTTACTACAGGGACTAGTAGAAGGCAAGAGTCATGAGTTAAGGAGGCTAGTCGGAGGCCTACAGGGCATGAGGTTACCCAGTACAAACCTTCAAGTAGGATTCTTAGAACAGGGTGACAAATTGGCGACCAGTCATGAAGTAGTTTGAGTCAGTATGATACAACGAGGTCAACACAGTTTTAATGGCAGATAAGGCTTCGCTCGCGCTGGGTCGTCGCTCATTTGTTATACTCTTCTCCATTCCAGGCCCTATCGTTATGGAAATATCTCTTCGACTGCACCCTCGTGAGGCAACGAATAAATGTGGTAAAGATAAGGGCGACGTATGCGAGTAAATTCCTATGTACCGGTACAAAGAAGGATGGGGTTATTTTAGTGCGCTATTGAGCCGTGGCGTCCTAAAGGGATTGAGAAGATAGAAGGCCTAAGTATTAGGCTTTATTTTACACGAGAGTTGAAATTGAAAGAGAGCATATGGTGAATTCAAGGGACAGGAAAGCCGTAATAAGTGCACAACTGGAGAGACAAGGAAAAACATACATCTTCCCCAGTTTTTATCGGTGCAATGAAGATTACAATACACATGGGATTATTTGTTTAAGCTTCTCGATTACGAAGATTGCGAAGGGAAATTCGTTGTTATTGTTCGTTTTAAGATAAATCCGTGCGGGTGCCTACAGAGAATAAAGATACCTGAGTACCAGAAGGTTGGTCCGACCCGTTTGGTGAATTTAGTCTTTGATCACATTTCGCGTATCGCTGGTGGGACCTCTATGTGAAATGGAAGACGGGGTTTGTTGAGTGGGTGCTGGTGTTAGTGGGTTAGTGGGAAGTGTTTCTTCACGGCCATCGAACGGGAGCGCATGTGAGATTACAATGGATTAACACTACATCATCAGCGAATGGATCGTATTTGGACGTACTGACATTTCTGCGTATGAATACCGGTCCGTAAGTAGACGGCCAGTTTGGCAATGATACGCCGGTTGTCGATTTACGAAAGTATGAGCGGAGACGTTTCTGCGGTGTAGCATTGGTGGCTGTGCACGATGAGGGTCCAATACACCAAAGATCGTCGAGGACTTTCCCACAGAGAAATTCGCAGATTTCTTTATTTGAGGGCTAAGATGATTATGCTCTGTAGAGTATCGTTTAGTCTCTCTACTTGTCCATTGCCTTTAGGATTATAAGGCGTAGTTTTCTTGGTCGCTGTGCCTTCATCGTGGAGAAGATTGGTTAATTGCTCTGACATGAACGAAGATCCGCGACCGGTGTGAATGTAGGACGGCATGCCGGACAACGAAGAACAGTTGACAAAGGCAGTTAATAACAACGGATACGGGTGTTTCCGGACAAGCAAGTGCGGAAGGAAAGCGGTGATACTCATTAGTGACTGTGAGAAGATGCTTGTTTGAACCTAAGGGAAGTGGGAATTTGTAATCCGTACTGAGTCTCTCAAGAAGTTTTGTGGCATTGATTACTCGTCCCGGTGATGGTTTGAGGAATTGGGGTTTTAATTCCATGTATATTCAGTTTTTGGAGATCGTTGCTTTTATTTCGTCTACGGAGAACGGCTTGTTCTTCAGCAAACGAAGTGGTGCATTCTGGTGACGCCGGGATGGCACAGGGAACAAGGAGTTCACACAGGATAGGAGCTGTCAGTGCCGCAATGCAACTTAGACGGGACAAAGCGTCTGGTGCCACATTCTCTTCGACGTTAATGTAGGTCGAGATTTCAGCTCGAAAGTTCTGTTCTCAAGCGCTAAATTTTGTCGTTGGTAATCTTGCTTTGGTGTGACATATCAAACATGGGTGCCACAGGTTTTTGACTCGTGAGAAGCGGTAATCGAGTTCCCACCGGATAATGGCCTCCACAGTGGCACTGATTTCCTTTTCCGTTGCAGGGTGATGTCGTTCATGGTCTGTTAGAGTCCTGGAGAAGAATGCTACCGGGCGTTCGTTATGGGTTAGTGCGGCGGCAATAGCAACACCTGAGGCGTCCGTTTCCACGACGAAAGGAAGAGTATTATCGACTGTAACGATCATGGAATCCTCGATTTCTTTCTTTAAACCCTCAAAAGAACTGCATACCTCAGCCGGCAGAGCAGAACTATTGTTGTTGATCGTAGGATAGATCTTGTCGGAAGAGTGAGATATCAATTTTGAATGGTACGATAACAGTCCTACCACGTATTGCTGAGATTTCAGATTTGTGGACGGCAACAGACTTCGCAGAGGGTGAAAACGGTCGGGTTCTGGTCTAATGGACTGCCTGGAATTTTCATATCCCAGGAGACGTATTAGGCTGATGCCGAACAAGCTCCTGTTCTCATTGAAGGTAAGGTTGCACTTATTGACAACCTGCAGTAGTTCGTTTAAGTTGTCGTGCTCTTCTTCGGTATTCCCACAGACAACCAAGTTATCGACAAGTGCGAAAACTGCGTCCAGTTTTCGGTTTGGATTGTTTAATCGGCTACTTGCTGGAACCATACTACTCCGTTAATCACTCCGAACGGGATGCGACAGAAACCGTAACGGCCCTCACATGCTTCGAAAGCCCTATAGAGTTTTGTTCGTCTCTGATCGGGATCTGGCAATAAGCGCCTTTCAAATCCGCTGTGCTGAACAAGGAGTACTTTGCGATCTCAATCATACTGCCTCCTCGGTTTGGGATGCGCGTCCAGATTGGTGTATCGATTGATGGTTTGGCCATAGTCAATGACCATTCGTCTTTTGTGGTGTTCATTCGTAGTAATGAGGACCTGAGTCCGCCGAGCTGAATTGGGTCGCTCGATCGTCTGATCTCCAAGAAGCTTTTGAACTTCCGCTGAAATAAACGATTCTCCTGAGGTAACTGACGTCGGGATTTGGTGGCGATCGGTATGCAGTTAGCAGCGGAGTCACTGAATAAGGAAGGAGCGCGTATGTGAGCAGCAGTCAAGCCATAGACTACTAGTAAATGTTTGTCACCTCGAGGTGGAATTTGAACAGCTGTATGAAGTTAGAGGAAGTCGTGGCCCAAGAGAACGTCTGAGCGGAGATGAAAAAGAACGGAGAGTTTGATTCGAGGATACCGCTGGTCCCTGTAGTTCAGATTGACAGGGCAATGACCGAGGTTGTGGTTGATTAGATTGGTGTTGGCCATTCCTGTTTGGTTCAAGAATGTTCCGTTTTCCACTTGTATTGCTCGATAAGAAGCCGTGATGGTACTCTCTGAGTTTCCGGTATCAATGAGAGCTTTCAGTGAGATATCACTGACGACCAATACAGTGGTGGCATCGACTAGATATATAGTGGCGCTGCTGTGGTGCTAAAAGATCGGTGACCGCAGAACAAGCCTTTAATAAAGTTTTGGAGCTGCAGACGTCTCGAAAATGACATGTACCACAGTTTTTGCATGCGGTATACTGTGCTGGACACCTAAATCGAGGACGATGGTCAAGCATAAAGAAGTAGCTTTTGGGATTTGAGGCTGAAGCAGTATATTGTTCTCCTTTTTCGGGAGAGTTTCGGGTTGAACCTATTCGACCGGAATCTGGTAAAGGCGTTCAATGATGAATCTGTTTGAAACGACTGAGATTTTTTGAACGCCGTGTCTAATGAACGAGCCTGATCGAAAGCGGCCCGCACGCTAAGGGCATCGTTCTCCGGGAGTCACTGACGGATACTGTTCGATTGTAAGCCAGGTACTGAGGCATCGCGGATGGCGTAATTCATGTGTGTCTCAGCAATAGCCGCTTTTACGTATACTTGTCCAGAATTTGACTTGTTTTCTGTTTGCAAGTAGCAGGGACGTGTCGAGATTAGATTTCGTTCTATTTCACATACGTGGCTTCGAAGGTCTTGATGGCGCAGTGGGAGGTAGTGCAATCAACTATGTAGTCATAAACCGAGGGAGATATATAGTTGACCATTGTCCAATCTGTTAGACTGTGGTTCATTCGTCAAGGTCAGAAAACTGGAGAATGTTTAGACCGGTAAATCCATCATTTGGAGGCGTCAGGCGAACCACGGTCGACGTTGAATCGTTCAGGGCGAAGGATACGATCCAATGATCAAATTTACCGAATATATTGTTATGGTATGCGACTGAGCCTCAGTGTCCGATATGAAGTAGGAAGATAGGAGGCCTAGGTATTAGGCTTTATTCGACAAATATATGCTACATGAGAGCTGAAATTCATTTGTGGTGAATTTTAAGAACAGAAGAGGCGTTTTGAATGCACTACTGGCGCGACAGGGAGTAATATACCACAGAGGCGAAGTAATCTGGTTCACTTTTTGGTCGATCTAATGCATTTCCAACCAAGGCGGTCACTAACTGCAATCATGAAGTGAATAAAAGAATCACCGGTCTTTGGTTTGGATATTGACTTACGTTCCGTGCTTTGGTTGAACACTTTGGGCCTTCAAAGGCGTGACCCATAATGAGAAATTCACGATGGAAGTCACTGAGGTCGTAAAACTCGTCACACTGATTGGTACGGGCTCAATAGATCACTATCAACCTTGTTGGAATAGTGTTATCCAAGTCGCTCAACAAATCACAATTCATCGAGAATAAAGAATAAATATTCCTAGTCCGTCAGCAAACAAGCAGCTGAATCTGAATTCGTGGTTGTTGCGATCTTTCAACCCAGTTTACTGGTAGAGGTGGTGTTCGTCAAGTTTGTTCGCTGTCAAAACCTTTCGGATTCGGTCTATAGCCCGCAGCGCGCAACGAAGTGAGTGAACCGCCAACAGAACACCACCATGTAGATTGGAGTGTGCCTGATATCAGCGGACGGTAACTGGCCTACAGTCACTTGGTTTTCACATTCACTTGATCCATATTTTATTCAGAAAAATGGTTTCCATGTTACATTCACTGCCTATTGGCTGTGAAAAACTGGTTGTTCAGCAACTAGTTCTGAGACCAGAATATCTGGGTTTTAACGAGTGCCAAGCTTGACCATAGCGATAAGACCGCAACTAGACGTGGTGTGATGAACTGTGACATCAAAGAGCTGCGCAGCATGTCTTCCTTGGACCGGGGGTTTAGTCGTGCTTGGAAGAACAAAATATAACTCCGTAGAACCATGTGACGAGCGATATCAGATTGTGAGCGGTCAACCTCAATGTCTCTTGAAAAGATGTTCCAATGAGTACACAAAGAAAAACAGTGTAACGGTAGAAATTTCACGGAATGGACGTGTTAGTAGAGTAGTTAGGGTTTCTTTTGACGGCGAAGGATTGATTGCACTCCATTGAGTAACTATTACTCGCCGAGGCTGATCGACTTAGTTCAGAGAATGCTATTTCGAGCACGTTCCGCTTGCTCCATTGGTAGATTCAATGCATGCGACTAACAACTGAATCCAAAAGGCGATTCGGTAATTACTGAACTAGTGAAAAGAGAATAAATGGTCAAACATTAAGGCCTCTTGCGATGAGTCACGAGGAGCTCATATATGAGTGCCTCGGTCAAGTTCCCCTCTGGGTTAAGATGAACTCATGCTTTGATTCCGAAACGCACACACAAAGACCCATTCCAGTAACTATACTTTTTTCTTCAAATTCAAACGTGGGTCCTTGCTTCACTCTCCGTGCGTCAGGTAATACAATCCAGTATCCAGTGGGTGTGCTCAGACTGGTCTCAAGGTCGCTTGAAGCCGGAGGGTTGGACGTGTGCTAAGTCAGATCCCGTTCAGCATTGGATTGTGTGCGGTTCGTTTGAATGGTACGGTGTGTGACTGGCGGTGGTTTTGCGGTGTAGGTGTTTACCACTTCGGAGGTCGGAGGTTCAAACCCCGCCGCCACCGGTCAGTTCAGTTCATTCAACCATTATCTTCGCTTTTCATTGCTCTGGTTTTTGTTGTTACCTCGCCGCATCATCCAGTTGGGGCAATGAATAGAAGTAAAATGGAGCAGCAAAAATGTTTTATATAGAAATAACGAAGTTGAAGGAAGAACACGAATGCAACTACGCTATCGGCCACGACACTCAGCAATGTCACAATATTCCCGACCATCTGGGTAGCGAATCTCGTGTACCCCAACACGGCCCAACCATGTGCGGTGAAGTACGAGCAGTTTTACCGTTGATGGAAACCTTGTGTACTCTACAGTTATGTCCATCTAATTGAGGTTAACCTTTTCTGGTCGTGATTATTTGCTGGAAGGTTCTCTCCAGGTTTAGTGCTGAAACCAAATGGTGCCTATTTGGTGCCCAACCGAAAGGTTGATGCTTGAAGGTCCATTTTGCTGGGGCGAATCCCTGTTCGAATATTTCCACATTCGCATTGTCTTGGCTATCTTTTGACCCCGGCTTTGTAAATACCCGTGATCTATTGGATAGGCGCATTGTGATTTTATGCACTTGAAGCTCGACAGACTTTTCGCTATTATAGATTCTTCCGCGCATTGTGTGTCCGCATATCAGGCAGACCGAAGTCCGGTCGATATGGGGCAGACCTACTGCTGATGCACTGAGCAATGAAAACCAGATCAGTCACATTGATATCACATCTAGCTAATCGATTCCGAATTGTATGAACGTGGGTCTGAAGTAAACAGTAAAATGGTACAAATGCCCGTTGCTTTATCTGCTTTCTATTTTGGCACAAACGCTAATCAAGATGGTTCCCCAGTCCAAACAAATTTCAAAAGCCAAATTGCATATAAATTCTCAAAATCCTGATTGGGAGGTGTAGAAATGTAACCGGAGCCACTCACGTGTACCATTTCTTGGCCTTGTGGTGTCTCCGGTTGTACAATATTGAATGAGCGGAGCTGTATTCTACCGAGCATGTCTCCAGGTTGCGGATTGTGAAATAATCGCTTCAATGGTAAACCGTGAAAACAGTGCTCTCATAAACTACGCGGTCGTGGATGATCAGCGGCAGAGCTCGAGGATGAGATGACATTTTAGCATGACTGGTGTTCTCCACTCCAAAGGGGCACGAATCTGCTGACGGTACTGTGACGTGGATACTATGGTCCGCCATTAAATAAAACCGTAGCTCGTTGTTGTGTTCCACTTATACGACAAGGTTTCCCAGAACAGACATATGAACCATGCAACTGGCCCCTGTGTAATCTAAAACAACGCTGCTGTCTTCCAGGACGAGCTTGACTACGCAAAGACTAGAGGTGCATCCACGAACAAAAAGGTCAGTTGTCGGCCGGTCAGACGAGTGGTATAACAGTCCACAACTCAAACACTGGTGTTAATTATTATGACTTACCGTACTTTCATGCGCATCGACTCTTTTACTCCGTACACAATGACATTTCTCCCCCATCCTCGCCCGTCTTCCAAAACTTCTTTTTGGGCTAGTTTCCTGTCATCTTGAGAACGGGGAATGTTTTTTTTGGCTCGATGCTCTGATCATCGTCTGTACGAGCTTTAGACGCTCGGATTTCCGGTATACTACGTGACATCCGCCCTCTTCGATCCAAGTGAACCAAGAGTGGCCATGTCACCGTGAGCCACAAATAGCGGGGCTGTACCCAAGACTATGGGTTTTACTGGAATACTCCTGTTGACTCCGACCAGGCAACAGTTTTCACCAAGCTGTCCAAGTGCTTCGGTAGGCGTTCCAAATGTATGCTGCAAGGATGGTTAGACTGCGATCAACTATCCTAACTATTTCGTTTTTCCGTCTTCAAAAACGTATTAACTGAAAAGCTAGATGTAGCCCCAACTGATAACATCAACTAACACTGGAAGCTTATCAAGAATCCTTTGCTTTCCGCTGATCCAGTATTTTGTGACCTGTCATGTCATATAGTGACACCTAGATTTCCTGCTGAATCATTGAGTATTCTCGACGCGCGCCAGTCGATCTTGCCTGGAAGTGAGTATAATGGAACACGACTCGTAATGAGACATGAAATTAACGAAAATCTACGCAGAAATCGCGAAATCTCGTGTTCATAACGAGCATTAGAAGTTAGGCGTGCTGCCTCCGCGGGAATTCCACTCAAGCTATTCTATCTCATTCGAGTCACCGATAGGAAACCATCAGGTGTGAGCTAACCGATGTGTGAAGCTGACAGTTTGCCAATCCACAATCAGCGGTGGCGTGTTGAGTGCTGGGCGCAGCACTTCCGAACAATGTTTAGCTGGCCTCCTGTGTCAGCTTCCTACATAGCTATTCCATAGTCCGTTTCGACACATCCACTTGCCGAAGCGGAGATCCACAGGTAAACCAAAGCCTAAGGACGTCACAAGGCGCCGGACTCTGACGGTCCTTCTTTCGCCTTTTTTCAAAACTAGTAGAGTACAGCTAGTTAAAGAACCTCATGTTTTGTTCAAAAGTTTTGGAATCCGTAGCAGGTCCCTTTCTTTTGTGAAGATTTGATTGTTGTCCCCGTCTTCAAGAAGGGCTCGCGCAGTGACGGAGCTAAGCATAGGTGCATTAGCATGATTCCAATGACTTTGGAGCTGCTAGCTTTTGTCGTATTTTGTAAGTTGTGCGAAAGGCTTGAAAACAAGAATCGCGACGAACAGGCGTGGACGAGACCTTCTTGGATGTATCTATCATACCCCTAATCTCTGATAGTTGCCAGAGTATCGACAAGTCCTCCAAAGATCAGTGATCTTGGTGTTCCTAGATATCCGGGCGGTTTTTGACTGTCACTAGGTGTTAATTACGAATCGTAATCAGAGTTTGTCCTTTTGTCTTCTGTTTAGTTACTTATTAGTAGTGAGTACATGCATCGTGAACCCCGGACATTCATAATGTATTTTCCCTGTTTCTGAGGTATCACATCAGCTTATACTTGAGTTTCATGGTGCTTATTACATGAACAGTTCACGTATTTGTTCGTAACCTTGTTTTCCCGAAGGTCTACACTTCTACTGTTATATAATCTTTCTGAATGTTTCATTTGTACCGCCGAGCGGAGGCTCGAACTCCCAGTCTTAGCGTTCTGTCAGTGCACTCCACTATTGGCCGTCATACGTCAACAGCATTAACAGATCTATTGCCGGATTCGCCCATTCATGTTGGCACGTACTCTTGTTTACTCCACAGACTTAGCTTATTTGTACTTATTTGTGAATGACACTTTTTACCATTGCAACCACAGTCCAATTCACGCGTTTGTAATCGATTTATTGATCTTTGACGATAAACGTTCTTGATTTATTGGTTGTACCGCGCTACAGTTTCGTTCAGCTGCCTGCTAAGTGGACCGTTTTTATTTTCTGCGCTGTCCCGATTTTCGGAAGCTTACTGCCCATTGTTCTTGGTTTCTCACCTGGCTGTAAGTCTTTTATTTGCTGTATATTTATGCTTATTGTATTATTTAGAACCACGAATCATCGATAAACACGGTTATTCGATTGGAAATTGTTCTGCTGCCCATATCGTGCGTGTAGCTAGTGAAACTAAGTTACTGCTAGATTCACAGCCCTAGACATCGGGATAGTCGCAACACTAGGTTTGCACTATGGAACTGTTCGTTTGGAAGTGGAGTACCTAAGAATTGTAACCCACCTCGAAGATTTGTATCGTCACATCTCAGATCGAGATAGGACTCAAGACAAGCTTTCGTCTTTTTTGACGCATCCAGGGGTGTACATCAAAGTCCTATCTATTCTCCTTTCTGTTCAACTTTGCCATAGAGAATGTTCTACCGAATACCGAGGATGTCACATTGCTAAGGGATAATACATCTGCAAAGCAACACCTTTTGGAAAGCTTAGCAACTGACGTATCCATATATGGTTTGACCTTCGCGTCTTCCAGGCGCAAAGTGCCTTTACAAGACTGGAAGGAGCTTGTGTCTGCACTCAACCTTTGTGGTGATCAGCTTAATTACAGCTAGTTGGGAGGTTGGAATAGAAATCAGTGCACGCCCATCGAGAACTAGAGCAGCTTTCCCCAAACCGTGATACCTGCTGCTCGGCTATGACGTCTGGCTCTTCCTTAAGTGACGGGTGTATGACGCCGCTGTTCGTAGTGTTTTACTTTAAGTTTGTGAGACCCGACCGCTCCGTGTTAGGAATGCTCGGCGACTTTCCGTTTTTAACCACCGATGGTTGGTGGGAACATCCAGTAAGTAGTGATAGAATCCGTCGTCTGGCGCTAGGTACGGAGAGAAGTGCGAGCTTTATATCGCCTCCGATGGCTTGAACACTTTACGTATTGTAAAGATTTACTGAGATTCGACATGGAAATTCACCTCGCCATATCACAAAGCTCATCTGAGCTAATTTAGTTCGGATCCCATGCTATCTATCATAAATTTTCTTGTATTTATCGAAAAGTCCGTTTACTTCTCACCCACTGTGACCACTAATTTCCACACCGATCATCTCCCACTCTCCTCCAGGCCCGCGCGATGAGTTGTTTATGCGAATTCATTTGGCACACAATTTTAGTCTTACTTTTTCTACGTGCTTTTGCATGAGTGCGGTAGAAGGGGTATATACCCCATAGCCACGAAGACTCACTGCACTATCAGGTATAAGCGGTAACCAGACCCTGAGACTTGGAGAGGAGAACCACATAAGGCCCCAACAGGTTAGGTGTGGTAACGAGCCGGAAGACAGGGAAATGTTATCCACCACCAAAGTAACCGGCAGCGGCGCGGATTCGAACCTCTGACCTCCGAGGTGATAATCAAACGCTCTAATCCACTTGACCATCACCGGTAAGTGTTCCCATGACCCCAATTGTTATGAATCTAATTTTTTATCTTATCCGTTCCATTTTACCGCCTACGTAGCCTTTCCTTCTCGTTTTGGAATCTCTGGGCCCTAAGCCACTGGTATCCATGATCTGTTTTGTTATTTGTCATAATTTTTTGAATGACATGATGAGACCCACCCGCTTGGACGTAATTATCTTTACCTCTCCACCTGCCTTATCCGTGGGAATGAGTGAACTTGGTCATGTCTCTATAATCTTGCGGTCTCTCATAACCATGATATTCCGTTTGTTCTTCACCACGATAGTGTGTGTTCCCTCAGACGATTTCTTCTCTTTTGACCTTTCATTGGTCAAAATGTTCCCCATTAATGAGGACCTTCATTGTAAACCACTTGACTCGCTCCTGTATTGCCATCCCGAGCGTTTCTTGTCTATTGTTGCCTGGGTTTTTTGAAGCCTCTTTTGAGTGTTTTGATTCTGTGGTTTGCTCACAACTTGAGGTACGTTATTGTAATTGTTTGATAATTTATCCCATAATACACGTAATAAAGCGAGTTTGCGTTCTGTGTCTTGGGAGTTTCATTTATCTACGAGTCACTCAATTACGAGACTTCAATCCTGTACTTGTATTCCTGTCCACAGTCCTCCTTTTCGTGCTCTATTTGTACGGGCTGAAAAAGGTTGGAAGAGGCGAAGCTTTGCTGAGGTCATGAACTGGCGCAGGAGTATGAAGGATTGTCAGCACCGGCTGCAGTTAGATCCTGCCGTCGTCCTTCTTGAGTCCTATGCGGTGAGGGCTCTCGTCGGTTGCAGGCGGTGAGGGACAGGGTTCAGAATAGAAGTCAGCGGCCAAACACAAATATGAAAGCGCTAAAACATGGACAAATTTCAAGGGCGGATCAGACACGTGTCAGGAGGATAGCAGAAGAAACAGCGGATACTAATCGGAGCAGTAAGTTCGAGGACATTGTTGATGAGGATTGGTTTAAGGCAGCTTAGTTCATGGTAATGTATAGTGAAGTGGAGTGGAGTAATATAAAGAAATCAAGGGAAGATAATCGGGTGCCGTGGGGCTGGTTGGTTCTCGCGGCTGCTAATATGCAACCCATACGGATGTTGACGAATATGCACAGGATCAAATGAAGCAATGGATAATAGATGATGGAAAATGAACAGTAAATATTTGACGTGTACAGGACCAGATGCGCGGATTCTTCTAGAGGCACAAATGCAGAATGATGAGTACGAGCCAAGAAACGATACTGGGAAGTAAAGCAAAAGTACACGAACAGTCAAAGTTTCAAGGACAATCAAATGGTTGAGGGGGATTTCGAGTACAAGGATATCAAGTATTGCGACCGCGACGAACTTGTACAAAAACCTGAAGCTGAACATTTGCTGAGAAAAGACTCGGTAAAATGGAAAAGTAGGAGACTGATTCCTTGTCTGTTTTGATGAGTCGGTACATTGACAGTCCGAGGATAACAAACGCAGCTGTCATTAATACAACCTCATTACTATCACCAGTTTATTTATGTTAGAATATCTGACCCCACCACTATCACTGAAAATGCAACAGTTTTACATGCTGTGCCACACGACTCGAAGACATGCGCTTATCGTTTAAACCCTGCGATGCAGCGCTTGATATCGTCACCACGGTCAAATATGCTGGATACGATCGTCATACTACCTGGTATGTTCAGTCAGCTTTGTAACATCAACCTCTATACGAAAAAGACTAAACCGTCCCATCCCTTGATGTCATTATACCCGATACTTCTGATCTGACAGGTTTTGCAGTGGCATGGTTAAATGTTTTGCCTCAAGGTTAAAGAATGATGCTTCGTGGCTAAAGGATTATGGGTCTTGGCTAACGAATGGTGGGTCGCGGCTGAAGGATTGTGGGTCGCGAAGAAGGAATTGCGGTTTTGGCTCAAGATTGACGGTAAAGGGTGAAGTACGGTTAACTGAATGTGGACGTGAAGATGAGAGTGTCAAATGTGCGGGAATGGGCTAGCATATCGCCAATAGAAGGTTTTGTTCGTTTGACGGGCAGCACGATGTTTTGTCGAACGACCAGCACCTTTGTCTTTTCTGAAAAAAGGACACGATTAGAGTGAACGAAACAGAATTAAGGACCAATCAAATGCCAACCGTCGTCTGCACAGAGTCAACAAATAGGGTTTATTACCAGACTAACCACTCAGAGGAGCTGGTGATGAAAAATAGGTTGGCCTATTAGGATATGGCCATGAACACATTGAATCGTATATGAAATGTTGTTTTTGCGCTGATCAGTCGAGGAGGTTCGAAGACAGAAAGGTCTTATTACTAGAGCTACCGGGACGGATAGGAACTTCAAACAATGGAGAAATTTCAGTGTCGAATACTACAGATAAAGTTCGTATTTGACAAGCTAAAGATCTAGCGGAGGAGGTTGATCTGAAAGGTAAGTTTGAGTGCGCAGTTGATCCATAAATCGTGATGGGACGGTCAGCGAGAAAGATATCCTCGATCCTTGCTGATGGAGTAAAGATTGCTGATTAGTACGAAAGTGAAGTTTCCGTGAAGTTGACTACATCCCAGTTCGGCATAAGGCGAATGCAAGTCCGTAAGGTTGAGTGTGATGAGGCCAGCGTCATAACCAGCTGTAAAGCTGTTCAATGGTTACTGTAGAACAGCGTGCTATCAATAATTTACTGGATACCAGGCTTTCATTTTGAGCGTGGCATCTTTGATGTAGCACTTCAAGAGTGAGAATGAAATCAAAGATCAAAAACTGTTTACGGCGTCGCCTACGTGATGTTCCTTCTATTCGTTTGAATTTTTTAAATATAAGTATTTTATCTTCCAATAAATTTGGGATTATTCTGTTATATTGGTTCCATGCCGAAATTATGATTGTCATAAGCTATATTGCAGAGCCATCCTTTTTTCTGAACTCTTGATCCATTGTTCCTAAAGAGTACAGCATGAGATAAACTGGTCTATATATATATATATACATATATATATATATAGACCAGTTTATCTCATGCTGTACTCTTTAGGAACAATGGATCAAGAGTTCAGAAAAAAGGATGGCTCTGCAATATAGCTTATGACAATCATAATTTCGGCATGGAACCAATATAACAGAATAATCCCAAATTTATTGGAAGATAAAATACTTATATTTAAAAAATTCAAACGAATAGAAGGAACATCACGTAGGCGACGCCGTAAACTTGGTACATGCTGATCTACGATTGAATAGTGTTTCATTATTTTGTCAACCTAAGTTAGGACACGGGAATGTACATTTGAAAGGGTTTGCAAATTCCTCAAGACACCACTCCTTTCTTGTTGTCTCTGTACTCAGAGCCACAATTAAAGTATCGGCAGTTAGTACTTCCAACTCTAACTGCACTAGTGGCTCTTGGTTGTTAGTGCATGACATGGAAGGACTGTATGAAAAACCTAACCAGAGGACTTGACCAAGTAGGGTGTACTAAGTTTCCTGAGTGGAGTTCAAGTAGGCCCCCACTGATGGTCAGATGCACTGGAGGATATGGCTGCACGTGGAGGTGATACTATTTGTAGTCCTCTTCTCACTACTTTCATGCTCTTTTTCACTCTTTCCGTATGAGATTGCCACTGAAGAATATTAAACAAAGCCACCAAACCCAATGCACGATTAATAGTTGTTTCTACTGAACTGGCATCATAAGCAGCACAGCTTCAGCCAGTAGTGTGAGGGTATTGGTTGACTCGTGGCCAACACTCTGTCTTTTCCAGCAGACCAGCGCTTTTACCGTTAGTTACGGGATGTGCTAGTTGTGTCTGCCAATTATCAAGATGAAAACTGAGGTCAACAGAGCCATGGGAGGCGGGACACTGTCAAGCGGAGGTTACCGGTATCGCAAGCTAATCAGAGGAGATGGTGCCAGATACCAGCAGAACCAACTGATTCCGGTGCAGCTACTGTTCATTGGACTCAGTTTTCAGCAAAAATAATGTTCTGAACTGGTAAAACGAGATCTACTCGAGGCAAAAGAGTTATATTCCTAGCTACTTACGGACAGTAAAACACCACGGTAACAGCAACAGGAACTACTATTAACACCAGTACTACTACTACTGCTTCTTCTACTACTACTACTGCTACTACTATTACTACTACTACTACTACTACTACTACTACTACTACTACTACTACTACTACTACTACTACCACTACTACTACTGCTACCACCACTACTACTACTAATGCGGAATGTAATACCACTTACTCAATAAGTAAGTAGTCGATGGCTCAAAACGCTATCATGGAAAAACCAGGCGCAATGAGGTAAACGAGGGCGTGCAAACCACACGACTGCGGCTTCGCCTGGATAATGACTGTCTTCAGGTGGACTGGAAAGCAGGTATGCACTTGAACGTTGCTTTTACATTTGAATAATTTTGATGACTCCCAAACGAGTGTTTTTTAACACATAACATATTGGCCGAACAAGTCTTCTAGATTATAACACTACTACTACTACTACTACTACTACTACTACTACTACTACTACTACTACTACTACTACTACTACTACTATTACTACTGTCCACAAAAAGTGACGGGTAGATAAACCGTTTATCAGGAACCCGTCTTTCGGGCATCACCGAAATCAGTCAACCACAACAACAATGCTTATTCGCCTAATAGTTGACAGGTCAACTTATAGACGGCAGTTATTGAGTCGGAGGATGCATTCATGTGGTTCACATGCCTCCTCTTACCTTATCGCTTTCAGTCCGTCCGACGTAGTTGCGTTCCTCATAAACCCAAAACTGCCCATAGTTGTGTTTTCAGCATCCAACTACTTACTTATTCAGTAGGCAGTATACCTCCTCTCCACCACACTACTACTACTACTACTAACAGCACCAATACTATTACCACTACTATGGTGGCGGAGTGCACATACTACCTACGGGTTTCAGACACTGGATTATATCACTACTAATACTACTGCTACTACTACTACCACTACTGATTCTAAAACGATTCACGTTCTGTTGATTCTTTTTAGATCCTCCTCCACTCTGTGTTTCATTCTACCAATCTGCTCCCTAAGGTTGTCCTTATGAAGCCGAACACCCTCTCCGTGGCTTGCTTTGTTGGGGGTCTTCATGCCAACGTTGTAGCTCACTCCGGTGCACATACCGTTCTTCGTGTGCGCGCCCTATCTTATAGAAAGGGTGGCGGGCTTCCAAGATCGAATACGGCCCTCTCCACTTAGGAAGCAGCTTCCGTGATCCAGGGCGACTACTGAATCCCCCGAAGCGCTGCTTGTATTTACCACCGCAAACGATTCTGGTTCAGTGACAACTTGCGTACGAGAGGCCTGCATTGAGCGTTCTTGCGTTTCCTTCAGGTTCTGCTGTGTTTCTGTTTTTACTGGATGGAGTTCGACTAGTCCCATCTGGAAAGATGGCCATAGGCCCACTTCGAGATCAACAGGCAATCTTGCTATCTTGCCATAATTCAGCTGAAAAAGGGGGTATTTCAAGCTGGGTTGCTTGGGGGCTCGAAGGGAAAGTAACAATAACGGTAGTGCCTGCTCCCAATCTCTGCCTTTTGTCACCAACCATTATTTGATAGTGCGATCATTCCGTTCCGTAATACCACTGGTTTTGGGATGATATGGGATTGTGCATATCCTTTGGACTCCAAGATTCTCCAGACGTGCTCGAAATTCGTCGCTCTCAAAACATGGACCTTGGTGGGTGACGATCGATTGAGGAACCCCATGACTGGCTACGATACTTTCCATCACGACCGTACTGACGGTATTGGAGCATTGACCAGGAACTCCGACGGCCTCAATCCAGGGCATGAAATGTTCTGTCGTAACCACTATGCGTTGAGTGCTTCGAGATGACTTCGGAAATGGCCCCATCAAATCAACAGACCACAATTCTCCTATCTCTGAAACTGGAATCGACTGTATTGGAAACTGAGCTGCTCGAGTTGGACTTTGAAAGTTGGCATCGCCCGCAGGCCAAGACCTGGTTCATCACATCGTTTCACATATTTAGCCAATATGCTCTGCAGCAAGTCCTATGTTCGACTGTGGCCGGTGTCGGCCAACAATTGACACTCTTTCATGAGTTCGTTTGGCATGTTTTCAGATACGAAGACCACCAACCCTTTCGACTCGGACAGTCGCTTCATGAGTACCCCCGAGGCTTTCAGATGGACCTGCTTCCAGGTTGGTCGCCACAGATATTGTTCATCGTTTGTTAGCATTGTCTCATCACTAGCCAGAGCTTGCATCACTTTCTTCAGTTGTCTATCTTGTCGTTGTTGGTCTACCAGTCTCTGGGGGTCCTGCTCCAGTTGCAACATGTTGACTCCAGTAAGAATTTTAATGTCAGGATGTGTTTCCTCAGGACGGGACAGAACATCGGCCATGTGATTGTCTGCACCAGCGACATGATCAACAGTAAAATCAAATTCCCGGAGACGAAGTGTCAGTCGGGCCAGTTTGTCTCGAGGATCCTTTGTTGTCTTGATCCACTCCAATGATTTGTGATCAGTCCCAATATGAAACAGCTGACCTAGCACATACGGTTGCCCCTTGTCCAACGCCCACACGATAGCTAAACATTCCTTTTCACTTTCAGAATATTTTCTCACCCCTCTCTTGAGCACTCTGTTTGCGTATTCCACCACTCCACTCATCTGTTTTAGCACTGCTCCGATACCTACATAGCTGGCATCTGCACTGGCCGTGAACGGCTCGTCTACGACCGGCAGCTGCTACGTGAGACTTTTGTTCGACATTGTGCGTTGGATCTGGCAGAACGCCTGATTGGCCTCCTGGCCCCATTTAAATTTGTCCTCCTTCTTGAGAAGGGCGTACAGAGGCTCCACGATAGGTGTGAAAATTTCCAAAAATGGACTGTAGTGTGCAGCACAACCCGGGAACCGTCTCAATGATCTTTTAGACGTCGGTACTGGAAATTCCTTCAGTTTGAGAATTTTCTCTGGAATAGTTCGTAGTTCTCCTTTGCCAACCTTGTGACCTAGAAGGGCGACCATTGGTCTTCCTATCTGAGACTCAGGTCTGTTTATTCTCAGCCCGAATTCCTTCACGAGCCTCAGCAAGTTCGTCAAATGTACATGTTCGCTCACAGTCCGGCTGGAGATCACAATATCATATCCGTAGACCCCAACGTCTGTCAGTCCTGCCAACTACTTAAACATTAGCAGACGAAAGGTAAGCAGTGGCCCTGATGAAGCGAACGGTTTCCTCAAAAAAAGGTATTGCTTGTCGCCGACCGTGAATGCCGTTTTATCTTGATCCTCCTTCTTTGTTGTAACAGGACAGTATCGTGACCGCAGGTTGATCACAGAAAATATGGTGGCTGCTTGCAATTTATCGAACATCTTTGCTACCGAAGGCACCGGCATCAGCTTGTGTATGTTTACATCGTTTACACGTCGAAAATGAACACAACCTCAGGGTGTATAAAAATTCATTGTCCACAAGGCACACTCTAGAAATGAACCGCCCACAACGATCTAATATTCCGTCGACACAGCTGAAATGCTATGTGAGATCTCCGTAGCCTATATATATATATATATATATATATATATATATATATATGATTGAGCTGAGAACAATGGTTTCACTATGATGTTTCAGACCCATGGGTTCTGACGTGCACAACGTAATCAGTTTTCTCCAAAAATTGGGCTGATATTCGCTGCAGAAACCTTTGCAAGACGGCCGTAATATTTTGGCAACTTTCTACATTCTTTTCGTGGTTGAATGCTGCACTTTTGGTGCTGTAATTGGCAAACAAGGATGTTCCCCGTCGGTTCCGAGGCACAATTCAGGCGATATTATTTACATTTATCATTAGACTACTACGTGCAATCTAATGCTACTGACTTCTATGTTCACATTAGACTACTGTTCAAATGTTCAGTAGCTTAAATCGATATCCGGACGTCGAAAAGATATCACATTGTTCAGAGTCCGCTGATCGACCTACGCAAAGAATTTGCCGTCTGCTTGAAATGCATTCCATTTATTTAGTCGTTGTAAGGCTTTCAAAAACGGAATATCGGATTGATTAGTCCGCATAAATGACCGTATCCGGAGTGTCAATTACGTCATTTGATAGATGCGATATTGTCACAAAGACCGGTTATATGAGAATCGCATGGCTTTCATAAAAATGAGCACATATGAGTCACGTTTCTCGCGGGGATTTTATTTGATTTCTTATTAGGCATGTGTAGGGAAATCTTCCTGGCGATTTTTCTGTGGCAGCGAATTATTAACAGATTAGTCTACAGTGCCACCGCTAGCGACGTACAAGTACACTCAACGAAATAGCATTGAACATTGTGTATCATCCGCGTAATATTGTAACACGAGGGTTTCACGAAGATTCCACTACGTGGACTCTTTGAAGTACGAGAGGTACCAAACTTAAGTCAGTGAAGTATGCAGTCATACTGTTCTGTTTTGAGTGATATTTCACTAGGAGACAAAATCTCGTTTCAACCCATATCACTGATGGCATTTTGAAATTGTCGTTTTTCGAGGCGGTCAATTTTGTAATAAAACATTGCTCGGGTTACAGTCGCACAGATTGAATTATGTATTCCAGTTAAATTATGCCGAAAGGTTACCGCGATGAACGCCTGATTACCTTCATCTAACACATTTTAAATGCAATTTTGAACACACGTGTATAACGATATTCGTGTTTATCAAATTACCTCGGTGCAGGACAACGGCATATTCTTCGCGGGTGGTCTCTATCCAGTGCACCCAGTTGATACTCACATGATTTTCCTTATGAGAAATTCTTGGAGAAAATTACCAACGCGTGTAGTACGATGTGCTCTAACGCTGTTGTTTGGTTATTTTAGAACAACAAATGCTCAATGGCCATCTATAATTTAGGAACTTCCTGCTATTTAAGTGGTCTTAGCTCTGTACTGGTATAGCAGCAGTACCTTATTGTCCAGATTGGCACAGAAATCAGTTAACTGATCATAAAGTGACTAGTTATGGTCTTTTATTCATGGTGCGGTGCTTACTATGAGATGTGCACTAAAAGGGAAGAGGAGGCAAAATGTCTCTTTGGTTTAAAAGTCAAACCATTCCAAAGAAAGCACCTGTCTAATGTGCTACGTTATTGTCAATAGAGTAAGGTTTCATTTTCCGAAAGCATACTGAAAATTGGTGGGGCGCTCAGAACAAGTCATCTCCAGTTGCAATCTAAGTGAGTATACCAAAAAACAGTTTCGTAAACCGAGTCTAGGTAGGTTGCGGTTAGTTCCCCTAATCAGCCATCAGATTGACTTCATTATCAAGCAAGACGTTGAGGAATACGCACAGGTCGGGTACTCGTGAGCGAAGTCTTGCCTTGACGAAAAGTACAAAAATGTGTTGAAAGCAAGGCTGAAAGCGAGAAATCCTTAATCAACCACATTCAAATGTAATTATGAATAACGTAGCGAATTTAGTTCAGTTGTGATTACTTCTGGGAAAGAAACTATGACATAAAAACCCAGTCCGAAACAAAAATGTAAAATAAAGATTAGTATATATATATATATATATATATGTATATATATATATATGTAGTGATAGTGAGTAATATGTAATTGGGTGGACGAAATTTCCCCGGAGGCACACGATCTGTTTTGCGGTTGTTGACGCTCACCAGGTATATGTACCCGGTAATATTCTGCCCACTCGTTCATACTTGTATATTTCATTCACACCCCTGGTGTTTCAAATTAGATCCGTGTAAAGAATACATCAGCTTGTTGTCCTTCTATCCGTTTTCCAGACGCTGGTCATCGGTATTTCCAGGGTGACCCAAAAGTCTTTTGAAACTAGCTGACTGAATCCATTACCCCTTGCTGTTAATTCGCGTGACCAGCATTGCATTTTCAACCTGAAACACGAGACCCGTTTGTTCTTTCAATACCTGCCCGCGTGGATCAGTACTTCGCAGAGCTAGTCTGTAGTCTTGTAGGTGAGGGTATATTTCTTGCTTTCCAGTCCGAAATATGTCAGGAAAACTCCTGTCAATATTATCAGTATCCCTTATGAATGGAAAAGTCTGAACGTGGAATCTCAACTGACATTATGTCAAATGTTCGGTTTGTTTAGATCAACATTTAGCGTTCATTGAATGTGATGGTTTTGGCAAAATCCTTTCAGTAAAAATGTCAGTTGGAAGTCAAAGTGACCGAGGGTACGGAAGGCTAACACGAGGAGTGCAAACAAAATCACCAAGACGATAAGAAAAGTGTACGGATAAAGCAACACCACTGGTTGTGACAACTAGTAACGCCCCCAAGGTGTGTAACCAATTAGTACTTTTTTCTATGTCACGAATTTGTCAACTTTGATTTGTCCAACCGCTAGCACCTCAGCAAACATTCCACGCAGAGGATTCCTATCCGGGAACATGAGATACACACACCTTAGCTACCTTCGTCTGATGAGCTTGAGCGTATCATACGCTAAGCCTAACCTCAGCATTGCTGACGCAGTGCTCCCATCAGATTTGAACGATGTTAAGAAGATATCGGTGTTCAAACTGTGACGATTTTGAGCCGTACAGATGTAGCTTACCTGCTGCAATGTGCACCCAACCCTTGATAGATAAACGGATATCACTTCGAACAAATGATTAAGGATGGAACTAGTTCAACTCCCCTTCCGTACTAGTCATGAACTTTGTACCCATATCCGACTTTCGGATGGAAAGCACTCGCCTAGATAACAGAACTCATCTACTTGGTATAAAGTCCTTCCAGATACGGTCTCAAAGTTTGTAGGTGTAATATACATTATTTCGCAGTTGTTCAAACTCCTCATAAAAGCAAGAAAATTACCTAGATTTTTAATCAAAACTATATCTTTCGCGTACTCACGATCTGGTACATTTTCCCCGGGAAATAGTTCATTGTCCCTTTACAAAAATGAAAAAGTCCGTCTCATGGACCCTATAGTTGCAAAAGTTTATGCGAAAAATAGGCAGGAGTGTCACTAACTCACGTCATTTCTCGTGATGAACTCGAGTGAAAGATCCTTGTAAGCCTGAACTCTGCGTCGGCTACTCGTGCGCACAGATTTTATGATGGAAATAAAGTTACCTGATACATCTTTCTATAGGGGGCATCTCCAGAAACCTATGAACTCGGTTGAATATAACGCCATTTTCACATAAAGAAAACAGAAATGGCCAGCCTACGGTAGAGGTACTTGTGTTCTAAGATTTTCAAAGAATGAAGATGTGGTCAACACAACCTCGACCAAAAATCTAAACCCAGTTTCATTATCGAGCGACCACCGTTTGTGATGGGTAGACAACCGGTGGATAATAAGACTAGCAGGTATCTTAGAAGAGATGCACACCAGTCTCATTTCTCCATAGTTTTCACAGGAGTACCTGATCTCTGATTCGCACCAATTCTTTGGAACCTATATCTTCATACACATCCAACGGAGGATTTTTCTGCCCCGGCATCCGACCTGGGTAGTTCTTTTTGAAAATAGACGCAATCGAGCCTTCTTATCTAGCAGTCTTGTGCGGTTTAGATAAGTTATTTCTTGGAGACTCTTTACCTCTGGAGCAATTTAATATTTGCATTCACCATCTTACCCAATTTGCTATTCAACACCCGTACTGTAGACAAAAACCAGTTAAACCCTGGCTTAAAACTAGGCATCGAACCTCTAAAATGACGCTCCTGAGCCTAAATCAGTGAGCCTTTCGCTGCTCTGATCGGTTTCCTAACACTTGAGCTTTGAAGACCGGACTCTCTGTTCATTCTGAGAAGATTGCTACTGTTGCCGATCTCCGCAGCCTTCTCTGTCCCTTTGTACTTCGCAATTAAACAGCGTTTATGGTCATGCTTCGCACTTTAAATCAATTGGTGTCCATGGTACCTCCTTGCCTCAACACGTTCTAAACCGTGAGTAATGGATCAGCCCGCATCTGCTATTACAACTGAAGATGAAGATACCCGTTGCTTTTATGTGCTATTCTGTAGACTTCGGTGGCATAAAACAGGGCCTATTTAATCTAAGTCCAATGGTTTTAAGAATCTTGGGCATCTGCCTTCGTTGATAACCTCGCGGATAATCTCACTTTGCAAATCAAATCGATGGTTATCTCATGGAAGCTACTGTGTGACACGGTTGCCTTTGGCGTTTGTTCCTTCATTGACGAGATAAAGGCGGAAAAGCTCGTCTAAAAGAACGTGATCAGAGTTGTCAGACATGGATCGGAAAGAGTCCTTAGCTTGAACGGACCACTGCAAATGGTAACTAGTACCATCAACAAGCACCATCTGAGTCAAAAGTTGTGAAGGTGCAGGAGGACCCGAGGTAAGAGCCCGTGGCAACTTGTGCTAGAATCTCGTACTTATTATGACTAACTTGTAGTCAGAACCCAGTTGAATGAATGGATCTCCATTATTGGTTTTAACAAATGGAGTGGCAAGCGAACCCCCTGTATTCCCTTCCGCACACTTCAGGCCTCCAAAATGAACTTTAGAATCGCCAGAGACAACCATCAGCAGGGAGCATGGTGCGGAGGAGTTGGAAAAATCCTGGTGCAATTCATCTTCATTCTAATGAGAACTGTAGTCAGTCGGGGTATACACAGAAACGACTAAAATGCGTTGACTGTTTAGTTCGTTGAGGTTTACATGCACAGAACTGTCCAACCGAACGGTGGGCGAAGACTGACACCAGGTGCGATGGATATGCTTCTGTTTTACCAAATCAGTGGCATTTCCTGATGGGTCAGGAAGTGACTTTTGTTTGGTACGTGGTAAATCGAGCTGTCTGATTGGCGCAAGAGGCTTTATAAACCACCTAATAATTAATAATAAATGAGATTTCCTTGTTGCCCGCTGTAACAATATACTTATTGCATTTCCCGAAGAACTCATTTTTGACAACAGGGATTACATCTAACAGCCTCCACGCCCAAAATAATTAAGACACAAGCCTCACCACTAACACAGGTATGCAGAGTGTAAAACGAGAACTCCATTTCATGTCTATGGAGTGTACTTTTGAATTCAAAAGGCTTGTGTGCAAGTCTTTGAGGTCCTATTTTAAAACTGTCAACAGTTCCTGTTAGTACAGTTGGTTGTCAGACTTTGAAGAGTGGGCAGATGCCGAAAGCGGCTAACTAGGGAGAATGTTCAGAATTGATAATCGGACCTTTATTTTTAACTATTGTCAAGTTATTATCCTTATGGCAAGTTACAATTGCCCGATCTTTGCTGCTCGAATTTATTTTGAAGCTGAAGGTAGAGGACTGGGAACAGAAGAAAAAATATCTCGTAAGAAACCGTTAGGTATTTCTGGGTGAGTCATACTGCACGGATATCCGCTTTGCAGAACTGGTTTATTGATAAGGGTGGAGGTGGTGGTGCAGGGGTGTGGTTGGGTGGAAATATTAACTTTGTCTTTGGACTCAACAGTCTTATCCACAATTGAGTGGGACGTTCATGCACCACGGGAATGGGACTAAAGGACTTCTTAACTCACACTAGTAACCTGGTTAATTTGTTTACCGTTCTGCCCTCGTTGGTGTTTGAATTACCAATGCCTATTGAAACCAGTCATCTGTCCCATACACCCAGTGATGCTAGCATGACGTGGAAGGAGCCGCCTCATTTAGGTCAGAGGCTGCCCAGCATGAGCTGGCAATAGATGTTCAATGAATTTCGATTACGCCTCTCACTGTCAAGAAAATCCCCCTTTACTCCATTTCTACTTCCACCTGGTTGAGGTACTTTGACGACTAAACTGCTTTCTTATACAATGGGAAAAAGACTTACTTTTTTCACATCCGGATGTGTCGAAAGCCTCAAGAATGAATAGAACTGGAGACAGTCAGCTTACCTGGCCGACGGTCTACCAGTTGAGCTATCGCGGTACGGCCAGTCTGATGTGAATACTGTGGGTGAATACTCAGTGATGCTCGAACCACTATTCCGGGGACCTACAACAACTGTTTTGGTTTTAATCACTTGGCTAGCCTCGTGGATCACCACTCACTGTGGAGGAACAGCACACGGCTGGACGTGATCTAACGCACAGGGGAATATATTTCTGGAATGTGCTATTGGCACAAGCAGCCTGAATCTCATATATAGATGTGAGAAAAGCAGGTGGGGTTTGCATTCTATAAGATTCAGGATTCTCGTGCCAGTAATATATTCTATGAAGTGGGTTTCCCTCGGAGTGTCTTCTCGGTAAGTATGCTGGATAGTCTTACAGAAATGGAAATTGTCCGCCTATCACTCCAGCGAAACTGGACTTCTTCTGGCCTCCGTCTATGGATCTGTTAAGTATGATTACGTCCTTGGCCTATGGAAGCTGTCCTACATATATCTTCGGATCATAGAAGCATGCAAGCAATTGCACCAAGTCAGGGAGCAGTCTGGTCATGGAGAATCATTGTGATCATGAAAGTGAAAGCAAAGAAAGCTCCGTATGGTTCATTTTGTTCTACAAAACAGATACAATAGCTAATCGCTTAGAGAGCGACAAAACTAAATCGTCTTTCTACTTCGCTGCTTGAAACCAAGATACGAACACTGTTACCATTTCCACAAAGTCGGCTGCTACCTTGATTGTTATGGAGACACAGCCAAGTAAGATCTCTGAGCAAAGCGCAACTCGGATAATAGATCTTGACAGTTTAAGATAAGTTCAGCTTGAATATTGTTCGAGTCACAAAGCTAAGCATGAAAAACTCTTATATTCACAAATCCGAAAAGTAAAATCCAATGTTGGGTAACCCAATCAAGGGCACAAGTAGTGGTCTCCCCAAGCTATGACTTTTACCGAGTAGTGAACAACTATGGAACCAAAGGTGGGCTCTGATGCATCTACGCATCCAACGCACTAACAAATCAATCGTCTGGAGTGTGAATGGATACTCTTCATTGAAGAGCCCACAAATGAATCACAACGGTGATTTCTCACAGTTATTCGTGTCTGGGTCTCTGCTAACCCAACGAACAACGAGGCTGCATGTGCAAGCGCTCATATTTATAGTAAGTAGTATGTAAACGTGTGGACAAATAACTATGAGAAATCACAGTTGTGATTCATTTGTGGGCTCTTCAATGAAGAGCATCCATTCACACTCCAGACGATTCAAATTAGATCCTAGTGAACATATAACATCGGAGTGTACAAGTATGAAGACGAGTGGGCAGAGGAGTACCGGGTATGCATACCTGATGAGCGGCAACAACCGCGAAACCGGTGGTGTGCTTCCGGGGAAATTTTGTCCACACATTTACATACTGCTTACTATCAATATACATATATATATTTGCTTTAGAAAAATAATATGCTGATCACATTTGAAGCTACTATGCGACACCAAAAACCAGTCAGCAATGCCAGCTTTAAAACATATTATAGCAGATTTTAAAGCCTGTTTTAATTTAGTTCATGCAAATCCTTTGGTTGAGCGACTTAACAGACGTACTTCAAGCAGGTCCTTGAACTGTCGAAAAGAATACAGACTGCCTAGAAAATAACTGAATAAATTCCATTACTGACTTCACTGGAGCATTTTCTGACTTCTTTAAGTTGTCATCGTATCAATAATCTGACAGGTATCTGAGGGATCCAAACCAAATTCTCCGGAGATATCACAATCCAGAGAAAGACTTTTGCAACTAAAAAAGTCTAGCGGGGTTAAATGCAACAGAAGTGCAAGAAATAACATCTTTTTTATTGTCATCTGTAGGTGTTTTAAATAATTTAGTGGAAGCTTATTGTTGTCCTGATTGTGACTTGTAAATGATGACCAATGGTACGGTGACTAAATCTAAACGGGGAAGGTTGGTTCATAGGCTTCGTTCTTATGATTATTTTATAGGTTGGTCGTAGTATATTTGCACCCTTTCGACCATCGCGCAACGCGTATCGTTTTATAGAACCAAAACTATGTGGCCGATAAAACAAGTCGCTGCGGGACGTCCGCTGTGAAAGAAACAGAGGAACTATCTCTTGGACATCTAGAGCTGACAAATAAAATTAAAAAGTAAAACAAGAATATGAGTATTTTACAAATTCCGCGGTAAATGAGAACTGTGTTCTTGGGACTGAATTTAACAAATAAGATTCCATGTTACCCATCAGTATGAAGCCTCGAAGCTGACGTCCCTATTAAAACCAGTATAAATAGTCCACAGGTATACCATCTATGTCACAAATAATCAGCGGTACACCTCCACGGAGCCTCCACTGAGACACGAACCCCGAGGTGCACGGGTGAGAGTCGATCACCTAACAACCAGACTGTACAGGCTGTCTCGGTCAGTGTGCGCTGCAGCTGAGTGCTTCCATGAGTTAGGAGCTGAGATCGCATGGTAGGACATTTTGCACAAATCTGATCTCCGGCTACTTTAGTTCGAATAAGATTCTTGTATTTTTCCTTGTTTCAGACATAGTTTAGTTAATGTATTCTAGTCGAACGAATAGTACTCGACATTGCCCGAATTTCCATATCCCCAAGGAGAAGTCAAGCAAACGCTGACTGAGTTTTTCATCTTGTCTTGAAAACAGGATCACCGTAATGAAGGTACACACAGAGAGACCAGGCAAACACAAGCAGCCAGCACATAAAACACGCATGCTATTTGCCTGAATGTCATCAAAATGTAATTGACTGGTAGACTAAAATAAGATGGGCATAAATCAAAAAATAGCACAAAGCTTAGAATGAACGAAGCTCTTGAACTGCAATCAGTTTTGGCTCCAAAAATGTATATGCATATCAAATGAAACTGACAGAGACAAACATTTGACAGAATCATTTCAATTTGTGATCTTAGAATGGTTCTAACCACAATATTCAAACAATTACGGGAAAATTAACACACTGAATCTCATTTTTTGGCCAGCTGCTCCATTTTTTCGGATTAAGATGCATTCTTTACAGTAAACTGTCTGTAGTTCAGAACTAAACAAACAAAAGGAGTCAATATCATTAGCAAAAATCAGATTTGCATTCCATCATGGATCAATCTGCACAGACCAAAGTTATTGCTTTGCAGCTGGTAAAATGTCTCCCAGAAATTGGTGAAAAAAGAACACGGTCGCTGATGTTCAATACAAAATCGACAGGAAACAAGAGGAAAACAGTCAGCGTAATATTATTGGGACAGAGTTCGAGTGACGAGGTAACAACACAAAAAGTCAAAGCTGTCAAAACCATGAGAAATCCAGTAATCACCAAAGCCGATAAACTGAAACTTGCCAGAGGGGCACCGTTGGCGCCCGTATGTTGGAGAATACCTCAGACTATTTTGTTCGCAACTTAAACTTCGAAAACTTTCAATCCTTTGCCTCCTTTTGATCGTTTCATGTCTAATGTTTCTCACCTTTTAGTTGTACTCAGGTTATCCTTCTATTCGTTCTTTGGGTACAGGCTTACATCAATTTTTTACAGAACTTACTTTCAAGTGTTGTTTGATTATAATACCACTCATATTTTACGTCCATGTGTGGTAAGTCGTTAGCTCGTCCACAAAAAGTTACTCGGACCTATTCTCAATCCTGACCAGTTCAAATTACCCAGACATTCGTCATTTATGTAGCTGAACTATTTGTAAGAATGTGCATGTTTAAATTCTAGGTTGGAGCTATACAGTAAGTTGCACCTCTCGTGAGTGCTGCATACGAAGCACTTAATTGTGCAAACCTCGGGTGCACGGGTTATCATTGGCTCTAAAGCTGCTTCCAAAGCGTTTGTATTATTGAAAAATGCGGTCGTCTTCAAGGTCACATATGGCAGCTCTGAACGTGCTTCGGACCATGAGAGAATTTCAGTAACAGATTCGGACTGGCATTAAGCTTTTTTTGCGAATTAGACAGTGAGATACAGCACATGCTGAGTGACGGACAACCTACACATCTGTCTTCTTTCACAAATCGCATGCGAATCGCGCACTGAAATTCCGTCCGGTCATTTGGTCAATATTACCACTGCCTTAAAGGTGAGAATTTATAAATCGATCAAATAGAAACAAATGTGCAAGTTTTAAAATCAGTCAATCAGAAAGAAAGTTATTCAGTTGTTTTAATACAACGTCAACAATCATAGTGGTGAAATTTTTATCGTCATGATATATAGTTATCAAGATAAAGTGAATGGCATATCGTTTCTTGTTTAACTTGAGTTCTGGCTGTACGGCCTACTTGGAACACTGTGTGTCTCAAACCCTCCACTGACTCGTAATTATGTTATGAAATAATAGGCGAAGCTCGTCACTAATAGAGGTAACGTGAAAGTAAAAAGCATGAGAGACAGACCTAACATCCCAATCGGTGTATGGGAATATTTACAAAACAGTTTCAACATGCAGACAACAATAATACTTTAATAGCAAGAATAACCATAATTACGACCATTCTTATTCGTGAACAAATATTTATCTAACCATTTTGTGTGTTTGTGAAAACCGAGCCTGATGGGTTTCATCAGTACTCACCAAAATCAGTAATTTAGAATTTTTTTCAGTTGTATCATTAGATATTGCAAATAACGCGGCTGAATATTATGAAGGAAAACTCTTTTTCAAATGACACCAATTAAAATTAAATAATATTTTTGGTTAGAAAGTCCCATAAAAATGGAAGCTTATTCTACTTCTTGACCGAATTTCCAATGAATGCACCTGAAGAATAACCTGATGACAACAAGTAAGTGGCAAAGAGTATTATTACTATTGCAATTGTTGTTCCTATTCTGGTTATTCTTATCATATTCCGCTGAGAAGTGTGAAGCCTTTTTTTCCGAACTCTGATTTATTCACCATCAGTATAAACGAAAAATGGCCATTTTTGCCTGAGAAATCAATCAAATGCTCGAACCCAAATCACAGGCCATATTAGTGCGCATTCACACTCAGAAACTTGAATCGCATGGTTATCTGTGGATGTTTTATGATGTGACACGGATGATAACCATGAGGAAACTTGTAGTCGCTGGCTTTGTGAGCAGTGGTGGATTGCGAGATGTAGGGAAGTGAAAAAGGCTGCCTCCATTGATAATACTGGCAACCTTTTCCGTTTGAATACAGGCACCGGTCCACGGAAAACCTGTGTGAGTAAGTTAATCAAGGAATCCGACGGTTCACTGATTCATTTCAAGGGACCTCCGCTGGACTTTAGGTGGAACACTTTCAGAAGCAATTCAGTTGGCCCGCTTCTACAATGGACCTTACGAAAGTACCCGTCGGAGAAATGATAACGGTGGGTATCAACACTCCATCACAGATGGAGATTATGCGGGAGGTAGGTTACTTGAAATAGGTACAAAGTTGCCGAGCCGGACGGGTGGTCTCCATCTTTTTTCGAGGATGGAGTCGAAACTATGGTTTTGGAGTTAACGTAGCTTCTCCGGATTATTTGAAAAAGTGAGCAGATTCCCAGGGAATGGTGTGAATCGGTGATTGTGTTGATTTACAAGAAAGGTAGCAGGTCCTCTTGTGATAACCACTGATGGATTAGCTTAGTAAGTATTGCGTCTAAACCGCTCACCGGGCTTATTCTCCACCGATTATCCAGCACCCGCGAGATGTATACGCGTGAGAATCAAGTCGGTTTCAGACTAATTTGTGGCTGTATTGACCACATTTTCATCCTTCGACTAGTCTTAGAGCACAGACACATGTTCGGTAGGCCTACAACCTCTGTCTTTCTTGATCTCAAGGCAGCCTCCGACTCAGCTGACCACACAATTCTCTGACGCTGCCTCTCACTGAAGGATGTGTGAGAGACGTTTATTACTCTTTTCCAACTTTTGAAAGCAAATAGCCGAAGTCGAGTTCTTGCTTATGGCGATCTTTTGCCCGAGTCCACCTCGGAAATTGATGGTCATCAGGGTTGCCCTTTTTCACCCTTCCTCTTCAATTTTGTGATAGGATTGATTCGTGACATAGTCCTATCCTCGTGTGAGAATAGCAGCGCCGATCTGTGCTCAGGCAGTAAACTGTCTGACTTGGAATACGCGGACGATATTGTTCTTCTAAATGAAGATTCAGGTAAATAGCAAGCTCTCTTAGATAGCCTAAACAACAGTGTGGAAATGTTTGTGATTCGTTTTGTATCTTCAAAGTATTGTGTTGGCAGATGAAGCTCTATCTAAAGTGGATAGATTTTGGAAGTTACATTTCATCAGGTGGGCATATATCGGATGGCGTGTCATCAAGCATACAGAAGGCGAGTTTGGCTTTTACCAACCTTCATCATCTGTGGTGCTGGCTTGACATCCTATTGTCTGTTAAGGCTAGAGTGTACGGTACTGCGGTTGGGTGCGCTCTTGGATACGGCTCAGAAACATGACCATCAAAATTATGACATAGGCGAAGACTGTCGGTGTTGGATCACCGATGTCTCCGTAGCATTGCCTGAGTTCCGTAGGAACACAGTAGAAGCAATGCTGAGGTCAGATGTGAAGGGCTGGGAATAGGAGATCAGTTTCTGAATCACGTACTGAACCTGAACTGGTTAAGGTGGTAGGGATATGTGTTACGCATGTACACCGATAGAATTCCTCAGCGTACGCTGTTCTCTGAGGCAGGTAGTGTTTGAAAGTTAGGTCGAGGTGGTCAGTCCATTACATGGCAAAAATGTATGAAAACCTTGACCAGTGGACTTGGCCGAGTAGGACGTATTAGGCTTCCGGGTTGGGGTCCACTTCACCCACCTGCCAAATGGCTGGAGACATGTGGTGATACAGCTAAGTGTCGCGCCCAGTGGCGTAGTTGCATTTGGACTCTTTCTTTGTCCTTTTGGTTTCCGCTCTTTACTTCTATTTTCTTTGGATCTTATTCCAATTTATGCTTTTATTCTTCTTGCCGTTACTGGGCTATGTTGAAAGTTAGCAACTGAAACCAGAGCAAGGAAGTGCGAGGTTATTGGTTGAATAAACTGAAACTAAAACTGCGAGACCAGAGTCTTTTGATGGTCAACTTTCATGCAAAGTATCTTCCGAAGCTGAGCTTCATGCGATCTACATGCGTTCTCATTAATTGAGGCTGCATTAAGATAAAATACTCGCAGTTATATTCAAAATAAATAAACATTCTTTATTCCTTCTATTCTTGGGGCCATTGGGGGGGGGGCGAAATATTTTTGAAAGCTTGCTGAGTTGAGTTGATTTCAAGACTAACGCTTTTTTTCACTGCTAATGGAGCTCCACGGTTGGGAAACTATCAAATCATGTGCACATCTAGGTATTCGTAACAATAAATTGACAGCGCTGCCGGGTGGAATGGTACCAAAATATCTGGACTTTCAGCATCGTGTAAAACCTCTAACTGGGCTGAACTTCGGATGTTTCCGAGGAATATCGTGGTCATATTTGTAAGTGCTTGCTTCAGACGCGATTTCACGCCAGTATTGTCGCTTTTCCAGTTATGTCATATCATATACTTTAACGGCAACTTTACAGTAGGGCTGATCTGACAGCTTAAATCCTAATGGTTTACGGGGATATTGTACGGTCATTGACGTGGAAAATCCGGCGGGTTTGTGCCTTGTCAACTAAAACAGAGAACAAACCTTTCAGATGAAAATGATGACGGTTTCTTTAGGGTGTTACAGAAAGTTGAGTGGTTTCAGTAATCTTTAGTTGAATAGTTGAATTTTTGTATTCTTCAGAAGAAAAACTGCTAGACTACTGAACGAAGATTGAAAGCATTCTAAGTGGTCGGAAAAGCCTTTTTGGGGCGGCGGATACCACTCATACAATAGAGTCAGATTCAATGATTGTTCAGTTGAAGGAAAATTATTCCCGGTTTGAAACAAGTCGGCCACGAGGGGGTGGGTTTCATCCCCCCCCCCCTTCATGGATTCCATCCACGCTACTGTACTGCGTGTGACCTCCACCAAATGAGCTACTTTGCACACTTGGCAGTTTGATCATACAGCTGACCCACTCCAATGAAATGAGCATACTGGAACAAGTAGGGCGAATTTGCTTTCCGAATGCCGCATTGGTGTGATACTGTGATGCATCAACCGTGATTCGTCAGCTCAACACATGGGCTCGGCATGGTTATGGATTTGGGTTCAGCACATTCGATACCTGTTCCAGATGCTGAAGGTACACTAGTAGTTGATGTCTACCAAGGTCACCTCAACGATTTTCGGATATGGTTATGCTCAATTTGGTAGATTTGACGTATTACCTACGGGTTTAAAAGAAAGCGTTCTCGCATGCCACAATGCAGGTTTACCGTTTTTCAAAGAAAAACAGAACACATTCATGAGAAAACTGGTCAAAGTTATCAGTGGAAAAGAGTTATGGCTTCATTGCACATCGTTTGTTTGAGAGTTCATGCAAACAAGTATATTTTTCTAATCTGTTAAATCTTTATCTCTTCTGCACCTGTTCCATACTTCAGCTGCATACTGACGGCAGCTTGCATTTTCAATTGTCTTTCCTTTTTGACTCCATCTGGAAACCGGAAAATACCGATAGTTCATTTCTTTATAGGAGTGTCTAAAAATGGTTTCAAGTTCACACTTAAAAATGCATGATTGTGCTGGTGTTTTTTCAAACCAGTTGTGTCTGAAACTCTCGGTTAGTTTTATCAGTTAGACTTATGGGAATTCGTAACCTAGAGCGTCCTGTAGACAGTTAACCAGTACCAGATTGATTTTTCCGATGGAAACTTTACCTTCCCGCAGTGGGTTTTTTGGTTGGTCAAGAAGCAAATGCAAACAGAACTGGTGCATAAGCGCGGAGAAATTGTAAGTGCTAACTAATATCAGGCTATAAAGAACCTGGTGTACCACTTTCGGTTCTATTAGGGCTTTATTCTCTCTTCACGTTAGGCACTTTCCATCAACTGGTATTTTAGCTGGTTTTACAAGCCGTCAGCTGTTCAGCGGGCTTGCTTTGTTCGATCAAAGTACTAAGAAAGCAGCAACCGGTAGCGCCCTTTTTCTATTGCATGTTTGCGCTTGAGTGCAGTGGAAGGGGTATATATTCCATAGCCTCGAATGTCCACGGCACTATTAGGGATAACCGGCAAACTGACCCTGAGAGTTGGAGTGGAGAACCATATAAGATCCCAGTAGGTCAGGTATGGTAACGATCCGGATGACAGTGGATTACTATCTAAGCTGCATGAGCTTTCAAACAATTAATGCCAGCTGATTTCATACATGACTATTCCAAATAAATGGCAATGGAAAAATTGAACAAGACCTGGTTTTAGCCAAACTCCAGACTAAGCTGGAAAGACGTTTACGTGATTACCCAAAGTCAATGGGAACTCTACTGTTTTCTAATTACTGTATTTCTTTTATTTTTATAACGGTCCCAGTGGTAGTAATAGTGATAGTTTCCCTGAGAGGGGATTTGTGCCGGTGCAAAACTGGAGCGGGATCTCACTGAGCTACCTGTGACCGCGCTTTTTCACTTTACACCACGGGAAACTTTGGATTACTTCAAGAGGGGTCAGTCATGAATACAATGAGATTTTAAAGCAAAGCCAACATCAGCTGACGCATAGCTTATAGATTGCATTACGAACTGCTCCGTACTGAGGACCTAGCAGTTCTTTCGTTTGATAGGTGTTCAACATGTTCTAAATAGATAAAGAGAAGATATCTTTCGAGGCGATGTAACTCTTCTTTGAGGTGACAATATTATAATCCACTATGACAACTGAGAAAAGAAAGATAAGATCCAAACCAGACAATTTAGAATCTGATTCCGGCATTAAATCGAAACATTCTTAGTTAGCATCACCAGCTGGGAAGAAATTCGCAGTTTAGAAACATTCAGTTTGGCTGTGTGATGGATTTGCGAGTACTCCACTTTCTTCTTCAACTAGTGTAGCATACGTACCATCGTCACAGGGAAAGGGAAGGAGAGCTAGGAAAAATGGCATTCACCTCAATGTGCACCGGGGAAGATTTATTTTCAGTTTTCTACCTGTGGAATGTAATGACCCGTGGTTGAGTAGATTTTTCAACCAACACTGAACTCAGCCTGGAAGATGTCGTAGGGAAACTGATGATTGATTCACAAGAAGTGTGGCTCAGCTGATGATAGAATAACTTACGCCGTGGAGGCGTTATAACCAAACTTAGCATATGTACACCAGAAAATTCAGTTGAATTTATCACGGAATCTTCAACGCTAATATTCAGAAAATCATCACTCGTGCATTCTGAATCAGAGAAGACTTGTAGGTAACGTGAGAAAACCCAATAGTAACACAACTAGTCTACACCTCGAGCATAAGCATGCACTACTCGAATTTGAGTTTGATGCTTGGTGGAAATATAGGCATTTCAACCGAATGTGCGATTAAATTGGCTGCTCCGAGAAGTTTGTTTAAAAGCCACCCTTGAGGATAACCAACTTTGACGGTGAGCATAGGAGTCATCCTTTTACACAGTCTTACCCTTAAGAATATTTTTTGTAACATTACTCAACTACTTTTTTCCAAGTTATTTAAGGTTTGTATGAGTAGTAAAAGATTAGGTTTTGCACAATACCTTTTAATATGCATTATTAGTGCTCCTTTTACCACTAAAACCATGGAAACACGGTACAGGTGTTCGATTCTTGTTAGGAATCATCAGCGTTGCTCAGGCACCGAGCCCCCACTGGGACTTCAACCTAAGGTGAAAGATAGTGAGTCGAACGTCTAACCATCATGCTACTGGGCTGGCTGTCAAAGGTTAGTTGAACGTAGTGGTATATATATATATATATATATATATATATATATATATATATATATATATATATATATATATATATATATATATATATATATATATATATATATATATATATATATATATATATATATATATATATATATAGTTGATGTTCGTTGTAGACTTTTTCTTTTGTGCTTTATTTGTGGATCGGAACTGAACACAATAAGATATAATGTGCGTGGTTTCGATTAAGATATAACAAGGTAAGACCGGCGTAATTTAAACCTCTTGTTTGCCTTTCGTGTGGTTCCCCGGCACAAAATAAACTGGTTGATAAAAAGCAAGAGTAATATAACAAACGAGAAGAAATATTCGCAACCACGCGGCAAGTAAAATTAGATGAATTTCGTATTTCAAGCTGGTTGGGTACCGACTAGTTTTCGAAAAGAACCGAAATCCCGGTGCGGTAGTCTTTTTTCAAAATATCACATTTTTATCTCATTTCTGGTAGCCTAACACAACAGATGATTGGACGTTATTTGCATGGGGGACACATTGATACATACAACTCATCATCTTGATTCTCTACCTTCTTCTGGACTTCCAAATGTTAATAATTATTCCATGAGAATTTCGTGGGCAAAGTCTAAATTTTGGAGTTAGTCTAACAAGAAACCAAATCCCTAACAATGCGGAGTGGAGTCCATGATTAAGAACGGATTAGAGGGTGGTCCATTTTTGTTATCCGAAAATGTGACCGCCTTCCCACCTCCCTGAACCCAATAAACATTAGACAGCACTAACTCAGAGGCTGAAAGTAAAACACACTCGATAGTAAGCAGATTATGGTGAAGGGATTTAAGGACACTCTCTATTTCGGATAGTTCGAAAAATAATATACAAAGAGGAGTCATCTAGGAGTGAAGAGATCTGTATTACAGATCACAGTTCATCTATCTGGCACTGGTTGCCAAATGCGAAACAATGTAGGGTCGTTTCATCTCTTTCAGTAGCCTTGTTCAAGCAAACAACCT